>OV743440.1:22145694-24545694 GCA_928269145.1 Agriphila tristella | reverse complement strand
AAAAAGAAACAATCCAAGTGATCACACTAATTTTCAAAGGTACCTAAATAAGATATTGCCACACATTTCTCTAAAACCAAATTTCGCTACATTTATTCGTTTATCGTCAAAGAAAACAGTATGGAACATAGTTTATTTATTTCCTTTGCCATAATATAGTCATATTTTATGAATCTAAGTCATATTTTACGTATCTCATATAAAATGTATTGATTCGTTTTCGGATCACCTGTTTATTGACTTTGTTGTTCTTTGACATTCTATTTCTATGATGAAAATACACTGAGGTGTGCAAACTATCGGACGTAAGTCGCGGACGTAACCATAGACTAATATGACGTCATCGGACGTCCGATTTTCCAGGCAACGTTCCTTAAAAAATTATTAGATGGCGCTGTCCAATTTCCTTGGTAGTATAGTATGAACGTGGTACAAATAGTCTGACCAAAGAGAAGCATTGACAGTGTCAAGTGTGTTTTCTATAATCGACAATCGTTTTGCGGCGACAAAAATGTTGTTGAACATAATAATTATAATGTACTTAATATGGTTAGCTTATTAACATTTTGTTGTGTATTGTGCAATTCTACTTGCCTTTGAACGATAGTGTTTTTAGGGTTCCGTAGTAACGTTAATACGATTTGAGACGACATTTTGAGTTGGAGCAGAGACAGAGACTACGGACGGAACCATAGAGTAAGATAAAAAAAAATAGGGGTAGAGAGCCCTCTGGCGATTTTAAAACTTACTCATTTTGAAGCGCCATCTCTGATCGGCGATTTTCTTGTTAGTTTGCTTTTTTTTTTTAGTACCTAATATAGCAATCCTACCTACGGCTTTGTTCTAATTATCTTTTATAACATTCTTAACGCCGTGTTCACTAGTATTAGTATTTTTTCCGAAGAAAATAACTAACACATGAGAACAAACGTTTCAAATGTTATAAGAGATAACTAGAACAAAACAGTTAAAAACATAATTACAAAAGGGAGAAAAGAAAAGGACACAAAATTAAACAATTAAATGAAAGAGTCATTATGTTTTTATTTATTCCTCTCAGTTTATGCCTGGGGATAATTTTATTCAAAATTGTTCTTATTCTTATTTCTTAATATTTATTCATTCACAAACACGGTCAGGGTGCCTACTAGCGTAGTAGGTACCCTGACCGTGTTTGTGTAGTACATTAGTATACCTACCTAGTAGTATTAGGTATACTAATGTACCTACAGCCAGTGGCGAAGGGTCCATACAAGACGATTCCCATCGCTTTTAGAAATCCCACCCTACCGATCCACTATGCAGATCATAACACTTTTGTTGAACGGCTTACCTTCGCCATAATTTCACCCCTCGCCACAGCCATTAATTTTTCCCAGGTAAGTATAACATAATCTTGTTAAATGTAACCTATTAAAGAACACATCACTAACTACATCACTCACAAAATACATTTTCATCAAAACATGTTGCGCAGCCAGTAATTGATAACTGAATATTAAAACCATTCCAGTAAAATTATTCGTAAATAAGCAATTAATGCTTCCGCATAGAAAAACAGGAAGGATGGTGCACGGTCGAACCAAAATAATTTAACTGACACCTATACGAAGTCCTATATATTATTACGAGATATAATACAACCATTTTACTTACACCCTTACTTTAAGTCTATAAAACGATTATGGAGCCAAAGAGTCCCGGAATTGACACAAGTAATGATACTTGTTTTTTATAAAAAAAAAAATTAATTTTCATCATTTGCGGTTGCCACAACTAAACTGCTCGATAGCTCGTCCTGCACCTGTATCAGGATGACAACAGAGTGGGATGGGGGTGGGCTGTGATCTGAAAAAAAAAATGTTTGTAATTTTATTATTAAAAATATTGTAGCTTATGAAATTGATGCATAATGAGGGCATTATGCATGATGTTTGCAGTTACGTCTTTGTAATTCTAGAGGAGCGATGTTCATAACAAAACGTGTGCGTAAAGTAACTGCGTTTTACCTGCACGTAACGGTACAATTATTTTGAGAAATATCTACCCTTAATATGCGTAAACAAAACTTACATGATATTTCTGGTATATGAAGACGAAGTGGGATGGGTTGGAATTGAAATGGGTCTGGAACTGGGATGGTTCTGGTTGCCTGAAAAAAATATAACATAAAAAAATATATTTTCATAAACACAAAAAAAAATACAAATTTCCGCGCCGGGGTTTACGGGGTTATAGTATCATTTGAAAGGCCTTACGAAACTCTACAAAGTTATATATACCTATTTCAATTTCAAAATTAAGCGCCCCATTTTTAAAGCCAACCCCAAAAAAATTTACGTGATGTTGCTTCAGTGGAAACGCACCCTAAATCAAGGACGTAGTAATTTGATTCTACTATGGTACCTACCTAGTACCTACATAAAAAACTTACACGATGAATTGCCGGTAAGTGAAGGGAAGGTACTACGCCTACAGGCCTTATCCTGCTGGCGAAGGTGCTGGTTGCAGAGCAGACCCCATTCTTTTAACTTGTCAACACATTTTCACCAACAATCTCTACCCAATCTTTAAAACTATCCGGGCCCTTATTCTTTTGTTGGGAAACGGTGGAATCGAGCAACTGAAATAAGTAAACGTGCGAAATAAACACAGAAAAAGATTTTTGTGATATTGCTAAAGGAAAATTCTGACAATTAAATTTTGTTTTTATAAAAAGAGTATACCTACCTTTATGAATGTACTCTCGCTAATGACTATTAGAAAATCATTGTCTATTCCCAAACCATAAACTGCTTGACAAGCATTTACGTGCTTGTCAAGCATTGCTTGATCGTTGAGGGAGTTCTTATAAAAAAAAAATTGTATGAAGTAATGATCTTCGCCGATGAGAGATGAAGGCACTTCCTTTACAATAATGTCACTTAGTATGGGAGTGTCAAGAGTGTCCCCCCCCCCCTGGACGGAACCTTATTCTCTATGCATAGCTTGACATGCACTAGGCCGCTTTTTTTCTGGTTCGCTTATCATTGTGCTTCTTCAACTCTGTATATACCCCCTAAACGGTCATGCATGGCTTGTCAAGCACGTAAATTTTGCGGCTTGTCAATCACATTTTGATCGTCTAGCTAGGGTCTAGGCCCTAGACTCTAGGGGCTAGGGGCAATGCTTGACGGCTTGACATCAAGCACGTTAATATCACGTGATTACCGTGGGCTCGTTTCCGGTAAACATCTTGACGCTCTTTCGACGGACTGGGGATGAGTTCGCGCATGTAGACTTGCAAGCGACCAATAGCGCGCGCCCCTCTCCCGCCGCCCACGTACCTCACCGCTACGCATACCCAAAATACGAGATCTGCGCAATCCCTACCCGATTTCAAGATGTTTGCCGGCAACTGTATCAAAGGTAGGCCACGCCCTTAGATTAAAATAATCAAAGGCCACGCCCCCAAATAGTAGTGGTGGTGGTAATTACGTGTACAAGCTTGAAAAACCATGTTTGACCGTCTAAGGGGTATATTATAGCGCTGCTAGAGTTCAAGAACCGTAGTCTTGAGCTCTTGACTCATTGGTTGACAGTTATCGGAGTCCAAGAAAGTAGCAAGGTCTTCAAATACTAGTGAATAATAATAGAATATTAGTCATTTTCAATATTCACATCAATATAGAAATATTACAATAAAAACAAATAGTCAAAATCATGTTTTTGTTTTTTTACGATGGTATACTCTTTATTACTTCTAGCACATTCATATACCATAGTACCAAACCAAGCAAGGTTGTTGGGAATTGGACAGCGCCATCTAGTACATTTTTAAGGAACGTTGCCTGGAAAATCCCCCTGTGCACACCATAGACTTAGAAAATTTTTCGCTAGTTTATGCATTTCTCTAACCCCTAGCCTAGCATAACCACTGAAACGCGATATGATCAGGGAATGATAACGTTATTTTTAAATGTAACGTTATTTCTTACTTTTTTTACCGTTAATTTTAACATTAACGTTATGTCACTAAATAACGTTATTTTAGATAACGTACGATAAATGACGTTAATTTTAACGTTATTTCTTACTTTTTTACCGTTACTTTAGAATTAACGTTATTCCAATAAATAACGTTAGTTTTTTTACCGATAATTTTACCGGTACTATTGTACCGGTAAAGTTTAACGCTTTTCATATTTAACGCTAATTTTACCGGTACAATATTTTTAACGTTATTTTTAGCGGTGAATTTACCGATATCATGTTTTTAATGTATTTTTAACGTTATTATTTGTATCGTTATTTCTTTTAACGGTATTTCAATCCCTGCACGCGTAGCATGAGCAAGCGGGACTCTTGTCTACGAAGACTTGTCGTCTCGACCCTCTAGATTGCTGAGCACAGTGGTGGGACTCGCTCTCAGAATTTTACAACCTTTTTATGTCTTTTAATACAAATATGAGTTTTAAAATATAATATTTTTATTTCCACATCAATAAACGTCGAAATTATCTGAAATGATTCGAAATGGTTTAGTTTAAACATGATACTTATTTTTTAATAAGTTCTAAGATAAAGAGACACTCACAAAAGCTTTCACTTCCGTAGACAAAGCTCTCTCGAGCTCGAGAAGAATAATGTTGCCACTAGTAAATATTTATAATTATTTCCATCATTTCTCTTAAAGGGCGTTCCTTTCTATACGTTTCACGACGCAAAACTCTTAAAACCGAGTTAAATATAGCCGTATGGATATAGTTCGTTTGCCTTTCTTTTATTGGGAGATTTTTGAAAAGATGACATAGACCAACGCACTTGTTAATTTAGTAATAAATATTGAAATCAATGTATGAAAATAATTTTAATTTACGTTTTTAAGTAAATAAATTAAAATTAAGTAAAATAAAAGTAAAAAAATACTGAAGGGAAAAAAGTGTAATATTAGGAAACAATATTATTGAATAGGTAGGTACATTTTTACAATAAACTATTTATTGTATTATTTTAATTTATAAAATTTATGAAAAAATTTAAGAATAAAAAATGCTTATTCGTTATTTACTACTAGTAAATATTTAATATATTTCTTTTTTTTATAAATTTTATAATAAAAAAGAATTACTTAAATACAATTTTTCTTTTTTTTTCTTTCCGGACAGCTGTTTTTGTCGTTTGTGCTGTAACTTCTCTTCTTACCTTAATAAAATATAAACACGGACAACTTAGATTTATTTTTATTGCGAAATTAAAGACTCAGGAAAAAAAAAATAAGTCGACAAATCTTTCTCGACCACTCGAAGGGTGGTAGACAAATTTCTCCCACTCAACTGTCAAATTAATGTCAGTTAAAGACAAAAGCACGTGTTTGTCGACTTTTGACATTAGGCCACGACAAAGAACAATGCGAGTCTACGGTTGTAAAATGCGAGCATGAGTATCTCGATCTCAACCCGACAAAAGTGACATTTCGGTGTAGACAAGCCATTGTTCTGTGAGTCGAATCTTATCTCGATGTTGGTCATGCTACGCGTGCTGGATATGATATAGCGATTAATTACGTTTAACTGTTAAAAGACAATGGATTTTGGTAGTCAATCAAGTTTTCATCATGGTAATAAAACTACTTTAATAATAATGGTAATAAGCTCACACGGCAAGACATATCTGGAGTACTAATAAAGTTGTAACGAATTAAAATTAACCCATTGTTTTTAGTAGAACAAATTGTTAATTTTTAGGGTTCCGTACCCAAAGGATAAAAACGGGACCCTATTACTAAGACTCCGCTGTCCGTCTGTCTGTCTGTCACCAGGCTGTATCTCATAAACCGTGATAGCTAGACAGTTGAAATTTTCATAGATGATGTATTTTTGTTGCTGCTATAACAACAAATACTAAAAACAGAATGAAATATATATTTAAGGGGGCTCCCATACAACAAACGTGATTTTTTTGCCTATCTTTAGTACGGAACCCTTCGTGCGCGAGTCAGACTCGCACTTGGCCAGTTTTTTTATTCACCCTCCAGACCATCTGACCAATAATGTTGATTCTAAAAAAAACTATTAAAAAAACTGGCCAAGTGCGAGTCGGACTCGCGCACGAAGGGTTCCGTACCAAAAAACAGCAAAAAATATCACGTTTGTTGTATGGGAGCCCCCCTTAAATATTTATTTCAATTTGTTTTCAGTATTTGTTGTTATAGCGGCAATAGAAATACATCATCTGTGAAAATTTCAACTGTCTAGCTATCACGGTTCATGAGATTACTGCCTGGTGACAGACAGACAGACAGACGGACAGCGGAGTTTTAGTAATACGGTCCCTTTTTACCCTTTGGGTACGGAACCCTAAAAATGTTCCTACAGAAAAGAAGATCATCTTAGATTAATAATTCAAATAGGGCGAAAGATTTTGAAACTTAAATTTTTTTAGAACAAACGATTTCAACGCGCCGTGTTACGGTTGCTACGAGAAACTCAAATAATAAAATTGCTACGGTTCTTCGTAGTTGGGCTCTACCGTTTTTTATTAAATCACAAATGCTCTTAGATTTTTTGCTTTTTCTTTACTTTAGTAAAACCATGTTTATTTTAATAATAATAATAATAATTAGTATTCCGTCTTTTGAGATTATTACATTTCAACATGTAAGTATATAATACATATTAACTGAAAAAAAAACTTAAACAAATTGTGCTTTTACAATATATTTTTTTAAAATATTGTGTGCCTGCTGTTAGAAGATTGCGTTGTTGAATTTTGATGAAGTGTCAAACATTTCTTAAGGCGGTTTTATGACTGAAAGTGGCGCCCTCAGAGGTTATTATTTAACTAGCTTCCACCCGCGACTTCGTCCGCGTGGATATTAGAGAAAATCCTTAAGTAACCTTCAACCAGCCGGTTTTACGCGATTAGGCGGGTCCCCACCAAGCGCGCTGCCTCGCGAGGCAAGACGTTTGCCGCGTATAGCGGGCCTCGCACGAGGCTGCTCGCTTGGTGGGGACCCGCCTAATCGCGTAAAAACGGCTGGTTGGATCCTGGTTGAAGGTTACTTAAGGATTTTCTCTAATATCCACGCGGACGAAGTCGCGGGCGGAAGCTAGTTTATAACCATAATCAGAATTGGGTCCAGAGATATTAGTAGGGGAAAGTGAACAGAAACGGGAACGGGATACGTTCCCGTTTCTGTTCACTTTCCCGTTCCCGTTCGCGTTCCCATTCCCGTTCCTGTTCGCGTTCCCGTTCCCGTTGCCGTCCCCTGGGGCTGAATCATGTCCAACGCGTTGGACTTCAAAATAAATCTCATTCTTGCAATCACCATCTCATAAAACCTCAAGAACGACATCTATATCGATTTTTATGTTTAATTACCCCATTTAGCCACTAAGGGGTTGATTTTCAAAATCACAAAATTAATGTTTCTCTATTTATTTTTAGACGTGCTCCTACGAAGTTTAAAGTTGTAATGTCTGTTTTATATTCTTTTTCTATACATAATTTGAATCCTTTTTTCACCCCTTTAGGGTGTAAATTATGTTCACCGTGTTGGACTTCAAAATAAATGTCATTTTCGCAATCGTCATTCCAGAAAACCCATATAACGACATCCATATCTATTTTTAGGTTTATTTACACCACTTCATCCCCATTTCATCCCTATAGGGGTTGAAATACTGCCAACAACAATATACGTTGTGTTTGATTTCCATTAAAAAGCCTTAATTATAAATTTAGTTATTTTTACTTCGAAAATGAAGGATTTTCTTCTAAACACAACTTCATCCCCCTTTTCACCCCTTCGGGGGTAGAATTTTAAAAAAACGCTGAGACACGTATTTATTAATTTTCAATCATCAGCTTAAATACAAAATTTGAAGATCCTAGCTCCAAAACTGAGGGACTTTCATACAAACTTTCATCCCTTATTTCATCCCCTTAGGGATAGAATTTTCAAAAATCCTTCCTTAGTGGATAAGGTATCTGTGTAAAAAATTTCAAGCCTCTAGGTTCAGCGGTTTGGGCTGTGCGTTGATATCTCAGTCAGTCAGTCAATCAGTCAGTCAGTCAGTCAGGACTTTGAATTTTATATATATAGATAAGTTATTAATAGAAAAAGATTTTAATAATGGTTTACGTGGAGTTTTTAGGGCCCATGGTCTAGTATTTTTAGAAGGTACATGCCCTCGTAGTCTTTCGTAGAACTATATAGCAAATGTATCAAAAACGGCCACATTTAGCAGTTTTTCTATCTACTTCTAGCAGTGACTACGAGGGAATGTAACGATACCGTCTAAAAATATTAGACCGTGGGCCCTAAAAATTCCACGTAAAACATTATTAAAATTGTGTATTAGAGTTATAATATTAAATAAAATTCACCGCGGCGCCACTTTCGCTTAGGGTGTCACCTTAAACTGGGCAGTTTGTCTCCGATTATCTTGAATAAAAACTGTAGTTTGTCCTAAATAAACTTTTGTTCATTCAAAACTAATAATGTAGGTACTTTAGGTGTATCCCACACGGCACCGTTTTAAGGTTTTTTTTAATAAGTTGTTAATAGAAAAGGATTTAATTTAAACTTTACATTTATGGTTTACATGGAATTTTTACAGCTCATAGTCTTGTATTTTTTGAAGGTATCACTACATTATTCCTTCGTATTCATTCGTAAAAGTAGAGTAAATGTGTCAAAAACGGCCATTTTAAGGCGATTCCCTGACCGAAGGTTGCGCCCTCATGGGTTTTTATTTAATGTAAGTTGTTAAAAGAAAAGGATTTTGATTAAACTTCGCGTGGATTTTTTTGGGCCCATAGTCTAGTATTTTTAGACGTTATCACTACATTCCCTCGCAGTCATTCGTAGAAGTAGATAAAAATGTGTCAAATGTGTCAAAAACGGCCACTTTTAGCAGTTTTGCTATTTCTAGCAGTGGCTACGAGGGAATGTAATAAAACCATCTACAATACTACACCATGGGCCCTAAAAATTCAGCGAGAAATTTTATTAAAACTGTGTATTAGAATAGGCATGATGACTATTTTTTTATTTTATGTTACATAAATTACCTCTTAAAAAAACAAACATTGGTAAAATAATTATTTCGCTAGCATGAAAACTGACCGAGATATTACAGTTTGAAATGCACAAAATTGGACTCACCCGAAAACGCTCCATACTAAGAGTTACTCAGTTATGACGTCACGCTTGAGTAGTTTGTATGCAAAGCGTAGGAAATTTGTTCGGCAGCTATATTAAATATTGTGTTTATCAAAATGGTTTCTTGGACAAATTTGCTATAAATTTTACGGACTAATTAAATGTATCATTTATTTTAACAAATTTTTTACTTTTTAAATGGACTTGTCCGCCCAACTTTGAAGGGTCATAAAACAAATAATACGCAATATATATAAAACCAAGAGGTATACAAGCTACTCTAAAAGTTTAATATGTTTACGATTTTTATTAATATTTCGTTATTTTATTCATAGTCATCATCCCTATTGGGTTGGTAAACTTTTTCGAAGAGAATTATTTTATACATTTTTTTGGTTTGAAGAATAAAGAAAATAATATTATGATTTTTTATTTCACCTTGTTAACCAAATATATTTTTTATATTATTATCGCGATAAAATATCAAACGAACGGCTGAACACGAAATTCTCTTACACTGATTAAAAAACTGATTGACAGGACCATAGCCTTGACAGATTTGACAGAGAGTGACAAAGAGTAATCATAATCATTAATCACGACCTAATGTTGTTGTTTGTTTATCAGCTTATTTATTGTGATTTTCTAGTGTTTTTCTTGTTCAGTAATGGGAAATGGATCAGCTTGAAGAAATCCATTATCCAGCTTATTACGCCGATGAAGTACCTACACTGCTTTGTTCCGTTTTGTTTGAAATATAGATGTGACCATCCGCAGAACAAATTTTTTACAATTCCCATACCAGGGCCCCTATTCAATAAAACTTACAATTTACAAGTTACAATTACAGGTGACAGGTGACTATTTTACAAGTTTCTGTTCAATAAAAAATACAAGTTACAAATTTGTAATGGTGGAAAATTTACATATTTGTCGAATTGTACTTACAATTTTACATATTTCTGTTCAATAAACATTTTCCTGTTACAGGTGACAATTTACAAATTTGTAGGAAAAACTGCTTTATTGAACGCATAATTGTATTTACAAGTTTACTTATTTTTAGAATTGTAATACATTTCTGACAGGTGACCTCACCCTCGGTAAAATTTTATAACTCGGCATTTTTTTTTTGTTTTAGCTGCTTTTTTTTTTACCATAATCCAGTATGTAAAGAAGTAATAACGATGAAATCGTGTTAATCGAACGACAAAGAAGAAAAACGTGTAAATATTTAAAAACATAATATTTTTTTCTTTTGATGTGACTGATTTCACATTTAATGAGAAGTTAGGGTAAGTAAGGCAACTATCAATTATTTTGAAATTCTAAGATTTTTAAAATCTATCCTCATTAATTAAGAATCTTCAACAAAAATTTCGAGGAGCTCGGTGGCGCAGTGGTTTAGCGCCTGGCCCACCGATTGCGGAGGTTAAGCAACGTTCGCAAGGGTCGCTCATGGGATGGGTGACCAAAAATTTATTATCTCGAGCTCCTCCGTGCTTCGGATGGCTCGTTAAGCCGTTGGTCCCGGCTGCATTAGCAGTCATTAACACCCACCAATCCGCATTGGGCCCGCGTGGTGGGTTATGGCCCGTCCTCCTTATCCACCCATAAGAAAGGCCTGTGCCTCAGCAGTGGGGACATAAAAATGGCTGATGGACAACAACAATTTACAAATTTATGTAATTTGTAAATTACAACTACAAATTTGTAGATACAATATTTTCATCGAAATCTACAGGCGTTTTCTACATATGTAAACGTTTATTGAACAGCATTTACAATTGTAATATTTGTATGATTTTTACTTGTAAAATTCTTACATAATTGTAAGGTTTATTGAACAGCACTTGTCATACAACTTGACAAATATGTCACTTATTGACAAATTTGTAGGATTGTAAGTTTTATTGAATAGGGCCGCCCTCGAAGAGCTTTATACGTTTGTGATGATCACGTAAATATATGTATATCTACAAACTTACAAAAGAGTTATTTTACGTCACGTTTCCATTTCTGCTAATTAATGCTATTAATATGGTAGTAATACTCGAGTAAGAGTGCTGTCAACGTTTACTCAACGCGATTTGGGCGCAGTTTATTCAGACACAAGTGCTGTAAAAGTGGTGTAAGTGCTGAAAGAAGGAGTAAAACATGCTATGATTGTCGAATTAAAGCGAAAAGAATAACTGTTAGTGCTATTATAGCAAAAAAAGTGCATCTATACGATGAATAAGTTCTATAAATGTTACCACTTCGCTGTTACTCAGCAAGTTTGTTCTGTAAAAGCAGCCGAATTACTTTTACTCAGTTTTTTAACTGAGTAACAGTGAATGAATTGCTTTATTACATCTAATATGTGCTGCAAGTGAGTCTCCGGTTGCAGTTATTCAATATTTTCGTGGTGCTTGGCAAGTCTTAACATTGAAAGATAATAATTTCCAATTTTAATAATTACTTAAATGATTATTCACTAAATCTCCATAACTTTGGAAGACGTTCACGCCTGTTGTAAATAATGAAAAACGACATGCGAGAATAACTTTATTGATCAAACCAGAGATGCTAGTTCATATATATTTATGCGCCCACATAATTCCTTAAATTTTAAATAGTAAATATTAATTAATTATAAACAGTTCTTAAAGAAATTTGTGTTAATGACCTAGTTACTTCAACATCACATTTGTACGATTTTAACTTGAATAGAGGCGTTTGGATCATATTTATAGCACATGATGCCGCCATAACAAATACATTTTAGGGTTCGTGGGTTCATTACAAAAACCCTCACATTTCGTATTTAGCAATAATGTTGATTTTGCTTTATAGAATATCTATCATCAGTAACAATGCCGGTCTACTTGGACTACTTGGACACCAAGAACTATCATAGAACAAAAGCATACAACAAAATGGATGACTTGTGCTGTAGATGTATTTGAGGCCTCTCTTAGAGCAATTTAAGCTAAATAAAAGACAACAAAGCAACACTTAATACAATTGAAATCCTATAATAGCATTCTGAAAACACATTATTCAAGTTTTGATATAACCATGCAGTAATCGCAACGGAGATACCTATACCAATAGTAAATAGATTGCTTTTATTCGATATTTATAGAAACAGAACAGAGTGCCGAGTAATGGCAGAATAAAAGTGCTCATTTCAGCGAAGCAGCTGTTTCATAGCTGTTATAGAACTATTATAGCACAAAAACGCAGAGTTAAAGTGACTTGGTTACACTTATTCAGCATATTCCAAAAGATGGAGTAAAAGTGCTATAAAATAGTGCTATAAAACGTTTATTCAACTTGTTTATAGCATTATTTAGTAAAAATTATACGACTATTCAGAGTTTTGAAATCATTATCTCAGCTTTTATTCAACTATAAGCTGAATAAATTATTTCTTGTTCGACTGTTTTGCTGGTTGGGTTGTCATGATGGATAATGATGTAAACAGATTACTGTCATTGCGATATTTAATAATTAATTACTACAGATTTTAATTAATTTGAAACAGATTTTATGCTGTGTGAAGTGAAAGTAGTAGGGAACGGTTCTATTCAAGGAGTTAAAGTAAATTCTTTAGTGGATAGTGATAATATCATGACGTTTTGCGGTTAGTTTTTTATTATTCCCTGTACTACGATAAGTTCGAAACGTTAGCGATAATGTCGTTTTGGAATAATACACTGATTCACAAGTCAACACTAATTTTGAGTCTGATTTCTGTATGTCTGATTTTGATTACTTATGCATAACTTGTGAAGAAAATAATATTATTTTATAATAAAGTTGCTTTTGTAGCAGCCAGAAGGAAATATAAATTTTTAAGGAAAATCTCATTTTTTTATTTATTTCAATTATGTATAAAAGGGAAACAAATTTTGATTGAATTTTTATCACTTTTGCTTCCAAAATACAATAAAAGTATGTATCTGAAGGTATACAAAAAAAATACAAAAAGCTTTAAAAATTATTATTTTTGGTATTTCTTCTATCTAAATAATAACTTTCTCGTATTAGACCCCAAATGAAGTCACTTATCAAGTTTTTATTATACATTGTTGTTCTTGATAACACCACATCTTAGTGAAAGCATTCCCCTTGTTCTTCTAAATGCATATCTAGTTAGCAAATGCTGATCTTCCAGCTTTGGACTAAAAGGCACAAGAAAGTGTACTGTGGGGTACTGGACTGAAGCAGACGTTGATGCTAGAGCTAGATATGCAAAAAATCCAAAAAGATTCAGTAACCAGGGCTATGGCGCCTAACACTTAGGTAGATTAACTACACAAAAGTAGCAATCATTCATGTGATCAGTGAGCTCCTTTCATATTCTTGGTACTGCAAACTTCATGTTTTTTTTTTCTCCTAAGTACCACGCTGAACATTATATAATATACAAAAGCAAACTTTATTTGTTTTAAATGGAGTATTCAGTTACTTTTAGATGTAGACAATCAGAAAATAACCATTAATTAACAGACTAAAATAAAATAAAAAATTGTTGACTTGTGTTATGAATTGTAACTTTAAATTTTTATTGTGTGTAAAGTATGGGTTTTAATCAACTGGAAACTTTTCAGAATAAACACTAATACTCTAGAGAGTCTCTATTTTCTGTATTATCCCCGGTTCTAGGCCACACGCTGTACTTTCGGTCAGCAGTTTTGCTATCTGAAATAACTACGAGGAAATGTAAAATTGTATCTTCTTAAAATGATAGACTATGGGTCTTTAAAATTCCACGTAAAGTTTTAATAAAATTGGGACGTTGACAACTTTTTTTTATATTACATAAATTAGCTCTCAAAAAAAGAAACATTGTTAAAATAATTATTTCGCTAGCTTGAAAACTGCCCGAGATATCACAGTGTGAAATGCACACAAATGGACTCGCCCAAAAACGCTCCATACTAACGGCTACTGAATTATGACGTCACGCCTCAGTAGTTTGTATGCAACGCGTAGGAAATTTTTCGGCAGCTATATTAAATATTGTGTTTTTCAAAATGGTTTCTTAGACAAATTTGCTATACATTTTACGAACCAATTAAAGGTATCATTTATTTTAATAAATTTTATACTTTTTAAATGGACTTGTCCACCCAACTTTGAAGGGTCATAAAACAAATAATACGCAATATATAAAACCAAGAGGTATACAAGCTACTCTAAAAGTTTAATATGTTTACGATTTTTATTAGTATTTCGTTATTTTATTCATTAGTCAACATCCCAATGACAAAAAACTTGCACTAGTTCAACGGTTGAACTAGCCGGGTGTACTAGTGGGAATAAAGGATTGCGTCGCCACTTTTGGTCCACTAAGCAACTAAGCGCACACTAAGCAACGTGCTATTTCAATATATCAAGTGACCAAGCGTGATAACAACAGTGCGTATAGCTGTTATATGTATATGTATTATATACATAATTAGGCTCGGCCAGTATTACCATATTGCTTTGTCGTGTTCCACCCCGAAACACGGGTTTGCAATAACCCAACTGAGATTATTCTTAGGTTGGAACGAAATCTTTATTATTTTTGGGTAGGAATGGAAAAAAGTGCTAAGGAAAATGAAATATAGGTAATACATGATTATATACGATGTAGGAGAGAGTGGCAGTTATTAAGGAAAGATGCTTACCTCACTTGCAAATA
Organism: Agriphila tristella; assembly: GCA_928269145.1. Taxonomy (NCBI): domain Eukaryota; kingdom Metazoa; phylum Arthropoda; class Insecta; order Lepidoptera; family Crambidae; genus Agriphila; species Agriphila tristella. The sequence goes on along the minus strand of OV743440.1, from coordinate 24,530,869 downwards.
GGCAAAGAAGAGAGTATAAAAAGGTATTCTGTAATTTTGGGTCCTAACCTATGAAATTGGTATTTTTTTCACACACAGAGAACCTCATTGTGATTCAAAATATTTTTCAGTTTTAGATATCACATCAAATTATGACCATAGCCGTCAACTATCAACACAATTAATTTCTATTTGTTTTGTTTTCTTAGCATTAAAAATACCTTTAAATTGACTCCTTTTTTGTTAGCGAAAATGACCACTATTTTTCGCTTATGTTATGTTTCATAAGCTAGCTAAATGTTTTAATCATTTGTATTTTGTTACAATACCGTTCACGGTTGTTAAATAAATTATGAAAATGCTACTATGAAAATGTATTTTTTTAAAATTATCCACACAAAACGTCAATTTCATAGGTAACCGGATCAATTTGTTTGGCCATTAGTAATTTGTACCTATTGGACATTGTTGAGTTGTATTTCGTCCAAGATTGCTGGTAGTACTTATCTAGGACCAAAAAGCTATTTTGTACCAGGTACTAATGACTATGTAACCTACTTTTAATTATCATATTTATTGCATATGTGCAAAGTATAAAAAAATGTAGGTAAGTACTATTTGCAATTAACATGTCGATCAAGTCGATCGAGTGTGATACATTTTATGATAATAATAATAATAATGAGAAAAAGAAAAGAAAAAACATAATAATAATAAATTACGCTTTATTGCACACAAGTAACAATATTACAGAAAAGAGAAGAAACTATACAAGGGGCGGCCTTATTGCTAAGCAGCAATCTCTTCCAGGCAACCTTTGTCTGACGAAAGACCGCGAAGAACAAGTGTGTATATGAAAACAAACAATAGTTATATCTAAAGATAAATACAAATAAGATAAAGGAGAAAATAAATAAATAGTCAATCAGAGGAAAAGGAAAGGATATGATTTCAAACTCTATCTCTAAAGGACTTGAGAGTGTGAGATTTTCTAATGTCTTCTGATAGTGAGTTCCATAGACGAACAGCGTAGACAGAAAACCAAATATGTAAAGAAGTCGGTTCTTTTTCGACCGCAGTTTAGTAGATTTTTAAGCTCTTTTCTTTTTATTCAATTTTTATTTTGTCCATCTATCTTTTTGGTTTGTTCTCTGTAGCTGCGCCCTTATAATAATGAAATAAATAAATGTCGTTTGAATATGTTACCGACGGCAAAAAAGCAAACAAGTCCAGTTTGAACATTACGCCTTGGGTCCTTAACGAGGATGGAATATTCATGAGTCCTGTCGAGTTCCCAACTCGCTGTTGTGGACGGAATCCGTGAACTTATCCATTTACTTATCTAATTAAAGGAATAATCCAGCTCGGGATTTTCTTGCGCTTTCTATGACGGAAAGTTTAAAGTCTGATATATGGTAAATGAAAATACGAGGGGAGGTCGAAATGTTCGCGGAATGGAGGGTTTGGGGGGCGAAAGGGTGACTTTTTTACTTGCACTAGTTGTGATACTCATTGAGAGTATAGATATAAAATTTACAAACTTTTTACATAATTCACTGAGTTACAAATCATTAAACAAGTGAATTTGGAAGAAAAATTTAAACATGGAAATAATACATGTTTCGCGCAGTCATTAAATGCCTTACCAATCCAAAAAAACTCCTTAGACTCGTAAGAGATGTCTTCTGTTTATGGATACTCTTGTACGAGTAAGAAAAAAGTTTGTCTGAAGGAATTTTCCAGTGGTGAAGAGGTGAAGAGGACAACCTCTGCCTAGGGATAAAAGTTCGCGGAACAAGGGGTATGGTGGAGAAAGGATCACTTTTTAATCTGCACTAATTGTGACAATCATTAGGAGTATGAAAACAAAGTTTTATAAAAATCGGTTATTATTTACTGATATAAAAATTAATGCAAAAAACCAATTCGGAAGAGAATCAATTCGAGTTTTCGTAGTACTTAATACCTTTACCAACCGAGGAAAACTTCTCTTTTGGAAGATTATGTCTTACGTTTTGGTAACAAAATGAAAAAGAGCATCGAGAGAAGTAATTTTTCAATGCTGTCGGGTGAAGATAGCAATTTCTAAATAATTCGACGAGAAATGCAAAATATTTGTTTTTATCTTCTTATGAAGAACAGTCAAAAACTTAAATTTATCATTGTATGAATTAAAAAAATGAATATAAAAAATCGCCGTATCTTTGGCCCACAATATTTTTGTGTGCTCTATATGTTCACGATCGTGGACTTTTGTATGTTTGATCTGTTGGAATTTCCCTATTCTTGAATGCCAACAGAACCCGAGATACCTACGTTACTTAAATATTGTCTGATTTCCCAAAAAGTTGAAAGTACAGGAAAAGTACTTGAACCGAAAAGAAAGGTGTGAAATTTTCAAACAAAATTCAGATTTTGCAGTCCCTGCAAGAATCAGAGCATTGAAAATGAATACAAAAATGTAAGAAAAACCAAAATCAAATCAAATGCAAAATCCTATTATATTTTTTTAACGTTACTTACTTAACTTATTTACTTAGTAAGTTATTAAGTTAATTACTCGGTTTCGCCACAGTACCATGGGCAACAGCGACGCTTAACCACTGCTAAGGTCAAAATCGCTTGCACGCCGCGCCGTCACAACCATACGTTTAATTCGTGTAGGGGCGATACGCGCGCACACGAATTTTGTTGCAAACTGGTTAAGCGTCGCTGTTGCCCATAGTACATATATAAGTTTTTGAAAAACATATATATGTACTGTGGTTTCGCTTCGTGTCACAAAAGCGCCCTCTGATTGTCTCGACGCAGGCGAAATATTATTAACCGATTTCACCGATTTTCAAAATTCCAACGAATGCACTTCTCGTCTGCATCTGCATCTTTTAACACTATTACCAAGACGATCGGTCAATAATCCTCGAAGCTACATCACTTTTTATGTCTGGTAACATCCGTTTTTCTACAATTCCATATCTAAAGGGTCACAATGATTTAAAAAACCGATTTTAATTTTTTTTTCCCCTCTTTGTAGCTAAACTAATTGCTTAAACCCTTGGACCCTTTTTTTCATTGTTTCTTTTTTTCCGAAATATTTTACAATTTAGTAAACAAACCCCCCAAAAAACCCGAGTTTTGCAAAATTACAAAAAAAGTTAACAGTAAATTTTCAAAATTCAAACGTTCACGCGGGTCTCGATAAATTCCTTAACTTTTGGTACTATTCTCATCTCGATCCTCCCAAAATCTTCGGAGATATGGCCAAAAATACGTCTCAGGCGATTTGCATCAAATTATGAAAACCGTATAAAAGAAATTACGAAAAGTTAACAATTATTACTGGGAAAAAAATACTTTTCAAAGTGTTACATTTCGCGATTTTTGAACCTATAGAGCGGTTGCGCTGACATTGTTGAAAATTTGGTCGGTCTAATTCTACGGTGAAATTGTTGAAAATTTGGTCGGTCTAATTCTACGGTGAAATTGTTGAAAATTTGGTCGGTCTAATTCTACGGTGAAATTGTTGAAAATTTGGTCGGTCTAATTCTACGGTGAAATTGTTGACAATTTGGTCGGTCTAAGTTTTGAGAAATTGTCAACCAAAATTACGAAAAGTCTTACACTTTCGAGGTTTTCCGAGCACCATCCAGTTACCGCAGGTTTTTCGATGCTGCCAACTTGGTTTTTCTATCAAATTTATCTAACTGAGCATCTGTGCAATGTGCATTGTACATAACATTTTTTGCAAACTGTGTCGTTTAAATGACTGGCCTATAACCTTAAGCACATCTATTCTATGCCTTAAGCCATGTTCCAACAAACTTTGCCTAATAGGAACATTACAATCTATCCTATTATTATTATTGATTTTTCTCTCTTGTGTATTATTCATCGACTACGCCTTTTTCTGTGTCTGTCTGTATGTCGATAAATTTAATTAACACAACCAGATGCCTCCACACTTAACCCGGGGAAATGGAAATAAATGATTACCTACTGAAGAAAAAGTTGTTTGTCACTGCCGCCGTTCTTTATCTTGCCCTTTAACAATTCAATGCTCCCTTGTGCCTCAAAGGACATCTAAACACACGTACTTTCCCCACATTTTTCTCGTACACCAAAGAAAAATCTTCGTGACGAGTATACGAATTTCCACACGCGCCATGCGTGACATGACTTTCCCTAAGACCACTGGCGGTACGTGGACATACACAAGAATGTGGGCACGTGAGCTTTCAAGCCCCAAGGACCGCTCCCGAAATCGTGACATCGATTAGACTCGAACGGCTCACGGTAATCGAGTAACACGGTTACGAAACTATAAAGTATTATGGAGTTAAGTTACGTTACGTAGATTCGAATTGCGAATTGTCCGTTCGCCGAGTTCTCGCCGTCGAACGAAGCAGTCAGTACCGCGTCGACCGCCGCGCGAAACATACGCGTGTCACTGCGACTGGTCGCGTCACCTGTGTACTTGTGCCCTGTGTTGTACCTCAAAAGTACGTAAACAAATTACATTAACTGAGTGTTGAGCCCAGTGAGTTGAGCGGTGTGGAGTGGCGCTCGACGCCCGGTGCCCAAGACTGGTTTGCCGAGTGACAGTTGGAATCTGTTGCATTTTGCAGGTGTTTGCTAGTTCTTTATTAATTGAAAAGTGATTGTAAGGCGGTCACGGCCGCGGCACACATGTCCGGCCCAGTTTTCACGATCGTTGCCTCCGTCTTGAGAGAATTCCACGAGATATGTCGTTTCTTTGTTTACGGCGGCTCGGTAATAGGAACCCCTGCTCTCGTGCACTTGTTGATTCCTCTCGAATCGCACCCAAACTTGGCAGATGCAACAAACAGCAAACCTATTCCTACACCTTTAATAGCTCGTTAAGCAATTTCGTTGTTTAACCAACTCTGTCTGAATCAAAATAAGCAAAAGTTACAAAACATTTGAAAACATTTCAACAAAAACTTTCACCATAAGTTTGTAAATAACCAACTTTTCAGATGATTAATTTGTCGAGAGGCCATTAAACGGAAAGACGGTTAAATTTAAAATTACGCCAAATACGGCGTAGGTAGGGTAGGTAGATAATTAGATTGTTTACCGACCTTTACTAGAACGCAATTTTACGTTCCTACAAGAATTCCATTCTGACAGTTCTGACGAAAGATAACAGGCGGATCGTGTTACTAAATAGTAGCAATGATCACTAATCCTATTGGATTTGATGAGGTTTCGAGTGGCCGTAATCTGTTATTGGAATGTCTATTGGTCGTAAAGTTCCCGGCTCCTAATACTTTATCAATTGAGTTGGCGATTGCCAAGTTTTAGACAACGGTGTGATGGCCATGATGTAATGCAGTTGTAATGTTGCTGCCGTGCTATTAATTTGATCAAAGCATTTTACGCAGTTTCGTTTTTTCATAAGGAGTATTTATTACAATCGAGTGCGTTGCAAACAGAAAATAAAATGTTTGATTGAAATGGCAGTCTAATTATTTGTATCGGAAACGCTTCTAGTATACGTAGACAAGACATACATTATTTTTCCAAACCTCTTACTGCGGGAAAAGGGCTCTTAAATGTAAAAATTCTCTACAATGTGGCTATGTTATGTTAGTCTCGCGTGTGTTTTCAATACATTATAGATTGTATTAACTGCTTCTCCATTGAGATCCACTTCCTGTGGTATAACGTAGCATTATGTGTATATCATAAAGTACAGCGTCATCATGATTTTTCAAGTCTGCTATTTCATTAATTATTTCACCGTAGTTTTCCACGTTTCCATGAAGTTTGTTGAACAATATTTGTGAAGTTGCTCTTGTCCCCGACTAATTTAGTTACAAGTTTCACGAATAATTAACGAGTAATAGTCTCCTGAGACCCCGAAACGTTGGTCCCTCGGATATCCTTTGAAATAAATCTATTGTCATGAGGACTTAGAATAAGATGCGATGAGACAGACTATTCACATTGTTACTAATGCAAATGTCTTTTACAGAACACAAACTATTTGAATCTTGCTAAATCTTCTCAGTTTTCCCTCTATATCTGCCTCTTTCAGAAGATGCAATAAAAATAATAAAACATCTACTTACTAATATAATGAAAAAGCCATATTATGTAGCTCGGATGCTGGTGATTATGTTACGACTTTTACTTATAACAAATAAATAAGATAGCTTGATTGAGGCCGTTGTCACTTTACGAATAGAATTTGATAGCAGTAATGTAACGTTATTAACTAACGCCAAAGTGAAAGGTTATACTTAATAATATTATATTGGAGTATTTAGCTTTCAAAAAGTAGACAGCTAGACTTTGAATAAGTCTAAGTTTCTGAATTTACAGCAATTTACAGCGAATGTTATTTAAATTCTATGAATAAAAAAAAGATCGAAATACTGAACAGAAACCAGGTGTGGTAAATTGGGAACATAAATATAATTTGCAACTGTTGAATTTTCAATGGATGAAAAATTCTTTAGCTTTATATTGAAGAGAAAATATTGGCCTTTATAGATAATTCTGAATTGGTAATGCTTTATTTTTAACGCAATCTAAATCTGTTACCTCAATAGAAGTTCTCCACTGACTGTTATAAACATTGAGCCCTAAGAAAGAGCAGCCCAAAATAATGATTTTAACTTTTTTAGGTCTGATAAAATATTTAATTGTTACAAACGATGCTATCTACTAAGCTAACAATTAATCTAAGTAATATTTGTAATGAAACCTAAAGAATTACTATTGAATTTAATTTCAACGAAATTGCGATACTGAAGACAAATGAATCAATTAAGTAAAAACTTATTTGGGCGATTTTAAACGCTACGTGCGTAACGTCGCTCTCGCTTGACTAAGTAATTACAATTATGTTATTTATTATTATTTTTTAGTTGGTGGTTGTTCTGTTCGGCCATTGTTTTACAAAAAGATTGTGGTACGTTTATGAGTCGTAAATAAAGCTTAGGAATATAGCTGCATAATCGACAAACATTCGTTCTATGGATAAACCCATCCGTATGAATATCGAGAGAAGAAAAAGCACGAAACTTAGCTCAAAACTAAGTCGAAACAACGAAAAGTGCACTCGTGTATACCGTACCTTGGTTGCTGGATTTAACAATCTATTCTTTCTGTAAAATTCTAATCTAAATTTAATTATAAGATACTTTAATCATTGCAATAGCTATTCCCTTTCTAGACATTCTAATTTCGTGTCGCACCGACAACATGGGATTAAATTGCTCTCCAATCGAGAAACTAGTTAACAAATTGCTCGAAAATAAAAATTAAACCGACGACTAAAATAGTCTGGTAAAGCCAAAGTAGTTGACGGTAAATTAAAGCTTTTCCCAAATGGAAATATTCTAATACGACTGCTAAGAGAAACAAAATAGTAGTGGCACAAAATGTTAATTAGTTCGTAACTTCGTAACTTAATTCACATGGAGGTAATATTTACTATTCTCTGTATTATTTATTCCGTGGTCGTGCTATAATCGCCTTAGTCAGTAGGTCTGTGGTAATAATTTTTCTTTTAGAATTTGTCCGGGATTTTCTGTCTACGTGACTGAAGGAACGTAGATCATAAATAAAACGATATATGTCGGATCTATTTAGTTCTTTTTCTTCATTTTTTTCAATTAAAATCGGGGGCTGTAAAATACCTTAATTTTCCGATCGCTTTGTAAAGGATTTTGTTTGAAAAAATCAATTTATTCTCAATTTAGAGGTCTATTTTAAATAGCTCTTCATCGTAAAACTCAATATTGCCACTAAAACTTATCAATCTACGTTGGTATACCTGCATGTATTGAGAAAAACCAGTAAAACTCAAATTATTTTCCAGTTAAGCCTTAATTGTAGTGGTATTTTCATCAAATAAATCGGTCGTGTCCATTACGACATTGAATCAGTATGATTATAATAAAATTTTGCGCCGACAGAAAATCGGCCATCATTGTTGGTCGTGTGCGCTGTGTCTAGTTGCCCGATTTGTATAATGGGAAACTGCATCTTTTAATATTAATTTTAATATTCATAATTCAATTATAAATGCGTGCGTATGGCAACTAGCATTACAGTAGCGATCTTTCACGGATTTTTAACCGTAACTCTTGTTTGGAATTTCATTGGAAACTATTATTTTATATTGACATAACTAAAGGCGCATTAGTTATTCTTCGATAAAAAAAGTGATATTAAATAAAAATCTTAAATCTCTCTTACGAGGGTTCCGTCCTTAATAGTCTAAATATTTTTAAATGTAATATTAAACAGAAAAATATTTCATAGTTAAGAATTTTTAGTGTAACATCAATGTTACGAAAAGTCTTTCTTTGTAATTTTTCCTGTCAAGGGTGAGTCGTTGTGACTAGTGTGACTACTGGTAAAAAAAATCCCATATAGTCACAGGTGTGGTAAAACGATGTGACCACGGGTCGGTCGGGTATCTTTTGATTGAGTCAGCTTGGTAGCTTCATATTTTTCATGAAATCGACCGAATCTACTTTGAATTTAATTTCAACTTAATAAGTACCTCTACGCTTATCCTGATAGAAAGTCTTGATAGACAGAAAATTAGAGAATCAAGTTTCCTTATAAGTATTTCTTCTGAGGAATAGAAAACTAAAAAATAATACTGTGTGAGATCGATAATTTAACTATGATTGTGATACTATGACAAAAATGCAGTAAGTCTACGTCTGTACCTACGTACGTATATTTAGTTAAGTTGCATTCTATGTGTGCGTGTGATCAAGGTTGTTGGCGCTAATGATTTTACGTACCTACGTCCACATCGCCATGGAGATTGCATACTTTCGCGCCAACCGAGTTATTTACTGTGCATGATTGAGTAATTGCTGTAAGTAATTGACTTCATATATTTTATCCTTCCTTTAATTTATTTATATCATGCTGTATGAACCGTTAAAACCCGAAGAAAAAGGGAAAAAGTTGTCAAGGTTGCGGAATTTGTAGTATTTACGCCGTCAAATCAATATTTGTTTTTAAAATTACATGCACTTATTGACGGCGAAATAACATTAAAGTTTATATTAGGTATGTAAGTATCCTAACTTAAAGGATTAATTTTATAGTTTTATTTAAAATAGAGGAAAAAATTGATTGGATTAAACTACTAAAAATGACAGAATCAATAGACGTCACCTAAGTTTAAAAGTTTTTTTTTGTCAAAAGTAATTTGTAAATAATATTTGGTTGTTTTGTTTCATTTGGAATTTCTTGGCTGATTGCGATAATGGGACTAAATCCAGTAAAATCGAAGTTAGGTACTTATATTTAACTTAACTTAATAAATATTTTATCGTTTCGTAAACGCAAAACGAACAGTCACAGCATTTGCCAACATTATGTTTCTTTAGTAAAACATTACATTGACATAAAATATTATTATGGAATTACGAAAGGTTCGATTTATGTCACAGTAAATGATATTAGTTTTTAAACAGTAATGGTTATTGTGCAAAAATAGTGATACTTACATTACTTTAAAATAACTTTGTGCATTTTCGCCGATCTGTTATTATGCATTTACTACATATAATTCTAAAATTTACTGAAAAAAAACACGTTTTTAAAACGGACTTAATACCTAAAAAAAAAAATTCTTCTGTAAATATTTATAACCCACCTACAGAAATTTTAAACCTAAAAACGTAGGGCGCATTTTGTAAAATTTATCATCCTTATTGTCTTTAGCATGCGCCCCACGTTTTTAGGTTAAAAATTTCTGTAGGTTGGGCTTAGGTTGGGTTATAAATATATACAGAAGAATTTATTTTTTACTTTTTGGTCCGTTTTAATGTTTTTAGTCCGATTTTTTTGTAGGTAATAATTTTGTCCGTTTTAAAAACGTGTTTTTAAAAAAGTTTTTTTTTCAGTAAATTATTATTTTCTGCTTTTTAGTTAACGAGCTAAGACTTAAAAATATACCATCTCCTATCGGAGCACTCGCCAAAACAATTCAAACGAGCCCAAACTCGATGGGGTAATATGGTTTTATTAAAGAGTTCCTGTGTCCTTCTTCCGGCTCCATCATCAGACCCTGGAAACTATTTCCCAACAAAGAACTCGTCAAGACGATTCAAACGAGCCCAAATTTGATGGGGTTGCGCGGTTTGAATATTGAGTTCCTATGACATGGCCTTTCAGCTTCATCATCAGACCCTGGACCTCATCTCCCAATAGAGTACTCGTGAAAACGATTCTAACGAGTCCATACACAATGGGGTTGTATGGTTTCATCATAGAGTTCTTGGCCTTCTTCCGGCTCCATCATCAGATCAGCTTAATGACACATAATATTATATTCCCTTTAGTTCTGACCTATGTTCAAAGTTTCAAGTCTCTAGCTCATCGGGAAGCTAGTTTAAAATCATTCGCAAACTTAGTGGAGAAACAAACAAACACACAAACAAGAAAGCAACCTAATAAAATCGTGTTAAAATACTTTACTTGATTGACATAAAATACGTAGTAAGTTCGATACAACATTCCTAAATGTGCATTGTATTGTTTTATCACAGTACAGGAGATATAACCGTAAAAGATGGCAAATTAAGTAAGTTATGCTATTTATTTGTAAAACACCAACAACCTCGCAGGTATGGATTATTAACGTTTGTCCTAAGATTTTCCGAAAAACACAAAATAGTTATTTGTTATACAAGTGACCAAAATCAATTTGTGCTGCGAGTGCCGACTTTAAATCACGAACTAGCGAAGTAGTCTAGAATTGAATCACGAGCGTAGCGAGTGATTCTAGAGCACAGTGGGTGATTTAAAGGCACGAGGCAGATCAAAATTTAAGTCTCGTGTAAAACATACAACTTTTCACCTCTACCAGCGAGAAAATTTTCACGTGATTTTCCTGGTAAAAAGCTTTATTCAGCATTAGAAATTTGTTCACTTAACTCTTTTGGAGTTAGACAACTATCTTCATCGTAGGACGCATTCATTTTTGTAATTTATATCACAAAAATTATTCGATCAAACCTACGCTCAAAAATTTTATTCAAATAGTCAGTAAAGTAGATTCCCGTCGGTCGTTCTGATTACATTACGTTGTGTTTTTCTCTTATTCATTAATATCTCATCTTATTTATTTATTTATTATCATAAAACATATAATTTGTTAGTAAATTTCACGAATTTTTCTTATTTCATATTTGTTTCATACATGCGATCTCATTACGTCCATACTCTTTATTTCGAATTATCAACCTTCTTTTTTAACAATCCTTATTTAAAACTCCTTAATATCCGTGCATTTTATTTTTTTACTTTTTAATCCACGTATGACACCATAAAGCACTCTATCTATCCTTTTCTCACATATCAATTTTACAAGTATTATCCTTGTCACTTTATTTCTTTTATCTTTATTATTTTAATAGTTGGTGTTTGAAATTAAAAAAGCACTTTGCCTCACGCTCGCAGCAAAAATCGATTTTGCTGCGAGTTTTTACGCGCCAAAAGAGCCCTTTTCGTGCTGGAGAGGTGAAAAGTATTTTTCGTTCAAAACTCAATCAGTTTTTTAGACGTTTGTAAGTAAAGTCGATTTTTTATGTATTTTTTTCGAAAAAGTCGTAGAACAAACGTTGTGTATGATATTAGTAATCTACTCCTGCAAGGTAGTTGGTGTTTTACAAATAACCCTGTATACCTATTAGTAGATACATGTCGATATTTTCTTTTCTTATTGAATTAAATGTAATAATCAGTCCACTAAGTTGCCTCATGTAGGCTGCTTTGTCAAAAGGTCAAACTACGCGAAATTTGAAATCTGGCATTGTGCAACTTTGAATAAAAATATATTTCTACAAAAACATTAAAACTTTACAATAATGGACTTTACAAATCGAATTCAGCAAAATTATCTTGTTTAGTTTTCTTTCTGCATTTAATGTAACTGCTGTAAATTTAACTTACGAGAAGTATCTTGGTCTACATATTGATACCTATTTGTCATGGAAAGTTCACATTACTCACATAAAAAATAAATTATTATCATTATATTGTTCGTTGCGTAATATAGTGCGATGCATACCACATAAATTACGATACACACTATACAACACCTTAGTGAAACTGCACTTAACCTACCTCATTGAAATCTGGGGAAGTGCATCGAAAACGAAAATATCTGAACTCCAAATTTTACAAAATAAAATAGTCAAATTGCTTTTTAACTATCATTATCTGACATCCACAAAACAAATATACGATGAAACAAATCTAATGAACATAAAAAGTCTGTACCGGTATAACAATTGTATTTTCGTCCACAAAACTCTCAATAAGAATATCCATACTAACATAACGTTCACCAAACTAAAATCTATGACTGCACGCAGCAATCGCCGCGCTAGTTTTCTTGTACTACCCAAACATCGCACGAATTACGGCAAAACTATGATTACATTTGAAGGAGCACTACTTTATAATAAAATACCCGCACCTATAAAAAGTGAAGACTCATTTAACGTATTTAAGAAAAAACTTGCTCAGTATATTATCAGTACTCAATAATTATGAAAATAGTGCGTTAAACGGGACTGTGCATTGAATTGTTGGATTCTACTGTGATTTAATTGACTTTTACTCAGCTTTGTTAGTAAGTACCTACTATCTGTTTTGCTTTTGCGACCAGGAACTGTTTAGTCTTTTTATTTATAATGTTCTCATGTAAGTGATGTTATGTCTTTATGAGAATAAAGTTCTATAAACCTAAATTTTAAATCTAAATTCGTTCTTACTTAAGTAATTTTGAATGTTTGTGACTGCCAAATGAGCACGAAGGATATTATAGTGATTTTGAGCAAAAACCTGGTTAATATTCATTTTATCAGTGTCACTAATGAAATACTTAGCTGGAAATTCAAAATCTAAAATGCAACCAACCAAACTATTATTCGTACTTTGTTTCATATGAATACCACTTTTAAGTTGAAGTACCAAATAAGCACGAAGGATATCTAGTACTTAAGCACGTGCTCTACATTCTGTGTGATACGGATCTGCGTGGGCGCATAATATTAGAGTGGAAATATCACAGATATTGCGAACAGGTCGATATTGAAAGGACACTCGGTGACATAAACATGGATACTTAATATCAGGTTAGGTATGTATAGGTTTCGTATGTTACCGTATCTAGGCAGAGTTATGGCCTGACAATATTTTAGCCAATCGCTAATCTGGCTGTTTGGTTGGATTATTTTCAAGTAAGTACATTTTTCGAACATAGCTTAAGTGTGAGCGTTTTTTATAAAAAAATATTTTTGTTTTAGCTTCCACCCGCGATTTCATCCGCGTGGATATTCGGAAAATCCCTAGGGGACCGAGATTAAAAGCATCCTAATCCAGGCTATTATTAATAAACTATATGTGTGCCAAATTTCATCCATATTCGTTCAGCCGTTTTTGCGTGATTGAGTAACAAACATCCAAACTTTCACATTTTCAAACGAACTTACAAAGACTATTGTAAAATTCTATGTTTGGATTATACGAACTTATAACAGACTGACTGAAGTTTGTCATAAAAAATTCGGTTATAATTTAAAAAAAAAGTAAAATTAAGTAAATTAAGAAAAAAACATACATCAACCAGTAAAATTACTGTTGATATTTTGTATTTTTTGTAAAATTTGTATTTATTCACTAAGTAGGTATCCTACTAATATTATAAATGTGAAAGTTTGTGGGTTAATTTGGATGTTTGAATGTTTGGATGTTTGTTCCTCAATCACGCAAAAACTACTAAATGGATTTAATTGAAATTTGGCACACTGATAGTAGATAGCCTAGATTAATTTAAAGAATACTTTTCATCCCGATATTCCCACGGGAACAGAAACCACGTGGGTTTTTATATTTTATATTAAAACCGCAGGCGGCTGCTAGTTATTTATATTTACCAAAGTTAGTAACTTAACTAATAAAGGTTAAGTTATTGGGAGACAGAAACACAATGCAATGTCATGTCATAATGACTGGCTTGCAGCTGCAAAATAAGTAATTGTGTCATGCTTTTGACAATTGACAAGCATATAACACCTCTTTTTCTGTGGGGAACTTCCGCTGACATGTTTTCATTTATGGCGTAAAAGATAGATGGTTATCATATGTATATTGTTTGCGAACATCAGCCTTTCTGGCCAAGTGAAAATCAATGGCGAGCGGACGAAGGTTGACGCTGATAATATTGATAACGACCGCCCACCTGCGATACGCCGTCAGTGCCCGTATCCGTGGGGAACCGAGTTTTGCAAATTACCTTGGCCAAATTACTTTGGTGCTTATTCAACCTTTTTAGGGTTCTGTACCAAAATGGTAAAAAGGAACCCTTATGGTGTTTTAGGGTTACCAGATGACAGGAATTTTCCTGATATGTCAGGAATTTAAGGCATTTGTCAGGAAAACGGGGAAAACTGTAGATGTCAGGAATTTAAAAAATCCCAAAAAGTGTGATATTTATTAATAATTTTGGTTAGAAAAAAAAATCAAACGTCAACTATATGAAGTAAGTAGATGTAAGTGACAAAATGTCAGGTACTGAAAAGTCAGGGAAAAAGACAGGAAATCTCATTACTAGATCTGGTAACCCTGTAGGTGTGAGTCTGTCTGTCTGTAACAGCTGGATATCTCGAGAACTACTAAAGGTAACAACTTGAAATTTGTAATAGTTTAAGATGACGTTTGCTCAACTATTTTGAAAAAAAGAAATACTTAAAAAAAAATATTTTATTTACAACAGACACTTGAAAAGGGGTCTTAAAAACTTTAAGTGGGGCTACTAGGGCATGTGGGGTATCATATAAAAGAGCGTTGTTAGCACAATTTCAAACATTTTTTCTTTTTTAACTAATGTCTAAAATCCGAATAAAGCTTAGTGATTCTGCATTTTGTTTGGTGCAAATGAAATTTTCGTCTATGGCTTGTTCAAATTCGTCATGCCTCTGTGTAGTAAGTTTATACATGAATCTGTTTAATCAACTACTTACTTGATTATTTTCTTTTTTTTAATTGTTTTCAATAGTTAAGTAAACAGTCCCTCTAAAGCTTATAATAGAAACCTGATGCTGCCACTTTTTCCGCTAAAGGGAAGATTGAAATGGAAATAGATTTTCCTAATCTACGTTTTTGAGTAAAGGGACTTTTCCTAATCTGCAGCTTATCTGAGAGTTACAAAAAGTTACCACCTATTTTTGTTGTCATTTAATTACTTTACACGAACGGCACGGTAAACAAGTTGTGTTCGAAGTTTTTCATCTTCCTTTTTAATGCGCACAGCCAAGGAGTGGAATTCCCAGCCTGCGTCTGTATTCCCGCAAGCATATAACCCAGCGATATTTAAAGCCCGAGTGAATAGGCTTCTTTTGGGCAAGCTCGCTTCATCTTCGGCCTCTTCTTAGCCTTATGGTACTCGAATGTGGCCAAGAGTAAAAAAACTCCCTAGTTCTGCTGGAAGTATTAAAATGTTCAGTATTATTCCATGTTGTTGTTATCGCGTGGATAATTGTCAATCGCGCGGCCGCCTTAATTGATTATATACGTACTGCGTTTTCAAAATCAAGTTCTTTACCAAGGATGATTTGGCAAAAGTTACTGTTGAAACGACAGGTGTGACTTACGAGTAACTCAGTGGAAATTTGTTAATTAACATTATATTTTTTACTTTTTTAGGGTTCCGTACCCAAAGGGTAAAAACGGGACCCTATTACCTTAGTAATAATAATAAGGAGCCCCCCTTAAATATTTATTTTATTCTGTTTTTAGCATATGTTGTTATAGTAGCAATAGATATACACGATCTGTCAACATTTCAACTGTCTACCTGTAGTCGATATCAATATGGAGCAAAAAACGGCAAAAAAATCACGTTTGTTGTATGGGAGCCCCCCTTAAATATTTATTTTATTCTATTTTTAGTATTTGTTGTTATAGCGGCAACAGAAATACATCATCTGTGAAAATTTCAACTGTCTAGCTATCACGGTTCATGAGATACAGCCTGGTGACAGACAGACAGACGGTTTCGGCCACGTTTTATAATGAAGCTTATGAGTTAAAAGTTACTGATAATAATAATTGTTTGTATTGTGTTGTTGCTAGGCGGGTGAATCTACGTTGTTCCTTACTTCCTGTGTCATTGTCTGAACTCGAAAATATTTAAAAATCCAATGCATCACAAGGAATAAATCAAAAATATGCCATCATTTACATTATAGTACAATAAAACATTGTTTTATTCGCATATTTTTAATTTATTTATTGAGATGCATTAGATTTTCGAGTTCAGAAAATGACGCACGAAGTAATAGACAACGTAGATTTACCCAGGCTCTTATTGAAGGATATTCGTAGAATGATAATGCCCTTATAACAGAACAACATCTCTCTCTAACCATAAGAGGGTTTTCAACTCAAGAACCACTTTGAGTATTATCTGGACAGGTTTGTCGCACCTGTAATGTGTAGGTACGGTTTGCGGGCGCTTCTAAAAAAAATAGTAAAAAACATACATGAACCCTAAATACATATACACTCCTTTTTTGGCAGTCGTGTAAAAAAGCCATTCGATGGTATTTTCATTGTTCATAATTTGTTATTATAAACTAGCGGCTGCCCGCAGTTTTACCTGCGTGGTTCCCGTTCCCGTGAGAAAATCGTGATAAAAAGTATCCTATGTTTTAATCTAGGCTATCTACTATCTGTGTGCCAAATTTCAACCAAATCCGTTCAGTAGTTTTTGCGTGATTGAGGAACAAACATCCAAACATCTAAACATCCAAACCCACAAACTTTCACATTTATAATATTAAGTAGGATTAGTAGGAAGTAGGATAACTAGATAAAAGTTTCAGATTTGAGCGACGGACCTTCAAATATTTCTCTTGTATTGTTAACCCCCCAGTGTGTCAAGTCTGCTAATGTTCTCGTCAAAATCGTAGTTTAATGGTGTTCTAATGGTAAAGCTTTTTGACACAGTTCTTGTTTCTTAAACCCAAAATCAAGACACAATATGTTTCCGTTTTGGGTTTAAGAAACACAGTGTGTTTCGGTTTTGGGTTTAAGAAACACAGTGTGTTTCGGTTTTGGGTTTAAGGAACAAGAACTGTGTCAAAAAGCATTACCATTCAAACACCATTAAACCACGATTTCGACGTTAACTTTAGCAGAATTAACCCCTAGGGCAATAAAACTAGTGTTATAAGTTTAACGTATGTGTGTGTGTCTGTCTGAGGCAACGTAGCTCCCAAACTAATGGACCGATTTTGATGCGGTTTTGTTTTACCATTTGAAGTTTAACCTTAATGATACTACTCTAAAATCTCACCATCCCCATGACTGTGCAGAACCACATAATTATGTCGGTCAATTTGACCACATTCAACTATTTAACATAGATTTTTTTAATGACTCGGTGTTGTACGTTACGTCACTCACTCTTTTAACTTGATGGTTGTGGTAGTTACCACAGAAATCAGTTTTTTTTTCTCATTTATTGCCTCACTTATCAGTAAAGTTTCCATTGTATATTCAATATATATTACGTGGGTCGCGTTACTACTCTCAGCGTCAGAAAAATCGCACCTTTTCAAAAATTTCTTCAAAGTTAATTTAATCCTCTCTAATTTAATGGTAAGTGTTGTTATATACTTCTTCCCCTTCAGACATAGCCAACAGTCTCTAGAAACCGTTGAAATACTCGTCGAACGGAATCAATTAGGTACTGAGATTCAGTTTCCGAGCAACATTACATTGCCTCATTTTTGCAATATTTGAGCAACTTCATGGGCAATAGATCCATCTTGGGTAAGAATTCCTTTTTTCTCTCCATCATCTCGATAGCGAATTAACCCGCATTTCCTGAACTGATCCCTTTTATGGCGGCGCAAGCAATAACGCTTTAAGCGTTTAATTATGGTAACGGTTATATTAATTAAATCAAACAATTATTAATTGAAAGCTCATTAAATGTACATTCAATAGATATCAACATTTATACAGTAAAACGTTAGCTATCGGTGGCCAAGTCTAAACTTATTTTCGAAGAGGTGCGATTTTGCTGACGTCGAGTATATAATATAGAAACGCGACCTACGTAAACATAGCATTAAAAGTACACAAATATAGCAAGTGGTCGGAATCAGTCCAGCGCACAACAGGAGCGGCGTTAGGTCGCCCGCGTCACTTTCACTGCTCCCGCGCGTTGCGCAACCGTGCGCTCGGCTTGTCTCGTTCTACTGCGAGGATAGGCACAAAGGGCTTGCTACACTCGTTAACTTCCTAGTTAAAAGCATAAAACAAATTCATACCTTTGCTGAGCAAGTGATATTAAGCCTCATTTCAAGGAATATAACTTTTCCAACGGACAGTACCTACTCTACTATAGATATCAGAATATAGTATGGAGATTAGTATGTAATTGTAATTCTAAGCAACATGGGAAATTCTTTCTCCGACAATAAGAGACAAGGAAATTACCTGGACTTCTAATAGAAATCAATAATTAGAGAATGAGAAGACAACATTACCTACAAAGTAAATGAAAATAAGTGTACAGTACTTATTTATTTACTTACGGTGACTTGTCCAATCTTATTTTTTTTCTGGGATCCGAGTGTAGTTTTAATAAATGTGTAAGTAATAATTATAGTTCATCTTTATTGTGTAACTAGCCCGCGACTTCGTCCGCGTGAATATTCGGAAAATCCGTAGGGAACCTTTTACTGGGATAAAAAGTACCATATATTTCAATTCAGGCTATAAACTATCTGTTTGTCAAATTTCATTTAAATCCGTTCAGCCGCTTTTGCGTGATTGAGGAATAAACATCCAAACCCACAAACTTTTACATTTATAATATTAATAGGATTTGCTGTCATGATCGTTTCGATATCCAGTTAAAATCGGGGAACTTTTTATAAATTGTAGTTGAGTAATCGTTGTATTAAAAAAATATGTTATAATATCGCTGAACAATAATGAGTTGCGTCGTTACTCCCATTAATATGCAACTACATTGTCATCACCGCTACGTGACTAACTCTTCAGTGCTAAGTCATTGTTGGACAGACCGACGGAACGGAAACGGCAAATTAGGAACTGCGCACTGTTCACCGTGATTATACTTGATCGTTCGCTTTTTTAACGAACGGCGTAAATAGGTAAGTATCTGATGATTTTTTAGAATAGTTTATGGAAGTTTCATCACCATCATTAGCCTATCATCGTCCACTGTTGAACATATATAGGCCTCTCGGAGTGCACGCCACTGAGCACGACCCGCGGCTATACTCATCCAGTTTATGCCAGCCACCTTGCGAAGATCGTCGCTCCACCTTGTCTGAGGGCGTCCCACACACACCACGTTTGCCCACACGCGGTTTCCACTCAAGAACTCATCTGCCCCAGCGGCCATCGGTTCTACGGCTAATATGGCCGGCCCACTGCCACTTCAGCTTGCTAATCCGATGGGCTTTGTCGATGACTTTAGTTCTCTGTCGGATCACCTCGTTCCAGACCCGATCTCTCAGAGAAACTCCGAGCATAGCCCCTTCCATAGCCCACTGCGCGACTTTAAATTTGTGAACCAGCCCTACAGTGAGTGGTCCACGTTTCGGCTCCGTATGTCATGACACAGGAGACTTTCCTTTTTAGACTCTGTGAAATAGGCGACTCAAAGACTCGACGAAGTTTCCCATATGCTGCCCAGCCCAGCTGTATCCTTCTGTTGGCCTCTGTCTCGAAGTTGTTTCTACCCAATTGCAGTGTTTGTTTCTACCCAATGGAAGTTTTAGATATACGTTATTCACATCGTACTCGTATATCACTCGTTGCTAGTGTGTAGATCAAGTCCCTTGGATCTAGCCCATCTACCAAATTTTTGGGAATGGTTGGGATTTCTAACAAAGGTTTAGAATAAAAGTTGTATTTTTTTATAAGATTTTATTAGTTAGAAGAATACTTTTCTATAAGTCGCCCTGTTTTGGAGATATTAGCGAAAAATAATTTTGTATCCCCTAATCCGGCTCACCTCATAGAGGTGGGGACTTTTAGTATGTTCACTCCCTAAGCGTCTTAAACAAGTTTCTGAAGGAACCGCTTTTTTTTGGCCCCTTCAAAATAAATCAACTATTTGTCTTAAGTATTGAAATGTTAGAACTGTATCCAATATTTCATAATCAGCAGTGTCCCAGATTTAAAACTCCAGCCAACTAGGTAACGCCAACAAATGAAACTTTTTGCTGAGTCGCATAAAAGCTGGCCGCGCGCAAAATTAATTATTGTTCCATAAATCAGTAATTACAATAAATAAATAGTTCACTATAGGGTTGGCAACACCAGCGATACTTGCCTATGGTGAATTTTTCAATTTATTGATAACCAGCGGCCGCCCGCGGTTTCGCCCGCGTGGTTCCCGTTCCCGTGGAAATATCGGGATAAAAAGTATCCTTCAGGTTACTTTTATTTTGCCACCATATTATCATACTGTTTTGTTAACGTTAGTCTTTGTTATAGACTAGCGACCGCCCGCGACTTTGTCTGCGTGATAAGTTTTTTTCTATACTTCGGGAACTGTACTTTTTTCCGAGATAAAATGTCATTCTTTGTACCCATGCTAAATTTCATGATGATAGGTTGAGCGGTTGAGACGTGAATGTAAAGAATTTCTCTTTAATAATATTACGAGGATTTTAGTTGCATGTAGAGCATGTGGTAGCCCTATTTCTATCTATACAAGAGTGAGTGACCCAAGGCGAACCAGTGTCCACGCCGTCGCTGTATGCTCGAATTTTGGCTTTACTAAACCGAGCTCTACCACGCTTGACTTAAGCACCACTCACTGGCACACTCACTTTTTGTTCAATAAATACGATAGTTCGCTCCATTTATGGAAGTAGCTTTCCTTGTCTAGCTTTGGCCCTTGTTTGATTTATCGCTGCGCTGCTCTAGGGTTATGATTATGAACGATGTACATTCCTGAGTGTGATCTAACAGATTCCGGAGACATGCTTACTGAAAGCGACATGTATATCTGAATTTCGGTACGTAACGTATTTCACATCGTCTATAAAAATGCACGAATTCGTTTCGGATTTTATTCGGTTGTTTGTTTGTTTTTGATACGCGTTTCGTTAAACAGAATTTTCCGCCTGCGTTATACCTACCTACAAGATAATATGTTTTCGAATTTTTTTTTTCTTTAAGTAAGTACTGGCCCAAGATTTTTGATGAAGTTATTATTAACTAGTTGAGAAAGTAGGTTAGTTTAAATTAAACTCTTACCTACAGCGATGCTAATAAATATAACGAATAGTAATTCTGTGATCGTGAATTGACCGTAACGTTACATTATTATATTATAAGCATATTTTATTAAATGAATTTTCCTTTACTTATTAAGACGGAATATTACCTAAACAAAATTATAAAGTGAAGTAATACGGGAAGATTTAACTATTAAATTTGCACATTAAACAATTACATTAATAATGAGTTAATTGAGTTAGATCTTAAAAAACTGACGTAATTAAAATACTTAGTTTTCAAACACCTCTGCTTTTATTGAGACTTTTAAGCAAAAGAGATACGGTATGTATACCTACCTACTAAAACAAAAGATGGAATGCAGCTAAGCAATTGGTTCATGTAATGTAATGTAATGTAATAAAATGTAAGGGGAAAAGGTGCACCTGCGTCTCAGCTTGTTTATAGAGATAACCGGGTGATCATTTATGTAGTTGGATGCCTTTCAAGCTGTAACCCACCATTTTATGTCACCCTTCACTTGTCAACTTTTTACGGGGAATTGTAAAATTATGGCTGCATCATCAGCTGATTGTAAAAAATACGACAATTCAAGTTATTTTTTATATTTACCTTGCAATCTTTTACCACTTCAGCCATTATAGACTATTATGAAGTTTTCGGTGCATATAACAGAAATACTTGTTAGGTATCTATTACTTGGTTACCCTATTGTTGGCCCAGTGACAGTGTCCACTTTTAATAATAAAATCGTATTAGTAACAGCATTTTTTTTGTGATTACGTCGAATTAGGATTTTTAGATCTTGGATTTGAATACCTCCAAGAACTTTAAAATCATAACTAGGTACTTCTAATACAACTTTTTTAGTATGAACATAAAGTCATGGTGTGAGCAGCATACTACATAAATACCTATAATTATTAATTCTTATTTACTAAACCGGAGTAGTGACTGCATATGTGAATGCCCTTCAAGATGTATCAGAGTGCACCTTGTTGGTACAGAAACATAATCGTCCGATCACAATAGTATCGCAAAATATTGATATGCACAGCACCGTTACGTCCATGACAGCGATTACGTTGTTTATAAAATGGCGACTATTCGCGATTGATTAAATATGGCGGCCGGCAGGGCCGTGACGTGTGGCGAATGGACACGTGCCGAGGCGGTTTTAGGCTAGCTGTGCTTTATGTAATATGCGGTGGTGCAGGAAATCGACTAAACGGAAAAAAACACGTGGTAGTGTCCCTCGAAGTTAAGGGTCTAATACTTAATTGCAGAATTTGCAGAAGTTTGAGTAGCCGATCATATCGTGTTTCGCTGGTCATGCTGAACTACCTACCGACATGGATATTTTTTATGCACAACGGACAGCTTGACCTTCACCTCGCCTGATGTTAAGTGTCGATAAGGCCGAAGGTGCAAGCGCACTACACACGAAATCCTCAGCACTGAGGAACTGGCTATCTTAACTCTAACTGCCGGAACACAACAATTTCTAATTGTTGTTATGGCGTTAGACTTAGTTAAGATCAGGGCTTTATAACGTTATCAATTAACAGTAAAAATAACGTTACGTAACGTTATTTTCAATATGATACCTTAATAACGTTATTTTTTTAACGATATCTAATAACATAACCTTAATATAACGGTAAAATAAATGTCGATAACGTTAAAAATAACGTTATTTTTAACGGTAATTTTATAAATATTGCGTATTGTAGGTAGGTACCTCTACTACCTAGTACCTACCGCAGAGACCGATCACGTCACGGCGGCGTCAACTTCAATTACACATTGCTTTTAAATATTTTTATACAGTAACATAATAACGTTATCAAGGAACGAAAAAATAACGTTAAATTCTGTTTTACCGTTATTAATTTTACCGTTATTAAGTTCCATTTTTAACGTTACTAATTTTTAACGGTATTTGAAGCCCTGGTTAAGATGATGGTGGTAACTATTCAGGCAGACTTGAAATAAGCAAAATCAAATTGTAACCCCCCTGGGAATTGAACCCGGAACCCCTGCGTCTTATACGGATGGGCGAACCACTAGACCACAGAGGCGGTTAAAATTGCATCTAATAGTCTTGTTGTCCTTTCGAAAATTCTCAATAACTAGAAAATCCTTGAAGTATATTGAGAATTCATAACTTTTATTTTAACAAAACGTCGTGAATAGACTAAGTACCATTTTTTTTAAAAGAAGAGCCAAGGGCACATCATAATATCTTCTCCTACTTCCATACTATACCTCCACGAAAGTTTATCGTTTTTAACAGTGTTTTGTTTCGGGAGTCCGGGAGGTCTTATTTCTCTCTTCACAATCAAGATTCCAGGAACCTGAGCTACAGGTTACTAGGGCGCCCGCAAAAAACCTTATAATGAGATGACAATATTTATTGACATGAAAAGAAAAGGTTGCGGAAAGTGGGGTCAGCGTTCAGAATACCTGAGTGAAACCTATCCATCGAAATACCGGTTAGTACTATAGTAATAGGTCATCATTGATCCCTTGATGTGTGAAGATTGAGGACAGTTTAAATAGTCTAAAGGCGACTTAGTTTCCATTGAACATCTGCATTAAATGGTCTATTTATAGTTCAGACAAAACATATTTGTTCTCTATAATTCGCACAAAAGCCCACACTTTGCATCGATCATGCCCATCTTCAACTCACGCTTTACGTAAATGTCAAAGTCCCACGATTCGCTGTAACGCTCGTAAGCTTAATACTTTAATGCTTAGGTACTCCTTACAACTTGATAATTTGATATTGCTACGATTTGATCCTTGTATGTTTCTCAAAACATTAGAAATGTGACTGTGTTCACTGCTGGGACCGATCCCAATCGCGCTAACGATATAACTAGGTCCATTTTAGTAGGCTCATAATAATATTATATATAACTTTTGGTTTTAACGTTCAAAATCGGCATTACATATTTTGTTTATTTCTGTACTAAAATGCATGTGAATAAAGAAACTGAATTAGGTATTGGGCGCGATAAAAATAAACATCCCTCATTTCAGCCAATGTTCGTTCTTTATCAAATTATTCTTTCTTCATTATTACTCGTAGTTTCTTGAAAAGTTCGGTCCAATCAGCAAATAGTATAAACAAATAAAAGTAATACATTCAGGATTATCAGATGTAAGAATTGGAACATAAATAAGTTTTATTACCACTTCTATAAACCTCCGTAGATGTAAGAGATTTTGTTTTGTGTTAATTTGTGAGAACATTCACATGTAAGAACACTGTTAACAAGTTGGTCTGGTTTTGTGTTACAAAAATAAATTTTAGACAAACAAAAGAAAGAAAAAGGAGTTATAAAGAAAAGCAAAAAGATTGTATTATTAAACAATATTCAGTGTGTCTGCACAAGATCTACTTTTTCAGGACCCATTACCAGAACATAGAATAGGATTTTAGAAATAAAATATACACGTACCTAATACTTTTTAACCAACGCACAAGATATACAAATCAGTCCTAATGCAAAGGGATAGAAAATCGGCTCCATAAAAATTCAGTTCCGCCCCCCCTTCAAAAGGAACACAAACTTTGAAATGCAACTGTAACCGACGATGAAAGTGCAAAATAAAGCATGCCATAAACGGCGCTACATCAGCCCATAAAACATTAGCGTATAGTTGGCAGACTCACCATGGAAATAGAAGGTTTTGACTAGGTCAAAAAATTGTTAATAAATAGTGATAAATAGTGAACTATAGCATATAAATAGTGATACTATGATTCAAAAGATATTTGAGTATCTTGGTGAGGCTGCAAACTTGACGTCAAGTTGGCAGACACCTTAAGAAATACAGTTCGTATCATTATGATTTATATGCCAAAAAATTGTTAGAAAATAGTGAATCGTATACGCAAAATTCCAATAACATTGCTTCAATACAAGCCGAGATATTACGGTCTCTAAGTGGGCTGCCAACTTGACGTTTCAGGCAATAGCGATTCCAGAGAAACGGGTACAAGTTTTAAACAAATAAATATATCAAAAAATTGTTAGTGAAATTGTGATTCCTACGATATAAATAAAACAAGAATTCTTCATTGCTATTTTCTAAAAATCGAATGTTAACTTTTACATAATACTCTGAATAGGATGTCGATCAATATTGAACTTTGCTCCACAGGAATAAGGTTCCAACTTTATTGCAATCATGAGGTGAGTACTATCAAGCAAAAAAGTGAGATTTATATTTTTAGCCATATCCTCGAATTATTATTACACTTGTTTTATTAATTAAATGTTGGTATCAAACAATAACGATATTCATTAATAACAATAATATTCATTACAATAGCGCCATCTCTCGGAAAAGATTGTCAATTTCTCAGTTATAATTTAAAGTTAGGTGCCTACATATGTATTAGGTATTATTTTACTTATTTATTTTTGAAATTCAAAAAGGCAAATCATAGCGTGCCAACCACTTTTATTCGTTGCGTCAACTGTCTATTTTTACGAACGGTGGCTTTTGCGCCAACAATAAAGGCGATGATCGACTGTATAAAGACTACTCTTTAGTATGCTGTGGTCAATAACCTACTCTTAATTCAATATTATTAATTCAGGAGAAACTATTAATAATTTCTACTTATATTACTTCCTACCTACTCACATACCAACTGATACTCATCCTTACTAATATCCTTACTAATATTATAAAAGCGAAAGTCCGTTTGTTTGTTTGTTTGTTACGCCTTCTCGTCTTAACGTTGTCAGTGGTACAGAGAAGGACATATACCTTTCATCCCGAAAAAGAGTATTGTTTCCGAGGGATAGCAAAAACTCTTTCCACGCAGACGAAGTCGCGGGTGGCCGCTAGTTTTACTATAAATCTCACCAGATAATAATAATAATATCTTTATTCTAACTCATACATAAATAGGTACCTAACGTTAAATTATAACTGAGAAATTGACAATCTTTTCCGAGAGATGGCGCTATTGCTATGATTGTTATTAATGAATATCGTTATTGTTTGATACCAACATTTAATTAATAAAACAAGTGTAATAATACTTGGAGGACATGGCTAAAAATATAAATCTCACTTTTTTGCTTGATAGTACTCACCTCACGATTGCAATAAAGTTGGAACCTTATTCCTGTGGAGCAACGTTCAATATTGATCGACATCCTATTCAGAGTATTGTGTAAAAGTTAACATTCGATTTTTAGAAAATAGCAATGAAGAATTCTTGTTTTATTTATATCATAGGAATCACAATTTCACTAACAATTTTTTGATATATTTATTTGTTTAAAACTTGTACCCGTTTCTCTGGAATCGCTATTGCCTGAAACGTCAAGTTGGCAGCCCACTTAGAGACCGTAATATCTCGGCTTGTATTGAAGCAATGTTATTGAAATTTTGCGTATACGATTCACTATTTTCTAACAATTTTTTGGCATATAAATCATAATGATACGAACTGTATTTCTTAAGGTGTCTGCCAACTTGACGTCAAGTTTGCAGCCTCACCAAGATACTCAAATATCTTTTGAATCATAGTATCACTATTTATATGCTATAGTTCACTATTTATCACTATTTATTAACAATTTTTTGACCTAGTCAAAACCTTCTAATTCCATGGTGAGTCTGCCAACTATACGCTAATCATAAAACTTGAACTTGGGCTGATAAAAAGCTCCGCCGAAGGTCGCCACTTGTTGCGCTGGCGCGCCGCCATGCATGCGCCGGGCGCGTCCCGGCTGCGGATTCATTCACCCCAAACTAGTTTGGTTTACTGTCCCACCGTGAGTGCAGGTTTTTAGAACATGTTGCTGAAGAAACGAGTGTTCTATTTTTGTTTAGAAACATTACTATCTGCGGAGGTTGTATGTGAAACACTATCCTGTTTTGAGATCCTACTAATATACTTGTACTATTATGTATTCTGTGCTAATATTATAAATGTGAAAGTTTGTGGGTTTGGATGTTTGTTCCTCAACCCCCAAAAACTACTGAACGCATTTGGTTGAAATTTAGCACACAGATAGTAGATAGCCTAGATTAAAACATAGAATACTTTTATCTCGACATTCTCACGGGAACGGGAACCACGCGGGTGAAACCGCGGGCGGCAATTTTAACTGAAATTTTAATGTAAATTTTGTTGTACTTTAGTCGATACATTTCTGTCAGCAAACAGTTTTTTAATAGAATATTGAAAGAGGGTGTAGTTTCACATCATATAAAACCATTTACAAACTGCTAACACCGGAAAAAGTCAACGCAAATACAGTTTATAAAATTCAAACACTACACGTTAGGCAAGTAAAAGATAAAGAATATGTATCAATTCGTAATATAATATGTAAGAGCAATGATATAATACAGCCATCAATCTTCAAAGGGGTCATATTCAGTGCAAAATCACACGTCACGGAAGCGATACCTGTCGAAAAATTATGTCGAATGCACCGACGACGTGGCTAGGCGCCAACAGCGCATGCGTTCAAAATTAACAGTTGCAAATTAAACTGTAAAACAAACGCGTTAAGGACCACGGTTAATAGAGCAGATGTTACGGCAACGGTCTAGAATTAGTTGATTGTTGTCGAAATGACAACGAACTCGCTTTGGCCGGCTGCCAACTCGTAAACTGTGAAAACGCGATATCTTAAGTGTAGGTACCTACTTCGTGTTTAATGGGTCGGTGGGGAAATAGTCTTGCGAAGTGGGGAAATAGGTGGGGACTGGAGAGGTAACGAAGTTAATAAAGACTGCAGTCATTTAACTTGAGTCAAAATAACAGACAGTTTATAAGCTCTGTTTTCCTACAAGCTATAAAAAATGTCGCATATTCGACTCTTCTGAATAAATAATGCATATTATGGGGTAATTTAGGGCAAGAACCAAGTTTTCTACACAATAAAGGAAATAATCCTGAAATTGAAACTGTGCAGTTAGTTAGGTACTTAAATGATTTTGTTATATTGGAAATTATATAATACTCTATGTGAGACCTCGGTGTGACGCATGACTGTAAGTTGCTGTTTGATGAGCACATAAATTCGAAATTGCAAAGACTTTAAAAATGCTAAAACCTTTAAAATTCTCTACTGTTCACTTATACGAAGTCACTTGGAATATGGTTCTCAAATATGGAATCCAAGATACGCCACTTACATTAATAGACTTGAAAATATCCAGAAAAAGTTTATGAAGTATTTATGTTACCGCATTGGAATGCGGTACCATTCTAGTGAATATCTTCAACTATGTAAAAATCACCATCTTTTAACTCTGGAAAGTCGTAGGACCATAGGACATCACTTTTCTGTTAAAAATTGCCACGGGTGCTGTTGATTGTCCCGAGCTCCCTATCTTTATTGAATCTGAATGTTCCAAGTAGGAATCTTCATCATTTTAAACCAGTTCACCTACCACTGTCGCATACCAATTATAGACGAAATTCTTTCTTTCTTCGTGCAGGCAAATGTTTCAATGAGTTGTGCAGCAAACTTGATCTAGTGAAGCTGTAAGGCGTAATCTTGCAATTTTACTCTCTGAATATTGAAGTGGGCGTGATTTAACTATGAAATCTATTTATTATGATATATTATTCTGATATTTAAGTTTTATGGATTTGTTTCAATAATAATAATCAGTGTTATTATCAAAAATAAAAATAAACTTTAGATAAGTATATTATCTTTTGTATAACTCTTGACGATCGATGTTTTTGTGGCTCAAATGTGCATTTTTATTACCTTACTTTTTATTTGTGTGAATCTGTAAATGGTTTTTTGATGTATACCAAGATTGTTATAGTTTATATAATAACTGTTGATTCACCTGTGAATATAAAATAAAATAAAAATTCCTTCGCTGCGGGCGGGAGTCAGACTCGCACAGGTTTTTTCCGACAGACTTTCCTTATTTTGTAACAAAATCTCATACTTTTTCAACTATCTTGAGAAAAAATAGCATAGTTTGTGTGTGACAATACCACAGTGCTAGTCTTCCAGGAGTGGAGGTTTCCATAGGGACGCCCACATTCCTGAGTGACCTTGCCCCAGAAAATGTGTCAAAATACAGTGACACTGATACTCTTCGACAGCTCATCTTGCTAACAATGTTAGGACTGTACATATTTTAACTGTACATACCTGGAAAGGAGAAAATCGTTTGTAAAAATAATGTAGTACGTACGTACAAGCAATCTCAGACCAAACTGGACTGTATCAGTTTCCTACCAAGGAGTTTCTAGAGCAACAAACTTAATGACGGAAGTTTTTTCGACTATATCCATGCAGTGTGGTGTTTCTGATAAACACACGCACACTAATTTTGTGGCACTCCTGTCCTTCTAGAACTGCGGAGGTTTCTATAGGGACTATAGGGGATAGGGACGCCACTTGTTGAGCGACCTTGCCCCGGAAAATGGGTCACAATACGGTGACACTGATACTCCTCGGCAGCTCAGGGCCTACTCCGATAATCGAATCACGATAGTCGGACGAAATTCGTCTGGTTTCGTGACATGATCAAGTAGCCCTTTCACGTAATTAAAGTCGCAGGTGTACTGTGATGTAGTGACATCATATTAGGTCTACCTATGAAATTGCCGTTTTGTTTGAAAAAAGTTAAAGTATTTTTTTTTCGAACTTATTTATTTCTTTTATTCAAAGTAATCACCCCTGCAATCAATGCATCTTTGCCAACGCTGTGGCAGTTTATGGATGCCCTTCTTGAAAAAATCAGCTGGACGGGAGACAACAAACTCTTCAAAGGCGTTTTGTACTGCCTCTCGGGAATTGAATTTTTTTCCCGCTAAAAGTTGTCCAAATTTTGGAAAAAGTAATAGTCGGTAGGCGCAAGATCTGGTGAGTATGGCGGATGAGGGAGAGCTTCCAAACCCAACTCATGCAGCTTAGAGACGGTCTGTTGTGCAGTATGGGGTCGCGCGTTGTCGTGAAGTAGCAGTGGGGCACCCATCTATCAAGTTTTTTTATCTTGCCAATCTGTCGCAAATGGACCAATATTGTTTTGATGCTAACATCAAAAGCTGCTGCCAGCTCAGCTGTAGATTGCGATTCATCTGCTTCCACAATCGCCTTTAATTCATCATTGTTGACCAAAGTTTCCGGACGACCACGAGGTTCATTTTTCAAGTCAAAATTCCCAGAACGGAACCGAGCAAACCAATAACGGGTTGTACGTTCGTTTGTACAGTTCTCTCCGTAAACGTCGTTGATGTTACGTGTCGTTTGTGCCGCGTTGGTGCCACGACGGAACTCATATTCCATAATTACACGAAATTTCGAAGTATCCATTATGAGGAAAAATGTTGAAATGTAATGAAAATACAACGCTAATCAATAAACAAAAGACTGATTTTGTAAATAGAATGTCATATTTTTAAAACAAAATTAATTTGAATTTAGAGTTCATAGCCAATCAAAACTTTTTTTTGTTTGAAAAAGTCTGTACTGCAATACGGCAATTTCATAGGTAAAGACCTATTATTCGGCTTTTTCTGTAAGCTCTATGGTCAAAATTAATAAAATAAATTACTTAGATTTCTAAATTTTTATGTTTCGAACGAAACAGAGCCGTTCCCGATTATTTTTCTTTTGTCGGTGCATTCTTGTTTTTGCGCCAGGTCCTTTTGGTCGTGCAAAGTAAAGAAATAAAATGAAGCATTGAAAGTGATAAAAATCAAGTTTTACTGTAGCTAGAAGGGCGCCGACCTAACAGTACTGCTAGCATCCTAGTCATTGAAATCTTTTTGTATTTACATAATATGGGGAAGCACGTTTAGAGCAATACGGGCTTCCGTACGGAAGCCGGCGTTTTGCTCTAAGGGTAGCACACATTTTAATATACACTTTTAAACTTTGGCGTTGCATTTTATTAGATTAGGAACACAGGTTTTAAACGCGATTTTAACTAAACATAGGTGTTGAACACCTACCTTTTTCCCAACGTTTCGACCGAGTTGCATCGGCCGTTGTCACGGGCTGACTGACAGTCAGCCCGAGACCACGGGCCTGTGTTACCACGACCCTTAAAACCTGTGTTCCTAATCTAACACATTTTAATAAATGATTAAAACGCGTTTAAATAGTTTCGCAACAACATTATGCTTTTACGCTGAAGTACAGATATTTACTTGTGACTGGACTTCGATAGAAACGCGATAGAACTTCAACTTGACTTAAACAATATTTGGATAGCTTATGTTTGCTAAAGGTCGAACGAAGAACATCGTCCGATTTTTCGTTGTTTCGTAGTAGGCCCTCTCATCTTGCTGACACAATGTTGTTATGATGGTACATAAAGAAGACGATTGGTTAAACAAACGATAAAGAAACTGAATTAGGTTTTATTATTGTTATACCGGCTTATAGTTAGAGGTAGAATATTATTTATTAGTATGTAAGTAAATAGGTTGAGAATATTGATATAACCTATAAATAAGTTGAGTCTGATTATTGTTTTAAAATCTTTTATTGTAATAAAGATGCTACAATATCAATTAATGTACAAAAAAAACACTTTGACAACCGACCCTAGTTGTAAGCAGTAATAAAAAGTGTTAAAAATAAGTTGAGCATTCATATTTTTATTTATTCTTTGAGATTTGAGATAATTCAATATCGGGTGACAGACAAAAATCACTAAGTACAAAAAATAGGAGACTAAGTTCATTAAAATATCAACAACTTTCCCAGGAAATGTCATGATATCCATTGGGTGCATTACTTTATGTAGGTACTTAATTCCAAGAAGCAAAAATTACTAAATCCAAAATATTTGTTACCAGACAGGAGTTAAAATTGACTTACTCCATTGTTTAGGTATGTTCGATACTGAGTGAATTTTTCCTGCTATCCGACGAAATAATCTTAAGTCATTGAAATATTTAATATTTCTTTTTATAGAGTCTTGGGAGCCATAATCAAAAATTTGGCCTTGGATATCTCTAAAAGTTATAAAAGAATACACTTCCTATTTATTTTCATCCACCCTGTATTTTACAATCAAAACCTTTTCCTGAACTTCAACAACGCCATCGTTTGCAAACCTTTCGATAAACCATTTGATCTAGATATATTTTCTTAGATGTATTATAAAATAAACGAGTTATGTCATCGTAAAATAATCGAGAAGAAGAAACTAAAACCCGTCTGACCCGCTTCTCGGTTTGAGGTCGTTTGCCCCCGAGAGGGACAGTGGCGAATGGGCATAATGCGGTGCCCGCTCGCCACCGAAATCGAACGTGATTCGGTTGAGATCTGTGGTCAAACAATCTTTGTACAGTCGGCCCATGAAAATGTTGAGCATTTTAGTACTGCGTCAGTTAAATAGCAGTTAAGGGGATACGTCTAAAAATTTACAGTTTTTGATGTAATGCCATAGGTCGCGAAAAGATCCTAATAATCTGAAAATTAAGATATATATTTTTTACATCTTTCTCCAGACATGTATAAAACCAGAAACATGATTTAGTGATTTTGGCTCGATACATTTTAATTTCCAAAATACATCTTAAAACAACATTAGGTACATACCTATTCAAGTCGAAATTGCTTTAAATAAATTTGTATCATCAGTATTCAGAATCATGTTGATTTAGTGATTTTTACGCCAAATCTGCCGAATCGGTCTCGCTCCTGCGCGCGTCGTTTTCTCATTGCTATCTCGGTTTACGCTTTATTTTTGACTTAGCCCCATAAGGCAAAGAGTGACAGTGAAATGTTAGTCTAAGTCACTTGTCAATATGACCAGGTTCTAAGTATGCTCAACCCAAGAATCTTATATTCATTTGGCTCAACCCATTTGTAACGTAAATGCAACTTTTATTGGGTGCTAACTTTTTTTGTAGGTTGGTAAGGTCATTTACGTTACAGGACAAATTAATATGTAAAAAACCCAGAACTGAGTGAGTCTTACGGTGTGCGCGAAAATAAAAAAAACGCGAAAATTCTTCGTTCACACAACATAGTAGATACTTAAACATCAATATAAGTAGCTATTACTACTAAAACGCTTACAAATCAGTTCATATAAACATCACTAACAGTAATGTTATGTTTATGTCAACAGCCTGGTTATGTCACTTCAAATATTTGAGCTCAAACAAGAAACCGGTGTTGAGGTCGTGCACCACCGAGATGATGCACTCGTAAACGCAGGTTAGGGCCATGTCTCACTAGGATACCTGTGGGGCGGCGCAACCAACTTTCACCGCCCTTGTGGTCTAGTGGTTCGCAGGAGACGCAGGAGTCCCGGGTTCGATTCCCAGGGGGGGTACAATATGTTTTCGGTTTGGTTGGTGGTAGGGCTTATTTCAAGTCCGCCTGGCTAGCTACCACCACCTTACCAAAGTCTGTCGCCATAACAACAATTTAAAAATTGTTGTATTCCGGCAGTTAGAGGTAAGATAGCCAGTTCTTCAGTGATGAGGTTCCGGGTGTAGTGCGCTTCCACCTTCGGCCTTATCCTCATTTAACATCAGGTGAGATTTAGGCCAAGCACTATCCCGTTGCATAAAAAAACATAATGTTCACAGATGTATGGAAGTACCTCACTGTGTCCGCCTGGTTGGGCGCGGCAAGCGAGTCAACCGCTGGGGACATAACCGTGGTGTTTACTATCCCGTCAATTGGTAATGCGCTGGAACCTTGTCAAATTAACATATCGTCACATCATCGTCATCCGCAACTAAAAATTACAAAAAACAGTAAAATTCATATAGGTAATATAATATATTAATTATTGAATTCTTATTTTCAATAAGAAAGGGTCTAGGTATATGAGAAAATTACAACTGTTTTTCGTTTTTGAGGTTAAAATCATGGCCGCCAGGCGCATTACCAATTGACGCGGATAGTATTTATTTATACTACACCTGCTCGGAAAGTACCTTGATACTTTATCAAATTTACGGTAGAAAGTACGTCATCACGGAATATATAATAGTACACGTCATTGCATATCGAACAAATATGCGGGGAGAAAACGCATCTGAGCGGGAGAGAAAAGTGTATGAAAAATACGTGATTTTTCTTTTTTAATTTTGGGTAAGACTATGCGCCGGTAACCTAAATATCAAAAGCGAAAAAGTTTTTACAGTGAGTATTTATCTCCAAGTTCGCAAAATGACACTGGCCACTAGCTGTGTGTCGGATGGTGTCGGGCTGGCAGTGCGACCCTGCGGCGGCGGCGGCGGTTGGAGGGAGTATAAGCTTCTTGGGCGGCAGGATAAACAATTTGAAAAAAGGAACATGTGAAAATTGCAGACGCCATTGGCGCCATTTTCAATTTGTGTGTTGTTTGAGGATTCAGTTAGTAAAGATTTAGTTTTTTATTTTCCTCGTAGGTTTAGTATAAAGCACTATGTATCGCTCGAGAGAAAGTGCGATTTCCGATCTCGGGTGTTTTCGAAACGACACCCTTTATCACAGTTTCGCTAAAAGGTTCAATTTTAAAATACAAGAAAGTGTACGCCGGCTAAAACTAGGTTTAGCCGCACTTCGGGTATTAGCCGTAACATAAATACAAATAAACTTACAATATTATTTTTATATCAATGTACTTAATCCATCTCCAAAAGAGTATTCCAATAAGTCTAGGTACTTGCTTATTGGTGATTAAAAAAAGTTTTTTTTTTGTCTTTACCATCTCTTTTGTTTCAATTTTGGTTCACCTTGGTTAGAAATAAATCTCTGTTTTCTACATAGAAAATTTGTCCTCATTTGGGTTTTATGGGATCTTTATAAAATAAGTAGAGTCAATCAAAATTATGTGACATTCGTTTCACATATCAGATTTTCAGAAACCATATAAGTAAGAAATAAATACGTATGTCTGAATGTGGGTGTAAAATGTAGGTCCAAGTTTGCAGTGACTACGTTGGTTAGCAAAGTTTGGAAAAGTTTGGAAAGTGTATTTTACTCTTCAAACCATGCGGGAAATATAATGAAAGAGAAGTTACTTAGTCTGTGAACTGTTTTTAATAAGTTTCCTTTCGTATTTGAAGGAGATTTCCTAATTTAGTATTTGTATTCAAAATAGGAAGTTTATTATTTAAAAGTAGGTAGTTGAAATTAAACATGCTATATTAAGAAGTTACAGGATCTCTTTAAATAGCATTTGCCGAGGTATGGTTTCTGGGTTTTTGATTCTTTAAAGAATAACGAAATTTATTTTAATGAATTAGTTTTAATAAGCCAAAGAAAGTAGGAAAAAATTTATCAATACAATATTTTTTAGTCAGCGCTATCGCACTATTGATAGAAAAGTCTAATTTCACTTTAAAAGTGCACAAATGAAAAACTTTTTTTTGAAAATCTTTCTTACAAGCTTGTGTTTTGTCCACAGGGCGTTCACAGTGTATGCGGGACAGCATGTAGTGGACAGTGTTACGACCATCAACAGTGTTACACGCAACGACAAGATGGCCGACATCCTAGAGCACGACAGCAGCGTCGACGAAGACGTCGGCTACGAATACGACACCTCCAAGATCCCCGAAATAGTGACTCCGGATGAGATGAACGAGTCGGGTTATCAGGAGGGGTCAGAGAAGAGTTACGGGGAAAGGCGTGATTCTAAGGAGGGATTTGGCGGGGAAGGGGATTCGGACAGTGGTGTGGATGGGGTGAGCAGCGGGTGCAGCACCGCGGACGACTGCCCAGTGGTGTCCATTAATGATGTGGTGGCGTACTATGATGATATCCGCCCGAGGAGGCGGCACGCACCACAACTCAACTTCTACAATTTGGACATCGAGCGGATGACTTTGGACGCCGCTGCTCAGGTAAGTCTTTTAATGATTTGGTATCCTTTCGACGCATAGTGCCAAAAACATACATGTACATGCTAATGACCAAAGAGAATGTAAAAAAACTAGCGTCTAATGACCATATTTCGAATTAGGAACTTACCAGACGTGCAAATGACCCGATACGCAAACGACCTGAAATGAATTCGCTATTGACCAGGTAGGCAAAAGACCTGAAATTGGTCGTAGAATACAATTTGAAGTGCAGCAATTAATAAAACAGCTAGAACTATTCGATGATGGAATTACATAGGCCAGTCTGAAATGCTGTATTATGATCAAATTGCCTTAAAAAGCAGTTTTTTTTATTTTTCAAACAATATGTTGTTGATAATACATTTTACGAAGAAAGATTAGTAGGTAGTTTTAATTTTAAAATTCAATGAATAATGTACTAAAAAAAAAATTAAAACACCATTTGACTGATTTTTTAAACTGTAAACCAATTATCTCGAATGTTTAATAATAGGTTTTTCATCATAATGCTACGGCCTACGATCAGCGGTGACGTGTGTAATGGCTACCATATAGTAAGATTAATTAGTAGTTAGTATCATCAAGACAAACCTCAAATTTCATTAATCACGGACAACGCGGCGCGATGTAACCACACTGTAGATATAGAGCACGCGCTGTTAGTTCGATATACTTTGAACGTATACATATAAACCTGCTGATTCTGGCCTGTGTATGTATGTAATCCCCTTAAACCAGACATAAAGATTGCAACCTATTGTGTGGATCGTACATCGTTCGTTTTATATTTTGTTTTATTGTTAATTCTAACCGTTAGCAATAATAGCTACAGCTATAATTTTCGTATTGTTTTCCTAGTCGTGTCTTGCACAAATTAATTACAACTTAAGCTAGAGTTGCACATTCGAGTATTGCCGATAAATGTGCCCAACGAATATAGCGAACGAATCTTATCCGAAAACTTATTTCATATAACGTGTTTACCTACGTACATTTAATGGCTATCTAGAAGTCTAGAACTCATTTATTATATTAGATATTGTCGTGGTACTATCGAGGCATATCTATGAGTAATCGTAGGTGTACACAAAAGTTTATTTCCTCGAGTATTCTCGTTCCAACGAAATAAATTGTCCACGAGATTCCTAACTACTATTCCAAGTAAATTTTCAAGGATAATCTTCTTGAATTGAAGTATATTGCCAACTGCAAACAAGGTCCTTCTACAGGAGAATTTGTTTGCACGTGTAGTTATAACTTATATTAACAAATCTGTATTTTTAAGTCTAGAAAAATATCAATTTCCTGGCATTCGATCTAGAATTAGTAAGATTCTACAAACGCCTAGACTTAATATAAAAACTACGATCACAAAAGAAATTAATGACAGACATGTGATAATAGTCCCTTCGACAGGTACTTGCACCTGAAAACAATCCC
Organism: Agriphila tristella; assembly: GCA_928269145.1. Lineage (NCBI taxonomy): Eukaryota > Metazoa > Arthropoda > Insecta > Lepidoptera > Crambidae > Agriphila > Agriphila tristella. Next base: position 24,493,314 of record OV743440.1, on the reverse strand, counting down.
TAATCTAATGAAATTTTTGGATATTGTTTAGGGATGGTGTGGGTTGTGGGGTGTCGAATCTAAGTTTTTGACCTCGAGAAGTCTGCAAAAACTTAGGGGAGGCAAAAAACCTCGGAAATTTCGAACTTTTTTCAGACTTTTGCTTAAATATCTTCTGATCCATGCGTTTCTCGGGAAAAGCATCGACAAAAAAGTTTTAGTTATAGAGCATTAAGTTTTCTTTAAATTTTGTCGGTGAAAAATTTTTTTGACCGTAACAATATCTAAATTTTTTTTAAATTGGGAATTGCTTTCGGTAACTCCCCTATTTCTATACTTGCCAACTGGACTATAAACGGAAGATAAATTGTTACTTTTCGAAATTATCTTATTTTTAAACTCTTACTTAAACTTTTTTCAGACTTTCGCTTAAATATCTTCTGAACCATGCATTTCTTAAGAAAAAAGGTTGACAAATAAGTTGTAGAGCATTAAATTTCCTAAGTTTTGTGGGTGAAACATTTTTTACCCTAAAAATATCTAAAAATTTGTTAAATTGGAAATTGATTCTAACTTAAACTTTTTTCAGACTTTCGCTTAAATATCTTCTGAATCATGCATTTCTCAAGAAAAAAAGTTGACAAATAAGTTGTAGAGCATTAAATTTCCTAAGTTTTGTGGGTGAAACATTTTTTTACCCTAACAATATCTCAAAATTTGTTAAATTGGGAATTGATTCTAGGTACCCCCTTTTTATGTACTTGCCGACTGGGCCATAAACGGGAGATATATTGTTACTTTTTGAATTTATCCTATTTTTAAAGTCTTACTAGAAAGCCATGATTGTTTGTAGTCACCGTGAAAACATAATGAAAGTTTCGAAAATTCAGATAGTTAGCCAAAGGGTCTTAATCCAAGCCGAAATTGCGTCATTTAAGATCTTTAAGAACTCGGAAGAATATTCTGCTAATAAATAGAAGGCTTAGGTCAGCATCCGCAGTGAATATAGATAATTTTAATTAACTAGATGATTTAAATTAAAAGTAAAGGGTTCTGGAGAATCAGCCGAACGATCTGAATTCACAAATTCCTAAACCAACTTATTATTGAATTAACCTTAAGAAAGCATCGTCAGCTCAATAATTAGGTTAAATTTATTCTCTTAGAGTAGATCTGAAAGGATCGCGGTTCACTCAACTTTAATTAACTGGTTAAATAAAAGGCACTTTTAATTTAATTTGATAACCATGAGCTGTCGTCTGTTGAAGCCAGTGCTTTCGAGTTGGTTAGCAACTAACAATAACTATTTTATTATTCTTTTTTCTTTAAGTTAGTCTTGGGCTGTTCGACTCATACCTATTACTGGTTGAACTCTTTAGGATCTTATATATTCTTATATCTTATAGGATATTATATTGCCTAATGACTCAGTAATAGTAATAGGTACATACGACATCTGTCAGAATCGAAGTTGAGAGTAAAATTGCATTTTAGAGAGCCGCACTGTAGATCTTTAAGATCTCTCTTTCTTTGGTACTGATAGCGCTTAAATTATCATGTTAAAATTTTGCACAATTCACAGCTTTCAGTTAGAAAAAAAAGGAGGTTTTTTTGTGATTGATTAGATATTTTTGATCACGGATTTAACGCTGCTGCACAAAGGTCACAATTTTTCCTCCCACACAAAGACTTATTTTTCCACATTGCTGCAAGGTAATGTAATAATGACTTTTTTGGCCACTTTTTGCTTTCTATCCTTTTATTATGCGCTGACCATTTCAGACGGCAGTTACTTTCAAAGATCCATACGATTAATGTTACGTAAGTAGGTTATTAATCTTAAGATATCTAAAGCGGAACATGACTTGTGCTTTTAACTGCTCACAGACAAACTTATCACAAGTTTAAGCAATCTTATAACAATCTAATGTTACGTCTTCCATTAAAAAATGTATTATACCTATTTTTTATTTCAATGAATATAGTAACAGATACGTTGAAAATATAATAAAAGTTAGTACTGAAAATCTTAAAATTAACTCCTGTAGTTTGGCGTTTCTGTTTTGTATATTGAACAACTTGTATGATTATTCAGTCATCAAAGATTCATCTCATTTTATTTGTAATACGAGTAATACTTATACTTTACACATCATTTTATATTCATATATATCTATTATGTTATAAAACAACCCCTAAAGCCGAATATGGTAGATAGGGACCATCCAAACTGAACAACTTTTACTATGGGACCAACTCTGAAATCGCGAAAAAAAACTTGCTGTTTCATACAAAATATTCAAATTTACCTCCATAATCTACCATTTTCGGCATTAGGGGTTATTTTGTAACACGTTTTATAATATAAGATGATACAGGCTGTCCCCAAACTTTGCCACAGGAAGGAATGCAATTCCAATATTTTATAAAAATAAAATGAAGTTTTTACAGTAAAATTTTCTATACCAACTAATTACCAAAGTACTTTCAATAAAACCGCGCTAGTATCCGTTAAAAAGTCTTTTATTTCATGTCTAGTGAGCGCGTAAGCTTGAGAAGTGAAAATTTTCTATCTTCAATATTTAAGGTACTTTCCCTCCGTGTGGCAAACTTTTGGGATATCCTGTATACCGTACCTATTATACCAGACATGGCAGTTCATTATGTTTATTATTTAAATATATTTATTTATATGCAGTGAAAGAAGGATTACGATAGCGAGCGACCATCGGTTACGTCACGCTTTTTTTCTTTATCTAAATAATATAGAATACTACTCGACGTGAATATGTTTTACCTTACTTTTTTGAACAGAAATCAATGACATAAATGATAACTACAACAAAGTGACTAAGTTCTTAACTGTATATTTTAGACGTGATTGTTCCTCATATCATAATAAATGGTTGCTTTATATTCTTGTGCATTATAAAATGACCAGTCCGTTTGCTTTTCTGCATCTTCACTCGATCAGCGTATTGCGCGTTAATATTAGAACAAAATATTACGTAAACGATAAAGTTTGCGTTACAAAACGTTACTTAATGGCAGCTCTCGTACTCCTTTCTCTTAGAATACCATTATGCAGTCCGACGGGGTATCTATATGGGATATTGCAACAGACTTGTGTAAAAAAGCGGTGATGCCTACAGTCGTTTAACAGACTAGATACTTGCTATAAACTGGATATAATATGACTTAAAACTCATCTACTCATATTTACAATAACCCTTCTTAGATTGTCGCGTGTAGCGTACTATTCGGTGAATATCATCATCATCATATCAGCCACACGATACCCACTGCTGGGTATAGGCCTCCCCTAATGATCTCCACGACGCTCTGTCCTGCGCTACCCGCATCCAGCGGCTTCCCGCAACCTTCACCAGATCGTCGGTCCAGCATGTCGGGGGCCTACCCACGGAGCGTCGTCCGGTGCGCGGTCGCCATTCCAGATCCTTTCCGCCCCAACGGCCATCGGTTCTTCTCGCCATGTGTCACTTCAACTGAGCTTGAATAGATCAGTACTATTCATTCGAATCTAAAACACATTGCAGATAAAAAGATGTTCATTGCATATTTTTTTTAAATGGTGCCGAAAAGTTAGTGTTAATAAAATTTGTGATCAATAAACAACGCGCAACTGGCAACAGTTTAATTTTTATTAAATAAAATATCAATATGTTTGTTAACTGGGTGTGGTGTAAGCAAAATATAAAAGTATCTATATCCAAAATAGTTCTAACAAGTATAAGTTTGTTACTAGTTTTTTTTAAACTTGGTGGTTGATAATAAAATAATGCGCGAGCGAAGCGTCTCCGTTTCAGCTTGGGCAAAAATGCTTTCGTATGTCCGTCTGTTCTCCTCTACAGGTCGCATTTCTCAACCGATTCTCGTGTAATTTTGTGAGCAGGTTCTATAATTTTTGTCGATTCAGTTTTTCGAAATATTTCAAAATGGCGGAGATATGGGGAAAATCATATTATTTCAGACGTTTTGAAAAATGATCAAAAATGCCACTAGTTAGATACAAGGAAATACTTAAACAGCCATAGAGTTCTAAGAAGATTTTTTTTTACCTAACTACTTACTTGGGTAATGCATTGATAATTAAAAAAAACACGTTGTTGTTGTAAATGCCTTGACTTGATCATCTAATGGCTCCTACACACTGTAAAAAAATTGCCTTTATGATCAGAAAGCGTAACTTGCAGAACGTCTTTAAAGCAAAATGTCTAAAAATGCTTAATTACTAAAATGCAGATAGCCTAACTTGCATAATGTCTTTAAAGCAATAATATGTCTATATTGCTGATGACTAAAATGCAGACAGTCTAACTTGCAAAACGCCTATAAAGCAATACGTCTACATTCCATGATAACTAAAATGCAGACATGACGTTTTGCTTCTTACTTACTTACTTACATTTTAGACTTTTTACAACTTAGACATTGATTTGAGACATTTTGCTTTAAAGACGTTCAGCAAGTTAGGCTTTCTGATCATAAAGCAAGTATCGATAGGCACTTAGAGTGCACGAGCCATGAGCGATGGTCAGTTACCGGTTCAAAATGCTCTGTGATGGCTCCTGCTTTTTGAGCAACACTTCATAATCAGTTGTGTCGGTCACATAGGTCAACATAGGTCATAGTGAATGCGAGTTAATTATGTAACCACTTACGATCTAGTGGCACACATCTTTTTCGTTAATAGTTTTTTATATTTCATCGAAAATAACGAAGTCTTTGAAGGTCGTTTTAAAATATGTATAAGTAATTTATCAATGTTTTAAATAAGTATTTTTTATCACTCTCATTTAGAAATTGTAACATACCTACCATCAAACAAGATATATGCAACGGCATAAAGGTTATTTTTATTTAATAAATAAAAACCACACCCCGGTCACTCCATACAAGCGTCGCGTTTCAACACCTATTACACAGACGTTTTTGCACACGCGCAACTGTATGCGTGCTATTGAATGAGCCTACGAACTGGCCTACGGATGGGCGCCGCCGCCGCCGGTGGGGTGAGGTAATTGATTGTGGGGCGGGGCGGAGAGTTTCCTTTCTGTACGGTAGTACTTATATCCAGGGACAGGAATACCGGTATTTTTTGGGTACCGTTATCATATAACGTTATCAGTAACGTTATAACGTTATACAAATAACGTTACTGATAACGGTAAATAATACCGGTATTAGTATCGGTAATTATTAAGTTGTCTCTTTCTAGTAACGTTACCCTATTAACGTTAGAGATATCGGTAATTAAGTAACGGTAATGGTAACGTTACTCAAGTCCGTAGCCGGCCGGCATGGCTTTGTCGGTCGCCTAACATCAGTTCAGGTTCAGTTCGCCATGCGTGCGCGAGTGTAATATTTTTAATATTTTAATTTTTAACCGACTTCAAAAAAAGGAGGAGGTTCTCAAGTCGACGGTATTTTTTTTTATTTATTTTTTTATGTATGTTTTAACATAGCTTCGTCAGTTGTTACCCGATTTGTACAATTCTTTTTTTAACTCAAAGAACATAGTTCGTGTGTGGTCCCATAATTTTTTTACAGAGATCAGTAGGGTTATTCACGATTGTCGGAAATCTAGTCGAAAGCATTCGATTCGAATCCGTATCCTCCAATATTACAAAAATATAGCAATTCACAAATACATTCGACTGGCATTCGATTCACTTTCCGACGGGAAAGCCCAAAGCATTTACAAAGTTAGGTAGCATAAGGTAAAAAATAAGATCCAAGACTATAGACTTTCCGATTCGATTCGGAAAGTTGGTTTCCGACAATCGTGAATAACCCCCCTGGCCAGTAGTTTTTTCATAATCCTGAAAAATAACAATTATTTAGCTCGCCATCGCACGAGTTTTTATGGAATTTCGGACATAACTTCTTTGTTTATGAACCGATTTAGATGATTCTTTTTTTATTTGAAAGGGTATACTTCAATAGTGGTCACAATTTAATTTCATTGTTATTGGACTTCGAACTTCGAAGATACATAAAGGAACTCTTCAAAATCAAATAGTATAAGTAAAGTGATTTAGTTTTTGGTAAGTTTATGGCAATCCAAAACAATCCAAATCATGGTTTGCGATGCAACGTTCTGGACTAGACTTGGACTACGATGACACAACGGAACTCCTCAAAAATAAACAGCGTAAATTTGGAAATTGAGTTCTGGGCATTTTACCATTGAAAATATTATAATATAAAGTAAAAAAATATTTACACGCTGCGCTTACATACCTACCACTAAAAAGTTGAAAATAAAAAAGCTTTTTATAAAAAAAGAAAAACCGCCTTCAAAAAACTGAAAACAAAAACAGCTTAAAAATGAAATACCTCTAAAAAGCAACAAAAAAATATTCGAATCATTCGTTACACATATCAATATTAATAAAACACGTCTAATGAAGTCGGGTGGGGCTTTAAGAAAAAAATGAAGTTGTCCTCCAGCCCCACCCGACTTCAATAGACGTGTTTTATTAATATTGATATGTGTAACGAATGATTCGAATATTTTTTTGTTGCTTTTTAGAGGTATTTAATTTTTAAGCTGTTTTTGTTTTCAGTTTTTTGAAGGCGGTTTTTCTTTTTTTAAAAAAGCTTTTTTTGCACTGTGCTGTGAAGTTTTGCGAAAACTTGAAAGCAATCCACCGGCTCTAAAATGAGCAACGGTAAGTGTTTAATTTCAATTCGGTTGTAAAGTGAATGAGAGCTCTTCAATTTAACGGTTTAAAAAAAACAAGTTGTGTTGTGTACTATCCCCGTCAATTGGTAATGCGCTGGAACCTTGTCAAATTAACATAAACATAAATAAAATAAATAAATAAAATTCTAATAGGTACCTAATATAATAAATTAATTATTGAATTCTTATTTTTAATAAGAAATGGCCTAGGTATATAAAAAAATTACAATTGTTTCTGTTTTTGAGGTTAAAATCATGGCCGCCAGGCGCATTACCAATTGACGGACGGACAATAGTAGTTGTGTGTTTAATGAAATAATGAACATTAGTGGAACTTCGTTATATAATAAATAATCCTTACTAATATTATAAACTTATAGACGATTCAAAAGCGCTTAATTAACAAGTTTATTTTAATAAAAAGATTTTGACAAGAAAATAATAACGCAATTTTTAAAATACTAAAATTCAAGATGGCGGCCAGCTTTTTTGTTTTTGGGCCGATTTCGACGAAACTCGATTTTTAGTACTATTTTGACGAGAAAAAAAGAACGCAATGTTTAAAATATTGAAAAATCCAAGATGGCGGCCATCTTTTTTGTTTGTGGGCCGATTTTGATGAAACTCGGTTTTTGGTACTATTTTGACAAGAAAATAACAACGCAATTTTCAAAATACAAAAAATTCAAGATGGCGGCCAACTTTTTTGTTTTTGGGCTGATTTCGATTAAACTTGATTTTTTGAACTATTTTGACACGACAATAACAACGCAATGTTTAAAATATTGAAAAATCCAAGATGGCGGCCAACTTTTTTGTTTGTGTGCCGATTTCGATGAAACTCGGTTTTTGGTACTATTTTGACAAGAAAATAACAACGCAATTTTCAAAATACAAAAAATTCAAGATGGTGGCCAACTTTTTTGTTTTTGGGCTGATTTCGATTAAACTTGATTTTTTGAACTATTTTGACACGACAATAACAACGCAATGTTTAAAATATTGAAAAATCCAAGATGGCGGCCAACTTTTTTGTTTGTGGGCCGATTTCGATGAAACTCGGTTTTTGGTACTATTTTGACAAGAAAATAAGAACGATATTTTTAATATAATAAAAAATCCAAGATGGCGGACATTTTTTTTGTTTGTGTGCCGATTTCGATGACACTCGGTTTTTGGTACTATAATGACAAGAAAATAACAACGCAATTTTTAAAATACAAAAAATTCAAGATGGCGGCCAACTTTTTTGTTTGTGTGCCGATTTCGATGAAACTCGGTTTTTGGTACTATTTTGACAAGAAAATAACGCAATTTTTAAAATACAAAAATCCAAGGTGGCGGCCAACTTTTTTGTTTTTGGGCTGATTTCGATGAAACTCGATTTTTGAAACTATTTTGACAAGACAATAACAACGCAATGTTAAAAATATTAAAAAATCCAAGATGGCGGCAAACTTTTTTGTTAGTGGGCCGATTTGGATGAAACTCGGTTCTGGGTACTATGTTGACAAAAAAATAACAACGCAATTTTATAATTACAAAAAATCCAAGATGGCGGCCAACTTTTTTGTTTGTGAGCCGATTTCGATGAAACTCGGTTTTTGGAACTATTTTGACACGACAATAACAACGCAATATTTAAAATATTGAAAAATCCAAGATGGCGGCCAACTTTTTTATTTTTGGGCCGATTTCGATGAAACTCGGTTTTTAGAAATATTTTGACAAGCAAATAACAACGCAATGTTAAAAATATTGAAAAATCCAAGATGGCGGCGAACTTTTTTGTTTGTGGGCCGATTTCGAAGAAAATCGGTTTTCGGTACTATTTTGAAAAGAAAAGACCAACGCAATTTTTTAAATACTAAAAATTTAAGATGGCGGCCAACTTTTTTGTTTGTGAGCCGATTTCGATGAAACTCGGTTTTTGGAACTATTTTGACAAGAAAATAACAAAAACCAAGTTTCATCGAAATCGGCCCACAAACAAATAAGTTGGTCACTAAAAATCTTAGATTTTTTAATATTTTCAACATTGCGTTATTATTTTCTCGTCAAAATAGTTCCAAAAACCGAGATTCATCGAAATCGGCTCACAAACAAAAAAGTTGGCCGCCATCTCAGATTTTTAGTATTTTAAAAATTGCGTTGCTATTTTCTCGTCAAAATAGTACAAAAAATCGAGTTTCGTCGAAATCGGCCCAAAAACAAAAAGTTGGCCGCTATCTCGGATTTTTAGTTTTATATTTTATTTTCAAAATAGTACCAAAAACCGAGTTTGATCGAAATCGGCCTACTTAGAAAAAAGTTAGCCACCATAATGGATTTTTCAATACTTCCAATATTGCGTTGTTATTTTCTCGTCAAAATAGTACTAAAAACTGAGTTTCATTGAAATCGGCCCACAAACAAGAAAGTTGGCCGCCATCTTGGATTTTTCAATATGTCCAACTTTGCGTTGTTATTTTCTTGTCAAAATAGTACCAAAAACCAAGTTTCATCGAAATCGGCCCACAAACAAAAAAGTTGGTCGCTAAAAATCTTAGATTTTTAGTATTTTAAAAATTGCGTTGTTATTTTCTCGTCAAAATAGTACAAAAAATCGAGTTTCGTCGAAATCGGCCCAAAAACAAAAAGTTGGCCGCTATCTCGGATTTTTAGTTTTATATTTTATTTTCAAAATAGTACCAAAAACCGAGTTTGATCGAAATCGGCCTACTAACAAAAAAGTTAGCCGCCATCTTGGATTTTTCAATATGTCCAACATTGCGTTGTTATTTTCTTGCCAAAATAGTACCAAAAACCAAGTTTCATCGAAATTGGCCCACAAACAAAAAAGTTGGCCGCCATCTTGGATTTTTCAATATTTTTCACATAGCGTTATTTTTTTCTTGTCAAAATAGTTCCAAAAACCGAGTTTCATCGAAATCGGCCCAAAAACAAAAAAGTTCGCCGCCATCTTGGATTTTACGTATTTTAAAAATTGCGTTGTTATTTTCTTGTCAAAATAGTACCAAAAACCGAGTTTCATCGAAATCGGCCCACTAACAAAAAAGTTAGCCGCCATCTTGGATTTTTCAATACTTTTACCATTGCGTTGTTATTTTCTTGTCAAAAAAGAACCAAAAACCGAGTTTCATCGAAATCGGCCCACAAACAAGAAAGTTGGCCGCCATCTTGGATTTTTCAATATTTCCAACATTGCGTTGTTATTTTCTCGTCAAAATAGTGCCAAAAACCGAGTTTCATCGAAATCGGCCCACAAACAAAAAAGTTGGCCGCCATCTTGGCTTTTTAAATATTTTCAACATTCCATTATTTTTTTTCTAGTCAAAATAGTTCCAAAAACCGTGTTTCATCGAAATCGACCCACAAACAAAAAAGTTGGCCGCCATCTTGGATTTTTAGTATTTTAAAAATTGAGTCCTTGGCCCTCGGTATCGGATTTTTTTTAGGTTTTTATTAAGTATTATATTTTATATTTATTTTATTTTAATTCTTTTTTTTTGTTTCAATTTTTTCCGTAATAAAAACTTCTATTTTGTTTATTTTTAATTTCAATCAGATCAATTTTTTGATATGTATCAGTCCGGTCAGTATATTGGTTGGTAAACGCCTCTCATGACTTACGACTCCCGAAGCCACAAGGCTCGAGTCTTTTAAGTCCTTTAAACCTTTTAAGAAGCGACTCAGCTTTCGAGGCCTGAAGTAAAAGAGCTCGACTCAAATTAGTCTTGAGCTTCGAGTCTTTTGACTCAAGACTTAGGGTTTAAAAGACTCGTCGAGTCGTGAGGCGTTAAAAATGAGGCGAGTCTTTGCAAAAGGACTTAAAAGACTTGAGTCTTTTTCATCACTAGTCGTAACCGTTACGACACCTTTGTGTTGACACTGAGTCCAGAACAGGGGATGTATTATGACCTCTTATTTCCTGGCAGTTTTCTGACTGGCTATCAATCTATCTCTTTAAATTGCTATACAGCAAAAAAGAGATGTAACTATAGCAATTCATAAACCTGGCAAGTTTTAAGAGGGTTGTAATACCCCCCCTGGTCGCCGTTCCGTCTTTGTTACGTAACGACGACTGAAAATGGGGAAGAGTCGACACACTAACATTTGGTTTCTCAGTTACGTCGCCGTGTGGTAACATAGATACCAGATTGCAACCGGTTATCGCACGGATCATTCAATCAATACTCACTCATCAAAGTCGTTCGACATTGACATATTAATGAAGTCTTAAAATAAAAAATTATGAACGCCATTATAGATGACATCCATTGCATAAGAACAACTTTAGTTTTAAGTGATTTATTATGGATTACTATATAATTATATTGGATTATTAATTTAACCATATTCCAGCAAAATATTTAATATTTTGTTGCACAGTAGACACGTAGAATTTTTATTTTCATTTGCTATCGTAAAGTATCGGTATAAGTACTTTATTCTGTTTCTTCCGTCCCATTTTTCGTAGTTAGTTACCACAAACAGAACTTTAATTAAACAGATTGTAAACACAGTGCGATGCGCGTGCACTTATTTATTTATTATAGACGTCGAGTAAGTAAACAAGCAAACACCGCGCGCGAGAGGGGCGGGGGGTGTCGTGCGGGCGGGCGGATGCGCGAGCGGTCGGTAACGTTAAAAATACCGTTATCAGGTCGCAACATTAACGTTAAAAATAACGTTATCATAATAACGTTATGGTATCGGTATTTTAGTAACGCTACTTGATAAGTAGCGGTATTTCGTGAGTAACGTTACGATAACGTTATGTTTTGGTAAGATACCGGTATTATTTGGATAACGGTATCCGTCCCTGCTTATATCTATTCTGCGACAAAACCTCTCGTGGGGTTGATCAGACCATCAAACTGAACCACTTTCATTATGGGACCAACCTTGAAATCGAGAAAAAAAAATCAGCTGTTTCATACATTTCGATGGAGTAGGATTGTACTTTTACTTTTTAGTTTTTACTTTATTGATTTACCAACACTTGTTACAACTTTTGTATAGAACAGCTGATTTTTTTTTCGTGATTTCAACGTTGGTCCCATAATGAAAGTGGTTCAGTTTGGTGGTCTGATCAACCCCAGGAGAGTTTTTGTATTAACTAAAAATAACCTTGAGATAGATAAAAAGTTTAAAGCAATGGCTTAAAAGAAAAGAAAACGATCCAATTTTAATACTTTTTGATGCGTCAACATACTCGTTGACCGAGCGAGCACGAAGTGCGAGCGAAGCGTCTCTCTCTGCTTCAGCTTGGGCAAAAATTCTTTCGTATGTCTGACAGACATACGAAAGAATTTTTGCCAGACATTGTCTGTATGTTCTCTTCTACAGGTGGCATTTCTCAAGCGATTCTCGTGAAAATTTGTGAGCAGGTTCGAAAATTATATAGATTTTTTTTGTCGAGCCAGATTTTTTTAATTTTTCAAAATGGCGGAGGTATGTTAAAAAAAACAGGTTTTACGGATTTCCAGAGCTGTCTGTTCTCCTCTACAGGTCGCATTTCTCAACCGATTCTCGTGAAATTTTGTGAACAGGTTTGAAAATAATATAGTTTTTTTTTTGTCACGCCACTTTATCGATTTTTTTCAAAATGGCGGAGATATGTAAAAAAAACATATTGCAGTCCAGCTTTCCGGCTCTGTCTTTTCTCCTCTACAGGTCGCATTTCTTAACCGAATTTCGTGAAATTTTGTGGGCAGGTTCGAAAATCATATAGGTTTTTTTAAGTTGAGACAGTTTTTCTAAATTTTTCGTAATGGCGGAGATATGTAAGAAAAATATATTTCAGTTCGGCTTTCTGGCGCTGGATGTTCTCCTCTACAGGTCGCATTTCTCAAGCGATTCTCGTGAAATTTTGTGAGCAGGTTTGAAAATAATATAGATTTTTTTTGTCACGCCACTTTTTCGATTTTTTTCAAAATGGCGGAGATATGTAAAAAAAACATATTGCAGTCCAGCTTTCCGGCTCTGTCTTTTCTCCTCTACAGGTCGCATTTCTCAACCGAATTTCGTGAAATTTTGTGGGCAGGTTTGAAAAACATATAGATTTTTTTAACTTAAGATAGTTTTTCTAAATTTTTCCTAATGGCGGAGATATGTAAGAAAAATATATTTCAGTCCGGCTTTCTGGCGCTGGATGTTCTCCTCTACAGGTCGCATTTCTCAACCGATTCTCGTCAAATTTTGTGAGCAGGTTCAAAAATTACATAGATTTTTTTTGTCACGCCAGTTTTTTGAAATTTTTCATAATGACGGAGAAATGTAAAAAAACATATTTCAGTCCGACTTTCCAGCTGTCCATTTTCCTCTACAGGTCGCATTTTTCAACAGATACTCGTGAAATTTTGTGAGCAGGTTCGATGATTATATAGAATTTTTTAGTTTAGACAGTTTTTCTAAATTTACCAAAAATCACCATTTCGGAAAATGTTTAAAATTAGAAGCGCCATCTAGCTGCGAATATACCTACCAAATAATACCAAACAGCACGCAGGTACCTACTACGTGCTTTGAAAAGCTCGTGAACAGTGTGGGGAAAAAGGGGTGGCGACATCTTTTAGATTATTTTTTAAACAACATACAATTTGAGCTACTTTTTAACGCGAGGTCTACAGCTCACGGAGCCACTAGTATTTAGTAATTGTTACAAACATGTGATGGAACAGGAAAAATCTCGCAAAAACTTTGCATTTGAAAGTTCGCTCGTTTGGTAGGTACCTACTTTCATATTTGGTTGCCTAGCTGCGGCAAGCATGCCAAAGTGCCAATCACCATGGCAGATTTGAGCAGTCAAATGTCAAAAGTTGCATTCGAACGCCTTGTAGTGCCTTAGTAGGTATTACAATTTGACATTTTACTGACAGTTAAATATTGAGTTGCGCGAAATTATGTTTAGGAATTTTTACACCTACTTAGGAAACATTTTGTTGACCGAGCGAGTGCGAAGCGTATTGGGCAAAAATGCCTTTGTACGTCCGTCCGGCTGTCCGTTTGTTCTTCTCTACAGTGGCCTTTACCATGAGTTGATGCAAACTGTTTTCGCTATCGTAAACTATCGTTTTCTTTCTTTCACTCGCATTGACCATACACCATCCAATCGATCGGCATGATACTTAATTATGATACTACCGATTGGATCCAATCAAACTGACCGTGTGTGGCCGTGGATCGATCGTCAAATTCGATCTGTCCTGCCGATCCACGGCCACACACAGTCAGTTTGATTGGATCCAATCGGCAGTATCATGCCAATTAGACGATCGGCAGGATGGTGTATGGCCTAGTTTACGATAGCGAAAACAGTTTGCATATATCAACTCGTGGTAGACCAAGTCGCATTTCTCAACCGATTCTCGTGAAATTTTGTGAGAAGATTCAATAATTATATCTTTTTTTCTGTAAAATAAAATAGCAATTTTTTGCAAAAGTTAAAGCTGTCGACGCAAAAAAACTGCCTAAACTGTAGAATACCTACATAATACTATACATACTTACTTAAACTTAAGAAGTTATTAAGTGTGAGTTGCACCAAAACGCTGAAAGTTAAAGTTATCGTCAAATGGTAATGCTACCTATTTGTCATGTCAAACTTGTCAAAGGACATCATGCTGGTTGACAACATTTTTTTTGGATAACTTATGCCTAATCGGTGCAACTGAACTGAGGCCGTATTACAAGCTCTTAAATCCTGCCAGTTTTATAAATTGCTGTAGTGACATCCCTTTCTCGTCGTATAGCAAATAAAAGAGATAGATTGATAGCCAGTCAGAAAACTGCCTGGAAATAAGAGGTTATAATACGGCCCCTGAGCCCTATTTTTTAACACGATTTTATTAGGTTGCTTTCTCGTTTGTTTGTTTGTTTGTATGTTTGTCCGCAAAGTTTGCGAACGATTTTAAACTAGCTTTCCGATGAGCTAGAGACTTGAAACTTTGAACATAGGTCAGAACTGGAAGGCAATGCAATATTATGGCGTCATTGAGCTGATCTGATGATGGAACTGGAAGAAGGCCACAGGAACTTAATGATGAAACCATAGGACCCCATTGTGATTAGGCTTGTTAGAATCGTCTTGACGAGTTATCTAATGGGAGATAAGGTCCAGGGTCTGATGATGAAGCCGGAAGAAGGCCACTGGAACTCGGTAATAAAACCATGCAACCCCATCGAGTTAAGGCTCGTTTGAATCGTCTTGACGAGTACTTTGATGGGAAATAGTGTCCGAGGATCTGATGATGGAGCCGGAAGAAGGCCACAAGAACTCTATAATAAAACCACGCTACCCCATCGAGTTTGGGCTCGTTTGAATCGTCTTGACGAGTACTTTGTTGGGAAATAGTTTCCAGGGTCTGATGATGAAGCCGGAAGAAGGCCACTGGAACTCGTTAATAAAACCATGCAACCCAATCGAGTTTGGGCTCGTTTGAATTGTCTTGAAGAGTACTTTGTTGGGAAATAGTGTCCAGGGTCTGATGATGGAGCCGGAAGAAGGCCATAGGAACTCTATAATAAAACCATGCAACCCCATCGAGTTTGGGCTCGTTTGAATCGTCTTGACGATTTGTTTGTTGGGAAATAGTTTCCAGGGTCTGATGATGGAGCAGGAAGAAGGGTACTGGGACTCTGTAATAAAACCATGCAACCCCATCGAGTTTGGGCTCGTTTGAATCATGTTGACGAGTGCTCCGATAGGAGATGGTATATTTTAGTCTTAGCTCGTTAACTAAAAAGCAGAAAATAATAATTTACTGAAAAAAAATATTTTTTAAAAACACGTTTTTAAAACGGACTAAATTATTACAAAAAAATATCGGACTAAAAATATTAAAACGGACTAGTAAAAACAAACTTAAAAGTAAAAAATAAATTCTTCTGTGAATATTTGTATCCCTAATAACCTAAACCTACAGAAATTTTAAACCTAAGAATTTTAAACCTAAAAACGTGGGGCGCGTTTTGTAAAATTTATCATCCATATTGTCTATAGCATGCGCCCCACGTTTTATGGTTTAAAATTTCTGTAGGTATAGGTTATTAGGGATACAAAATATTCATAGAAGAATTTATTTTTAACTTTTTAGTTTGTTTTTACTAGTCCGTTTTAATATTTTTAGTCCAATATTTTTTTGTAATAATTTTGGTTCTCAATGTAGCACAAAACGTGCCTTTGACTGTCAAAGATTAAGGAATGATATAAAGAAGTCGTGATTAAAAGATACTTTCAATGTGCACGTGTAAGTAGGTATCTAATATATTACATAAATTATTATCAAATCGCAGGAAATTTCATCGTAGTCGGGATTAATGAAAGCAAATGATATAATAATGATCTTGTTGAAGAGATATTGAGGAAATAAATAAATTTGTTTTCAAGGGTTCATTGAACTGACTGAGGGATTATTATCAATGTGAAATACTTTGAAATTTGAATAAGTTACTTTACCTAATTTCATTAGTTCAATAACCCCTAGGCTTGTGAGTTGTGATTATGAACTAATTAACTGTTGGATACTACACATCAGGCATTTTTAATATCCCCACTGCTGGGGCACGGGTCCTTACGGGTGGATAAGGAGAATGGGCCATAACCCACCCACCACGCAGGCCCAATGTGGTTTGGTAGGTGTTAACGACTGCAAAGGATCAACGACTTAACGTGCCTTCCAAAGCACGGAGGAACTCGAATTATACTTATATTTTTGGTCACCTATCTCATGACTGACTTGGGAAAGTTGCTTAACCGCCGCAATCGCTGGGCCAGGCGCTAAACTACTACGCCAAGCTCCTTTGTTCAATATTTGGAGGTTATACAGTTTTACACTTTATACTTTATTAAAATGTACTAAGCTGTTCTAAAAATACTGATGGTTTATAAATGAATCAGTAAAATTATGAAAAAAATTCATCGCAAATGGCTACCATTTAATGTTATTTAACGCGTGGGCATTTTGTCTTCAAAACAACCAATCCATTTGTGTTCTCATTTCAGGGCTTTGTTTTGCGGACGTAACCATTAACAAGTAAGGGTTTAGTGGCAAAAAGGATCAGGATAACGCTTTATTTACTTAGTGTGGTGAAAACAGATTGCCAATCTGGTAACGCAGAGGAATTAACGAAATAATCAGGCTGCTGTTTTATTATTTATACTTAAGTTACATTTTCAATTAGATTTGGATGTGAACGAATTCAGTAGTACATTTTTTATGCAGCATAAATATTTGTTTTAGAAAAGTCAATTGCAGTTTAAAATATTTAGAAAAACGAATGAAACTAAAATAGTTGAGGAATATCTAAAAAAAGTAAGAACCTAACCTAAGTAATAAGATTTGCGGGTATGTATATTACCTTCAATATAAAAAGTCTAATTACCTATTTATATAAAAGTGACCTGACCCTATAATTCTCATCGAGTCACTCTGAAACGAGTCACACTGTGACGCGTAGGAACTGACTATCGTCACAGTTTTAATAACTACTTAGGTACTTCTTTATACTGTGCTATCGTCGTCGGTGGTTTATTTTAAATTATTTTGTAAGAGTTGGTTGCGTGAATTTGAAAATCATATCACCAACTTTATTTATTTAATTGAAGAATTCGCAGGATAATGTACAAGTGTTTCTATTTTATATTGCCTCATAGCAATCTCCTACATACATAGTTACCTCTTACCGTTCTTTTTTTGTTGTTTTTATACAGGAGAAAATGCATTTACGCATCCCCTCCTGCAGGTGAGCGGGATATGTGTGTTGAACTAATATTATAAAGTATAAATAAATCTAATCATGACATGGTTATTTATTTACCTGCATACGGAAAAGCGAGATTGCCAAGAGCCAATACTAAAATAGAACCACCGTACGAACGCTGTTGACGGAAACTATAGATTTGTCTTTAATTAGCTAACTATAGCCATACCACAGAATTAAGCTATACATGTATAAATATTTTGAAACAGAAGAAGAATTACACCCAGATCCAATAGGGATCCACACATAGGGATACGCCTAATCCAGATTAGTTGCTGGTGTCGTTATTTTTCTATTAATATCGACCGTTATATAGCAACTAATCTGGATTAGGCCTACCCCTATCTGTAGATTGATTATTGGGAATCGGCGTATGCAAGGCCCGAAATGAACTGAACGAGTGAACGAAATGAACGAGTCCGAAAAGAAACAAAGAAACAAAACTTCTTATTCAAACAACATTTTACCGTTTTTTTTCAGTGTTGCTTGTATGTATACTTAAACAAAATTCATATGAATAATTAAGTATACTAATGCCAGCCATATTTTTTTGCAACTCTACTACTCAAGTTAGAATAACTTAGACTGAAATGCTATGTCACGCATCGCATCACGCCAGGCTCCATCATACAGATTTTTGTAGAAAAATCACGTGTTGTGCATTATTAATGGTTTATTATTCGTAATGGGTTCCATTCGTAATGGGTAATGTCTGAAAAAATGGCTGATTTGTTTAAGGTACGGATAAACTTTCTTATTCATAGAAAAAAATTTGGATGCGTAAAAAATCTTAAAGTAAACTTTTTCTCCACAAAAGTACGGAAGTAATAGCAGAATGGAGATTATTCCTTAGCCACCACCAGCCACAACCACAACATGTATTGAAAAAAAGTTTTGACACAATTTTGTATTTTAAACTTTTAGATTTTTGCATTCACAATGCTATTTTTTATATTAAGATGATCCCGTCTGAGTTGCTACGGGTGAGTCGATTTTTTCTACAATTTTGTATGATTTTTTTTATTAAATACATGTTCCCACTTAAACATTTTAGCCAATTTGATTTTTTTTCAGACATAATGCCTTTCTTTACATACATTGCACTTTACTTGTATTTAACTTTAAAATCTGCAGTAACACATGTTTAGCGATGCTCGCTTCGTCTTACCGCGAATTATTTTAAGAACCTTCATGTTACGAGCGATTTCTGTTGTCACCTGTAGAAAACGAATCTTGTCCAAGGTCGCACTGGGCATACTGTGTACTTAATTACCGCCACTCGGACACTACTTCGTAAGTGAGCTTGCCATTAAATAACGACATAAACGACAATCCTGCTTACACAATTCAATGTTCTCCACCAAAAGTAATAGGGATGTTTTTACCTTGTATTGTCACTCATGTTGTGTCAACTTTATGAAGTGATAGTGAAGCCTTATTGTCTACGAATCTATGTGTACATGGAAAATCGATATTGCGTTGGCGGATGGCATTTCTCAAGGCCGAGTGAGTGACGCTTATTCAAGTAATTGTACTCTTTACAATACACTCTTATTTTATTTTTATCTGCCATGGGATATGGTGGGATTAGATAGAGCAAGGAGTGACGTGCGAGAGGGATACTAAGTTATCAATGTATTTCAACTCGAGCTTGGAAAATTACCACGCGGGCGTAATGACTGAAAAATGTGTATATTTGTACAATTTTCAGTCCTAATAACCACTAATTGATAGTACCTATACTTAATTGAAAATATGAACAAGATAGTACGCAAATTCGATTGCTAAATTAGAGAAAACCCACAAGCGAGTGAGCGGGCCTTGTCGTGCGGAGTGTAACGAGCTGACCGCACGTGTGCTAGGGGCATAACTTGTAATCTCATTACTTGTATGCTGTTTATCTTTTTGGGTATACGATTACTAGTACCCCCACCACCCTTGCTTCGCTTTGGTGTATTTTTATAGTTCTCATCTCATCATTAACCACAAACAATTCCGCGAGGCTATAGTGTAATTATAATTAAATTACAATAACCGCTTTTCGAAAGATATTAATCCTTATCCAAATAAAATAAAAAAGGATTTCCACGACGATCGGTCCTGCGTTTCCCACATCCAGTGGCTTCCGGCAACCTTCACCAGATCGTCGGTCCACCTTGTCGGGGGCCTACCCACGGAGCGTCCGTCGTCCGGTGCGCGGTCGCCATTCCAGAACCGCCCCGCCCCAACCAACATCGGTTCTTCTCGCTATGTGTCCAGCCCACTGCCACTTTAGCTGAGCAGTTTTAATTTCATGACTAAGGTTGATGATTTACATGTAGGTACCTACTGTAAATTCCTTTGGTTACGCAGGGTATAAAAATGCTGAAAGTATGAAAAATGCGCGGTGTGAGCGAACAGTCCTACGTAATTAAATGTGGGTACTGTCTAGGATGCTGAACAGCAGCGCACACAAAATAATTACTTTTATAGGAATATTATTAATACCGTGGGTTTCATTATTGCATTTTTTTAATCAAATAGAGCCTATGTTACTCGTTAATAATTGACCGAGCGAGCGCGAAGCACAAGCGAAGTGTCTCCGTTTCAGTTCGGCCAAAAATGCTTTCGTATGTCCGTCCGGCTGTCTGTCTGTTCTCCTATAGGGGTCGCATTTCTCAACCGATTCTCGTGAAATTTTATGAGCAGGTTCGATAATTATACATGTAATTTTTTTTGTCGATCCATTTTTTGGAATATTGAGAAAAAAATATTTTAGCCATTTCAAAAATGTAACAAACGTGAGATCTACAATATGCAGCTCACAGAGCCACTAGTAAAATTTAGTATTACTACTTCTTCAAGTACAGAAAGGTACTGAGGGCTTATTAAAAAAATAATTGCGATAATGTTCGTCCCATTGGTTCAATCAAGTAAATCGAACGACAAATACATCTTATTAGATTAGGAACACAGGTTTTAAACGCGATTTTAACTAAACATAGGTGTTGAACACCTACCTGCTGCTGACTGGTCAGCCCGTGACCACGGCCGATGCAACTCGGTCGAAACGTGTCGGGAAAAAAGGTAAGTGTTCAACACTTATGTTTAGTTAAAATCGCGTTTAAAACCTGTGTTCCTAATCTAATAAAATGCAGCGCGAAAGTTTAAAAGTGTATATGACGAATACATCGTTCGATAATCGTGATTCTTTTTTTTAAATGACCCTCTGCTTAATTTTTCATAGCTCCGGAGCCGGAGTGGTCATCAATACTGGCTGTTGACACTGTTTTCAAACCCTTAAAAAACGTCGGGCAATAAGTAGCAAAATTAAATAAATGACGACACCTATAGTTTGTTTAAAAAAATCACTGAATATTATATACGCAAGGCACTCTGTATTACTAAAGCTATGGTTTCCTGGATAGCGGTGCCGTCATATTACGGCCATAATATAGCGGCGTTGAATGTTGTCTATGTAAACAATACGACACCGTAACGTCAGAAACCGCGCCGCATTGTTTACATAGACCAATGATATTAAATTGACATCGACAACGTTTTACGCTAAATTACGGCCGCAATATGACAGCACCGTCATTCCAGGAAACCCTAGCTTAACCGATAAACCGCTCTGTCCACCTGGTGGTACGGTAAGTATTTTTACTCACTTATGCTCTGAAATGTTATCATTCCATTTGAAAAAAGAATGCGGGGCGTTCAACATTTCCGTGGGGGTCTGGTTCATCACATTCTAAATTTGAAATTCAGTGCGGAAATGAAATTCAATACTTATTTCCCGCACTGAGTGCGGGAAGTAAGTGTTCCAAATTCAAATCGGTAGAACTTATCAGCTAGCATTATTTTTATGAAACTTTATGGTTGCATGACCGGTCAGTAAACATGGCCACGCGAACCAATTTAAATATCACATTTTTACATAGAAAATTGTATTTCCTCGCATTTCTTGAGTAAAGTATTATACAAACCTTGTACTGGAAGCTACTTGCATTGCCTCGAATGATTAAAGCCCTCGCCTGCGGCTCGGGCTTCAAACCATCCTCGACAATGCAATCGCTAGCTTCCCGTTCTCGGATGTAATGTACTATTTTCCTACCCTCTTGAGTAAAACTCCGTCTTTGGGGACGAACTTCGATTGTTGTATTGTTATTCAGCATTGGTACTAGATATGCAAGTAAAGTTTATATAAAACACGTTATAACTAGTTAAAAGGCTTTTATGAAGATCTTTACAACAGGTCAAGGTCATTTGAGAGAGCTTTCGACTAAGTTGAAGCATGTTCAAATTGTTAGCTAAGTGATGGAACTAAGTTAGGGAGATGGAGTTTGATCGGGTATCATTGTCAACATCGCGTTGTTTAATTAATGGCTACGCAGCCCAGAATATACATAAATTATCTAGAGTGGTGGTGATTAATCAATCGTTAAATATAAATAGAATAAGATCTTGGATGCTTTAAATTTATAATCCTTTAATAAGTTTAATGTTTTTCTTAAATTAACTAAGAACCAGCTGTTAACATCATTCATTCGCTGAGCTTATATAAAATCCTTACTAGTATTATAAATGCGAAAGTCCGTTTGTTTGTTTGTTACGCCTTCACGTCTTAACTACTGAACCGATTATCATGAAATTTTGCATACACGTTGTCAGGGGTGCAGAAAAGGACATAGGGTACCTTTCATTCCGAAAAAACGTACAGTTCCCGAGGGATAGCAAAAAACTGTCCACGCAGACGAAGTCGCGGGCGGCCGCTAGTATTATAAATGCGAAAGTCCGTTTGTTTGTTTGTTACGCCTTCACGTCTTAATTACTGAACCGATCATCATGAAATTTTGCATACACGTTGTCAGGGGTACAGAAAAGGACATAGGGTACCTATTATCCCGAAAAAAGGAACTGTTCCCGAGGGATAACAAAAAACTTTCCACGCAGACGAAGTCGCGGGCGGCCGCTAGTAATTTTATAATCCTTTAGAAGTTTAATGTTTTTCTTAAATTGACTAAGAACCAGCTGTTAACATTATACATTCGTTGAGCTTATATAAAATTATGATAAAATTATTACATTTATGTTGTAATGTATCTGACTAAGCGACACGAGTTTTCCTTATTAAAATTGACAAAGTAACAAAAATTAGTAATGCTGATGCGAAACGTGTTAGTACAAAACCTAAATTAGTTAAGCTTAATCGGCTTAATAAATACGTCATCGCAAAAAAACAGCATGTAGGAATAACCACATTTAGGCATAGCGAATGTATTTTAATTATAATGCCCTATAAACTTTTCATTGCAATTAATTGTCAATTTTTAGTTGCACAAAATAGTGTGCGATTTTGTGTAGCACAATGGTATTCTGTCGCATTGGTTTTACCAATTATTAAAATAATAGTGGGTTGTACTGAGTAATAAAATAAACGTGTATTTGCGAACTGTGTGAATCACGATTTTTGCATTACATTGACTGTTCGTGATGCGCGCGGTCATGTGGAGTATTGTGGTCCGACTGCGAGCGATCGCTTCGTGATCGATGGTGTCGCAATGTCCTATACTTTGCACTGAATTGTGTGTGAGGTGCAGCCCTCAGACCATTAAATGGTCTGAGGGTGCAGCCATATGTCGACATGAAGGTTGGGTGTCACAGTTCGCTTTTAACTCTCACATTTTTGAAAACTATTTTAAACGTAAACAAGAAAAACAGTTGCGGAAAAGTTTCCTGTTTCGCAGTAGGTTCGACCATGAGTTCGACAAGCGAAACAAATGCGAACAGCCTGTTCTAATACATAGATTTTTCATGCGTGATTGCACCCGATCAGTTCTGACCGTTGACACACGCGAAAGTAATGACGTGAAACCCCTACGTAGATGTGATCCACATATATCGTCATTGATAGCAGACAACTTATAGCGGAACTATGGCGGAACTACAGCTATCGCTGGTACGGTTTCGCGGCGGAGGTGTGCTACTGACGTAAATTCTTGTAGTTGTTATTTTATCCTCAATAGCCATGTTTGGAAAGCATTATGTAATAATCCTTACTAATATTATAAATGCGAAAGTTCGTTTGTTTATTTGTTTGTTACGCCTTCACGTCTTAACCAGTCTACCGATCATCATGAAATTTTGGATACACGTTGCCAGGGATACAGAGAAGGACATAAGGTATCTTTCTTTCCGAAAAAATGTTTCGTTCCCGAGGGATAGCAAAAAACACATAAAAACATAGCAAAAAAAGAATGTATTCTTCAGCTAATTAGCACATCGATTTAGTGAATCAGTGCATGAATAATTTACGAATCACTTGAGGTTAGAGGGCGTCCATTAATTCCGTGAGACGATTAGGGGGGAGGGGAGGAGGTCCAGCCGAATCTCAATCGATGGTTGAAAAATCGCCAAAATTGCCCCACGTAATTAAGGATGTCCCCTTATGCTACTGCTCCGTCTGCGTTAACGTTAACGTTAATGGTACGCTTTAGTTAAGGCTTTATGTACATTTAGTACTGTCGTTTGTAAATTAGCACGTTAAAGTCTTGGCCTGGCCACATCTGCGTAACGCCTAGATTAACGCTTTCAGCTATGCGTTAAGACGCAGGTGGAGCCGTAGCATTATCTTTAATTTATTTTTAACAAGCCGGATGTATGTAACGGAAATTATTATCCTATAATTAAAGTCATTTATTAAAGTCGGGACCTCAAATTATTTTCAATGATCCGCTTTAACCCGCTGTCACTCACACCGCAGGCTCCTTTTAACGAAGTGTTTTGTAATGTTTAGGTTTATAAGTTTGCATTTATTTATTTGTCTATGTATCGCTTGCGTTGCATAGATTAATATGTGGCAATATTTTATGTACCATCAGCAAGTAAATTAAGAACTAAGGTATAATAATAAATGGGCAAAGCAATATTGAATAAAAATATTTCTTTATAATTAGCTTGATAGTAAAATGTATAATGAAGTTTCGTTTCATCTGGAAAACTGAGCCCCTATTTACTTAAAACTTGTAGATGACTTAATACAATTTAATGTTTTATACTAAACTACTTATCCTAATATGTCTGAGGTTGTTTCAACTATTCAAGCATACTAGTTATCTTACACTAGCCTTGTCACTAGCCCATAGGAGCTTTTTATGTTCTCAAAAAGTTTTTTCTGTTTATTTATTACTAGCTTCCACCCGCGACTTCGTCCGCGTAGACATTCGGAAAATCCCTAGGGAACCTTTGACCGAGATAAAAAGTGTCCCATGTTTTAAATCAATCATGCAAAAATTAAATAAATTAAAAAAAATATTAAAATCCCGACTGCCCTGCCAAAAACGAACTAAAAAGTTAAACAACAAGTGTCATTGCAGTCGGGGGACCTTATTATGGAACAATTTTTGATTAAAGAGGTCCCCCGACTGCAATGATACTTTTTGTTTAACTTTTTAGTTCGTTTTTGGCAGGGCAGTCGTGTTTTTATTTTTTTTTATTTATTTAATTTTATTTCATACTTTTCAGTGACATATTATATTCAAAATTTGCCAAAAAAACATCACGTGATTAATGGACGCCCCCAAATGGCGTCGTACAGTCGCCATATTGATTTTTTCTAAAAAAATATAGCCAGTGTCACTCGGGATGCTGTAAGAATTTTAACGATACCCCATTTATCCAAATCAGTTCAGGAATTTAGAAGTTATGGTGGTGAATAAAGAAAATCACATACCCACAAACATACATTTACCCTGAACACATATACACTCTTTTTGCTTTGGGCAGTCGTGTAAACAGCTGAACTGGTTTGCCGATTTTGCGTGATTGAGTGACAAACATTCAAACGTTCACATAATTGGAAGTAGGATTTTCTATCAAGCTTGGTCTGAAATCTTGAACACGGACATAAAAATTAATTTGGGGCAAATGTGCTCTCGATTCAAGCGTGGGTTTGGGATAATTAAGTATAGGTAAATAAAGACATTGTGAAATGCTTGCCGTTCCAAAGTCGGGTAGCAAATGTCAGGGATTTCTTGCTTTGTGCGATTTGGTTTGTTTTTTGTAAACAACGACTTTATTAAAGTCAAATAAATGTTAATTTCTATCATTTGATTTGGTCACGTTTCAGCACAACAAAGAAACTATGAAATTGCGATTTTCAAACGTTGCACTCACAATTGGCGATTGTGTAATGAAATGATGGTTTTAATGATGATTTTGATGAAGTGATGGCCGAACGACGGATGTGACGTCACAAGCTCATGCAAGGATGGTCAAACGTTGACATTTTCCAAAGTCAAAGGAAAATCAATTTGACATTGTAAAACTAGTTTGCGTCATTAATGATTACAAAGTCTAACTTGGAGTTTTTCTTCAGCCATAATATGTTTCAGTTGCACAGAGAAGATATTGAAATGTCTATTCTAATATTAGGTGTATAAGTATGAAATTGCCGTTTAGTACGAATAATTTTAAAGAAGTTGCATTTTCTATACTAAAGTTTTCTTAATTTATTTAATAACCATGAATGCTAAATTACTTAAACTTATATGCACAAATGTTTAAAACACTTAGCTAACTGATGCCACAAAATGAAAAGAATAAAGTATCAGCTAAGTTGCAACGATTTAAGTGGTATTTTTTTAACATTAAGGAAATAATATCAGAAATACATTTTATTGCTGACATTTAGCCGTCACGATGATAATTCAAAATAAAAACAAGCAACTTGCTTGCTTGCAAAAACGTGCGAGAGGGATGCTTCAGTTGCTTGTTATTATTTTGAATCCTCATAATTATTATGAGGATCTCTGTGTTTTTCAAACTTAAAAAAGGCATTCTCATACTTAAACCCCTATTATCCATTGTTGTTTTCACATGAATACTTAATGATAGAAAGAACGCGGTAATGGAGCGGGTCACGCATTTCAAAGTTTGCAACATTTTTCGAACTGTCCTGTCAGTATCGTGATTCCTACATACAGTACAGTACACTAAACTTTAATCACTATTCCAATAATAGTACATTACTGACGCGGTCAATAATGACTGTATTGCTGGCAGCGCGATGATGATGGCCGATAGCGTAGCTTAGCGCAGGTCCAGGCCGTCACAGCGCGGTCAGCATTCAAGCTTGAAGGCCGAGAACGTAGTTAAGCTCAGCTTGAGGCCATCATAGCGTGGCCAGCAGTGCAGTCTTTGTGGACCAAGTCTTGTATAGTGCTTTACTCAAAAATGTCAAAAAAGTAAAAATATCAAAAATGTCCAAAATTACCAAAATGATCATTTTTGAATTTTTTGATATTTTTGTCATTTTTGATATTTTTGTCATTTTTGACATTTTTGAAATTTTTGACATTTTTGTCATTTTTGTAATTTTTGACATTTATGACATTTTTTACTTTTTTGTCATTTTTGAGTAAAGCACTAAACAAGACAGTCCAAAATGACAAAAAAATAAAAAGGCAAGAAAGTCAAAAATATCAAAAAGGAAAAATAGTAAAAAAGTAAAAAAAAAGTACAAAAACATCATCTACAACAAGACAACACCCGCGCAAATAAAGAATGGGATTGAAAATGGCGGCTCACGGCGCTTACCACAACGAGTGTAATCCCATTCATTAACTGCGCGGGTTGTACAATGTACTTTTTTCACGAACTATGTTTGAAACAAAACTCGACAATAATGGATTCTCAAAGGAAATTGCAGGTGGCTAAAACTCGACAATAATGAAATCCCATACAACTTTGTTGCGTCACCATCGGAGGAGCACGGCAACCTCGACTTTGTTCAAAGAAGGTTGTCAAAATAATGGCCATATTATTTTTGAGCATTTTTGAGTAAAAAATATTATGTAAAATCAAATATGCAACTTCGCTAATAATGCAATGATGCTACCGACCTATACCTTCTTGTAAAAAAGAGGTCACACTTTTTGTTTATGAAAATGGATCTCGCTCTCGTCACTTCTCGCGCTTCGTGATTGATTTCTGTGGTTGCAGTCTGTTTTCCCAATTATCCATTCTAAAAAATCAACTTGAGTCACTCTAATCTAGTATAGTAGTCTAAAGTTGATTACCACAATCGCTATAGGGTGTGTTACTTTATTTTAGAGTGATTTCCAATTCTGGCTTATAGATAGAAAAACATCTAACCTACCGACAAGGTTTATCTGACTTTATTGTTGCGTTGCGTTTATAAAGCGAATGTTACACCTACTATTTTAATAAACTCCATTCAAGTCCTTTTAACAACTACATAATATTATGAAAATAGCGATAATGATATCGTTTGATCAATATAATGAGATTCAACTTGTTTGAATATCATGTTTACGTGTATATTCTAACTCGTTAATAACATGTAACAGATAAAATATAATGTAGTTACATTTATTTAGCACATTGGTCTTGTAATATGTTGTTAACTTACTTTACGTAGCTCAAAAGAATTTTTTAGCTCTTGCTAAATGCGATAACGTTCACCTTTGCAACACAATTCAGTAAGTCAGTAATTCAGCAAACGCGCCTGTGTGTAGTAATACGATATAAGGACACCACCGTCTCGTATTGTAAAGTGCGTCTAGCGGAGCAGAGTGTAGTTTAGACACCGGTCGCCTTTCACGGAACTGAGCGCAAGGCCGTCCGAGAATAGGGTTACCATTTATTGTGTTGTGTAGGATATACATGTCGAGGAAATGTAGAATATACAAGAAAATGAAATCATTAGCATCTTTACCAAAAGAGAATTGGTGTAAGTAGGTATAGGAAATTGCAGACGTTTTTGCGCCGCCGTGTCTTTTTAGAAAAATGTTTTTGTTCAGTCTATATTTTTTTTAGCGCATAGGTCCAAAAATGCCTTATACTATAATCTTATTGGTAAACACTCAAATAGAAACAAAAAATACTGAAATTTAAAAAATATGGATGCAGTCGCCAAGAATAATACATTATTTAGAGCCTAGTGCTGACCGCACGCCTGTGTATTTTTTATTTGATCGTCAGATTAAATAGCACAATGCTAATACTAATGTACACTACTAATTAAATCTTAAAATACCTGTAAAACGCGGCAAATGCCTGTCATTATGGTAACCCTAGCCGAGTTGCGTGCGCGCCGCCGCTCTCGCCGCGGCCCAGAGCGGGGCTAACGTACCCTATACATTATAGTACGCAATTGTTTTTGTTTTGAATTTACCTCGAGTATTTGCGTTCGTAAAACTTTTTGCTTGTTTTAGAGTTAGGAAGTTATTTACGTCAATGGTTGTATTGTTTATTGATGTTGTTAGTTATTTACAGTCTGTCTATTTAGCGCCTTATGTTTTTTTATCTAAAGACATTAGCAATGCAAATGTTATTATTCTGCTGCTAAAAGTCTGTAGGGTGTTTTTTTCGATACCGAAGAGATCAACAAGTGCTTAGCCGCAGTAATTTATGTAACGCTGTGAAATCTGTTGATTTTCACGAGTGACAAAATAATAAAATCTTTCTGTCAACTAAAACCATTGTTATTTGAACTTAAATGATGGTAAATAATTACGGTCTTATTCGTTTCGGAAAAACACGAAATACGTGTTTACTTATTTGTGTTTGGAAGTACTCCACGAAGTTTTAAGTCAACATGTCTATTCTTTATTTTTTTTCCATACAAACTTTGAACCCTTCACCCCTTTAGGGGTAGAATTTCCAAAATTACTTTCTTTGTGGATGTTTGCACTGTATAAAGTATCTATGTACAAAATTTCAAGTCAGTAGGTCCAGTGGTTTTGGCTGGGCGATAGTCTGTCAGTCACCCCTTCATTTTTTTATAAAGCTAGGGTTTCCTAGGATGACAGTGCCGTCATATTACGGCCGTAATACAGCGGCATTGAATGTTGTCTATGTAAACAATATGGCAACACCGTAACGCTAGAAACCGCGCCGTATTGTTTACATAGACAACGTACTACGCCGCTAAATGACGGCCGTAATATGACGGCACAGTCATCCTAGAAAACCCTAGCTTTAGAGATGAAAGTTATATGACGTTTAAAAAGCCTTATCAGCATTTTAACTAAAATTGACTATAACTCTATCTTAAGATATTTTACGAATAAGGCGTCTGACTTAAGGCTTAAAGGTGCACTCGACCACATTACTTAGCTTATTTATACCGAAATAATATAGAAAAAACTTTAGACAGCAGAAAATTAACTATGTATACGTTTGCAGTTAAATAATTATCCATTAGTTAATTTATTTCAGTAGGTAACATAGTTTCCGTAAAAACACCATGGCCTTGCAGTTCAGACACCACTTTAGACTAACTTCCGCTCACGGTTTGACTGATGTAGGTTTTAAACTCAGTTTGGATAATATGCTCTATATCTTTGCACATTTCCTTTGAAAAAAGGATTAAAAATATGTGATTGATTATTTAAAATTTTATAGAATGCTGTCGGTATGAAGTTCCAGTAAAAACTAATAGAACTAGACCCGATTCTAAGAAACACCGTATGTAACGATTACATCCTATGTAGTATTATGCAGTGAGTGTAACTGTAGCAATACTTTTAATTCTACCCACACCTCGAGACAAATTAATGTAATTTTTAACCGACTTCATCAAAAGGAGGAGGTTCTCAATTCAATTGTATGTTTTTTTTATCGTTGTTCGCGCCTATCTTCGACATTTATGGACCGATTTTGATGATTCTTTTTTTGTTCGATTGTGTTTGCTTGCGAGATGGTCCATTTAATTTTTTTTCAAATCGGTCGAGTAGTTTTTAAGTAATCCTGAAAATACTATCATTTTGCATCAACTACCTTGACGACTTTCTTATTTATGAACCGTATTAGATGATTTTTTTGTTGGAAAAGAGATACTTTAGTGTAGTATTTTTAACCGACTTCAAAAAAAGGAGGTTCTCAGTTTGACCCGTATGTATGTATGTTTCTCCGCGATTATGTCACGTTTGGCTGAGTCGATTTTTTTACCTAAATAATATACCTAATACAGAAGGTACATACACTAAAAATAAAAAAAATAAAAAAATGTTTAAAAAACAAAAAACGGACTTCAAAAAACCTGCCAATAAAAAGCAAGAAATAATATTTAAATCATTAGATATGCTTAATTGATAACTTTGTTAAAACTCACGTTTTAACAAAGTTAGTTAAAAAAAATGTGTAGTTTCCTATTTTCAATTTCACGATGATCACAGTGACATTCTCTGATCCCATGACCTTCGCTTACGGGCGTTGCGCAGTCGCCGGCCACCATTACCGTGGGCAGCAGCGTGGCAATGCCAAGGTCGCGCGACCAACAGGCCTTCAATGTGAACCATACAACTGTGATAATTCATATGGTGATTTTTTTATACACAATTGCCTTCACCTTACTGATGTTAAGTGACGATAAGGCCGAAGGTGACTTAGGTAAGATGGTGGTAGCTAGCCAGGCGGACTTGAAATAAGCCCTACCACCAACCAAACCGAACACAAATTGTACCCCTCTCCTGGGCATCAAATCCGGGACCCTGCGTCCACGGGTGGGAAAAAGACAAGACCATAAAAGCGGTTAGTATAGCAACTTTTACGAGAAAAAATAGCATTTAAAGCCGCCTTGAAGGCGGAAATTGATGGTAAACATTTTAACTATGCACCTTTTGATGCAAATAACTTTCAACGATCCAATATAAATTGTACTAACTAAATTTTAAAAATTTCGAGGGGAAAATGACTTCGTACAACTTATCAGATGCCAGGTCGCTCAGCAGGCCTGGACTGGATTTTTATACTTCACGCCAGCTTATTACAATGTGTAGCGAGAGCAACGCAGGCGGATCCCTCCCTGCTTACTTAAACATTCTGTTGCATAGCGAAGAAATACAAGATCAGTGAAATTACAATGGCAGGATGTCACAAAATTTATCCCGCTTGGTGGCGCTACTGCTGCTGGACACCTTTATGTATGGGTATTTATCCTCGATTTTCCTATTTATTTTAAATTATATCTAAAAATAGTTGATACAAATAAATAATAATTATAAAAGTCGGATAGTAAACGAATTAAAGATTGGAGAAAACCAAATGTGGTGGACGAAAATTCGCTTCCAACATCCAAAAATTGATAGGAAACACATAGAAAACAACAAGATGATAGGTCTACATCTACACTAGCGCCAAGTTAGTGGTAGTGCGCCCACTGGTGGACGATTTGTGAATCACAGCAAAATTATCTTGCCATTGTGAAAATTTTGCGCAGACGTGACGTTGCATTGCCGCGACCAGCCGAGGCAATGTATGGCAACCTCCAGATCTGGAAGTTTTCTATGCAAATACTAAGTTAGTAATAGTTGGACTGCGGTCCCCAAACCGGCAACTTAAGTAATTGCTGAAAGACCGTTGGTAGAAAAATCCTCTGTATAGAAGAATAAACTCCATATCGTAAAAACCCAAAGCTCGATAATAGTGTAATTTGGCGGCACCGTTCAAGCAGGCGCTCAAATCGAGCGGCCAATCTGCTACGCCCTTGTTCCCTTTACATACCTATCTGAAATTACCAATAATAAGATAGCTTGTGCTGCTAAGCCCTTCAGAATTGAAATACTAGCTTTAGTGTATCACATGCGCACCAATCTGTAATTAGTTTCATGATTAGAGATTACAGTAATCTGGAATAAACCTAGTTTGTGTAGAAACCTAATGGATGAAACATAGAAATAGTGAAGTTGTTATTCGATACTAACATATTTTACACGAGAAAAAAACAAAAGAAAACAAAAGGTCTTAGATTGTGAAACTGAAGATTTGAAGCTTTTTAGCTTTGAAAAATTTCGTTGACTTTTATCAGCTTTTATCAAATATCAAATCAATCACAGCTGTCAAGTGTTAAATTTATTAAAAACAAATAAAATAAATAAAAATTCTTAAAATAACTCTGACACTTAAAACAATTTTAGCTCTCCTAAAATAGAGTCCAATAATTGATTCTTTTTCAAAGTCATGTCCAACCAAATTACAAACATTGTTAAGTTATAAATAAATAACCTCTACAAATTGTTTATTAGTTTTGTATAACCTTCAAGCGCAGGCTTCCACTGAGTTTTATTCTTTTCTTTTCATCATTGGTTTCGTTTGGTGCGTCCTCAGGGACTTCTCCAAATAAATGAGCCAATTTTCAGTGGCAAACTGATACACCGAAATGCTAATTGGATCCAGACAGAGGGCCAATGAAATAAATATATTATCTCGATTATCGAACGATGTTCGTCCCAATCCGTGAAATTTTTTACTCACTTGTTTCCTTGGAACCTTTGACCTGGATATAAAGTACGCAGTCCTTGTTTTAATCCATTATAATGATCTTGGCTTGGATAATACATGAATGAATGAATGAAACTTTATTTGGTTACTTACAAACAAAATGGTTTACAAAAACATTCACTTATAAAATACTTAAACGTATTCTAAATTACTTAGGTATAATTATGTAATGGTAACCAAAAAGGCAACCAGCTCAGCAAACAATATCATGACCACTCAGGATCCTGACGCTGATTTTTAGCTGGGCCTGAAATAGATGTACACGAAAAGGAATTACAAGAAACGGTGGTTTTATAGTAATATACATACTTTTGCATGCATAAAAAACGTAAATAAAAATACATATAATTTATTTGTTTGTATTGTATACTATCGGTGTAACACTACCTAACTAACTTCCAAATCCGTTCAGTTATTTCTGCGTGATTCAGTAACAAACATACAAACAAACATAAACGTTCACATTTTAATATAAGTAGGATTAGTAGGATAGTATTATGAGGGTGGGCCCCGCGCTCCGCGAAGTTAGAACAGTGCGGTATGGCAAAAAAAAATTTTTCACTCTGACTATAGTGTGTACGTGTGCGAACCAGGCTTCGCTTGTTTGTAGCGTGTTCGCTCACGTTACGTATACACACTATGGCGCACTGTTGCAGAACAGAATATTTTTTTGGTTGGTACCCACCCTCATAGTAGGATGTAAGTATAAGGTTCAAAATCATGTAAATTGAACGACAAACATTGTCCGATATTCGCGATTCTATTTTACGTAATAGGCCCTCAGACGCGAGGAGAATGCCCAACCAACGATTTTAATAGCTGTTTGTTTTCAACATAGCAAAGTTTAAACGTTTAATAGCAAAATTATTATTATTGTTATTTCTTGATAATGTGTCGACTTCTCGACTTCCGCATTCTAGTGACAGTACAAATTAGGTTGCCTTGTAATTAAATAGTTTGGTAGCCTTGATTTTAAGTCTGTTTTGCCCGTCCTTTTTGTAAGGTTACTGTATAAATTACTTTAATTATTATTCGTGATGAACCATGTAGTACAACTAAATTTGTGTGTTTATTCCATTAAAAGTACTTAAACGGTAGTTGTAGTAATCGGGTGACTGCAGTCGCCCCTACCACGCCAGTCACGCCACGCTCGCCCCTACCACGCCACGCATAACGTTTAAATATGCGGTGACGGGGTAGAGGCGCGCTCAGTCGTGCTCAAGTCGTCACAGTGAAAGGTTGAACGGTGAAATAAGTGTTTTCAATAAAGTTGTTAAATAAAGTCATAATACCAGATGACTTTGATAAATTTGTCGCGATACGCTATTCCTGCTGGAGAGATACCACTGCTTAAGGTCAGGTATCAGTGTATTATTGTATTGAATACTGTTTAAACTGGTAATACTAGTACTTTCCCATGATATCGAGTAATTGTATGCTTGGAATTCTTGTTAAATACCAAAAATAATTATACAGAGATACAATTAAAACTAGAACTTTTAATTGCTCATGACGTTTTATTTTAATTCCTTTTAACTTCAGAAGTGAGATAAACGAGATTTCTTTAGAATTCTCGCTTATCCTGCCCGCACAAAATAAATAAAATGGAGAATTCCACGTAAGCATACTATGATGATAACTAGAGGGAGAAATTATTTATAGAAATCATTAAAACCCTTAAGTTTTTTTTGTTTTTGTGCTAATCATCTATAACTATTCACTCTAGTGCTCAGAGGCGGATTACGTAGCATTTTTTTTTTCACTCTCTCTCTCTAAGATAGTTTTCTCTAATACAGGTTTAGTTTTCATGAAACGTTTTGTTGATACTGATATAATACTAATATTACCAATATTACAGTTAAAGTTGGAAAATAACTGTTCTTTTAAGATCAATTTAGCATTTTCCCATCCCTGCTGTCTTTTTACATTGAATACAAATAAGATCACGTGTCACGTAACATATTGAGCATAGATTACGGATTCTGTACCTACAATCATATAACAATTCAGTTGCCCAATTAATTAAATATGATAAGACCATTCTAAATTTATTGGGTGACAAATAGTGATTAATTACATAAAATTTTGTGCAAGTTTCAGCAATGAAAAATGCATATCGCAAATTGGAAGTTGAGTGCAAGATTCATAGCAACAATTTTGACTCCAACTGATGCTGTTGAGCGTCCACTACGTGGTTACACGAAATTTCAAATTGTAATAGTGATACGAGTGAGGGAGCGGAAGGGAGCCTGACATAGTCGGGCAAAGCCGCAAGCGCTCGGTATGTCTTATTTACTTTCTCTGTTTATATAATTAAGACGCAGCTATGAGGGCGTAAAGCGTCAAACGCAATTTCGAATCGTAATATTTTGCGACACGAGTGAGGGAGCGGAAGGGAGCCTGACATAGTCGGGCAAAGCCGCAAGCGCTCGGTGTGTCGTATATAAGCTGTTTATATATTTTAAAATACAGCTGTGAGAACGTAAGGCATCATCCTTGAGAGGCCGTACAACGCTAGAAGGAATTTTCATAGTAAGAATTATCGAAATTATTGGCATTATCACATTTTTAATTAATAACAAATAAACTATTTCTTATTAAAAAAAAAACTGTTATTAAGAATAACTAGAAAGCTAGCTACGTTTTTTATATTATGTTCCGAGACTATAGGTCTATTATTGGTTATCATATCGATCGATAAATTAAGTAATACTGTGTAATCTTTGTTCAAAATTGTACAATTTAAGACGCAGCTGTGAGAGCGTAAGGCGTCCGTAGTAACAACTAGTAAAATATTCAGACGGCAATATCTTGAGTAAGGAAGCGGGCGCTTGAAAGTCAGCTACAGTCGCAAGCATTCGTGCTGGTTTATACGATATCAAGAGTCATAACTTAGGCTTAAGACAGACTTCATCGATGAATATACTTATTTGAAAAGAATTGCAATAGATTGAGTTGATAACATTAATTTAAGTTAGTTTTATTGATTATTAAATAAAGAAAAAGTGTTTATAATTTACGCAAATGCTTAAAGAGAATAATATAAATAATTCGAAGATAAAGAAAGTCTTAGGTAGACTATAACTTTTCTTGGACATGAAGCTTGCTTCTCAATATCTCATTTTTCAAAATTTATCAGAGCATTATCAAGTGAATGCAATTATAATTGTCTGTTGTAAGAAGTAAATACCTAAGTAATAAAATCATCTAGAGTAGGGTTGACTTTAGTACGTACGAGGCTTGAATCTGATAGCAATCTTTATCTTAATTAATAACCCA
The DNA here is from genome assembly GCA_928269145.1 of Agriphila tristella. NCBI lineage: Eukaryota > Metazoa > Arthropoda > Insecta > Lepidoptera > Crambidae > Agriphila > Agriphila tristella. The sequence goes on along the minus strand of OV743440.1, from coordinate 24,457,292 downwards.
CCTGTTTATATTATTTAAACGTTTTGCTATGTTAGATGTACATAGTCTAAATACTACACGCTACTATACGCTACATACTACTACATTAAGTATGTAGCGTGAAAAAAAACTGTTTATGTATTTGGTTTTTGAACATGCAACTCATGCAAGTTCTCTTAATTTTGTTCCACTTAAATTTATTTTTTAATAACTGTTCTTAGCCATATTGTTTGACAAGCAAGTAAAATTATTGCGAACATCCGTAAGGTAATTTTTAACAAGTTTTCTAGATTATAATTATTATAATCATTTCTTTTAAATCTAAATCATCAGAATGTTTTATCATCGTTATAAGTATTATTTTACTGTTTTGTTTATATTATTTTTCTTAGTTAAAATGATAGATATAGATGCGACGAACGCACACTAAAACCAATATAAACATAAGTACTCTAGATATTTGCAGTACATAACTTATCCATACTTACTTGAAAAATCCCTAACATGTCCTGGGTTTGCTGGAACCTGCAAGAAAGCTATCTGAAAGATAAATCCAGTTCTCCTTACAATGATTTAATTAATAACTCCTCTGCAACTCTTTTGTGAGTACAATAAAGAGCAAATAATTAAGTATGCTGAATGTAAATCCTCTTTAAATGTATTTACTGCAATGCAACTAATTGAGTCCAATGAGTCCAGCCATGTATTATTGCCAATTATGGCTATACCTACCGTTCTTTTAATAAACTAGTAATTCAATTTCAAATATTATTCTTATTAATTTTACTACACTATGATCAGCTCGTGCATCTGTTGCCAAGTCATTTAATGAGTAATTAGTAAAACATAGAATGTGATGCCATTTATAATGGTGTATTGAGCGTATATATTTTTAAATGGCCATTGTGAGCAATGACCTACTCTACTGAAGTTTACCGGTAGTAAAAAAAAATAATAAAATTCATTTATTACAGATAACAATTATTGATCCAATTTGATAAGAAAAAAAAATTGAACAAACAATAAATAAAAGAAATAATTACATATAAATCTTAAAATAAAACTATATTCATAATACACAATAATGCAACAGTAATTTTACTATACTTAATATTAAAGGCTCCAGCACACCGGATGCGTAAGCGTATGCGTAAGCGTGCACGTAGACGTACCATGACGTTGTAATGCCTGAAACTTTATGAGACATGGCACACCGCTTGCGTAACGTACGCGTGCACGTAGACCGATGCGTAACCCTACGCATTGCAGCTCTCATGAGACAACCAGGCTGCGTACTTACGCAGAGCGGAACGCATTGATGACGTTGTACTCAATGGCATTCCCTATTGGACGTCACACCGAACAAATACGAACACGCACGTATCTTTCCTGCGCGTCACTACGCGCGTGACCACGCGCGTAACCACGCGCGTGACTACGCATTCAATTGTTTTGTTCGGGTCCCCCCACCTATGAAATTTGCTTTTTTTCTTACAAATAGAGAATTCGTCACTTCTATGAATTTGAACTAGTCATCAATTGCTTGATATCTCTACATACCTATATATATAAAACAAAGTCCCTCACCGCGTCTGTATGTCTGCCTGCGCTTCGCGATAAACTCAAAAACTACTAATCATATATTCATGCGATTTTCACCAAATGATAGAGTGATTCCTGAGGAAGGTATACTTAGGTGAATTATAAGTTGATCGAGGTTTTATGTATGTAGAAATATGAAGATGTCGGCAAAAATTAAGCCGCCTGGGAAGCCTAGCATCGAAAGCACTGCATAAACTTCTGAGCTCTAACAAAATAAATAATGTATTATGGAATGGGGAATGTCCGAAAAAAATCAAATCAAAGGTCGCATTTGGCAAAAAAAGGACTTGTGACCCGCCCTCGCTTCGCTTCGGACTAGCGTGGAATTTGACACGATGTATTATACATAATTATAAACCTTCCTCTTGAATCACTCTATCAATTAAAAGAAACCGCATCAAAATCCGTTGCGTAGTTTTTAAGATCTAAGCATACATAGAGACAGACAGCGGGAAGCGACTTGTTTTATACTATGTAGTGACATCATATAATGACTATTAATAGTCGAAGGAATATTCTGGCACAACAGCAGTAATATTGCTTCTTCTTCATCTGATGAACTACTTGTCTGTCCATCCAATCATCATCAGACATCGTGCACAAGAATTGCAAACATAAAAAGTATGGCTGCCGCAGCGGCTGGGTATGTGTCATGGGGTTACGTGCGTAACTACGCGCGTGTACACGCGCGTGTCTACGCATCCGGTGTGCCCGCTGGGTACGCAAGGGACAGGCTGCGTTGCGTATGCGTATGCGTAAGCGTAGACGTATGCGTAACCCGGTGTGTCAGGGGGTTACGTGCGTAACTACGCGCGTGTACACGCACGCGTAACCACGCGCGTGTCTACGCATCCGGTGTGCCCAGGCCTTAATTCTAATTCTTCCTTCACATTCCTACAAATGTTATTGAAAAACAAAACTATTGTGCTTTTTATTTCGTAATCTGATATGCAATAAGCAAATCACTTTTGTTTTGTAGATTTTTTTTGTCTGCGAATAGTGCCATTTAAATACTGTGTGTTAATATTTCAAGATAATAAAACTAAAGTGGAATAACATATATTTCTAAAGCATTCGTAGGTGGTAAGTTAAGCCTAATGAAGTATCTTTAAATTAATCAATGTACATGTATTATCTTAGTACTTGTTACAATATTGTTTATAATATGAAATAAAGAATTTTTAAATGAAAAAAATGAAATGAAATTTCGTAATCAATGATACAATTTCTAGACAAAATAATTATTTTCGTATTCATTGCATTTTATCTCCGATACCGGATTATTACAATTTTAACATAATTTTCTCACGTCAATCATGTAGGGGTGACTTAACCTGTTATTACACCCTTATATTTGTTGGCACTCTAAACTTAACATAAAAAAACATGAATATTATTCGATAAACTGTGTTACCTAATTATGGAAAAAACTCAATTATAATGTTTTGGCATATTATCTTAATATCTAATGAGAAATTAGAACCTTATTTTCAATGATCATTTAATGTATTTTTTTAATCAAATAATGGAAATAATGATAATAATTTATTTCATAATTCAGATATTACAATCCATTTTGTTAGTAACAATTAACTTAAATCCTATGTTAGTATTCAGGACAAATTTGAAATTAAATAATTCATAAATAATAATGAAGTTTTCTATAAGGCTTCAAAAAATTGGCCCTATTCCAATAGTCGAAAATAAAACTTCTAAGTTGTACCTGTACTTGGTGAAAGCATGCCAATATTTTAATAAAGGTACTGAGAATAATACCTATAATTTTATTAACTGTTGCCTATTAAATTATTATTGGCGTAAGGTGTACCAGTAATTTAATCGGTACATGCCAATAATAGGTTGAAGGGTACTAATGAATGGACTATGGGTTTATTTATTTATACATAATATGATGGTGTATGTGTGGTGGTAATAGCTTAAAACGACATACATACAAAATACAAAAAAAAAGAGAGAATCCGTATTGTGTATTGCGTTGCGTGTAGCACCCACTATGTTTATTTCAAATAGAGCTACTAAAATCAATAGGCAAAATTTATTGTTTCGGTTTATTACTCTAAATACCAATAATTGGGTAATTTACCCTGCCTTTTCTATTTGAGAAATTCAAGGCGATCCATAAACTAGGTGAAACTTTTCACAAAACAATTAAGTAATTCTGTAGACTAACGCACGGTCCTGGTGATGACAGTGCTCCTCATTAAAATGAAATAATATTAAAAAGAAAAAAAATCCTTTTATCATGATTTTTCTTGTTCCTCATGACTGAGGGTCGCGATAGAATGAAGTAACTACTTACTTAGTAGGACAATTCAATCTGCTTTTAGAACACATTATATTGGGCACCGTAGGTACTGGAAAAAAAACTTAAACCAGATAGATAGTAAGGGTGGTGCTTGTGTGGGATTATAGCTAATTACTTTTGTACATGGATTGATAATACATAATGTGATTTGTATTTGGACTCTGTGTGCCCGCTATGGGAAGTAAGATTACCAAAATACTGATTTCTAAAATCATTTATTACTTAGTGTTTATTCTGATCGAGTTTTTAAAATGTGCAGTTATATTCAAGGAAGGTACCTCCACATAACGTACTGTGTGTATAGTGGAGTCACTTCTACGATATCTAAACTTCTCTTTAGTACATATTACATTTACATATCCATTATATAGGGAAGTATGCTAATGTATATAACTAAACAAAAGGTTAACCTGGTTAAATTAGTAAGGGTAAATTTAAAACCATTACTAATTTAAAAGACCTTCAGAATACTTTGTAAATAAAATAAAAAGTTTTTTTTACCTTGCTGTAATGTAGAATGCTATTTTTTATTAGTTCAAGAAGTAACAAATTTTACTCTTACTGAGTTGTGTCACGAAATACATAATAGTACAAGTGTTATGTAGGTACAATAACTACTTAAAAGAAAGAAAACTTTTTGCAAATTGATGATTAAATTATTGGATATCATAATAGTTTATGACATGTGTCACTGAAATATGCTTTTTCTGTCACTGTGTTACACTAATTGAAGCACTGGGTGCACCCCAAAGTTATCTCAGGGCAAATTTTTATTGAAACGTCTAATCCATGTAATTAATGCTGCCCATAGCCATAGCGCCGCCGCGCGTGATTTTTTAATTAATATGGTATAAAAATTATAAAAGTATTTCAAGCATTACAAATGGTATGAGAAAGATATTACATTCAATATAGTATTTAGTAATATATATATATATATATACATATTTACAGAAACGATTACTTCAATTTTCTATTTTAATGATGAGCCTTTTATAGCGTTTTGATGACTTTTTGTTGATTGTTGTTAGTAGGTATTTTTCTAAACTAAGTTTGTATTGGAGACAAATATTGAAATGCCTACACGTAACTAATGAGTCTAAGACTTAAGTAAATAAAATAAGTTGCAATAGCTAATGATAAAAAAATATTTCTAAGTTTGCAATCTTTATAATTCGGTGCAATGAAATATTAACCCCTTAGCAATTTATTTAAGGTATACATCCATTTTTAATTTCTAAAGTATCTTGTAATTATATTAATGAATTTTGATGTTGATAATCTATCGTTAAACAAGCTATTGCTCGTGTTTATAACGTGCTCGGATGAAATGCCATACGACTATATTTTTATTGATGTAAACAGAGTTGAATTGAATTGTAAAATTTTAAGTTTAATTAAATTAAGTAATCTAATTACGTTAATTGTAGACAAATAAATGTCACTTTATATACATACCCTTTCTCTAACGGGATGTTTTCTGGATACCTACTTATGTATAAATAAAAACGTAATTACGTTTTGTGTCATGCAATAAATATTTGTAATGTAATTAAATAATAATTATGACTTTCGCAAAAATGCGAAATATTTTGTTGGAAGGCTGCTATTTTTCTTCTAATAAAATGATGTTTTTATTTAAGAATATTTTATGACTAATTGAATGGATGTACTCAGAGTTATAAAAGATATTGTTTTACGCGATGGGACTCGCTCTAGCAGGATGGCCGACTGTAAGGTTACTGTATAAATTACTTTAATTATTATTCGTGATGAACCATGTAGTACAACTAAATTTGTGTGTTTATTCCATTAAAAGTACTTAAACGGTAGTTGTAGTAATCGGGTGACTGCAGTCGCCCCTACCACGCCAGTCACGCCACGCTCGCCCCTACCACGCCACGCATAACGTTTAAATATGCGGTGACGGGGTAGAGGCGCGCTCAGTCGTGCTCAAGTCGTCACAGTGAAAGGTTGAACGGTGAAATAAGTGTTTTCAATAAAGTTGTTAAATAAAGTCATAATACCAGATGACTTTGATAAATTTGTCGCGATACGCTATTCCTGCTGGAGAGATACCACTGCTTAAGGTCAGGTATCAGTGTATTATTGTATTGAATACTGTTTAAACTGGTAATACTAGTACTTTCCCATGATATCGAGTAATTGTATGCTTGGAATTCTTGTTAAATACCAAAAATAATTATACAGAGATACAATTAAAACTAGAACTTTTAATTGCTCATGACGTTTTATTTTAATTCCTTTTATTTTCTACCTGTCGGGTTTCAGACTATTTCAACGTTAAGGCAAGTGGAGCTTCTAACAATATAATTAAACTTTGTTTAAAATCTTAATTGAAATTCTGGTGTATTTCTTATTTAAGGCCTATGCCTACTACTACACCGTACCATGGCCGTGCCGTGCTAGGAACGTGTCAGGCAAAAAAATATTATTAGTATTGAAAAATATGACAAGTGCATCGCCGGTGACGGAACGAACGGTCTAGTGGGAATAGACTAAGAGCTAGCCCCGGAAATAGGTAAACAATTTACAGAGCGACGAAACCCCTCTTGTTAGTTGCCATATTATCATTGTTAATAGATCCGGGTGCCTGACAGCTTTTCAGTGGTGGTGGTGGGAGTGGTTGAGCAACAAAGGGGCTGAAAAATCGATTAAAGGTAGGTATACAATTTACAGAGCTCTGGATTTGGTGTGGTATAATAGGTATCAAGCCAGTCATGTATCTAAATCGAGTCAGTCTAGTCGAGCCAGTCACTTTGGCTGGTAGAAAAGTAGCGACGGGCGACATCAAAGGTGCGCGAAAAAGTGGAAAATTTTCATGCCGCCTGCCACTACTTTCCCATTAGCCAAAGTGCCTGGCAATGTTATATTCGATTTAGATACATGATTGGCTTGATATTATACCACACCAGATCCAGAGCTTTGTAAATTGTATACCTTCAATCGGTTTTTCAGCCCTGTGTTGCCCAACCACTCCCATTCCCACCACTGAAAATCTGCTAGGTGCCCGAATCTGTTAATAATGATAGTATAGATAGAAAACTAACAAGAGGGGTTTCGTTGCTCTGTAAATTGTCCACCTATTACCGGGGCTAGCTCTTAGTATAATACTTTTCAATACAAAGAATATTTTTTTGCCTGATACGTTCCTAGCACGGTCATGGTATGGTACAGTGTAGTGGGCAGAGACCTTTATATTGACCCATTAAACCGGATTTCCATCTGAACTAAGCTCAAATTCAGATCAAGAAAAAGTAAGTTTATTCAAGATAAGTATTAAATAGAAAACTTGCTCACCAGCAAATGCACTTTAAGTTTCACAAAAACTTGCATTGTTAGTTTCCTTAGTAGGTGGCGCTGCGATCAATAGAACCTGTTGCTGTATCCAAGGGCTGTTCCAGTAACCTGGCAGTTAGCAGCGTACAAATATAACCTTTAACACAACTTTGTTAGGACACATTTCTACATAACAACTCCCGGAGGATTTTATCGGAGCATCACCAGCTAATTTTATACTCTACTGCGCTGGAAAAAGAATCTGTTTTCATTGACACTAGATTATCTTAATACGGATAAATAGGAGCCTTCTTGGGAAAATTGTTCAAATATGGCGCCGTATTGTGCCTTTTTTCCATTCGCTTTTTCATGTCTTGTGGTTAGAGTAAGTGGTGTGTTAGATTCGAGATTGAAATACCAATCTTGTGTAATAAAAGTTTGCTATCAAATATACCTTGTGCCCAGCAGTGGGTGTCGTCGTGTAGCTGATATTATAGTTGATAATATTTATTTATTTGTCACATTTCATCAAAAGTAGCGAGTAGCATTATTAGATGGAATGTAAGAGTAGCTTTAGATAAATATGGCTCTGACTGACTGAATTCTGGATCGTGAGTACCTACTTACTAGAACAATGAAAAATATAAGTAGGTAAGTACACTACAGGCACGTATCCAGACTTTTAATTCGGGGGGGGACAACTGCATCCCGCAAACCGGAGAGTGCCTCGCCCGCTAAATTTGAATTTAGTCCTGTACTGTGTGTTCTGGATTTCGGGGGGGGGGGGGGGGGGGATAAATCCCAACTATCCCCCCCCTTGGATACGTGCCTGGGTAAGTACAAAAAAACTTTTTTGTAATTTTCCGTTCAGCTTTTACCACTGAATAATAATAAATACTGAAAAATCCACTCGTGACTTAAAAACATTTTTATCATAAAATCATGAGTATTTATTGCATAATATTAAATAAATGATGTCTTAATTAAGTGTATCGATATGCAATTAAATTAGCATTAAAAATATAAAGTTATCCTTTAATAATATAAATTGAAATTATGTTTTGGCGATTGCTTATTTTTTTTTCAAAATCGTTGAATTGGACTTTTCATGAACATTTTCTATAAGTACCTACACAGATATGTTTCTCTCAAGTAGTTCAGTAAATGTTCCTTGATTACATTTGTTCTTCCAGAGATTTCACTTAATGAAATGTAAACGTAACATCCATTACGTTTGTTAGAAGAAGTAAATATTAAGTTATCTTCACATAATGTAAGGAAATAACATTGTTGTAAAAATACCTTAAGTACTCGCATATCCAAATTGTTATTTCGAGGGGCACTTTTTTTTGAAATAAAACGTTTCTTTTATAATGATACACGGTACATTTTATGATTCTTCTTTTTGCGATTAATTTGTAGTTTTACACTCACGATGCTGTACGACTATTACGAGTATTTAGATTTCAACGCGTATTATTTTCCTCCATTTATATTTTCTGTGGGTGTCGTGCGGCTGATATGATGATGATGATGATCTTTTCTACCTGGACATGCACATGCAGGGAACGGGAACGGGCACGGGAACAGGACGGGATGGAACGGGAACGGAACGGAACGGGAACGGAAAGGGAACGGAACGGGAACGGAACGGAACGGGAACGAGAACGGAGCGGGAAAAGGGGACGGAACGGGTATGGGACGGGAACGGGAGGTGAACGGGAAGGGAAAGGGATGTGAACGAAACGGGAAAGGGACGGGATCGGGAACAGGAACCGGAATCTGAACCGGAACCGGAACGGGAAGCATAAAAATGACTGGTTGGAAGGTTCTCTAAGGATTTTTTCTAACATCCACGCGGACGAAGTCGCGGGCAGAAGCTAGTTAGCAATAATCTTAGAGCATTTAATTGGTTAAATGCTCTAACGGCCCCAGGGGCCGTATTATGACCTCTTATTTCCAGGCATGTTTTCTGATCTATCTATCTCTTTTATTTGCTATACGACGAGAAAGAGATGTCACTACAGCAATTTATAAACCTGGCAGGATTTAAGAGCTTGTAATACGGCCTCTGTCTGTAGAAGAGAACAGACATCCGCGGGCTGATTATCTAATTAAAAACCACCTAGCGACTGGTTGCAGTTCACAGATGATCGTGATCCATTGCTACTTCTTTTTGGGTTAAAAAAAAACATACCAAAGAAAAGTGGCAATGTATGTCAAATGCAACCGGTCGCTAAATAGTTTCTTTTTAGATAATCAGGGTGCCGGCTCGCTCGGTCAATAATGATTTACGGTTAAATATCGGTATTAATGTTACGAAGGCGCTTATCGATAAAATATGTTTTATCTCCTCTTGTGTTTTACGATTGGCAGTTATGTTCAACAAGCTCTGTTGTTATCATAATGGCAAATAGAGGACTTGTTGACTGAAGGTCGCCGTATTCAAAGTTTCGTGCTAGGACTTTGTAGGATATAATGGGAGCATTAAATATTTGTCTTAATAAATGAATAGTGCACGAATGTTTTGCACGAATTTGATTCTATAAAACGTGTTTAACAAATGGTTATAGTTTTTTAGAGGAATCTCACACTGTCATCATGTATCATGTAACGTAACGTAATGTTAACATTGTAACACTGTTGGAAAAAATAATGCAAAAATCCTAACGAGTGAAGTGACAGATATTAATAATTATGCATAGTAATCCGTCTTACACCTATACCTATAGAAAATATCATCATATTTTTTAAAGTAGAAATAAGTAAGTGTACATTATAACACATTCGCAAAAAAAAATTATCAATGTAATTTGGTCATTAAAAACATGCGATTCTATGAATTATAAATTCACAGTCACAATTTTCCGTGGTCAAACGCGGTATAGCTACGATTAGAGAAGAGTCGAGTGCATTAAGGCGATTCTTTCTTTCAGAATAACCTAGAGACCCTAGAGTGGATATTAAGTGGAAATTAAATAGAGTCGTGTCTGTGATTTCATTAAGCATATTACTGAGCTGTCAGATGTAGCTACAGTTACATCGGACTGTAATTAATTGATAGTAGTATTTGTCAAGTTGGAATCGTAAACGTAATTTACACAATGTAGTAAGGTATTAGTATATTGTGCAATTATGGTGATAAAATGAAATTAGAAAAAAAAAGCCGTAGATACTTTATCTTCATTAATTTTCAATCCTCCTCCTAGGGTAGATACACCAGTATTCTTCTTAGTTTCAAAGCTATCAAAACAGCGACAGAAGCGTGGGCGATACGTCTTCGTAAGACAGACACAAAACGATTCTAGGGATTTGATATATTAGTGAGGGGGCGTGGTTATTCTCCGAGGAACTTCAGAGGGAGGGCAAATTGATTGTACAAGAAAAGCATTTACTTTTTCGTTTTCTGTGTCTAGACATAAACCACAAAACGCCGGCACTGAGTAGCTTTCACACGTTTTAGTTGTCGCCACACGCTTAGATGAAAGGCGGCGTTGGTTACTGGGCCGTGTGCGGAGACCCTTAGTTAGATCATCACTTCCCACGTTAAAACGTCGTGAATCGCGTCTGTTATTTTGGCAGTTTGGGAACGGTTGCCATGGTCTCTGTTTGGTTTGTAGTTTGATATTTTGACCATTGAGTCATGACATAAAACCTTATTGCTGTCGATTGCGATTTAAATGCAACGCTTGTCTTTTTGTTTATGAATAAAATGTATTGATTTTTGCTTAAGAAAAAACGTATAGAAATTTTCACATTGTGCTTTGAAAAATAGTAATAAAACGTGAATTTAGTGCAAAAGCTGTGTTTCAATCATAAATAGACAGACATTTTTTGGTCATTCGAATGGATATTATAGAATCAGTGTGTGCGTCAAAGTAAAATAGCTTGTGAAAATTGTGCAATAATAGTCGGATTTCAGTGACGGATTTCAGTATTTAAAGGCTTTGGTTGCGGTATCGTGAGTAATAGAGACTAAGAAAAGTGAACTTTATCTTCATATTAACTAATTAACTGTGTGTAAAAACTGTGAATCTATTTTCCGACTTTCGTAATTTTGGACCATTTAGAAGTTACTTCGCACATTTGATTACCTTCATATTTACATAGAACTGCTACTTTACAATGGAGGAACTTCAGAATAATCAAATTGAGAAGTTTAATCTCATACAGAAACTATTCAGTAATATCAAAAAGTGTCCAAAAGAGCGTTTAACAAAGGCACACTTAGAAACGAGACTAGAAACATTAGAACAATATTGGGTAAAGTTCCAAAGTAACCATGACACACTAGCAGGAGTTTCGGTTGATAAAAGAGCTCAACTAAGTTATTTTAAGGAAAATATAAACGATAGCTGCTTAGACCTGTATATGGATTTGAAAACATACATTAAGGAGAAACTAGAGGTTTTTAGTCACCAAGCAAATCCATCCACAGTTGTTATGTCTACCGACAGTCATACTTCAAAGCAATCCTGTAATGTGAAGCTTCCGCCTATAGAAATACCGAAGTTTTCAGGAGAATATAGAGATTGGGTTTCGTTTCATGATTTATTTAAATCTCTCATCAATGATAATGATTCTTTGAGTACTGTGAACAAATGTCAGTATCTTAAGTCATGTTTGCAAGGTGAAGCTGAAAATTTAGTGAAACAGATTCCTGTCACAGAAGCGAACTACGACTTGATATGGGAAACGTTAAATAAAAGATATAATAACCGTAGACATATCATCAATTCGTACATAGGTAGACTCTTGAATCAAAAGAAAGTCACAAACGAAACACCGAAAGCTATTAGAGAGATTTTAGACACTACATCTGAATGTTTAACGTCATTGAAATCTATAGATGTTCCCACAGACACATGGGACGACATAGTTGTTTATATAATTATTCAAAAACTAGACACCGATTCGCACCGGTTATTTGAACAACGCATAGAAACACTAGATAGACTGCCAACATGGAAAGATTTATCAGAATTTTTAGAGTTGAGATTTAGAACATTGGAAGCCGTTAAACCTAAAGATACTTACCCGCATGTCAGGCATACAGCAACAGCAAAAAGCTTCACTGCTAATATTACAAGTCCATTGAAATGCTTGTATTGTAACGCGGATCATAGAATTCATTCATGCAAAGCTTTTTGTCAGCTAGATGTAAACGAAAGACAACAGTACATACAGAAGAATAATATGTGCTTCAACTGCCTGAAAAAGGGCCACTCCGTAAAAGTTTGCACTCAATCGAGCTGTAGAACGTGTGGTCGCAAACATCATACCCTGTTACACGGATACAGTGTGCCAGCAGGTTCTAGTCCATCAACATCACAATCGTCACCAACCACTCCGATAGTAAACACAGCAATAGTTCAAAGCACAGAAAATAGTAACAATACCCAAGAGAAGATAGTAAACATAGATAGTATAGCCATGAAGACATCCGTAGATAAAGATACTTCTCCAGTCATATTAGCCACAGCACTTGTCACAGTGAAGTCAAATAGAACAAATAGAATCCATACACTTCGTGCACTTGTCGATCAAGGATCACAGGCATCATTTATTACTGAAAGTGCTTGCCAAGAGTTGGGGCTCAGCAAGACTGCTATTCACGGAAACATAGTAGGCATAAGTTCTAATAATACAACCACAAAAGCACTTGTAGAGTTCGAAATTATGTCGAGACATAACTCAATAGATAGAATCAAAGTCATAGCATATGTACTAAGAAATCTGACCTCATACATACCACAGCGGGCTCAGACAGTTGATTGGCCACAACTAAATAGTCTTCAACTAGCAGATCACACCTTTACGCAACCTGGAAGAATAGATTTACTCTTAGGAGCAGATATTTTCGCAGAAATCATTCAACAAGGTGTAATGGTTTATAGAAACGACACAAATTCGCTAGTTGCACAGCAAACTTCACTAGGATGGTTGATTTCTGGAAATAGTAACAAAGGTGACACTCCTAAGCAAATAACTTGTTCTCATCACGCTAAAATAGAAATAGACATAGCACTCCGAAGGTTCTGGGAACTTGAGGAACCAATTCCTAAGCAAAGAGTATTAACTAATGATGAGAAAAAATGCGAGCGGCATTACAATACCACACATAGTAGAACATCAGAGGGAAGATATGTAGTGCGCTTACCATTCACTATTAGCCCACCAGACATCGGTGAGTCATTATCCATTGCAATGAAACGATTTGCCTCAGTAGAGCGTAAGTTTAAAACAGATCCTGATTTACAACACAGATATGCAGAATTTATGCAAGATTACTTAGATAAAAAACACATGGAACTTGCTCCAACAGTAATGATGCCAAACAACAGTGTTTGCTACTTACCTCATCATGCTGTAATAAATGAGCAACGCGTCACTACCAAACTTCGTGTAGTTTTTGACGCTTCAGCCAAAACTAGTAATGGAAAGTCATTAAATGATAATCTTTTAATTGGGCCAACACTTCAAAGTGATCTTAGAGATACAACCCTCAGATGGAGAAGACATGTAATAGTGTTGGTAGGAGACATTCGCCAAATGTATCGCCAAATAAACATAGATGATAGTGACAGAGACTTTCAAAGAATTCTTTGGAGATCGAATTTCAACGAGCCAATTCAACACTATAGACTATCCACGGTCACATATGGTACGTCATGTGCTCCATACCTAGCTATAAAAACTTTAAAGCAGCTCGCGGAGGATGAAAATGGAAATTTCTCAGAGGAAGCTATCAACGCGCTTTCATCAGAATTCTATGTCGATGATTTGTTGACAGGAGCACCAACGATTGACAAAGCTCTTATGTTGAAAACCGAGTTAATGAAACTTTTGAATAAAGGCGGCTTTGAATTGCATAAATGGGCTTCAAACTGTTCATCTATAGAAAGTTCAACATCCGATAAACAAAAGATTTTGGGTTTAGTCTGGAACAATAAAACTGACAAGTTTGAGCTCCATTTTGAAATGCGTAATATAGAGAATGAAAAACCAACAAAACGCATAATCTTGCAAGACATAGCAAAAATTTACGATCCAGCAGGTTGGTTAGCTCCTATAGTAGTTCGAGCAAAGGTTTTTCTCCAAAAATTGTGGGCGGAAGGTATTGATTGGGATGATGATATTTCCGAAACACTAAAGATGGAATGGTTGACCTTTCGCAAAAATTTATGTAATATGCCACTGATAGAATTGGATAGATGGATAGGCATAACAGACAAAACACTAAGTATTGAACTCCACGGATTCTCGGATGCATCAGAGACAGCTTATGCAGCAGTTGTCTACTGTCGAGTCATTTCAAGTGATAGTATAAAAGTGACAATGATCGAAGCAAAAACTAGAGTAGCTCCAGTAAAGAAAATATCAACACCGAGACTAGAATTGTGTGGAGCAGTGCTTTTAGCAAAACTTCTAGATAGAGTTAAAGTAGCTCTTAACATTCCTGTGAAAGACATTCACGCCTGGACTGACGCAACTATAGTTCTAGCTTGGTTGCAACGCCCTTCAAATTATTGGAACACTTTTGTAGCCAATAGAGTTACAGAAATTACAAATAGAATAGACCCAAGCAGATGGCATCACGTTACGTCGCAAGACAACCCAGCAGATGTTGCATCTCGTGGAATCTGTCCACTTGAGTTGCAATCGCACGAGTTGTGGTGGAGTGGTCCGCCATGGCTCCGAGAACGTCGTGAACTACCTGTGAAAGAAATAAGTGACATAGTTAATCCTACTGATGTAGAGAAAAGGTCTGAAGTGAAAGTGAAGTGTAGTGTAGTGATAGCGCCGGAATCTGAAAAAGAAACAGACATTATTAATAAATATTCTAATCTCAACAAACTAGTAAGAATAATTAGCTATTGTCTTAGATTCTACAATAAATGCAAAGCAAAAGTTAAAAAACAATATTTACCAATGTACACTACTTATTTAAACTCAACAGAAATGCAAAACGCAATGTCTTACCTGATACGAATGTCTCAAACTTTTGATCCTGTAAATTCAAAGAATATAAAAAATCTTAATCCGTTTATTGATGTCGACAACATTTTAAAGGTTGGAGGTCGTATTCAAAATGCAGCTTGTAGTAGAGAAACTAAACACCCTATCATTTTATCAAAAAATAGTAAATTAGCTTACCTGATTGTAAAAGAAGCGCATTTAAAAACCCTCCATGGCGGAATGCTATTAATGTTGAATTATATAAGGAATAAATATCATATCATAGGAGTAAAAAACATAATAAAAGGGATTATAAGGAAATGCGTAGCTTGTTGTCGTAATTCTAATAAACCTGTAAGTCAATTAATGGGAAATTTGCCCAAAGATAGAGTCACTCCACAGCGAGCATTTCTTGTTAGTGGTTTAGATTTTGCAGGACCGATAATCTTAAAGTTATTTGGTGGACGCGGTTCTAATAAAACTCAAAAGTCTTATATAGCTTTATTCATTTGCACAGTCACAAAGGCTGTTCATATTGAATTAGTCACTAGCCTTAGTACCGAGGGATTTATAGCTGCTTTTCGTCGCTTCACAGCACGTAGAGGACATTGTAAGAAACTTATTAGTGACTGCGGAACGAATTTTATAGGCGCCACCAAAGAACTTAAGCTTATGTTCAATAAAAGTGTCAGTAATTTACCAGTTGAAATAGCAGAGTTGTTAGCTTTAGATGGGACAGAATGGCAATTTAACCCCGCTGGAGCACCCCATATGGGCGGCCTTTGGGAAGCAAATATAAAATCAATTAAACGACATTTAAATCGTGTTCTTGGGGATACAAAATTGACTTACGAAGAATATTCAACTCTACTATGTCAAATAGAAAGTTGTTTGAATTCTCGTCCAATGACATCTTTAAATGATGATAGAGAAGGAACCACGGTTGCATTAACACCTGGTCATTTTTTGATAGGTGACAATCCTATAGTGGTCCCTAATGAAAATTTAGAAGAAACTTGTTATGTTCCATACAATAAACGATGGATATATTTACAAAAAAAATTGCAGTCATTTTGGCGGCAATGGAGTCAAGAATATTTAGTTAATTTACAAAAACGACAAAAATGGACAAGTATTCAAAGAAATTTAGAAGTTGGTAATATAGTTTTGATTAAAGATGAGAGATTGCCACCCACAAAATGGTTGATGGGCAAAATAATTGAATTGCATCCTGGTTCAGATGGTCTAACTAGAGTTGTTAGTCTGAAATGTAAAAATTCAACATTGAAAAGACCAGTTCATAAATTGTGTTTGTTGCCTACTGAAAATGATTCTGATTTCTAAAGTTTTTATTTGTTGATTAAGTTTTATTTACTAAAGTGTTACAGTCCACTCTTGTAAAAACAGACTTTAGTACGGTAATTTCATTTTATTATTTGTAGTTCCTCTCAAGTTTATAATTTAAAAGTCTTCATTAAAGTAATTTGTTTAATTTTTTAAAGTTCTGTCGAACTTTGAGAGGGCGAAATGTTTGGTTTGTAGTTTGATATTTCGACCATTGAGTCATGACATAAAACCTTATTGCTATCGATTGCGATTTAAATGCAACGCTTGTCTTTTTGTTTATGAATAAAATGTATTGATTTTTGCTTAAGAAAAAACGTATAGAAATTTTCACATTGTGCTTTGAAAAATAGTAATAAAACGTGAATTTAGTGCAAAAGCTGTGTTTCAATCATAAATAGACAGACAGTCTCCATTGTACTGTTTTTATTAACCGACTTAAAATTTGAAAAGGAGGAGATTATCTATTCGTCGCGTATATTTTTTTTTTACTATGTATGTACACCGATTACTCGAAGACGGCTGAACCGATTGAAATGATTCAAACGTTATAACATGAGGTTTGTACCCAAGTAGGATTCATTTTTTGAAATTTTGGAATCGGTTCAGTAGCTTTCGAGTAATCTTGAAAATACTGTCGTTTTCGTTACCATTTTATATGAATTCAAACGGATTTTCAACCTTTACTTTTTTGTTTATGAACCGATTTAGATGATTCTTTTTTTGTTTGAAAGAAGACACCTTAAAGATGATTACCATATTAATTTCATTTGTATTGGATTTTGAATTTTAAAGATAAACGAAGGAACTCCTCAAAATCAAATAGGAACTGTACAGTGATTGAAATATTAGTAGGTTTATGACAATCAAAAATAAGTTAAGGACCTATATTGTCAAAGGACGTTCTGGACTAGAGTTGAACGGCGAAGGCCCAACGGAACTCTTGTGGAAATTGAGTTACTCGGGGTATACCTACCATTGAAAAATATGAAACATTATAACGTTTTATTTTATAAAATATTCGCTTACATACCTACCACAAAAAAGTTTAAAATAAAAAGCTTTTAAAAAAAAGCAAAACCTCCTTCAAAAATCTTAAAAAAACAGCTCTATAAAAAGCAAGAAACAATGTTCAAATCGATTAATTGAAACACGTCTATTGAAGTCGGGTGGAGCTGAAAGTAATTTTTTTACTTACTGTATTGTTTATATTCTACATTATTTCTTGCTTTTTATAGAGCTGTTTTTTATGATTTTTGAAGGAGGTTTTGCTTTTTTTTTAATCTTTTTTTTTCGCTAATTTGTTCTGTTTAGTTCTCACAATGCATGGTTTGAAGGTAGTTTGAAAGACCCTTTACATATTTATAAAACCGACCAAGTGCGAGTTGGACTCGCGCACGAAGGGTTCCGTAGGTACCAAAAAACGGCAAAAAAAAAACACGTTTGTTTTATGGGAGCCCCACTAAAATATTTAATTTATATTGTTTTTAGTATTTGTTGTTATAGCGGCAACATAAATACACTACCTGTGAAAATTTCAACTGTCTAGCTATGACGGTTCATGAGATGGCCTGGTGACAGACAGACAGACAGACGGACAGTGGAGTCTTAGTAATAGGGTTTTTAACCTTTGGGTACGGAACCCTAAAAAGAAACATTTTAATATTGGTAATTACAAAATCAGTCTGAAAAAAAACTGATGCTTTTTTATGATGTTATTTTGTCGGCTTTTAAATACTGAAGCTGTTTAAAAAAAGATATTGATGAATATGTAAGTGAGAACGGCGGCCGCTCTACAATTATCATGTTTACATTTGATAGAAAAACACCCGTAAGAAAAAGATCTGTGTCGTCAACATGATATATAAATTAAATATGATGGAAAGACCTAGCTAGTGGGAGTGACATAAACACAGTCATACAAATGTATGCACAGGCCGACATCTGTTAGTCGTGTTAATCGCCTAATTTTGGTGTTCTCATTACCATTAACACAACAGCCAGCAGTTAAATCATTTCATTAGTACTAACTAACTTGCTGCTAACTACAACTAAGTTATGTGCGTATTTCAGTTACTCAGATACGTTTTAATAAATAGTTTTTGATTGTACGGTGTTTTTTTAAGATTCCGTTCCCAAAGGTTAAAACGGGACCCTGTTACTAATACTCCACTGTCCGTCTGTCTGTCTGTCTGTCACGAGGCTGTATCTCATGAACCGTGATAGCTATTAGACAGTTGAAATTTTCACAGATAATGTATTTCTGTTGCCGCTATACAAAACAAATAAAGTAAATATTTAAGTGGGGCTCCCATACAACAAACATGATTTTTCTGCCGTTTTTTGTTACGGAACCCTTCGTGCGCGAGTCCGAATAGCTTCGGCCGGTTTTTTAAATTTGGGATTTTAGCATTCACAATGTGATTTTTATGTGCGAGTCATATTTTTTCTACTATTAAATAATATACTAGAAAAAAAACGACTCGCACCAGATCAATTCTCGGACGAGAATCGAACTCGCGACCTTTGGAAATCCGGTCCAATGCTCTTACCGTTGAGCTACCGAGTCACTAATATTGTAAGGTGTTTGTTGATGACGGGATCTCAGGACTGGATATTCTTAAATCAATGTTTTCATAGACGACTAGCAAATATTAACTACCCAACAAAGAAAGTCATCCTTTCTTTGTCGTATATATATATATGTCGTTGTTATTTCAGAAAAATAAAATATATTCTCGAGCTTGATTTAACACAACATTATCTACATATTGCGGTTTGAATTTAACTAAAAATGGTTTAGTAAAGACAAAACATTTTATGAGCTTTTTTACTGTTCAAGACATTTTGCTTATGATAATATGATACAACTTCTTCTTGTTATACTTTGGTATATATTTTTGGGCGTTGCTTTAACATACATTTTAAGTATGTCCACAGTATATATATGTCGCAGGCGTATTGTATATTTCGCCGTATTACATAGCACCTAGCTGTTTTAGAAAACGGCGCCGTATTGTAATGCGGTGGATTAAAGATACGCCGTATTCAAAACGGCTGATCAAAAGTACGCCGCATTGACTAGAGCGCTTTGCGATTTTCAATACGGCTAGCCGTAATGTAATTGGGCGGTTCATAGGCCGCTATTCCGTCAGTTTTTAGTACAAATTATCAACACTCGCGGCGCTGCCAACCATAACAATAAAAATGGCGTCAAGTGCGGATATTGCATCGAAAATAAGTAAGAATATGGATGAATTAAATGAAGAAAACGTGCCGAATGTGTACAGATAATTGCTTTAAGGACAATTTTTAATGTGCAGTAAAATAGTTTCTACGCAGCTCAATGCGGATGTGTGAAAAAAACCGTGGATCAAAGAACGAGATTATTACTGCTAAGGTGGAATGTTACGCGCGAACGCTTATTAACAACTGCGACGCGATGTCACAACCCTGACCAAAGTACTACTTTGCTTAGATCTCGAGTGACGTCAGCCGTCAAATTCGAACGTTTCCAAGGAGCTTCGTTACTGTTTGAAAAAACCATAGACTTAGAAAATTTTTCTTTAGGAAAAAACTTATTTATACATTGAACAAACTTATATATATACTGTGGTATGTCCTTGTAGGTTTGTTAATAGATCCTCTTACTTTTATCAATTAGCGTTTATTATCGTTCAGTTCGACTGTCAAAACTGAATGTAAATGCCAACTTAATTTGGCAATCGGTTGGCAAATGTAGGTACTTACATACTTCAGAAGTCAAATATAAACAACGTGTTAATGAATCAACAAATTATAGGACAATTTTTTGTATGGAAGCATCTGCTCCCTCATTTTGTAACTATGTTGTAATCAACTTTTTTTCTATGTTGAAACTGACAAAAAACCCAGTTACATTGCTGCTTTAAGTAACATAGTTGTCACATTGGTTCTCAATGCAGCAATGTAACTGCGATTTCTGTCAATTTGCAAACAAACAGAGGGCTGAAATCGCAAAAAAAAATCAGCTGTTTCATACATTTTCGTGAAGTACGTTCGCTAGAAATATTGTATTGTAAAACAATTTCAGGATTCGTTCCTTACAAACAGTTCTTAGTAAATATGAGCCTCATAATTCGTTATTTCATTAACACATTATATTATTACACTTGTGGAGTTTCTGTACAGAGCGTTTGTAAAATTATAAAGATTCTAATTTTAACTGAAGCCATATTTTATTAATTGAGGTGATTGGCCGCCAAATAACTTATATTAAGTACGCAGGATAAAATGAAAAGGGGTTTTATTTAATTTATTAGTTACAAAATGTTCTTAATATCATAATATAAAAAAGCGCCTATTTAAATTGATTGATTTGACCCATAGGTCAAGCCTGCTTGTCTATAGTCTGACCTTCTTAACGTACAAGTAATCTTTATCTCGCATCAACAATTTTAAATTTCTTATTTAAAACATACGTATGAAATATCTAATGCAGTCAAGAACGTTTGTGTAATAAGTTGTTAATAGGTTCAAAAACATTACAACATATGATGGCATCATTGAATTAGCTGTAAAAATATCTTGAGAATAGCTTAAGAGGCAAATACACACGTCATATTTTTTGTGGTAGGTCAAGATTCTTGACTTTGGGCGACAATCGCACCCGGTGATATACCACAGATCGTGGTTACGTAATAAACTATGGGTTTTTCTTAAGCATCAATCAGTAGTGTGTCTCAATGTTCAAGTTGACAATAATTTGATTTACGTCTTAAAGAAAAACTACTGCCATGCTCTATAGGAATCGGAAAACCCCAAAATACATAGCTAAATACATTAAAGCAAGCATAAAGTTAGAAAAGATGCATATAAACAAAAGATGATATCACTTTGTTCAGTCTGCGGTCGACGGCTGACACGGCCGGAATGCGGCCGGTTAGAAACCGTGAGCAACCGCTGTCGCAAGAGGCAAATCGTTCGATGATTCGAAGCAGCACTAGACTTAAGGATTACTTATTTATAGCACTTGTCAGCCCCCTCTCTATCGCAATATTGAAGTAATGTAGCTTGTGAGACGTATACAACGTATTACAAAATAACCCATAATCATGGTAGATAGGGACCATTAAACTGAACAACTTTTACTATGGGACCAACTCTGAAATCGCGAAAAAAATCCGCTGTTTCATACAAAAATTAATAATTAAAATGTCAAAATGTATGAAACAGCTTATTTTTTTCTTCTTTCTGATTTATAGCTTGATTTTTAAGGTCGATATAAAAATACAATCTCTGGATAACCTTTGCACTTTGGTGCTGGTAGATAATTCGGTCAAAGAAAACAAGCTTTTCATTCCTAAGTTTTGATATAATAGGTACTAATAATTTTTCCGGTGCCCGAAAATTAACGTGTCAAATTACGGTACAAACACAGAATTCTTTATTTAGGGAATGGCCCAAGTTGAACTTTGTTTAATATAGGTATAAAGCCAAAAAAAAAACTAGAAAATTTAAAATTTAAAAAGGTTATCTTCCAAAATATAATCTATGTATACTGGACAGTCTTTATCCACCATCAACGTAATAATGGTGGTCGCACACGCTTCGGCTGCATCACGTGGCCGGCCACTGCTCGCCGTAAACCGTTAGGCAGCACACTCCCTGTTACATAAGTGTAAGTAATTCGCACTGACCGGTCGTGACAGTGATGATTATGTTGATTTTCAAAAACATATTGTTTATCGAGGATGAATTACGTTATCCTATTCAGTGTTTTTCATTGATATCGCACTGAACTATAATAATAGTACATTATACTATACCTCGCCCCAACAGTACCCAAAACCTTTTTTTAACAAATATTTTTTGTGATTAATTGATTTGTATATTTGTTTCAGGTATGTAACGTGACTGTAACCGAATAGTGAATATAACGTGGAGCTTACGTGAGGACTAAGTAAGTAATAAGGTATAAGTTTTAACAACAATTAGGTACAAATAGATTTTTCACGATCGATCGTTCAAAATAACACTCGAATGAAGAAAAATACTACCCCAACTTTATTTTATTTAGATTAATTTATTACATTTTATAAAAATACACTCATAAACTACTTGCCTTTTGAATAATCGAAGATTAATTTTGAGAGTGAAAAAATTTGGTGAAAGTTTTCCAAAAAACAATGACAGTGCAAATATCCTTCACCAGTAAATAGCATTACTCAACTCAACACCACAACATTTAATAAAATACTCATCGATCAAAAATATCCTAGATACCGCTTCACGATCTAAACAGTACGCAAAAACGGCACCTCAAATAGCGTCCCACTTACAAACTTGGCGCTTATTTTGTACATAATCACCTCTTATTTTGTATAAACTCACATTATATCACTTATTTTGTACAAAAACACATCTTTTATCTCTTACTTTGTGCAAAATAAGCGCCCAGTTTGTAAGTGGGACGCTATTTGAGGCGCCATTTTTGAGACTCTGGCCGGACATTTAAGATATTCTTGATCGAAGTAAATACTACTTACATAGAATGATAACGAGATCTCATAACCGTAAATAATATGTAATATTTCAAAAGCTATTTTATAACCCATTGAAAGGATGTAATTCTGAATGCTCACAGCTGGTTCTATCAGAAACACATCAGCAGTTGCGAATGATCGATGGTTGGATTCGATCCGACTGTTTAAAGATTATCACGATTTATGGCGCGACCCCGCGATTAGTAAACTTACACTGAAATTCAAGTTGATTAGGAAATATATTTTTTTTTACAGACTTTTTTAGAACTGTCGTAATCTCTTCTTTAACTTTGTTGTAAATCTTTTTAGTAAAAAGTTAGCCAGTAATTTTATTGATTTTCGTAATACCTAGGTTTAGTATGGATTCAGCCTAAATAAGGTTATAGGGTTCTAGGGATATGACATCAGGGTTTTCAAATCAATCGTCGGTTGATGTTGACCTACGATTAAGTAGGCCATAGGAAATGTGAAAATTAATTGAAAATACGTAATATTTAATTAAAATTTATTTCTTTAACACAATTACTACTTAGGTACTTACTTATCATACCTTCATAATTTTACAATTCATGTGCAGCTCAGAGTACCATTCCTCCTAATTACTAACATACTAATATAAAAAAATCATTAATAATTTTAAAATTTATATCTAAACTCGTAAGTAATATGTAACAATGAACCATTTATTTCGTGAGATGTTAAATAAACAAATTTTAAGTAGGTGATTCGTATATTAACTAGAAATAATTCGACTCGCCACCAGGCGGATTGTCTTGTCACCGAATAAATTATTCATTCATTCATTCAACTCGAACCCGCAACCTTTGAAGGAGATATGGACTGATGTCCATTCCATCAATCTGGTACAAATTATGGATCATTGGATCATCAGACTGAAAAAAATCAAATTCTAACCAGACTGATGGAGTGGACTGATGCCAGACTGATCATGTGATCTCCCTCTTAGGGATTGAATAGAGCATTGGAAGACCGGCCCAAGCTCTATACAATCCCTAAGGTTACAGGTTCGAGTCCCGCCCGCGAGAAGCATCTGGTGGCGAGTCCAATTTTTTTTCTAGTATATTTTTTATTATATATTGATATTATTATTAAAATAAGTATAAGTACCATGGGCAACAGCGACGCTTAACCACTGCTAAGGTCAAAATCGCTTGCACGCCGCGCCGTCACAACCATACGTTTAGTTCGTGCAGGGTCGATACGCGCGCACACGAATTTTGTTGCAAACTGGTTAAGCGTCGCTGTTGCCCATAGTACCTATATAAAAATAGCAGTGAACCTAAAAATCTAACAATCTATCTATAAGATAATTTATAAACTTCAAAGTCATGTGGTTACAATATGTTAACACAACCTGTCTGTAATTATGTTGGTAATAATATATCACTGAACGGTATCATCATTGAGAACTGATAATAAGTGATTAAATGAGAGGCTGTATCGTCAATCTCCTTTGCAAATCGGCTTTGCGATGGACTTAAGGCTTAATCGATGCTTCCAACGTCACGCGATCGATTCCCGCCGCAAACGACCACCGCAGCTGTTGGAAAATTGTTATGAACTAGATTTCGCTACGTGCACAATGAATATTCGTAATTTAATGTATTCGTACCTTTACTTCTAAGGCTTTAATTGTTCTTGCAATTTAATTTACTTAAGTTAGGCCATATAATTTTTTTTCTCTTAAAATAACAGCAAACCATCTCTTACAAACTCTCTCAACTTCTCAACTTCGGCATGTAGGTATGACAATGCCGAAGTTGAATAGGCCGAATTTTACAAGACCTGTGGACGAAAGACCGAAAATTAAAAAGTCGAATGGCTGTTTGGCCGTAAGTTTAAAATCACGAAAGTAAATCCCGAAGCTTAAAATACTGAAGCTCAAAAAACCGAAAGTTAATTGAGGGTTACATGCCAGCAGGTGGCACTTAGCAAGCCATTGCCACGGCACGCTCTTCTTTCGGGATTTTGAACTATCGGTCATTTAAAGATCGATCTTTCAAGTTTCGGTTTATCGGATATAGACATTTAGGATTTTGGGTATTTTGAAAATAGGTGTTTTATACCGTAATAATAAATAAAACTTATTCTTACATAAGATAAACATTTATACGTCGATATTTTGGTCGTAGGTATGTGTTATGAATCTCATCTCAAGATAACTCTTAACGTTGAGAGCGATTTTAAAATACGGGTCTGTGTTATCTCGCTCAAGATAACTCGGATCGGGTATGCTTTGTTTAAAATATACCCTAAGAAGCTCGATGGTGCAGCGGTTGAGAGCCTGGCCATCGATTGCGACAAGGATCGGTTATACGATACGTGACCAAAAATTTATTATCTCGGCCTGCATTTGCAGTCGTTAACACCTACCAATCTGCATTGGGACCGCGTGGTGGGTTATGGCCCTTCCTCCTTATCCACCCATAAGAAGGTCTGTAGTCATAAAAAAATACATGTTCTATGGTAATACGATAAGTGTTGTCTAACATATTTTTTATGGCTCTAATGGGATAAAGATAAGTAAATCACTTCTCTTATACAATTATTCTTTTCACTCGCGCAGGAGGAGGAGGATTTTTATTGAAGAAAATAGAATTGCATTGATAAATAATCACTCTTGTCGTGTGTGGTAATATTACTACAACTACAGATTCAAATGGAAATACCGACGACATGATTTAACTCATCCGGATATTGCATGCCATAAATCATTCTTCATTTCCCGTAATGCGCAGTTACCTAGTGCAATTTCGAACAATCTTTGGGAATTGAATCTGTAATCCAATAACATTTTTATAGACGTGTATTAAATAAGGATATGAATAGTAAATAAATTAATTTCTTGTGATTATTTGGCTGTAATCTATACAATTAAAGTAAACATTTTTACAGATGCTAACGAGATTATACTTAGTAGGCATTTGATTTTTTAATTTTCCGATGTTTCCCTTACCTATTTAAATGTTTTTTATTCGATTGGAGAGCAGCTAATCTACTGCATAGTAATACAAACTTAAAAGATTATCGCACTTCATAAGGTTCAATACAAGCGAATATACCCTCAACCACGACATTGGCCTATCCGGCTATCGAACCCGGAACCTAAGACATGTGTAGTCAAGTAATGGCATGAACGATGCCAGAACCTGCATTCCAGTGAAGCAACAAGGTATCTAGTAATCTGTGTTGCCAGCAACTACCTACACCTCGGAAACTATCACTCATTAACGTAATACCCACTACCTATAATCAAATAAATTAGCCTCTACTTTGTTGCTTTGCTAATCCAACCAAAGATACAGTCAGCCTCAGAGCTGGACCACTTTTTTTTTTTACTCTTTGCGTTTAAAGTAGCGTTGCAGCTTTCTGGACAAGCGTAATAGTTGGTGTGATTATGGTTCTAAAGTGTAGAAATACTTCTGAGGCCGTTCGTTTGAACCAAACAGTACGCTTACTTTGTTGGTTGCATACAAATGATATGGCATTTCAGCATGAGCACCATGATAAAATTGCGCCGGCACTTTTCTCGAGTGTCGACAAAATCGTGGTAGACTTGTGCTATTAGTTATTCTGTGGTGTCAGGCTGGCTATATATTGTTTACATATAAAATAAATGATTTGATGGACGTAAACCACGGAGGCTCGCTGGACGTACTCGCAGTCGGTCAGCAGCAAGTAGCGCGTTCCGGCGCCGGCGTACGCGTCGCATTGTGCTTGCTCATGTCGCGTGCGCTTGCGCCGGTGCACATCAACACCTACGAGGCGCCACCACTATAAGGCTGGCCACACACAGACGGAATCCCGTTACGGAATTCCGTAGATACGTGATTCCGAACGCAGCAACTGCATACAAAATCTATGGGCCTGCCACACACATGCGGGATTTTCCGTATGAAATCTTCATACATTGTCGAAATTGCGTTCGGAATTCCGTAACGGGATTCCGTCTGTGTGTGGCCGGCCTAAATGACGCAGCCAACTAGCTTAATAAGTCGTTCAATAAACGGCCTAGACGTGGCCTAGGCTTTTCTTTAACAGCACCGTTCAATCAGAGCGGCCTAAATTATAGCTATCTAATTAGGTGGATAGGCAAATGACTTGGTTTAAGGACACTTTATTACTTGCCTAGCCAAATCATTGAAGTATAGTTCCGTTTTCTTTCACGTAAAGCGCTGTAAGTAGAGCTGCCAATACGGCGTCAACCATCAGCTGTGATATTTTCCCACGATTTAACGAGATTAAAATACGTTTTCACGATAATACAGTAATTCAATGGAAGTGTGTGGTTATAGACAGAAGTGTAAATATTATCTGTTATAGAACGTTTAAAAGAAAATTATGAGCAAAATTTTATTGGATAGTGACCAACTGTATGTAGGTAATACTTTTAATGCGCATTTAAAATTTCCGTTAACTTAGGCCTTCTTTTAAAACGATCGATGCAAATTTCGAGGCAAAATTCGGGAAAAAGCCCAATGCTTGTAATGCATATTATTATCATAGCGCATAACACGATGTGATTGGTTTGTTATCGGTTCGTTTGTATAATCACCGACATGTACATGATTAATCTGATCTGGTTGTCAGTATGCAGTTAATTGAATTGTATTAACTAAACCACCTAGTCAAAGCTACGAGTTTATTATGTTATGTTAATCTCTACTGCATCAAGTAGGTAATGAATGCTGTTTTCAAGAACTTGCCAAACTTTATTAGCAAAGAGCAAAAGCCGTTCTAAACCACAGTATTAAAAAAATCTAGAAAAACTATTACACATTTATAACACGCATACAGTTCATTAGAATTAAAATACTATTTACAGATTACAGTCTTTAGTTCGGATTTTTTTTTGATTTCGTTACCAAGGTGTTCGTCATCCCGTGACCACGACCTCTAAAGAGGTGTCGAAACGTCAGGAAATAAAAAATAACAATAAATCCAAACTAAATAATTCTAAAATTACACCTGAATTTATAATATATACACGCTGTAATCCGTAAAAAGTGTTTCATTTCTAATGAACAATTAGATAATTACAACGGATAACCTTTTAGCTTTTTTCCAGGAGCCCTCAGGAGATATTTCAGTTTAATAAAAAGTACCTATAGCGCACAGGGAATGAAACGTTAGTAAATAAGTAAAATTAGAACATAACCTCTTAACAAGAATAAGATTAAATTAAGATATCCCCTTACTCAAAAACATGTGGTCGATTTTACGTTTAAATATTTTGAATTTGCAAAAAATTCCTGGGATTGGGATGACATTTCAACCAAAGCCTGTTTGACGCCGTAACAACAATTTGAAGTGTTCCGCCAGTTGAAGGTAACTTAGACAGTTAATTTTTCACTGGTTGAAGATTCCGGGCGAAGTGCACTTTTAACTTCGGCCTTAATTTCACAAAAAATCAAGTGAGATAAGGCCAAGTATGTACTTAAATATCCAAGATAAAAAATGAGTAGGTAAATTTAAACAATTTCAATTTAGGGGCCGTACCGGCTAACGCTCCGAACTTCGGCAAGTCTGTCGGGCTTCAAATTAAAACAAATAGATCGAGCCCCAATCAGGCTCACGTGTCACTCGAACATCGATATCTTCCAAATAACTTCGGCAAATAGTACAATACCAAGATTCCTTACTTCGATTTATCTATCTTAGTGTCTAGACACACTATGCCGAAGTTACGCGACCGAAGTTCGGCGGTAACGTTTTTATTATAAAAAAAACGCGCCGTAATTTTGGCATAATGTGTCGTCAGTCATTCAAATAGTATTGCAGGCGTAATTTTGCCGAACTTCGGTCGCGTAATTTCGGCATAGTGTGTCTAGACACTTAAGTTGAAGCCCGGCAGACCCGCCGAAGTTCTAAAAGTTAGCCGGTAGGGCTGGGAGTGGTTTTATTTTAATTGTAATATGTGTATTTTCTGTATAAGGTAAACGCTGTTAGCTATTCTGCGTCGATGTTTTTCCTCTTAGCTGCGCACGCGCCGGCTGACAGCATAATTGCGCGGTGTAATCGCCGGCCATGATTGTGTCTAATCGGGCTTCCTATCCGCCAATTCATTGTGAATCGACGAAAAAACTTACCATCGAACAAAAACGTATGTGGTCACTTCTAATGGTATTTGGTGATACCATTGGCTTGTACTTATTACTTAAAATGATTGGTACATACTCGCATACTAAAATTGACATCCCGATATCCCGGTATCAATGCAAACTTTTACTTTAGGTTTTTTCAATCTTTGAAGTTAGCTATCTCGATGCTTTAAAGCACAAAAATATCATGTCATTCTCACTTTATTAATTCTTACACACATCATTGTCATGTCCAAAAGATCAAAACATATTGCATATATCTATTAATTTTACTATAGCTAATTCTCTTTAAAACCGTTCCTTGAAACCTTTCTGAAAATACGAAATATTTTTGGCAGGAGTGAGAGTGCAATAAAGAGATTTTATGTCATAACCTCTTAGCGACATTTATTTCGTATATAATCCTAAAGCCCTAACACACAATACGCGTTTCTTGAATTGACTTCAAGCTTGGTCACTTGTACTTTTTCAAATATGTTGAATAAAGAGGCAAATATTATTTTAAGTAACTTTATTTTTCACAAAGAATGCTTTACAATTTGTATATCAGACTTTCAAGCATATTTTATTTGAATCTTAACAGAAAACCAGGAAAAAGGCAAATCGTATACCGTTGCTGGGGCACAGGCCTTTCTTATGGGTGGAAAACAAAGACTAACTAGGATAATAATTCCACGCAGGACCAATACGGGTTGGTGGATGTTAACGTCTGCAAATGCAGTCGGGACCAACGGCTTAACGTGGCTTTTAAAGCACGGAGGAGCTCAAGATAATATATTTTTGGCCACCCATCCCATGACTGATTCTTCTTGATTCTAGTAAGCGCTCATGGTGAAACTTGACAGACTGATCGTATCCAATCACGTTTGTCAAGCAATACGCTCGGTCCGGTTAGGTTTCGTGTCGGATGGGTGACCGTTGAAGTGGCATTACAACTGAGCGCTTCCGTGCTTCGAAGGGCACTTTAAACCGTCGGTTCCAGCTGTTGTCATCTGATAACAGTCTGTCGTTAAGCCAAGTTAGAGGCCTAACAGGCGGCTTGATAAACTCTAACACCAGAGGTGCATGGCCACTAATCCTCATTCGATAAGAAGAAGACTGATTCTTGCGACAGTTACTTAACTGCTGCAATCGTCGTATTACTTACTATAGAATATTTTTAAGAGTTTTACACTAGAAGTCATCAACCACGTACGTACGCGAGTAAACGCGTTGTGTGTGACGGGCTCATAACAACTTTGCCAGAATCCCATTTAGCTAAGGGCTTGGTCTCGTTGGCGAAGTGTTAGTGATTCTGGTAATAGAGCGGTGATTGGCCTCGATTTATATCGGCACTATTCCTAGTACAAGGCATTAATAATGATTTATTAAAGAAATACATAATATTGAAAGAAATAATTTTTTTAGGAACCACTTAGATTCCATTATTTATTGCTATAACTATGCTAGAACTATTGTTTAATATTATAGAGAGCGTGGTAGGAGTATAACTTAAATTAAATAATAAAGTGCATTGAAATAATGAATAAAGTGACCCTAAAATGGCATACCATTCAGCATGTGTTTATTCCACTGAAATTAAGTGAAATTTTACAATCTAGGGGTGGATGGGCGGATACCTCTTCAATAAGATACGTTTGAATTAAAAGTCTTATAATCAGAGTATCACATATTTCCTTACTTTACTTTATTTTTAACTAGTACGCCTTTTTGTAAAAAGCTTTAGTTATGTTTTAATTTGCTTTCCATTACGACTTTGCATTCCTCTTTGTGGAGCTGAGAAGGAATTAATTGGATTTGAATAAATTACAGTAGTTTATAAAATATAACACAGAAATCACTATCCTTGCACAAGTTGGCCTGCACTTAATGGCCGACATTGATAAAATCAGCAAACTAAAATCCATGGAACAAGCATTTTGCTCAAAATTTAGCACCACACAAAAATTACAACCAAGTGGGCGGGGATAAAAATGCTGGCTGCTTAGATATGCAGCACAAAGCGACTGAACCATAAGAATAAATAAAAATGACTGAACACTGGTTGCATAATAGCGACAATTGACTGTTTACTCATAGATATTGTCTATATTTGAACCAAATAATATTCAGGTACTTATGATAAATAATAAATAAATATTTGACAACATCACATACATTGCTCCAATCCCAAGGTAAGTAGCTATAGCACTTGTGTTATGGAAATCAGAAACAACGGTGGTATGACGACACACACCCAGACCTGAGACAATATTGAAAAGTTCATTTTCTACATTGACCCAGCCGGGGATCGAACCCGAGACCTCAAGAGATGGTGACGCCTTGAAAACCGGCGTGCATACCACTCGACCACGGAGGTCGTCGTATCTTCGCGTCTTTTATACCATTTAACTATACAGAACGTATTTTCTAATAAACTCTCCCTTTTCTTTTAAATACAAACTACAATTATTACTGTAGGAGTAAAGATGTATGTGTGTATGTACTACTTTTCGTATACTTAGGTATGACATCAAGCCGCTAAACGGAACATACATCTTAATATCATACTTAATTAGATTTTATATCACACTCTTTTTAAATTCTCTATTATAAGTTTTTGTTTACATCACAAAACACTATCATTTTAACATGGTAAGATGGTTCAAGAGGAAGTACCATCTGAATAATAGGTTTATTGACTCACCAGTTAAATCTTTGCTGAATTTACTTTTTTTATTACTATTTTTCTTTTGTTTTTCACTTTTTAGGTTAAGTGTCTCACACACAATACGAGGCGCCACCTGAGCCGCTTTGCGGTCGTTACAATGTCTCGCCAATATCGCGATACCTACGTCGGGTTAACCGATCTGTCGCCTCTGATCTATTAGCAAATTGGTATTTGGGTGTCGGTCGGGGTGTCGCGTCTAAAATATCAACTGGGCGTATTGCATTACTATCTGTTCTTGATGTGTGACAAAGTAATCTATGAGATAAATTACTATTAATCCCTGCGATTGTATTTTTACTCACGACGGACGGAACGGAACGGAGGTGGTATATGCGTTTGGGGTTTGTATGTTTGTCTGTTACCATTTTCCTCGGAAACTACTGGGCCGATTTCGATACAGTTTTTTTGCATTCAAAAGGTTTCATTTCAGAACAGGTTTTTAGACATGTTTCATGGTGGTAGACCACCAGGAGGTGCTGCAGCAACGAGATAAGTCCCACTTGAAAAGGTCTCAAAAACTACTAAACTGATTTCGATGCAGTTTTAAGAAATTTAAGAAACTTGTGTTTTATTTTCTCATTGTTTTCAATAAATTAACGTTTCGGTATCATGTAAATAAGCTTAACAATTATTGACAGAGTAAATATTTATCTTTAAACAATCAACCAAGGCGAATAAAAATAAAAATGCCAATCTTCAAACTTCATCTGTATCTGGAGTAGCTACGTATTTTCATTGGTGCGTCTGTTTGATATAAAAAAATATTTAATGACGCAATCGAATAACAATATAAAAATGCTGCAAAGGAGAAACAATAATAAAAGCAAACAAATAAATAAAAAATTGGGATCGACATAAAAAAGTTGATCCAGTTTATTTATAGAAAAAAGCCCTAACCAAGTTTGGCGTGGAGTTCGTAATACCAAGTAATTCGCAAAATATTCGATCAAAGGCCCCATTGACACGCAAATCCTCCGCTGATCCTTCTAATAAGTTTGTTCGGGGCTTAGTCAGAGCTTGAGTTAGGTATTTTATGGTCACCATGGTGACTACGACATTTTTTGTTTTGTTAAGATTGATACCACTTTCATTAAATATTTGACCCCACAGATGTAATCTTATCCAATAAAACTGTTTGTGACCCCCCGACAAGGTGGACCGACGATCTGGTGAAGGTCGCGGAAAGCCAGTGGATGCAGGCAGCGCAGGACCGATCGTCGTGGAGATCCTTAGGGGAGACCTTTACCCAGCAGTGGGTGTCGTGTGGCTGATACGATGATGATGATGATTGTTTTGCGAATTAGTTTGACTTGTTCCTTCTTCCCCCGTTTTTTCCTGGTAACTCTTCCATTACCATTTCATGAATGCAAAACGAAAAAATATCATACAAAAATCCTACAGGAATTTCAGTTTTTCCCTGATTTGTCCGGTAAAAAAACTTTTTGTTTTATTTTAATCTTAATAAAACCAAAACAATAGCCAAAGCGGTCCAACCGTGATGCGCTTTCCAACGAACAGCTTTTCAAAGAAAATTTTACTTTGCGTGCTGCAACATTCGTAGGTTGTAAATATTATCGCCTCGGTGGCATATATTTTATGTCTGGAATGAAATTGTTAAGTTACTTTTTAACTTTAGTGAGTAATGAAAAGAAATCACTGGAACTTAGAAGTAGCTAGTTAAGGTACTAGAAGAAATTCGAAAGCCGACCTTGGATCGACAACTACTTACTTAACTTTAGTAATTCGTCTGATTTCGAACGGAAACCTAGTTTAACTTATATCGTAAACTAACTCACATTCGTATTTACGCCGAATAGTTACGTTATTAGTTAGTTTTTACCAAGTCGGAATTTTTTAAGTTTCCAAGAATCTTTTTCTTATTTTCTCGCAACGCTTGATTTTGATTTGAAATCATTATTGGTGATTGATGATTTCATAGGATCATTGAAATAAAACACTTGCTAAGGTTTCCAAGGATGGTGCCGTCATATTACGGCCGTAATTTAGCGGCGTAGAACGTTGTCTATGTAAACATACGGCGGCGCGGCTTCTGACGTTACGGTGTAGCCGTATTTTTTACATAGACAACATTATACGCCGCTATATTACGGCCGCAATATGACGGCACCACTATCCTAGGAAACCCTAGCTTTAAATACAACTTTATTCACCTAAACAAAAACATCAATAAATAAAATCGCAGTAGTATAAGGTATAGGTAAAACTTAAATTTCTAGTACGCGTGAAAATATTAGGAATAATTAATTATTCATAATTAACATAAATAATAAATTAGGAAAATACTAAGTAGAAAAAATCGATTCACCCGTAGCGCAGCACCATCCCGTCAGATGTGATGATGTGTGCCCTGTGATAGCATTATAAATGAAAAAAATATCAATTTAATAACGTGGCTAGCCAGCTTTATGGTCATATTTGCACCGGGGACTACTCGGGGTGGTCTATTAGACTAAGAATAGACCTAGTAATTTTTTTTTGTTGGACCTGAAAAAAAATATAATTAAAAAGTGTTGTAATTTCGTTTGTTTACTAAATGGCAGAAAACCTAGAAAGTTTCAGTAACTTATTAAAGGAAGAGTTCCAGTCTGAAAAATAGAAACTTTTTCATGTACTTAAATATAAACAATGAAGTCACCCTCATACGTTTTGACAACAAGGCGAAAGTTGATTTAATTCATAATTAATTATAACCGCTCTCTGAAAACATTCAGAGTTTCCTGTTTATAAATGTCACGAGAAAATAAAACTTTGAATTAGATGTGGGTGTAATACAAGAAGTTAAATGGAATGAATTAATTTTGTTTCTCACCACTTTTGACGTTTGGCGTTTGTTTTTACACGTAACGGTTAAAATACAGACATAACGTCCCTAAAAGGCAATATTATCTACCATACATCTGCTTTCATTTGTTTATAGTCCGAAATTTAACCTTTCGACACCCCAACACCACAATTCCTCTAACTCTGAATTATAATTTTGTGTCACATTAGTTTAAAAAGTTTATCACGAGACTCTGCGGTGTGAGCTCTTGCGAGTAAATTTACTTCTCACTAAAGCCATTACTTAGAATTAGAACTGTACATAACTGAATTTTAGCTGGTCCCTTTATGTTATAATTTTATGATTTCGTCATAATAAACTTTCGCACCCTCAAAAACATCATGACTACAAACACATTCGTGGTGTTTCTGAAATAAGCCATTAAGTCACGTTTATTAACGAAGTTAGAACTAATAACGGTTCATATTATTAGTAAAGAATATTTTGTAAACAAGTCTTTAAAAAAATATGATAAAGTTGTTTATTTTTAATAACATAATAAGAAGTTATACTGAAGTCTTTCGTCGACCTGCGTTAAAAGTAAAAATATTCAAAGAAGGGACAAAATTAACATTTCATAATTACGATGAAAAACAGAATAAAAAGGTTCTCGGTCCAGAAAACTTAATGAAGATTAGTGTTATAAAATATTTTGGAAGTTTCTGGTAATTTTACTGAAATTTAACGCTCAGCAGATCCAGTGCTTGTTAATAATTCACTTACTTCAAGATTGCTTTTAATCAGTTGAAATGTTAACTTTTCATTCACCAAAGCTTAAATGTGGTAAGGAAAATAAAACGTGTATAAATTTAATTAAGTTTAAGTTCCTTATTTACGGTTCGGATAACTTGGGGCTTTTTTTTGTCAGTCAATCAAAACTTTTGGTGAACATTTTCACTAAAAGTTAATAAAGTGTTGTAATGCCAAAATAAAACAGAGTAAAAAGTTTTTTTTAATTGTGTTTATTATAAATAAGATTGTGTAATTAATATAAAATACAATCCCGTCCATACATGACTGCCCAATAAAACAGAGAATGTAATGTGTTTAGGGTTCATGTTTATTTGTGGGTATGTGAGTTTCTTCCACCATAACTTCTAAATACGTTAATGGATTTGGATGTATGGAGTATCATTAGAATTCTTACATCATCCTGAGTGACACTGATTTTTTTAATGTAGAAAAAAAATCAACAGATCATCAGACGCCACTTCCAAATATGAAAAATTTTTTCTTCAATTATTACAATTTGGGCATCAAATGAAGGGCTTTGATGATTTAGTGTCAATAAAATGTATGAAAAAAAAAATTAGTTAAAAAACGACTGCCCTGCCTAAAACAGAAATAGAGTTGTCGTGTTTTTATTTTTATTTTAGTATATAGATTACACACATGGTTATATATATAGATTACAGTGAGATGACAAAGTTTGCAATAAATTATGCACAACCCTAAATAAAACAGTAAAGCTTTTTGTCTTTTCATATCCGTATGTCGCTCAAGATCGTGTCACTTAGCACCAAAGCAGTATCAAAAAAGGAAGGTAATCTAAATATGCTTAATGTTTTCATTCAACGAATATCATTACTTACGTCTCGTAAAAAATCCGAGGCAGAACCGAGGCTACACTGGGACACGCCCGGGCCTCCGCTCCGACACACAATGGGTATTATCTTCCTACGCAAATCATCCCCTAATCACAGACTGGAGCCTACTCTGCAAACGTAACTACGGTAATAGAACGATGTTCGTTCCGACTCGTGACATTATTTGCTTAGTCCCTGTAGTATAACTGCATAACGAGCGACATCGAAAGAGGTTTGATCTATACCGAAATGTCAAAAAAGGCATTGCGATAGAGGCAAATCTTTGGTGGTATCCACTTAGGTTCGACTTGGAAAAGTGCGCCGTAGTATTTTTTTTGTTCGGCCATGTGTGTACGTGTGTGAACTAGGTTCGCATACGTGTTCGCACACGTACACAATATGCCGCACTGTTGCAGCACAGGATAAAATAATTTCTGGTGCAGGTTCGCAGAGCGCGGAGGTTCGCGAACCTAAGTGGGTTTGGGTACCCACCCTTTTGTTTATCTTTCAAACATGACATTTCATTAGAGAAAAGTGTCATACTTGCCCGCATGAATAAGGTCCAAAAGATCGTCCGTTTATCGCGATTCTGTTTTCGTAGTTAGACCTCTGTTGCCGACCGTCGTCACTTTAACCTTGTTATTCAGCGGCCATTTTAGATGAAAAATTACTTTTCCTTAAGTCCCACGCCCAATCAAAAGAGCCACTGAAAGAGCGGTTAAGTTTTTAGCTATTAATAAGTAATAACTTAGTAATAAGTTTGTCTTTACCTCTTTCTTTCTTTATTAAATTTGAGCTATGACACGTTAGTACCACATACACACAAAAACGGCTGAACAGCTTTGGGATTGACACACAGATAATTTAAAACAGAGGAGTTTTTTTTATCCCGGTCAAAGGGTCCCTCTAGAGATTTTCCGAATGTCCACGCGGACGAAGTCGCGGGCGAAAGCTAGTTGTACTATGACTGTAGTTGTTTTGTTATGTTATATATGAAACATTAAATTATCCTGCTTTCTAGTGGATAGCCAAAGAACCGAGTAGTCACAGAATTAATAATAGTACTTCGCCTCTATTTTTAATAAAGATGCTTAGAAAAACGTTCAGCCGGTTAGTTTTAAACTACGTTATTGAAGAAGCACTAAAATAGAGTAAACGTTAATCTTTTTATTATTTATTGAATAAATAAAATATTTATTTTCTACGCCCAAAATTTGCTTGAGTTTTACAACTTACGAGCATTAAGTATAAATCATGTCGGCATGTCATTAACGCATACAACAATTTCCTGAAATTCACCTGTGTCCCCATTGAAATATACGAATGAGCGATATAAGTCTTGAAAATGTTCCTGCTTTGCTAGTAACTAAAAATAAAATACATTTATGTCGTATTATAAAAACTAATATCTTATTTAATTTAATCTCTTTAAAAATATTAACATCGTTATTTTTAAACAGATTCCTTGACGTCTAGTTAAAAGAAGACTGCCTAATAAATTAGAATAAAATCTAGTAAGTAGTTGTTTTACTCCTATATTCTGGCTCCGTACAAACTGGCCCAACTCTTCATAGCCGCAGCTTTATAACAATATCTTCTTGACCACATCAACCCCCCTACTCAAATGGCCACTTTTCTATTTGTTCGCTAACTTAAAAATTAAAAAGAAGCCTTACGTGTCGTAGGCTTGTCAATTCCATACAATACAACAATGTCTGTGATTTACATAATCTTGCAAAGTGAGACTTGATCGTTCAATTGATTATTTTAAGCTTTAAGTTAGCGAACGAATAGAAAAGTGGCCATTTGAGTAGCCGCCCAGCTCGGTTAAGATATCTTCTAGATCTTTATTTAAAGAGGTTTTAAAGAGAACTTAAATAAGGCATAATACAGAAGTGTCCATAACGTATCGTGGTTATCTGCGCGTGTTTGGCTCACGTGGCGGGCAATTCATCTGGGCCCACACAATCCAATCCAACTCCACCAATTAGCCAACTGTTACACAACAGCCCATTTCCACCGAGGCTTATCTTACAACTTTTATGAGTTATTAAACCTACTGTAGTAGATACAAGTTGTCTGTGACTTTGTGTGGGATTACTTTTATGCAAATCAGGTAAATTATAACTTATGGTCCTTGTGCTGTAAGTCATAGTTACCATGTTTTTTAGGTCTCGACTTTTGGGTCACAGTACCAATGCGGTCACTGTGGAGACGTACTGTGAACACTAAAGTGATTGAGTATGAGCAGA
This sequence comes from Agriphila tristella, assembly GCA_928269145.1. NCBI lineage: Eukaryota > Metazoa > Arthropoda > Insecta > Lepidoptera > Crambidae > Agriphila > Agriphila tristella. The sequence goes on along the minus strand of OV743440.1, from coordinate 24,418,746 downwards.
GACGAAAGGATGAGCTCGATACTAAGCGGGACGAGCTTAAGGCCCAACCACCTACGGCCTACCATTATAATTATGTCGGGGGACTGACTTGCGGCGATTGTGGACGCACATTCAAAGCTAAAATTGGATATGTCAGTCACTTGAAAGCACACGATCGACGCTCTCCTTAGATCCCGATTCGCGGTGACCGAATACGGTCGGGACATTATTAATTAAATTTAATTCTGAAACAGATATCGTCCAACGTCGACTAACAGGAGTAAGGACCTGTCGTATAAATACAATTATCATATAACCGCATCACAGCAGCCAGTTCGCTTTGCTCGCCCGTGCCGGCGGACGGCGACGACAGCTCGAGCTTCGCGGGTAGCCGCGTCAGTGTGCGTCAGTTGCCTACGCTGCTAGAGCCCATTTCACTTTGCACAGACTTGTAGGTGCCTCTATTGGCCGAATACTTAAACGCTACTTAACTTTGAGCGACTGTCAAACAGCATGCTGTCATTGTCATATCTTTGACATTTAATGCGACAGGACGACGTTTGAGAGCCCCTCAAAGTTGCCATATATCTTATATCTAACCTCTCTTTACGCTCTTGTGTTGGGTAGTGATCGGACTCGAATTACCCCAGGGGGGCTACTCAAATGGCCGCTTTTCTATTCGTTCGCTAACGTAAAAAATAAAAATAAGCCATAAAATCTAAAATTACGTGTCGTAGGCTTGTCAATTCCATACAATACAACAATGTCTGATTTACATAAACTTGCGACGTGTGACTTGATCGTTTAATTGCTTATTTTTAAGCTTTAAGTTAGCAAACAAATAGAAAAGTGGCCATTTGAGTAGGGGGGCAGGTCAATCGTAAATAGGTACCTATTCTGATAGTAGTTCATTTTTGGCGAATGTAAAAATAAACTGTCATGGTTATTGATGACATTTTCACAATTCCTAGAGATTCCTAGATGTCGATGTAATTCATCTTGATGCCTCTATGCGTTTCGGAGGAAAAGCGTCTTGGCAGACAGACGGACAATGAAATGACCCTATGGGTTCCGTTTATCCTTTTCCCCTGAAAATACCATCAGCAAATAATAAACCGTTCAGTTCAAAAGTTAAGGCCTGCTTTTGAACTAACCTTTGAGGTCAAAGTACGAAAAAGTAAGGCAGTTCAAAAAAGTCCTGCTTTAAGAGCTCATAATAAGGCCCCAGTTAAAGAACCATGACGGAATTATTTTTCTATTATTCAAGTTGGGTCGCCAACAACTACGCCTACTCATGAATTAACCCTAAATTCATTTTCCACCCCGCAGAGTTAACTATCCCGTTAGTGTGAACTGTCAAATTTTATTTAGAAAGGCGTGTTATCTTAAGTTATTCTATAGACAGAACACTTCAATCCGATAGAAGTTTTGCACTTTGACCTTTGGACGGCCGGGCCTAATTTCGGATCCACTTAAGAATTGGGCCTTAATTCTATTCTAACGAATTAGCGGAACTTAAGTTTCGTACATTTCGAAGTTTCACAGGCGCTAACTAGAATGTCCTTTAAAATTAATTCAAGGCTTTGTTGTAACAAAGTTGTTGTAACAAATACTGTAGTATAAAATAATCACGTGTTAGATGAAAAGTTCTATACTTTTTTAGCACACAAACATTTACCTCTGTGCCTATTCAAACCTGACTGTAGGACATTAGATTTTTTACTTTTTTTTATGTGCAACCTGATAGATCTTGGCCTTAATCTCACTTGATGTTAAGTGACGATAGGGCCGAAGGTGGAAGCGCACCCGGAATCCTCATCACTGAGAAACTGACTATCTTACCTATATCTGCCGGAACACAACAATTTTTAAATTGTTGTTATGGCGTCAGACTTAGGTTAGATGGTGGTAGCTAGCCAGGGGGACTTAAAAAAGCCTTACCACCAACCAAACCGAGTAGAAATGTACCCCCCTCCTGGGAATCGAACCGAAACGAACGAAACACTAGACCACAAAGGCTAGTACGTAAGGGCCGACCCAGCCAACTACGAATATGACCACAGAATAAATAAAATCTATAACTAATTTTGTTTATGCAATAAGTGAACCAACTGTTGATACAAATACGAGCAATGAAAACAACAACTTTCTCGGTTAGTCCATTCTGCGACATAGTACCTCACGTTGGAAAGGATATCTTTGACAGTCAGTTTGGTTCCATTAGAATGAAAAACGAGACTTTCCTCCTCGGATATTGGTTCAGGGACGTGTTTTACTGACTGTACAGCGAGGGAAATTCATTTAGCTGGCTCGGGTCGCAACAGACCTCTTACTGCTACGTAAAATAAAGAAAAATCGCGATAGTAACAGAATTTACTTTTAACATTGTATTACAGACATTAACGCTAGTCTCCCTTATTATGTGAGCATATTTAAATAAATAATTTTTCAATTTCAATGATTACTGCAGTTTATCGGCATAAGCAAATTTTTCTTAAATCTGTATAGGTATTATTAACGTGAAAATGTTTTAGATTTAGAAGTTTTTTTTTTACTTTTCATTACGAAATCAATAAAAAATATCTTGACTACGTTCAATTGGCAAATATAGAAACACAGAAAAATAAAAGAAAATATTAACCTCCTAACACCTAGAAGTATTTATTTTTTCCGAAAATTTGATGATATTTAGATGTATGTATACAAATGACGAGAAAAATAACGAAAAACTATCTAAACTGTAAAAATACATAGGCTTTCTAAAAAAAAAATTAATATTATTTTTTTTAAATGATGTTGGTGTCCTACTTATACATAACCCGCCAGGGATTTTTATTTTCAGTCATAGATAACAAATCTCTCTCCCCGTCTTTACGCTACAAATAGCGGCTTCAAAGCATTGTATTCGATTACAAAGCAAGCTGCAAATAGGCCATAAGCTCGGATGTACAATGTACAATATGCAGTGGGCTTTATCGGCTTAAAGTTTACACCTATTCTATTGAACGACAAATAAAAGCGCGTTCTTTTACACGACAGATTTATGTCGGATATACTCAAAAATAAATAAACCGTTATATTGTCTGATACATACAACTATAGTAATCAAGTCACTCATCGAGCAAAACCGACTTTTCAGAATTGCATATTTTTTGTTTTTATCATAAACGTAATATGCGAAAAAATTTCTAAGTCTATGGTTTTTATAAATTGAAAGGGGATTTCTGTTAACAATATCTCGAGATCATCGATGTTAATAATCGAACAGTAGAATAATGCGAGAAAGTTAAAGAATTATGAACCTTTATCAAAATCCGAGTTTATAGAGTTTTTTTATATCAGCACGTTTTGTATTTACTGTTACCACTTAGTTACCACCACACTGTTATTTTCACAGGATTCTCATCATTTGAAATCCAAGTATAGGATAGGTGTTCTGTAACAAAAATCTTTGAAAAAACTCTCAGTATCTACAAATGGAAGCATTTCATATTGCTTCGAAGTGGAGCGAGGACACCAGCAGCAAGTGTCAACTTACAGCACTCTCTTTTAGTTACAGAGCTAGCGACAAAATACTGCAAGAGGTATCTCAAGGCCCATCATTCAATACGATATAGTGTTTAGGGTGTGCATAAGTCAGCATCTACTTGCAAGGACAGGAAGTGGAACACCTGGCGTCAGCACGCTTTCAAGCGCTTTGAGCGACTGCTGACTGCTAATGTTCCATGAATCTGTGGTCTGACATTTTTTTTCTAAAATTAAGCATAATAATTAAGTAGTATACGATTTTTTAGCCTTCAGAAAGCTCTTGTACCGACCTCGAGATTGTGACAACTTACTTGGCGTGCTGACTCGGCATGTACTATGATAATACGGTCTGTCTACCTTCTCATTTTTTTGTACTTTTCTCTAGTATTACTGCCAAATTTGAACCTTGAGATAACTCTTGTCTTGAGCATGTCGAAATTTTACATAATTGAAAGCGTGCTCTGACTCTAGTTTTTCCACTTCCTGGTCTTGCGAGTACTACCCATGTACACCCTAAACACTATAAAGTATTGAATGATGGGCCTTTAGATACCTCTTGCAGTATTTTGTCACTAGCTCTGTAACTATTTGGTTTCGTACTGGCCGAGCGTGAAGCTAGGAGGGCACGTGCTTGCGAGGTGTTGATTGAAAAATCTGATCTCTCTGTTATGTAGTTCACGACTGAAAAACTATTTCTATGAGAAATTAAACTTTACTTTTGTCATCTTAAATAATAATTGAAATTAGATCTACTTACATACAAAAGAGCTCCAATTTATTCTGATTGTATTATATTTACTGAATACCCGAGTATTTTGTATTTTTGAAACGGATTCACTCTATGCATATACCTACTGCTATCCATAAACTCATTTCTTTTTACGCGATGTTTCTTCATTCGTCTCTCTCAGAATTCTGAGCTCGAAACTTTAAGTCGTTTCGTTTCCTACAATTATCATGTTTCACTTATGGTATTTATTTGTCATCTTTCTTGCTCTTCCCAAATTTGAAATGAAATGAAATTTATTTTTATTTGTCATTTACAATTTTTCCCTTAAGACTAGTTAGATAACAAAATAACTTATTCAAGTAAATTATTTGGAGCCAACCCAGTTCGTTCTTCTGTTTCTAACTTCCCTGTCACCCATCATCTTCTCAGTCCGTTCACATCAATCCATCCCTCTTTCCTATATCTCTTGGTATATTAATTATACCAGTGTTTCAGGCAATTCCGACTATTGTGTTTATCTACCACTAACCGGAGCAGTAATTCCACATAGTGTTTACACTCGGATGCCTTCTAGAGTAGTCAGTCGGTCTAATTCCATTACGCCATTTGCTAAATTGCGATATTGTAAACCAATGATCTGTGAAGAGGATTCGCAAAGTCAGTTTTGGTGTCTCAGATTGATCTTAATTAAGAAATTAAGGGACTAATAGTTAAATTGTAGTGCAGTTGAATGCAGTGACACTATTATATGGTACGCCAAAGTTTGGGACTGCAAAACTGGGATGCCAACTTGGAGCCTGCATATAGCTTTCTCGAATTCTTGAAGAGGCATTCCCGTAATATTTTCTGGTGAGATTAGAAGAGAGAAAATTGACAGTAGAAGTTTTATGATGCTCTACAAGGCTTGAAATCTGTTTAAATAGATATTGATTTGATTGTGCTTTCATTTACTATGATGCTCATTGTAATCAGTTCTCGTGTAAGAACTCTTGAGCATCGCAATATATTTTATATTTGTCCATCAGCCATTTTTTATGTCCCCATTGTTGGGGCACAGGCCTTCCTTATGGGTGGTAAGGAGGATGGGCCGTAACCCACCACGCGGGCCCAATGCGGAATGGTGGGTGTTAACGACTGCAAATGCAGCCGGGACCAACGGCTTTACGTGCCTTCCGAAGCACGGAGGAGCTCGAGATAATAAACTTTTGGTCACCCATCCCATGACCGACCCTTGCGAACGTTGCTTAACTTCCGCAATCGCTGGGCCAGGCGCTAAACCACTGCGCCACCGAGCTCCTCATTTTATATTTATAATTAATAAAATCATATATTTTCTCATTATAAATATAGGTAATTGATTCAATACATAAGATATTTATTTAATTCGTATTTTATTAACAAAGTCATATTTAAAGAAAAATTAACAAAATTTTCTTGAATAGAACAGATTGTATTTTTAAACGTTTTGTCTCGACGGGCATAATTAATTATATTGATGTGTTAGCTTATGAGGCTAAAAATAACAGTAGTTAATGCAGTCTCATCCTACAATAATACCATATTATAATATGCATTACATACAACTAATATTTACGACTTATTTTTTCAGCTGAATAAATGTTTGGTTCGTTTTGCGCATTGGGTAGTGAAGGTGACATTAAAATGTGTTTTGTTTGAACAAATTCTTATTTTGGCAGCTTGAAATTCTCATAATAAAATGAGATTATACGTAAGTAATATCTGACTGTTTCCCGTTAAGAAATTATAGACAAAAGTCATTGGGCATTTTACATTTGACCTGCGGTGTATACAATCAAAATAGGGCTAGGTATGTAGATAAATGTATCCGCAACGCAGTTTATTGCAGGACATGTTTCAATTTTTATCATTGATCATAACATTTCAATAATAAATAAGATAAAAGAAATAAATAAAGACAATACAAACGTTTATTATGCTTGTACCACACATTTTCACAATGCTGAAAGTAAAAATTTCTGTTTTATAACTCACATACATAATGTGAAATAACTTTTTTCTGCCGGTCGGTACATACAAAAATAATACATATTTTGAAATGTGGGATTGAATTCTTCAATTTAAAATTGGTTTGGTTTCTGTACGCGAACTTTCATCAAGCAGGTCAATATGTCCAATGACTTTTCTGTTTCCAATAAAATTAAATGTAATATTGACTACGCAAATGAAAGCAGATAACCCAACATTAAGTTTTTGGACTTAATCTCATGTACAATTATTATGTCTTTATCTAAAAGCTTAAATGTTATTCCAATTTTCATACATAATTTGTAAACAAGTTACTGTAAGTATCAGGCTGTAAATTAATTGTTGGTCTGGAGGCGACAGTCAGGCGCCGGAGCCTACCCGCCGGCGCTGGTCGCCTGTTGCTGGGCCACGACACGTAAGCGACAATTTGTGTTGACCTTATTGTATGCCAGACTGTTTTACGTGTCAAGTGCTATATTTCGGGCGAGTGGACACGTAATTACAGTTTTCGTGATACATCACATCTGTTTTCTAGTCGGATTTTCATGGAAATTATAATTAAACTTTGTAAGTAATTTTAAAAGTACTTATAAGATATCTGAAAGTATCATTCTATAAAGTAGTTTGATTAAATACTATGAAATAAAGAGAAGTATTGAAGAAAAATATCTAGGTATTTGATCTTGGACTTTAAACTCATACATATGTCGTACATTGTGAAGCCATTGGAATTGCTAAACAGAGTTCTGTCATGTTACTCAATCAAAACGGAAACAATACTAAGTAAATAAGTTTCTCAAGCTCACTGAGTTTGGATGCAAAACTCCAAATAAGTAATTTGTTTTGAGTATTTTATAGTGAACAGAGACATTATTTTGTGCTTAGGCTAAAAAACCTGTGGGGCAGCGGCTTAGAGAGTAAAGATAAATGAAGCTATATTCATCCAATAGGAGTGACTGCAAGAACATTTTATTAAGGAACCTATAGAAAGCTTGATTACAACTCTCTCTTGACTGATTTCAGTAATACGGGTACTAAGTATAAAAGTGCTCGGCGTCGCCCAGGCGCCAGACATATTGAGACTGTCGCCTATTGGAGGCGTCACCAGCGAGTTAATATTAAAATTGTATTTTCATCGAAGGGTAGTAGGTATTTCATCATCCCATGTTTTTAGATAAAGGACACCTAAATAATGACAGATTTCTCTTTATATGTTTTAAACCGAAAATGTGAAGTAGGGTTCGTTAGGAAAGTGCGACATGGAGACCATCAGCCATTTTTTAAATGTCACCATTGCTGGGGCCCACCCCTATGGGTGGATAAGGAGGATGGGCCACAACCCACCACGCAGGCCCAATGCGGATTCGTGGGTGTTAACGCCCGAGATAATAAATGTTGGTCACCCATCCCATGACCGAACCTTGCGAAAGTTGCTTAACGTCCGCAAACTCCGCAACCACTGCGCCACCGAGCTTCTCGACATTTAAGGAGCTCGGTGGCGGCACGATAAATATTTTTGTATGAATTCAAATTTCATTCAAAGAGTTTAATTAAGAAGTAAACATTAAAGAATTCCAACAAGTAAGTAGTCAAAGATTGCTGGCTGACTAGAAACAGCATACCGTCACATTACTACGGTAGCAGTAATTTTTTTTGCTGGAATCAATTTGCCTACGGAAGAGGAACGTTAATGAATGTTCTCTGTAAGTTTAAATTAATTTATCTACTCTCGTATCGTAAAATTCGAATTATGAATTTCAAATCGCATTTATATTGACATACTTTATACACGCAATACCGAAAATAAAAGTGATTTTATAACATACTTACCTTCGCTATACTAAGCAATGTTAAAAACACACTCATGTTTTAATACCCCTCATTATGCGCCAGTTTCATAAACTACTATTATAAGTCTCTAATACCAAGTACGCTGTCATTATTATGGAAAAGTATCTATCAACCCCATTTTCCATGATTGTTAAATTCACTCATAAGCCAAGTCTTAAATCATATATTCTATTTAATACAGTTAATGTTATTTATTATCCTGTAGTACAGGCTACAGCAGTTTAAAATACTATTTATGGTATTTAAAACAATCAGCAATAGTTCAAAAATAAAATTACTTTAGTAAGGTAAGAACCAAATGTGTCTTAGCTGTCTTATTAGAAAATCTATTCATATCCATCTCACACCAGCTACACCTACACACATTTCACCTTCAGAATATTCTTACGGCATCAATGTCATTATTAATTTATAAAATCATACCTAAGGACTGAGTATGTGACTCCATTCAAACTGTTCCAAGCTGGTTAATAGGCAATCAGTTTTGAATTACTTACCTACTCACGTCGACACTACAAAATGGAGCCTATATCACACGGATGTAAAATATTCTCATGTGCAGAACGGGAGAAACGAAATTGGTTTGATATTTGCTTTACTCTAAATAATGTTACTTGTGGAGAATACATTATTGCCTACGCTAAAATAATACCAAGTAGGAGGAGTAGGATATGCTTACATTTAACTTACTCCTTTAGGTCTATCATTGGATAGAAACTAATGAATAATCAACTCAACCAACTTGATGATAACAAGGCGACAGGAATCGATGGAAGAACATTATTACTTTGCTAAGAGAGAGTCATTACCATCACTTTTAATCAGATGATATTTATTGCTTTACGAAGATCAACAAGTAAGTACATAGTTGTTTTCAACAATAAGTAACAGGATTATCTTTTCGTTACTGAGTTTCCAATTCTGGGTGTAACGTTACGCACGCACTTTTAGATAAAAGGCGTACTTATTGTGAAAGGTTGAAGCAATCGATGTATGTAGATCAAATTACATTTGTAGTTGGAGTGTGGCTAAAGTGAGTACGATCATAGAAAACCTTCGATATTGGAAAAAGGAAGGGTAACAGATCTTTTCAAATTTCAGTGAAACGATCATACAACGTTACAGAACCGGAAAACCACTTGTTGTGTTTATCATTATGAACAACTTTTTGAATAAAAGCATAAACATAGGAGCTATATTAAAGTTGACAATTATTATTGTCTCCAACTTTTGCGGAGGATGGCAGATTTAAAAAAAAAATTAGTACCTATATTCTAAACTTATTTCTCTAACTTTAAAGCAGATAAGGGTAGTTTTGATAGGTTTTTGTAGGTTGTAGACTTGACACTTTGTTTTTTGGTCTTTCTAGAAAATGTGGGATAAAAAAGGAAGGAAAAATTAACTCAAAAGGGCACGCAATTGTATTCAATTGTATCTCGCATTAGTGTCCTTATTGTCGTGTAATACGGTGTAAGTGAAGGCGCGGGTGGCGTGGGTGCGATGGCTGCTAATCATCAGGTCGGGGTGCGTCACAGACAGACGCGTGACGTCACAGATAGCTCTCGAGTGCCTGAGAGCTCTCGGCCGTCACAGACGTTGACACCAGAAAATGTCGGGCTCTCTTTTTGATTATGGAAACATGCGCATTGATAAATTAAGTCTAATTTTATTAGTCAAGGGTTGCCAGCTGCCCACATGAAACTTTGGTGTTTTCAGCTTTTTAAATTGATAAACTTTTGTGTATTATACATAGCCTATATTAAATTAAGCTTTGTGGAGAATTAAAGTTAATATATTCATCGAAAAGAGTAGTATCATTGCTTTTATTTTTATATCAAATTAATAAACCTTTATTAAACATCATTAACAAAAGCAACTGTTACTGATTGTAAACAAAAATCTGTCCCTTCCTGTCCCTAGATCCAGATTGCGCTGAGAACTAACAGAAACATATTATACAAAAACATAAGCTGAACTCGAAGCAGGTAAAAAATACATAATAAACAAACAAAACATAAAAGTAAGTAAACGATTAAGTAAATTAACTAAATAATAGCCAATAATAACTCAACATAATAATAAAAAAAAAATTTTGTTCACTTTCTTATGACTAAAATAACAAAAATTATTGAAGCCCCCTATTAAGCAAAAAGATGCCTGTGCCAGGAGACTGCGCTCTATTTACTTATTTTCTATACACAGTCAAAGATTATCTAAATATTGTACTTAGTTAATTAAAAAATGAGAAAAAAAATACTCTTAATTTTATGGTGCTTTAGGTTTAGAATAAATTAAAGGTAGGTACTTACTAATGTTAATTATGTTTGTTTATGTATGTTTTCTATATTAAATGGTTCTATGTTATATATTATTTATCAATTTTAAACAAAAGTTTAAAAGATTTAAATAAGGTTATATATAGGTAGTATATTAATTTACTTTGATTTACTTTATATATTCCAATAAACTTTCTATCTCAATATAGGTTAAATTTTGTATTCAATTTATTAATATTGATTTACACTCGTAAATAGGTTTATTATATATATATGTCTCTTTATTTATTTTATTATATAAATATGCTGAACGTGTATCGTACTGTGCTCTCGCAAACATTGTTTTATTATAAGGACTAGGTACCACATTTTTCTTTCCCCTTCTACCCTCATTAGCTGGATTAAAGGTTATGTTTTTTTAGTATGTGCACGATGTATAGTTTACGTATAGATAGTAAATTAGTTATTTGGTAAAGTTCCTATGTTGAAAAAGTCCTATTCTTAAAATACATTATCTTCAATAGTGTACGCTGGGCTCGTTCGCAACATAAGCTAAAACTTATTATGTAAAACCAACCACTGTATATTTCAAATAACAAATTCATCGCTACTCGGAATTTCAGTTCTTTTCACATATTCATAAAGCAAATTGTTTAAGTCTTGATGTCATAAGTGTGAATAGAAATTCCACGTATTTGTAATCGATTTTGAAGTCTTCGTGACGTTAGCAGATAATACATTTAAAAATTAACCAATCGGAAAGAACTGTGGATCTGGCTGTTGTAGTAGGTGTCGTACAAATACAAATATACAAAATACAAATAACTTTTTTGCTCTAAATGTAGAGTAAATCGTAGCTTAGTTGTTACTGATTTCCATAATTACTTTGGAATTGTAGCAATGTATGTGTAGTTTTAAAACATAAAAATAGTGGTTCTGTGAGCTTTAGACCTCGCGTTCGTGGTTTTTGATTATTTTTCGAAATGGCAAAATTTTTTTTCAATGTTTTCAATCCCAATATCTCCACCATTTTAAAAAATTTAGAAAAATCGAATGACAAAAGCATTCCATATAATTATCGAACTTGCCCGCATTTGACGAGAATCGGTTGAGACGTTTTCAACTCCCGTATCACCGACATTTTGTAAATATTCGAAAAACTGAATCGGCAAAAAATCTTTGTAATTATTGAACCTGCTCACAAAACTTCACGAAAATGCAATTTGTAGAGGAGAACAGCCGAACAGACAAAATGAGGATCAGTAACAGGTTTGAATCCTATAGTTTTATTGATATAATATAAACACATATTGATAGCTATAAAACTTAGTGAAAGAATTATTGAAATCCGTTTAGAAATGGTTGAGTTAAAAGGGTTTGAAGGAAATGCCAAGCTCAATGCAATATGTGCTTTATCACGTACGATATTCTCCCAACGACGACCCCCAAAAAATCAGTGTTTTAGCTCTTATAACTTCTCAGGTTTAAGAGATATCGTAAAAATTTTTTCACAGTTAAACATATGGTGGCATTAGCTTTCTAATTAGCCATTAAAAAATTCACAGATTTTACAGTCCCCGCAAGAATCGGAGCATTGAAAATGAACACCAAAATTTTCGAAAAACCAAAATCAAATCAAATGCAAAGTCCTATTATATGTTTAAAGTTACCTATTTATTTTTACGATTGTGACACTCGGCTCCGCATCGTTTCACATAAAAAGCGCCCGCTGACTGCCTCGACGCAGCCGAAATATTATTAACCTATTTTCAAAATTCCAACGAATGCACTTCTCGTCTGCTTCTGCATCTTTTAACAGGTTCCCTATGTATTTGCATAAAATTTTAAGGCATAATATGTCATAGCATAATATGATTTCGCCGAATGATGTTTACGCATAATATTACTTAGTCATAACAGCTTATGCATATTTTTTTTAAGCATAACTACTTTAAGCATAATCATGTTTAAGCATAATATTTTTTAGCATAAACTTAAACACGCATAATGTTATTAACGCATATTTTAAATACAAAACTGAACGACGACAAACAACATGAAATATTTTCAAAACATAATGCAGAATCACAATCATGAACCAAATGGACTTGGAGAAAAGGTAAATTTTGTGTTTACATTTTATGAAATAATTATTGTGTGTATTACAATTATGTTGGCGGCTTAAGGGTGGCCCAAGGGCCACCCACGCCGCATCCTAACCTATTATTACACTATATTACCCAAGTAAGATTGGTTATACATACACATAGGTAAGTAAGTGTGGTAAGGAGGATGAGCCATAACCCACCACGCGGGTCCAATGCGGATTGGTGGGTGTTAGCGACTGCAAATGCAGCCGGGACCAATGGCTTAATGTGCCCTCCGAAGCACGGAGGAGCTCGAGATATTAAATTTTTGGTCACCCATCCCATGGCCGACCCTTGCGAACGTCGCTTAACCTCCGCAATCGCTGGGCCAGGCGCTAAACCACTGCGCCACCGAGCTCCTCATAAGTGTATCTCCTGATAAGTAGGTACCTACGTAAAAATATTTATTCTTATTGTTTTTTATTTTTATGTCTAAATAATTTTAGGCGAATAGATAATATGCCTAATAACATTATGCGAAAATAAATTAGTCTAAATGATAATTATGCTAATTTAATAGTATGCCAAAAATCATTTATGCCAAAGTATTATTATGACAAAAAATATTATGCCAAATCCGTTATGCCAAATCAAATTAGGTATAAAACCATTATGCGAAAACTATTACCATTACGATCGGCCAATAATCATAAAAGCTACATCACTTTTTATGTACGGAAACACCCGTTTTTCAACAATTCCAAATCTATAGGGACCACCTACAGGTCCCAATTATTAACCGATTTTCAAAATTATTTCGCCATTTGGTAGCTAAACTAATACCCTAGGACTTCTTTTTTTATTTGAAAGTGAAAGTGAAAGTGAAATATATTTTATTTAAATAAGCTCACATAATAAGCATTTTTAAATCGTCAATTCTTTTACCCTACCACCCATTATGACGTCTTTTAACTGACAAGAAAAATGGGCGCAAAAAACTTGTCAGCTTTATCAATCAGATGGAACGATATTTACAAATATGTATATCGTTTCCAGACTTTATATTAACAAAGATTAACAAATAAATAACATTATTGAATTAGCTCATTTCTTAATGAGTTTCAAATTTCTTAATCAATTTACAGATTTTAAGCTAAATTCAAAGTTTGAACTTGTTATTCAGTCTAGGCTGTTACAATAAATAAAAATAAAAGAAAAACATACAATTCAATATGCATTAAGATAGGCAGTCAGAAGCAGACCCATTCCCACTGGCAGCACCAGTTCCCGAACATGACGCATGAACCAGCCATCTCTTCGCTCAACCATATTTGAGGGAACGTAACGACCCGCCTCATACGACACTACCGCAGAAATGATTAAAGATAGCATGACATACTAAGACTACCTATGTCAAGGCATCGAATTGAAAATTTATATCCAAAAGCTTTTCATAGGTCTTTCACTAAACTACTGACTATAGAAAGTAAAAATATTGCAATTAAATAAATCAAAACAAGGTAAGCTATTAAGAATTATATTTTTTGAGTAAGAAGTGCCATACATACAGACAATATAAAACAGATCTTTTATATACGAGTTATACGACGCCCTTAATACAAGCAGACAGAAGCAGACCCAGATATTTTTTCTTAAGTCAGTTTTTGTTTCGAAATATTTACAATTTAGTAAACAAACACCCCCCTAAAAACCCGGAATTTTTGGAATTTTGCAAAATTCCAAAAAAAGTTACCAGTAGATTTTCAAAATTCAAAAGTTCACACGTGTCTCGATAAATTCCTCAACTTATAGTACTATTTTCATCTCGATCCTCCCAAAATCTTCGGAAATATGGCCAAAAATACGTCTCAGGCGATTTGCATCTGATAACCATTTTCAATGGTAAAAATCGTTACTGATCCTCATTATGAAAGCATTTTTCCCCAAGCTGAAACGGAGATGCTTCGCTCGCGCTTCGACCTCGCTCGGTCGATAATAAAATAAAATATATTAATTAAGATAATTAATTTAATAAAAACAAATACTTGAAAAAATCGACTCACCCGTAGCAGCTCAGACGGGATCATCAAAAATCATTATCAAAATAAACACAGATTTACCGAAGATTTGATTGTTTTGTGCCTATCTACTTATTTAAAGTCATTTTAATAGTCACAGTTTTTTTTATGACGATGGACAGTAATCAGCGAGCAATTTTCCACGCTTCTGATTCACGGAAACGTCGCCGGAACTTACGTTTTAGCCGCCATTTTGAATGGCAAGGTCGGGCCGCGTCCTTACGTACGATGGACGGCGGTACAATGTAGTCAATGTCAATACTTAATTTTTTTATTGCTTGTAATGTACTTATTTTAATGAAGAGGTGATTAATGCGTTTTATTAGCATAAGTGGTCGTAAAGAAACAACATTTTTTTAAACTTCAAAGTGAAACATAATTTCTACAACGTGTTACAAAAAACCCGTAATGCCGAATATATTATGCATGCAACCCCGGAAAATTTTATACGTTAACCCGTTAAACTTGAAAACCGCTACTTTTTTGAAAAAAAGGGTTTTTAATTTTGTGATAAACTGCATAGTAGCAACCCAGACCATAAGAATAAATAAAACTCTTATGCCCAGACCGAATTTATTTTATTTTATCGAAAACAATATTGTGTCTTTTCAATGATTTGCGTCTAGTGTCAACTTGTCACTCTACAGTTTTTCATAGGAATAAAAAAATCAAGATTTTGATTTATAAAAAAATCCGGGGTTGTATGCGTGGTACCCTATCTACCATATTCGGCATAATGTGTTTTTTATAACACGTTGTATAATTTTTAAAGTAAGTAACAATATGATTAGTTAGACTGATAAAAAATGTTCAACAGGAAAAAGCCTAAAGACCAAAAAAAATAAGTGTAGATAATTCACTATGATATTTTGTAGACGTACGAGTAAGTTTGGTTGTCTCTTTATGTTAATAACTACGAGACTGCCTAACCACTTCTTCTTTCATTAGTCTACGAAAGAAGATCTTTCTTGGTGTTATTCCATTACGACTAAGTCACTGATGTGATCCGGCAATAAACTCGAACATCAATAAAGCCATTACTACGCAATAGGAGGCCAATAATAAAAATTAAGTAGCTCTTCAAAGTAGCCTAATGGACATATGTGGATTGTACAAAAACGTGTGTGATGAGCAATGTGTCCATAATTTGAAGAATTTACCAAATAAGTTCTAGTGCAAATTTCATTACAGTCTTACTTTAAAACTTAAAAAAAAAAACTTTAATACAAAGGTGGAAATGAAAAATCAGCAACGCAAACGGATGAACGAATAATCGTTAGTGCAAATTCGACACATTACTTAGTAGTTCATTATTATTCTGAACTATTATTATAGCATTAAATCTTCTAACGTGATTTCTAATAATTCTATTTAATGGTTGCCTTAGGGCGAGGCCCCATTAGTGCGTTGCGCTGCGTTGCGTCGTCGCAGCGTCGTTTTCCATATATTTTTTATGACATGCCCCATCCCATTAGACCGTTGCGTCCTCGCGCGCGACGTTTCAAAGGATCGACGGACAAGAGACGAAGCGGGAGGGAGGGTGATGCGCTGCGTCGTCGCAGATCCGCTGCGACGACGCAACGAAAGAACACGTTTGTATCTATCCATTGCGAAGGGTGAACTGAGACGCAGCTGCAACGGCGTGTATACCCTCTTGCGTTGCGTTGTCGCATCGTCAACGCAACGCAGGTGTGGCATACAATGCGTTGTTCCGTTGCGACGACGCTACGAAACGCAGCGCAACGCACTAATGGGGCCTCGCGCTTTTAGACTTTTCGTAGAGTGTGCGTGAGTTTTGTTTTTTTTTCATTTGTGGTATTCATTTGAGTGTGGACTGCTTATAATTCTACGAATTATTGATTGATCTAAAAAATGTACGATAACATGTAAGTCATGGTACATTAGGTATGTTTGTTTTGAATTGATTGGTCTTGCAATGTTATTATAATTTTCAATAATTCTAAAATTTAAATGAAAAACTAATGTTTGTGTTTCAAAAGCAAATGGACGGCAGAACGGATTTGATTCGATAACCTATATCAACTAGTAGCTCTATGAGCAGTATACCTCGCGTCTGAGACATTTTTGAATATTTCTAGAAATGGAAACCAAATGTTTTTTTTTTATACTGATTTGACAAAAATAATATAATTATCGAACCTGCTCACGAAAATTGGTTGAGAAATGTAACCTGTACAGACGAAAAGCTGGACGGAAAGACAGACGATTTGACATACGAGTGATGGGGAAAATGCCGGGCATTTTGGGCAGATTGGGAATGTTCCCAATAAATTTTCGCCCACTGGGCATTTATTTTGTATAACATAATATATGTACAAAATATATTTTACTTTGAAAGTAAATTTATTTAGATAAATTAGTCATAATTCATTGATCAAAGCCTAAATATATGTTCCAACCGTGCCGGTAACATACTCCACGATAAAAAAATTAATTAGTAAAATATCGGGTTATCATCTATGTAAGGGAAGACGCCTAGGATGCACAAGATGCTTGATTTTTAAGTAAAATGCCTGTGTATTGTAAAAAACGGCCGCGCAGAGCGCTTTTTAGACAGTTTAGTATCCTCTAACATTGCAATCTGAGGTCTTTCCATGACTTCGTCTACGGGAACATTTATAGGTATTGCTATCCCTTAGGAGTCGAGAAAAGTATCGTACTTTTTCCTGGATAGACACACCCCTGACAACGTGTGTGCAAAATTTCTTTATTAAGCTTTACGAACATACAACAAATACCAAAAAGTATTTTTTTTTATGAATATTTGTTAAATCACTAATATTTTGTTTTATTTCTATAATAATTTTTCATTTAAGCGTCGTTGAAAATTTTTTTTTTCTGCCCTCGTATTGGGCATTAATTGGGCACTTATGGGTTTATTCCCAAAGGCTATTTTCCCAATTTTCCCACCCGGGCAGAAACATTTTCCCATCTATTTTTGCCCAAGCTAAAAAGTCTCCGTTTTTCGATGGCGACGTTTCCGTGAATCAAAAGCTTGGAAAATTTCTCGCTGATTATTGCGAGTCGTCATAAAAAACTGTTTGTGACTATTAACATTACTTTAAATAAGTGGATATTTGCTTCACAGTCTTCTTATGCTAATCTACCCAAATTAAAGTTGAAATCTTTTTTGTTTAAACATCATAATTTAATTCTAAAATAATGGTCGTCTCCAGCTTTTTAATAAGGTACATTTACTAGGTTTTACAGTTTAAGTATGTGAATTTATTCACATTGTATGTTATGTGGTAATACCCTGATTTCAACAAGTAGAGGAAAAATTTTTAATGCTGGTATCATTACGCGATAAGACCTAGTGAAAAACTTTATGCTTTGGTTCGAAAGATTGAATTTTATTTATATTATGCACGCAGATTTATTTTGTAAAGCGTTTAAATAATTATTGCTTGTGCTTTATACTGGACTGTGAACTTTAGAAATCAATTAATTTTTACATATTGATGTATGTGATTATTACGTAATCGTATGGAATTGGATCACTTGTTCTATAATGTTGGGCCATTAGCCATAATTGAATATTCAAATACTTAAACGTTTAACTTAAGCTTGTGTGGCTAACTTCGACAGCTCCGCTGTTGGCAGCTAGTTTGATCTAAATCACTTACAGAACTTACCGCTAGAGCAAGCCGATACTAATAATAATAATAATAATAGATATTTTTCATACTTACTGATATGACAATGTGGATTAGATCGTAAAACTGAACAATTTATCTATGGGACCAACTTACAGAGCCAAAAGATAATCAGCTGTTCCATACATTATGGTCGAGTAGATATTGACGGGAACAGCTTATTACGAACTTTGTATGTAACAGTTTGTTCTGAACTTTGTATTCTGAAATAAAGTATTATTATTATTTTGTTTTTTCTTATCTTTTTCTCAGCTTACGCTGGTATTTTGTGTCATATACGGGACAAGGCCGTTATTATTATTATTGTTTTGCTCTGATTAAGTTGGTCACATAGACAAACATGTTCAGTTTTACGATCTAAAAGCCACACCACAAAATATGTCAACTGTTCAAATAATCACCCTGTTGTAGGTATACCTGCAAAAGATAAAAGTTTATCTGATATCGAATTGCCTGATAACAAAACCCTACCAAAACCTTTTTAATTTAATTGCTAGTTGCTATTTATCATCAACAACAACAACAAACAACACTCTTATAATTTGTTTACACCGACTTATAGTCTTTGAAACTGTTAAGAGTAAGTAAGTACAACGTTATTTTTTGTTTACAGAAAAACCTGAAAATTATTTGTTGATTTCATGATTATGAACAGAACAACTGTTTGATTGAAGTCACAAAATTAACATTGTTCTTAACCAAGTAAGACAGCAACTTTGAAATCAGTGGGGCGGCCCCCCTAGCATGACCGACGAAACACGATATATATCGCGTGATATAGAGTTTTATCGACACCCAACTGTCAAAATCCATTGTTTTTTGACAGTTAAACGTGATACATCACTATATCATATCGTGTTTTGTGGTAATGTTAGGGGTCAACAAATAAATATTAAAAGAAAACTGAGATAATAAAAAGTAGTGTGATAGTGATCTTTCGATATTCATCTTTCTCATTCTATGTTATTATTGTAACTAATATGTTATTTGACGTGAATCGAGTGTTACGTGCGTCACTAGATTCTGTCGGCCTACTTGTTGCTACCGATATCTTTTAAGTAATTTACACGTAGGTAAATGTTTGATGCGGGATTCGAACTTGTGCACCTACTGTCTGGTGACGATACGGGTATACATATCGAAATAAATACGAATAGAAGCGTGGATAAATATACCGACTAATAATAGGTAAAAGTCACTCAAACTCGAAAAGTATTTATTTACCCTATCACTCGTTCAAGACGTTTTTTAGCTAACAAGACGAATTGAAAATCGAAAGGAGAGTTTGGAGAAAACTCAAATACAAAAACCTACCTAGTTTAGTTATAGCGTATACCATACCTAACTCTAAGACTAGTTCATTTTCTGATGTTAGCAAATTTGCTGAAATGCCAAGAAATAAAAAAAAAACTCAACGAAACCATAAGAATAAATAAAACATCAAAAAATATATAATAAAATCTTCAAAACCTATCCGTAAAAATGTTTTCCTGATTGGGCTGAAAGGTACAAACAATATTCGTGTTATCACCTCATACACGGTAAAGTTTTATAGCTCATTAACTACGCAATTTCATTGTCTAGTGTTAAAGTTGTAACATTAAAACGTAAGTTAATACAATTACTTAAGTGAACTTTTTAGGCGTTGGGCAACATAAGTACGTACTTAATATTCCGGAACTTAATACAAAGATCAACACTCGGTTACCGAAATGATGATGGGTAGTCCCTCGGGGATAATATTTGCGATGCGACTAACTTAACAATTACTTATTACTTTAGTACTGTGATATTTAATAACTTTACTGGTTGTAGAACTGATGATTAAGTATTTTTTCTGATTTACTACTCTCTGAAACAAAAATGTGGAACAACATTACAATTAGTCATTTTGTGCGGATATTTTCAGTTAAAAGATCGCAATATTTCAAAATATTGAAAAAATCTTGTAAGTTTTCTATAAATAATTTTCATAAACGCGAAGAACAAGATATATCATATTTCTTCAATTTATTCATAACTGAAGTTTCTAACAAACGCTATAAAATTTGTTACTATAGAATTTTCATTGTAATCTCAGAAATACAAAAATAAGCAACAGACGCTTTTGTTTGTTTACTAAACTTTTCTTGAAAACTTTCCTAAGGTTTGGTCTAGACAGGCTATGTCGAGAAATAGCCCAGTTGTTTATCAAGTCACTCTAAAGTCATAGCACATTATTGTAAAATCGTCGCCGACCTAGGAAACCAGGCCACGGTTTAACATACATGATAATTTCGATAGGCTGGTATCGCAAATTATATGACTGCTATTTCGAGCGTGAAGGTGTCATATAAGTACTATGTTGCCAAGCGTTTTTCGCACGTTTTTCGCTACATACCAGCCCCCCTACTCAAATGGCCAATATTCTATTCGTTTGAACGCTACGCTTACTATGAAAATTTAAAAATAAGCAGTAAACTATAAAATTACGTGCCGTAAGCGTGACAATTCCAGACAATACATCGAAGTCTGCGATTTACATTTTTTATGACACGTAATTTAATCATTTATTGCTCATATTTAAGCTTTAAAAGTAAGCGTAGCGTTCTAAGAAAGTTGGCCATTTGAGTAGGGGGGCAGTTTACCTAGGTTAGCGTCACTTAGGTAAACTACATATTATGATTTTCAATATTTGCAATAGTAGTAGTACAGGTATTTATCCTTTCATTATTTTTCATGGAATAAAATAATTTGCGAACGTAACAATTGATATATTATATCAACAAACGGGCTGTAAATAGTGAACGACTATAAAGAACCAATGTACTTTAGTATTATTGATTCTTATTGCCCATACATAATGTCTTGACCTCTACAAAAGATATTTTATTGACTATAATAATTCACAGGTAAAGTTCAGCACAATTACGCAATTCCAGTAACTCAGCTTTTTGTAAGACCTTTACGGGGATCTAAATCGATCGCAATAACTACTTCTAACTTAAGATATTACTTACCTAGCTTATTTTAATAAAGGGAACCAAAGGCACAGTATATATAAGTACTACAAAGCCTGATTGCATGTAAGGTCAGGCGTAACAATATTTCACTTAACAATCTTCTAAAATATCCATGCCTTGGGATTGGAATTATTTTCTGGAAGGTTATTTGAAAAAAAAATGAATGCCTTAAAAGGAAATGTCATTGTTATAAGGGTTCCATGAAAGTGAGAAAAATACTGGTTTTTACCAACCTATGGACAGCTAGTATGGATGAAAATGTCTTTGAAGATAGCAGAAGCTCTAGATAATTAATTTTCGTACCCATCTATATATTTATCCCTATTGACCACTTTTAAATTAATAAAATCTATTTTTACCTGTCCACTGCGCTATCGACGTAAATTCGCATCTAAAAAGGCTTTGTTATCTTATACCTTTAAACGAGCAATTCTTGTATATTTATTTATACTTATGTGATCTCGGAAACGATTCTAACGATATAATATGGAGGTTTTCGGGGGTAAACAATCGATCTAGATTAGTCTTATGTTTGGGAAAACGCGTGTTTTCTAGTTTTCATGCGTTTTTCTTTCGACGCAGGATATGGTCGCTAATTTCGTCCTGCCGGCCACTGTCCGTCTGGTCCAGCGGGTTAAGACGCGGACGGGAAGAAACGAATGTTACGGGTTCGAATCCCGCTCGGTGACTTACCGAGCGTTCAAGTTTATATATAACTAGCGGCCGCCCGCGACTTCGTCTGCGTGGAAAGTTTTTTTTGCTATCCCTCGGAAACAATATTGTTTTTCGGGATAAAAAGTACCCTATGCCCTTCTCTGTACCCCTGAGCATGTGTAGGCAAAATTTCATGATGATCGGTTCAGTAGTCAAGACGTGAAGGCGTAACAAACAAACATTGAAACCAAAGGCTGTCCCTAGGCAAATATTAATAGCTTTTTTCAATCTTCCATTAATATATATTAATGTGCCTTTGCCTTGACCTCATTACTGACGGCTTAAGTAAATAGGCCAGCCTCACATCACAGCTGATTTCAAATTGTGCCTTAAAAATCATTAATAACTTTAACGACTGTCCCGAAGCCTTGCTACAAACTAAAATAACATTTACTACTTTACGTTTAAGGCTACTTGTTGGTTGCTATGAAAAAGGCATCTGCCATAAAAATATACTCAGACTACCATTGTTTATTTGACTAATTGTTTTTCTGACGGTTGCAACGTATAATATGAATTAAAATATAAGTGCTTGAATGACAGAAGAATTATATCTTTTTTTGTATTTGTTTGTTAGTATTGCGTTGAAAAATATTTTTTGCTACTGTTATTATTCTCATTTTGTTATCCGTGTGGGATTAAAATATTAAACTGCATTTTTTTATTACAGGTAATTTAGCGGCTGTTGACTATAGAACTTAGAAGGCTGACTTTCCGTCGAGGTAAAGCTAAGTTAAGGAAAAGTTACAAGGTTTTTGTTAACTCGGCTAAATAATTTCTCCGCTGATTAATTTTTACAGATTGAGATATTTTTTTAGACTGACTTGCACAGAAATGCGTATTTTTTTAAAACATGAATCACTCATTTTTTTTTATTTTCCGATAATTTCGTTTACACCTAAGTTCAACTAAGTTATTTTTGCTGTAGTCACGTCATTCTATGGCTTATAACTTCGGTCATAGATGATCGAATGCTCATAATAAGAATTTAATTTAGTTTTTGCGTTTAAATGCGAGCTTACCGGATACACAACTTAATTATTATTTTAGTTTTATCTTGTCCCAAATTCGCTGAAGTAATTTTCATAGGTAATTTTCATTATCAGTGTGTTATTTTCGGACCGGTTTCTTTGATAAAAGAACATTTAACACTTCAACTTGACGCTGTTATAACTACCTGCTTACAGTTTATTTTCGTGTTTTTGTTAATTTTCTGTAGGAACAACTGTTAAAACAGTCGCAAACACGATAAGTTGCAAAATATCATAAAGTTGAATTATTTACTTTATAGACTTCAAAAATTATAGTAATATAATAGTTGAACTTATAATAATAGAAAGAAAAAACGTGTTAAAAATAGTCTGCATGAATTGAAACGCAAGTATAATAAGTTTATACCCAGAATAACGAAAACTTTATTATTATGAATTATGACGGTTTTTGTGACGTCAAAAGTAAAATAGTAATATTGCTATTTACTCCTTAGTAAAGCAAAAACTTATCCTTCATTTATTATAAGGCATCTTCTGTCTGACATTGTTGTAACCACGAGATTCATTTGCGTAATATAACCTACCCATTGGAGCCATTCCTTCGATTCCCACTGGACCCCAGCGGCTGGAGTGCTCTTCAAATGAGGTTCATTTGAGATAGATCCTTTGCTAACCTGTTGACCTGTTGGATCAACAAACCTCTTGTCCGTTGTACAATTGATCACAAGTCGAGGGTTTAGTCGTAAACCCTACTTGAGTTCTTGTAACAAAAGCCGTTTGAGCTTTTTAGATATTTATAAAACGAGTAAAAAAGCATGGGAATATTTTATATTTTTTTTTGTATCGAGCCAAGTTATAATACGGAATTGCACTCAAATAGGAATCCTTACTTTAGAAATAGGGAAAACCATGCTAGAATTTTAGCAAAATCGCAGTTATGTATAGTACTTATTATTATTATTTACTTTAGTTTTTGTCTGTGACTGCGAACTAACTTTCGCTGCCCATTAGAAGCAGTTTGTGGAAATACTAAAATTATATCAAAATCAACAGTCGCTAGTCATATAATTTTGTTGTCTAAGCAATTAACTTCAAATATATACGTTAAGTTGCACATAGCTAGTAGCTAGTAAGTAGTAGTTAGTGGTAGTTACAAGCATCCTTAATTTTATAATGATCTTTGCCAGTAAATTTAGGTAATTGATGTGTGTATTTTATTTATCTTTATTGAGGCATCGAAGAACTTTCAACACTGGTTCATTTAGAATTATATGATCATAAATACCTCGTTACATAAGCTCGCATCAACAGTAATGATGATGTGCATTTAGAAATCCCGTGACTGTGACTTGACACAGTGAAGACACTACTAGTAGTGTATGTATGCCGTACTTATGACATGAGTGACACTGACAGCTAAATGTCAAATGAATTACGCTTATGTAAAGCAAGTAAACTAGATATGTCGGAATGGATAGGTTTCAAAATGTGGACAGGGACACTCACTAACATCCTACTAATATTATAAATGTGAAAGTTTGTGGGTTTGGATGTTTGTTCCTCAATCACGCAAAAACTACTGAACGGATTTGACTGAAATTTGGCACACAGATAGTAGATAGCCTGGATTAAAACATAGGATGCTTTTTATTCCGATATTTTCACGGGAACGGGAACCACGCGGGTGAAACCGCGGGCGACCGCTAGTTCTAACTAAGTAGACAATTGAACCACTATTTTGAGCTGTAGGTAGTCTTTTTCTATCTCACTACAAAATCACTTTATATGTATAATTATGTTGATTTCGCTTTATTTTCTTTATCAGATTCTGTTTAAGCTTGGACTAAAATAAATAAATTAAGTACCTATTCTGTTTTTACAAAGTGTAGTAGATAAGTGGGTCAAGTTAATTTCACTTTATTACAGTTAGTAAGGTCTAGCAAAGAAAAAGTTAAATTTTATCAAAATAGTCGAAGGTCTATCTAGCCAGAGTACACAGGACCGAGGTAACTTTTAGATGAGACAAATTGGGGATCGGGTCAGAGAGAAATTTGTAAACAACGTCAACTTAATATACCAAATTCAGACCGAATAATACGTAGGCAATATTTCAGGCATGAGCAGTATAATTCATACAAATTAGGCAAATTCTGGGATGGGTGTTTTCGTAAAAGCATTTCATATCAAAGACATTGTTTAACTCCAATCAATCACTGTTCACCAATAAATTTAAAATGGTGCAATGCAGAGTGTTTAGTAATCCTACTAATATTATAAATGTGAAAATTTGTAGGTTTGGAATTTGTATGTTTAGATGTTTGTTCCTCAATCACGCAAAAACTACTGAACGAATTTGGTTGGAATTTGGCACACAGATAGTAAATAGCCTAGATTAAAACATAGGATACTTTTATCCCGATATTCCCACGGAAACGGAAACCACGCGTGTGAAACCGCGGGCGGCCGCTAGTAGCCTCATAAAGCCGAATATGGTAGATTATAGGGACCATCCAACTGAACAACTTTTACTTTGGGAGCAACTCTGAAATCGCGAAAAAACATCATTTCAGAGTTGGTTCTTATAAACTTTTAGATTTTATGCATTCACAATGCTATTTTTATATTAAGATTATAATAATATATAATTGAAAAATATTAGAAAAAATCGACTCAGACGGGACCCGTCTGAGCTGCCACGGGTGAGTCGATTTTTTCTAATATTTTTTAATTATATTACTTATAATCTTGGTTCTTTTAGTTGAAGTAGTTCAGTTTGATGGTCCCTACCTACAACCACAGGCAGCGCGACAGGAAACGCGGCAGGCGGCGCGGCAAGCGAATTTAGTAATCACTGCGCGGTCGTGACGACGAGCTGAGACTTGAGAGGCCGCCATCGCCATCGAGATATAGCACGCAGTGATTTTTGAATTCGCTTGCCGCGCCGCCTGTCGCGCTGGCTGTGGCCGGTTCGAAGGCCATTACCAAACACTCTGTATACTGCTCCTCTTCGTTAGTTGTGCAGGTTCAATACGCGACGTTACATCACGTGTCACGTGCGCGTGCATTGTTGGCAGCACACTTTAATCGGGAAAGCAATCCGACTATTCTGCGGAAAATACTGTGTCCATTTGATTGGTCAGGTCAGTTTCGTGACAGACACGCCACTGTCAGTGGTCTCTCTTAGTGTAATAGCAATGAATACATTCTTAAATGAAATTCTTGGATTCGCATAATGATGTTAGTTGTCATTGTCACCCCTTGTGATAAATTGATATATACCGCTAAAGTGCGCAATCCGTCAATGTGCGAATTAACTAGTTTATGTGCACATTAACTGATCGAGTCAGTAAAAGCAAATGCAATTTTTTTCTTAAAGTAGCAGATTTCCGCACTCAAATCTGCACATTATTGGATGCTACACAGTTAAAGTACGGAAAACAGTGAGTTAAATAGCCAAGGCTTCAGGAAATTTAAGTTAAAGACCTATATTGAAAGTAAATTTTATAAAAACGTCGTTTCTGACGCCTCGCCGACCGCTTCTGCGGCACGCTCGCTCCGCTCGCTTGGTTCGCGCGTTTTTGGTCGCAATACTAACCAAACCTAATAAACTCTTTAAGACTTTTTCCATGGTGGGGAGCTTCACTCCTTTTACGTAATTACGTATTTTTTTCAATTAAAGAACCTGTTTCCGTACTTTAACTGAACCTTGGTCGTTAATGTACAGATTACCAAGTGAATCTGCAGATTACCTAGTTAAATTACGAAATAATAAAAATTTTCGCACTTTAACTGATTCGTCCAGTGAATCTTTAGATTAACTAGTTAATGTGCACTCTAACTGATTTCCGAACTATAACGGTAACAGATACATTTGTTGATCTGTAAATGAGCGCAACACTGTATTAAGAAGTAATTGCCGGTTTTCGAACAGAACTCCCATAACCCATTTGCTTTAGGTCAAAGACGACTACCCTGTGTTAATTGCTATGGGATTACAGTATGACCGGTCACTAATTGAGACACGCTGAGAGTTAAGATACTGGATATTCTATACGTTGTTCAAATTACAGAGTATTAGCGTCCATTCGAGCTTGCGATATAAACGAACCAAGATAAAGGGTGCTAGTTATGATCGAGCTTTACTCGCCTGCTAGATAACTAAATTATTAACTCACGTATAAATTATGTCGTTATGTTGTTTTGCTTGCATTATGTAGTTTGATTATAAAAACATTGTTAAATTTTTTCTTGATAATTTTAGAAGTATTTTGTATTTAATACTTATTGCTAGACTACTTCCTGATATTTTACGAATTCTAATGAAATTAACTTCATATTCTGTAGAGTGTTAAAGTGTTTTATGCTTATAAATGTAACTAGTAGTATGTTCATAAAGAGCAGCTAGGTAATAACTTAAGAACTTTAAACAGTTAGTTAATTTATTGTTTTGAATTATTTCAAATGTAGAGTGTCATCTGATGCAAGTAGAATCTCGAGATAATAATGTTTTGGGTTTTTTTTAAATAACCTCTATTGCCAGATTGCTGCGAAAGTGTCCCACTTTAACGTAAAATGTATTTTTTTTTACCTAAAGTTATCAAGATTGCAAAAGACTTTGCCATCTTTTAAACTAATTACAATTTATTTCACCCTGTAAAGACGTTTTTGAAGGACACATTTGCTACAAGTTACTCCCTTGCAGTTTGAGTTTTAATTGTATTTCGAACTAATAGGTGCCATGTAAGAGGCAAAAGTTGAGACGGCTTCCTGTTGCCTCTCTGTTTACACTTACACAGTTTCTTTGTACCCACTATTTTGTACCCATCACTTGAAATTGTAAATGCTATCAAGAACTTCTGTTTAAAGGTCAGTCATATGGAGAGCCTGCCTCGCGGAGCATTGAATCCGCGAGGCTATCGAAATAAATATCCTAATTTCAATAGAGATGACGGTTGGAAAATTCCACCAGCTTGCGACCCCACCATTCACACGCTAAAGCCCCAAACACACACTGCAAAATCTAATGATACGGCTAGTTCCTTTTGCAAATAAATTAATAAATATAAAAGACGGAGGACGGCCTTCCTCTCCAAGTTTTCTTTCGCCATTTCTTTCTTGGAGGGGCCTCCCAATTTTGTGAAATAGTGGTAGTTTCAGTAGATTCTTTCTTTTTAACATTAATTAATTTACAAAATTAAATTATAAACTAACTTAAACCATTTTTTTTGTTAAATATTAATTTCTGAACGTCTTTAAAAAATTCATCGCTTGAGGGTCGGCTCACGAGTAGCTTCAGTCTCCCGTGACCACGGCAGCTGCAAAGGTGCCGAAACGTCGGGAAAAAAAAAATCACGCGATGTTGCGATTGAGATGGCGCTATACACGATGTTATAGCTCTGTCTCTTTAACATCACTTTGATTTTGCTTAAGAGCTCAGAGTACGGCCTCTAATCACTATAAGTGATCCGTCAGTTCTTCCGTGATCATGGCGCATGCAACTGCGCCGAAATATCGGAGTCTCAAAAACAAACAGGTACATGGTGTAAATCCCGACATAGTTTATTCTATTAATAAAAAATCAAACCAAATACCAACTAATTACCAAAGTACTTTCAATAAAACCGCGCTACTATCCGTTCCAAAGTGTTTTATTTCATGAGAAAATATCATGTTTTAAAGCTGTAGTAATTTCAGTAGATAATTTATTTGCGTAGGTAACATAATTATATTTTAATACTATACCCGTCACGTCACACTTCGGAAAGACCGCAACACTATAGTACTATAACTAGTACATTATTGAATCACTTTACTCCTGAAGTTTGCACGGTAAGCTCCTGGGAAATTTACTACTGCGATTATGTAGCTCAAGTTTTGTAACATTTTAATACTCTGCCGATCTTGGCTTTGTTATGCAAAACACCAAATTTTGAATGTATAATTTATGTAAATAACGAAAATATTAAGTCAGAGTATTATTAAAAAATATCGATTTCGAAGATTTAATATAATATTTTGGAATTTATTGCATTAAAATACAATTAAGCGCCATTCAGACACAAAACGTCTACATATTTCAAAACTAACTGACTTTTATTACTTTCACGCGTGAAACACATAAGAGTTTGTTGTCAGCTATGTGCAAACTTTTTTCATCTGTTTTATTAAGCTTTTTACGGCGTTTCAATGTATGGCAACTTATTATTGATTGACACCACTTGTAAATTTAGTTTTAGAGTGTATAAAAAAACCTATATTGCCCAATACGCTCATGGAGTTTGAATTTCCAAGCAGTCTGTACACTGCCCCCCTACAATGACTGACAAAAGTAGTATCGAAGCGATGTTGTGATTGAGTTGACGCAATATAGGTATACGCGACGTAAAGAGAGCTCTTTAACAATATCACTTTGATTTTGCTATAAGAGCTCAGAGTACGGCCTCTGATCACTAAAAAAAACCAAGTCTTTGCTTACATCGAAGCATCTAATACTTTATTACAGCCAGGACATCGATAATTGAATCGTATTCAGGGCGAGCGCTTCACTAGCGCCACCTAACGCCCTGGGACATCATTACGCCCGCACGGTCACTGACCTCACTCCATACACACGAGGTTGTTGTGATAAAGAACGCGATTACAAAATAAACCACCTTTTTATTTTAGAAGTGGTTAATGTGTTCCGGATCGTTACATTGTCACAAACCGAATAACTTCAGTTTTAAGTACCTACGTAAAAAATAAATAAAAGTCTGACTTGTAATACCCAGGACGTATTTTACAGGTTTCAGACAGCACCATTGGCTTAAATTTAAAAGATTTAACCATAGACTTATTATATTAGATTTAACAGAATTCTATGAAATACCAAATCAATAAGGTGTCCGGAACTTATGAGGAATATCTGCGGAACTGACCCTCCATGAGGTGACGTGTTTTGTTTCTAATAAGTTCTTGTCACGTAGGACTTGTACTATTAGTTATTATGTGACGTAGGACTTGTACTATTAGTTATTCTGTAACGTAGGCATCTCTTGAAGTCGTCGGTAAGACAAATTCAAAGCGTATGTACACCATTAAATGTGGCCATTGTAATTGACAATCTATTAGAACAGATCTCAAGTCTCAAATACAAAAAACGTCCGAAAATAGATCTCTAATACAAAAATTCATCATGCCTGAAAGGTTAGTTTCAGTAATAAGTAAAAAAATTCACAGATTTTACAGTCCCCGCAAGAATCGGAGCATTGAAAATGAACACAAAAATTTACGAAAAACCAAAGTCCTATTATATTTTTAAAGTTACCTAGGTAGTACCTATTTATCTTTACGATTGAGCGCCCGCTGACTGCCTCGACGCAGCCAAAATATTATTAACCGATTTTCAAAATTCCAACGAATGGACTTCTCGTCTGCTTCTGCATCTTTTAACACTATTACCATGACGATCGCTCAATAATCATAGAAGCTACATCACTTTTTATGTACGGAAACAGCCGTTTTTCTACAATTCCAAATCTAAAGGGACCACCTACAGGTCACAATTATTAACTGATTTTCAAAATTATTTTTCCATTTGGTAGCTAAACTAATACCCTAGGACCCTTTTTTTCATTTTTTCTTAAGTCGGTTTTTTTTCCGAAATATTTACAATTTAGTAAACAAACACCCCCCAAAAACCCGGAATTTTTGGAATTTTATAAAATTCCAAAAAAAGTTACCAGTAGATTTTCAAAATTCAAACGTTCACACATGTCTTGATAAATTTCTCAACTTTTGGTACTATTTTCATCTCGATCCTTTTAAAATCCTCGGAGGTATGGCCAAATATACGTCTCAGGCGATTTGCATTTGATAACCATTTTCAATGGTAAAAATACCTTATTGACATATTTAAACGTAACTAGTACGTTGAAGTTTCAGGCGTAAAATCCCAAGCTTCATGTTAACTCGCAGTTTTTCTAAGAAGTTTCATGAACACCTTGTTACTACAGCATGTTCAATATCAAACAAAACAGATATTATTGTGTTCTAGTATTTTTGAATTATAATATAATGCATTTCGATAACCAATAAATACGTTACCCGATGCAGTCATAAGCTACTTGGCCGCGATGGTGCCTGGTGCAGACAAGTCTCGTGTCAAGTCTGAACAGCCCGGACAGTTACCAGCGACTGCTAGTTAACGAACGGTTACGACCCGATCCGATGTGGATTTAAGCGTTTTCAGACAGTTCCTGTCAAGTCCAGTATCAGCTTACAAATTCGCAACGACGACGTTCGTGTTGGTACGTAATAGAAAGACCTCAATCGCTACCAACACTATACCTATACACCGCAAATGATATTCAACATGGTAGTAACTCAAAAAAAATGAATGTTGAGTTACCTATGTATATATTCGGAATCAGCATTTTTTTCTCTACAATCTGCTGGTAAAACAGTTAACTCTAAGTCGTTTGGATTGCATTTTAAGAGGGTATTGCCTGTTACCAAGGCTGCCGAAACATAAGTTTGTGTTACATCTCGAGTTAACACACCAAATCAGAAAATTATTTACAAATGTGAGCGTATTAACTGTGACTTGATACTGTTTTGCCTGTCAACTTTTATAGCTTGTAAATCCTGATATATAAGTCCCAAAGACTTTATTTTTGAAGTATACAAAATAGAAAAATAAAGCTTTTTAACATCTGCGAGCCATAAATACTTCACAGTCAGGAACTATGATTTTTTTAATCTTCGAAACGCTATATCTCAAAACTACGTTTTTTGAGTTAAGACTATGCTGAATATCATGTGCGTTATGTTATGGGTTTGCTTAAAACTACAGGATGATTTCGAAGTCATTAGCAATCTTTTAAACTAAGAATTTAACCGCAATATGATGTAACTTTCGGACTAAAGCGAGGGGGTGGTATTTGGGGTTCAACCACCCCCTGAAATAAAGACACAGTACTTAGTAAAATTATTTATTCTGTCAAGCATTTTTTTAACATACCGGCCTGGTTACGCCTTTGATGCATCAGTAAAGCTAGGGTTTCCTAGGATGACGGTGCCGTCATACTACGGCCGTAATTTAGCGGTGTAGAACGTTTTCTATGTAAACAATACGGCATGGTTTCCTAGAGAGCGGTGCTAGACAGCGACGTCAAAAAGCGGTGCCGCCATTTTTATGACGGCCGTCATGACGGTGTAGGATACAGTTCGAAAACGTTTTTTTGCGAGATAGCGGTAACAAAATGAATTCCTTCTGGAGCAACGAAGCCGACGAAATTTTAATAGATTTCGCCCGTAATCATGAAGTCCTTTAAGTATAATATAGAAAGTAAAGAATTTAGGAAAACACATTTATTTATTTTGACATTTTTATTATCTTTTGTCATTCTTATTAAAAATTCAGATACCTAATTCCATTTTTAAAAAATTACGGCCGTAACGCTGTTGTACGGTGTTGTTACTTTCCACGTGTCTTCACCGTTAAAACGGCCGTAAAATTACGGCCGCTGACTGACGTTTACGTCCGTAAAATTACGGCCGCTATATGACGGCACCGCTTTCTTAGGAAACCCTAGCTTAAGTAATCTTTGATTGCAGGATTTGCAGTAATAATAGATTTAGCTAAGATGAATAAGTTAATATATTATTAGATCAACTTGATCAAGTTATTTCAAACTTTAAGATTGAAAGTGTGTTTCGCTATAACTATGAAAATGAGACTTTTTTATACACATTCATTGCGACCTCCCATCGTGTTTTGTTATTAGCGAATTCAATAATTAATTACACTTTTGCATAGTTAACATAACAAGGTTATCTTGATTTTAGCCAACAGTTTCAAGTTCTAGACGGCATTTAAAGCTTTTTGTTATTTATTTTTATTTTATTTTACATGTCATCTTTCCTTTCTAAATTTCAAATTTTATGTGTCAGTGTTTTCATGAAGCAATAAGCTTTTACGATTTAATGTTATTATAGATTTTTTCCACTGATTCTTAAATCTCATTTTAATTTGATGGCATGTAAAAAAACACTTTACCTAAACACTTCTGTTGTTTTTGCGTTTACCATACATTAAAATAAACACTTTTTCAGATACTAGTAGGAAAAACAAAAATCTACTTAACACAAACCCAAACTAAAATAAAATCGCGCTAGTTAAAATAAAAAGTGTTTTACGTCACTTTACCTAAGTCAAAAAGTTGTTTTTTTTTATTATTATTTAGTGCATCCTTCCGATTATATTGATGCTCTGTTCTTTTGAAAGATATTCGTCCACTTAACAGAGAAGGCTATGGTACAGTTCATGTAACTTTATCTGTGCGATTCAGGTTTTGGTACAGTCGGCCGCGCGGCGGGTCATTTCCGGTCACTCCACCTCGTCCTATTGCAAATGGCGACAGATAAAACGAAAAACTAGACGGAAAAACCGTTGGAAACATGTGGAAGTTAGTCAAGTAGGAACCCACTTGTTGTGACAAATGTTTTTGCAGAATAGGGATGTTGACTTATGAATAAAATAACGAAATACTAATAAAAATCGTAAACATATCAAACTTTTGGAGTAGCTTGTATACCTCTTGGTTTTATATATTGCGTATTATTTGTTTTATGACTCTTCAAAGTTGGGTGGACAAGTCCATTTAAAAAATTTTAAAATTTGTTAAAATAAATAATACATTTAATTATTCCGTAAAATTTATAGCAAATATGTCAAAGAAACCATTTTGATAAACACAATATTTAATATAGCTTCCGAACAAATTTCCTACGCATTGCACATTTCAAACTGTGATATCTCGGGCAGTTTTCATGCTAGCGAAATAATTATTATACAAATGTTTCTTTTTTTGAGGGGTAATTTATGTAACATAAAATAAAAAAATAGTCAACATGCCTATTTACTTTCACTATTGAATGTAGGTAATGCCTACAAAGCTGCCTTTTAAAATATTAATCAAAATTCATTTGGCTGAAATTCTTGTAAAACAATGATTTTTAAGGAAAGGTGAACGTGATCTCTACTTTTATTCATCCAAGGATACCTTATACGTTAAAGTTCTATTATTTTATCCATATTTATTTTTATATGCATGAATACAATTTTACTGAAATGAACAAGAAAGTTGAAAGAAATTCCTAAAAAGCATAACGGTTTTGCTTTCCGTCCACGTATCACCCGGATGGCAATAAACTTTTGAATGCGGTGCGGGCCCGAAATAAAGCGCGTATCGCGATCTAGCCACAAACAAAAGCACTGTACGCTGTGACTTAGAACAATACCTACGACGAGACGATGTTAATAGGTTTCTTGCCAAGTAAACAAAAACAACGAAAAACATAGTATTTATATATAGCTCTAAATAAACAAACGAATGTCGGCCGGTAATGGAAAAAATATAATTATAATTTCGTTGAGTTGTCAAAATACTGTAAGGACAAAGAAAAAAGTAATAAATAATAAAAATGTGCTAACACTTTGTGTCTTTATGAATTTTCTCTAGACGCTGCTTTTTATGTGAATAATAGCACAGATTAATATAATATTGTACTAGTAATAACAGTCATTCAACATTCTATCTAACCCTTTTAAAATTTAAAATGTAAATAGTTTGTACCCGGCTCAATTAAAGCCCACATTTCTGGGACTAGTTCAATTACAAATGATAATTACATTACACGCAAACATTTGGCTAGGCCGGTTCCTAACAAAGTGTTAAAGCTGTTGGCATTTGAACTGTCAAATGTCAATTGACCAGTAAACGGCAATGACTATGTTACCCAACATTAACTTGTCATGTATTATAACGCGATTAATTGCCATTGAGTGATGACTCTTGCTTACTTGTTATTCGCAAATTAGACGTAGTTATTCGGAACCATAGAATGATAGATGTATAGACGTGGTATAACTTGCCTTATTCATAAAAACAATCTAAAAATAGAGTTAAAATTAATTTCAGTTTAAATGCTAACGAGGCTTATTACTTAGAATAATTACACCTAGAAGCCGTGTCCTTGTATGCAAAGTGAGGCAACTTATACTGAGCCAAAATGGCTCAGTTCTCAGATTTATATCCTTCATACGTTACCTAATCGTAACTAAAATCCAATAATATAATAATTAATATCTTTAGGGTAGGGCTATTGAAACTGTTGTGTACTTATTAGGCATGATTATTTAATAATGAACAATAAAAATCTGAAAACGGCGCCATTTTGGCTGTTTTTGTTGCCTTACTTTTGACAGCGCGCTTTGTAGGTGTAATTATTCTAAAGCTTATTATTATACATCATATAACTTTCATAAATAACTAACGTATTTTAAGAAAATGTTCGCATTGAGTTACTTTAACTTTATTATGTCGTTGTTCTGTCGAATCCATAGACAAAACCGGCAAATCCTCTGGCTGATTTCCACATTTTCCAAAAAAAGCTGTTATGTAGGCAGCCATGTTATTCATTAATATAGGGATAAAATAGGCAGCACTCTTTTATAACTTCATCAAAGATTTATTGTAACGTTTGTCGCTATTGAGCGATTATGAATACCTACTTAGAATAATAACACCTAGAATAATAGTTCTCTACAAAGCGCACTGTCAAAAGTGAGGCAACTAAAACAGCCAAAATGGCTCCGTTATCAGATTTTATTTCTCATTATTACCTAATCATACCGAATAAGTACAAAACAGTTTCAATTTTCCTACATCTAGGAGATTATTTACTACATTACAGGATTTTAGTTATGATTAGGTAACGTATGAAGGACATAAATCTAAAAACTAAGCCATTTGGCTCAGTTTTAGTTGCCTCACTTTGCATACGAGGACACGGCTTCTAGGTATTATTATTCTAAGTAAGTATGAATAATTATATTTCAAGTAATTCTTTATAACAAGCTTATAGGCCTTCCGTAACTTTTATGAATAAGACGGTTTGCCTTCTCATTTGCGATGTTGTAATTGTAAGCTATTGACGTGTGAAGTGCTAACAAATGAATATGTGAATGAATGGCACCGTGCACGCTTTTAGCGCCACCACAGAATAGATAATAGTTTTTTGCAACTTTGTTGGCTTTGACCTGGCCGTTTTGACGTTTTGATATGTAATGGCGGCATTGTAACAAATATTAAAAAATACTATACATATTGTGTTATTAATGTAAATTTCAAAATTACTGTGATTTGTGTGGACAAAGTGTTGCTAAATAATTTTTGGTCATTTAGATTAAATATGGCAAGTAAGATCTATTCGAAAAGAGTGTTTCATTTTGGTTATATCATGGTTTGTTTATTTCTTTTTTAGTTGTAAATTTTGTAAAACAAGAGGATAAAGCTACTTTAATAATTTTATTAAGTGATAATAAACATATATAATTGTTCCTGTAATAAATATCGTTTTCAAACAGATTACAGAGCCTACATTGTTTCTACTTTTTGCCACCATGAGCGCTGCGATCGATTATTATACCTTCGCACCCAGCCAAAAGCTTCTTGCACCCAGCCAATAGGTATTGAAAATATTGATACTCGTAATAAGGTAGTCAAATTAAATTAGGTAAGTATATTTTACTATTATTCATTTGAGTTTGTGCATAATCTGAGGAGCTTGAAGTTGGTCTTTGATGTGTAAATTTTTGATTAATGAGTATCGAGAAGCTTTTAAAAAAGTTGTTCTTATTAAAAGTTTTTTGTAATCAGTACCCGCATCACGAACGACTATCGAGAAAAAAAAACGCGCGTAAAAAGTATTTTTATAGGGAAATTTTTACAGCGCCATCTACCGCTGAAAATCGAAATGAGGTTTCCCCTAGAAGATTACTCTATATTCGACTCTATCGAGTACTTTTACGGACGTTTTTTTTCTCAATAGTATGTTTGTGTTCGAGTACTGTACATACCGGTAGTCGGTAGCAATGAACATCTAAGTATTGACACAGAATAGATATAAGTACTACCGTACAGAAAGGAAACTCCGCCCCGCCCCACAATCAATTACCTCACCCCACCCCGCGAGTTCGTGTGCCGAATCGTGTGCAAAAACGTCACTGTGTATGTGTAGCGTCTTTGTAGTAGGTAGGTGAAACGCGGCGCTTGTGTGGAGTGCCCGGGGTGTGGTATGGAGCAAAAAAACGCGCGTAAAAAAATACGATAGAGCAACTTTGTATGGAAAATTTGTACAGCGCCATCTACCGCCGAAAAGCGGAATGAAATTTCTAATAGATAAAATACTCTACCGAGTACTTTTACGCGCGTTTTTTTCTCGACGTTCGTGCTAAGGCAGTGCCCTAAGTACACAAAACTTTTATAAGTAGGTACAACTTTTATAAATGCTGATTATCAAACTAATATTATTTTGGATTAGAAATAAATATCACTTTAACAATTTTCACAATACAACTTATTTAAAAAAGGGCCTTGAAACTTGTTCTTTCGCAGAATAGAAAGAAATATATAAAACTAATTTGTAACATTTCTATGATGAGATACAGTCCTGGCGGGCGCAGAGGTGTCCGACTGACGTCATCGCTGTCGCCTCCGGGCATCCTGTCGCCTCCGACCTCCTGTCGCCTCCGACCCTCCTGTCACCGACCCTCACGGAACTCCCTTAGCGCCGAAAACATGGCCGAGATTTAAGTGAACCATATTTATAAACTCACTAGCGGCCACCCGCGGTTTCACCCGCGTGGTACCCGTTCCCGTAGGAATATCGGGTTAAAAAGTATTCTATGTTTTAATTTAGGCTATCTACTATCTGTGTGCCAAATTTCAAGCAAATCCGTTTAGTAGTTTTTGCGTGATTGAGGAACAAACATCCAAACATCCATACCCACAAACTTTCACATTTATAATATTAGTAGGATTTTGTTTGCCCTTCCACACATTAACATAAGCAGCTAAACTCTTGGTAAATTAGTAAATGCAACGAAATAATAGGCAATTACATGTATTGGAACAAAAAAAAACTGTATCGGATATTATTAAAAAGAAATTACTAGTAAATAATTAAAATCCGATTTCAAGAAAAATCAAGTTCGAGTTTGAGTTACACCAAGATACGCAAAAATACATTATAGATAGTATCTGCAAGAAAGCAATTAACCATTATTTATTATTAATATTATTATAAATATATCAGATCCTTTCAAATATTGTTAAAGTTAATTACCTTTAAAAATAAATAAAAAGGAATAAATTCGGCACTAGGTATTTCCGCAACATGGCGGTGTAGTGTCACGCCACATGACGTGATAGGGAGTCAAAAAGTACAACACAGTTTACAACACAATAATATTTACACGTAGCGACTTGGCAGGTAACTTTAGTCAATTTGCACTTTTTAACGAAAATCGCTTGTAAAATCTAATCGCACACCTAATTTCAATGATGGAGCGATTTGATTCTACAAGCGATTGTCGATAAAAAGCGCTAATTGACTTATGTCGCCTGTCAAGTTGTCTCTTCAGGTAAATACCCCATAAAATAAACAAGTTATTTAAAATATTCTTCATACAATGTGTTACCTTTAAGGTTTTCTTTTTCTTTCTACTCTTACCCCAATTTCTTTGTGGGTTTCATCTATTTCTTCGTTCTCTATCACAAAATGATAATAATTATTTAGTGAATACATTGTCACACCCATACAATATTATCATTCATACCTATGAATTGAGTTAACCCGGTTATTTTTTAGCAGTAATTAAAATTTTAAAGGTCTATTTTTCGATTCGAATTTTGCGTCGGCGTACAAAGGTTTAATGTCTTATTTCCGATTATCTGCAGTTGCATTTGAATTACAAAGTGGTAATTGAAATGAAAAAAACATTATTCACGCACGCATTAATCAAAGCTAAATATGAGTTCATTCTTTAGAGGGCTCCACACTCGCGCCGCGAAAGCCCGCGAAGGCCGCGAAGCGCGAGTGTGGAGGGTTTCGCAGCTTCGCGTATGGGCTTCGCGGCTTCGCGTTCGCGCTTCGCGGCGTTCCCCGTCCGGTGGCGGTTTTTTGGTCCGCGTCAAAAGAGGGCTCCACACTCGCGCCGCGAACCGCGGCCGCGAATCACGGGCGCGGTTCGCGCATGAAAACGGTGCGAACAATAAAGCCCTCCAGACTCGCACGTGAACCGCGGCCGCGAATCACGGCAATATTAGTTCGGCATACAAGTCCTTTGACGCGGACCAAAAAACCGCCACCGGTCGGGGAACGCCGCGAAGCGCGAACGCGAAGCCGCGAAGCCCATACGCGAAGACGCGAAACCCTCCACACTCGCGCTTCGCGGCCTTCGCGGGCTTTCGCGGCGCGAGTGTGGAGCCCTCTAAAGGACTTGTGTGCCGAACTAATGTTGCCGTGATTCGCGGCCGCGGTTCACGCGCGAGTCTGGAGGGCTATATTTTTCGCACCGTTTTCATGCGCGAACCGCACCCGTGATTTGCGGCCGCGGTTCGCGGCGCGAGTGTGGAGCCCTTTTAATAATATCGGAATGGACAATATGATCATAAAGCCAAAAAATAAATGGATATGACATTTTATTGTTTTGTCAAGCCAACTTTTGTCATCACAATTTGAAAATGTTTTATAAATTAGCTATTACAAAATCTAAGTAGTTATCCTATATTACCTATTTTTCAGAAAGGATCATACAGATAAAAAATATAAATCTTCAAAAGATACTAAAAACCGGGTTGTGTATTACTGTCAATAATAAATGAGTTCGAGATATTTCTGCAGTAATATTAAATCGAAACTTATTTGTTATACAAATTGTGCCGCTTTTACTTTGACGAATCAATTTAAAATAATGTGGCGTCATTTTGTTTGCGGTTTCTGACGTTATCTTGTTTCAGAAGAGTTTTTAAAATTGTATTGACATTATTTTCATTGACATTTCTAGTTGGGAATTTGAGATTTATTATTCTATTCTACAATAAGATTTTACCTTCCCTGATGAAATCCGTGCAAAAGGAAAATATAGACGATTCAAAAGTATTTAATAATTAATTTTATTTGAATAAAGCTTATTTGACTTTGATGTCAATGTGAAAATTTTCCTCCGGCCGTTTAACACTTTAGATTTCAATACCTAATCGATTCATAAAGTACCTACCTGGTTAAAGCTTTTAAAAAAAGGATAAAAATTAAAATTAACCCTCAAAAATATCGACATCAATAAAATAGTTGTCTCAAGTCCATCATCATGTTAGGAAGTAACTTGTGCTTAGAAAAAAACCAAGGTCGAATTTCAGCAAGCGAATTTTGCACGGATTTCATCAGCTCCTTAAAGGAATTTGTGTTTTATTGTGATTAAAGTGTTGTTAATTCGTAGGAGAGGTTCTTTTGAAATCTCCGCAAGGTCGAATACCGACGGCTTGCAATGCAGCCTTGACGATCGCAATGAGAAATTGCCTTTCTTTGTCGATGGAGTACTAGGTTACAAAGACAATACATAAATAGCACGAACCCTTCACACTTATAGGGATGTCGTAAGAGACTAATAACTTGAAGATGGTACACCTACACAGCTACACATCTTAGATCTCTATGGACCAGACTATTGGCAGTAGAAAATTTTTAATGAAGTCAGTCCAACAGTCAGTATTTTTGTTATTTGTACTGTATTTTTGTAAGTTTATTGATTTGATCACTTAAACTTAGATTATATAGGTATTTAATTTTCATATAGCTGGCACACTGTCCTCCAAATATATTCTCAGCT
Source organism: Agriphila tristella (assembly GCA_928269145.1). Lineage (NCBI taxonomy): Eukaryota > Metazoa > Arthropoda > Insecta > Lepidoptera > Crambidae > Agriphila > Agriphila tristella. The sequence goes on along the minus strand of OV743440.1, from coordinate 24,378,109 downwards.
ATCTTAAATCAAAGGTTGTCTGGATGATTTCGCTTCCAGCTATAGGCTGACTTTGCCCACCATGATTTAAGTTTGTTCTTTAGTGCAATATCATCATCCTCCTGCCCTTATCCCAATTTATTTATAGTGTTCTACACAAAACAAAATTTTGAGCTCGTAGAACGACCACTATTGGGGTCGGCGCAGCATGTAATTCATACTGCATTAGGTTTTGGCAAAGTTTTACGGTCGGCCGCCTGCTTGACACCAACCCTCCTCGGGAATGCTGTTGTTGACAGTTTCCTCGCTGCCATTCGAGTGACCCTTTGTGCGATGGTCTGTACCGGGTTCTTAAAAACTTCCCTCTATCGCCTTCTACGATACCCACGGGATGAGATGGGACAGTCCTATTCTTAACCGGAACTGTACGGCGTTTTGTTCTTTAGTGCAATAGTGTTCATTAATTTTATTATGGTACATAAATTGTTCGATATATATAGTTAAGCTGATTTTAATAATCAAAATTATGTGGCGGCAATAGAATGTTAATGCAATGGACCTAGATGCATGCATCCTATTACAGTTTCTAAATTCAAGCAAATTTTACGCATAGTTTCACTTAGCGCACCTAATTGCTTAATTTGCAACCAGACCAATTAATTTCAGATATTTTTGATGAAAGCTGGTGTGTTAGTAAATTACGAATGTCCTCAAACTACCTAATTAGATTATTTTAAGTTCAACTGTATGAAAATTAATTACGATAATAAACAAATACCATTGGTATTAGTTTTTGGTATTAATTAGAAAGGAATAGATCATTCCGCTCCGACAGATGTCAAATTATGAACTTGACTGCCGGATGTGCTGTTTACACGGCGACAAGTGAGTTGGAGGGGAGCGGGAAACGAAGCGGGCGGGGGTTGCGCGCTACTTGCCTGTTCGAAAAATAAAACCCGATCCTATCCTGCGGCAAGTCGCTACATTTACTTACTTATTTACTTGCCGGCCGGTGTCCACACGTGGTTTTTACTTACTTACTACTTATGGATGTGTAAATTGCCTTAAGACTCAAATACGGCTTAACCGATTGAAGTAATTTTTTTTTTCGTTTTATTCGCTATAGTACTGGGGCAGTTTAGAAACAAAAAAAAATTAAAAAAATCAGCCAATTGCGCGTGTCGGGCCACGCGCAGTATGGTACCGTAGTTACTTCATACCTATTGATGTGCCGGGTGAGAATATTCACGGCTTCTTTTTTGTCTGCAAAAATAACTTTGTTTTCACAGTTATATTGTTATATTTGCGGTTTTGTAAAATGTGCTATATCTCGAAAAATTATTACTACATCTCGTTCAAACCAATTTTCGTTGAAAGTGTTTCTTAAGATCAAAGTCGAAGTCAAAGTCAAATAAGCTTTATTTAAATAAACTTAATTATTAAGTAGGTACTTTTGAATCGTCTATATTTTCCTACCACCCGTTCCCGACTATAGCATATATATAGAGGCTCCCCTTAATGTTTTTTTTTTATTATCTTTTATTTATTTATTTATTTTCTTATTTTTGTGTACGGACAGACAGACAGACATGACGAATCTATAAGGGTTCCCTTTTTTCCCATTAAGGCTACGGAACCCTAAAAACCCAAAAGAACAGCTAAATAATCGAAAATTCAATATACCCTATGGAACTACTTTTGACGGCTGATCTTACTTTGATAAAGAAGTTATCACATAGAGGTTTTAGGGTTTTAGTATAACGATAAAAAGCATTCGGTGAAATAAAAAAGCATAGTGGTGTTGATTTCGTTTAAGTTTTCAGTAATAGCTAATTAATTAAATAGATGACGTTGGTTTTCAATATTTCAAAATTCTCAAGATAAAAAAAAAATGATAATCATATAAATCTGTACCACCTACGAAGTTCACAGTGTCCACATAGTGTTCAATAAATACGAATAATAACTAATGCCTTAAGGAAATAAGTTAAGCATTTATTGAAATAAATCTGCGAGCTCACGAAAAGGAAATGAAACGTCCACCCAAACTCGTTAAATTAATCATTTGTTCATTCCAAAAGAACCTCGGGCTTCACCTGTTGAACGTAAAGCTCTGGAAGAATAAAAAACTCAACTCCTTTCAAATTACCAGACCTTTTCATACACATTGTCTACATTGTCAAAAAAAACAACAGTTTTCCGGGTTGGAGTTTCCATTGTTGTATTTTTTGTTTTTTTCTCGTCCTTGATAGGATATCAAGGACGAGAAAAAAACAACAATGCGTTACAAACAAAAATGCGTTAGTTAGAGCATTAAAATGCTCTAAGTTGATATATCCGTCCGAGATGCGTGCTCATTTTAATTGTCAATTTCCACTCGAACATAGTGCTTGAATCGATATTGCAGAGCGATTTTTTTAACGATTATGTTCTAGTTTTCGCAGATCTTAGTCTTGATAAATTATTTCCTTCGTTCTCAGAAGATCCATCGCCCAGATCCACAATGGGTTTAGTGAGTTTTTTTTCTCATAAGATCTATAATATAATGGATCTAGTGAAAGGTTTTTTTCTTAGTTGATCCATTAGCCAGATGCATGATAGATCTAGTGAAGTTTTTTTCTCACGACCGACCCGTAGTCACACCGTATCATGTCAGGTAAGCTTGGCTCTAGGGTCTTTTAGCCTTGCTTTCAACAGGTGTCTGCGTGGAATATACCTGTCCATAGAAACTTGATCTCCCTCAGGATTTCAGGCTTCGATGAAATGATGCAACCGTTGTCAGCTTTCAGCTTCATCTGGCCCTGCCCAATAGACAGATCTCTCGCGATAAAGTTTAGCTCCTCTAAATCTATGCTACCCTGGTACTTTAGTAACGTTTCATCAACTTCTTTCAATTTCAACTGCAGCAGTCAAAAAAGGATTGAAAATGGAGCGATAACATGTGAGCGAGAAGAGAATAATGTACGATGCCCAAACAACATTTTTTTCCACCAGTATAATTCGCATGTGATCTATTCTGTTCTGTGGCCGTACTTTGAATTTAAGTTCTTTGAGATTTGTTCTATTAGATCTATTATAGATCTTATGAGAAAAAAAATGTCACTAGATCCATTGTGGATCTGGCCGATGGATCTTTTGAGAATGAAGAATATTTTTTCATACTTACCCTCTTGCTGATTCAGATGCTAACACATGAACACACATCAAAAATGTCATCTATAAGATATTTAACATATCATACATAAGAATGTGTCATGAAAAGAGATGGGAACTAATAAAATAAGAATAAGCGATTCATATTTTTCAAAAGTACTATGCTTTCAATCGACATACAACCCCTAACCTGCCCCCCTACTCAAATGGCCAACATGCGTTTGAACGCTACGCTTACTATTAAAGCTTTAAAATAAGCAGTAAACTATAAAATTAAGTGCCGTAAGCTTGTCAATTCCATACAATACATCAAAGTCTGTGATTTACTTACATGACATGTTATTTAATCGTCTATTGCTCATATTTGAGCTTTTTAAGTAAGCGTAGCGTTCAGTCGTATAGAAAGTTGGCCATTTGAGTAGCGGCTGCTCTCCGAATCAATATTATTTACTGGTTGCACTAAAATTCTTCGTTACAGGGTCTTGATTCAATTTGCCAGGCTTATGAGCGCGTTAGATTTCCCCGGGGCCCGCGGTTGTTTCCGTACGCTGGCTATAGGGATTGTTATTTCACCATTTCATATCAAGACAATTATATTACTTTTAATCTTTGAATAACATTGTTAATGGATTCTTATTCTTAAGGGAGAAATGTAGGGACTGTTGCTCAGCGAATTTAAACCTTATTTAGAGACGGTGGCAGGTGACGACAAGTGAAAAATGAAATTGTATTTTCAACAATAAATTTGGAACGAGTATAATTTTTTACTTATTTTATTACTGTACCTAATGGATTCTGACGTCAACGAGTAAAAAATCTGAAACATAATTTTCTAAACGCGTACCAACCTATGTTAGCTGTGGTGTGAACAACTTTTTAAGAAAATGGGTAAAACTAATCGCTAATGTGACTACTTCTAATTGTTTATGTTATAGTCAAGCGCCGAAGCTCCGGCACTCTTAAGTTTGACTAGTCAAACCTTAGTTTTAGGTGTGTTTCGGCCTTTGACTAACGAATTTATGGCCAAACCTAGGAAAGACTAACTTGGGCAGTCAAAGGCCGAAACTCAGTACGATCAATCGGAGTTTAACAAGTCAGATTTAAATTAGGTACCTAAAGAATTTGTTATTTTGTATCTAAAATTATGAAAAGTACATTCTTTAGAGTGAAACTTTGATTAAATTAACAATCATCCTGTAAACAAAGGCAGCTTTGACTAAACTCACATCGTAAATGAATGATGTTTTTCATACATCTTGAGGTTAAGTTTAGCCAACTGCTGCCTTACTCCTGTAGGTCACGTCACGTGATAGGTTAGAACTTAGAAGTTTCTTGGTTATTAGTTAGTCTTAAATTTCGTGGTTAATTTTTTTAACAGACAACGGAAATCTTTGATTCGCAGGAACATAGTTAATTTAGATAAATTAACATACTAAATAACACATTCTGTAGGTAGGTACCTAATTTAAGTCTGACTGGTGAAACCCCGATTTGATCGTATTAAGTTTCGGCGTTTGACTGTCCAAGTAGGGCTCTCCTAGGTTTGGCCATAAATTCGTTAGTCAAAGCCCGAAACACGCTTTTATTTTGGACTTTGACTAAGGATTCTTGTCAAACCTGAGGTTTGACTAGTCAAACCTAGGAGCGCCGGAGCTTTGGCCTTTGCCTATAACCTATATACGTAATTCGTTTAACAAATCGATCTGCATGAAAAAATCTAAAACGAGATAGTTGGCACATTTATTTTTATTCAATACTAGCTTCTGCCCGCGACTTCGTCCGCGTGGAAATTAGAGAATATCCTTAGGGAACCTTCAACCAGGTTCCGACCAGCCGTTTTAACGCGATTAGGCGGGTCCCCACCAAGCGCACTGCCTCGCAAGGCAAGACGTTTGCCGTGTGTGGCGGGCCTCGCACGAGGCTGCTCGCTTGGTGGGGACCCGCCTAATCGCGTAAAAACGGCTGGTCGGAACCTGGTTGAAGGTTCCCTAAGGATATTCTCTAATTTCCACGCGGACGAAGTCGCGGGCGGAAGCTAGTTTATTACAATAATCAGAATTGGGTTCTGGTTCTTGGTTCCCGTTCCCGCTCCCGTTCCCGTTCCCGTTCCCATTGTCGTTCCCGTTCCGCTTCCCGAATCATGTCCTGAATCATGTCCACCATGTTGGACTTCAAAATAAATGTCATTTTCGCAATCACCATCCCATAAAACCTCAAGAACGACATCCATATCGTTTTTTATGTTTACTTACCCATTACCCCTTAAGGGGTTGATTTTTAAAATCACAAAATATATGTTTGCCTATTTATTTTTAGACATGCTCCTACGAAGTTTAAAGTTGTAATGTCTATTTTATATTATTTTCCATACCAAATTTAAACAGCATTTTCACCCCTTTAGGGGTTAAATCATGTCGACCATGTTGGACTTCAAAATAAATGTCATTTTTGCAATCATCATACCTGAAAACCCCAATAACGACATCCATATCTATTTTAGGTTTAGTTTCATCCCCATTTCATCCCCATAGGGGTTGAAATACTAACCAATAACAATAAACGTTGCGTTATATTTCCATCTGTGAGCCTAAATTATAAATTTAGCGATTTTACTTCGAAAAGTAAGGATTTTCTTCTATACACCACTTTATACCCCTTTTCACCCCTTCGGGGGTAGAATTTTGAAAAACGCTGAGACACGTATTTATTAATTTTCAATCATCAGCCTAAACACAAAATTTGAAGGTCCTAGCTTTAAAACTGAGGGACTTTCATACAAACTTTCATCCCTTATTTCATCCCCTTAGGGATGGAATTTTCAAAAATCCTTCCTTAGTGGATGCCTACACTGTATAAAGTATCTGTGTGCAAAATTTCAAGTCTCTAGGTTCAGCGGTTTGGGCTGTGCGTTGATATCTCACTCAGTCAGGACTTTGAATTTTATATATATAGAGATATCTTTATAATCTCTACATAGGAACCACTAGTTGTCTAGAATCTTATTATTTATTCATACCTGTTTGATCCGGTGAAAAATGGTCCTGTCAATAACTAATTAAATTCTACAAAATTGCAGCAATTAATTAAACACGTGTTCGATCAATTCAATTTAAATGTCAATTTATAAATTATTCTATTAAAAGTGGACCAGTTCTCAAAGTGACACTGACATATTTTAATCATATTAATTTATGCTAAATCTACTCTAAATTCAGACGCAGCTGGCCAACTTCTGATCTTTGGGAATATTCCTGTAATAAAACTATTGATACAGAGTTAAGTGCGTGTTTACTAAAATGAGACTAACTTGAGCTACTTTTCAAGTAATCGAAGTTCCTTTCAGATATCATCCAAAATTTTTATGACGACAGTACAAGCAATACATAAGCAAGCGAGTCAAACCAAAAAAGCCTTGCTTGGTTCTCATGGTCCGTGAGCCCGCGACAGTATTGCCTACGTCATATGCCATCACGATGAAATGCATCGCACACGGTCGGAAAAGTTGTGCTGAGCGAGGCTCAGAAGATGACCAGAATACCTTAAACTTATTTTTTTTTGTTTTTTTGTCATTTCAGAACTGACAGACTTATGTTTACTCTCTCTACGATTGAAAACTAAATGATGACACGGGTCTCTTACTGATGTCACATGACATAAATATAATCTTAAAAATTTGACCGGAAGTGGAAGATTTTCTAAAGCTTCCGGCCAATTTTATTTGCGATAATCTTCTGATCCTCGCTCAGCAAGCACAACTTTTCCGACCGTGTGCTTTTTCATCGTGATGTCATATGACGTACAGGCAATACTGTCGCGGGCTCACGGACTATCACGGCATATTGTGATTTTTTTTTCGCTATAACCACAGAATAGGTATGTAACTCTGTTTTACGGCTTCACCAAAATTCAGTAGGATTACGCTTTTTGGTGTCTGTGTTCAAATGAGTCTTTCACATATTTTCCACTTGAAGTAATGAGAGAACTTTGAAATCTTGTAAGTGATTGAAAAAGACTTCACTTATCGTTAGTATTCTCCACTTCGTTTGAATATTTACTAGCAATGCAGATAATAGGAAGATATTTCAAACAAACTTACATTAAGATGAATAAATAATGAAAAATATTAGAAAAAATCGGCTCACCCGTAGCAACTTAGACGGGATTCGAACCCGCACCCTTAGGATTCCGGCCCAATGCACTACCAATTATGCTACCAAGCCGCTGAGGGATGTGGCGAAATTTTCTAATACTTTCCACGCTTCCGCTGAAGATCAGCGCCATCTCACCAATGTGAAGAGAACTACTTCGACATTCGGTTGTAGCATCTTTGCAGATGCCAGACAATCAATTAAGGTGAAACAGTACAATTTTAAACTTTTAGATTTTTGCATTCACAATGCTATTTTTATATTAAGATGAATAAATAATGAAAAATATTAGAAAAAATCGGCTCACCCGTAGCAACTTAGACGGGATTCGAACCCGCACCCTTAGGATTCCGGCCCAATGCACTACCAATTATGCTACCAAGCCGCTGAGGGATGTGGCGAAATTTTCTAATACTTTCCACGCTTCCGCTGAAGATCAGCGCCATCTCACCAATGTGAAGAGAACTACTTCGACATTCGGTTGTAGCATCTTTGCAGATGCCAGACAATCAATTAAGGTGAAACAGTACAATTTTAAACTTTTAGATTTTTGCATTCACAATGCTATTTTTATATTAAGATGAATAAATAATGAAAAATATTAGAAAAAATCGGCTCACCCGTAGCAACTTTTTTTCTAATATTTTTCATTATTTATTCATCTTAATATAAAAATAGCATTGTGAATGCAAAAATCTAAAAGTTTAAAATTGTACTGTTTCACCTTAATTGATTGTCTGGCATCTGCAAAGATGCTACAACCGAATGTCGAAGTAGTTCTCTTCACATTGGTGAGATGGCGCTGATCTTCAGCGGAAGCGTGGAAAGTATTAGAAAATTTCGCCACATCCCTCAGCGGCTTGGTAGCATAATTGGTAGTGCATTGGGCCGGAATCCTAAGGGTGCGGGTTCGAATCCCGTCTAAGTTGCTACGGGTGAGCCGATTTTTTCTAATATTTTTCATTATTTATTCATCTTAATATAAAAATAGCATTGTGAATGCAAAAATCTAAAAGTTTAAAATTGTACTGTTTCACCTTAATTGATTGTCTGGCATCTGCAAAGATGCTACAACCGAATGTCGAAGTAGTTCTCTTCACATTGGTGAGATGGCGCTGATCTTCAGCGGAAGCGTGGAAAGTATTAGAAAATTTCGCCACATCCCTCAGCGGCTTGGTAGCATAATTGGTAGTGCATTGGGCCGGAATCCTAAGGGTGCGGGTTCGAATCCCGTCTAAGTTGCTACGGGTGAGCCGATTTTTTCTAATATTTTTCATTATTTATTCATCTTAATATAAAAATAGCATTGTGAATGCAAAAATCTAAAAGTTTACAAACTTACATCTCTACAGACAATAAACATTTTTGAAAAAAAAACGGCCATGTGCGAGTCGGACTCGCGCACGAAGGGTTTCGTACCAAAAAACGGCAAAAAAAAACATGTTTGTTGTATGGGAGCTCCCCTTAAATATTTATTTTATTCTGTTTTTAGTATTTGTTGTTATAGCGGCAACATAAATTCATAATCTGTGCAAATTTCAACTGTCTAGCTATCACGGTTCATGAGATACAGCCTGGTGACAGACAGACGGACGGACAGCGGAGTCTTAGTAATAGGGTCCCGTTTTTACCCTTTGGGTACGGAACCCCAAAAAAACATTTGTAAGCAATAACACTTCGCTTTATGTAACATTTGGATGAAAAGATCATTGTTGTTCAATTAATTCTTGAAGCTCATGAAATTCATTCCAAAAACCCTTTTTTCTCAGTATTTGTCCCAGAAACTTTACTAGCACAAAACTTTTTCACTGTTTTGCGGTATTCATGAATACTATTCACCCTCAAAAAAGGAAAAAAAACAAAAGAAATATCAAGGTGAACTGTTTTGTTTTTCTTTGATATTTCGAGGTAGTTAAAATCTTTTGTTTTTTTCTTTTGAAAATGTGTTTTTGTCGCAATTTCTTCTGGAATTTTCAACGCTAACTAACTGCCCAAATTCCATGGAATCCACCGTCAGCCAACGCGTTTAATAATCTTTACTTTATTTAATAACAAACCTAAAGTTATCATCACATTTAAGTTATCACTACAAGTCCCTCGCCGCGTTCGGTCTGTCTATCTGTTCGCAATAAACTCAAGAACTACTGAACGGATTTTCATGCGGTTTTCAACAAATAATAGAGTGACAATAAGTTGAGATTTTATGTTAATTGGTAGAAATATGACGATAATTGTTGAAGACAGCGGCAAAAATTAAGCTGACTGAGAATTTACATCGAAAACGCTCTCTATGAAGATTTGAATCATAACAAAATAAATGATGGAATTGTTCCTCTTTTTGTAGACCTATGTCTACAAAAATGTTCGCGATGCCATTGAATATCTATCTTCTAAGAATAGCTTATATCTTCAAAAAATTGATCACATCACATACAAAGCGGTAATTTGGAAAGCTATTTAGAAGGATATTCTTAAATCTCACTCATCATCATCATATTCAGCCCACATTAACCCACTGCTGGGTATAGGCCTCTTCTCTATAGCGCCATTCCTCACGGTCCTGTGCCAGCCTCATCCAGTGTGATCCCGTCAACTTGACGATATCGTCTGACCATCGGGCCGGTGGTCTACCCACTGGCCTTGTTATTCCTCTTGGCCACCACTCTGTAACTGCCTTGGTCCACCGTCCGTCATCCTGTCTAGCCAATCTCACTACTTAATATTAATATTTATAAAACTAAAATATGTAGAAGTATGAGAATTATTTATCAGTTTACTTATGATAATGTCTTGAGAGAGTTACGAATTTACTTTAAATGCCTAACTGTGGCATTGAACTTACATCAATATGAATAAAATCCTTAAATAGATTATTATTCAGTATTCAATATAGGCCGGCAGGGGCCTACGAAGAATTGAATAGTAAAAGCTTATTTTCAGACCTAAAGAATATTTATAGATATCTTGTACGCGTAACCTTCTAAGGACGTGACCGAAATGTTGGTGAAATGATAGTCATCTTCTGTTATTGACTTTAAATTGTAAATATAGAGCAAAATATTAGGTCCTTACCTCGTCCTTACCTATGATTTTGTCGGAAGATTTTTTAACAAATTACATATATTTGAACGCTATTGTATTACTTATTTGCACCGAGCGAGCAAATCAAACTGTTTTGTTTTTTTCCGCGCTTACTTATGGATGTGTAAGACAGGTTTAACGTATAATAAAAGTGATCCTATTTTACCCAACTGACCTGACCTTCCCATCATTTATTAGAAAATCGATTATAATAATAAATCTCGGACAATTGAAATAGAAACAAGGGCTGGGTCCAGCATTATCATCAGAACATGCGCAGTTGGCGACGTCGTGACGATAATCACGGTAGTTTTTGCAAATTTAATTGCGTCCATTGTTAGGTTGTAGCATGCGATACCGACAAACTGTAGTGCTACTGTAATGTAATCAGAAAATATAAATGCATTTGTTATATTATTATAGATATGGGTTTTATTATAAAAATCTGGATCAGTTTTGAGACATAAAAATGATCTAGCAACTATTACCTATATGTTTTCTTTGTTTTTACAGAGTTTGCTCTAAAATTATTATTACCTAGGACCTAGGTCATATAATTAGCTTAAGTAAAACACAGTCTTGATATGTTTTCAATTAAAAAAAAAAAAAATTATGTTAATAATTTGAAAAATAAATGGACACAAAAGTAACTAACAAAACTAACTTCCGCCTTTAAATCTCAATGCCCTGGTACAAGATATACATAGATTCATCCACAAGAATCTCATCTAAAGTATCCCTTTTGATGAAATAGCTCAATAATTCAGTATGACTTACAATTTGTACAATAAAGACTCATTCATACGTAACAGCCTCATATCGCTTTATTTATATGTATGAGAGAGTCATATTAAAGCGGTGTAAACAATCCCGACCAAATTCGCCATACATTTCATTATGAATATTCACGGTGGCTGATGCAGAATTCATAAGGCGTAATTGCGAGGTACAGTACAACCAGCTTTCTTCTCCACGACAAAACTGATCTTAACCCCTTCTAACAAAGTTCAAAACTCTTATGAACTCTGTTCCGAGTTGTACATGGCGTAATGGCTTTGGAGGCGGTCTTTGCTTATGACAGATGACAGTTTTGTATAGTTATGTTTTATGAAAAAAATATAAATGAGCTGAATTGGCTTCATTCTCCGCGTCTCATTTGGACAATGCAAAACAAAGCGGTAGAGTGAATAAATAACATTAATCGGGTTTATACAAAGTTACTTCTAAAACACCAACAACCTCGCAGGAGTAGGATTACTAACATCATAAACAACAACATTTGTTTTTTAATTTTTAAACTTTAGGCATTCATAGTGCTATTTTTATGACAAAATAATTATATATTAGAAAAAAATACTAGAAAATATCAACTCACCCGTAGCAATTCAGACGGGATTCGAACCGGCACCCTTGGGATTTCGTGAAACATTTGTTTTTACAACTTTTCCGAAAACAGATTAAAAAATCGACTTTCGAAACGAAATTCGATCAGTTGTTCGGACATTTTTTTAATGGAAAGTCAATTTCGAAAAAGTTATAGTACAATAATGTTGTTAATAATACTCCTGCGAGGTTATTGGTGTTTTATAAATAACCATGTATTGTTGTATAGTTATAATAATCTTGCAGCGTTCACTAATAGGGTGAAAATCAACCTTTCTGCTTCCGGTAAGAAAAATCTAAGCTATTTACCGAATTATCTTCTATTCACAAGTCCCAAGTAACGTTACGATTTACATAGCGTTTAAGCAATAATGCAGATGTTTTTCACGACTAAATATAAGTAAAGTTATTATCCCTGCAAAGTTACTTATTTAATAATTAATTTAAGCTCGTTTTATTGAGATCAACATTTTTGATCTCTGAAAGTTTCGGAGCGCCTCAAACACCTCAAATCTGAATTGTAATTGTAATCACCCTATTTACTGCAAATAAAGTTCTTTGTATTTGTTATTTGTAACAAATACAAAGTCCTAGCAAAATAAAAAACCTAAAGAATAATCTGGAAAAAACTCACCACAATGTTCGAACTATAACATCCTGTCAAACTGGTCCTGCGTCTTGTCTCTCTCTCGGGACCATATGGTCATCTTCCTTCGTCATCACCTTCCTATGTCATCACACTCGTCACCTCAACCTTCGTGGTTCTAACTGCTAACAAAGGAGTCGTCTAAGAAACTTTCCTATTTTCTTTGACATTTAAAAGCGAGAAAACTGTGTTACTCAGTTTCTCAGTTTCTGCATAGTAATATGAGAAGTCTTGTTAACTAAATGATCATCCAAATCTGTTTTCTTAGAGATGTTGACAGATCTGATTAAAAAAAAACTATCAGTGTTCACAAAGACAAACAAAGTTATATTGGAAATTATCGACATGAGTATCGATATCGATAATTTTTGATCAATCTCTACGCCTTATTTTCTCAAGTTCACGGACATAATATCTTTTTATCTAACATAATGTTTAGAAATCAGCCTTTATTTAGGAAATAGGCGTTTAATAGTCAATCTATTCAATCAATATATTCAACAAAAATATGAAATATGAAAATGGTACTTGTACAATCATATTTACCAGTGAAATAAGTATTTCTTTGGGTTATTGTCGTAAGTAACATTACAATTCAACACAGAACACAACACCACTATTGATTTATGTACTTAGTTATAAGAGCCAAATCAACCCGATCGCGATCAAAATAACAAAATAATCGTGTGGACGCTTTTCACCAAGATGATAAATAAAGTCAAACTAGGTTCTGCTGTCATTTTTTTTCAACTCTTTCTCGCACATCGCATAAGCCGTAAGAAACGGTTTCTCACTTCGGTGTCTCATTTCAAAAGTAATGTTGTTATTACTTTGCACTTATCTGAAAGGAACTTTATCTGTCTTTAACCATGTTGATTTTCTTCAGGAGCTCAAATGCTGGGAAGGAAATATTAAGGGCTTAAAAATGCGGACGAACAAAGGATTTCCTGCAGTCGAAAAAAATTGCCTCAACATCCTTATAACCGTTATACAATCGGAGCCCAACAAATTAATTTGATCTCATTAATCGTTGCGTATTTCCGAATTAACTAGGTATGTAAAACAAAATTTCCCGTCAAAACATAAATCTACATAATCATGAGCATACACTTTACGCACCAATAATCTGAACAGGCAATAATGACTCAATATGTGTTTAAATTGTTCCGATGTGTTGATTTTTTTACGTAAAAAAAGTTTCGACAGTGTTGCTGGGCAGACTCGTATCGATATCATAACAATTATATTTAGTTGCACTGTTAATGAAGGCCGATTTGTTAAATCACTGCATTATCACTGCGATTTATTTAGTGGAGATAAGTCAAATTGACGTATTTGGCTCACAGTAGTAGCACAAAATATTGTGCTTTGCAGTACGAGGCATATATCTTGAAATCGGGTGGGAATTGCGCGGAATGCGTATTTTGGGCATGTGTAGCGGTGAGGGGCGCGGGCGGCGGGAGAGGGGCGCGCGCTATTGGTCGCCCACAAGAGCACATGCGCGAGTTTATCCCCACTCCGTTGACAAAATTTCAAGATACGTGCCTCGTACTGTAACAGAGCTACGATGTGTTTAATTGCGCTAAGAAGCTGTTACAGTACTGAATATGGGCCGGTTAGTTCTGAGATTGCCAGTATGACCATCAGCCATTTTTAATGTCCCGACTGCTGGGGCAGAGGCCTGCCTTATGGGTGGATGAGGAGGATGGGCCATAAGCCACCACGCGGGCCCAATGCGGATTGGTGGGGTGGGTGACTAATGACTGTAAATGCACCCGGGACCAACGGCTTAACGTGCCTTCCAAAGCACGGAGGAGCTCGAGATAACCGACCGAACCTTGCGAAAATTACTTAAGGTGGTTCGATGAACTCAGTAGCGCCACCAATGGAAATAAATCATTTACGTTTTATCAAGGGCTTAGAATAAAAGTTTTAGTTATTTTGCGCAAATTGAAGAGTAAAGTGCAATATTTAAATATTTTTTCATGGCCTCAAATATAAGCAATAAGTTATGAATGTCGATATTGCTAAATGTGGCTTCTTTTGGCTTGAAAGAGAGCAGCCACTTGATTTAGAAACATCTAGTCTGGATAACTTTGAATTTATCACAGATGGAGACAGCTCAATTGAACTTATATCACCATCGGGTAGCCTAGACGTGTAAATGGAAATTGATGCACAAGGGTTGCTGGACAGGCTGGTTTCAGGAAGCAAAAAACTTGAGCTAAAATATTTAGAAAACATATCACAGATATCTTTACCCGAGCTAGAGCTACAATTATTGTAAGTCATATTATTAGGAATAGAACTGGAACCCAGATCCGGGCACCTCGCAGATTTTCAGTGGTGGGGGTGGGAGTGGTTGAGCAACAAAGGGGCTGAAAAGCGATTTAAGGTATACAATTTACAGAGCTCTGGATTTGGTGTGGAGCTCTGTAAATTGTATATCCTCAATCGCTTTTCAGCCCCGTGTTGCTCAATCACTCCCACCCCCACCACTGAAAAGTGCCCGGATCTATTAATAATAGATCCCGGATAGTATGGCTAACTAACAAGAGGGATTTCGTCGCTCTGTAAATTGTCCACCTATTTCCAGGGCCAGCTCTTAATATATTACCGTGATCTTTTCTGTCGTGTCGAAAACCCATATTATGGTACCGTTACAGCAAATAAGACAAGTCGTAAAGTTGGATGAGTGAGTAGAGAAGATACACATTAAAAAATGTTATGTTTTATGTCAATACGTGCTCCGGAATACGAATGTGGAGCTGGGTTTATGCATATTGTGCTTAAATGATCATATCGTAAATGTCGTGAGAAAACCATCTTAATTTATAGACTTGTATTTCGTCAGTAAAAGGTCATTAGAGAAGTTTTCCTAATGAAATAGTTTTACAACTTGTATTGTCGTGTATACATCATACAATAAACTTTATATAAGGTGAGAAACAAAAAAAACACCTCCCATACAAAATGTATTGGTTAGCTGACCGACTTACTATGGAAAGGCGAAAAAAAAAATGGTTTTTCGACCTATATTCCTTGGAGAATGTTGTTGGGTTTTAGCAAAACTACGATATCACCATTTGGTACCTACACATATTTAGGTATGTATCAGCTGTTGATCATTAATTACGAGAAAATAATACCTAACTTATCACAGTATCCGTTGCTATTGCAATCAAAATCATTCCGGTCCTAAAAATAGTTATTTCGCAGAAGTACAGAATAAATGAGGTCTACTTAAACAACCCAAAAAGGCAATTTAATTATTTTGTCCTCACTGCTAGGGCACAGGCCTGCCTTATAGGTGGATGAGGAGGATGGGCCATAAGCCACCACGCGGGCCCAATGCGGATTGGTAGGGTGGGTGACTAATGACTGTAAATGCACCCGGGGCCAACCTAAAACGAGCTCCTTGATTAAAATTCATTATTTTTCGATTGATTTTACATGCTCAGTATGAATATATTACAGAAATCATATTGGATATAATCTCGTTGTAAATAACAATACTGAGGGTTACAAAAAGCAATAAAAATTAACCGTAATTCTAGGAACTTTTTATCTATTGTGGTCAAAACAATCAGTTTTCTCGGTAAAATAGTTGATTTATACGAATGATTTTCAAGAATATTCTCACATTTGTTAGTTTATGAGAAGTGTCTTATTTACATATTGTAAAGCTGGGACTCCACTAGCTCTAAACTTGCTATCAAACTTGTCATAAAAATCACAAAGGACACTACAAAACAACTACAATTTTCTAGTACCTACTTTTTACGTTTACGCTGTAAGCCAGCGTTATTTCATCAATGTGAAGAATTAAATTCAACATTCAAATGCAACACATTTACAGATGCCAGACAATCGATTAAGATAAAATAGCTATATAATTTTTGAATTTTTAGATTTTAATTCTTCACATTGATGAAATAATGCTGGCTTACACCATGAACGTAAAAAGTACTGGAAAATTTCGCCGCTCCCACTAGCGACTCGGTAGCATAATTAGTCAGTGCATTGGGCCGGAATCCCAAGGGTGCAGGTTCGAGTCCCGTCTGAGCTGCTACGGGTGAGTCGATTTTTTTCTAGTATTTTTTCTATTAAAACATTTATCCCAATGAAATTTCTAATTTATTCCAAAAGTAACAAACAGGTCGTGATTGTGAACCTAGCTTAAAATAGAATGACGTATAACTCGTTTACAATTACAGTTGATTGTTATGGGGGGTAATTAGTTGTAATCACGAGAGTTAGTCCGTAAATTAGCTCAGCAAATTAGCAAGTCGGGACATAATTACAAGAAAGTAATAAGTAGATTATAAAACCAATCTATTTTATCAATGAGATTTCATTTAAGAAATTAACTATATAACTATACAATTAACTATACAAATTACAAAGGCTTTTCAGGCTAATACAAAGTTAAACTATAAACAGAAATAGAAAATAGGATCATTTGGTTGTTTGTCAAGACTCATTTTCTCGGGGACGCGTACTGTACCCACAAGCTGTAATAATATCTACTAGTCTGTCAAGAGATAATTATGTCACATATTTCAACTCTGCTAAACTAAATCATTTGCTGTTGACAGTGACAGGACAGGACTTATAAGTATAGGCAGCGAACTAAAATCTAAGAAAAACCCGAAAACCATTTTGTAGCTAAATATAACATTAAATGAGGAGCTCGGTGGCGCAGTGGTTTAGCGCCTGGCCCAGCGATTGCAGAAGTTAAGCAACGGTCGCAAGGGTCGGTCATGGGATGGGTGACCAAAAATTTATTATCTCGAGCTCCTCCGTGCTTCGGAAGGCACGTTAAGCCGTTGGTCCCGGCTGCATTTGCAGTCGTTAACACCCACCAATCCGCATTGGGCCCGCGTGGTGGGTTATGGCCCGTCCTCCTTATCCACCCATAAGGAAGGCCTGTGCCCCAGCAGTGGGGACATTAAAATGGCTGATGGAAAAAATAACATTAAATTTCAAAAAAGAAAAATATACGAGTATAAGTACGAAACCCTCGATTCGAGAGTCAGTAAAGCGTTTTTATTTTATTACTAGCGGCCGCCCGCGACTTCGTCTGCGTGGAAACTTTTTTTGCTATCCCTCGGGAACAATACTTTTTTTCGGGATGAAAGGTACCTTTGTCCGTTTCGTTCCCTTGACCACGTGAATGCAAAATTTCATGATGATCGGTTCAGTTATTTTTTCGTCTATGGTTCAGTAGTTAAGACGTGAAGGCGTAACAAACAAACAAACAAACAAACGGACTTTCGCTTTTATAATATTAGTAAGGATTTTTAACTAAGCAAGCGCGAACCGTTTGCTTCAGCTTGCGCAAAAATGCTTTCAGTATGTCTGTCCGTTATTTCTCCTCTAGAGGTCGCATTTCTCAACCGATTCGCGTGAAATTTTGTGAGCAGGTTCGATAATTAAATAGTTTTTTTTGACGAGCCAGCAACACAAACACATTTCAGCAATTTCGAAAAATGATCAGAAATGTCACAAATGCGAGGTCTACATCCCACAGAGCCACTAGTTTATTTAAAGGTACTTACATTTTAATTTATTTATAAAAAAAACGATAGGAATGCCACAGCAAAAAATATGGTTTAAAAACCTTTTTAAAAAAAGGAAAACCTCCTTCAAAAATCTTAAAAAACAGATCTATAAAAAGCAAGAAATAATGTTCAAATCGATTAATTAAAACACGTCTATTGAAGTCGGGTGGGGCTTTAAAAATATAAACAATACAATAAGTAAAAAAATACTTTCAGCTCCACCCGACTTCAATAGACGTGTTTTAATTAATCGATTTGAACATTATTTCTTGCTTTTCATAGATCTGTTTTTTAAGATTTTTGAAGGAGGTTTTCCTTTTTTTAAAAAGGTTTTTTATTTTAATTTTTTTTGTGGTAGGTATGTAAGCGTTGATTTTATAATATAAAACGTTATAATGTTTCACATTTTTAATGGTATACCCCGAGTAACTCAATTTCCACGAATTCCGTTGGGCCTTCGAAGTTCAACGCTAGTCCAGAACGTCCTTGACAATAGATAGGTACTTAACTTTTTTTTGATTGTCATAAACCTACCAATATTTCAATCACTGTACAGTTCCTATTTGATTTTGAGGAGTTCCCTCGTGTATCTTCAAAATCCAACGTCCAATACCAATGAAATTAATATGGTATCATCCTTAAGGTGTTTTCTTTCAAATAAAAAAAGAATCATCTAAATCGGTTCATAAACAAAAAAGTAATGGTTGAAAATCCGTCTGAATTCATATAAAATGGTTACGAAAACGACAGTATTTTCAAGATTACTTGAAAACTACTGAACTGATTTCAAAATTTCAAAAAATGGGACCAATTTGGGAACAAACCTCATGTTATAACGTTTGAATCATTTCAATCGGTTCAGCCGTCTTCGAGTAATCGGTGTACATACATAAATAAAAAAAAAATATACGCGACGAATAGATAACCTCCTCCTTTTCAAATTTTTGAAGTCGGTTAAAAAGGCGTTGTATTTTAGTTTGACTTTCATAAAAGTTCGCCTAGGCAGGTGTTCTCGGAAAGAATTTAAATTACTGTTTTGCCCCCTCTCTTCACTAATTTGCATCTCTTTGAGCGTTGAACGCGAGAATATCTTCAGAGGTTCAGAACACAGCTTTTAAATTATATTCTAACACAGTCTACAGGGGCTCTTAATAACTGTAGATACTATCGATCAAGTTTAACTGATGGATTTTAATCTGATGGAAATTAAAATGTTATTTTTTCACCCTTAGCCAACTGTCAACAAATATTTTGTTATTTAGACGTATAGTTGTATTTGTAAATCAATGGAAATATTAATTGTTATGAGCGAAAAATTTATATGTATCTAATTTACCTGCGTAATTATTCTTCAAATTAGTTTCAATACTAAGGCTGTCCGCTGCGTTAAGAGGGATCCTGCCGCGGGCACACGGCGCAGGAATATAGATTGCTGGTTTTCTGACGGACAGATGCTTGCAGTGCATGAGTAAGCTCTAATGTCGCCCCGCGCCGGGATCTCGCTTAACGCAGCGGACAGCCTAAAAAGCAATTATATACCAACAACTACGTTGTTGTGTCACGTTCACGACGCATCTTCCAATAAAGTAGGTACACTATAAATAAAAATTGTTTACTAGAAATCGAATTCGCAAATATCCTAGATGAGTTATTTTCTTTCGAGTTCAATCGTGTGAATAAGTCATTCGAAATAAAAAAATATTGCAATACGATATTCTGTTCGTTTCGTGGCACGAAATATTTTAATAACGACCAACGGAATGTGACTCCTCTAGAGTAGATTTTCTATGTCTGACATTTCGGAAGCCGAGGGAGCTGCCTACACGTTTGCTGCCTCCGGGAATTAAAAAGTTAGCCGAGATTTATATTATTTATGGTGTGGAATACGAGAACTGTTCGTTCGGGAGTTTTATTTCCTCGGCTGGGAAGTTTAGCTGAAGCCTTATTAGCGTGTAAAAAAATATTGAACATATATTTATATGTTCAATTTTTTTTGGTTCATTTGAAGCGAACTGTCAGTTAGAATTAACCAGCAGAGCTGATTTACAGCTGATATTTTTAACAACTTTGTTAAGAATTTGCTTATATTGTGTAGTTAGAACTACAAAAAAACAAAGTGTTTTCTTGATATGATTTTGATAAGTTTCTTAGAATAAATTGCAGCTTAGGTAAGTTGAAACATACGGACCTTAGTATGAGTTTTTGTGATGATTGTATGAGTAAGTATAAATAGTATGATTTTTTAAACGTTGTAAAAATGGAGAGATATACCTTGATTTACCATATTTTTGATATTACTAAGTCTCTACCCAAAATGACCGCTATCTGCCAGCCGAGGTACTGAGTGTGAATATCAATGACTCGGAGCATTTTGCTGTTCAGCGAAAATGTCAGCCTATCAATTCTTTGAAGGACGTTTCGAACATAACGCGTAAAATACGAAATAACTTGTGGTATTTTATTAAAAGTTCAATCCTACTCAAATTATTGGCGACTTGGATTTTAGGGTGAGTCTTAGGTTCGCGACCTTCGCGCTTCGTGAACCTGCAGCTGCACTTATTTCTTTTATTCTGTGCTGCAACTAGGGGAAGGTAGTATAGTATCGGACACATTTTGTTTTTAACAAATAAGTCTCGAAATTAAAGACATGAAAACCATTTTATTCAATAATTGTGCAGTTTTAACATTATTTGTTATGTGCTTAAGGTAAAAAGTAAGTTATCTTTACGAATAACTGATTTAAATCAATTATTATTTTATAAAATGTTCGTATAATATCGGACATCGTACGATAGTATCGGACAGCACACTTTAAAGGCCAATAAAAAAAATATTAATAAGAATTAGAATAATTTTATACTTGCAAAAAGTACTTAGCAAATGTGTTAATTAGATAAGATATTAATATTTCAAAAGAACTTAAATATATGATGCAGGGACTGTTTCGTTAAGTA
The DNA here is from genome assembly GCA_928269145.1 of Agriphila tristella. Classification (NCBI taxonomy): domain Eukaryota; kingdom Metazoa; phylum Arthropoda; class Insecta; order Lepidoptera; family Crambidae; genus Agriphila; species Agriphila tristella. The sequence goes on along the minus strand of OV743440.1, from coordinate 24,357,201 downwards.
TCGGACAGTTTCGTTTAGTATCGGACACGTTATTATTTTGCTAATAGCTTCCGCACGCGACTTCGTCCTGCGTGCGTGGACATTAGAGAAATCCTTAGAGAACCTTTAACCAGGATATAAAGTATGCTTTAATTGGTAATAAAATATCAAATAAACTTGTTAATAATTATGTATATTGCATTTAGATACCATATTATTGTAGTAAATTGTTTATATTCATTTTCATAAAATACGTCTCTTGTATGATTTTATCATCAAGTATATTTTTAAAACTACACCAACAAAACTATTTCGCCAGTAATAATTCACAAATAGCTCAATTTAACGGTAATAATTTATTATCTCGTGGTCGTAGTAAAAAAAAACAAAGCAACCTTCATAGAAAAACACCCAGATCTCACCGGCTATACATACTAACACTGTGGGCTAAACTAAATTTTTGAAAATAATAAAAAGTATTATTAATAATTTAAATTTTCTATTATTATTTATTATTAACTTTCGAGTAGTATTGGACGCGTGGACGTGTCCCATACTATACGAAACTTCACTGTCCGATACAATACGACGTGAATGACGTTATTTGTTTTGGGGTCATTTATTTAATCTGTAATAAACTTATGACACACCTAGTATCGTGAGTCGTTTAAAATATGTAAATTGTGGAGGTAGTAGACTAATCAAAAAAAGACATTCACTAATTTGAAATGGATTAATCACATAAATCGATTTTGTGCTCTTAGTGATGTTGTCAGCTTGTTGCAAACTGGTTCACGACGTGTCTAGGATGTTATTCTTTGGTAGTAATTTCTTATAGGGAGCTTATGTAATGAGATAGAGGTGTTATCAACATTGTCCGATACTATACGCTGTCCGATAGTATACGACCTTCCCCTATGCGCCCTAGTGTGCGAATACGTATGCGAACTACTATACAAGGTGTTTGGTAAAAGCCTTATAAAGCCGAATATGGTAAATAGGGACCATCAAACTGAACAACTTTTACTATGGGACCAACTCTGAAATCGCGAAAAAAAAATCAGCTGTTCCATACATTTTGATATTTTTGTTATTAATTTTAGTATGAAACAGCTGATTTTTTTTTCGCGATTTCAGAGTTGGTCCCATAGTAAAAGTTGTTCAGTTTGATGGTCCCTATCTACCATATTCGGCTTTTACCAAACACCTTGTATAGCCAAAGTAAAAAAAATATAACGGGTGTAACAAGACACTCAATGAAGCAGAAGTCCACGCATTCCGCCCATCATCAGGATCATCTTTGTCATGAAGATTATACCTGGGAAACCAATAGGTAGCTACGAAGTTATTTTTTTTTCAATTTTTTTATGAAATCTTCTTTTATTCGTTATTTCCTAATTTTTGTTTACAGAAACATTATCAAAATTGTATATATTTCGTAACAAACAATGGCTTCAAAACGTCATCTTTCAGGAGCACGCACATAAACGTTGCCTTTTCAACTTGGCCGCACCACGCCGCACGCAGCTGTGTAGCATTCACTCGCAGGCCGCGGTCTTTTGTACGCGTTACATTGGTAATGTGTGCAATGCTTTTTAACACCAAAAATTAAATCGTTTCCCAGCAATAATTTTGAACAGAAATTGTTCTGATGATGGGCAGAATACGTAGGCCTCTGTTTCGTTGAGGGTTTTGTTACACCAGGGGGGTGATTTTGTAATTTTGTTGCAATCAACTCTGACAGAAATCGCAGTTACATTGCTGCTTTAGTTAGAACCAATGTGACAACTATCTTAACTAAAGCAGCAATACAACTGCGCTTTCAATCGATTTCAATCGAGAATTGTTAGCAACAGCTTTACGTAATCAAGGTACCGGTATGTTCGCACTGTTTTGGAGGTTCGCGAACCTAAGGGGGTATACCTACCCTTAGGAATATTAATTAATATCAACCTACATTTTCACTAATAAAGACGTTTTTGTTTCAGGTAAAATATCGCAATATTAGTCGCAAACAAAGGTAATATTAATATTTCTAAATGGTCCCTAAGTGATATGAAATCATTGTTATTATTCGATAAATTTCTCAGAAAGATACAGAAACTGATAAGTAAGTAGGAATATAATAATATCTGTATAATTTAGAAAACCTACCTTGTAGGTACCCTTCGTGCAAGCATAAAGGTCTACTCAAATTTGACCGGTATCATGTACGGGTGGCGGTTTGATATTCTGATGGGCTTGCGGTAACGCGCCGTCAAAAGTGTTCCGCAACAGCTGCGGTAATGCCATACAAAATACCGGTCGGGATATCGGTCGGGTATACCATTACCGTCACCGGTACAGGATACCGGTCAGGTTTGAGTAGGCCTTTAGTCGTGTTTATGAGAACTATGAACAATATCGTCTTAACTACAGGTCCTTTTTGCCAGACATTTTTATTAAATTATTGAAATTGTTATTCAGCAGTTGTCTATTTCGTCACCTACTTATTAGCGGCAAAAATATCAAAGTGTGCTGAGAGTGCAGTGTTGCAACGCACCGTGGGCGTGGCGAGGCCGCGCCGCTCTACGGCACAACCACAGTATAAATAAAGTGACAGAATCTATTATGTGCTAAAAGTACAAATTATAAAGTCTATGTATGCTAAGAGAGCCGGTATTTATTTATTTCACGAAACGAACAGCATTACAAAAAATATTTATTAGGTACCTAGTACCTACTAATAATTTTAGAACAAAGGCCAATAACAGCCTGACGATTCTGAACAAACTTGGAACCTCACTTCACTTCGCGGGAATTTTAAATGATAAAATAAATGAGATAATGATAGGCTGTTTTTTTAGTCACAAAAGATTTTAGATAGCTACGGTAGGTAGCTACCTAAAAACCATTTGTAATCGGTGAAATAGCTATATTCAGCTGATTTCTAATAACAAATTCACGGGAAGTGAAGTGAGGTTCGAAGTGAGATGCGAGTTCGTTACAGAATCGACAGGCTGGTTTCTTTTAGCAAGTGTATCATAAGTGAACTATATTTTACAGAGGTTATTGTTTGTAAATAAACTAAAGAACTTTAACTTCAATCAGTGTGAATTTTCGATACATTATGTACTTAGCGAGCAATAAAATTAATGAGGGTGCCACTGGGCACTAATCGCCTTTATACTCGTATTTCATTTCGCGAGGTTTTGCTTGTGGGTCTAGAATTTCTCGCAGTCTAGAATTTCACACCCTCGAAATTTGCTTTCAACAAAAATATAGTTACCTAGACTACCTAGGTATTATGAGGTCGCCCGTTAAAGTAGGTCAAACTTTAAGATAGCTAAGAGTGATTTTTATTAAAAATAAGACTTTATTATAAATATCGAAAGTATCGAAACACATTCAATATTAGGCTCCATTGTAAAGATAAGTAATTAAATAATGGGGTATTTTACACGGGTTCATTTTCCGGTCAATTTGCTGGTCGATAAGGGTTTTTGTTTTATCGGTTTTTTTTCAATCACTTGTAAAATCGGATCGCAAACCTAATTTTAATGAGGTGGCTATTCGATTTTACAAGTTATTGTCAATTAAAAGCGCTAGTTAACTAAAATCTACCGAAAAATCAACCCGTGTTAATCCAAATTGAAGCAACTTAAAGTTTGATTTTCAGATTTCAAACATTAGGTCGTTACAAGGTTGGGAAAGCCCGATGACTCATACAAATTATCATACAATGCTCATAGCGTCGTTATGTAAGCCGTGACAATAAAACTTTATTGTTCATCATTAGTTGTAAACTAAGGTCGGTCGTGCGATTTATTAATATTGCTTCCTACAGACTATTGTCTGTAAGATATCCTTTCAATCAATCATACCTACTTATTTGTTTAAAAAAATACCAGTAAGCATTGTTGTTTTTATCATAGACTTATTTATATTACTAGGTTTTAATGTAATTATTTTTCTTTTGGAAAATAAAATTACAATAAAGAATTCATTTTTATACATTACACCTGATTGGCATAATAATAAGCTGTCAAAAAAGTTTAATTTTCCAATTTTAAGCAATTTTGCTTCATGCAAAGAGTGCCAAAAAGCAATTGTACATATCGACATACAATTTAAGTATTTTAAAACTTAATTGACCGAACGAGCGCGAAGCGCGAGCGAAGCATCTCCGTTTCAGCTTGGGCAAAAATGCTTTCGTATGTCGGTCACTCACTGTCCCGCTGTCCGTCTGTTCTTCTCTACAGTTCCCTCTCAACCGATCCTCGTGAGCAAGTTTGATATTTATATGGATTTTTTTTGTCGGCGACAGCAGGACAGACGATCACACGAATGCATTTTTTATTGCCCAAGCTGAAACGGAGAAGCTTCGCGATCGCTCGGCCGAATAGAGATTGAACTTTTTGCTAATCCAGTATCACCTAACGACAAGCCTCAAAAAACCTAAATGTCCTTCCCCCCTAATTAAATGGCCAATATTCTGTCCGTTTGAACGCTACGCTTATTATTAAAGCTTAAATATGAGCAATAGAGGATTAAATCACATGTTGCAAACTTATGTAAACCACAGACTTTGATGTATTGTATGGAATTGACAAGCTTACGGCACGTAATTTTATAGTTTACTGCTTATTTTAAAGCTTTAATAGTAAGCGTAGCGCACAAGAATGTTGGCCATTTGAGTAGGGGGGCTTACCCCAAACACTGTTTAATTTAGACACTGATTAAATGTGATACTGTCTGTTTTAGAATGTTAATGAGAGCCTGTTTTGTTAATACGCTCCTATACACGTGTCCTTTTGGTCTATTTTTTTTATTTCCATTAACATACGTCCTTGGTTGTACCGATATTGATTCGTGTTGATACAGTTTCCCAAAAACGGAACGCATGAAGGCGTTACCGCCCACGCTTAATCCAGTGAAAGATTTTAATAAAACACGAACTTGGCTAAGCGCAGATAATTTATATTAGGAGTAGTACGTACATAGTGTAATAGTGACGCACATTTCCAAATTATACAAACTAAATTGATATAAGTATATATGCAGCTAATGTATGGTAACTGATAACGTCGTGGGCAGGATGTCGGGGTGGCTGTGATAATAGGTAGGTTCGAACGGCGGCGGTCGCCGCTTTCTATTGTATTTCAATCTACATAATTCACATACTTATATGGGTTGATGGACCATTTAAAATGGTATTTTTTTATAGTAGCCAAGGCCTCTGCCTGCCTTTTACTGACATAGTTAACATTTAGAATGTTACGTTTAATTACAGCAGAAAAAAAATCTCAACAATTTTACATTATCCTCTATTGTCTGTAAAGCTATTATTTTAAAGTAAATTTTATGAAATAAGTAATACTATAGAACAAACATTAGGTACTAGAACACAATATGATCAGAGGTGTGGGTAACAATGTTATTCTTTGAACTTATTATTCTTTGAATTTCAATCAAAAGGAATTAAAATTAAACAATTCATTGTCGTCATGCAATCGCAATTAATCTTATTGTTCTGTCACGTTCACCTTAATTATTAACTTTTTCATAAAAAAAACTCGAATGACTTTCAATTACTGTAAAAGTCACTAGTCGTTTACGTGTAAAAATAAACAATCACGATATCAATTCTACAATATACTTTTATTAGTCCAATCAACGAGGCTTATTTAAAAAAAGGCGATTTTCATGTTTAGGTAAAAATACCTAACTCACAGATATCTGTGACCTAACTTCTCGTAACAAAATTTATTGGCTTATTGTTCATCTGTAATCTGTATCATCTAACTTCATCACATGCCAACTTTCACAGACGGGAGAATTATTCGGAAGTTTCCATACAACAAATATGCTCATTGATTGGACTATTATTCATTGAAGTTGGTATTTTTGTTGTTAGTTTAAGGTTTTTTTCTATTTTGACGAAACATCACTAAAACCAGTAGTAGCTTTTGCCTGCATTATCTACTTAGTTAAACTTCCCAAATCATTAAAAGCGCTCATGGCGAAACTAGACTGATCGTACTCGATCACGTTTGTTAAGCAACGTTCGGTCTAGTCAAGTGTCTGATGGGTGACCATTGTCCAAGACCAAGTGGCACTACTACTAAGCGCTTCCGTGCTTCGGAGGACACGTTAAACTGTCGGTCCCGGCGTTAGAGGCCTTACAGGCAGCTTGATAAACTAACACCAGAGGTGGCCACTTTATCCTTATTCGATAAGTGTCGGCGTCGAATTATCGGCGCGTCTTCGATTTTTCAAAATATGCAAGGTAAAAGTCGATTGAAAGAATGCAACTTATTCCTAAAGCCATCTGCTTAGGTACTAACTAAATCATTTGGTAAGATCTAAATCGTCAGTCGTTAACCATTTTCAATCGATAAGGAGGAAATTAATCTAAATAATGACCACAAAATCGAAATGTATTGAAAAAGAAAAATAATTAAGATAGTGAAGACAAAGAACTTTAGCTTTATTGTCAAAACGACTGTAGGTTAAAATTTTTGATGTCAAATTTAAGACCCATGTATAACTGACTCTAAAAAAGGAGGAGAAGACGTAATTTTTTATGTACTATGTTTTTGTATAATGTGGACTTACATCTCATCACGTAATATGTTATAATAATACTTTTTAGTGAATCGTGAGCACTATACTTTAGAGACGATGTCCCTAAATGAGCAAAAACTTAGACAAACACTTTATTACAGAGGCGTTACCTACCCTTGACATTTGTAGATGTCACCAAAACTAGAACGACACATCTGTCACACAATGTTATAGCAAAAGAAACTTTAACGGTAGTCGATAAGCTATTAATTGACTTGTCGGTAAGTGGCCGGTGTATCCGGATTCTTGGTGGACAAAGCTTGCAGTGTGACATTTAAATGACCAAAGTGTCATTAGGGCTGAGCGTATTTTTTCCCGTTTTATTTAAAATTGCAAATTAAATAAAAGTGAAATGTTGTCGATATAAAGTAATACAGCTTCAAAATAAAGATTGGGCATCGTAAACCATCATTTATACAACAATCGTTATTACAATTTCAACTTAATTTCAACTTAATGTCAACATCATTTCTAAATGCTACGGCTCCACCTGCGTTAACGTTAATGGTAATGTCCAAGAACGGGCATTATAAATATTCAGTACTTTCGTTTATAAATTAACGCCGTTAAGTCTTGGCCACATGTGCGTAACGCCTAGATTAACGCTTAAGCTACGCGTTAAGACGCAGGTGGAGCCGTAGCATAAGAAAAACAAAAACAATGTGCCCATTTTTTTGACGTACTGTACCTACGTGGAATCTTGAAGATATTTTGAAGAAGCGATCCCTTGCTTGTTTCAAGTGACTAGGGGGGTTACGATCGGGAATATTGAGATGGTAGGTATAATGGAAACCATGGAAACCATTTTCAATGTAGGTACCTACCAAAATAAAATATTTTTGACGTTTATTCGATCCCGATGTGAATTCGATCCCGTCAAATTCCATCGAGAGTAGAGGGCTGATTGTATATGGCTAAAATGAAAAGAACGCATTATAGTAATTATTAATTAGTAAAATAACTATAGGTAGTACCTACGGTGCAAAAGAAAAGCTGGGAAAGCTGTATTCTTTTCGTGTTAATCAAACAAAGCTTATCTTTCGGATCTCACTATCTCGACAAACATCGACAATGTAAATAATCTACAACGTAAAAATATTTCTTTTCTTATATAACTTTTACTTTTTCATTCCTTGCCTACGTCTCCCAATGCCATGAAAACGTATATCGAACAAAAAGTAGAAAACATTACTAACTAAAAATAAGTTTATATCAGACAGCCCTAGAATGGGGTCAGGTTTTAGATCAGAGCAGAGCTAAATCCAGTTTAGTGCTCAGTACCGGCATTTAACACATGTTGCCTGCTTTTAGTGTTACGTTTTGTCGTTTTCTATGATCGAAGCGTTAGTTAGCCGTAAGCGGTTACGCAGCTTTTTAGCGATGCGTGCGATAAGCACGGGGACAGGGCATCTAAAAAGGCAAGATTGTCTGTTACACAAAATATTGTAATAGTGTTTCATTTCTCAAATCTCACAGAGATACCCATAGACTTAGAAAATTTTTCGCTTTGCTCAAGTAGACGGACAAAGGTGCGAGTGAGAAACCGATTCTTATGGCTTATGCGATGTGCGAGAAAGAGTAAAAAGAAACTGACAGCTGAACCTGGTTTGACTTCATTTATCATCGTTTATCACCTTGGTGAAAAGCGTCAACAAGATTATTTTGTAATTTTGATCGCGATCGGGTCGGTTTGGCTCTCAAAGCTATATAAATCAATAATGGTGTCGTGTTCTGTACTGGATTGTAATGTTACTTACGACAATAACCCAAATAAACACTCATTTCACAGGTAAATATGATTGTACTATTACCATTTTCATAATTCATATTTTAGTTGAATATATTCCCAAACACACTAAGTTATATACTAATATGATGCTATTAAACGCCTATTTCCTAAATAAAGGCTGATTTCTAAACATTATGTGTTAGATAAAAAGATATTATGTCCGTGAACTTGAGAAAATAAGGCGTAGATATTGATCAAACATTATCGATATCGATACTCATGTCGATGATTTCCAATATAACTTTGTTTGTCTTTGTGAACACTGATAGTTTTATTTAAAGCTGCTTGTAACCGACAGTTTTCAAATGGTAAATTATACCAACTTAAGTACTAATTTAACAATTATTTCCAGGTTTTCTGTAAATCCAGTGATTAAATTAAACTGGATAAATGTCATAAGTAAATAAGCAGGGAGCCTCAAAGGAGACCTTAAGAAATTATTTAAATAAAATTGTTCAAAATCTTGTTTGTGTTTTATTTATTAGAGCAATAATACATTATGGTTATCGACAACCTAAAATGGACTTCAGTGCATCTCTAAATTCACGCACACGTTTACATATTTACAAACACTGGCTCATCTCACTTTTGGTTTCGCAGCCAAGTGAACTCTGTTCGTCTATTCCAGTGGATATTAAGTTTATGGAGATACCTTATATGAGTCATAAAATTCACACAAAACATTATCGATCTCAAATACAAAATGAAATGAATTGCAGATGTTTAATTAATGTATCAACTTTAGGGGTTTCAAAGTATTTCTGTTACAAATCAGTAAATGTTTCATTTATTAATGTGAATTAAATAACCCCACAGTAATAAATTGTACCGCAGTAAAGCTACTTGTCAAACTGTAGTCGGAGTTTTCAAAGATTACTTTAGCTGAAGCAGCATGTAAGCCTTATTGAGAAGATACTGAAAGGACTTCCAAATCAATAAGTATATCTAGACCATATTATCTAGACCCTCGATGTGAAATAACATGTGCTCGAGTGATTCAAAAATAGGGCCCCTGTTCTGTTGCATATACAATACATAATTATTGTGTTTAGTTGGACATCTTATCTACCTAATCCTACATCTGACATAAATGATGAATTAACAGAAAACTTACAAGTATTGAAAGATTATGTCGATCATGACACAGTATATATTAGTTATGATGATCTGATGTGTTGATTTAACTTATTTTCTTGACAGGATTTTTATTTTATACAATCTAGCGCATCGTGCCTCCACTAGCGGCCACTTTTGGCGGTTTTCTTGATTGTAGCTACAAAAACACATAAAAAGAATCATACTAAATAGTTTATAGCTTAAACTAGAGTCTATTAAACATCGTTATTTCATTGTAATGATTTTTCTTGATTGGCGACGCTAGTGGAGGCTTGATTTTTCAAATGATTTTCGATATAGGTACTCGTATAAACATAAATGTTACGTAAGTATGTCTTTTGTGATTATTGCAAAGCACATATAGCACTCAATAGCTATAAGATCTTCAACAGATTAAGCATAGTGTATAAAGTCAGGAAAATTTACAGAAGATGGAAACTTGTCCAAGCTATTAACATTTTAATATTATGCGTATGCAATAAATAATGAATAATTTATGTGTTCGAAGCGAAAGTAGTTCTAGGAGAACTTATTCCCTTCTAATTGCCACACAGTGACGAAGGACCAGCTGGGTTTATTACATGGTGGAAATGCTAGTCCCACTTTACAATTACAATAACTTAGTGGTAATGTTTAGAAGATTACTAGATGAAACTTTATTACAATCTAACCTAACAAGTTTGAACTTTCGAAACGATCTGAACTTGTGAAATAAATAGTAAAAAATACAACGGTAATAAAGTTAAATTGTTATTGTTTTCATCATTTGATGAGTACTTACGTTGAACTTTGATTTCGAAACGCAACTACTACTGTCAAATTTTCAGGCTCAAAATGAGTAGAGAAAAGAGCTTGTCCATAACCCATTTTTAATGTCCCGACTACTGGAGCACAAGCCTTCCTTATGGGTGGATAAGGAGGACGGGCCATAACCCACCACGCGGGCCCAATGCGGATTGGTGGGTGTTAACGACTGCAAATGCAGCCGGGACCAACGGCTTAACGTGCCTTCCGAAGCACGGAGGAGCTAGTAAATTTTTGGTCACCCATCTCATGCATGACTGATCCTTGCGAACGTTGCTTAACCTCCGCAGTCGCTGGGCCAGGCGCTAAACCACTGCGCCACCGAGGTCCGCGAAAAGAGCTTAACTTTATGATAAAGTTCATATCAATTTGTTAATTAAATATTTTTTATCTAAATTGAATAGATTGTGTTGCTTTTTCAATATCGCAGATTAGAAAATTTTATTTTCACCTCTCCAGCACGAAAAGGGTGCTTTTGGCGCGTAAAAACTCGCAGCAAAATCGATTTTTGCTGCGAGCGTGAGACAAAGTGCTTTTTTAATTTCTAACACCAACTTTTAAAATAATAAAGAAAAAACAAATAAAGTGACAAGGATGACACTTGTAAAATTGATATGTGAGAAAAGGATAGATAGAGTGCTTTATGGTGTCATACACGGATTAAAAAGTAAAAAAATAAAATGCACGGATATACCAAGGAGTTTTAAATAAGGATTGTTAAAAAAGAAGGTTGATAATTCGAAATAAAGAGTATGGAGGTAATGAGGTCACATGTATGAAACAAATACGAAATAAGAAAAATTAATGAAATTTATTAACAAATTATATGTTTTATGATTATAAATAAATAAATAAGACGGAATATTAATGAATAATAGAAAAACAACGTAATGTAATCAAAACAAAGAGAATCTACTTTACTGACTCTATGAATAAAATTTTTCAGCATAGGTTTGATTTAATTATTTTTGTGATAAATTACAAAAATGAATGTGTCCAACGATGAAGATAGTTTCCTAACTCCAAAAGAGTTAAGTGAACAAGTTTCTAATGCTGAATTAAGCTTTTTTACCAGGAAAGTCACGTGAAAATTTTCTCGCTGGTCGAGGTGAAAAGTTGTATGTTTTACACGAGACCAAAAAGTTGTTCTGCCTCGTGCCTTTAAATCACTGACTGTGCTCAGTAGTCTATATTAGAATCACTCGCTACACTCGTGTTTCAATTCTAGACTACTTCGCTAGTTCGTGATTTAAAGTCGCCACTCGCAGCACAAATTGATTTTGGTCACTTGTATAACAAATAACTATTTCTGCGTTGCGTTGCTGCGGTTAGAAGTCTATACTTTAATGCATTAATGTAAATCTATTTAATACATTCATCAGTGTTTCTTGTTTTATTAAATTGTCTTATACTACAGTTAGCTCTAGATATTCGTTGGATCTCAAACCCAATTTATCATTCAACTGCAAAATCCAATATTAAGAAAATAGTATGATCTCGGTATTGTAAAACAGCACAATTTCCCCAGAAAATGCACAGAATACGATGAATAACAGATGAAGAACATAATAAAATGAATAAAGTCCCGCCGATCGAATATTAAAATTCTGAGAGATGGAAACCCTTGGTTCATATGCTTATGTTAATAAAGTTCTTTTTACTTCGAAATGTGGTATTGTGTATATCTTTGTAGATATTATGTGAATGAAGATTGATTTTCATTTTACGTAACCTTTGTACGGCATAAAATGGACTTAGGACATTTTTAATATACATGTGTGAAGCATATAATGAATATTCATGAAGAGCTTTTTCGTACTTATTCCTTATTTATCTAAAGTTGTCTATGATTTTAGCTCCTATAGTGGGGTGATAGTTGCAGGCATTTTGCCCAGGAAAAAATTTACCTTAAATATCCCATGTTTTATTATTCCCTGGGTGCGAAGGTATAATAATCGATCGCAGCGCTCATGGTGGCAAAAAGTAGAAATAATGTAGGCTCTGCAATCTGTTTGAAAACGATATTTAATTTATCACTAGCAATACAGGAACAATTATATTATGTTTACTACCACCTAATAAAATTATTAAAGTAGATTATGCTCTTTATTATCCTCTTGTTTTACAAAATCTACAACTAAAAAAGAAGTAAACAAACCCTGATATAACCAAAATAAAACACTCTTTTTGAATAGATCTTACTTGCCATATTTAATTTAAATGACCAAAAATGATTTCACAATACTTTGTCCACCCAAATCACAGTAATTTAGAAATTTACATTAATAACAATAGTATTTTTTAACATAACAATGCTGCCATTACATATCAAAACGGTCAGGTCAGAGAAGGGTCAGAGCCAACAATGTTGCAACAGGCTAGGTGGCGCTAAATGCGTGCACGGAGCCAATAGAGCTTAAATATTTTTAAGACAGGGTATAATAATGCGACACACAGTTGCATAAAAAAAAACATGGGCTACGTCATTTTTTATGCAACTGTGTGTAGCGTTTATTACCGTGTCTTATAAATATTCAAGCTCAATAATAGAGAGCTTTAGCCATAGAATTTGGTAAAAGCTTTATTTGAGTAGACCCCCAGTCATATATTTATGTTTATCCTTTAAAGAACATACTGATGACTTCATCAGTATGTTCTTTAAAGGATAAATTATAATTGGTATAAACACTTGTTTATACCAATTATAATTTCTGAGCATTAGAAATTACGTCTCTTACATAAGGACCACTAAATTGTGCAAAAGCGAACTGAATTTAAATAAGTACTCAAGTACTAAATATTCATATTTAGAGTATTAATTCAAACAACTAAGTGGTATTGCCATCAGCAAATGTTGACGAGCTTTCTTTGAACACCTGCTAGTCAGAAACTTCGAACCAGTGTGAAGTTTGCCTATTAGGCGCGGCGCAAACGAGATAAGACGCCCACGCGGTGACTGAAATAGAACCTCACCCCACCGTCGACACCACTACCCCCCTGGGGAGATGTGAACACAAATATATTCAAACTGTGCGGAAATATGGCGGGGCTATTTTTAAATCTACGCGAATCTCTTGCAATTTTCACTGTAGAGCTTTTAATAGTAGTAAGTTTAAGCTTTGCAAAAAAAATTGGAAATGCTTTTTGCAACACTTTTCCATTTTGTAACTTCAGTGACATTCTAACAAACGTACCTAATGCTTTTAATAGTTGTAAGTATAGCTTTGTAAAAAAAATGCTCTTTGTAACACTTTTCCATTTTGTAACTCCAGTGACATTGTAACAAAATAATTTAAATTGTAACAACAGTCAACCTTTAATTATTGGGCCTGTAACGAACAGTTCATTTGTTATAGCTTTAATTGAAAATGTTAAGAGGATTGGAAAGAAGACGTTTACTCAAGGAAAATCTAAAAATAGACATTCTCAGTTCGTTTTATCAATAAAAGCCTCGGAAGCATATTTGGGAAACTGATTCCAGATAATTGTTTGTTTACTCTTTGGGGTTTTGTTTACTCACTGAGTAACAAACTGTACGTAATGATAGAGTAGGTGTATATCTTCTTCGTAAAGTAAATAGTTAAAGTAATTATCTCAACTGGGTATTTTGATTTGAAATTTGTCCTGAAGGGCGGGAAGCCTTACTTCGTTGTGAGATTCGTTGTCCCCTATTTTTGTCCACCACCCCATTTCGGGAAAAGCAACTTTTTTTTACCGATTTCCTATGTTTTCTATTGATAACACTGACAATCTTACCTTTTTATCAACGCCATCTATTGAGCCTGCAGTTGTTTGTAATTTTGAAAAGAGAATTCCGCATGTCTCATTTTATGTAATTAAAAAGTTGTAAATAACAAACATATTTCTGTTTTAAATGTTTTTATAGAATTAATATACGTTGTTTTGATTCAGTTCTAATCCCTATTCAAGCTAGGATTTAATGAAAACCTCTCTGTATGACAGCCCGCATATCTCACGTCCACATCACAGTCATTCTAAATGGTAATAGATGCTCAAACAGACCGATATATTGTGCGGGGACCAAGATAACTAGATACTACAAAACGGGACAAGTGCGAGTCGGACTCGCCCGCCGAGGGTTCCGTTCGTAAGTAGGTACTTAAATAACGACTATATTTTTTATGATTTAATTACAAATGTATAGTTTTCAAACTTTTCCCTGTACTTGTAGTATAAGACCATATTACTTGCCAAATTTCATAGTAATAGATCAACGGGGAAGTAAAAACCTAACCTATAAAGTTTGATTCCCTTGAGAGTGTTGAAATATGCGTTTTTTGTGGCATTAACGGCCGTATCTTTTTTTAACGTTAACTTAGAAATTTGATTTTTTTACATTTTTCTGGGACTGTAGACTAATTTCAACTCGATATCTTTACGCGTTTCTGAGATAAAGGGTCTTGCTTAACAGATAGACAGACAGACCAAGAATGTGATCCTATAAATATTATAAATATTCCTATAAATATCCTTTATATAAATAAAGGTTCCGTTTTTCCTTTTGAGGTACGGAACCCTAAAAACGGTACGATACAATACGCATCTGGCTTCGATGGGAAACAGCCTCTAGCCATTCAAATTATCACCATGTTGCTTTTGTTGGATTGAATCCAATGTTTATGGGATAGCAAGGATATTCAGGCTGGAAAAAAGGACGGTAGTTGGAGGGAAAGTACCCTAAATATGGCAAAAATTTTACTGAAAGAAAATATAGGTACTTTTTTTTTAATAGGTAAAACTGCATTCAATATCTTGATATTGAGAATCCCTTATTTTAAAAGTTTGTTTTTTTATGTTTGGGTGTTTGTTATTCAATCAGGCAAGGACTGCTTTATTTTAAGAGGGAGTATAAAGCAAATCGCCAATCTCAGATTTAGTATTTACAATAATATACAATGGAATTTCCCAAAAAATATAAATATTACATCATGGGCGAGAGTTTTTTTTTCGAATAAGAAAAAATCACGATGTTAGGTCAAACTTTAGACTAAAATTGATACTTATATTTTCATAAGATTGCATATTTCCGAGTTGATATTTTAACACATTTACTTAGTTTACTTTAGAAAGCGACTGTATGACATTTTTTAAATATGTACCTATACATGGTTATTAAAATTTGTAAAACACCAACAACCTCGCAGGAGTAGATTACAAACATCCTAAACGACAACTTTTGTTCTACGACTTTTCCGAAAACCGACAAAAAAAACTACTTTCTATACAAATGTCCCGCACAGCTGACCGAGTTTAGCATTAATAAGTATTTTTTGTCTGTTTTCGGAAAAGTCGTAAAACAAATGTTGTATATGATGTTAGATGTAAGTACAATATAATAGCTGTTTCAATTACTTTTATTTGAATATCGCTTGTTTAGCAGATTCTACTCTTGATTATACTATTCAGCTTGAAAAAATACCGCGAACTTTATACAGAATTTAGTAGTTTACATATTTAGCATACAAGATTATTTTAATTTAAGAACTCTCTTATTCAAAACTAGCTTCTGCCCGTGACTTCGTCCGCGTGGATATTAGAGAAAATCCTTAGGGAACCTTCAACCAGGATCCGACCAGCCGTTTTTACGCGATTAGGCGGGTCCCCACCAAGCGCGCTGCCTCGCGAGGCAAGACGTTTGCCGCGTGAGGCGGGCCTCGCACGAGGCTGCTCGCTTGGTGGGGACCCGCCTAATCGCGTAAAAACGGCTGGTCGGATCCTGGTTGAAGGTTCCCTAAGGATTTTCTCTAATATCCACGCGGACGAAGTCGCGGGCGGAAGCTAGTTTTTTACAATAATCAGAATTGGTCCAGAGATATTAGTAGGTATCTCGTCCCCGTCCCTGTCCCCATAAAAGCTTAAAAACGACATCCACATCGATTTTCATGTTTACTTACCCCATTTACCCCTAAGGGATGATTTTCAAAATAACAAAATATATAATTGCCTTTTTATTTTTAGATGTGTTCCTACGAATTTTAAAGTTGTACTGTCTATTTCATATTGTTTTTCCATACAAAATTTGAACCCCATTTTCACCCCTTTAGGGGTTAAATCATGTCCACCGTGTTGGAATTCAAAATAAATGTTATTTTCGCAATCGTCAACTCAGAAAACCCCAATAACGACATCCATATCGATTTTTAGGTTTATTTACCCCATTGCACCCCCATTTCATCACCATGGGGGTTGAAATTATACCAATACAATATGCGTTGCGTTAGATTTCCATCCATAAGCCTAAATTACAAATTTAGCGATTTCTACTTCAAAAATAAAGGATTATCTTCTAAACACAACTTCATCCCCCTTTTCACCCCTTTGGGGGTAGAATTTTGAAAAACGCTGAGACACGTATTCATTTATTTTCAATCATCAGCCTAAACACAAAATTTGAAGATCCTAGCTTCAAAACTGAGGGACTTTCATACAAACTTTCATCCCTTATTTCATCCCCTTAGGGATGGAATTTTCAAAAATCCTTCCTTAGTGGATGCCTACACTGTATAAAGTATCTGTGTGCAAAATTTCAAGTCTCTAGGTTCAGCGGTTTGGGCTGTGCGTTGATATCTCACTCAGTCAGTCAGTCAGTCAGTCAGGACTTTGAATTTTATAAAGCCATAACGTCAGCTGTAATACAGAAGTAATAAAGCTTGACACTGATTATTGTGGTATATTTTCGCTACTATCTGGCTTATGTGTTGGCTGGGTATATCTACTCCTGCGAGGTGTTGGTGTTTTACAAATAACCCTGTATATTTTACGAGTTACATAAATTAAATCGGTAATTAAATTGGGTAATGTGAATTGTATTAGTGTAATATTAGTTGATTTTTGTGATATTAAAATATAATTTCAATATAATTAAATCGTAATTGGTGGTATTATGTGGTTTGTGTGTCCCGTGAGAAATCACGCGAACTTTTATGTAAGTATTTTTTTACCCTTGTTGTTTCGCTAACGCGGAAATCTAAGAAATTAATTTCAATTTTGTTCTGACAAAAAGCTGCCAGCCCTCCAAAATGACGGACGGAGAAGGTCTACATACAATTATTATGATTTATAATTAGAAAAAGTTTTATATTTTTATTTTTATGCGCGTATTTAAACCTAAAAAGTTAATTTTAAACTTTTAGATTTTTGCATTCACAATGCTATTTTTATATTAAGATGAATAAATAATGAAAAAATATTAGAAAAAATCGACTCATTGGGCCGGATTCCTAAGGGTGCGGGTACGAATCCCATCTGAGTTGCTACGGGTGAGTCGATTTTTCTAATATTTTTTCATTATTTATTCATCTTACTAAAAAGTTAAACTAATAAATAACAATATTATTAAGGGGGTGTCCATTCATTACGTGAGGCATGTAGGGGGGGGGAGGGGGTCGAGCCGAGTCTTACTTAGTCTCAGGGAGAGGGGGTCTCGGCCTAATATCACGTCCTATTATTTTTTCTACAGAAACAGTAGGACTAATTACGTAGGATATATAATTTTTTTATAAGGGATATTTACCTTATTTTCAGACTATTATAGAGGCTCGCTAACTACATTACAATTTTTGCGTTTTTTTATTCTTTTTATTGATAAAAGTATCTTTGATAAAAAAGATGATTAATACTCTGAAGTTCATGTATTTGTGATGAGATGAAAGTTAAAACGTAAAAAATAAGCTTAAACAGAAACTTTTTCTTTGAACCCATTGACCTTGAGCAGCCTCAAGGTCTATTTTGAATCTTCTGAATTCTCTATGACGTCAGAGGGCGCGTCGTGACGTCACTGCCGTCGGGCCTGCGTACTGCGTAGTTGCGCTCACATATTCCACAACACTGCCATGTTAATCTAGTCTGTAACTCTTTGAAGTAAGGCACATTTTTCTCTTTCCATTTCCTGCATTGCCGACGTCACCATGTGCTGAAAAATAAACGTAAGTATGACGTAAGTTAATAGTTTTCATTGAACACTCAGTAACAGCATAAACATTGACGGCTCAATCACTGCATAGAGAAGACCTATAGTTTTACGGTTGTGTGCATACAGAATTGAACGATGACGTTGAAAACTCGACTTTGTTACAGATGCATTAAGAGCTTATGAGCTGAAATTTACAACAAACACATTATTGGCTCAAGCGACTTAGCAAAGATAACTTTAAATCCGATTTGCATAGTCTCTTCCGAGCTGCGACTGAGTCGGATCCATTTATATTGGTGTTTTATTAACTTTAAGTGTCCGGACACGAAAGTGGCGGCGGCCGAGCGGTGGCGGGGCGGCGCGGCAGCGGAGCGGCGGCGGGGCGGGGCGATGAGAACGTGGGCACGAAACTTAGCGGTCGGTCAGCCGCGCTAGTAGTGTTGTGACAGATGGGCTAAATACCATTAAGGGCCCGTTGACCTACCGATTTGACCTACTGGTAGGACCACGCACGGTATACCCAAGGCCGTCTTTAACCTATTTTAGGCCTTGGGCACATTAGGATAATGGGGCCCCTATGACCTTGAATTGGGTTACCATCAAAGTAAGAGAGGATGCCTGTATATGAGGCACAAAATGCCAGATTTTTTAGAAAAATGCTTATCTAGGTATAGCAAAAATCGGCCGCGAAGCGCGATTATTAGTCAGTCTCATTCACTAATCTTGTAATATTATTTACCCGTCTGTAGTGAAAAACACGGCCGCGCAGCGCGATTTTTAGTCAGTTTCATCCAATAATCTCGTTATTTTGCCTGTCTAACTGTAGTAAAGAAAACGGCCGCGCAGCGCGATTTTTATACCTAATCAGCCTTATTCACTAATCTTGTAATCTTGCTGAGATACATTTAATAAGAAAATAAATAATCCACAAAAGTAACTATTTTAGAATAGTGATTAAAAATCTATGTGGTTTGAAGAGGTACTCTTTTAGATTTGATTTTTTTTCGTAATATAATAAGCATCCCAAGAAACAAGGGGCCCCTATCGATCGCGGGGCCCTGGGCAAGTGCCCAGAGTGCCCAATGGGAAAGATGGGCCTGGGTATACCACTAAAGTAACTTCTTATTTTTTTTTATTTCTATTGATGTGTCAAATGTGATGTTGCTATGGAAACAATTTCTTGTTAAATCAATACCGAAAAATATTCAAAGGACGAAATATATCCTATGTCTAAAAATTTTATTTAGTTCGAAAAAATGGTCTAAGTATAGGCGTTAACTAGTTTCAAAACCGGATTCTTTGCTCATCTTGTGTTTTTTAAATGATGTCCAAGATGCCGACATCCATACTGAATAAATAGGTACTACCTAGTAATCAAACAGACACTATTATATTATTCAACACAACACTACTGTAATCGCGGGCTACCAAATCCAACTAGTTTGTTCATTTGTTTTCGTCGCTCTCCTCCCGCCCGTGCATCGCTCGTCGCCCCGCTCTGCCACCGCCCGTTTCGTGCGCGTCTCCATACGGTGCCATACTGTTGAATGCATCGCCGCCGCTCCGCTGTCGCGCCGCCCCGCTGCCGCTCCGCCGTCGCAGTTTTCGTGCCCGGACACTTAAGAAAGAAAAACAATTGAAGACCCTATTTCAAAAACACCTTTGTCAAATTTGGACGAAATGAGTTACGCCATCTTGTAGAGGACCAAGAAAGATTCTGTCTCACATCAAAGGTTTCCTCAAAATCCACATAGGTCATGTGATATTCGCTTTAAAGCTTGTAGGAGTTCCTCAGAAACAACCTTAGTCAGTCATGTAGTCATGTTTCTCCCAAAAATAACTTATGTCAAGTGACATCGGTGGTTTATGGCAGAAAAAAAATCTAATTTTGTGTTAATTTTTTTGCGGTTACCGTCTCTTTGTTTTATTGTATTACCATCGTTTATAAGTTAAGATTTTTTTTAAGGTGAGTGCCGGTTCTCTTTTATAACTATTTAAACCGTTGTAGCCAGGTTAGGAAAATAAATACAGCCACACATGACAACATGAACAATTAGAGAAAAAAGCAATGGAAACCAAAATAATAATAAAATCTTAAAAAACTAGTTTGCGCGGCCAACTTAAGTAGAACTGATTGAAAAGAATATTACAATTTCTTAAACAAAGTTAAAGGTAAAACCAGAAATGTATAGACGCTTTTAATTATCCCTTTGTCTGTCGAAAATCTCCTGGACTGGAGGCTTTTTTATTAATTATCTACGTACACTATTAGCTGCATTTAAAAATATTTCCCTCATCCATCTATCTTTAATAGCAAACACACAAAAGCAATAAAATATCATCAGGTTTCTGTTGATGTTGCACTTCGAGCAACAAAGGCTTCGTTCGAAGCCCGTCTTACTCTAAGATGTTGCATTTACAACATGACATTTAATCTACTACTGCCCTAGTCAAATATTCATGTATTTTACATAATCCTTGTTTATTCTGATTTGAACTTTGGCGAAGTTTTAGTAAACATCGTGCTACTAAAGTCCACGTAAGCTCCAGGCACCAGTGCACCTTGGCTACTTCACTAATTGCACAACTCTATATAGACCTGTATAATATGCTACTCTTAATTGTCCACCCCAAGCAAAACAACTTTGCTAACGACCGAACGCTGGTTTTTGCTTTTAACATTCAGCGTTTAACAATACGCCAGCGAAACAATAATTAAAAACGTAATTCACGTCAACGTCGCACTTGGGCGGCCATTTACAAACAGCTCGAACAAAAACTACACAAAAGCGAAGCAACAGTTTCTGCGTCATTCATTCACCCATCATTGAATAGAATCGTGGGTGTGACACCCTTCTCCCCTTTCAGCTGTCCCTATCTGCCCCGTAGCTTACGTGTTTTCTCCGTCTCTCGCCGCCCACGCTCGCTTTTCCCGCCTACGCGCGGCCCATTCAGAAATTGTGCGCAGTATTTAGGGTTGTCTCGTTCGCGGTTCATTGGATATTTTGATTAATAGATGTGCCGTTTTGGAGCAGTTGCGTGCGAGTCGATAATGGCTGATCCATTATCCTTTATTGGCGATTTAATGGCTTCGAGATATGACGTCCTAATTTAGGGGTTCGGAGTACGGTACAGCAGATAAATAAATGTTGTAAAACCGAAATACGTAGCTGTATTGTATTGATATAAATAAACTAATAAGATGTTTTAATAATAACTAACTTTGGGTGTTCTACAAGCTCAAAATGAATGGAATACCGCAAATCGATGTACATAGCCGTTTGGTACACGTATACTTGAGGTGAAAACAAAATTTTGGACCCGCAGTTCTTAAAAATTCTTCCCTTAGGAGAGGAGCTATGGTGTCATCTTTTTTTTGTATGAGAAAAAAAAGTTTTTTTTCTAAAACCTATCTTGTATGGTATTGAATGAAAGGGCTTGCTGAGCCGGTTCCAAAAATATATCACATCGTTTTTTTTTCAGCCACTTGTTTTAAATTAAACCAAAAAACATTTTCAAAACATACCAAGTTTGGGCTCCTACAGATACAATATGGTTGAATTATTTTTCATAAAATATACGGTTAGTATAGTCATAAAGTATTTGGTACACGTATAATACTTGAGGAAGTATACGTGTACCAAAGGGCTTTGCTGTACATCGATTTGCGGTTTTTTTTTGCGTACGCGTAGGACTATATTGGGACATTTTGTCCATAACACTGTCTCTTTTTAAACTTGAATTTCAGTGTAACTTAGGGGGCCTATCACATTTTTTCGTCGAAATTTCGATTTTGACGGATTTTAGCGATACAACCTAGAGAAACCTTTGGGTCTACTAAATACATTTATATGTGTCCGCGATAAAAAGTAATATGATGATTCACTGGAAAGTTAAAGGGTTAGAAGGGAAAATGAAAGTTGGTGAACGATTTCTTAAAGTCAACTTTGAACATACACAGAAAGACAAACAAGTACAAACAACAAACAAAAGTATAAATTTGATTTTCTTTTATGATATAATTTTAACGTAATAATAATAATGTATCTAGGAGAAATCCACAGTTCATTCTGAGCTTTTTTAGAAGTTTAATGATTTTGGTTGGGATTTTTTTCACATATTCCCTACATAATTTCAAATTTCCGAGGCCGCTATGAACTATTCGACTATATAAGAGATAACATCCAATTTTTTTTATTTTAATTGCATAACACAGTTGTTCAATCCATGATCTCAAAAAAGTGCCTTCGCGCTTTTTATGAAAATATTTCACTGCAGTTTCGGGTTTAATTATAAAGTTAAGCAAATTAAAAAAAAGCGAGGTCGCTATGAACTATTCCAAAAGCTATTCTGCACATTCAATAAGTCAAAAGTGTTAATGTATTTTTGTTCATGAGATCGATAACGCCAAAATTGGTCATTTTACGCAAAAATCACAGTCGAAATTGAATATGCCTCTTAAAATTGGTCATTTTAAGCAAAAATCACAGTCGAAATTGAATATGCCTCTTAATTGTAAAGTGTAAATTAAATGCCGTAATATTTGTATTTATGGTTTTTACACGAGGTTCGATGTTTGTTTACATTTTACTGATCATTAAGTCACTGACCGTGCGTCTATTTAATAAACACAATGCGACTAGCATAAAATATTTTCAAGAGAGCTTTCCATTGTTTACATTTTCCATTCATACCCTATTAATAGCACATTGATCTAATAACCGTGTGCTTTTAACGCCTACAAATTTCATTCTAAGCTATAATCTCCCAAATCTGAGTTATTAAATGAGATCCTTGAATTTTAAAACATTAGCTTCCCAGCTAAAGCATAAGTTTGGGTAAGTAAGCTTAACTTAAGCTCATCCTTGCGTTCGTGTGAGTGATAGCCAAAGTTGGACGAGGTTGGCCTCGTATTAATAAGTTGTCCATCAGCCATTTTTAATGTCCCCACTGCTGGGGCACAGGCCTTCCTTATGGGTGGATAAGGAGGACGGGCCTTAACCCACCACGCGGGCCCAATGCGGATTGGTGGGTGTTAACGACTGCAAATACAGCCGGGACCAATGGCTTAATGTGCCTTCCGAAGCACGAAGGAGCTCAAGATAATAATTTTTTGGTCACCCATCCCATGACGGACCCTTGCGAACGTTGCTTAACCTCCGCAATCACGGGCCAGGTGCTAAACCACTGCGCCACCGAGCTCCTCTACTTTATGATTAATAAGTTACACAGATTTAAAAGAGTCTGTTTAGTAAAGTATACAGGGCTATTTGTAAAACACCAACAACTTTGCAGGGGTAGATTACTAACACCATATACAACAACATTTGTTCTACGACTTTTCCACAAACAGACAAAAAATTCACAGATTTTACAGTCCCCGCAAGAATCGGAGCATTGAAAATGAACACAAAAATTTACGAAAAACCAAAATCAAATCAAATGCAAAGTCCTATTATATTTTTAAAGTTACTTAGGTAGTACCTATTTATTTTAACGATTGTGACACTCGGCTCCGCCTCGTGTCACAAAAGCGCCCGCTGACTGCCTCGACGCGGCCGAAATAATATTAACCAATTTTCGAAATTCCAACGGATGCACTTCTCGTCCGCTTTTGCATCTTTTAACACTATTACCATGACGATCGGTCAATAATCATAGAAGCTACATCACTGTTTATGTACGGAAACAGCCGTTTTTCTACAATTCCAAATCTAAAGGGACCACCTACAGGTCACAATTATAAACCGATTTTCAAAATTATTTCGCCATTTCATAGCTAAACTAATACCCTAGGACCATTTTTTTCATTTTTTCTTAAGTCGGTTTTTTTCCGAAATATTTACAATTTAGTAAACAAACATCCCCCAAAAAATCCGGAATTTTTGGAATTTCGCAAAATTCCAAAAAAAGTTACCAGTAGATTTTCAAAATTCAAACGTTCACACGTGTCTTGATAAACTCCTCAACTTTTGGTACTATTTTTATTTCGATCCTCCCAAAATCCTCGGAGATATGGCCAAAAATACGTCTCAGGCGATTTGCATCTGATAACCATTTTCAATGGTAAAAAAACGACTTTTCAGTATGAAACTCGATCATCTATTCGGACATTAATGTGTATGGAGAGTCGTTTTTTTTTGTCTGTTTTCTAAAAAGTCGTAGATTAAATGTTGTTGTTTATGATGATAGTAATCTACTCCTGCGAGGTTGTTGGTGTTTTACAAATAACCCTGTATAAGTAGGTACTAGCTTTCGCTCTTAACTTAAACTGCGTGGATTTTAGTTTTCCGAAGTTATTTCGGGAATAAAAGCCTTTACCAAGGTCCAATTTATCTCTTGACCAAATAACAACAAAATTGGTTCATTCGTTTAGGAGTTAAAAGGTAACATACAAACGGAGGAACTCTCACATTTATAAAATTAATGTATTCCATCAGTTTACACTCGGATAGGTATAGAGCTCTCCAGGAAGATTTGATTACGTCAATTTGATTGCAATATGTAGGTATGTGAAAATATTTATATTTTTGCTAGCTAATTATTTTTATTTTTAGCACTTTGTAATAATGATATGACTCGTTACTCTCATCAAGATTTCTTCATTGTGACTTCCTCCATATATTGACTAAGTACTATTAGTTTGATGAGCCTGAAGCAGATTTTTTATGGGTTTAATGGAAATTGAAAAAAATCTTAATTACTAAAAAGTTCAGCTCCCTCCTACGCGTATCACGCGGGCAAAAATGTAAATGTTGGTTAACGATCGGCCGCCGATGCCGGCTCTAGGCGCCTACTTGAGTCAAACCTTACTACGATTATCGGACGATGTTCGTCCCACTTCATGGGCTCGGTTATACGGAAACATTTGTCTCTGTCTTTTTCTTTACGTATATGGAGTATGGAAAATAACCCCACTTCTGCTCTTTTTCGATATTTTTCGTTGTTTTTTCATCATTATCTTTAGCACAATTATCTTTCATGAAAAAAGTTATTGGAGCAACTTCACAGTACGTTAAAGTGTATTTTGATGTAGAATTCGATACGTTTCCGCTATTATTTACGCTAAAAATATGACCCGCGACAAGCGCTTTTAATGTGATATTCTGTTTTTTGTACTATCATCTGTGAAATGTGGCTTATTACCTCTTTAGCTTGTCGTATGTTTTTTGTTGTGGCTACAACTTTACGCATTCTTATAAAAAATGGCCCGCGCAAACCATGTTTTCTTATCATGGAACCTTAAGGTAGTACCCTGACCGAAAGTGGCGCCGCCGCCGCGGTGAATTTTATTTAATACCTATTGTTCTAATAGACAGTTTTAATAAAACCTTACGTGGGATTTTTACCTTCTAAATTCCTAATTTTACCTTCTGATTGATACCTTCTAAAAATATAGTATTATTATTATTATCTCGAGCTCCTCCGTGCTTCGGAAGGCACGTTAAGCCGTTGGTCCCGGCTGCATCTGCAGTAGTCAACACCCACCAATCCGCATTGGGCCCGCGTGGTGGGTTATGGCCCGTCCTCCTTATCAACCCATAAGTAAGGCCTGTGCCCTAGCAGTGGGGACATTAAAAATGGCTGATGGACATCCTTTCAGTTAACGGTTTTTCACTTGTTCTCACATTTCTTTTCAAAACTCAGTCAAAGATGTGATTTATTAGAAAATAAATATTCTAAGCCCATGGGAATGGAACTCTATCTGAACGAAGCTGACTTTTTACGTCCTCATAGTGGATATTAAATATCAAATATCAAATAATTTATCGATATAGTCCTTATTACCTATACTACAGAAAACACTACAGTGCGAGGCATGTATCTTGAATATTTTTCGACGGAGTGGGGATAAGTTCGCGCATGTGCTCTTGTGAGCGACCAATAGCGCGCGCCCCTCTCCCGCCGCCCGCGCCCCTCACCGCAACGCATACCCAAAATACGCGTTCCGCGCAATCCCCACCCGTTTTCATGATTCGTGCCACTGACTGTACATCTACCTATACCTTATAATAATAATAAAGTATTTTGTTTCTTTCATTTTCTTTGGTTAACTTCCCTAATTTGATAGAGAGTTACTAACTGTGTAAACAAACACCCATTTTACAATACTTAAAATAGAATACGATAAAGAGATTTGCCTCTCAACAATTGTATAGAGATAGGCCAACTGGTTTCATCCCGTGTCACATCCCTAGCAATACTATGCAGTAACTTCCGTAGTACATGTTAGTAGTAAACAAAATCAATAGCGTGCAGTGTTGCGCAATTGCAGTGACCTTTCACCTTGACCTTGACCTCTGCAGCCGCCCCCCGTTCCCGAAATACCAAAGTTCGGAGTGAAATAGACCCACACCCACGCGCTCGGGCTTGGGGCCTGTTTATACCGATGTAGCCTACATTTGAAACTACTGGTTTCTCCCTATCGAATATAATACCCTACTTCAATGGAGAATGTTATTGGAAATGGAAATTCAAAACCGCTTAAAACTTTATTATGTAGGTAAAGTTTAATTGGGTTGGTAAACTTTTTCGAAGAGAATTGTTTTATATTTTTTTTGATAGCACAAGTTTGAAGAATAAAGAAAATAATATTATGATTTTTTTATTTCACCTTGTTAATCAAATATATTTTTGTATTATTATTATCGCGATAAATTATCAAACGAACGGCTGAACACGAAGTTCCCTTGCATTTACTGATAAAAAACTGATTGACAGGACAGATTTGACAGAAAGTGACAAAGAGTAATCCAATTATTTTACTCTTTGGTAATCATTAATCACAACCTAATGTTGTTGTTTGTTTTTCAGCTTATTTATTGTGATTTTCTAGTGTTTTTCTTGTTCAGTTATGGGAAATGGATCGGTTTGAAGAAATCCATTATCCAGCTTATTACGCCGATGAAGTACCTACACTGCTTTGTTCCGTTTTGTTTGAAATATAGATGTGACCATCCGCAGAACAAAATTTGTACAATTCCCATACCTTTGAAAGAGACATGGTGCAGAGGATTAAACAGGAATTGCCTTCAGAGAGCTTTATACGTTTGTGATGATCACGTAAATATATGTATATCTACAAACTTAGAAAAGAGTTATTTTATTTATTTTAGCTGACTGTGACTAACATGACAACTAGTTGACATTGCCAATGCCAAACTTTTCATTTTTTTTTATTTGAGCAAAAGCATTACGCATACAGCCGTAATAGAGATTTATTGTACTATGTTGTAAATTTTAATTTTAAATTATTATTTAAATTAAAATGACGTATTAAAAAATTCCGCAATTGGTTATTCCTGACTCCAAAGCCAAAAGCTACCAGAAAATATATAATTCACAACAGTTTTGAAAAAGTTTACCAACCCAATTGTACTTAGTTTTTTTTGTCTTGATTTTTCACACATTTGAAATTCCGTTACTGTGAAATAGGTACTGCTGTTCAAAGCGACATTTAAAAAAAAACTTTTTTCCTCACTAGATGGCGTTGATGAAAAGATATGTGTCAAAATTGGCTTTTAAAAAGTAAACGGCCTGTACCAAAGAGGTAAGTAAGCGCTCGCTGGCTGACATCTGCCCAAAGAGAAATAATGGTTTACATCTGCCTGCCTACCTGAGTACTCTTCGAAACTTAGTAAAAAAACCACATTGACACATAATTTTTTATCAACGCCATCTATCGAGCCCACTGTTTTTATCAATTAATTGAGAATACGAAGAGGAAAAAACAAAATCATGATAAACAAGTTTAACACGTTGTCAGACTCAAATGCCGTAATTTACTTTACTATTATCACAGAACAAGTAATGCTATTATGGACATATTAGAACAACGCATTAAAATTTTACGACTTTAAGAATAACATTAAATGTACAAAGTAGTAATTAAGTTGTCATTATTTTTGTGCAAATGACAACTTCTGCAGCCACTAATAAATTAGTCACATTAATATTTTATTACGTTCGCGCTTAGGGTTAGTATTTGTGGTTAATGAGATGAGTCATAATATTTATTTTATTCCTAAATTGTTTTATATGAAAATAAATGTAGATTGAAATAAGATTTATAAAATAAAATCAAATAAAATAATTTTATTTCAGATTGTACATCCATATATGATTAGTAACAATATAAAACCTTATGAGCTATGTTAGTAAACCTATTCTATGTATTAAATGTATTAAATTCAGATTTTTTTTTTATTTTAATTAAGAAAATACCCTCCCTGCCCACTAGCACCACCGGGCACAGCCACATGTAGGTGCACCCAGTGCCTCCAGATAGCACAGTCGGGTTTTTCCCTGACCACGCCCAGAATGCTGTAGGGGCTACCACGCACTCTGCGCATTAAAGAAGCGACCCGCCCACGCAACACCGCATAAAAGTCGTTAGTATGAGCCTGAGCAAACATAATCGAGGCGCTGCAGTATCGTGGAAGCCCCAACATCACCCTGAACGCGTTGTTATACTGTACTCGGAGAGCGTTGAAAGCCCTCTGCGTATAATTAACCCACAGACTGCACGTATACAAGTTCTGACAAAAGGCTTTAAACAATGTTATTTTTACTTCTGTACTACAACGTGCAAATCTGCGGGCCAACATATTGCATCGGACTGCCACCGCTCTCCTTTCCCTCTCAATGTCCTCGTCATCCTTCAGATTCTCTGTAACCACATGACCTAGATATTTAAAGCTATTAACCCTTTGAAGACCTAGATATTTAAACTATTTGACCTAGATATTTAAAGCTATTAACCCTTTGAAGAATGTTACCATTAAGTGTGATAGGGGGAATATCTTTCAACTTTTTGTTTTTAGTAGTAAACACCAACAATTCACTTTTTTTTACATTGTATTTCAGGCCATGTGACTCAGCATACCGTTCACATACAGAAATCAGCTGCTTCATAGCTCTTATTGACGGAGTCAGCAAAACCATATCATCCGCATAGCTAATACTGTTCACAATGTTTCCCTCTATGGAGCATCCGATATTGGTTTTGGCGAGCTCAACGATCAGCCTATCTATGTACAGGTTGAAAAGCGTGGGCGAGGTCAATCCGCCCTGCCTAACCCCGCATTCCAACCTATACTCCTCGGAAAAGGACCCAAGCCATTTGACCTGGTTAGTCTGATGACCATACCAGTACTTAAGGATTCGTGTCAGCTCCACTGGTATTCCAGTGTCGCATAATTTGTTCCATAGTATGTCATAACTAACCAGATCAAATGCCTTCGACAGATCCAGGAAAGCAGCGTATACAGGGGTGTTCCTTTGAGTGTAGTACTCGACGGTGTGCTTCAGTGACAGGATTGCACACTCCGTGGATAGTCCTGACCTGAATCCGAACTGCGCGTCATGTAGCTTCACATAGCAGTCTATCACATAATAGTCGCCAAAGAGATTGGTCGGTAGTTAGATTTATCGGATACATCCCCTGTTTTATCTTTAACTATTGGCACAATGACCGTCTTCATTAACTGCGCAGGCAAATAGCCATGCCTTATACATAAGGTATATAACAACCCTAACAACCTCGGCAGGTGCTTACCCGCATGCTGGAAATGTTCAACGCTAAGACCGTCGTGCCCTGGTGACTTCCCTCTCGTCATTCCTTTTATTACCTCCTCTACATTCTTAGCTGTGATTCGATCGGGCACACTGGACACTTCGGTCTCAACGCTGATTTCCTTTGACGGCTGCTGTGGCGTCCTGGCTTTCACTTGAAAAAGCGATTTAAATATATTTGCTATGGCCCTGGGCTCATTTACACCATCAATACTCGCCGGGACACTTGACCTCGTACTTAACTTTTTAGTCTCTTTCCAAAACCCCTTAAAGTCCTTATTTTTATGTTTTGTTGCTAGTGTATTCATTTTTATTAACTCCTGATTATTTTGACAAAATTTTAATTTTTGCTTAAATATTTTTCTAGTTGAGCACATATCATCATATAAGCGACCACATGATGGCCTTCCAAACCACACCCAGTTTAAAAATGTTTCTCTCGCATCCTGGTGAGCACAGCGTACGTACCTATTCCATCCCATTATACAACGTGAACCCTTATGATCATTTACACTACTGCGACCAATAAAGCTGTTTACAGCTGCTTCTTGCAAAGTATTCACAATCTTATTATACAAATTATCGATTATTTGCAAGTGTTCACAACTAACATTATTACAAACATAATCACCACAATTACTAAATTCAATAGGAAATTCAATATATTTTAATTTATCATCACAAAATTTATTAAATAATTTAATTTGATTTTCATCACGCTCACCCCATCTTACCTTATTACTAGACAAAGTACTTGGCAGTTCAGAGGTTGGCACGACCGCTCCCAAGTTGCATACTATTTCTAGTGGTATATGATCTGACCAGTATACGTCATATTGTATTTTTACAGATATTACTGTCTGCCACGCTGCCTCAGTAACCAGACAGTGGTCGAGCCACCTCCGACTTCCAGTCCGCGCCTCACATACAAAAGTGTACGAGTTTGAATTCACTCCTAATTTCAATACATCAGCACACTTCCAATTCTGCTCCCTACAAAAATTATTCAATTCAACATCAAAAAGCTCACCAGGATGCGCGTTGAGATCCCCAAGGATGTACACCGATTCTACATTTTCATTTTCAATTATAGCTACTAACTCACTTAAACACTGTACAAAGTCAACAAGATTGTCCGGCGCGTCTGTCGGCATATACACAGAGAAAAATAGCATCGAGCGTCCCGCTGTGTACAATTTTATAGCTACTATACGGTCACTAGAACACTGGATCACTGACACACTGTCGAACTTTCTTTTGTTCCACAAGAGTGCGACACCACCGAACGGCCTACCACGTAATATTCCTTTTGAAGTGTCAATCGCGGATTTCCCATGAAAACCGAACTCCTTATTAATGTTTCCTAGGTTGTTGATTACACAGGGAAGCATCCAGGTCTCCTGCAGTGCAATAACATCCGCCCTTTGACTGAGCGTCCTTACACATTCTTGTGAACGTTTAATGCTCTTACAATTAAAAGTTATCATAATAATATTATTATCTGTCACAGTCATTTCTGGTTCGCTTCACTAGTACCCATATTTGGAAAAAAAGGCTTTTCCATTTCCATTCTTTTACCAAATGTTACAAAACGTCTGAAGGATATTCCCCTGGGCCAAAAATCTGGATCCAAAAAAATATGTTCTTTTGACTTGTGTACAAATATCTTAAATGCATTATAGCCTCTGTCTAGTTTAATTTCCACTTTTTCAACTTTGGCTTTATATTGCGCTTTATTTTCTATATAAATCGCTATTTCATCCAGTGACACCTGCTTCGATACATTGTATATATATAACGGCACAATTAAGTCCGCAGCTTTGAAATTACTCTCCGATTCTATTGGTGCTTTTCCCTTCCTTCCTTTGAATCTATCCCTGTAAACTTTCTGCATTGTAATAATAAAATTATGCATATTGGTTTCATTAATAAATGTTCCAAAACTTTTTACTTCACATACACTTATATATTATTGTTAGTACATGGTTAGTACACTTATATTTTACTAATCTATTTCTTTTTTTAGGGTCAATAATAAAACGTGTTACAAAATAACCCCTAATGCCGAATATGGTATATAGGGACCATCAAACTGAACAACTTTTACTATGGGACCAACTCTGAAATCGCGAAAAAAAACTGTTTCATACAAAAATTAATAACGTTAATACCCTTATGTATGAAACAGCTGATTTTTCTCGATTTTAGAGTTGGTTATTTTGTAACACGTTAAATAAACAATTAGTGAAAATTAATTTCCAAAAGTAATATCCAAAGTTCAATATTCAAAATTCAAAATCTTTTATTCAGACAAGCACTTGTGAATGTCATAGAAGCTACGCCATCGGTTCGCAAACCCTAAGCGGGAGACCTTGTAACGAGAAAAAACCGGCAAGAAACTCCAATTCCCAAAAGTAATATCCAAAATTCAATGTTCAAAATTCAAAATCATTTATTCAGTCTAGGCTGTTACAAGCACTTGTGAATGTCATAGAAGCTACGCCATCGGTTCGCAAACCCTAAGCGGGAGACCTTGTAACGCGAAGAACCGGCAAGAAACTCGTCAAGGGCTGCTTTTTTCTCCCTGTATATTTCATACAGAGTCGTCAAAATTGAAAAATAACCTCCACATTTAAAGTGATGTAATTTTCCATCACAATACCTAATTAACAAAAGTTTACACTAATAATCAAATAGAAATTTATAGGTGCCTGTGAAACTAGCCAAAATAACATGGTATATCATAAATTCAGCAAATCTTAACCAAATAAATCTTCATTGGGATAATATTAGACTTAGCGTATTGTATCGACTCGATACTCTCTTGCCTATTTTTGTAACAAAAGAAACATGTAACATTCCCATTCCCTATTCGGGGAGAAAAACGAGACCTTTCAACCTTTTATTTGCACCTGCGCCGTTCTGATAGCTTAATTATAATTTCCAACGTTAGATGTCGCTATCTGAAATAATGCAGATGATGGCATGAGGTTTTTGGATCATTAAAAGGGGTTTAAGGCGTGGTGCTAGACTAAATTATGTAAGCAACTACATGAATACCTAATTAGATTATACCAACACTCGTCGTTTAATTCCCCTCATTTTGCAGTAGTGATATAATTAAATTTTAGTATGGTTATCGTCAAGGGACGGATATTAGTTCCCGTATATTATACGAAATCCGGAAAGGGTCATGTGCTGTAAGAGGAAATAACTGCGACTCTCTAAATAGCGCCATCTATATTCATATATGAAAAGTAATAAAACTAATAAAAGGTTTCATAATGTAACCGTAAGTTTATTTAATAATCTATTTTTTTTAATGGGTTCTAAGGCGCTCTTAAAATTGATATAAATGGTTTGGAACTTACATCTTTTAGAAATTAAGAAACAATATTGAAAACAGAGGCCGTACTCTGAGCTCTAGCAACATCAAAGTGATGTTGTTATAGAGACAGAGCTATAGCGCCATTTCAATCACTTATAGCAACGTCAAAGTGATGTTGTTATAGAGACAGAGCTAAATCGCCATCTCAATCACTTATAGCAACATCAAAGTGATGTTGTTATAGAGACAGAGCTATAGCGCCATCTCAATCACTTATAGCAACATCAAAGTGATGTTGTTATGGAAACAGAGCTATAGCGCCATCTCAATCACTTATAGCAACATCAAAGTGATGTTGTTATAGAGACAGAGCTAAATCGCCATCTCAATCACTTATAGCAACATCAAAGTGATGTTGTTATGGAAACAGAGCTATAGCGCCATCTCAATCACAAAATCGCATATTACTTTTGACAGTCATTGTAGGGGGCAGAACTGCATTTTTTCCGTTTAATGGTCTGTACAGTAAAAATGCGAAACTGAAGTCTTGAAATCGAGCGAAATAGACTTCAGTATTCTAAATGAAATAATTGCAAAAGACGTAATTACAAAATTGAAAGGCGGCAGCCTCAAGAGGGGCTTTATAAGTCTATTTTAAACACTGAATGAAAATTTTCTACTTTCACAATAGACTAAGCTCCCATTGCATGAAACCTTACCTCACAAGGTGGAAGAGCAGAAATGTGTTGCAGTAATAGATATTACTTAGGAACACTGGATTTTAGTGGGTTGCCATCGCATATCCTGGAAGAACATTTATTTTTTTTCGTTTTCGTACCGCTATTTTGATCGAAAATTACATCATGAGGTGGAAGATTGAAATGTACCCTGCCAGGGTAGGGGCTGGCAACCCATGCGGGTTTTGACCTCCGAATGTTTCTCTTTCGATGGGTAAACATTTCGATCTTCCACCTCATGATGTAATTTTCGGTCAAAATTGCGGTACGAAAACGAAAAAAAAATATATGTTCTTCCAGGATATGCGATGGCAACCCACTAAAATCCAGTGTTTTTTTTTTTTTTTTTTTTTTTTTTTTATTTATTGATTCACCAACATTTGTATACACCAATACATTCAAAAAATAACTAGCTTAACTTATAATATATCTAGGCGCAACAAACACTTATAGGTAAATACAGCTTGTTCAAATACTTCTAGATAAGGTAGGAGTTTAAAAAAAGAGTTTAAAATTTAAATAATGAATTTTTTTTAAGTTATTTTTATATAAAGCAACAGTACTCGTAGCATCATTGCGTTTTGTACGAATCAAGTATTAAAGAACGCAGCTTACTTAGCGGGTCAGAGTTAATATCGAAAAGGTCGCTATATTCATTCACCAATTTGCACAGTCTTGGGATGGGCGAATTAGAGCCAAACTTTGTTTTCCGAAGCGGTGGGCAAAGAGGAGTTAATTTATTTCGCGGGTATCTAGCCGGCGCGCGTAGTTTGAAATAAGTAAGTAGTTGGGGGCAGTCAATTTTGTGGTTGAGAATTTTATATGCAAATGTCAGATCAATTATTTTTCGACGCTCTTCAAGGGAACACATACGGAAATGGGCCAGCTGTCTAGCATATGACGGTAACTTCCTCTTTGAAATGCTATTGGAGAATACTAGATGCCTCAAAAACCTTTTTTGAATGCGCTCAAGATGAAGGGAATGTGTGGCGTAATGTGGCCTCCATACAACTGCACCTAAGTAATATCTATTACTGCAACACATTTCTGCTCTTCCACCTTGTGAGGTCAGGTTTCATGCAATGGGAGCTTAGTCTACAAGTAATACTTGAGAATTAATTACTCACTGAAGAAATGCAGTGATTAAACGTTAAAAGTAATACCGGGAATTGCACTTAGAAAGGAGTTTTACAAAATATAAGTCTGCAAGGAATATGTTCTTAATAATTGTAGAAATCTTATCATTAAACTAGCTTCCGCCCGCGACTTCGTCCGCGTGTATATTCGAAGAAATCTTTAGGGAAATATTTACCAGGATTAGAAGAAGTTTGTTACTTGAATAGAGGGCCAGATAGGCAAATACTTTATTTATTAATTAACTAATTTGTTTTTAATTGTTGCAGGTAAATACATTCAATGAAGGAGGATTTACTTCACATCTAGAGGTATATTCATGTATGTTTAAACACGAGAACCTACAGATTTGCATAAAGTACCTACGTCTTGTCAAAAATTACAATATAATACGAATTCGCCTGTTCTGTCATTACGCAGTGAGGCCATCATCAATCTCAACTCAAAATATTATTTATAAGCACATATAGTATTTTTAACTAGGTATTACATTTTGCAGTTTCAAAATTGAAAGTGTTTAAGAAATCAGAACAAATCATAATGATGCATCGTTTAGACTCGTTGTAAGCAAATTTTATTTGCTACATCTTTGGATATCTATAACTTGTAACTGTAGCGCACAACTCAAAACAGATGTTCCAATTTCCATAATAGTGGTCGTCCTACGAGCTCAAAATCAATGGAATACCGCAAATCGATGTACAGTATAGCCGTTTGGTACTCGTATACTTGAGGTGAAAACAAAATTTTGGACCCGCAGTTCTTAAAAATTCTTCCCTTAGGAGAGGAGATCTTTTTTTTTTGTTCTAAAACCTATCGTGTATGATATCGAATGAAAGGGCTTGCTGTGCCGGTTCTAAAAATATATCACATTGTTATATTTCGGTCACTTGTTTTAAATTAAACCAAAAAACATTTTCAAAACATACCAAGTTTGGGCTCCTACAGATACAATATGGTTGAATCATTTCTCATAAGATATACCTCAAATGATATGTAATATTCTCATATCTAACCTCAAGTAAGCAATTTTGAAAATATTGATAATTAGTTTTTTTATTTTTATTTTTCATGATTAGAAAGCTTTTACAAAGTGATTATATATAATTAAAAAAAATTGTTCTAAAACCTATCGTGTGTGATATCAAATGAAAGGGCTTTCTAAGTTATTTCAAAAATATATCACATAATTACATTTCAGCACTTGTTTTAAATTAAACCAATAATCAATTTCCAAAAATCCCATACAAACGTAAGTTTGGAAAAAATTAGAAAAAAATACTAAATTTAGATATATTCAAAATTACTTTCTTGTGATTTGATATGATGATATTATGTTACTCTTAAGGTGTATTTTACAAAAAAAAAATTAACCACATCGGAACTGAAGGAGCCCAAACTTGGTATGTTTTGAAAATATTTTTTGGTTTAATTTAAGACAAGTGGCTGAAATATAATGATGTGATATATTTTTAGAACCGGCTCAGCAAAACCTTTCATTTGCTACCATGCACGCTAGGTTTTAGAAAAAAAAAATTACCATACAAAAAAAAGATAACACCATAACTCCTCTCCTAAGGAAAGAATTTTTAAGAACTGCGGGTCTTAAATTTTGTTTTTACCTCAAGTATACGTGTACCAAACGGCTTTGCTGTACATCGATTTGCGGTTTTTTTTGCGTACGAGTAGGACTATAAGGATCACTCATGAGCCACTAAGATGCACAACTTTCGCCACACGGCGAAAATCGAACGTATTTAAATGACAATTCGGCCTAGGCCGCAGGTGACTGAACAAAATTATCTGATCCGGTGGCTAGAACTGTTTAAATCATATTGTTATTTGTTACCTAGGTTACGCTATCAACTACATACACTGACATGAAAAAATTTATACTAGAAGTCAATGACTACATATATGAAAGCGACGCCATCACATCACATGCGATTCAGTTTTGGAAGCGACTTTCTAGGTGACTAAAGTCGACCGTCAAAGGTGACTAAAATCAACCCATGTAAATAACACATTAGTTGACCATGCAGCGCAGTGTATTGTTTTGATTTGACAAATATTTTTTTCGTTGATTAATTTAATGAAACTTGATTGAAATGATTTTAAAATCTGTTTATCAATTAAAAAATATTTCAATTACAACAATAATCTCTAATGTTCATGATGACATTAATTCAATTAAATTCAAATAACTTATCTTAGGTTTATTACGTGTATTAAGTAATCATTTAGTTAACGATTAAATGCAGTAATTAAGCGTTTTGTTACCGGACACCAAAAAAACATCTTTCTCTGCAATATCTAAAATAAGTAACTAGAGGTTGGATTACAAACAATATGCCGCCCTCCTACTAAATACAATATAAACAGAAACTTAATTTGCGTGTCATATTTCTTCCAATACCTACTAAACTTAGGCGGGAACGTAATAATATTGTTTGACAGCTGACTTTTTGGCAATAGCGGTACAACTGAAATAAATTGCGTCTTACTTTTTAGGGTTCCGTAGCCTAAATGGCAAAAAACGGAACCCTTATAGATTCGCCAAGTCTGTCTGTCTGTCCGTCCGTATGTCACAGCCACTTTATACCGAAAGTATTAGGATTACACAGTTGAAACTTGGTAGGTAGATGTATTCTGTTAACCGCTTAACGAATTTAATACAAAAATAAAAAAATAAAAGATTAAGGGGGGGCTCCCCATGCATGGAACTGAAACTGAAAAAAAATGTTTGTTCAAACTAATACGTGTGGGGTATCTATAGATAGGTCTTTTAAAATGACATTGAGGTTTCTAAGACGATTTTTTTTTCAAAGTCAACCGTTTGAAAGATAAACACCGCCAAAGTGGTAAAATGTGTGGCCCCCCCCCCTCTAACTTTTGAAATAAGAAAGTGAAAAATCTAAAAAAAATATATGCTGTAGATCTTAATAAACACTTTCAACGAAAATTGGTTTGAACGAGATATAGTAAAGTTTCCGAGATATATCATATTTTCCAAAACCGCAAATATAACTTTGTCATTCATACCAACACTGTGAAAAACAAAGTTATTTTTGCAGACGGAAAATAATAGTGGTATTAAATATCGTATGGTATAAGGTAACTACGGAACCCTACTGCGCGTGGCCCGACACGCACTTGGCCGGTTTTTTAATATTTTTAAAGATTTTATAAGATACGTTTTGACCCTTAATAAAAAAAAATATATGCTGCTAGTGTTAAAAAAAAGATTTGTGATGTCAATGGCTTGGACGAATTAATTCGTCCAAGGTCAATGGAGAAGAAGTTATGTCGAATACTACTAACTTAAAAAAAATGGTTCGACATCTTCAGATCTGGTATTTTGATAATAAAGATGTTCCTCGCAGTGGTATCTTTATTATTTTGAGTACAAAAAGGCCGCAAAATTTTCCGAATACCTAATGTTATCCACATGGTAACACGAACGACGTAGGTATTGGTATGCAATAATTAGGAACTGACGCTATTGTATGCAAAATTTGACGTAAAACTGAAAAGAAATATTTTTGCAAAATGATTAGTAATGTCGTAATAATAATTACCTGACGCAAATCTTTACCCAATAGTAAGTTCATGGCAAATTCGTGAACAAATACATCGCAAGTGTGCACTTGGCATGGCGCGCAGATCTATGCAGATTTAAAACGACTTAAACACTTTCGTTTTTTTTTTTAAGTCGTACTATATTTTGAAGGCAATTGAGACTATTTTCAGTTAATAATGTTCTTGTTTTAAAAGACAAGTTTAGTTAACTGTGTCACGTGAAATAAAGGTAGATAGTCTTAATGACTGTATAGATTGGAATCCCGAGTTATAAATGGGTTTGGACTCTATTTGTAGTGTTACACAATTAGAATTAACTTTCTTGTTCAACAACCCTTTAACAGTCCCATTTAAAAAACAAGAGCACAACTTTTAAACTGCTCCTGTATACTAAAATACCAGATTCTCATTTCACAACAAGTTAACCAGATTCGCGGGTTTTTGCAAAGCAAAAAAGGACTTCGCCATATCGCCTTACCATTGTGCCTTTGTGCCAAACTGCTTTCAGATCAACTTTCATAGGGCGGTGTAATTCTGCCATCGATTCAAGGATACTGGTTGATGTTGCTATGTTCTGTGTTATTTTTTAACATTGAAAATGTATATGTGATCACCAGTGTGTGTGCCCGATGTTCAGCCAAAAGTGCGGCATGGCCGTAGATTGATCAAAATTGGAGATATCTCTTTAAAAGAGGTGTCTAAATGTGCAAGGTGAGGAGATCTATCTTATGGCGCCTTTATGGCACTTGAATTTTGAAAATTGGTCAGCTAGATTTGAGAAATTTTGAAAAATGTTTCCGACTTGCCCGACACAAATTAAAATAACTTTTGACATTGAAAATGTCTTTTCGTTCGCTCCAAGTGCAGTGTAGGCTCCGATTTCACGAAAAAGTGCGTTCCCCTTATATCTCGGAGAGTAATAACACGGCATCCGTGTTATTACAAAATATTTTTGGACACTGTTTAACTAAACACATGTTTAAATTAGTGATGGGCCAACTCGAGTTCCGACCCGGGTTGACTCGAGTTGCAGTTGTATCGGGTCAACTCGAGTCAGCCCGTTAAGAACTCGAGTCAGCCCGTTAAGTACTCGAGTTCTGTACCTTCGCTTCCGCCGCCGCCCGCGCCGCCATGCTCAGCCCGGCCCGACAGCGGAGTTGGCCGATCTAATCCGAGTTTACCCGTAGCACCCAAAGTTCTGTTTTCTTACTACCGGCGAATTTTTATATTTTACTGTTTGCTTGTTTTGTTTCTTTTAATGTTTGGATAGACAAATATTAAAGTTCGGTTTTTATAAGCTCTTTTTACTTCGTAATTGTGTGGAGTATGTGTTTTGTGTCGTGTTTAACTTTGAGACAATGTTATCCAGTCAGAAAAAGAAATCAACGGTTTGGGAAGTATTTGATTTACCCGTAGAATGCAAAGTAAAGTGCAAAATATGTTCTGTGAAATATACAAATATTCAGTAAATACGACAACTCTTAAAAATCACATAAAAAGCACCCTCGTGAATAAACAACTAACCTTACCTACCCAAATTCCAAACAAAATTACAAAACAAGCTAACCTATTTAGCTAGTATCTAATCTATGAACAAAAAGGTAAAGGTCTCCACAGTTGCTGACCACTTGTAATCGGTTCCGAACCGATTAGGCAACTCCGTCTGACTCGCTTACAGCTACGGAAATTCGCGTAGCTCGGTTTCAATTCAATTCGAGTTAGCCGACCCGAGTTGGCTAACGGGTCAACCCGCTACGACCCGCTAGTCAACTCGGGTCGGCTAACTCGAGTTGAATCGAAACCGAGTTACGCGAAGTTCCAAGTTGGCTCGCGGGTCGTAGCGGGTTGACCCGCGAGCCAACTCGGGTTGGCCAACTCGAGTTCAAACCGAGTTACGCGAATTTTGAAACGGGTTGACTCGAGTTGGAAATAAACCGAGTTGGCCCATCGCTAGTTTAAATGTGATGCTGTCACTTTTTTGACAATATTGTTAGACAGAGACAGCACCACATTTAAACAGGTGTTTGGTTAAACAGTGTTTAAAAATCTTTTGTAATAACACAGATATTCAAAAACAGGCTCAAAAGACGCGTACTTACGAGTTCTTATAAGGTGCAAAAAGAATTAATCGAGAAAGTAAAAGTGAAAAAGTTATGGCCGGAATAGTGAAAAGAAAATCCATTTTTTCCGAATTTTTTTATTGGCGCTCGATAATTTAAAAACGAAGGTGATATCAAAAATTTGACAAAATTTCCTCTGGACAATTTAGTCAGCTACAATTAGAGCCTAAAACAAAGACGATTGGGTTTGCCCTGTAGCCTAACCTTTTAACATAAACATTTTTTTTCGATCGCTTCAGTTATAGCCCCATTTTCTAATAATAACTATTTAAACCGTTGCCAGGTTAGGAAAATAAATACAGCCACACATGACACAATTATATCAATGTGAGGAAATTAATCGAACAATTAAAGAAAAAAGTTTGCGCGGCCAACTTAAGTAGAATTGAGCTTAAAACAAAGACGAAAGTAGATCCAAAATATGTTCATGGCTTTTGCTGTGATTTCAAAGTATTGTAAGTACTAATTCAATAAAATATTAATGTTTATAACAATGGTTTTCTTTTTAATTCAATAAATTCATTTTCAATGTAAGGTCGTGAAAGGCACGAGATTTGAGAATTTTTTTGGAAGGGCTTAATCAAATTTCGGAAAAATGCATCTGAAGATTCAATTGAACTCTAAAATGAGGCCACTGACTTTTGACTAATGGTTAATATTTTGCGAACAAAAAATAACAGTAAGTCGACTCTAATTACTGGCACTGATTTAAAAGTACATACTCAAGTACCTATTACCTATCTAGAATTTAGGTACTGACAAATAAATAAAGAGAGTCACTTATAGTATTACTTAATTTAATTATAGTATATTCTTATTTATAATAAACATCATTGAATAAATATAATTATCAAACAAATTAAACAAATGTGAAGAGAACATAAAATCAAATCACTATGCATTCCGTAACACATGAATGTGCGACGACACAAAAACAGCTGACACGTTGTTTACAGTGACACCGGGTGCAAGAAACATTGCACCGTTACGTCATGTTGCTGGTTCGATGACCCGTTGTGCCACGTGTGCCCGATAATACAGCTACTTGTGTTATATCGTGACATTGTAATGTCAAGCGTGCATTAAAAGTTGCAATCATAACATGTACAGTTAATGCCAATTGAATGGATACAGCCAATACGCACAAATAATTAGGAACATCCAAAGTGATAAAAATATTAGAACAACCAACGTTGAAGCACTTAGAACGTTGGTTATGTTTAAAAAACTTTGAACTTTGGTTATAATGTAACTACTTAGGTATATTAATGATAGCTTTGTTTCCAGATTGTTCAAAATTTTAATGATGATTGGACGGTACACCTACCTACCTACATAAATAAATAATCCTAAAGACACTACGTGGCTTAAAACAAGTATTTTCTTCTTGCAAATTACAAGTAGGTACCAAGTTCAACATTAAAAATATATTATTGTCGCAGCCAAGCCTAAATGAAATCCAGCCACCAAATTAAATGGCTAGATAAATGACTTGGTTCAATGACGTTAAATCAGGGGGGGCACACTTAGAACAACCCAAGTGGGAGAAAAAAGTAGCGTCATCTCTAAGTTTGAACCATCAACTTTTACAACAAAGTCTTCAAGTTTGCCAAAAGATGTCTCTGCAGTCGGACTAATTATAATATTCAAAATAAAAATAAAAATTAAGAAGACAGTACAATAAAAATCGCCTTTTCAAATAGCTATAAAGTAATTTAAAACAAAATTATTTTAAAAAGATGAAAAGAAAAGTCATTTTTGATCATTATTTTTGATCATGATGCGAATTGCAATATCATGAGGAAATTCATCACTTAACGTAATGTCTTGGTAGCGTAGAGGATTACTACACAACCACCGTACATCAATACCGCCATCGTTCGACGAATACCGAGTTCGATCCTAGGAACTATCATATTATTGTTTATTGTTTTTTTATTTCGATTTATTATTTTTTATTAATATTTTAGTTTTTTATAAAGAATATTACAAAAAAGACAAAAAATATACATGAAAACTTCATTCTTCAAGTTTGCCAAAAGATGTCTTGTAGAGACATTTTCTGGTCGTACTTATAATATAAAATGTTCAAAATAAAATTTTGGACAGTACAATAAAAGTCGCCTTCTTAACTGGGTAAGTAAAGTGATTTAAAACAAAATTATTTTTAAAAGATGAAATGGTTTTTTAGTATGGTCATTGAGCGAATTACAATATAATGATAAAATTCAACACTCCAAGTAATGACCCAGTAGCCTAACGGATTACCACATCTGCCTCCACCGCATACACAGTAGGTACTACAATCGTTCTAGGAATATCGAGTTCAAATCCAGCGAAAGTCACATTTTTATTTTTTGTGTTTTTTGTTTAGATTTTATTCTTTTTAATTAATATTTTTTGTTTTATATGAAGAATATTACAAAAAATGACATAATATGTATATGAAAAAACATTTTCAGCAATTATATTTTCACGCATTTCTTGTCATTAGTTCCGCTCAAACCTCCAGAGGCGCTGATGGCCTTTCAAATCAGTGTTTCAAAAAATTACCACGAGTGGGCGCTCTTTTCCCAATATATTATTTTACTCTTTGCGTTAAATGATTTGCCTAGCCGCCAAAGACATTGAAATATAGTTCCGTTTTCTGTCACCTGGCGCGCTGTAAGCCAAGCTGTCATATCAGCAACGACCAGCTAAGATATTTTTTATTATTTCTCAATATTAAACTAAATTGGGATGTTGACTAATGAATAAAATAACGAAATACTAATAAAAATCGTAAACATATTAAACTTTTAGAGTAGCTTGTATACCTCTTGGTTTTATATATTGCATATTATTTGTTTTATGACCCTTCAAAGTTGGGTGGACAAGTCCATTTAAAAAGTATAAAATGTATTAAAATAAATGATACCTTTAATTAGTTCGTAAAATGTATAGCAAATTTGTCTAAGAAACCATTTTGATAAACACAATATTTAATATAGCTGCCGAACAAATTTCCTACGCGTTGCATACAAACTAGCGAGGCGTGACGTCATACCTCAGTAGCCGTTAGTATGGAGCGTTTTTGGGCGAGTCCATTTGTGTGCATTTCACACTGTGATATCTCGGGCAGTTTTCAAGCTAGCGAAATAATTATTTTACCAATGTTTCTTTTTTTAGAAGTAATTTATGTAATATAAAATAAAAAAAGTTGTCAACATCCCAATTCAAAAGTTGAAA
This sequence comes from Agriphila tristella, assembly GCA_928269145.1. NCBI lineage: Eukaryota > Metazoa > Arthropoda > Insecta > Lepidoptera > Crambidae > Agriphila > Agriphila tristella. The sequence goes on along the minus strand of OV743440.1, from coordinate 24,313,274 downwards.
TATGAATCTTATTTGCGATTTTTACGGCCTAGACATGTACCAGCCCGGCTAAATGTCATTTAGGCCGCTGATTAAACCGCGCTGTTCACTTAAATGACCTGGGGTCGTATTATGACCTCTTATTTCCAGGCAGTTTTCTGACTGGCTATCAATCTATCTCTTTTATTTGCTATACGACGAGAAAGAGATGTCATTACAGCAATTTATAAACCTGGCAGGATTTAAGAGCTTCTAATACGCCCTCAGGCCGTTAATTTAGCGGCTGATTAAACCAGTTTTGCAGATGAGACTTTGTCATGTATATATATCCCTAATAAAGTGAAGACTTCACATGTGCTGTTAGTTTGTTTTCGCAAAGCTCTTTTGATAAGAACTCGAAGTGTGCAACTCGCGCAAGTGTCACATCGTGTCATGGCTCACTTGACTCGTTCTGATCTCTACTACGAGCTGAATATGAACTGGATCTTCGCAGATCGATCATTTAGATAGCGGTCAATGTATGCATAAGAAATTCACACGTCATTGAATCAAAATTATTTCTTTCAACTTTTATCAATTATTAAATTTTTGCACAACTGCAAAATACTATCATCGGAAATATACATCTTACAGTTTTTTTTATCTTACTCTATGATTTTGCTATTGTTTTTATGGATAGTTTGTTAGCAAAAAAGGTGAAAGTAAACCTCCATGGTACCTACTCGAACGGAAGTTGTATAAGGTAAATTAGCGAAAAATTTTCTAAGTCTATGAGGTAAACATTGTTTTGTTCTAAGCAGCTAGTCGTCATATTTTCATCTTGCTGTTCGGCTTAGTCCTAACACAGCTGGAAAGACCAGACATCTCCTTGAATCGTAAACTAATGTGGCTAAAGCCGTGGCCCACACTAAATTATCGACTCGACTACACAAATCCACCGATAAATCGTGGATTATGAACAATAATTTATGTCGAGACGCATCGCTGGTCCCCCTGCTGTGACACTTAACGATTAACACATAATATGTGACAACATTTTTTAATTTATTATGCCAAATTAAAATAAATAAGACTTGTTTCAAGAAATCAAAGATAACATTTTGTTTTATTTTCAAACTGGATACTTTATTAGATAAGATCCTTGTAGTAACAGTATTCAATGTAAAGAACACATAAAATGAAACTGGTACGGGTATTCATTGTAATATTTTTTATTTTAATAAATTAAAGTGCGTAGTTTTTAGCGTTTTGTCGACGTTGTTTACATTTTAAGGACAATGTCGGCTTCAAATGTTGTTTTTTAATATCAACAAAGGATGCTCTCTATTTGCGCTATCGGTAATGAAAAGTCAATAGGCGCCCGCAGAATAAAACCTGACATCATGTGAGATTAGTAAACGGCTCAGAGACACAGTACAAAATTACACAGTAGTCTGTTATGTAATGTTACACGACAACGCTGTCTGACATTTAACTTTTCACTTAAGATTTTACAACACTAGCTGAGTTGTACCATCTCGACTTAACCATATCTTTAACAAACTTTAACAAAGTTATGGTTAAGGTAAGATGGTACAACTCAGCCTAAATATGTGGAGTTCGTCATTTCGTAGTATAAATATATATATTTTTTACTTTTGAATAACCTGCTACTACTTACCGTATTAGTTGTCTTTTTCTATAAATGTATTTTATTTACACTAAAAATGTGAGAAACGCCATTTTCCAATAGCATGTTTTATAACAAACTTCGTAGAGATATGTGGCGTCAGCTTTAGCGAGTCCTTGTCATATCCTGGACACAGCCTTGATATGGATGACAGAAATATATTTAAAAAAAAACAAGTTACTGCATTTAATCTCTTTTGTGGCGTCATCGCATATGGGCAACAGGTCATATTTACGATAGGACGGACAAATTGGTTGCCATCTCTCAACACGCGTGTTTTCGCATCGCTATCGGTCGGCAACTTAATAACCGCACACAAGCAAACCTATAATTACTGACCAATTATTAAACCCCTGATACTGAACCGCTGCGTTAAATCGACTTGTTTACTTGTTTCTGATAATTTGTTGATGAAACAATTTTATTTGACTTTTATACCTACACTAGCGACTGCCCGCGAAATCGTCCGCGTGGATAGTGTTTTGTCTATCCCTCGAGAATAGATACTTTTTTCGGAAGAAAAGGTATCCTATGTCCTTTTCTGCACCCCTGACAAAGTGTATGCAAAATTTCACGATGATCGGTTCAGTAGTTAAGACGTGAAGAAGGCGTTTAATGTGCCTACGTTTGTAGCTACATTTTAATAACAATACGATTAAAAATTAACTATTGAGTTTAACATTAGCATTTTAAAACTAAATAATTAATCTATATAATTAAAGAAATTTGATAAATCAGCATAATAGCCTGTAAGCCGAAGTCGATTACATACATGATAAATAAATAATAGTACTAGCGTATATACGAGGGTGGATTGATAAGTCCATGACTTTTTAATGAAGAAAGACTTTTTTTCGGAATATTTTGTTTTATTTCTGTACATAATCTTATTGTAGCTCTGCGTATTCAGTCCAACGAAGTTCCTACCTCTTTAACCCATTATTTTTTTCTTTCATCGCCTGAAAACTGGTAACTGAAATGAGGGCCCATTTCAGACATCACCTTTTGGCTTGATGAAAATCTTTGCCCGCCAGGACATTTATTCATGTTTGGTAGGAGAAAATATCTCATTGGGGTTGAATCTAGAGAGTAGGAAGGATTCGCATCTTCATTCGATGAGTTTTGATGTCATGAGTGCCGCCGAGAGGGTCGACAGGGTCATTAAGAAAAGTTAGAACTCGCTTGAGCTTTTTGTTTCCAAAAGTAATGATCTTTTGCCGAATTTGAAAAAAAAATATTGTAAAGATGCCTTAAGGAGTTTCTTTTTAAGACACAAAAATAAATTATGAAAAAACAGTATTTCTTCTTTTCAAAGTCATGGACTTATCAAACCACCCTCGTACTACACTCATTAATGAAAAAGCATCCAAGTGTACATCTTCAATAATTATATTACTAATTACCCAGTATGATGATAGTAGAATTAATTCAATTTAATTATGAGTTGAAAAATACTAAAATCATGTTTTCTACCCCCGCATTGGATGTCGACTGATAAATAATAATATAACGCTGTTTCTATGGCTTTCGTGGATGTCTAATATAATTCGTTGCTTTATTTCAGTACCTTATTCCAAAATTGTATACATAATGAGATGCTGTCAGTCAAACGCGAAAATAATTACATTTTCGCCACCAAGCTTGGCACCCGCCGATCCCTCTAGGAAAATTGAATTTATTTCGTCTTTTTTGTTTGTTTCTTTTTTTCTGTAAACTTGTTGTTCTCGGGTATTTACACGTGTAACTTGTTGATCATCTTTGTATCATATATAAATGACTAGGTTTATGTTGTAATGAGGCGCCTTGACCACGGAGACTGTAGGTTCGAATCCAACACGTGATAAACCTACTCGTATACAAACTGTTTTGTTCCGCTAAAACTAATTACGAAAATAATCATGTCCTTAAACTTATATTTCCTTTTAATTATTGTATTAACCAATCCACATTGGGCCTGCGTGGTGTCTTTTGGACCAAAAAGTTTCTTAACCATCTGCTGAAAGCCATCCTTTGGCAGTGGAGTCTTAAAATAATACATGATTTATTTTTTTCTGTAGTTACGGCTAAAATTACCAATCTATTAGAAAACTTCTAAAAAAAATATTTTATTTTATTTTATAACTTAATATAATCACGTTTTTGTCTCTTATTAAAATTAACTACTGAAATGGCGCTAACTGTTTTTATTTCCTTCAACGAATTTGCTTATGTACCGTTATTTCGTCTACGTAACTATTTTTCATAACTCCTAAGACAAAGGTTGCTTTTTTTCTCGTTTAATAACTGGTTATCAAAGAAGAATTAGAACACTAGGGCGATAATTGATTGAGTAATGTTAGTGTAGCCCTAGCATAAGAATGCCGTATTATAAATGGCATCGAACTCGAAGCGAACTCGTTTCGATATAACGCCTCAAGCCTCTCATCTTTCACGTTTTCATCAGAAGTATGAGCCCTTTCAACGATCCTTGTTCGCCATTCACTCAGCGGCAAACTAATGCTTTGAACAATGAACAAAAGTGTCTTTAAAAGGCAACGTTTCATTTATTTATTTTCAACTAGCGTTTGCCCGCGACTTCGTTTGCCTGGACATTTTAGAAAATCAGTATCCTTAAAAATGCTGGTAGAAGGCGTTCCCGTCACCGTCACCCGTTTTTTATTTTCAAAAATCATGTTAAAGTGTACCGATTCGAGCATTTGTTAATATCTTATTTTCTTTGTAATAAAAATCATTTTTGTAAATTTTCCTCTATAATGCACTCCTTAACAATACACACAATAAGTGAAAAAAAAATTATAAAACCCGCCTGCATAAAAAAACCCGCCTGCATAAAAAGACAAGTCAACTGAATAGATGCAAACAAGATTAAATATTAAAGGCAACATAATAACATGCAGTCATTTATAATGTCACTTTCTTTATGCATGCCTCCGACTGCATGTTATTATGTTGCCTTTAATATTTAATCTTGTTTCCATCTTTTTCGTTGACTTGTCTTTTTACGCAGGCAGGTTTTTTTATGCAGGCGGGTTTTTTAATTTTTATAATTTATTTTTTTATTTATATCTTTTTAGTTATTATATATTACGGTCATGATATACCTTTTTTAAAAAATCCTTACAATAAGCCCTTTAATTTGACACCCATATTGCAGTATTCTAAACATTTTTTTTTCTCACTACGTATATTAGTACCGTACAGCCGCCATGTTGTTTTTTTTTATAACGCCACCTTCTTAAGAACACTTGGGCTGACGAGACAAATCTAACGATATCTTAATTACAGAAATCCATTCAGCCGTTTGAAAGATATGAGGTAATAAAGAATATTACATACAAACACACAAACAAACATACTTACATACAAGATACGCGCAAAAAACATAACCCTTTCTTTGCAGTCGGGTAAAATTAAATATGAGGCGCCATTGAGGCACATTCTCATTTGTTACATAAAACTTTCGTGAAAATTTCCTGACAAGCTAATTTTAAACTCCACTTGAACAGATTGTGTTCGTTTCAAAAAACCTGATAATATATTATGTTTTTCTGTCTATACGGCACTAATTTAAGTATTTGATTCCTAAAACTAAAGTTTACATTTCACATCAACATAATGATTTCATTCTTTAGATTTCGTCTTTGAAAAACGCTAATTTCGTTTGAAATAGCAATATACTACAGTCTTAAAAATAAGATACGTTTTCTGGTGTTTCTCATTATTGAGAAAACGGGTGAAACTAGATGAGACTGTACGAATTTCCCGTAGTATTCTAAAAAGAATGTAACTTTTCTGAACAAAGTAAAAGAGTCACTATTCATTGTTGCATTAAACTTAAGTTACTGACAGTTTTGCGGGTAAAGTTTCCCCGTAAATCTTATAAGAGATAACAATGATTTCTTATCTTCAGCAGGATGTTATCATAACTTTTCAACACTTCATTGTCTTCTGAAACTAGCCTACCTATAAGGTGTTTTTTTTTCTCAAATACGAATTTATCAGAAGAGGTCTGCCCTCCCTAGCATGACAGTGAGTGTCGATAAACTGATTAGTTCCGTCATGTTCCCCGCTATATTGTAATTTGATGATGGCCATGCTAGGAGAGTTGGCCCGCGGGCATGCTAGCCACAGTAGGAAACAGTACTGACTTTGTACCGGTTTTGTCCGAGAATAATGACTGTGCTTGCACGAAAAAACTGCGATTTGTTCCGAGCAGCTCTCATGTTAACTTTACATTTTGTGATATTACCGTAAGGCTGCGTTGAGACCATAACACATGATCCCTTCATGGCCTGAACTTAACTCAGCCGCAGTCCACTCCTTGAAATGCATCGCTTACAATTTTGAGTCTTGTATTTTGTCGATGCAACTGCCACCCCGGGCTCAACCCGAACTCAACTCAAACTCAATCCGAATTCGACTCAAACTCATCTCAAACTTAACTCAAACGCAGCCCGCACCTTATTAATATGTCAAAAGACTCAAAATTGTAAGCGATGCATTTCAAGGAGTGGGCTGCGGTTGAGTTGAGTTTGAGTTGAGTTCGGATTGAGTTCGGGTCGTGTGTTATTCTCTAAACGCAGCCTAAAGGCCCTATCTCACTAAGACACCATGGTTGCGCCACCAGCAGGTAATTCACTTGCAGCAAGCCATATGTATAAATTTTGTTGGTAGTGCGAATGGTTGCGCCGCCAATGGTGTTATGGTGCCCTACTGAAATATGGCACAAATAGTCCTTCAATATTGGAATGAGTTCCACAGGCACTAATTTATATTGGATTGTTTACCAATAAATTTGTTATCTGTGTTGAAACCACTCAATCTTATCGCTGTTACATGTGGCTTGTTTACAGAGCACGCGACGTTTTGATGTATAATTTTATTTAACATACCGTCATATAGTTAAATTATGTGTCCCCTTAAGGCGACCATAGCCCTCTAGTAGCACAAAATATGAAAAAGTGGCCACTTCAGACACTTTTGCCCATTGAAATAGAATGTCAAAGAACAACAATGTCAATAAACAGGTGATCCGAAAACAAATGCATACATTTTATATGAGATTACGTAAAATATGACTTAGATTCATAAAATATGACTATAATTAATAAACTATGTTCAATACTGTTTTCTTCGTCGATAAACGAATAAATGTAGCGAAATTTGGTTTTAGAGAAATGTGTGGCAATAACTTATTTACCTGTGAAAAGTGTGATTACTTGGATTATTTCTTATTGTCACATCACAATTACTTAGAGCACAAGACACCATGGCTCCACGATACCTTTATTTTAAATTCTAATTAAGATTAACAAATATTTTAAACAAACTGTGATTGCTCATTTTCTAGGCAAGACGCTAGGGGCTCTTACTGTAAAAAATTCACAGATTTTGCAGTCCCCGCAAGAATCGGAGCATTGAAAATGAATATAAAAATTTACGAAAAACCAAAATCAAATCAAATGCAAAATCCTAATATTTTTAAAGTTACCTAGGTAGTACCTATTTATTTTTACGATTATGATTGTGACACTCGGCTCCGCCTCGTGTCACAAAAGCGCGCCCTGACTGCCTCGACGCAGCCGAAATATTATTAACCGATTTTCAAAATTCCAACGAATGCACTTCTCGTCTGCTACTGCATCTTTTAACACTATTACCATGACGATCGGTCAATAATCATAGAAGCTATATATCACTTTTTATGTACGGAAACAGCCCTTTTTCTAGAATTCCAAATCTAAAGGGACCACCTACAGGTCACAATTATTTACCGATTTTCAAAATTATTTCGCCATTTGGTAGCTAAACTAATACCCTAGGACTTTTTTTTCACTTTTTCTTAAGTCAGATTTTTTTCCGACATATTTACAATTTAGTAAACAAACACCCCCCAAAAAACCCAGAATTTTTGGAATTTTGCAAAATTTCAAAAAAAGTTACCTGTAGATTTTCAAAATTCAAACGTTCACACGTGTCTTGATAAATTCCTCAACTTTTGGTACTATTTTCATCTCGATCCTCTCAAAATCCTTGGAGATATGGTCAAAAATACGTCTCAGGCGATTTGCATCTGATAACCATTTTCAATGGTAAAACGTTGGCACATGTCACTTGATCCTTTGTCTCTTTTTTACATAGACCGTGTCCGTATGATGTTAACTTCTCTTTTCCACGCTTTGTTGGTCTTCTTGAGCGCAGCGAAAATTTTTCTATGTCTATGCTTTTGCCTACTACTACAACGATCTATATTTTACTGAGATTATTGTTTGTAAATAAACTATAGTACCTTAGCTTCAATCCGTGCATGTGTCGATACATTATGTACCTAGCGAGCAATACATTTAATTAAGATGAAAAGCCACTATGAGGGTTATAGGGCCCATAATTTGATAACACTAATACATATCTTATTCTTAATTACATAAGGGATACTATTAAAATAACATCCATCCCTACTAGAAAGAGATTGCGTTGGACAGTTTGTTTCAGTACTATTTATTATTCTTCATCTTGATACTACATATAACCACAGCTATAACTGTGTGTTACAAGCGATTATTGTTATTTGTTCCATTAATTTTTCACGTATCACCATGTGAAAAAATCATTAAATTATCAAGTGCTTTTCGACCCTGAAAAAATAAAGTATTAAATCATCAAGTGCCCTGCTACTTCATTCGTCAGAAAAAAAAATCCCCCTAGGTATGATAAAGGCGTAACATGCACGGTTAATATTTTATACTCCAAGTCAAAATAATTTGTATTTAATGAAGCTTTACATACATTTAATATTATTTGTCTTCTAGATATAAGTGCTTATAGTTTTTAGAAAATTAGATTAATTGAATGGCTATTTTGTGCTTTACATATTTTATTAGCATTTATAACAAAAAAATTCACAGATTTTGCAGTCCCCGCAAGAATCGGAGCATTGAAAATGAATACAAAAATTTACGAAGAACCAAAATCAAATCGAATGCAAAATCCTATTATATTTTTAAAGTTACCTAGGTAGTACCTATTTATTTTTACGATTGTGACACTCGGCTCCGCCTCGTGTCACAAAAGCGCCCGTTGACTGCCTCGACGCAGCCGAAATATTATTAACCAATTTACAAAATTCCAACAATGGATTTGTTGTTATAGCGGCAACAGATATAGGTACAACATCTGTGAAAATTTCAACTGATTAGCTATTACAGTTCATGAGATGGTGGCAGACAGACAGACGTAAAGTGGAGTCTTATTAATTGGGTCTTAACCTTTTGGGTACCGAACCCTAAAAACAACGCTGGTCGCTATTATCGAATAGTATAGGTAATTACATAAGAAATAGAGGTAAGATTGCCATTTTCTCAGTTATGAGGATTCCAGTTGTAGTGCCCTTCCACCTTCGGCCTTATCATCACTTTACATCGGGTGAGGTGGCTAAGCACTTCCCGTTATGCATAATTTTGTGCTGTCCTATATTTTTTTGTTACGCTTTGTGTATGTGATATGTGCTGCCAATAAAATGCTATTCTATTGCTAATTGTATAATGCGTTGATAAAAAATAAAACAAAATAGAATGAATACAGCCGTGTGGTTAACATTTATGCACACGACAGACGTGCGCTCTTGTCGTTATCGATAACGACAGCACATACAAACAATTACCTCGCATAACATAACGTAATTTTACAAATTGGGAACCAAAAGGCATTATTATATTCCATTTCCACGCCGCTTTGTGCAAAGACCACATTTTGCGGTTTCCGTTTGATAGCTTTGTTTGTGTTCAAACGTTTCTTTTGTGTTACAAGCACGCTATATTTTTAGAAGAGGCGTAATAGAGATATTAGGAGCATTCATGTAGTTACTGCTTTCTCAATTAATTACAAAATATGTTAAGTTGGTATTTTGCGTATGTGGTATTATGGGTCCAATTTTGATCAATACATCCATAAACCAATGCAATAATCAAGCGCATCACTTGCATGTAGCTAAAGTCTTTTGCGACCTTCTTAAATAAACCTAGTTACTGATGAAAAGATACAAATTGATGAATAATAAAATGATATTACCATGACTGATAACAAGTCGCCTTGAAGTGGCCGAGATTCCTTGAATACTTGACGTGCCCGTAATTTCGCTCGCGTTGTCTTGGTTTTGTTTTAAATTACTACTTACTTAGTGATATTTAAATAAGATAAAAAAAAATACTAAAAGGTCCAAACAGTAGTCCAACTGGAATTTAATTTAACGTGAAAAATTCGAAAACTAGCCTTTAACTAGATTATTTCATTTTGTTAGTTCCCGAATTTAAGGAAATGTGAAAACCAAAATACTTTCAAGGCTAACAATGATTTGGCACTGATAAACATACTTTATCTAAAACGTATTGGCCAGTGCAAAAGTGACAAAAAGTCCATTGTTTAAATAATAATAATAGAATAACTGAAGAATTATTTTCACTACCTACTTATTTCATCCCATTTATGACTAGTTATTAATTAATATATAGAATATTTTTTTAATTAAACCAGAAGTTAATACCTACCTAATCGTAGGATTTAACTTGTGAAACAGGCACTTAGTCATTTAATACCTACTTTTGTAACATATTCCGCATTCCATCTAATTTAATTCGAAATCTCGTTCCCTTTCAGTTAGTATTTTCTTTAACAACATTGAACATGAACATACATTAAAACATAAAATGTATAGTCCTCAACTGTTTTACATCTACTTTATCCCTCACGTTTTGTTCCTCCAGGATACAGACGATTTAGTGCGAAATTGAAATTTCGACTGCCGCAACGAACAGTATCGAATTTGCATGATCTCGATTTTTATATTATTGCATCAATGGACAGGGCAAATATGATACTATTAGAAATATTTTTTTTTATTTGTAAAAAGAATTATTTCGTGAGTTTTTGAATCGAACAATATCAAACTTCACATTGTGAGCGACGAACATTATCGAATGAGGTAAATTCGATACTGTTCTAGCACCACGGTATGCAGGCGCAGATCGAAACTGCCTGATTCGTTAGTGTTCTCTGGGATGTGATTTTTCACATCCCAGCGAACCAATGCGCTTTCCCTTTTGGGAAGGGTTTAGTTTAGGTTAGTTCGTTATTATTTAGTTGCTATTTGTTTTTTTGCATTATAATAACTTTAAGTAACGGTTAACGAGTATAACTATCGAAATTGGTAGATTCGATAGTGCCGGTATAAGTTCGTGTAACGAACCTGCCACTTTCAATAAAATTTCAGATGTTAAAAGCATCGAATACTATCGAATCAGCCACATTCGATCAAATTCCAGATTTTAAAAACATTGTATACTATCGAATGTGAAAACTCTCGGAAAAAATATATTAAAAATAAAAGAGAAAAAGATAAGTCATCATTCAGTTAAAAAACTTTTATGACATGATTCAAAATTGCGATTTTGTGTCAAATTCTTTTGACTGCTCTACTGTAAAGTACGTGATTTGCGGTTTTAATACTATTCGTTGCGGCAGTCAATTTGATATTCAGCTTCTGAATTTCTAAATATTTTACTGAACAGTATTTTGTATAGTAGTCAAGGGCCCTTAAGAGAACATGTTGGCTGTTACGAACAACTACACGCATTTAAGTTATAAATATTTAAGTTAAAAATAAGTGCTCACTCACCTCCAATCGTTAATCGCTTATAGTAACAGCTGAGAAGAATACTATTTCTGAGATAACGTAACATAAAGAATCTTCGAGGTTACTTAAGATCACAGTTGCAGCAAAAGCAAAATAACTACTCACTCGTATGCAAATCAAATGTCAACGGCTTTAAGGCTGTAGATGCGCATCACGTTCCATTTTTATTTAAATTTTCAATACAAATGACCAAAACAACTCTGCGCGAGCCGCCGTAGTGAGGGCGAACTTTGAAAAGTTCTATTAAATTATTAAATAGTTATAAGTATATACAAAACACGCAATACAATAGACAAATACTTCATTACTCCTAAAAAAAACATGACTTTAGAATCTGTAAATACCTGTAAAAAAACATGTCAAAGAGTAATGTGAGCATTTTTGCACTCCTTGACAATAAAAAATAAATATGAGTCGTATTCTTATTTGTTACAGCTGAAATGTTTGTAAAAAATACCTCTGACAAGGAAATTTGAAAATTCACAATTTCAACAGATTGTCTTTCTTTTAAAATACTTGATAATTATGTTTTTCTCTATACGGCACTAATTTAAGAATTTTGCTTCTTAAAACTAAAGTTTACATCAATAGTAATGCTTTCATTCTTTCATCATCATCATCATATCAGCCACACGACACCCACTGCTGGGTATAGGCCTCCCCTAAGGATCTCCACGACGATCGGTCCTGCGCTGCCTGCATCCACTGGCTTTCCGCGACCTTCACCAGATCGTCGGTCCACCTTGTCGGGGGCCTACCCACGGAGCGTCGTCCGGTGCGCGGTCGCCATTCCAGAACCTTTCTGCCCCAACGGCCATCGGTTCTTCTCGCTATGTGTCCCGCCCATTGCCACTTCAGCTGAGCAATCCTTCGAGCGATGTCGGTTACTTTAGTTCTCCTGCGGATCTCCTCGTTTCTGATTTGATCACGTAGGGAAACGCCGAGCATGGCTCTCTCCATTGCACGCTGAGCGACCTTGAGCCTCCTTATGAGACCCATAGTTAGCGGCCACGTTTCACTGCCGTAAGTCATCACTGGCAACACACACTGTTCATAGACTTTCGTCTTGAGACACTGAGGTAAGTCGGACGCGAAGATTTTTCGAAGCTTCCCGAATGCTGCCCACCCGAGTTGGATTCGGCGAGAGATCTCTTTCTCGAAGTTGGACCTACCTAACTGGACTGCCTGTCCTAGGTATACGTAATGGTCAACAACTTCAAGTGTAGTGTTCCCAACATGAACTGGAGAGGGTACAACATGGGCATTTGACATAATTTTCGTCTTTTCCATGTTCATCCTAAGACCCACTCTTTGGGAAGCACTACGGAGATCTTCGAGCATTGTGTTCAGGTCTTCCATGGTCTCAGCCATAAGGACTATATCATCGGCAAAACGAAGGTGTGTTAGGTACTCGCCATTAATGTTGATGCCGAGTCCTTTCCAGTCCAAGAGCTTAAAGATGTCCTCCAACGCAGCTGTGAACAGTTTCGGAGAAATAACGTCTCCCTGTCTCACACCACGCTGCAGTTGGATAGGATTTGTGTTCTGGTTCTGTACTCGGATCGTCATGGTGGCATTTTGGTATAAGTACCTCAACACCTCGATATACCTATAGTCCACTTGGCACCTTTGGAGAGACTGCAGCACCGCCCAGGTTTCAATCGAATCAAAGGCTTTCTCATAGTCCACGAACGCCAAGCAAAGTGGCTCATTATACTCCTCGGTCTTCTGTATAACCTGCCGCAGCGTATGGATGTGGTCTATGGTGCTAAAGCCTTTTCGGAACCCGGCTTGTTCGGGAGGTTGGAAGTCGTCGAACTTGCGAGCGAGACGATTCGTAAGGACTCTCGAAAACAACTTATAGACATGACTCAGAAGCGAGATGGGTCTATAGTTCTTTAAGAGGGACTTGTCACCCTTTTTAAAGAACAAGATCACCTCACTTATGTTCCATGTCTTTGGCGTTCTGCCCTGGACGATGACGGAATTAAAGAGCTTCTGGAGGACTTTGAGTATCGGCTTACCGCCCGCTCTCAGAAGTTCTGTAGTGATTCCATCGTCACCCGCCGCCTTGTTGTTTTTCAGCTGTTTGAGAGCCATACTAATCTCGTACAGGCTGACGTCCGGGATATCTTGAGTATAGTGTCGGGTAAGCTTGGCTCTGGGGTCTTTAGCCTTGCTTTCAACAGGTGTCTGCGTGGAATATAACTGCCCATAGAAGCTCTCGATCTCCCTCAGGATTTCAGGCTTTGATGAAATGATGCGTCCGTCGTCAGTTTTCAGCTTCGTCATCTGGCTTTGCCCAATAGACAGATCTCTCGCGAACACTTTGGAGCCTTTATTCCGCTCGATAGCCTCTTTAATACGATTCGTATTAAATTGGCGAAGGTCGCTCGTCAAAGACTTAGATATCTGTCTATTAAGCTGCCGATAACGATTAGCATCTACTGAACTCTGGAGCCTCATTTCACGTCTCTGATCCATGAGTAGGAGTGTGTGGTCGGAGAGTTTCTTTATCTTGGGACGGCGGGTCTTAAAGAGCTTGGACCCTACCGTACGGACAGTATCCACCACCATGTTGTTTAGATCGTCCACATCTATGCTGTTCTCAAGGGCTTCGAAGCGGTTTTGGAGTTCGAGTTGAAAGCTCTCGGGGTTTTGAATATGGGCCGGCAATGGTCGAATTGTTGATTTTATCAGTCGAGATCTTTCCAGCTTTGGGTTGATATTCAATGTGCCACGTACCAATCGGTGATCGCTCCCCGTCTTAACAGCGTTGATCACAGTGACATCATTGAATATTTGCTTTTTCGTCGACATGATAAAATCTATCTCATTTCTGACTTTACCGTCCGGACTGACCCAGGTCCACTTCCGGCATTCCGGCTTTCTGAAGAAGGAGTTCATCATAAAGAGGTTCTCCTTCTCCATAAAGTCAGCCAGCATCTGGCCTCTGTCATTCCGTTGCCCAACTCCAAATTGCCCCACTCTCAGCTCATCACCGCATCGTTTCCCCAACTTTGCATTGAATGCAACTTTTCATTCTTTAGATAACTTCATTGAAAAAACGCTAATTTCTTTAAAATGCGTATATACAACTTTAAGGAGTAAATTTTTATGCTCATTGCTTTAAAGTTCAAAATCGAACACGAAGGTCGTAATGAAAATAACAAGATAATGTGTGGTTGAACCGTAAATATTAATGTTATCGACCAACAAGTTACTATGTAAAATAGTGTAAAAAAAAATTGTAGTAACTTACAATAAGTATACCATACCTATGTATATTAAACATTATACAATGCTTTTGCTACTTATGACAACCTGAGTGGTGCAGTGGTCAACATGCCGTCTACAACGCAAGAAGTCCCGGGTTCAATTCTTGGCTGGGCAGAAATTGAAATGATTAATTTTAATTTCTGTGACGGGAAAAATTATAAATGTAAAAGTATATTAAGTAGTATATCAGTTGTCTAGTAGTATCCATCTTTGCTTAGTTTGAAGCAAGATGCATAATAATAAATAAAACAGTTTTATTTATTTTTATGCTAGACAGAGCTGTGTCAAATTATCCAAGCATTTATTATTATTTTATAGATAGTTTGCACTTTTGTACTGGTGTTGTTTGAAGGTTATTTTAGAACACTGATGGCCTGTTTTATTGATTCCAGATAGCAACTACCTTGGAACAGAATTTTTAATAAATTATGGCAACAAAAATATTTGAAACATCCAGAATATGTGAAAAGGCAATACTAAACTTAGGCGGGAATGTAATAATATTGTTTGACAGCTGACTTTTGAAACAAAATTGAAACAAATTGATAATTGTCTACCTTTTTCATATATTTAATCATTTTTATTAGACACGTTTTGCAATTTCTTTTCGACGATGGTTCAGACCCTTAATAAAAAAATATAATGCTGTAGTTCTCAAAGAAAGATTTAAAATGATAATGGAGAAGATGCTTTGTTCAGCTTCAGGTCTGATTGATGATAAAGATGTTCGACTATGTCCTAGAGCCTAGTATAACCTAATACTTAGTCTATAACCTGTATCTTTATTATTTTTAGTAAAAAAAGACCGCGAACTTTTTGACTACCTACTTCTATGGGACCTACCTACTTATTGTCTAATTTTCAAAATCTATCGCAATCGCTTTCATTTGTCTGATGGATGTCATGTGACACATTGCTGCATTTCTTTGGTAAGTTTTTATTTGTGCCAAAAAAGAAGCGTCAATAGCAAAGCGAAGAATAAAGGCCTGGGCACACCGGATGCGTAGACACGCGCGTGGTTACGCGTGCGTGTACACGCGCGTAGTTACGCACGTAACCCCCTGACACACCGGGTTACGCATACGTCTACGCGGCACGCAACGCAACCTGTCCCTTGCGTACCCAGCCGCTGCGGCAGCCATGTTTGCGACTCTAGTGCGCGATGTCAGACGAAGATTGAGTAAATGGACTAATTTTTTCGCACTAATTCAATTAGTTTTTCTTTAATATCGTTATTCATTACTTAAAAACAAAATAAAACACCACTTACTACCGTCAGTACCGGTACTATTTGTAAACAAATACAACTGGATGCGTAGTCACGCGCGTGGTTACGCGCGTAGTGACGCGCAGGAAAGATACGTGCGTGTTCGTATTTGTTCGGTGTGACGTAAAATAGGGAATGCCATTGAGTACAACGTCATCAATGCGTTCCGCTCTGCGTAAGTACGCAGCCTGGTTGTCTCATGAGAGCTGCAATGCGTAGGGTTACGCATCGGTCTACGTGCATGCGTACGTTACGCAAGCGGTGTGCCATGTTTCATAAGGTTTCAGAGATTACAACGTCATGGTACGTCTACGTGCACGCTTACGCATACGCTTACGCATCCGGTGTGCTGGAGCCTTAAGACAATTTGCCCCAGTTTCAAATCCTCCTACCTGTAGTAATAACTTTAATTTATTTCTGTAGGATAAGCTGATAGTATTACCAGCTGAGTGGTAGAGAATGCCGAAGGATATTAGGTCACTTGCAGGTGACTTGTTTGTTGCAAACGTGTTTATTATTTTATTATAAATAATGAAGACAGATAAAAAAATGAAATCACGGCCTACTGTAAGTTATAGGTATAAATAAAAAAGATAACAACAATGTAAGACTTTTGCAGCATGGCAGCTCGTTCAAAACAAGATTAAATGTTATTGACAGTTAAGCACCCGCAGTCTTAAGTTTAATGTTATTCAAGAATGGCATTTACTTTATATTTACAACTCATATTAATCAAAACATTTGCCACCTAAAAGTTGCAGTGTGACATTTCCATTCTCAGAATCAGCCGAAATAGGTGCGGCTGGCTGGCTGCTTAATTTCATTTCCTCCTCTTTTGTGAAGCACTTATTAATATGTCCATTAGATCTAATTTAGTGCTACACTAGTAACAATAATTAAAATAATAAATTGTTGCAATGTCCGCATGATTTTTTTTTGTCACCAAATTCCTCATGTTTCTGACTACATACTTTGTGAAAAAAAATGCTTCATACGAATGAATATTTATGAATGCTTAAATATTTGTATTAGGAATCACAACGACATAGTTTTTAATAATTTGAAGTTTACCAAACTATTATTAGGAGCTTATACAGGATTATTTGTTAAACACCAACAACCTCGCAGGAGTAGGACATTTGTTCTACGACTTTTCCAAAAACAGACAAAAAAAATCGACTTTTCATACAAAACTCGATCAGCGGTTCGAACATTTTTTACCATTGAAAATGGTTATCAGATGCAAATCGCCTGAGACGTATTTTTGGCCATATTTCCGAAGATTTTGGAAGGATCGAGATGAAAATAGTACTAAAAGTTGAGGAATTTATCGAGACACGTGTGAACGTTTGAATTTTGAAAAACTACTGGTAACTTTTTTGGAATTTTGCAAAATTCTAAAAAATCCAGGTTTTTAGGGGGGTGTTTGTTTACTAAATTGTAAATATTTCAAAACAAAAACCGACTTAAGAAAAATTTAAAAAAGGGTCCTAGGGTATTAGTTTAGCTACCAAATGGCGAAATAATTTTGAAAATCGGTTAATAATTGTGACCTGTAGGTGGTCCCTTTAGATTTGGAATTGTTGAAAAACGGGTGTTTCCGTACATAAAAAAGTGAAGTAGCTTTTATGATTATTGACCGATCGTCATGGTAATAGTGTTAAAAGATGCAGAAGCAGACGAGAAGTGCATTCGTTGGAATTTTGAAAATAGTTTAATAATAATTCGGCTGCGTCGAGGCAGTCAGCGGGCGCTTTTGTGACACGAGGCGGAGCCGAGTGTCACAATCGTAAAAATAAATAGGTACTACCAAGGTATCTTTAAAAATATAATAGGACTTTGCATTTGATTTGATTTTGGTTTTTCGTAAATTTTGGTGTTCATTTTCAATGCTCCGATTCTTGCGGGGACTGTAAAATCTGTGATTTTTGTCTGTTTTCGGAAAAGTCGTAGAACAAATATTGTTGTTTATGATCATAGTAATCTACTCCTGCGAGGTTGTTGGTGTTTTATAAATAACCCTGTTACCTATTTTATATCATATCAATTATCAACTACATTATAAAGAGTCGTACACATGGCTTCGTTAACAGAAAACTGCTATTCCATCAATGCATAGAAGATTATTATATAAAAATAAAAGTATTTTCCGAGATATCGTAACCTGCAATATTTAAATCATAATTGAATTATTACCTATATATGTAAGAAATAAAGCGAGCGACATTATACATTACGGACTGGTAGTTCCAAGGACGGCCCACATCCGTGAAATGGAACGCGTGGGTTGGGCCATTATCATTTGAGAACAAACTACATCCGTAAACAAGCCTAGAAAAAAGTTTAGTACTATTGACATACGTTGACAGCACGTCGACCGACCGACAGACCAACGCGACGATACAATGGATAATTTATTCGTCATCTTACGAAATGCTGTGGATGAAGAAAAACAATCGAACTTAGTAGTAAACTAAGAAAAATGTGGAATGAATTTTCTACATTTTGGTCTGTTTTTAATAAAAATGTGTCGTCATGATTAAATAACTAGCTGACCCGACAGACGTTGTCCTGTCTTAGTTATGAATATTGAATTCGAATTGGTATAATTAACGAAAAGTTGGGTTCAGAGATATTAGTAGGTACCGTTCCCGTTCCCGTTTACTTTATAACCAAGTATACGAGTATATATCACTTGTTATGTTAGTAACGTATATGTTAGTCTATCCAAACTTACCAATTTAATATTAGGCGTGATGACTCTGAACTAACCGTGATGAGCACTAATAAATTCAGTTTTCTTAGATCCTTTTTGTAAGAAATAATAAATTAATTATTTTACATGTATTTTATCAATAAAATCCGACCGAAGCATCTGTTTTAAATGTTATTCTGTTTTTTTATATCCTCTTTAACAATATTTGCAGCACACATTCTTTCAATTCTATGTCAAACGTCATAAGAATACATTAAAAAAGTTTATATTGTCCATAGATATAGTATATTAAAAAGGGGGGTTTTAAAGTCATAATCATAAGTCATAACATAAGGTTGCATTAAAAAAGTTTTTATGTCCAAAATAATTTTACATGGTGGTTATGTATTCTTAAATTATCTAATTTTCCGCGCAAATTTCTTATTTTTTTCTTTCATAAGAACAATCTCCTGATAATAACAAACACAACAAGAAAATAATTAGCGAAATCGGTCCAGCCGTTTACGCGTGATGGCTTGACCACGCGAAATTGGAGTCATTTTTACATATATAGATAAGTAAATTATTATGCAGAAGTATTGTTAACTTTATATATTTTACAGCATAGAAAATAAAAAAAAATCTTACGAAATGTTTTTTTGGGGGCATATTCAATACATAATATAACATGTAAGTAATCTCAAAACAAAATCTAATAAATAATCCATATTTAAAAAAAGAAAAAAACACGACTTTCATATTGTATGATAATTGAATTTTCTACAATTATTTTACTCATCAGAATAATTTTATATGTTAGTGGGTAAAACCCATTTTTCCAAACCATAAAAATAAATCGGAGATAATGTGCTTGGACGAAACACATAATACCATGTAAGCAAAATAATAGGTACTAATTACATAGATAAGATGTTATCGGTCAATGAAGGTGAATTTTCTTATCCACAATGCATCGAATATGATAGCAAACTTTTAAAATTACTTATATTCTTATCTGAATTTTTATTTCATAGAAAGTTTTTAATATCATTTGGTTGCTAAAATCAAATTTTTAATTAACTCTAAAGGACATTAAGTGTAATCAGAAAATATTTAAAGTGTGAACAATGTTAAAAAATAATTATAGTCATCATATTTTTTATGCTCACATTTCAACCAAAATCTAGAATTCTAAACTGCACCTGTATTTCCGTGAGTATTTTTCCTTAAGCCTGCCGGGTTTCATCATCATCAGCCTATCATCGGTCCACTGCTGAACATAGGCCTCTCCGAATGCACGCCACTGAGCACGATGCGCGGCTATACTCATCCAGTTTTTGCCAGCCACCTTGCGAAGATCGTCGCTCCACCTTGTCTGTGGGCGTCCCACACTAAGTTTGCCGATACGCGGTATCCAACTAAGAACTCGTCAGCCCCAGCGGCCATCGGTTCTACGGATGATATGGCCGGGCCCACTAACACTACAGCTTGCTTATCCGGTGGGCTATGTCGATGACTTTTGTTCTCTGTCGGATCACCTCGTTCCGGACCCGATCTCTTAGAGAAACTCCGAGCATGGCCTTTTCCGTAGCTCGCTGCGCGTCTTTGAATTTGTGAACCAGTCCTATAGTGAGTGTCCACGTTTCGGCTCCGTATCCGGACAGGCAGGACGCACTGGTTGAAGACTTTCGTTTTTAGACTCTAGGCGACTCTAAGACTCGACGTAGTTGTTGTCTGTTGTAGTCTGCCGGGTTTGTTTCATGCCAATAGTCGATGTCCTTTTAAAATATTTTTTAATGATCACTCCACGAAATTTAATTTTAATGGTGCCCTCAGTTTAGACAAATTGGAGACGCGAATAGGTGCATATCCGAATGGGCGGTATCGGTAAATCATATCTCGCCTTGACTCGACAATGACCCACTTTTAAATCCATAGTACTTTCGATTGGCTGCCTACGATCTTGCTTTATTGCGAACGACAACTTTCCGTTTTGTTTGGGGTCATTTTTGTTACTTTAGTTACCTTAACGATGTCAGAACTGCATTAGATTAAAAGGTTAAATTTTTAACTCTAAAATTAAAAAGCTTTTTGTAAGCCAGCGGTTTAACTGTGGTAATTCATGACTTGAATTTCATCATCCGTCGTCTTAATTTAAGTTGATGAGAGTTTTTTTTAAATTAAACTTACCTTTCCTAATTTTACGTTTCATTTAATTTTTTTTAACAATTTGTTCTCCTATATTATAAAGGCGAAAGTCCGTTTGTTTGTTTGTTTGTTATACCTTCACGTCTTAACTACTGAACCGATCATCATGAAATTTTGCATACACGTTGTCAGGGGTACAGAGAAGGGCATAGGGTACCTTTCATCCCGAAAAAAGGTACTGTTCCCGAGGGATGGGGAAATAACTGTACATGCAGACGAAGTCGCGGGCGGCCGCTAGTAATACATATAATCAGCAAATCAACATAACTTTTATTAATTAGTAGGTGTAAAAAAAGAGGTGTACGGTAATAAAAGCTGCAAGTGTTTTTTTGTCTTGGACTCCAAACAAAAAAATCTGTCGCCTATGTGACGCAATTAAAAATTTGAATACTGAACGGCGCGGCGCGTTCGTACGTTGATAAGTTCAAGGTCACCGCGCGACCTTCAGCGAGCTCTCACCAGACGAGCGACTGCACTTGCCGATGCAAGCTACTACCTCCTTTGTTTGATGTTAACTAAACGAATCTGGAATACAGTGAGTCAGGAAAACGACGAAACCGGAACAAATTTAAATATTTAGATTCCGTATGTAATTGTCCGCAAAACTTGATGGATTCAGTTATAATTTTGTACAGTTTTTTACAGTGTATTTTTATCACGAATTGAACGTAGAAACTTAGAATTAGGAAGGTACTTTTATTTACTTTCTCAGAAGGTATGATTTATTCTGAGTCACTATGAAGAGTGGCTAAGTTAAGTTATTGAATAATTATAAATATTAGTACCTTTGCAATGCCTCTCAAAGAGATATTTGTCTGTGTTTGCAGATACCTAAATTCTAAAACAGCAAAGATAGGTATATTACTTTTTTTGTATTTTGGAGAGTCGTTGCCTGTAGCCTGTAGGTCAAAATCTATTTGCAGTCTTTATAAATTAATTATGAGTTAATTAGTATGTTTGAATTAATCTAATACAATAATTATTACAAAAACAAGACTATGTATATTATACTGGAGAAAATGTTATTTTACTTGGACTTTGATCATAATAACACAAGTGGATACTTAGTTAAGAGATAAGAGTTACTAATAATGTAAGTAGTTTACATAAATAAAATTATTATTTCCGATTCAATCACGATATGATATACCGATTTATCACGTTTAGCTGTCAAAAGACAATGGATTTTGACAGTTGGGTGTCAATAAAACGCTATATCACGTGATATATATCGTGTTTTGTCGGTCATGCTAGAGGGGCAGAAGAGATAAATACAGCTGTTACAAAACATACACCATAACAGCTATTTAACAGGTACTCCATCTATCAAATTAAAAACAATTTTTCATACATAATTTAATTTCTCATATAAGTGAATGCTAATTTCGCAAGGTAGTCTGGTTCGGTTGAGTTGAGCACAGTTAAATGATATGTAAATAGGTATTTATGTTTCGTGACCTGATTCAAACGATACATCTTAAATATTTCTACACAAGGGCAACAGTAATTTTAATTAACATTCGCGTACGTAACATGAATAATGATAATTATAAAAAGAAGCAATCTTATACTGTCTGCTTCTAATTTTAATTCTGCGCTTATTGCGGCCATTTTTAATTTTCCCGTGTTCGGCATAATCCGTAGCCTACGAGCTACGACGCACTCCCGTCGTGCTACGGCGTAGCGGGGCCCGAAATTAACTACGGCGAAATTTCGTTCTTAGCTACGACACATTTACATCCTGTAAGGTTTTCCGTAATAAACAGAAGCAATAGATTGGTTCGATTTATCTTTTAATGCTTTATTTACTCAACAATTATGTATTTGTGATTAAAAAAATATTGGAATAAAATGTATGTATTCAGGAAAAAGTCTAAAAAGTGAGCCGATGTTTTGGGAAAGAACAAAATTCGTATCATTCTAGTTTTTCTGGTTTCAGCTTCGACAAAAATGATTTCATATATCCAGCTGTCCGTCTGTTCTCAGGTTGCATTTCTCAACCGATGATCGCGAAATTTTGTGAGCAGGTTCAGCAGCAGGATGGATTTTTTTGAGTACTAGTTTTTCAATACGTATATTTTCTGGTTTCAACTTGCTTAATCAAACAGGCGATTATCATATCATTCAATGAGCGAATGAGAGGTGCGATCGTGCCAGTATATGTGAGCGAGACAGAGAATGTAGCAACAAGTCGGCAACTCGCGGGGCGGGGGACGACGTTATCGTATACGTGACGTCAGAACCCTTTCACTGTCCGAAGTCGGCGTCTCGACGTACTCGCGTCAGTCCGCGCGGCTCGGTCACAGCGTGAGCACGTCTCGCGCTCCGTGCTCCTAAAACTCACCGAATCACGCGTCACTCGCAACATTATATCGCTAACTTTTGTCGGGATATAATAGACGCACGTAAACAACCAGCTGGTTTCTCGTGCGATCGAAACTCCTGAAGAAATCTTTGTGCATCAACGATGGGAGTCATCGAAGTGACCCCGGACACCGCGTCCCTCATCTCGGTTTGCGACATGCTCGACGACATGAAGGTAAGCAGCTATCGAGTGACGGGCACGTCGGGAGGTATCCCGGTTCGGTTCCCGGCGGGTGCGTAGGCGGCGGCGGCGATTCTCGCGGGTATTCGCGTAAGCGTCGTCGTAGTTATGCGCTTTTACGCGGTGGAATTCGGCGTGGCCGCGTGTCGCTATGCAGATGCGCGGTTTCTACGCGAAGTGAAAACTCGCACGGTCGGTCAGGAAGCGGTGCCCTTATCAATTGTTAGTGACACGATTGCTCCATCGCGAGCGTTCCCGCTACGTGAGAACACTCACATTATTTTCAGCTGCCAATAATCAATCGGAATGCTATTATGTGTCGTAATTTTTGGTTAAATACGGGCTTACTTTCATGATAAGATAAACAACGGAATAAACTACGTAGTGTTTTCTGGAATGAAATGAAATGAAAAATTCTTAAGATATTTGAACTGTCTATATTCAAGACTTTTTTAGATGGAATTTCTTATAATATGATGTTTCAGCTTTTACCTACGTAGGTAGGTAATTAAAAAAAATACTGTATTAGGTAGGTATTTAAATATTTTCTCTGGTTAACAATACTTGGTCAAACAGTAGAGTGAAATGTGTAAAAAGAAATTCAACTTCAATTAATGAATTCAAAAAGTATTCTTGTCTCTTTTTTGTCATTGAAACTTAGAACGTTAAAACATAGCAACAGTAACGATGTGCAAAGCGAAGAATCTATGAGTTTGCGCGGTCTGTGCGCACGCAATGTTTTCGGTCGAGCTGGCACGCTTATTTCGCGTGCAGCCCCGGATGATTCCTTTGCCACATCTATATTCGAATTTCGAACGATAATTTCGAATCGAAACATGAATATAGTTTTGATTTAAAGCCTTCTTGTTTTTTTTTACATTATTTTCTTTGTTAGTTCAAACAAAGATTGTGTCCTACTAGTACGCCAAAGGAACACTAAAAACTTCCTCATAGGGGAAATAATTCGGGCATGAACGAATTTTGGCATAATTGTAGGGAATGGTGTGTCTAAAACAACATACTCAAAGTACTGATGGATGGGGATGGAGCTAACGGGGGGAGGGGGTGTAAAGGTCCCCTTTTTTAATTTTTCGTCAATAACTCGTAAATGGTGGTCATAACAGTGAAAGTGAAAGTGAAAGTGAAATATATTTTATTTAAATAAGCTCACATAATAAGCATTTTTAAATCGTCAATTCTTTTACCCTACCACCCATTATGACGTCTTTTAACTGACAAGAAAAATGGGCGCAAAAAACTTGTCAGCTTTATCAATCAGATGGAACGATATTTACAAATATGTATATCGTTTCCAGACTTTATATTAACAAAGATTAACAAATAAATAACATTATTGAATTAGCTCATTTCTTAATGAGTTTCAAATTTCTTAATCAATTTACAGATTTTAAGCTAAATTCAAAGTTTGAACTTGTTATTCAGTCTAGGATAAAAATAAAAGAAAAACATACAATTCAATATGCATTAAGATAGGTAGTCAGAAGCAGACCCATTCCCACTGGCAGCACCAGTTCCCGAACATGACGCATGAACCAGCCATCTCTTCGCTCAACCATATTTGAGGGAACGTAACGACCCGCCTCATACGACACCACCGCAGAAATGATTAAAGAGAGCATGACATACTAAGACTACCTATGTTAAGGCATCGAATTGAAAATTTATATCCAAAAGCTTTTCATAGGTCTTTCACTAAACTACTGACTATAGAAAGTAAAAATATTGCAATTAAATAAATCAAAACAAGGTAAGCTATTAAGAATTATATTTTTTGAGTAAGAAGTGCCATACATACAGACAATATAAAACAGATCTTTTATATACGAGTTATACGACGCCCTTAATACAAGCAGACAGAAGCAGACCCATTCCCACTGGCAGCACCCGTTCACGAGCATGACGCATGAACCAGCCATCGCTTCGCTCAACCATATTTGAGGGAACGTAACGACCCGCCTCACACGACACCACCGCAGAAATGTTTGAAGTGAGCATGACATACTAAAGCTACCCATATTAAGTCGTCGAGTCAGGAAGCCAGAAGTACGTTTTTAAGTAGGTAGGATACTTCTCACAATTTTATACTTAGAAAAGAAAATCACGATTCGAGTTTAATTAAAGGACTTTTATAACAAAAAGTGTCTTTCCATCAGTACTTTAAGTATGTTGTTTAAGAAACCATTCTCTACAACTATGTCAAAATTTGCTCATACCCGAATTATTTCCCCTAATTTTCCTTCGTTTGGCGGACTATACCTATGCAAACTAATTAAAATCACTTAATACGATACTACTATTCACTTCTATTCATTTATATTAAAATGCAAATTTAATGAAAAGTTTTTGGTTGATCATTGTTCGACAAAATAAATGCAAAACTAAAACGTTTATTTGAAGGTAGTTAGAAATTATATTAAAACATAATGTAATAAAACTAATATAATAATGGGAAGGTGTTTAATCCATAAATTGATTAAGGATATGCTATCTACTTTGGAATTTCGTGTTATTGCGTTGCAGTCTCTTTTTTGTGCGATCGACCTTGTTCCTCCTACTCACGACCAAGTCGCAATCCAATTGTTATAGATGGATTTGAAAGGTGTTCAATATGTTAAAGTTAGTTTACTTATAAATAGTAAAGAATAGATTTAATTTTGGGTGTTTTGTTTGCGCCATTATCAGCTCGTTTGTAAATACGACTAACTAGAGACAATAAATGGCATCTGTTTTTCAAATTCATGAACTAAAGCCACCTAAAACTGAGACCGCTTTTTATTTTAGTTCGAAGCCTTGATAATTATTATTCTTTAAAGAAAATAACTTAATAATGATGATGTGTTTTTTATCATTTGAATTAAAAATGTAAGATTATTTTATATGCCTATATATTTTTTTTTTGTTCATGAAAGTTTTTCATTAAGTATTTATTTATTTTTCTGTTGTGATAATTAATCATGATAGATACTAGATTATAAAATAATAATTTTAATTATTTTTTATTTCTGTTTTATAACTTAATCTTTGTAAATTTTGTGACTGATATAAAATCAATTTTTATTTTGAAAGTAAAATATATTATTTATATTAATTGTACGATTTGTCCATATTATTATAGTTTTCGTAAACTCCTTTCTTGTGTAGTTGTATTGAGTTATTTGTTAATTTAACACATAGGTATTATAGTTTTATTTTGGAACTATAGCAGAGAATATATATTTATAATTTGTCATTGTATAAATTTGGATTAGTGTTGTTCATATTTATTTTTGCTGTGATATATGTGACAGACAATATTAACGTGGCAGTTGCTGGCTTTAAAGGAATTAATGTTTTTTTTTATATATATATTTTGTTTTAAATTCGTGACAAGGTTTTATAGCTATAGAAACTAGTGATTGTAAATTGTGCTCCGAGTTTGATTGTATTTGTTTAATTTGTCTCGTTTTTTTTTTATAACGTAGTTTTGGTGAGTTTAAAATTGTCACTAGTTTTATTACTGGGATGATTATTTGTTTAATGAGAGCTGTTTGTTTCTTTTTTCTCAATTGTTATACGTTCATATAAGTGCCTATATATTTTTTCTAAGTAATAATATAACGTTGGAGGGGTATGTCTCAGCCACTTCCTTCGGTGGGAACCTCGCAGTCAGATGTTCCAACTGCTCTTTCCTTAGATTATTTACAAAAATGTAGTCAATGTTCCCAGCCTCGGTTTTTTAAGGGAAAAAGGGGGTTAAAGATCCACACAGGAAAAATCCATAAAAACACTTCCACTACCGATAGCTCTTCTGCTCCGGTCTTCCTTTCAAATCCTAATGCTCATTCATCTGGGGAAGACGAACCGCTGTGGCAAATATTAGGTAGGTTTCGATCCGGATTGCCGTTAGTTAAGAGAATTCCCCGTGGTGCCAGAATATCTGTCGCTGAGAGATTGAAGAAAGTGGTAGACAAAGTCGTTGACAATAATGATAAAGCAAGCTGGGAGGAACTACTTTGTTTTTCCTACACAACACTACATGCGCCCAGGGGCAGTGATGCATCAGTTTCTCTAACGCAGAAGATTAAAGATAATTGCCATAAGAGTAATTTGGCAACTACTACGAATAGTGTAACTGTAAGTAGTAAGAAGCCCTATTCTATTATAAGAAAAATAGAGGGCAAGGTAAATGATGGGGATTTGAGAGGAGCTGCTCGCTTATGTTTTTCTAACGATACTGTAGCTCCCAATAATTTGAATACTTATCATTCTTTGGCCTCAAAACATCCATCATCATCATCGGATGCGAACTGTGGGCTGCCGGGGCCGCCAGAAGAAACGGATAATGTAATACAGGTGTCCCGAGAAGACGTGCTGGCTGCAATCCATTCTTTTAAGAATGGCTCGGCGGGTGGTCTCGATGGTCTTACACCACAACATTTAAAAGATCTTGTGAGTGGCACTACGGGTGATGCTGGCAGAGCACTTGTCTCGAGTTTGGTATCGTTGGTAAATTTGATGCTATCTGGTAGGGTCCCCTCTGAAATTTTACAGAATTTGTATGGAGCCAATATTTTCGCTTTGCTTAAAAAAGACGGAGGTATAAGGCCAATAGCTGTGGGTAACACTCTCCGCCGGTTAGTTTCGAAAGTATGCTGCCAAAAAGTGTTGCCAGATTTAGGACAGTTATTTCAGCCAACTCAGATAGGTTTTGGTTCCAAAGGTGGCTGCGAGGCTGCGGTGCATGCTGCCAGAACATTTGTATCGGCGGGTGCAGCTGAAGTTCTCCTTAAAGTTGATATTCAAAATGCATTTAACTGCGTTGACAGGAGGGTTTTATTGGAGAAAGTAAAACACCATGCACCTTCAATATACCCTTACGTTCGGCAATGTTACGGTGCTTCTTCAAACTTAGTTTATGGGGAAAAATTAATCCGATCAGAAGTAGGGGTCCAACAAGGTGATCCGCTTGGTCCTGCTATATTTAGTCTTACTATTCACGACATTATTAAAAAACTGAAATCAAAATTCAATGTTTGGTATTTAGATGATGGTACTCTAGGTGGTTCTCATGAAACGGTCTTAGAAGATCTTAAATCTTTAATCGATACGTTATCGTCTGTTGGGCTAAAATTGAATTTTAGTAAATGTGAATTATATGTACATAACTCTGTATCGACAAATGTACAGCTAAATATTATTTCTGGGTTTGAAGGTTTAGCACCGGGCTTGAGGATTCTCGAAGCGAGATCACTTCGTTTACTAGGAGCTCCTGTTCTTGACGAGTCTTTGGCTTCGTTTGTGGAAGAGCAAATAGCGAAATTTCGAGAGACTTCCAATCGGCTATTTGAGGTGAATGCGCACATGGCTCTTTTTATTATAAAATTTTGTTTATTCGTCCCCAGGTTTACTTACTATCTGCGTGTTTCCCAATTTTGGAAACATCCGAGCCTTTTAACGGAATTTGATGATCTCATTAGGGATACAATTACTAAAGTTTTAAACTGTACGCTAAGTGACACTGCGTGGCAACAGGCCTCCCTACCTGTGCGTTTTGGTGGAATCGGTATTAGGAGGGTGTCGGAGATAGCTTTGCCGGCATTTCTGTCTTCCGTACATGCTTCGGAATCCCTATGCGGTAGTATTCTTAACCCTTCCTTGGGTTCCGCTGGGGTTCTAGGACTTTCGGAGGCGAAGAATGCATGGCTGTCACTCTGCCCAGGGGATACTCCATCGATTTCACATTCACAGAGACAGTGGGACGAACCGCTCTGCAGACAGACTTTCCAGTCTTTGTTAGAAGGATGTGACAACGCAGTGGATCGCGCCCGACTGTTGGCAGTATCTGAAAGGGAGTCGGGCCTGTGGTTACAAGCTTACCCTTCTGCCAACATCGGCACACTATTAGACAAGTGCACCCTCACCCTATCAATAGCTCTCCGTTTGGGGACCAGGGCAAACGAACCTCATCGGTGTCGATGTGGGGAGTGGGTGAATGAGCTGGGCCACCACGGTCTCTCATGTCAAAGGAGTGCAGGGCGTATGAGTAGGCATGCTTCACTAAACGATATCATTCGCAGAGCGTTGGTGACTGCCGGTGTGCCTGCTGTTCTAGAGCCTAGTGGGGTGTTGAGGTCGGACGGCAGGAGGCCTGACGGGATGTCACTTGTGCCTTGGAGCATGGGAAGGACTTTAGTTTGGGACGCCACCTGTGTGGATACTTTGGCCCCGTGCCACATTGACGCTACATCAGGTCAATCTTGTGCGGCAGCAATCACAGCAGAGTGTAACAAAACACGTAAATACCGGGACTTGGGGGAGACATACGTTTTCCTCCCTTTCGCAGTGGAGACAATGGGCCCCTGGGGTCCAAATGCAAAATTGTTTTTAAAGGACCTAACTGCTCGCCTGTTGGAGGCAACAGGAGACCGAAAGTCTGGCAACTATTTTGCTCAGCGCATAAGCCTAGCGATTCAAAGGGGCAATGCCGCCAGTCTTTTAGGTACCTTGCCCCGAACAGGTGAGTTAGTGGAAATATTTTATTTGTAATTGTTTGTCATATTATTAATGTCTGTTGTTGAATAAATTTAATCAAAAATAATGATTTCTTTTGAAAAGTTGTTAAATGATGAAATTAATATCGCCACAACCAATACAAAAAGAAAATTATAAACAAAGAACAGTTTCCTAAAGTTGATAAGTAAGTAGGTACACATAATACTTACTTGAGTAATGAACAAATGTATCGAAAGTGTTCATAAGGTTTAATATTCGATCCATTTTTCCTGAAACATTTAAAAATTTATCGCATTTTAATAGCGTCAAAAACAAAAAAATCCGAGCCCCAAGTTTCTAAATAACAAAACGGATTTTAATTTAAACAAAGTAACCGTTTTGAAAGACAAAGCCGAACGTTGATTTACAAGCTCTCTTAAATTTAATGCGGCCGTATTTCAGATTAATTCACCGTTGTATTCACGCGCGTCGTGATTGTCTTATCCTTGGTATTAACAAGTGTAGCATTTTCTGTAATGCCTTATGTTACGGATGCGTTGTATGTGGGACGCATCACGCACGATGCGTTTTGAAACCAGCGGCTGTCAATGTCGGCTGTACGGCCTCGGATGCCTTTGCCACTTTATTTTTTTAATCTTCACTTGATTGTTCCTGATTTGAATTGTATAGCTGAACTAGCTGCTGCCCTCGACTTCGTCCGCGTGGATATTCGAAAATATCCTAAGGAAACCTTTAACCAGGATAAATATTATTCTATGTTTTAATTTCATCAAAATCAGATGAGCCGTTTTTACGTGATTAGGCGGGTCCCCACCAAGTGCGCTGCCTCCCCTTTTCCTCTCCTTCTCCCTCTCTACCTCCCTCTCACTCTCCCCCTTCCCTATCCTCTCTCTAATCCTCCCCTCTACTACCTCTCATACTCCCCCTCCCTTCCCCTCCCTCTCTCTCTCCCCCTCACTATCACTATTCCCTCTCCCTCCCCCTACCCCGCCCTTCCCTCACCCACCCTCCCCTCCCTTCCCTTCTCCCCCTTTAGCAGCCCCTTAAGAGTTGAAATTTTCAAAAATGCCAATATCCATTATGTTGCGTTAGTTTCCAACCATAAGCCTAAATAATAAAATAAATGATTTTGACTTCGAAAATAAAAGATTTTATATACGCAACTTTAACCCCCTTTTTACCCCTTAGGGGGTGTACTTATCAAAAATGTTGAGACACGTTAATTTTTAATCGTCAGCCTAAACACAAAATTTGAATGTCGTATCTAGGGATTTTAATACAAACTTTCATCCCCTATTTCCCCTTCAACCCTTATTTCGCAATGAATAGTCCTATCTCAAGCTCTACTCGATCTCTGTACCAAATTTCATCAAAATCGGTTAGGTATTAGTAGGCAGTAGTTTAGGCATGAAAGCGTAACAGACAGACATACAGAGATACTTTCGCATTTATAATATTAAAAGTATACAAGGTGTTTGGTAAAAGCCTTGTAAAACCTAATCAGCTGGTTCATACATTTTGTTATATGTAACAGCTGATTTTTTTTTCGATTTCAGAGTTGGTCCCATAGTAAAAGTCAGTTTGATGGTCCCTATCCACCAAATTCGGCTTTATAAGGCTTTTACCAAACACCTTGTATGTAATATTAAACGTTGCTAAAAGCTCAACATCACACATTAAAATAATTAAAATTAGAGCATTTAATTGGTTTTATTTATCAAAATTTTAAATGGAATAGTTTCTCCATAAAAATGTAAAAAAACCCTTGTCCGTATTTTGTGTGATAATAAGGTTAAGTAGCGTGCTGATAATAATGTTATACAATCTATGTCAAGGTGCTCTGTCATGGCACTTTCGCTGATAACTGGTCCGGTCCAACTGTGGCAAGAATGCCTAGTTTTATGCATAAAATATAGAGGACAATCCAAAGAAAAACTTTTTTTATAAAGTTAAATGATTTGGATAATATCCTTTATTTTAGTTCTAGTCATTTCAATATACTTTGATGGTAAATGCTGGTAAAAAATATATTGTCATCGCATACAGGGTCATTTTGTATTCACCATCCAAATTTTGAGGATGTGTTCAGTCCATGAAACTGAACAACTTTCTCTAAGGAACACATGGCCAAATATGTAAAAAAAAACGACTATCCATACAAATCAAAGAGATCACGTGATCAATTTAGTATGGGATGACCAAAATAGTAGTAAAATTCGACACATATTTCTTGGAGAAAGTTGTTTAGTTTCATGGACTGGACATATCCTTGAAATTTGGATGGTTAGTTTAGAATGACCCTGTATAAATCCTTTACCAACTCATGTTGGCAAATCTTTAGGTTAGAAATAAAATCTAGGATCTTAAATTTACTAGCTCTTCTAAGATACATGTATTAAACATTATATTATGGTTTTCACTGTGATATAGGTTAAGATAAAATAAAAGTCTTAAACGTGATGTTAAAAAATGTTTTCTTCCGATACCCACAGTTCACAAGCAAAATATTTGCATAGGTGCCACCGCGCAAGCGTCAATATCAAATACGTCAATTCCGGCGCAAGTTTTTGCACAAATTCCGTACCTCTACCAGTAAGTCTGTTAGCCCAGCTGATGTTAATTGAATTCTCATCGATTCGCCACGTTTACTGTAGCTGTTTCTTTATTTTAAAATGACATAACTGTCTGTTATGGTGTTCGGTTAGTTTTTCATATAAAATTATAGGTTTTACATCAATAAATAGCAAGGGTGTTGGACTAACTGAACTGCTTAAAATTATCTATTTATTTGTCATTAAGAAATCCTTTTGTATTACATTTTTATATTATTACTTAGTTATTATTATTATTAAGTATATCAAATATTAACAAAGGCATTTTGATATGTGAAAATTCTTAAAAACTACTGAAATAATTAGGGCCTGGCACACTAGTTCCGGTAAGTTTCAATTACCTTACTTGACAGATAACTTCATAAAAATTATTCCATGTTAAATTAACCCAGAAGTTAATACCTAACCGTAGACTGTGAAACAGGCACACAAACTTTCAAATAGAGGCACTGTGTTTCGGTTTGACCAGACGACCTTACACGGTTCTCAGCCAGTGCCAAGCGTTGCCTCACGAGGGCGCTAGGACGGCGTTAGTATGCGCGTGCGCTGGTGGCCGTCGCAGGGTGACCGGTGAAGTATCGTGGGCCCAATAGCAGCCGGCGCCCATAGCCCTTGATCTAAAATGGAAGGACTTTGTAAGGTGGCTGGAAGTTTTTTAGACAAGTAACCCTATTCACGTAATAAATCATCCATTTGCCCGTCCATTCGTCCATTTGTTACGAATCAAATAAGTAATTTGTTGGATAGTCGTAATTGGCCTTTAGAATTATGTTTTAAAATTGTAACTTAGACTGCAAGTAAGCTGTGTACTGTCCCTAATAAAGTAAAATAAAAAAGAGAAAATAAAAAAAAAAACTAAAAGCGCGGCGTACCGTAGTGACACCGTACCGATCTAGTCGATGAAATCTTTTTCATATTCACTCTTTGTCGCATGAATTGTTACACAACTACTTTTCAAGTGGATGCCAACGACTAAATGTAACTTTGTTGTAACATTTTCAGGTCTTCATTGTTTTTTATTTAATTTTATGTGACTTTTAAATGGCAGTTCATTGCATATACTTATAATGTCTTTCATTGCCTTTTTGACTTTTTTCTAAGTCAAGAATGAAAAGATGTTTAACTTTAAAGTTTTTAGTTTCTTCAAAACTTATTGAGATAACGATAAAAATTTTTTTTTATTTATGGCTTTATAGGTATTATAACCCTACCGATTGAAATTAATAATAATACAAAAAATATCTCAGTTATTTTCGAACACGATTCACTATGTGATTTATAGGTATCATTTCCCTACCGATTAAAAATAAGGCAAAAAATATCTCAGTTATTTTCGAATACGAGTATTTTTCATTATGAAAGCAAACAAAGCCGTGATGGCAGATTATGTATTACTATATCTCATTTCCGTGCGATAATTTTTCACAGTAAACTGTATTATGCCACCGTCAAAAAGGTCGTTATACGTTAAACTCAGGACCGTGAAAATGGTTCAGTGTGAGTCGAGTCTCGGAATTTGTTCTTTTCTTTTTACACTACTGCCCAAAAAAGAAGAGTTTATTGTGTTCAGGGTTCATGTATGTTTGTATGTATGCATGTAAGTTTCTTTATTCCACCATAACTTCTAAAAGCCTGAACAGATTTGCATGCATGTATCGTTAGAATCCTTGCATCACCACATGACACTGGCTATTTTTGAAAAAAAGACAATTCAATATGTCGGTGGCATGACGCCATTTTGTTACAATATGGGCAAAATAATGGGTATCAAATTAAAGGTTTCGATAAGCACTTTCCAAAACTATATAAAATATACCTAAAAAAATAATAAAAATAAATCATTTAAAAGAATATTAAACTGTCATGCCAAAAACGAACTAAAAAGTTAAATAAGAGTCATTGCAGACTGCAGTCCTCTTTGGTTAAAAATTGCTCCACAGAACGGTCCCCCGAATGCAAACTTTTTATTTAGTTTTTGGCCAGGTAGTCATATTTTTTTTTTATGATGTAGACATTATTTATTATCTAGAAGTATTTTTTTAAATAGACATAAAGCAGCCGTTTCTTGTATCCTTCTATTCTGAATCGTTTGTAAAACCAGCCTACAGTAATTTTATCTTCCAAACTTATCACGTATGCTACAATAGTAGATTGTATTACAAGGGAGCAAAATAATATTTTTACGGCGAGGGCGCTTTTTTGAATCCAGAGCGAAGTGAGGGATTCTAGAGTAGAATCCCGAGCGTAGCGAGGGATTCTTCAGTAGAATCCTGAACGTAGCGAGGGATTCAAAGTATGTCGCCCTCGCCAAAAATATTTTGCTCCCGAGTCATATACTCTACTTTTCATCCCCTTTCTATGAGAAAATAAATAGGAGACTATGTTTATGTAATTAATGAAAATGTTCTTTATTTAAAAAAGACACGTGAAAAGTAAAAATAATTACAAATTTATAGTTACGTTTGATACACTAGCGCAAATTTCAAAAGTTATTGTACTAAGTACGTAAGTATGTACTAATTCGAGAACACAGACTTAATTCGCGCGCTTATGTTTTTTTTTCAGCGCCGTCTATACAGCCAGTCAATACATACCAGCCGGCGGCAGCGTTCGAATTCTTTGAAAGATACATGTTCTAAATTCAAATCTCTTTTCCTCCCACTAAAAAGTTCTTACCAGAAAAGAGCTATTTTGGTCCCACTTATATAGGAACAAAGCATCATTTTTCGAATAGAAGGGATGAAAACATAATGAATGATAAGGCTGCTAAAATGTACCTCGGAATAAACCACGCGTAATTTTGTTGTTTCTAATAGTTCGGATGTCACATACATAGTTCAAATTTTTTGTATGGACTTGTAGGTCTGTGACCTTAGCGATCAAAATTAGAGTTGTTCATAACGCCTATAAAGCAACAGCACGCTACAGACTATATGCTATTGATTTCTAGCGCGCTATTAAATACGCTATGTTATAACGCGCTATTTATCAGGTAGCATGCGGGCGGCTGGCTGGCGCGTTAGATGCAGCACGTTGGATTTCGCAACACGTTGGATTTCGCAACACGTTACGTCACGTCGTTCGTTAGACAGATCGCGCGTTTTACAAAAATGTTATTTATTAATACGTTACATATTTTTAGTCTTATATAAAATAAAGCAGTAATGTAAACTAATGAACTTTATTTCATACTTTTCGGGCTTAGAACTGTCTATAATTGAATTATATGATTTCGGAAAAACAAATTAATATCGGAAAAAAGTGTAGGTAGGAAAACTTAGTCTAGTGATCTGTAGTTAATAAAACAGATGCATGCTATTTTCGACCTTATTGACATTTGAAATTTGGTTGTTTTTTTTGCTGTATTCTCGTTTACTAACTTTGATCTTTCATTAAAAACCGCGATTTTGATAAATGTCAATAAGGTCGAAAATCGCTTGCACTCATTTTTCTAACTTGTGATAACTAAACAATGTTTTCTAGTTAAAAAAACAGGCGCAAACGATTTTCGACCTTATTGACGTTTGAAATTCGGTTGATTTTTTGCTGTATTCTCGTTTACTTACTTTGGTCTTTCATTAAAAACCGTGATTTTGATAAATGTAAATAAGGTCGAAAATCGCTTGCACTCATTTTTCTAACTTGTGATCACTAGACAATGTTTTCTAGTTAAAAAAAACAATGGCAAGCGGTTTTCGACCTTATTGACGTTTGAAATTCGGTTGATTTTTTGCCGTATTCTCGTTTACTAACTTTGATCTTTCATTAAAAACCGTGATTTTGATAAATGTCAATAAGGCTGAAAATCGCTTGCACTTATTTTTCTAACTTGTGATCACTAGACAATATTTTCTAGTTAAAAAAAAACAGGTGGAAGCGATTTTCGACCTAATTGACGTTAGAAATTCGGTTGTTTTTACCATATCCTTCGTTCACTAACTTTGCTTAGCTAAATAGCTTTCAAATAATACTAACTAATTGACTTAGTTGTGTTATAAAAGTCCTAATCGAACTAACAAAATATAAGGTCGCGCGCGATATTATACTCGTACCTAGCGTGCTGCGAAAGAAACGCGCATAACGTGTCCGGTAGCAACAGCGCGCACGCGATGAATGCCCGCGCCCCCGTCCGGCCAACGATGCTACTTGTTGCCACGCGCGATATTCATAGCGCCATAACGTCTACTTACATAGCGCGCTATATGCGCTATGTAAATATAGCGCGCTATAATATGGCGTTAGATGCTATATTAACCACCTCTAATCAAAATACACAAAATAATTTATTCAAAACTCACAATCGGTCAAATCTTTTTGTTGTGCGTTACGGCGTTATCGCTTCGGGTATTGTTTTGGCGATACACTATTTGAACTTTTTCAATTTAAAAAAGGAGCCGGTTCAGTTACATATGAACGAGGGGCATAATAACATGAAAATAACAAAACATATTTTTTACGCGGGCATATAACATGGAAATAACAAAACATATTTTTTTCTTTATTTTTTACGAAGTGAGAACCAAATGTCGATTGCTTTACTAATTAAGATTTAGATATGAAATGTCAGTAAGGTGACAAACAAAGAAATAAAAATAACTTGTTTTCTTCGCGCCTATTTTTATATCATTGGGCTACATTACATCTATGCTACGCATGCAGTGAGATCCAGAAGACATTTCGTTGCTTAGTTTTCAATTTTTGTTATAATAGTGAAGCACCGAATGTATGTGGATTCCTTTCATAAATAAAAATATAAAAAATACATTTATTTATGATTTTGAATGCGTTTAAAATTGCAAAGAACCTCAAAGATCTTAATAATATACTTAAGTAACGTTCTTCTAGCGCTTACAGGTACTTAAATAAGTATTATTTTTTCGCATCATATTAATTTTAATGAATGGATTGTTGAATAACAATTGAATTGACGGCTTTTGCTTTCAAAATTAAAAAAAAAACATGTCATCGTGTCATTCACAGCAATCGATGTAGGTGTATTTACTTAAACGGTTTAGAAATATTGTCGAAACTTGCTATTGACTGACATTTGGTGTACCTAAACAAAATTTAAATATATTGTGTCCACCTTAACGCAATTAAGTAAACAATTGTGTAACAGCCGCAGTTTGCGCATATATTACGGGGGTACCTGAGGGCGCCTTCAATCGACGCGACTGCAATATGAATCGGCTAATTTAAATTTAGAACATAGCTCAAATTATTTAAAAAGAAAGTGAAAATGCGTTCCTTCCCACGCGCGCTATGTGATCCCGTGCCTCAACTTGCGCGCACTATATGTATAGCTCTGTGTTGTAGTTCCGTTCCGTGTTACGCAGCATGTATGCGAAGGCCATGCTAATTACTCGCCTCATGAAATCGAAAGTAACCACTCGTGATTGTCTAGATGCGGGCGCTTAGCTTACGTAGAACGTAACGACCTACTTCATATAAATAGGTACGGCTTGTACCGCTTACTAATCTCGTAATTCGGTAATAATTAAATTATTGATTTATTCAAATAAAATACCACCATCGATCGTAGAACAGGGTTGGTCAAATTGAAATATTAGTCACCTTTCTCATCAATATTTAACTTGATGCTGTTTGTAAATCGAATACCAATCTGTGTTGAAATTAAAAATATTGAAGCTTAAGCCAGTACCGATGGACACCATATTGCAGATCTAAGAGCTTAATCGTTGTAAGCAATTGAATGTTTTTTGTCTGTGGAACTAATCGAGTCGTCAGACTTGGGACTAGACGCAAGGTCGGTCGTTCAACAAGTTGTTAAGGCTCCGTTATGCGAAATCATTTTTCTCTATTTTTTTCTTTACGTGTTGAGAGGACCTCACTTCTGCACTTTTTCGATGTTTTTCGTTGTTTTTCATAATAATCTTTAGCACAATTATCTTTCGTGAAAAAAAGTTATTGAAGCAACTGGACGGTACGTTAAAGTGTATTTTAATGTAGAATTCAATACGTCTCCACTATTATTTACGCCAAAAATATGACCTGCGACAAGCGCTTTTTATTGTATTCTGTTTTTGACAATCATCTGTAAGGTTTATACGCAATTGAATACTTGTAGCTATTAGATAATCTCTTTAGCTTGTCGTATGTTTTTTTGTGGCTTCAACTTTACGTTTTCTATATAAAAATATGGCCCGCGCTAACCATGTTTTCCTATTATAGCCCCTTAATGATAAGACGTTTGAGATGTTGGCGCCGCCGTCGTGTCGATACATCTGTGGAATGTTCGGAAAGCGTCGGTTTTCTTGCGGCGACTCATTATCGTATGCGACATTAGCATTAGTGTTTCAAATGCTGGCGATTTCGTTTTCGTACATCCGACTTTGAATGGTGGTAATGACCGAGAAATGCGAAAAGCGTGACTGCAACGGGTCGGAACATTGTGGGCCGCTGGTTGAATGCTGGCGGGCGCGCGAGCATCGTGGGTCGCGAGTGACGCACTATGAGTAAAATTCCCCCCCTCCCGCGCCCCCCCACGCTTCCGCTGATAAAGTTGTTTTCAAATGAAAACCTCCAGATAACAGGAAAATGTTTCCCACCGCCGCAACACATCACTTTTCGCGCGGATGTTTGCACGTTTGTTTGCTTTTGTATACCAACTAACATAATTCCTTTCACAATGTCAAACACACGTTGTTTCCGTTGTGCATTGTTTTATTTTAATATAAGGTAGTCAACTGCTTAAATACACATGCATTTCCTAAGCTAAATATATAAGTAGTTTGTAATTGCGCAATTTTTTTATATTTAACTTAGGAGATGTAAAACATCTTTATTTTTAATAAAATGCACAGAACTACCAGCCCATATTTTTTTTAAATGAGCTAACACAACGTAAATCAGAAATGCACTTGATTTGATTGTGTCATCGATGTTTTGAAGTCTTTCTGAATATACTTAGTTTAACAAGCACGAAAACCTTGTACAGTTTTTCTAACAACACTCAAACATGACTTATAAGATAGGTATTTAGGTGGAGTAAAACAATAACTTTCAAAGAAAAAAAAACTAACAAATTGGCGTTTCGTAACGAAATACCAAGGTTTTGTTCCAAGCAGTGCAAGGTCGGTAATTTGTGCATTCCGAGATGATTGCCGCGATATAGACATGTGTGTAGTGTAGGGATTTCATCATGCTAATATGTTAATTGCATCAGCCATACATCAACCCTGGTGTAGGCATGACAGCTCTGTCAAGAAAATATGCAATCTCATTGATCAAATTAATGAAAGCTCAATTAAATATAATTTAGTCGTTATATGTAACTCAATCTCAATACTTACCCATAGTGGGTAGAGATCGTAGAAAAATAAAAGAAGTGGTAGTATAAAAAAAGCTAAAGGTAAATATTTTTTTAACGATACAACTCAATTGAAGTTTTGTGATTTTATTAAATGTATTTTTCCATAAGGAAGTACAAATTTACGGATTGAGGAAGAATACACTTTTTCTTCGATATTTTTAAAATACAAAATATTCAATTGGGAGTTTTTCGTTTCCATGTTAATATTGCTTTTACAAGCAGTAAATGTAATCATCCTACATAAAAATGGTACTTTAGCCGCCCACTCGTACCTACCTTCTTAATAATTAAATCTGCGATATTATTTTCGTCGTCTTCAATTCAAATGATCCCTAGCTATTATTTTTTTACTATAGAATTTCATTATTTTATCATTTCCCATTACTGTGGGTTTTCTTTTAGATAAAACAGTACTATGACATACGATTTTCACGCGTCCCCAAACCCGAGTTTTTGTATTCCGTGAACACCCCGCGAATTTCCGCGAAGTTCTTGCGATATCGCCGCCAATGCCAAAGTCAAAAAAACGCTTGATGCAATGCTGATGCAAAAGTTAAAATCGTTGCTATTTTTGGTTCAAATGACAGAAGAAAAAAGACGATCGAATTATGGAGGGCGTTCCGGTAGTACTGCGGTTTCGTTTCTTCGGGTATTGACAACTTTAAAAATTAAACACATCCAAATCAATGCTGTTGTGCATGTGTTACCTTTACTTTACTGGCTCACATGAACTATGTTTACATACAACACACACGTACTGAAACTGGATTTGGTGTGTTCTTATGAAAAATGATAAAACCTTAATATATATGGTCTTTCCTATCTTTGGGCATGGAACTGAATAAAAATATTATTTTGTCAAAAACTCTACACGGCCTGAAGTTAAATTCTAGGTTTAGTGCACATGGAATAAACTTTTTAATACTCATTAAACTCTAGTAAACTTAGAGTGTGAAAAAACCGTTGTTCACCAAACTCGCATAATTCCTAAAGCAAACCGCTTACATATTTAATTATTTGAATTCGAAGTCCTTTATGAAACACCTGGCATTCAGTGTTTAACTTTGAACAAATCAAACAGCGGATTACATTCGTGACACGTTCCAAGCGTTAAATGAACCATGCGTTGGGTTTTACAATTTCGAATAAAAGGTTGTGTAATTGGGATAACAAATTGATAGGAAACAATACACTTAACTGCGTGTATCTTGATACGGAACTCAAACAAAAAGTATCAATAAACAGTTTAGTTCCGCACGTATTCTAATTGAACTGGCTATTTATATAATCCGGTAGAATATAAACACGCGACGGCCGACCTTGCCTGAACAGCTGATTTCTACGTCTCTAGTGAAAACGACGCTCTTAACAGTGACTGTGCCTGAATGCGCCACCACGATCTCGAATTTAACTCTTCGTGGAATAACAATAGATAGACGACTTTGAAAATGGTATCATTTTCAGTTAAATTAAAAAGCGTACAAAGAAATTAATTTGCAGCCTGCAATTGTTGCGGTAGCACAATATTTATAAACACTCGCACGGAGGTTAAAAATACCTCTCGTATTTTAAAACTGATTGGTATATCTGTTTTCAATGGTCATTTATGTAGAGAAGGTGCACAATGGGTCCCATTCGTCTCGATTGCGCATTCGGCCTCTAGAGTGACCGACTGATTTCGAATCGTCGAGGAAAAACTATTGTTTTCGAGTTTGATCAAAGCTGCGAGGCCGCGGGCTCATGCCGGTGCCATGACAATGACTTTGTGTGTTTATTCTCCCTAATTATGACGGGTGATCGAAGGTCTCCGACTGTCACTTGTCTTCTTGACGCTAGTAATTTTATACAACACCAGATTAATTCATAGTATTTCAAGCAACTTCCTTTATGACAATAATTTTAAAGTTTTCTCTATCTTTTGACTCTGAAACAACTCTATTATAAAGTTTTTACTTGCAAAAATTAAATTGCTTCTAAGCTTCAAGTGTCTTACAGTAAAATATTTCTTAAATACAATAAAAACACAAAGTTTTATTGAATTTTATCCTCATTTTACTTTTTCAATCAAGGTGATAGACAAAAAACTGCAGAACACGTCAACAGGAGGAAAAATCCCTAATACCATTTAATTTTGATATAGTTTGTCAAAATATAAAATCAAACAAAAATACTTTAAAAGTAAATGGTTTTACAAGAAATAAATTGGCATAAAGATACTTCTTTGGCACAAAGAAGAAAACTTCTAATTTGTTTATTTTTTTAACCATTTTATGTTCGTTTTATCATATTTACAGCAAGCTCATATGCAATGGAAGGCATTTATCAAGACAACTTAATTGTCTACACTTGACTTAATTAACACCAGATAATGTAAAAAAAACATATTTTTATTGTTTCATTTCTGTGTGTCGGTTATCGTCGTCTACTATTTATTACGGACTGACACATTGCGCTATATACATATTATATCTAATGGCGATAAAGGCTCCTTGACAACAATTAGCTCTCACTTCATCAACAATTTAATTCAATAATATTTACTACAATTACTTTTTCATACTGATTATGTCAATTATTTATTCGAGTAACGAGATTTTGATTAATTGGTTTATGTTTCATGACACAAACACTATGATTCATTTGCTAAGAATAGCAATAATCACCAGTTTAATACAAGAAGTAAAGATGAACTTGCCGTTCCAAGATTAAGGCTTGCAAAAACTAGTGGTTCATTTATGGGGAAAAGTTCCACAACAAGTGATTGATCTTCCTTTGCATGAATTTTAAAACCATGTTAAAAACTCGTAAAAAAATTCTGGAACGAGTGGTCGAAAAATATACCTAGATGATTCAAAAGTGTTTAATTATTAAGTTTATTTGAATAAAGCGATTTTGACTCTGACTTTGGCATTTTCTCACTTTTCGTCATTCTTACGGAGGTCATTAAAGATAGTAACAGCCACTCTCAGAGACATGCGTAATCATAATAGAATTGTAAGAGACGACATTAGATGAACAATTTTCATTGTCGATAATTATTATTACATTGAAACTAGCCTTATGACGGAGTTACTTGAAATTTACTGCTGGTCATGATTGACGCAATATCAACAGTAAAGTATTTACCTATTCTTCAAAATAACTTAAGACCTTTTTACTCAGCGTTTACGTAGATGTAAATGAGGGAAAATATTACAAGTGTTTGTCATGAATGATGACTTCGAGAAAATGGAAAATACGTAAATTAATCACAGAGCCTATCAACACTTTACCTGTAGTCAATATCACGAGTTTCATTCATGCATTTCATGAATGGGTTTTGTGTAAATGATAACACCAACAACAGGGAAAAGTATGCCTTCGGAAAACTTTAATTTTTTGCTTAAACATTTACAAACTTTTAAATCTTGCCTTTTCTTACAGTCAGTGGCACGAATCATGAAAATTTTTCGACGGAGTGGGGATAAGTTCGCGCATGTGCTCTTGTGAGCGACCAATAGCGCGCGCCCCTCTCCCGCCGCCCGCGCCCCTCACCGCAACGCATACCCAAAATACGCGTTCCGCGCAATCCCCACCCGATTTCATGATTCGTGCCACTGTCTGTAACATAACGTAACTTAAACATAAAAGTACAAGATAAACTACAGAAATATTGTTTTAATCTAATCTTATATGTCAAAAGCTCCACAAAAAATCCACAAACCCAGGACCGTATGCAAACTTTTATAGGTATTGATCAATATAAATATTTTAACTAATGTTAGTATATTGACAAAGTTGCGCTATAAAACGTGTCAAACGTGTGTTTTGCGTTATTACTTATTTATTTAATATTCTGTCAATATCTATACGTATATAAAAAAACATATTTCCTGAGATAAACCACTTTTTAACGGATATTAGCGCGGTTTTACTGAAAGTACTTTGGTAGTTAGTTGGTATTTCATGTCTAGTGAGCGCGTAAGCTTGAGAAGTGAATATCCCTATTTCCTTTGGTCACTCCATATCTTGAGAGCGACTAAACCGATTTAATTCATTTTTAGGGTTCCGTACCTCAAAAGGGAAAAACGGAACCGCCAGCCGACGAACTTCATGCATGTTTGAAGTCCGATAAAAGCTTAAAATTAAATAGAACAGCGTCTGTCGGGTCAGCTAGTTCATTATATTTTACGAACTAACAAATAG
Organism: Agriphila tristella; assembly: GCA_928269145.1. Taxonomy (NCBI): domain Eukaryota; kingdom Metazoa; phylum Arthropoda; class Insecta; order Lepidoptera; family Crambidae; genus Agriphila; species Agriphila tristella. The sequence continues at coordinate 24,269,301 of OV743440.1, read as the reverse complement.
TAGTGAACATAAATTCATTTAATTAAAAAAACAATTTCCACCTTTCGTCATGAATTGAAGGAAACATTAATCGTACATCAAGCGAAAACTTTCTGGTGGTAGAATAATCTTCTGAATCGCTCGCTTCAACCTTCCGCAAGACGTTTTCTATCTACACAATACCAACCTTTCTTGATAATAATGACCACGTGACAAGTGTCAAAATAGTGTGATAATGTAATATAGGCACAAACAAATAGCAATGCTTATTATAGGTATATACAAACAATGTTATCAAAAGTCCGGTTCACCGGCCTAGCCTAACGCCTAATTAAATAACTCCAGTGTCCTGTTGCATTGACTTCCTATTACGTTACGTCACTTGTCCAAATCCGTGTTCAATTGAATCTATTACAAAAAGAGAAACGAGAAGGGACTATGAACTTGGATTCCTTTTTTAATGGAGGCTGGAAGAAGGGATTTTCTTTTAATGATTGACTTACTGATGTATCAACGCATAGTAGGTCATTGAAATGTATGTTTTCGATGTAATAGGTATATATAGTTTAGCACTATTGTCACTAGAAAGAGGTTTTGTTTATGGATTCCTTTTAAATCCAGGCGAACTAAAAGATATTTTTTTTTTCAATCCACGTAGATAAAATCGCGAGCGGATACAAATCAATTACGAATATAAGGTTCAGTAGCTCGATATTAGGGTCAACGCGGACGTGTGCGCATGACATGACGGACAGTGGGTGAATCAAATCGTGAGTGTAGTCACGTTTGTGTTGGCCAAAGAACACTTCTGATACGCAAACGTGTGAGTGGAGTGTTTAGTTTTTCTCGTATCGTGAAAATTTAATCGCAGGGCTGTCGATTAACTTGTGTGATTCAATTATTTTCGATATTACTTTATTTTTCTTGCACATTTATCGTTGTGGGTACTTATACAACATGTAACTTCAAATGGCTACCCATTTTTCGAATAATAACTTTGATAATTAAACAAAATAAACACAATAATTGATAATTTGTTTTCTTATTACGGAAATTTACCAACATTAGTAATACTCCCCGCGTGTTCATATCATTTGAATTCTTATTGAATCTGATAGCGTTATCGCCCATTCAAAATGTGACTCGAATGTATTCGGCTTATTGTTTGTTGAATGCATGTCGGTTGAACAACACAATAACCAAATTACCTCAAGATAGCGCCGAGTTAATCGACTGTGACTTGTTATACATCTAAACGTTGTCATCCAAATATGGGATTCTAGAAAAAAAACCGTATTACATCATTGCTCCCAAAATAGACACCTTTTTCGCAGCCCAAACCGGTCTACGTCATTTCGAAGCCATTTTGAAAAAAAATAGTCGTTAAAGAATCGAAAATATTAGTGCCCATTTGTTAAATTGGACTGGATATGGCGACTATCAAAAAAATTACTTTATTAATTATAAGTTCGATAAATCGTGAGTTTATTAAATCAAAATTATTAACTAATATTGGTGAAACATACTTGCTGCTATGATAATAGCAGCAAGCATGTAAAATGATAATACAGACTGTAATGTATGAAAAACAAAACATGAAAGGAAGAAAATTGTGGGTCCCAACCCTTGTATCTTTGCCTTTAGGCCTTAATCAAATAGACTTGAAATGAATATGATATGTACCTACTTACATATAATTCGATTTTCAAGAGGTCATGCATGTATCCAAATCTCACACTATGTTTAAGCAAGAAATTAACATACTTTTTTATTTAATGTCTTGGTCAAATTGATTGCTGATGACCTCGAAGCGCGTGAGCATTGGGTCAAGTGGTGCACTGCACATGGATCGATCGTCTAATCAAATAAATAAATAAAAATATAAGGCCGGGTCTAGACGCGTGTAACGAGTAGGTAATCATTATAGAGTAACGCGAATTCCACGCCTACGCACATTCTACACACTACGAGAACGTTATGCAACGCAGGTATTGGCGGCGTTTTGGCGCTCGCGCTGATCCATTGACTGTCGGTCTAGCTAGAGCAGAAAGACGCTCGCAGTATAGATTGGACGGCGTTCGTAACGCTTGTGTCATATGGACGGAAAAATCAGCACTAACAGTAGTTGACTACTACGACTTTCGTTTCGGTGTGGTATTTAAGTTAATCCACTCGAACTCATTGTGAATTCGCAATCAGTTTTCCCACAAACTTTTCAATAATTATAAGTTACACGATCGTCTGAACCCGGCTTAAGCTGGTTTGTCACCAAACGCTCAAACCAATTGGGCCTTCGCGTTACCCACATGTGACTCATTAGACCTTTAAAAATCTAATTCATTAACATCAAAGCTCCTACATGAACCGACTGGGCAAGGTGCTCAAGGCGAACATATTCTTTCTTTTTTCCAATTAAGTATAATGTAGGTACCTAATATAATTTGGTTATAATGTCGTTATGCAATGTTCTTTTTTCATTTTGCCAGCGCTATGATATACAGACAACTCTGCTATTATATTGATAATGAATAAGCGTAACTAAAATATGTGATTTGTAAACCACAATGACTAGGAGTTTTTGAGATTTGCTCAATACCGTAATATCTCATCATATCCTAACTCGAACGAACTTCTGCAGATTCTGGTTGCATCATTACTCAGAGATAGTTAAATCCTTAGTATTTGCAAATTACATTCCAACTATAGAGATTTTCCAGATATTTTTGTTATAAGCAACTAAAACTCTAAAAGCCAAACCTAACTTAGATTATGTAAAGGTATACAAAAGAAAATTAACTACATTTTTCTTTTTATTTCAGAGCGAGTCGTCGTATACGTCGTCTGAAGAGGGTTGTGGTGGCGGTGAGCGGCATGCGGTGCTCAGCTACGAGCAGGTGCGGCGGCTGAACGACGTGATGGACGAGGTGGTGCCCATCCACGGGCGCGGCAACTTCCCCACGCTGCACGTGCGCCTGCGCGAGCTGGTGGCCGGCGTGCGCGCGCGCCTCGCCGCGCCGCCCTCCTCCGGCGGCGCCGGCGTGACCGTCCGCGACGTGCGCCTCAACGGCGGCGCCGCCAGCCACGTGCTCGCCGACCGCGCCCAGCCCTACTCCGACATCGACCTCATCTTCACCGCCGACCTCCCCACCGCGCGTCACTGTGACCGCGTCAAAGCTGCAGTATTAGGGCACCTGGCCACGCTCCTCCCGCCGGCCACGCCGCGCCGCCGCGCCACCCCCGCCGGCCTCAAAGAGGCCTACGTCTCCAAGATGGTCCGCGTCAACTCCGACGGCGACCGCTGGTCCCTCATTTCGCTCGGCAACTCCCGCGGCCACAAAACCGTCGAACTCAAATTCGTGGACACCATGCGCCGCCAGTTCGAGTTCTCCGTTGACTCCTTCCAAATCGCTCTGGACTCGCTGCTCGCGTTCCACGAGTGTGCTCAACTTCCCATCGGGGAAAACTTCTACCCGACCGTCGAAGGTGAATCTGTGTATGGGGACTTCGAAGAAGCGCTGCTACACTTAACAGAGAAACTGATAGCGACGCGGCAACCGGAGGAGATCCGCGGTGGAGGCTTGTTGAAGTACTGCGCTCTGCTCGCCAAGGGCTACCGAGCAGCTCGCCCTGATAAAATCAAGATACTCGAGCGCTACATGTGCTCGAGGTTCTTCATTGACTTCCCGGAGCTCGGCCAACAGCGCGCCAAGCTCGAGGCCTACCTGAGGAATCACTTCGTCGGTCGGGACGAAGAAGCGCTAAAGCACAGGTAATTGTCATATTTTTTCATAAAATATTTGAGATATCATCGAGTCAAGTCAGGTCATCCTAAAAAATTTTATCGATCCAGTTACAACATCTCATAGCATTCGAATTGAACGACACGTGAACTCTTCACAGGCGATTATCTCGGAAGATCTTTGACCGTACCTTTCGCCAACAGGTACCTGACGCTTCTCCACGACGTGGTGCGCGAATCAACAGTATGCCTGATGGGGCACGAGCGGCGGCAGACCCTGGCGCTGATCGAGGCGCTGGCCTACCGCGAGCTGTGTGTGCGGACGGCGCTCCTCGTGCCAGGGTACGTGGTGGGCGTGTGCGCGGCGTGCGCGCCGTGTGGTGCGTGTGCCGCGTACACCGCGTGCCCGGCGTGCCCTGCGTGCGCCGCTTACCCCGCCTGTGCCGACTGCTACCGTCCCGCACTCTGCCCTGCGTGACCGTGCCCCACGTGACCGACCGATCGATGAATTTAGTGCCAAATGTATATAATACGGATAGAGAGATTAGTGTTGCGGTTGGCGCGGCGGCTTGCGGGGTCTGGAATCTGTAAACGTTAGAAATTTGGCAACCATCGTGTGTTACTGTCGATCGAACGCGAGCGTTCGGCCGCCCCGCGTTCGGCCGAGCGTCGCCTCGGCCAGTTTGCTCTCTGTCAATTCGTCTCGCTCAGTCTACGTCGATCAATTCCGCACGTCAATTGCCGAGGCGCCTCGGCCGGCGCGCGAACCGAACGCCGCGCCGCCACGAGTGAAGTAATTTCTAGTCGTACTCCTTTCGTGTTGACGACTTAATATGTTAGCAGTACGAAAATTATTTTTCTCGATTAACACGCGTCGTTACGGAATGAAACCGAGTAAATGGTCTGCCTATAAAAAAAGACTAGTTAGTTATTTTTAAGCTTTTTATTATTATAAAATTATAATGTCTTTGTTAAAATAGAAGCATGTCTCTCGTGATCCGCCAGAGGTCGGCATCGATCGCCCGATTCGATCGCAGGATTATGATTAAAAGTAAAAGAAACGAGTCCGACCTTGCCGGATGGCCTTTTAGTGCGAAAAATTCCGTTCTTGAATGAGCGTGCGACCGGCGCAGTCGCGAGCCAGCGCGCTACGAGCAGGCCGCCTCTGCGGACGCCCGTCCTTATGGGGGTGTCATAAAAGTCTATTTTACTACGTATTTATTAAATCTGAATAGTATGTATACACTTCTTTCGGGATCGCTCTAGTATTGTATACGGCTTGGCATACGAAGTAACAAATTAAGGTAAACATAAAATATAAAAAAATACAAAAAAATATCTAGTAGGTACTACTGAGGTGTGTACAATATTAAAGTTCATTCGTTTTGTAATAATGTATTTGAATATAGACAAGTAATTAAAAATATTTTTGTCTACCTACACCCATAACGTAAGTTCTATTTGATGCATTCTTAAATCGTAAGTTATCAATTTATAATTTTTCATAAAGTATGCCAGATTTTACAAAGCAGCGGAAAAGTTATAATAATAATTTATTTTTAATACCGGCTGGTTCCGCTACTTTGTCAATATATTTTTTCACTATTCAGAATATAAATAAATATATCTTGCACGATATGTTGCGTATAATTGAACTATGTATATCACTAAAATAGGTATTTAAATTCAAGGCACTTTGTACAAGTAAGTAATATAGATATACATGTTAATATTATAACGGTTTTTGAATGCATCATACACGATTTACGAAAAAGACACATATGAAATTATATTATGTAATAAGACATTTAAAACACTGCTTTACCGTGTTCTAATACTGTCATTATGGCACAGTTACTATAAATCTAAGAGAACATTTTACAGATAGAGAGGACGTAGTAACAGAGTACTTATGAACAGTTCTTATCAACTTTGCATTCAATTACAAATAAAAAACATAGAAGGTATGACAAATGTGATTTAATTGTTGTAGAATTAATCTGTTGTCGGTGAATATTATACCTGTAAACTTACTTACATTATTATGTAGATTAAATCCAATAGAGAGATATAAACTATTATTGTTGTATTTTAATGATATAGATATATAAACGATGTAAACTGTGTCCGGCCAAAATGTGCATGTTTTAGATAATTTGCAAATACATTATATTCAATCGAAATAAATATATGTATACAAACTAATGCATGGAATTCTTCTACGGCTTGAAGTAAGCAGTTTAGTATTTTCTCTAGTAGAGATTAAATCCGGAGTAAACAAGTACAATTCGCTTCTAGATTAATCATATAATATACTTCGGAATAATCGACGACACGTTGAACGAATTTCCAACTTGCTCACTATCGAACCAAAATTGAGATCTCATTTTTTACTGGAATTACATTGAGATGGAGCGTCAGTGGGGAGGGATCTCCCGCCCACCCACGTCCAGCGGAGGGGCTGATGCTGGGAATAAGGATAACTGCTTCGTTTTACCCATGAGTTCCCTCAAAACAGCTGCAGAATCTTAACTTTACAAAATTCGGCAAAATGTGCATGGGCTAAACGAAACGCAGTGCCTTCCAAACAGTAACCTTTAGTCATAGCTCGCAGTCGTATGTACTTAGAAGTAATTGAAGTACATAATATACATAAAGGAATCTAAAATATATTCCATTAATTTGTTATAAGAGTGAATGTAAGCTAATTATCACTAGTGTTATGTCGCTGTATCGGACGGACGTCTAAGTTGTGATCTGTAGTCTTTTTGACAGGTATTTTATTGTAATCTTTAATATCATAATTATCGTAACTGTGATTGTTAAACTATGTCGTAATTACAGCTATTGGCAGTACTACCTCCTGGCATCATAGGTATTCGAGCAGTAGTAATATTTAATTTGGAATTCTAAAATACTTTGTTAATAGTTTACTTACATAAAATGTCATTTTTTTGTTAAATTTATGGTTACGATAAATGGGAGTTGTGTGAGTAAATTATTAGCTCGGCGCGCGGTCTCACCATCTAAAGTTTGGGAGTAAAGATGGGACATGACTTTATATACTCATCTTATCTGCTCACACAAGGCTGTTGTTAATTATATAAAGCGTTATTTTCTCGCTCATTTGTTTTTGCGTGAAAAATTAACATTAACGAAAGAAAGAAAACCACGCAAAATCTTTCAAATTGAAATACCGCTTTTCATACTGAAAAATATATGTGTGAAAAGTCGCTTCCAAGAAACGGTCTAAATATTTTCAGATTAAACGTTTATACGAATCCAGATGAGAGACATTGCAATATAATTGTATAGTTTAGTGTTTTTTTTTTTCTAAAGTTACCATCAGTTTTCTGCTAGCCTTATTTTAATGGTTAATTTTATTATAGTGAGCACTGTTAGGGGCGCTTGCGTGCTTGTTTGATTATAATAATATGTATATATTGTACTTATTTGGAACGAGTGTTTGAATAGGCTGAGAGGAAAACTTCTTAACTAAAAAGTTGAAAGAAACTAGGCATAAAATGCTGTCATAATAAAAAAAAGAGAAGTTCCCCAGTTATAAAGTTGGTTTCTGACTAAGGTGTTTATCAGCATGTTATTTTTGTCGAAATTGTTATTTGTTTTTCACAGATTTTCCAAAAATGTTCATGTAAATTTTCATTCAACTCTGGAACTTTTCTCTGAAAGTTAATTGTTAATGTTGATAAAATGTTAAGTCTTATCTGAATAAAATAACATGTGTTGTCCTTGTTACGTTGATCATAGTGTCGGTGACGCGATCGCGACACACGAAAATGTCAAAGGAATGAATTGAGCAACCGAATTGTTCACGATATTTGTTTAAGTTATCGACACCGAGGCATTTACTTATTTATTTATATAATAAAGTATGAAGGATTTTTCGTTAGAAATTGTTAATCAAACCTGACTTAAGGACATGTAGTCTTGCCAGTTAGTGTTGTGATCGGCGTTATGTTATGTATGTTATGTATATGTCACAGAGTGGATTTTCAAGTCAGAATAGTATTTAATTCGTATAGCAGATTTGTTTTATGTGAGGCGACGTGCGCAAGCGCCGATATAATTGCGGCTTCGATACTTAGAGGCTTGGGTCAACAGCATTTTTTTAAATAAAAACGTCAATTTTCTTCTAAATTTTGTTTATAATTCTAGTCTATTGAAGGTCAATTTCTTTTATATTTTGACTAAAAATTGGGACAAGCTCAAGGGATTGTATTTGATATATGAAATTTGTAAGTTTCTGCCAGTTATAGTTGAAACATTGGGTTAATTGTGATCATTTCTAATCATTGCAATTTTCTAAAACAGTTGTTTAAAATATTTTAATATTCGTTAGTAGTTTTGATTAAAAAATATTAAAGCATGATGACATATATTTTGCAACTTAGAAACTTGTAAAATGTATATTAGTAATTTCCGTTTAGAAATTCAAAGCTTAAATTAAATTCGCTAAATATACTAAGAGCTGGCCACGGAAATAGGTGGACAATTTACAGAGCGATGAAATCCGTCTAGTTAGTTAGCCATACTATCATTATTAACAGATCGGGCACCTCGCAGATTTTCAGTGTTGGGGGTAGGAGTGTTTGAGCAACAAAGGGGCTGAAAAGCGATTGAAGGTATACAATTTAAAGATCTCTGAATTTGGTAGGCAATCATGTATCTAAATCGAATATAACATTGGCAGAAATTTTGACAAGTGGAAAAGTAGTTCCTAGTAGGTAGATGCCACCTGGCACTACTTTCCCATCAGTCAAAATTCCTGGCAATGTTATATTCGATCTAGATACATGATTGGCTTGCTATTATACTACACCAAATCCAGAGCTCTGTAAATTGTATACCTTTAATCGCTTTTCAGCCCCTTTGTTGTTCAACCACTCTCACCCCCACCACTGAAAATCTGCGAGGTGCCCGAATCTGGTAATAATGATAGTATGGCAAACTAATAAGAGGGATTTCGTCACTCTGTAAATTGTCCACCTATTTCCGGGGCTCCTAGTCCAACAGAATAAAGACGCTTGGTTCTTAGACTTATAAATCATAATATTAGTCTAGCCTTCATAATTCACCTAGAACTGGCAAAATTGCAGCAGAAACAGGAGCTTGTCTGATTGAAACCTGGACCACACGGTCACCAACCAGCGTGACCTCGCTATTTGCCAACTATACCGCGGTAGAAAGGTCACCAATCACTGTTTACATGGTTGGCGACCGTGCGGACCACGTTTAAGTGGTCGAGGATTAATGCTGCGGGCCCAGCTTCCAGCCGCCTTGCTGACTGCCCGCTCATATGTTCCCACGCGCAGTCGGCATATGACTCTCTAGTGTACGATTACTAGTTCATACGCCTTACGTTCTATAAGCTTACTGTTAGGTTATAAAAATATATTTACATCGTAGCTATTTCCTCTTGCGAGTTGCCTGTTGCGCGTGATACCTTGTCATGGCGTTGTTGCGGTACATAATGATTACTATACATATATTTGTGAGGAGTTTTAAGCTATTGTAAATTTTACAGAAAATTAAATAAAAATGTTGTGAAAATAAACTATAAAAAAGTGATAAACAGTGAATTTTATGCCTTTTTATTTTAACCCCTTTAGTCACCTGATAGTCATTACCGAAACTATAAAATTTTAAACACTGGAGATGATCATGATATCATAAATGAAAATGTTTCCTCAAAAAATTATAGCCCACAAGCTCAAAAGTAATATGAAATCAAGTACTTACCCGAACACAGGATAAAAAAAGTTTGGTGATACCCGACCTAGTACTTGTAAAGGGGAATGCCCAAAAAAAATAGACTGAATATTTTTTATAGGTAGGAATAAGCTCCCTTAATAATAGAAAAAAGATTCAGTATTTTAGATTGCATGAAAAAGTAAAAAAACTGAAGTCTCTTCGACTTCACAAATGTACGAAAGTAACAGAAGAATGGAGATTATGCCTTTGCCACCACCTGCCACAACCACAACATGGTATTAAAATAAGTTTCAATACATAATGTCAAAACTTTTTCACTGGTTCACGCAACCGAAAATTCTGAAACTTCTTTCTATTGCCTACTAAGAGCTTATTCATACCAATAAAAAAAAATATTCAGCTAATTTGATTATTTTCGAACATTTCCCATTGTTTACAGGTTATGGTTGTCAAGTCAAAGAGTTTTATATGCATTGCGAGAATTTATAAACTTCTGAACCTAATCTTACTATCAAAACAGTTAAGAGTCCCTCGAGGCTCATAAAAAAATCTTGAAGGCCCTCAAAGTGGCGTCCTCATCTTAATATTAAATTGATTGCTCGCAAAGTACATAATATATCGAAAATTTACAGTACAAATTAAAACTAAGGTTCTATAGTTTATTTACAAATAATAATTCACTTCTCAAGTTTACGCGCTCACTAGACATGAAATAAAAGACTTTTAACGGATACTAGCGCGGTTTTATTGAAAGTACTTTGGTAATTAGTTGGTATTTGGTTTGATTTTTTATTTTCCCGACGTTTCGGCACCTTTGCAGTTAATTTATAATTTAAGTTAATTTATACTTAAACCAATTAAATAAAAAATCTTTGTTAAATATAAATTTCTGAACGGCTTAATAAAATTCATCGCTTGAGCTCACGAGTATCTTCAGTCCCCCCACGGCAGCTGCAAAGGTGCAAACGTCGGGAAAATGAAAAATCAAACCAAATACCAACTAATTACCAAAGTACTTTCAATAAAACCGCGCTAGTATCCGTTAAAAAGTCTTTTATTTGTCTTTTTTTGATTGTTTGAAAGTATGTTTTTCTCTTCGAGGTATTTACTTAATCTCTTATTAATCAGTTTTTCTATCACCTTTGATAATGAATTCAAAAGCGATATGGGCCGATAGTTGTTCAGAGATTTGGTATCACCGGGGTAATTACGTAACTTTGTTGCAATCAACTCTGACAGAAATCGCAGTTACATCGCTGCTTTAGTAAGAACCAATGTGACAATTATCTTAACTAAAGCAGCAATGCAACCGCGCTTTCAATCGATTTCAATCGAGAATTGTTAGCAACAGCTTTACGTAATCAAGGTACAGATTTGTGTAAAGGTATAACCCTAGAAAGTTTGAACCAGGACGGTATAGTTGAGGACGCAAAGCAAATATTACAAATGTGTGTGATTAAAGGTACTAGTTTTGTCACATTATCTTTTAATATTCTGTTAGAAATATTATCCCAGCCGGGGGAACTGTCGGTCTTAAGGCTCCTGATTGTACTTAGTACTTCATTGCAATCAGTATCGAGTAGGACGAAAGAATCTTTTAAAGAAGGCTGTGAACATGGTGGGTTGTGCAAAAGGTAACAACATTTGGCACTTTTGCTAACTACTTCTACAACGAACTATATTTTACTGAGGTTATTGTTTGTAAATAAACTATAGAACCTTAGCTTCAATCAGTACGTGTGAATTTTCGATACATTATGTACTTAGCGATCAATTATTAATTTAATTAAGACGAGGGCGCCACCTGAGCTGAGGTTGATGTCGTGATAGTCACACCTGAGCAGCACATTCATCACAAGTTTTTGTATTGTTGAGACAATTTGTGTTAGTCTTCTCTTGTTAGTAAATCTGGTTGTAAACGATTTGCTTGTTAATTATGCTACCGAGTCGAACCACCAATTATGCACTGGTTAGTGCATTGGGCCGGAATCCTAAGGGTGCGGGTTCGAGTCCCGTCTGAGCTGCTACGGGTGAGTCTATTTTTTCTAATATTTTTCAATTATATCAATAATCTTAATATAATAATAGCATTGTGAATGCATAAAATCTAAAAGTTTAAAATTAAGTTTTCAAGTTTTATTCAAATCTACCACTATACTAGGCAGGTACTTGTTAGTAAGTTAGCTTATAAACAAACATTATGTATAATATATTTTTAAGTTGTGTTATAATGGCACAGAATTCATAATAATTCATAATATTGTTAATTTTGATTATTACTAATCGGGCTTATGCCCGGGCTTATGCCCAATTACATAATTATGCTTACGCATAATTATGTAATTGGGCATAAGCCCGTTTAATTATGATAAATAAATATAAATAAATAATAGTACCTACAAGTGTTAGTTATGGTCTCTTAAAAACTTAAAGGTGATTTAGAATTTTTTTGGCCAAAACAGCAACAATTCAATCGCAAGATGTAAAGATTCGATGCCTCGAATTGCCACAACGTAGCTAATGAATGTTCGAGTGAACTGTTGCTGCGACAGGCTTACCGATGAAAACAAAATGTTATCCCATTTTAACACTTTCGCGTTTGTTTGTTTGTTTGTTTGTGTGTTTCTTCACAAAGTTTGCGAACGATTTTATCCTAACTTCCCGATGAGCTAGAGACTTAAAACTTTGAACATAGGCCAGAACTGGAAGCAATGCAATATTATGGTGTCATTGAGCTGATCTGATGATGAAGCCGGAAGAGGGCCACAGGAACTCTATGAAGAAACCATACAACCCCATCGTGTTTGGGCTCGTTAGAATCGTCTTGACGAGTACTCTAAGGGGAGGCGTGGTTTAGGGTCTGATGATGAAGCCGAAATGCCATGCCATAAGAACTCAATATTGAAACCGTGCAACCCCATCAAATTCGAGCTCGTTTGAATCGTCTTGACGAGTTCTTTGTTGGGAAATAGTTTCCAGGGTCTGATGATGGAGCCGGAGGAAGGACACAGGAACTCTGCTAAAGACAATATGGATGATAAATTTTACAAAATGCGCCCCACGTTTTAAGGTTTAAAATTTCTGTAGGGTTATAAATATTTAAAAAAAAAAAAAAAAAAAATACTTTTTAGTCTGTTTTTACTAGCCCGTTTTAATGTTTTTAGTCCGACTTTTTTGTAATAAAAACGTGTTTTTAAAAAAGTTTTTTTTCAGTAATTTTTTTTATCTGTTTTCTTTCATAAACACTGCTGCCATTTATGAGTCCCGAACATGATTTCGAAAACCAATTATACCAACTAACAGTTAAAATTTTACTAACTAGGTACTAACAGTTTAAATTAAAAAAAACCTTTTATAATTCTCACCGAATGAAAATCAGTATAATACTTTATCAATATTAAAATAAATATTTGCATTTTCACTTAACTTTTTTTATAATTTTCTTTGATCGGAAAATTATCTCTGCGGTCAAAAGCGGTAAGAAATTAATTATTCGGTAACAAACGATGCACTAGTTCAAACATGTATTGAATGAGAGTGATCATTGAAGAGATTTGATCGTGGGTCATTGAAGAGAGAGAGAGAGTGAGAAAGGATATTTTTAAGGGATCTGTTAGTTGGTAAAAAGTTTTTCGAAATCATGTTCGGGACTCACATTTTTATCATTATCACCAGATTATACTTCTTTGAACTCAAAAAGAGGTGACATAATAGATATTTATGCACTTTTTACCGTGAATGAGAGCATTATCCTCAATTGTTTACACTAGACACGGAGTAACATAACCCTGGTCCACAAACAGCCAGTGACGTCAAATTGTCATGTAGTCATTCATATTCAGGAGCCTAGAACTCCCGATGATAGCGGTACCGTGGCCTAGATACATGACGAGTTGAAGAACTTGCGAGAAAATATCCTCGCCTGAAAGAACCGGATTAAGTATTGAATTGGGGTATCAAAAATGAGAGTACCTGACGGTGAGTGGTAAGCCTGTAGATGCGTAACCCCATTAACCCCGATAGTATGTCCATCAGCCATTATTAATGTCCCCACTGCTGGGGCACACAGGCCTTCCTTATGGGGGGTAAGGAGGATGGGCCATAACCCACCACGCCGGCCTAATGCGGATTGGTGGGTGTTAACGACTACAAAGCAGCCGGGACCCGTTAGCTGCTTTGCACTCCGTCCCTCCGTCCCTTGGTCCCTCCGTGCTTCGGAATTCACGTTAAGCAACGGCTTAACGTGTCTTCCGAAGTACGGAGGAGCTCGAGATAGTAAATTTTTGGTCACCCATCCCATGATGATATACCTAGTCATTTATGGAAATGTTATTCTGCCAAATCTTTAAGGATTAGAATGTAAGTATCAATTAAGTGGTCATGCAAGGGTGTAATTTATTTGATAATTTAGCTAGGTGCCAGTACTATTATTTTTATTCTGTGACTGTAATTAGATTACTAATCTAGTGGCCTAAATTAAATTATAAACATTATTTAGAGTATTTAAGAGTGATCAAGAGTTCGTTTGCAAATTACATGTAATTTCTTTTTTATTATTTTTATACTGCTTACCATTCTATAATTCGTTAATAATTAATTATTAAAGGATATCCACGTTTCATACATTTTTGGTCCAAATATGAAAGTGCCGGCCAAAAGACAAAAGTGCTTTATTCTGATAGATTTTGTCCATCTAAGCATTTTTTATTATGGCACCGAAGCTGTAGCACCGCTTCAAATTTGTGTCAAAATGTATGAAAAGACAGACTTCATGAACTCAATTAAAATCAAGTACAGCAGTGCTACAGCTTCGTTGCCATAAAAAGAAATGCTTAGGCGGACGAAATCTATCAGAATTTGCTTTTTGACCGACTTTTTACATTTGTGCCAAAATTTATGAAAAAACAGACTTTTCGAAGTGCTATAATAAGAAATGTTTAAGTGGACAAAATCTATCACAAAAAATCACTTTCACATTTGGACCAAAATGGACGATGTCCTTTAATTTTTTTAATTCCCCGCAAACTAATTAGGCTTATTAGTAAAACCACCACCTATGTATTTACTTTATGGTATGCAATAAAATATTGAATTGAATTGAACTACCGTGCAAGTGCAACATGCCTCATTCATCGTTGATTGCACTTCACAATTCGCACTGCGTCAAGTGCAATCTTTCACAATATTTTTATCTTCATTCCGAACAAAGTGTTCAGTGTATTTGCATGAATTATTTTCCCAACAAACATCAAGTGAAATAACACGAATCACTGTGATGGCTACCAACCTACCCTCAGAAAAGGAAGTGGATAATAAGGTCAAATCGTATATTCTACTAAGATTGACTGTTTCTTTTTTAACGGGATGGCTGTAATGTGTCCTAAGCAGTTTTTCCATAATAAGTACATAAATAAAAATATTACGCAATTTCACAAACATGTTTACCACTTTAAATGTTTTCTCATAATTATCCCGTTTGTTAGTAGTTGTCTACGCGATCCCGTTAAGCCGGCTGCATTATGGAAACAGGGGCAATCCGGGAATACTAATGCCTCGGTATTTGGTTCAGGTTCAACGCTCGCATGCCATAGCTTATGTATCCATATGGAAAAATAGAAGAAAATACAGAACTAGATACTGCTCCACCTACACATGGGCCACATGAATACTCAAATCCCCTAGACTCTAGGTCTAGGGCACTCTAGGGCCTAGAGTACATTCACATCTAGCGCAGGATGAATATAGTAGGTACGGAGTCTAATCATATTATTGCATTGTTAATCGAAAAATTTACTGATTTGTTGAAACCTTAGAACTCCCCAAATGGTGACATATTAATTTCGACAACAGCCATTTTTAATGCCCCTACGCTGGGGCACGCAGGTCAAATGCGAATATGTGGGTGTTAACGACTGCAAATGCAGCTGGGACCAATTGCTTATTTTTGGTCACCCATCCCGTGACCAGCCCTTGCGAAAGTTGCTTCACCTCCACAATCGCAGGGCCAGGCACTGCGCCATCGAGCTTTTTATAAGGCTTTTACCAAACCATATTTTTTTTTATTGTGAATTGGAAGATGACTTATATCTAATCATAAGATTTTCGAAGATTGTCTAACGTTCGTCTTCACAAAGTATGTTTTTTAACCTTTAATCGCCTTTAGCTTTCAATAATTTTATTTAAGAAGACGCAGTTTAATAAAAAATACGCATCATCATCTTGTGGCTTCTGATAAATAGAATGAAATACGTATGTATAATAATAAATAATACACATTCAGAAAAAACGTTAGTATGTATGATAATAAAATTCATAACTAATACACTAATACTTACCTTGTTTTGATTTTTTTTCTTTACTTTCTATACTCAGTAGTTTTGTAAGTAAAGGCCTACGAAAAGCTTTTGGATGTTAGTTTTCAATTAGATGCCTTAACATGGGTAGCCCAAGTATGTCATGCTCTCTTTTATCATTTCTGCGGTGGTGTCGTGTGAGGTGGGTCATTCATTAGTTCATTACGTTCCCTCAAATGTGGTTGAGCGAACCGATGGCTGGTTCATGCGTCATGCTCGAGAACGGGTGCTACCAGTGCGAATAGGTCTGCTTCTGACTGTGTGAATCCTAAACTGAATAAATTACTTTGAATTCAGCTTGTACCCTGTAAATTGATTCATTAGGAAATAATCTAATTCAATAATGTTATACGGAAAAAAAATCAAATTAAAAAAAATAACTCTCCATACAAAATGTTGGCGGCAAATTCAAATTTTTTATGGAGAGTCCAACATTTTGTTTTCGATTTATTTATTTTTTTCTGTTGGAAGGTGCTCAGATTCACGAGTACATAGACCTCCTTTCGGTTTGATACCCCCTTTTTGTTACACGTTGTACGTATATTTATTAATCTATGTTAATTGTAACGTTAGTAATAAAGGTATGAATGTAATATCTGGAAACGATATACATATACATATTTATAAATATCGTTAAATCTTATAAAGCTGAAGCTAAATTAATCTTATTTGCATTAGGTCTTTGTTAGCATTCTTAAAAAAAACATGCTTTTTTATATCTTAATTCAGATATAAGTACATTACAATGTAAACACTTATTCCCTTATTAAACACATCGGTACATTATTATGATGTGCTCATTGCCCTATAATATAATTGCTTAATGAATAACTCGTGTACACTTTGAAACTGAAAATAAGACCTTTATTCGACAAACAATGCTGATAAACATCAGAATAGCTCAGCAAAGCAGACCTTAAGATAAGTGCAGTAAAGTTGTTTTCGTTTGCGATCGAAGAGTTAAAAACAAGTGCATAATCTGAGGCCATCGACTGAAACTTGGCCTGTCCGATCGCAGCGATGATACGCATCTAGGCTTGTTGAAAAAATATCGATATTTCGATATTTTTGTTCGATATATCGATATTTTTTGCCGATATATTTTGATCCTAGATATCGATACAAAAAATAACCAATATCGAAAATGGTATCAAAAACGATATATTTATTAGCATCACATCACTCAAGAGTCGCTAGAATGGCGGGGCGGGACGCTTGGTGGCGCTACTGCTGCTGGAGACCTTTGTACGGGCATTTACCTCCAATTTTCCCATTTATTTTAAATTATATCTAAAAATTGTTGAATACTAATAACAATAACTATGAGAGTTGGATAGTAAATGAATTAAAGATTAAAGAAAACCAAAATAATTCAGTAGGTTGGAAGAAAAATTGATATTCACTAAAAGTCTAAAAAATCTATTGAGATTTCTGAGCTAGGCTGTATTAAATACATTATTATTTTATAACTGCAAATGTTCTCTGAAAATTTGACCGATATATAGACTTTTTTTCGCGATATATCGAGGCCGATATTGATATTTTTATAAATATCGATGTATCGACATATCGATATTTTTTTCACTTTCGACATCCCTAGCACTAGCAGAAATTCATTTTCCGCAGGAATATAGGGTGTCCCAAAACTTTGCCACAAGAGGGAAAGTACCATAAATTGATTTCAAAAATAATCGGAACTTCATTCAAAGATTTTTGAGAAATCGCCTGCTTTAACCAAGAATCGAACCTACCAAATATGAAAAAATAAGAATCTTTTATTTTTACGATACCGATCGAAAGGATTATTTTTCTTGAGTAACACAGCCACACTGAAACAAAAGGAAGACCATGCAATTTGACATTTAAGTTATATTATAACGTATTGTATCAATTTGTATCGTATCAGATGTGAATGTGATTTAAAAAACCTTTTTTAAAGTTTTTTTTAATCACATTCAATTCGACTGCATTCATGCAGTTCCAATTATTTTTTAAAACAAAATGAAGTCTTCTTTCAGTAAAAGGAGATGTCCCAGCGTTGCCCCAGTTTCATTTTATTTAATTACTTTCATAATTAAAAAATGCTAATTACATTTTATTTAGGTATCAAGAATTGTTTTATATTTAGAAAAACAATTACAAAAACATTAAGTTGTTTTCTGAAGTATTTTGTGAAATTTTTTAAGTAAATAGTACTCTAATGATAAAAAAATTGTAATTTAAAAGCGTTTTAACTTAAAAATCCCAATTTTTAATGCAAAAAATAATTATCAATCTGATTCTAGAGTAAAATACCTACTCTGACATACTACTTTGATTAAGACGCGATAGACTTTCATTTTTTGAGAATGGAGGGGCAAATGACATAAGCGCGATGGGACATGTCTTTTCATTACTTCAATATTTAAGGTACTTTCCCAGCTCCTTGTGGCAAAGTTTTGGGACACCCTGTATAGCATATAATAGTAGTCAAGAATTCAAGATCCTTTGTCAAGGTCCATCTTAACTATAACCAAAACTCATAATTGAATCAGTGACTTAGGCGTGAAAACAGTGCCGGCGTTAGGGGGGGGCGCGCACGGGCGACCACCCGGGGCGCCGGATATAGAGGGGCGCCACAGGCGCCCCTTTATATCCGCAGCCGCAGGTACCCCTTTATACACTCACGCTCATTGAGCGAGTCTGACTAAAAAATCGCCCTGCGTGGCCATTTTTTCCATAAACAAGCAAGTTTACAAGATTAGTAGGTGAAACTGACTAAAAATCGCGCTGCGCGGCCGTTTTTCTTAAATATAAACAAGCAAGATTAGAAGGTGAAACTGACTAAAAATCGCGCTGCGCGGCCGTTTTTCTTAAATATAAACAAGCAAGATTAGAAGGTGAAACTGACTAAAAATCGCGCTGCGCGACCGTTTTTTTGTCCTTAAACAAGCAAGTTTACAAGATTAGTAGGTGAAACTGACTAAAAATCGCGCTGCGCGGCTGTTTTTTATCTATAAACAAGCAAGATTACAAGATTAGTAGGTGAAACTGACTAAAAATCGCGCTGCACGGCCGTTTTTTAGCTAACAGGCAAAACTGAAAATCCTGGAATCGCAGATAGGGGGCGCCTCGTAGAAATGTCGCCCAGGGGCGCTGGTAGTGCTAAAACCGGCACTGCGTGAAAACATAACAAACGAACTGACATACAGACTGTTGCATAGTTAATCATGTAATACATATTCCAATTTTTTTTTTAATCTATAGCCAGTGTCACTCGGGATGATGTAAGGATTACTGTTCAGGCATTTAGAACTTGCGGTGAAGTAAAGGAATTCACAAACATACATGAACCCGAACACTACACACTCCTTTTGGGCAGTCATGTAAAAAGTAATCCTGGTTCAAAAAAACCTTGGCCTGATTTTCACGAATCGAAAGTTGGAAATTAAAAAGTTATGAGCTAAGCAAAGTGTTCGCGCCTAGAAGCCATGTTATCAGTTCGGCAGCGAGGCAAGGGTGGAAGTTTTTCAATTTACGGCAGAAATCAAACCGCTGTCACGAGACGCCTACTTACATAGCTACAGTCGACCTCATCAGCAATACATTTGCCAACCAATTTGCAACCTGCTTCGGTATTGAAAACTATATCAATGTTATTGCAGTCTGTAAGGCAGTTTGGTATTTTAACTTTAAGCGTAAGTTTAAAAAGAAATTCAACAAATTTTAATTCAAGAGTAGGTACCCGAAATCTGTGGGCATGTTTATAATAGAGAGTGAAATAAATACTCAAGGATTGTAGTAGCAAATGAAAGACGTAATCTCTGCCCTGCCTATGGTTTCTCTAGACTAGAAGAAAGGCGTTTAATAGTAGAATAAATAACATACGATTATTTAAGCGTTCAACTTTCAAATTATGCAAATATAATTAAAATAAAGTACAGGAATTTTCCGTCAATAGCTCAGAACGTGCGTGGGTGGCGATGGTCCCAGATGGGAACTTTTTCAATTTTCCGGTACGCTGCCTGTGTAATAAATAATAATAAACTACATTTTGGTAAACCAATCACTTTTACATTTTTCATTCCAGAGGCTCTACGTTGTTCTTAACTTCCTGCGTCATTGTCTGAACTCGAAAATCCAATGCATCGCAATAAATAAATTAAAAATATGCAAATAAATGCAATGTTTTATTGTACTATAATGTAAATGATGGCATATTTTTGATTTATGCCTTGTGATGCATTGGATTTTTAAAGATTTTCGAGTTCAGACAATGACGCAGGAAGTTAAGAACAACGTAGATTCACCCCTCTATCGGCTAACTTACATTGCTATCATAATCGCAATCAATGGATGTGATACCATAAGAATAAATAAAGTTTAATTTATTCGTATGTTGATACATTGTTAAATAAAACTTTATTTTTTCTTATGTTGATACATTGCTACTTTTCTTTGATATGTTTTTATTTGGACCAAAAAGAAGTAGCAACTTATCACATCACTTACCTGCCCCCCTACTCAAATTGGCAAGATTATATGCGTTTGAACGCTACGCTTACTATTAAAACTTTGAATAAGCAGTAAACTAATATTACGTGCCGTAAGTTTGTCGATTCCATAATGATATCATCAAAGTCTGCGATTTACATACCTCTATGATTTAATCTTCTATTGCTCATATTTAAGCTTTAATATATAAGTTCAAACGGTCGCGGTCGTATAGAATGTGGGCGATTTGAGTAGGTCTGAACCAGTGGCAGAGTAAAAGGAGGGTGGTCCGCCCCGGGTACCAAGCATCAAGGGGTGGCAGCTGGACATTTGAATCTGCAGCTACGTGAGTTACGCTACGTTTTATGGCAGCGGGGAAGTAGACTGGATTTTAAAATCTTAGACCGAAATCCACCCGGATTTCGTTCAAGACATTTTTCTTGTACCCGCTTGGGGTACAAAAATAAAGGCATTTTTCATGAAAACACCCACTAGTGTAGAATTTTACAAAAACCTTCGGGGAAGAGTAAAACCGACGCACGGCCCAAAGCATGCGGCGCTCTCCGCACGCCGCGACCAGAATTCTACACAAGAAATGTGTATAAATAAATATAAAAGGCATTTTTCACGAAAACACCTAGTATAGAATTTTACAAAAGGCTTAACAAGAAGTGGGTAAGTATTAAAATAAAGGCTTCAAGAATTCAATGCAAGAAACCACAAACTTGCGTAATTTCTGTAGAATTACACAGTTTAGTATTTGATTTGTTGTTTCATTTTGGGGGTGCTCAATAGAAAACCGCCCCGGAGCAAACCAAATTTATTCTTGCCAAAATGTTGCGCCGCCACCGATGCCTAGGCTGAACTGAACTTAATTATTTTTAGCCGATTTGATAGACCTGCAGATCGGGGAGTATGAAATCAATATTCTACTAAGTTCGTGTGACTATATACGGATCGGTTGGGGACATTTTTTGACATTCAAGTCTATTTTTAAAACACTATTGTTTGTTGTTTACGATCTGGGGGGTTGGGTTACTCACGAAACACGAGCGAGAATCTGAGAGTAAACGTCAAAACAGTACAATGGAAACCATGGCAACCGTTTTCAATGTACTAAAATAACAGATTTATGACGCAAGCTTATTCAATCCTGATGTGAAGTGAACTCGATCTCGATAATTCCCGTCGAGAGTAGGGGTGCTGATCTACAAGGTGTTTTGTAAAAGCCTTATAAAGCCGAATATGGTAGATAAGGACCATCAAACTGACCAACTTTTACTATGGGACCAACTCTGAAATCGCCAAAAAAAAAGCTGTTTCATACATTTTGAAATTTTCGTTATAAATTTTTGTATGAAACAGCTGTTTATACGTCTATACGTCTATACGTGTCTCTTATTTTTATGTTGTATAGATATATCTTTGAAATATTTTGCCTATCTAGGTATTTGTTTGGTGCAGTGATTGTGTAAGAAATGGTCGGTATGGGTACGATTTTTATTTTTTTATTGTGTAATGAGAATGACCTTTTATAAAAATAACACTCACGGTACCATAATGGAAAACACTGAAAAAACTGAGAAAAGACGTAATTACTTTTAATAGCCCATTCCAAATTCCAATATTGGTTTGGAACCATTCATGGGCGTAGCCACGGTGGGGCTGCGTACCACACTGGCTCTGACCTGTGGTAAGAAAATATAAAAATGACGCGGAATTAATGAGAATGGCCCGTAGCAATACAAAATATGCATGGAAAATGCATAGAAAAAAATTTACAAGTGTAAGACCGCGGGTATAGTTTGCTAGTTACATATTATTTTAGACTGCTGCCCCACCCTGAGCCCATGGCTGGCTACGCTCATGGAACCATTGTTGACCAATTGGTAGATCTTAGTATAAAATGTCCATTAAGTAGTATAAATAGTCCATTTTTCTCGAAACATTGGCTGAAAACAGTATTAGTGAACCATTGAAAAGCTCTTCGTAAAATATTGGTCTATAAATTTTAGCTTAATGGTAGGTGTTTCTAAGCCTCTTCGCCTAATTAAAGATCAGCAGTAGGTATTGATGAGTTTTAGATATTTGTTTGGCGAGCTCAAAAAACCTGGAAATTATAAAACAATGCTTATCAAATATTTGAGGAAAATTCTTCCTAATAACAAAAACCACAAAAACTAAAAATAACAAAAAACCGGCCAAGTGCGAATCGGACTAAAGCACGAAGGGTTCCGTACAAAAAAACAGCCAAAAAAAAAAAAAAGGTGGGTTGTATGGGAGCCACCCTTAAATATTAATTTTATTCTGTTCTAAGTATTTGTTGTTATAGCGGCAATAGAAATACATCATCAGTGAAATTTTTAACTGTCTAGCTATCACGGTTCATGAGATACAGACAGACAGACAGCGGAGTCTTAGTAATAGCACAGTTTTAATAACCTTTCTTTATACTGTGGTAATAGGGTCCCGTTTTACCCTTTGGGAGCTTACACAGAAAGTCATACTTTTTACATTGAATTTGTAGTTTTAGACAAATAGCTATGGTATGTTATCTTAGGTACTTACCTACTAGATATATTTTACATTTGTCTTGATATTATGTCAAAATCGATGTTAAAAATCGTCAACGTGATTAAAAGATCATAAAATCAAATAAACTTAACACGATACGATATAATAAACTCAACTTAAAACAAACTAATTTGATAGGTGTCAAAATAGTAAGAACTACCGCTTATTACTAAACAATTAATAGTTCGCCTTGACGTCACGATGGAATTTACGATTAGAAATCAATGACAATACACTTTGAAACACTTCCCTGATTACTTAGTACCTAATATCTAAGTAACAGGTCACTATCAACCAGAATTCATTCCAAGAATATAATCCAAGTCTGAAATAAACTAACAATAAAAATGTGAAATAATAACTATTTCGTTTAAATTAATATGTGTCATTACAATTAAAACAAACATTTCAACGATTAACTTCTTTCATTTATACACAGCATAAAACTGTTGTATAGGTACTCGTATAAAAATTAATTTCAAATGCAAAACAATTTCGACAACTTGCACAAAATGGTATTGAAGTAAGAACGTCTAAATTAGACACAAAGACTAAATAAATCAAACAATGAGGAATAAATTTTTTTTTTTTACCTCCGAACAAAAACCACATTAAAGGAAAAATACTAGCTTCATAATCACTAGCTAGGGTCTATCTACAATCTACATGAGTCCCTAACAAATATTTTAACGATATCCATGATATTGTTATCATAACTAAGGATTAATAATGCGTTCAAGATCAGTGAATCTTATAAAAGCCTACTTTTGGGACCATTGTACCGAATCAAAACAACTGACAAGCGAGTAATAAGGAAGTTTGTCCATATTGTGTCTTTTTTATTTTATTTTTTTATTTTTATTTTAGTTTATTAGGGAAACAAACAGCAATTTTACAATAAATGTGGGTACTACAATTGAATCACACATTTGCCAAAACAGTTTCCACAAATAGCTTACACATTGGTATCTAAAGTTGAATAAACAAATAACACCTTGAGTAAAAAAAATAAAACCAAAGACATTGGACACAAATTTAAATAAGGCAGCAAGCCAGTACTATTAAGGAAAACTATTGTATTAACAAACTTTTGAATTTCTTAGGCTTTGTACAGAAAATATCGATGTGACAATACTTCGAGTTATAAAGTCTCATGGATCTTAGTATAAAACGGTTACTTGCATAGTTAGTACGACAAAAAGATATAGAAAATGTATCACATGATCTCATGTTGAACCTTGGACATCGTAACAAAACTTTACTTAATAGATAAGGCGAATCGACATAATTATTAACAATTTTGAATAATAAATATTGATCATGATGTTCTCTTCGGAGAGTAAGGGGAACAATATCCTCAGCGTTGAAGTTTCTAAACTTGTATTTAATTCTTTTAATGAACTTGTTCTGTATCCTTTCAATAGAATTAATATATACTGAATACTGTGGATTCCAGACACTTGATGCATATTCTAACTGAGATCTAACGAGAGTATTATACAAAAGCATTAAGGTTTTAATATGAGTAAATTCAACACTTTGCCTTAGAACAAAACCCAGCATCTTGTAGGCCTTAGCGGTAATTTTATTTACATGAGACGAAAACAATAGTTCACTATCTAGATTGACTCCTAGGTCTCTCACCTCGGTCGATCGTTTCAGACTTTGATCAAAAAATTTATAATTAAAAACCATTGGATGTTTTTTCCTACAATAAGAAATTATGCAACATTTATCTATGTTAAGAGATAATTTGTTATCAGTGCAATATCTGCCTAATCGGTCTAAATCTTCTTGCAAGCCAACACAATCTTCTAACGATTTTACAACTGTGAAAATTTTTGAATCATCGGCGAAAAGGAGGAATTTAGAATTATGAAAACATTTATTTACGTCGTTAATGAAGATGTTAAAAAGTAGGGGACCGAGGTGAGAGCCCTGGGGCACTCCAGATGGTACCGGTATAAAACTAGACATTATTTTAGAACAAACAACTTTACTTTCGATAGCAAGGTCTTTCAACTATCGAGCCGCTCAGCGACTATTCGTATGCTAATGGGCCTATAAAACAAAGAGCAATTAATCTCGAAACAATAATATCAAAATGTTAATCGTTTCTGAATTAAAGACAGGGTCTCACTTGATGTCAAGTAAAATGTCGAAGCGAGAAGAGCAATCAAGTATTGATTTTATGAAGTACCTAGATTAAAATTTAAAAGTTGTATGTGTTTTGTAATAATTTGTTCAGAATATTTAATCTCTATTAAAATAAATTTATTTTTAAACTATTCGAAACATTACTAGGATTATGTCAATAAACGCAATAATTGTGTGTATTTTTTCTTTATTTAAATGTTACACTGTAAGTCAAAAGAAACAAAAAACCCAATATCACTCTTAAGTCTTAACATTTCCGCAAGTAGAACACAAATAAATAATTATTTTGTGATTTATACTAATAAAAATGTGTGCCGTGAACGCAATACGATACGCGTCAAGTTATTAAGTGGTTGGTTTGGTTACTAACTTCTCAAGGATAACAAGATATTAATCAGTTCAGCCAAGTTTATATATCAAACACTACATTGTATCGACCCTGTTCATACTACAATTCTGATATCAAACTCGAATACGACCCTTCGAGTACGACAGTAATTTATTTATGCATAGCAAGAAATTGAGAACTTTTTGCAACTGAATCTCACTCAGCTATGAATTCCCCGATCAAAGCGTACGTATCGTATTGATCGGGGATAAACATCGGGATCGTACATTTTGATAAACTTACAAAAGCACCCAAAACAACTAATCCACAGTGAAATCATTGCAATGCATTCAGCTTTCGAGTTGCAAAACGTTACAGAATAGCAGTGTTGTTCGAAAATGAAAGTGAACAGATATTAAGAGCTATTCTAAGAACACATCAGTTACTTAAATTGCATTACAAAATTCGCGTTGCTATCGGTATTATCAAGGATTTCTAGACTAACAATTATTTTTAGATAGTAAATGAAGATTATACCTACTTGCCGCCCTGTTCAGTAGGTACTCGTATGTAGTCTCAAATTCAGTGCTTTAAGTACTATTAATAGTAGTAAAATAATACTATAACAAATCTTAAAAGGGTTTAAACCCCTGTCGTAGACTTAATTCACTTGAGCTAATTCTAGTGAATTTTGAAATCGAAACGGAAGTTTTTCCTAAGATGAAATAAGATGTCATTATTGGCTGCAACCTATGAATGCGATATTATTACTATGCAGTATTTTGTTCACAAAAACGCTGAGATATTTACACCACTTGCAACGTTTGCTGCAATGCATTGCGCACTTCGTCCGCTCGCGGATACGAGCAATGGATTTACATAATACTTTGACATTTGAAATGATAACCTCAGTGATGGATTGGCTAACCTACTACGTACATCATTTCCAAATTCAATTCCCGGTTAGATCAATATTACCTACTGACTTACTTAGTCTGCGTATACAAATTATCCCCTTTTTCCATTCGGATCAACTGAACCGGCCAACTGGAAACTGAACAACTATTTTACTTCCCAACAGGACAGCTATTTGGTTGATCGGTTGGGAAAGAAACGAATCAACTATTTTAGTTCTCAACAGCTCACTTAGCTGCAAAAGAATGCAGGTGATTGGGTAAAATAAATCCCACCAAAACTTTTCAAGGCATCACACTACCGGTAGTGCAAGCCGGTGGTGCTATGGGCCCAAAAGGGAATTATGCCAAGACGAGACCATATGGCTCGCACTGTCAAAAAGTTAACAGACCTCATGTAGAGCCTCAAACTCCACCTACACCTTACTCAAATTACGTGGCTTGGCCATTTCGCTACATTCACATTGGCGTAAGGTGAAAAATTCATTCACTGTTCATTACTTTTCTGATAAACAACTCGTGTATCAACGAAACTATCAAGCTACATATTTTGACTAAGGTGTAGGCTTTGAGAAGTTAGGGCGTGTAGAGTTAGAATCTCGGCTCTACATAAGGTTTGATCAGTCTAGCGTAAAATAATTATCTTAGCTGCAAAAGAATGCTGGCGATTGGGTAAAATAAATTATAATTTTCTTTACAGTGCAATAACACTATTGAGATCTTTATTTAAGTTAAAAAAAACATGTAGGTAGTTTAGAAATTGATGGAAATAATTTAGAATTTTCGAATTTTACTTACGGAGATATACTAACTATGCATATTGGTGAGAGCGAGACCAAACATTTACGATTGAAACAAAGTAACGGGGTCGTGTCATTATCCACTTCTTAATATGCACTCGCTAAGTTGTGATGCGATGTGGTTCGACCACCGACTACTCAGAAGTAAGGAGATAATAAGAAAGGTTATTAATAAGATATAATAAGATAATAAGAAGGGAAAATGACGACATAAACAATAACGACTTAGGATGGTGGCGACACAGGAAAGTGACGACTTAGGAAGTTAACGACAATGGAAGGTGACGACTTAAGAAGAAAATACATATATAGTGAACACCTAGGAAGGTGACGTCTTTAGGAAGGTGTCCGCGTGGTACTAATTGATTTTATAAAGTTGTAAGCCCCCTTTCCTAAAAATTTGACTTCTGACGTATATCTTATCGATAATAATATTAGTTGCATCACCGTGTAACTCAACATCAAAGTTAGTTTTCCAACGTTTCAAACTTTCACAAGCCGTGTGGGGTCCAAAACAGCAGAGTATTGCCAACCTTCACACTAGGGGTGTCGTAAATGGCAACTTATACTAGAGGTAGCTAATACATAGGTAACACCGTCAGAAAATTGAGTAGCAGCGTTTCCCGATGAGACATCCAACACTATGTGATCTCCAAACAACATATATGTTGTTGTAATGTAACAACAACATTACAACAACATATCGAGCGGCCTACGCTACGACATTCAGTGGACTAGCTGTTAGTAACATCATCACCATTAACTGTAACAGTCTGTTACTGTGTAACAACAGTCTGTTACTGTTAATGATGACATTTCAAAATGAATCCAAATAAATTGAAGAAATCTACTTGAAACTGTTAGGCTGCGTTCAGACGATAACGCACGACTCGACCCCAACCCGTACTCGACTCAAACTCAACTCAACCGGAGCCCACTTCTTGAAATACAGCGCTTACATTTTTGAGTTTTATGACACATTTATATGCTCCGTTATATTTTGTCGGTGCAACTGCACACGCCCCGCGCTCAACCCGAACTCAACCCGAACACAATCTGAACTCAACTCAAACTCAACCCGAACACAACCCGAACCTAGACATTACACAGGAGCTTATTAATGTGTCATAAGACTCAGTCATGTATTTCAAGGTGGGCTGCGGTTGAGGTGAGTTAGAGTTGAGTTCGGGTTGCGGTCGGGTCGTGTGTTATCGTTTGAACGCAGCCTTAGTTACGGACGTTACGGTGGTCCAGGGGCCAAATCAACATAATCGTTCTCCAAAAAACGGTTCAGATATTTTTGTTAGTTTATCAAGTAATGTGATTGTGGTTGCCACAATGCGTCGTATGTGTGTCGGGCGCGCGCAGCACGAGCGAGTGACCGGCATCGGCAAGGTCGTTCAAGGCAGGCGGGCGCGCACGTGGGAACCGAGCAACGCCACTCTCCGGCACCCAAACTGCAGCTCAGCACTAAGGCGTGACTTCTGCGCCGACTATGCTGCCCTAGTACTTTGAAAACATTCTTAGTATCCTCAGGCAAAATGTTATGTTAGGATTCTTTCATGATAGGTACCTGATCGAATAATAAATCCTTTATAACTATCCTTTTCTAATTTTAGAAACAACACCGGTACTTTATATCCTTTATAATTTTAGAAACAACACGTCTACAATTTATAAGTAGGTCTCGGAAGAATCAACCACTCGTAAAAGAAGTACTATCCGCGTCAATTGGTAATGCGCCTGGCGGCCATGATTTTAACCTCAAAAACGAAAAACAATTGTAATTTTCTCATAAACCTAGACCCTTTCTTATTGAAATTAAGAATTCAATAATTAATATATTATATTACCTATTAGAATTTTACTGTTTTTTGTTAATTTTGGTTGCGGATGACGATGATGTGTATGTTAATTTGACAAGGTTCCAGCGCATTACCAATTGACGGGGATTATAGGTAGATATATTGTATTTTCAACACATAAAAGTTAGAAACTTCGTTGTAGGGCTAAATAAGAACTTTACTTGCTTCAAAGTGCTTAAATATTTATTTAAGGATTGTGACATACCTATTTCAACAACTTTCAGGCTGATTGGTCGGATGAATATAAGTTTATTAATTAAATTTACTCTCATAACCCATAGCCATTATTTTTTATAAAATTTAAAATGGATATCTATGTTTGAGTAGAATTAAGTAATGATAATTTTTATTTGGTTGAAAGAGCTTTTATACAATATTATATTTAAAGATCACGCATTCATAGTTTGTGTTAAGCACATTTAATTTAGGTACTAATAATACCTACTCGATAAAATATCGTTTTATATATTAATAGTGATCTGGGTTACTACCAGTAACCTATCGAAATAACTAGTTTGTGTCCTTATCGATATCGTTCTAGTTTTTGCAATGAACACGTGTTTACAAGGCAAGGCAAGGGCCTAAATATTTAGCGAATGTAATGATTAATTTATCATGGTATGTCCATCGTATCTGTCGAGAGCTTTTGCAGTAGGCAGTAGGATTGAAACCTGGATTTTCGCAGCCCACTGATAAGTTCAGTTGCCATTTTGGCCACCGTCAACCTGCAACTCTCACAATCTTTATGAATCAAACCGCTCGCTCTATTTCCTGTTTTCCAAAATAAGGACACACAATAGCAGTGGACTAGAAACTTCATCATATCAGCCGCACGACACCCACTGCTGGGTATAGGCCTCCCCTAAGGATCTCCACGACGATCGGTCCTGCGCTGCCTGCATCCACTGGCTTCCCGCGACCTTCACCAGATCGTCGGTCCATCTTGTCGGGGGCCTACCCTCGGAGCGTCGTCCGGAGTTATAGTTAACTAGAAACTTAGTTAACTATAAATCAATACTTTTTTCCCATATCTCTTTCTCTCTCTCTCTCTCTCTCTCTGTCTCTCTTTCTCTCTCTCGCTCTGTGTTTAAAGTGATGGAAAATCTATCTATCAATGAAAACCTAAGCTGAGATATATTACATAAATAAGCGGGATTTATTAAATACTCAATAGAAAAAATGATACATCGTAAAATTGATTTTGTGTCTAAGATTTATAAATTATACCACAGATATATCAGTTTTTGCTGTTGATGTTAAGCTTAGTGTTGATTCTGTTACATTTCTTATCGAGGAACTGTTTGTAATTATAAGTTTATCTTCTATATTTTTCTCATCATGTTTAAAAACACTATCATTTTCATTCATAACAATTAAACTTGGATTAGTCTCATTTGATCTGTTACTAGTAATGTTAGCTATAATTCCAGTAGAATTTACCGTTAAATCATTCGACTTCGTTGTGTTATCCGACAATTTATCGAAATGCAATAATTTTGTATTATTCCAAACTGAACCAGAAGCTCCACCCGTTGAATCATTTTTATTCTCTGCATTACTAATCATAAGAGTTATTTCTTTGTAATTGTTCGCTTTAGTTATATTTTTTCCAAATAAACTATCTTTTAGGTTGATAACATCACTTTCATTAGTATTTTGAAATTCTTCTGGATCGTTAATGATTAGTGTATTATTATTTAATATTTTAATGAATGTTTCTTTTTCGCCATCAAATTCCTCAATATTTTCGGACTCGGGATGAGTATTAGATGTATTGTTAGCAAACCTTCTGTAATATCTTCTTTTTTCTTCAGCTCTCTTAGGTTCCAATTTAATCTCTAATCTAGGGTGTCCGAGGTCGTCAATAATTTTTAATATAACACCGGAACTTGCCTCCATTATTCTGCTAGCTTGGTGTATATCATTGACTGATCTTCGAACTCCTTTGACCGGGGGAGTAGTCATTTGTACCGTAGACGAATTAATCCTTACGGTTACGGTCGTATTTTGGTTTTCACTAGTTGGAATTTTTATAGGAGAAACCACGTCTTGAACTTCTGAACTGTTGACGAGTAGACCATCAGCAGCTAAATGTCGATACAGAGAAACAATTTCATCAACGACTTCATCTTTTAATTTTATAGTATCTGATGCTTTCGGCAAGCCGTAACTCAATTTGCCCTCTGGTTGTGGGAAAACGACGTCATAAGCATCCTTAACCTGTAAATGAAATTATGAATTGAGATTGTAATCATTAACCAAATGTTATAGTTATATTACTAGGAGGTAATAAGGTGGTTATCGAAATAGTTTATAATACTACAAATGAATTGCATAGTTTTATTTAAAAGACTTAAGTGTCTTTTCTAATTTGCCATGGTTATGAAAAAAAATATGAACACATTTTTATTTTGTTAATGCATAGTATTGTTGCATTGTCTGTGGTTAATGCAATATTGATCTTGAAATAAAAATCGTACGGCGGTTATGTCTTAAAATCAAAATTTCTGCATTAAAATAAAAAGAGAAAGCAAAGCAGCGATTTTAAGAAACTCAGATTACAAAATTTGAAAAATGTACAGAAATAACAGCAGAATGGAAAACATTTACTTGCTAATCCGTAATCACCATATTAAAAAATACTTCATAATACTTAAGGGCACAAAAAAAATATGTATTTTTAGGTTTATATATACTGAGAAGTAAACGACATGTCCCATCGCGCCTATGTCATTTGCCCCACCATTCGCAAAAAATGAAATTCTATCGCGTCTTAATCAAAGTAGTATTTCAGAGTAGGTATTTTACTCTAGAATCAGATTTATAATTATTGCAAGGTGGCGACCGGGAGACGTTAAATGAGAACGACGGTTCAGTGGATACTACTGGATTTATTGGTCTAAACACATATATAATGTAAGAGAGGTGACACACACTACACCTCCCCCGTTATTTGAAAAAAAAACATGTCAAAGTTTTTTTTTAACTAAGTATCAATAACAATTTAATTAAAAAAACATTTTTTTTCCAACACTGTTACAATATAAAATTTCCAATTTAAAAAAAAATACCAATGTTTCAAATTTATTTTGTTTTTTACTTGCTATCTTTTCTCAAAGTAATTTAATAAAATGTTGATTAAATTTAAAACTGTTACAATAACATAATATTCAACAAAACACAATGAAAAATATATTTTACATAGATATAGAATCAATGCCGAATGGTAAACAAAGTGTCATTAACGATACAATAACATTTCTTTACTTTAAAAAAAGCTAAACAAATAAAATGCTGCTCCGATTTGAAACGATACTTAACAAACTTTTATTAGTACTCGAGTTTTTTTTTTTGTTACACAGACTTATTTATTCTATTTCACAATTTTAGGTATTAACAAAAAATACATATTTATTAATATTTGAAAATTTTTCAACAGAACAAGGTCAAAACGCCATATTTCACTTTACCAAATAAGAATTTTGTTTCAAGCTAAAAATATTCAAAGAAACCAATCCAAAATCTAGGGAAAGAAAAAAAACTTGCACAATAAGTATTACTTAATTTCAATAAAAGTCATTTTAAGGGTAAAAAAAAAACAAAATCCTTACTACTAATTTGTTAGAAATATAGAAATTTATAGTAATTTTGATTATAATAATTTGAAATATTACGAACCAACTTATTTTTTTTAAAACTACACTTACTGTTTGTTACTAATCAAGTAACATGATATAATCAAAGTATTTCGTATTATACTTTCATACAATTCACTTATTTCTATTCTTCACATAAACAAACCAACACCCTAACTTATAAGTGTTTAAGAAAATCTAACGCTATTTATAGTTTTTTAGCCAGTTGTTGACGATTCATCCTAATTATAAAGAACCAACTATATTTATCTAAGTCATTATATTACCTACATATCAAAAAATATATTTATAAGTCACACAGGTCATACTACAAATCCCAGTTTAGTACTTTTCATCTTTGTCTAGTCCTGTATATTACCACTACATTTCAAATTGAAACAGTTAACTAGTAGTAAAATAATTGCATATTCTCTACACTACTTTTCTACGTATTTGTCACAGTCCTAGATGATTAATCCAATTTAAATAAGATTATTTTTGTCATGTCATGGGTCATTCATTTTAACTATCATAAGTTCACTTGTCTTCTCAATTATAAGGTATTTTAAACTTTTATACTAGCTAGTTTTATGTCAACACCGTGTGCACACATCATCATTCATGTATTTCAACATTTTCAACTCACTTTTTACTGAGTACTTACTTACTTATTATATCACATATCACACGGTAGGTACACATTTCATCATTTTTGGGCCGGCCGGTCCCTTTTATTCATTATTTCATTGGTACATATTTATATTTATAGTCGACTTTTATTATAATTATTAATTAATTAAACAGTGCATCTTTGTGCCTGTTTGGGCTGTGCACAGCCTAATTTGGGGGTCATGGATTAAGTTTCTATTGAACTCCAACTAAATCTCACAGAGGAATGCTCGTTCACACCATGATCGAATCGAAGGATCTGACCCTCCATGTACCATTTTTATATAGGGTCATGGATTAAGACATCTTTTGGTCTCCAACAGTATTCTAAGGGGAAACTCGTCCGCACCTTGATAAATCTGAAGGACCTGATCCCTATTGTACCTTGTGTACCCTTTATCTCGTGACTACATTATACGTCATTCATTTCCATTTACTTTCCAAACCATACACACAAAAACACAATCCTATAAAATGACAATTAGATTAATAAGAGTTAGCATAGCTCTTGGGTGATCAGTCCAATTGCATACCATTCTTAAAAGTCTGATTGTCCGCCAACTTTAATAACAACATCAACCTTTACCAATCATAAACTTATATTCCATTAAATCCCTTACATACTTCTTTTCATAAACTTTCCTTCCTGTACCTAATTGTCAACCCTATGGTGCAAAAAGATTTTTAATACAGATAACCTTACTTCACAATGCATATTCTATCCCGAACCTACTTTTCTCATATTTATTATTTAATCTACTTCAATATCTACTTCCAAGTATTATTTTCATATTCATATTCTCATTATTCATCAGCTTGTAAGTAAGCTAACACTCGCCATAACCGTCAGGCATTGCTTACTAATCATTTCAAGTAGACAATATTACTATCGCTCATCATGCCACCTATCATGTAATATTATTATTCGTACTATCTTTCAATAACAACTCCATAAGTAATTAATGTCCTATAGGCACATTTTATTAAAACATAAAATCAGTTATTTTATACCTACTCCAAATTGTTCATAAACAAAGTTAGTTTTCCCCTCTTCAACACTCCAACAATAAAAGTATATCGTTAATAAGTATTATATCTAGTTAGTTACACTACGTAACTTTTCTATCCATTCTAACACTATGTACCTAATAACCATCTTATGAAAGCGATTAAAAGATTTTTCATACATAGCTCTACTTTCTTATTAAAACAATCTACATAATATAGTCCTAAAAACAACGTAACTTTCTGGAAAATTACCTACAATAAAAATTCTATCAACCTCATTTCTCTACTAAAATACCTTTACGAAATGATATGAACTTAAAAAAAACATTCAATTGTCGCACTAAACTTTTGAAATCAAAACTTTTCTAACAACAATTTTCCTAAAATATCGCTTTTTCATAAACTATCGATTGAAATAAAAAAAAAACATATCTTTAGTATTTTTACCTAATAATAAGTATTACGCGAACCTTTTCATAATAGATTTTATTTCCAATGCATTGCATCATGTAAGAATATCGTAAGTAGGTTGTTATCGCTAAACTAACCGAACACGTTACGCTGAGTATACATTAATTCAATACCTATCTCCTTACAAAGTGTAGACTCGTGTGACCCTTTTCTTTTATGCTAAGTGCATGTGAAAAAAAATTAATGATGTACTTACCTACTGAATTATTTTTATCAAAACATACTTAAGCCCTAACTTTAAAATCTTAACTTATTCAACTTTTGTAACCTACGTCACAAATTCTATGTCCAGATAAGAAAAAAAATCCTAAATGCAATAATGTAAAAAAATGAATCTGAAAGAAATAATATCCTAATAAATAAATTTACTTTCATCGCACGCAACAAAATTTAAAACCATTAGGTAAGTAATAGAAATTGTTCCCGCAACTAAAAATACAAAAAGACTGAACTGAATTATTAGACATCAAGACCAAATGTCTTTTACTAAAGGTTTCTTTCAACATAACTGAACACTAACACGCCTATTATTTTTTTCACAAATATTTCAAATAACGAGTACATTATGTACTTACCTATGTACGCCTTCAAAACACCACCGCAAGCTTTGCAGAAGTCTATAAGCAAAACACTAATAAAAAAAATCTATTAATCAGTAACTGTTAGGTATTATCAGATTTTACGAGAAAAAAAAATATAGCCCACTAAGTATAATCTTTTATGTCAACCAAACTCTAAATTATACATCACGAGTTAAAAATATATGTAGCTAGGTACCTATCTCAAATTTTTATCAGAAACTCCGTAAGTTAAAATTTTATAGCGAAACATAACCACTTCTTTTATTTAAACAACAAATCATTTTATCTTTTCCCTTCACTCATATATAATTCTTATTTAGTCTTTACTATACTTATTCTCTTTTTTTTTGTAACAAACATAAATGACTATACTTTTGTAGTAAAATTATCTACCAAATTATTAAAATAAAATGAGAATTTTCAAAAACGGAATTGAAATTTTGTCCACATTTCATATTCATAAAGTACCTACTACATTCTAAACAAAATTATATTTTAAATCGATAGGAAAAAAATATCATAAATTATTCGACTCTATCTTTTTATCGTCAACAACTGCTAAAATCATGGATTAAAATATCAATAAAATGTTACTACTCATATATCTACTCGTATATTAAAAAAGACAAACACATTTTTCTGTCTGCAGTTTCGAAACCGCAGTAAAATAGGTAACTACATAGAAAACAAAATAGAATTAGGTGAACTTCAATAGCAAATTAAGATTTCAGCCAAACAATTATCTCATAACATTTTAAATTTATCATAGGTACAATTATTAAGATAAATATTTATTACATAAATAATCAAGTTTTTTTTTTTACACGTA
The DNA here is from genome assembly GCA_928269145.1 of Agriphila tristella. Classification (NCBI taxonomy): domain Eukaryota; kingdom Metazoa; phylum Arthropoda; class Insecta; order Lepidoptera; family Crambidae; genus Agriphila; species Agriphila tristella. The sequence goes on along the minus strand of OV743440.1, from coordinate 24,233,193 downwards.
TATGTTTTTATTTTAACAATAAGCAAAATTTATGTTTTTCAAATAAACTAATGAAAAATATTCTCATGAAAAATATAATGTTACATAATTTAAGCCAAATTATCTAATTAAAATTGAAATGAAGGAACTTTAGTATACTTTCTGCCACACAAATAATTTTTTTTCTTTCTTTAATTAACATTATTTTTATTACGTTACCTTTTACACATTATAAAGAATATAGAGTTCCAAATACTGGTATCATGAAACGAAGAAATGCGCAACGCTTGCAAATTGTATTATAAACGACGCGAAGGTCCGAAATTGTCCGAATTCACCTTTCACCCGGCTGCGTTCTCATCTGACTCCTGCGTCTCCCAGCGCCCAGCTTTTGTTTCCTCATCTGACTCCTACATCACCCGGCGCCCAGGATAGCTTCCTCATCTGTCACCAGCATCTCCCGGCGCCCAGCTTCTCTTTTCCATCACAATAAAATTCATCTCTCGCCGCAGCAGTAGTCGATTTTTACAATAAGAGTTCAGCCATCTCCATGTTTCGGAGCGCAATGTTTCATTAATTTACTATTGAAGTAAGACATTTTATTAATTTATGTTGTCCATTTACACTTAAAAGTTCAATTTATATATGACTTATTTCAGTTCACAATATCGTTTTTTCACTTAATAAAGTTCCGTTTTCACTATGAAACTGCTCACTTTAGTGTAATTAAATTTAATGTTCACTTATATTTATTTTTATTATACACGAAAGTTTTTTTTTTCGAAACCATCTGCGCTGCACTGCCGCAAGGCAGCACTGGCAGGGTCGCCATGCAAGGTGGCGACCGGGAGACGTTAAATGAGAACGACGGTTCAGTGGATACTACTGGATTTATTGGTCTAAACACATATATAATGTAAGAGAGGTGACACACACTACATTATTTTCTGCATTAAAAAGTGGGATTTTTAAGTTAAAAGACTTTTAAATCACAATTTTTTATCATTAGAGTACTATTTACTTACATTTTTTTCACAAAATACTTCAGAAAACAACTTAATGTTTTTGTAATTGTTTTTCTAAATAAAAAAATTGATACTATACCTAAATAAATTGTAATTAGCATTTTTTAATTATGAAAGTAATTAAATAAAATGAATCTGGGGCAATGCTGGGACATCTCCTTTTCAAGGCTCCTACGAAGTTTCAATTCGAAATGTCAATTTACATGTCGTTTTTGGGGAACTGGAACGAGAACAGGGACGGAAACTCAGACGGGATATCTCTGGATCCAATTCTGAATTTCATAAAGTAGCTTCCGCCCGCGACTTCCACGCGAAGCAACGCGCTTGGTGCGGACCCGCCTAATCAAGTAAAAACGGCTGATCGAATATTGATGAAATTAAAATAAAACAAAATACATTATATTTATACTGGTTAAAGGTTCTCTATGGATTTTCTCAAAATGTCCACGCGGACGTAGTCGCAGGTGGAAGCTAGTTAAGTATAAACAGTGTTCAGATAGGTTCATACTTTCTTGCTCTTTAGTCGACGTCCGTCTTTCTCCGGAACTGGATCCGGAGTCCGCGAAACAACAGGATCTGGGTTCACCAACGTCATCAAATAAATAGACACTATAAAGAGGATTAAAATAACAAGCGATAACAGAAATAAACAAACTTTCCTATTCACCATGATAAAATGTAAAGGTTTAAAAATATTTAAAAAATCTTCTAAAGTTTACTGACTTTCAGCTTCATCTTTCCCAATATAAGCTTCTTGATCTTTCCTATCCTAAAATGACAAACAGTGTCAGTGGTCAGTGACACAGATGCCTAGTTCCAAATCACGCCAACAGCACTGTTAGCGTATAATCCATTAAATTAAGAAGGTACACAAATACCCTATTTATGTAATATTTTGTGACTATTTAATTTGGTCGGATTCGCGCTAACAGCGCTGTGAGCGTGATTCGGAACGCGGCGAATATTTCCCCATAGATGTAATATAAATTTCCCTTAAAGTTATAATCCTCTTTGAATAGAATGCTCTTCTGTAAAAGCACAGACCTTTTGCCAAGAATTTTTAGTAAAATATACAGGTGCCCCAAAATTTTGCCACACGGAGGGAAAGTACCTTAAATATTGAAGATAGCAAATTTTACTGAAAGAAGACTTCATTTTGGTTTTAAAAATAATTAGAACTGCATTAAAAGATTTTTGAAAAATCGCCTGCCTTAACAAGGAGTCGAACCCACCAAATTATAAAAAAAAACAATCTTTTATTTTTACGATACAGATCGAAAGGGTTACTCATTAAAGTTAGAGAGCTATTGAAAATTACTGCAAGAGTTATCTCAAGGTCCTCCTCTCAATATGATAGAGTGTTTAGGGTGTACATGCGTCAGCACCTACTCCCAGCGCCAGGAAGTGGAACACCTGGCGTCAGCACGCTTCCAAACATGTAGCATTTCGAAGGGCTCTACAAGAGTTATCTCAAGGTTCAAATTTGGCAGTATGGTAGAGAATAGCACAAAAAAAAATAAGACGGCAGTCAGACCGCAGTGTCATGGAACATGCCGAGTCAGCACGCCTCGTAAGTTGTATGAATTTCGAGGTCGGTACAAGAGTTATCTCAAGGCTGAAAATTTGTATGCCGCTTAATTATTATGCATAATTTATGAAAATAACAGTCAGACCACAGAGTCATGGAACATAGGCAGTCAGCAGTCGCTCAAAGGGTGGAGTCCAAATAAGGTATTTGGAGCTACAACGTGTTACGAAACAGGATTACACAGTTGAAACTTGGTAAGTAGATGTATTCTGTAAGCAGCTCTACGATTTTTACACGAAAAATAAAAAAATAAAAATTAAGGAGGGTTCCTCATACATGGAACTGAAACTGAAAAAAAAATAGATAACTCTTGTAGAGCCCTTTGAAATGCTACATGTTTGAAAGCGTACTGACGCCAGGTGTTCCACTTCCTGGCGCTGGGAGTAGGTGCTGACGCATGTACGTACACCCTAAACACTCTATCATATTGAGAGGAGGACCTTGAGATAACTCTTGCAGTAATTTTCATTAGCTCTCTAGCTATTAGGATTATTTTTTGTTAGTAACACAGCATCACAGAATATATAATATTACTAACGTACAGCATCTTAAACAAAAAAAAGACCATGAAATTTAACATTTAAATTTTAATTATTACGAATTGTATCAATTTGTATAGGAATGAATGCGATTTAAAAAAATCATCTTAGAATGCAGTTCGAATTATTTTTTAAAACAAAAGGGAGTCTTCTCTTAGTAAAATTTCCTATCTTCAATATTTAAGGTACTTTCCCTCCGTGAGGCAAAGTTTTGGGACACCCTGTATAGGGTGGAAATAAAAAACGGTAGTTGGAGGGAAAGTTTGATTCCCGGCTGAAACAAGTGAGTTTCGGGACGAAGCCGGGGCGTTGCTCTAAGAAGTGAGTTATCAAAAATCTTTGAACGCAGTTTTACCTCTTTTTGAATGAAATGAAGTGAAAAATTCTTTTCACATAAACAAAGGAAATTATAGACAATTCAAAAGCACTAAATTTGTAATTTATTGCTTTTAAATCCTTACTATCCTTACTAATATTATAAATGCGAAAGTCCGTTTGTTTGTTTGTTTGTTACGCCTTTACGTCTTAACTACTGAACCTATCATCATGAAATTTTGCATAGACGTTGTCAGGGGTACAGAAAAGGACAGGGTACATTTCATCCAGAAAAAAAACGTACAGTCCCGAGGGATACCAAAAAACTGTCCACGCAGACGAAGTCGCGGGCAGCCGCTAGTTGTCTATATTTTCCTACCAAATGGGTGTTCGAGACTTTTTTTTAACTGAGAAGAAAAATCCCACCAAGAACATTTTCATGTATAACTAGCTGCCGCCCGCAACTTCGTCTGCGTAGACAGTTATTTATCTATCCCTCGGGAACAGTTTATTTTTTCGGGATGAAAGTTACCCTATATCCTTTTCTGTATCCTTGAAAACGTGTATGCAAAATTTCATGATGATCGGTTGAGTAGTTAAGACGTGAAGGCGTAACAAACAAACAAACAAACGGACTTTCGCTTTTATAATATTATACTAGCGGCTGCCCGCGACTTCGTCTGCGTGGAAAGATTTTTTGCTATCCCTCGGGAACAATACTTTTTTCGGGATGAAAGGTACCCTATGTCCTTCTCTGTACCCCTGACAACGTGTATGCAAAATGTCATGATGATCGGTTCAGTAGTCAAGACATGAAGGCGTAACAAACAAATAAACAAACAAACGGACTTTCGCATTTATAATATTAGTATGGATAAGGATAAGGATGGTGCCAAGACTCCCATATGGCTCGCACTATTATCGAAAAGTTATTAGACCTCATGTACAGCCAAGTTTCTAACTCTACAAGCCCAAACTTCAAAAACTCTACACCTTAGTCAAAATATTGGCAGAGGCACTACCGTGCCCCCAGATAATAAAGGAATATTTTATTTCAGTAACATTTGCCATCATCAATATTTAGCAGGTCAATTATATTTAGGGTACTTTCCCTCCAACTACCGTCTCTTATTTCCACCCTGTAAAGTTCTTGGTGTTGACTTCCTGCCTATTCCTGCCACGACCATAGATAATTTTTTCACATCTTTTATTACTCTTTTATCTAAGTACTACATCTAGAAATACCCTGGTCGTACTGTTGAAAATAATGCTCCCTGACCCTAACACGACCACGTAGGCTTTGGTCTTAAGCCTCGATTATACATACGCCGATTTAAGGAACCAATTTAGAGTTGCCACTCGTATAAATAAGTTAAATTTTAACAGTGAATTTGCACAAATGACGGAAAGGTCAACATTTTTTATGACTTTTTATTTTCAATTCTCATCTCCAATCTTAAACAATGTTTACTTTTCCGTTATAGTGTAGATTCGATTTTAAAATCGAACTTATTCTACAATATTTTATTGTCACGTACGGGTGGCAACCCGAAATTGGTTCCTAGCTAGGAAGCTAAATTGGCGTATGTAATCGAGGCATTATTCTTGCATTTCAGAACGGCATAAAATAGCTTAGAATATTAATGACTATTTTCAACACTAATCACTTTGTAGCACGACGACCTATTAGCTATTCTGTGGCACGACCAACCTTAAACTATTTTACCATTGAAAATGGTTATCAGATGCAAATCGCCTGAGACGTATTTTTGACCATATCTCCGAGGATTTTGAGAGGATCGAAATGAAAATAGTACCAAAAGTTGAGGAATTTATCGTGACACATGTAAACGTTTGAATTTTGAAAATATACTGGTAACTTTTTTGAAATTTTGCAATATTCCATAAATTCCGGGTTTTTTGGGGGGTGTTTGTTTACTAAATTGTAAATATTTCGGAAAAAAAACTGACTTAAGAAAAAAAGAAAAAAAGGGTCCTAGGGTATTAGTTTAGCTACCAAATAGCGAAATAGTTTTGAAAATCGGTAAATAATTGTGACCTGTAGGTGGTCCCTTTAGATTTGGAATTCTAGAAAAACGGCTGTTTCCGTACATTAAAAGTGATGTAGCTTCTATGATTATTGATCTATCGTCATGGTAATAGTGTTAAAAGATGCAGAAGCAGACGAGAAGTGCATTCGTTGGAATTTTGAAAATCGGTTAATAATATTTCAGCTGCGTCACAGCGGCGGCACTTCCTGTATGTGTGAGCTTGGCGCCAGTCTGGCGGCGGCTACGTCACGTGCGTCACGACTTGTGATAGGGTTGGCTATTAGCATCATTACATATTAACGCAAGGAAATAATAAAACGAAAGTTTGATGAAGTAAATTTGTATTGAATTTAAATGCTTATACATTACAATTATATGGATCAATAGCTAATATGATTTCTTGATTTGCACCAATTTCAAGGTTTATTTTTCATTTGCCCGAATTGTTATTTTTATTAAAATACTCGTATCAACTTCTGCAATTACTTATACATTTCCAAGATTTCCGCACGTACAGTTTTTAGGGATTACCGCTTTTATATTGGTATTAATTCTTTAGAATTATTTAGTTTAATTATCTTAATTAGTTTAATTTAGGTTTCATTCGTTTGGTTTTAGTTTAATTAATTAATAACTTAATGAATGTGTATTAAATTCTACTATTGCTTTTTCAAAAAGGAGCAAAAAGTCCTTCTTTATTCTTATACATAATTATTGTAGCTACTTGAATTCAATAACATTTGAAGTACTTATTTATTTTATTTTTCTGTAATATAAAGCACTATGTTTCATTCGGAAGAAAGTGAAATTACCACATCACCCCTCAATGTACAAATAGTATTATGGAGAAATGCAATAATATGCCCTGCATTGTATTGTACGGAAAGCAAATTACATTGCCTGAATGCTGAATGATTAAAGCCCTCGCATGCGGCTCGACACATATAACTTTAGTCTGTCGTTCTTGTCTGTAATGTTATGTACTATTGCGCGGTGCGAGCGAACTAGGCAAGCCTGATAGCGCGTGACTCCGCGGAGGAGATTCCTCGCCCCGATGGCGTCGTGGCACCCCCGCGCTCGCCCGGCGCACTCACACATAGCCGCGAGCACTTTTACAGCACCCATGCGCAAGTGTCGCTTCTTTTTACGTTAGTATATATTTTCTTTGGCTGCGTCGAGGCAGTCAGCGGGCGATCGTAAAAATAAAAAGGTATTACCTAGGTAACTTTAAAAATATTAGGATTTTGCATTTGATTTGACTTTGGTTTTTCGTAAATTTTTGTATTCATTTTCAATGCTCCGATTCTTGCGGGGACCGCAAAATCTGTGAATTTTTTCAATACAGTTGCTCAAAAATGGAAGTTTACGATGACACTCGAGCGTGCGGTAAGTTGATTTTACCGCACGCCGTGCGTTTTTGTTTACGGATTAGTACAGCGTGCGGAAAGTTGATTTTAACGCACGCCAGCGCCGTGCGTTTTTGTTTACGAACGTTTTTTTTTTATTTATACTAGCTTCCGCCCGCGACTTCATCCGCGTAGACAGTAGAAACATATTGCAACCAGTTTAAAATGACCCCTTTAGTGTATGAAAGCTAGTACTACGGAGAGTTCAAGCTGTTTTTCTGGTTCCACCCACCTGAATTTGATGAAACATTAGCTTAGATTTTAAGTTGGACCTCAATCTACTAAATTTTGAAAAATCCATCTATATTTGTTTAGCGGTTTTTGCGTAATTCGCGCACAAATATTTAGAATTTACAGTTTTATTATATGTATAGATTACAATTTCAGTAGTACCTATAATGTTTTCTCGCAAATGTATTGAAAAACGTAGTATGGCACACGATTGTTAAGGTTTTTTAAAACCTTGTATCATAAACTACTATTATTCTACGATTTCAAAATGGTATAAAATATAGCTTAGTTTTACACCTATTTTGATATTTCCTTCAATTTGGATTGTAAAGAAATGTCTATCGAAGTGATTCTTTTCGACGACCTTCATATCTCAATGATCTCGATAGTACGAAATTCCAAAATGGTGTAAAAAAATAGTAAATCTTCTAATCTATGTTATACTATTTTGAAATCGTGATCGTGGTACAAAAAGTGATTCTTTCCAGCACGACTTATCCTAGGCAGTAGGAAATTCCTAAATAGGTGTAAGAAAAGAAGGAAAAGAGGTGTAATCGTGAATTACCTGCCCACCCCGGTGGAAAAGTCCAGTGGGTGAATGGGTCGTGAAGGAGTTCACCGGGGTTCCCGGGGTTAAGAAGGAGCCCTTCGGACCATTTCGATTTCGTACGCAGATTTCGAAGCTGGCTTTGATACGGGAAATAAAAAAAAGAGATGTGGTTTATAAAAATAACTTATTTACTACCTAGGTACCTAGTTTGTAGGTTGTGTAGGTTCGCTTCTCTAAAATAAAACAGAGATTAACACAGCAATAAAGTATTTTATTTGTTAAACACTTTATTAATTATAAGTTTTCGAACGACACGGCTCAAAATAATTAAATTTTATTTTAGATTATCATTAAGTTAAATCTTATGTTTCAATAAAAGTTAATAACATCTTCAATTCGTTACAAATCACGAGTTACGTTGGCTAATAGTTCATCTAAGTATTCATACGTATCATTGCTCTGAAAATAAGATAAGTTTATTAAAAAAAAATACAAGCTAGGTATTTACATTTAAAAACATACCCGAAATATGGCACACAAACACGAATCGCTCTCAAGGAGTGATATTCACTAACTAATTCTACATTCCAAGATGTGGCCAAGAGACAATCGAGTGGGTTTTCATTTCATACAGTAATTTTTCATCGAATTTTTTGGAGTCTACCCTTTGTGGCAGAACTTTTTATGTCATAATTTTATTATGCATAACAGCGAATCGACAATCGTTTGGCATACACTCATTTATCATACATTTAAAACGCATAATTTTGTAAGCCATCAGATTCATCTTTTGGCATACATTTCATATTCATAATAATTAAATAAAAGTACCATCATATCGCAGAAAGTTCACAGTCGGAACCATCATATCGCTGACAGTTTATAGTCAGAATCATCTTTTGGCATACATTTTATAGAAAATTCATCTTAAGAATAATTTTGTATTTCTTACATGCATGTTTCATGCTGCATGCATCCTTACATGCGAGCAAACAAACATGCATGCAAGCAAACAAGCAGCATACAACATGCATGCAAGCATTGTAGAGCTCCGCTGCGAGTGGTCAAAACATTAACCTAACCCAACCTACCTGGTGCATTATTTTTTTCTTTATAGCCCAAAAATAGTATCATACCAACAAAGTTCTGCTTTCTGAATCGTCGTCCATGCTCCGTATTCCATGCTCCATCATCAACGAAGCTTTCTTCGATAGCTGCGAGACTTGAAGGTCAGGGTCTACCACCGTCATCAGGTACAACAGAGAGACGAACAGCCCCATCAGTATTGAAGACCCAACCGTAAGATATAGCACGACTTTCATTATTAAACAAATAAATTATTTAAAGTTCAATAACTTTAAGTTAAACGAACAGAAGCAGGTCTGACTGAATACTCTTTACTTCTTGACAGAATTGAATAAAGAATAATATGCATATTAGTCACTGACGTCCATTATACAAGTACGCTGGACAGGCTATAGTCATGAAATGACAGCAATTTTCTGTGCCGATTTGAAAATCGCCATATTAGCGCTGAGAGCACTAGATTCTACTATAGCAGTAGTGAGTGTAGGTACTTGGAACTAATTAATTCCAAGTACACTCACTACTGCCATAGTATAGAACCTACTGCTCTCAGCGCCAATATGACGATTTTCAAATCGGAACAAACGATTGGTGACATTCGCCTGTCCAGCGTACTTGTATAATGCAACATGCATACAAGCAGTGCATGCAAGCATTTTTATTCTCTTTAATTGACTTTTAATTCTTTAATCAAAATTATCAGCACAACCTGTTGCCGCGAAATTTTGTGAGAAATGATAAATGCTACATTCATTTTTTATTTAGTGTCTAAATACCAAAAGTCGTTCACTGGTCACTAGTCACTGCCTTTTTCATCAAAAATGAAGCACTTTTGATGACCGTCTAATATCTGCATAATGGACGTCAGTGATATTCACAGAACATAGAAGTAGATAGAAGTAGTATGAGCTCAATTTAGTATGAAAACCAGTGTAACCAAACAAACACATTAAAAATCGAAGCCAAGCCCCCCACTCAATAGTTACATGCTACGCACACACACTTTGTGAACACATAAATGGATAAAAAGTAAAAATGTATAATATCCAGAAAGCCATAAATCACAAAGTTTATTTATTTAGATTCAGTCGTATTACCATAGCAACTTGGTACCAAATTAAATAATACGTATATTTATAATGCTGCTACTCAGCCGCTAGATGGCGTAAGCTATTTTTAATAGTGCGATTTACCACCTTATTTTTTTTTTTTTTTTTTATTGTTTATTGTTTAAGACATATTACATACAGATTCTATTATACATTTACTCACTGGCAAAACCACTAGGGTTTGTGTGCCCATGAGAGTTCGCAAGTTTTAAGCATTGTATAAATCAAAACATGCAAATAGAAAAGAAAGCATGCATAACTAACATTATAAGGTGCACGCACGAACATTAGTCATTATGTATATAGTATTGCTTTATTTAAAATTAAATATTTGTTTTTTCTCTATATATTTTTTGATTTGGAATAGACCAATGTTGGTGGAAGTGTCCAATGTTGGTGCAAGCACCCTGTATTCATTATTACATTTGACTTAGAGTATGTAGGTAGTTTCGTTTGTGTTTATAAGATATTTTTTTAAATGTTTTTTAAAGTTTGGATTATTTAAGTAGATATTAAGTACATCGTTTGGTAGGCTATTCAAAATTTTAGGTAGTATATATTTATAGTTTCTTGCACCATACAGGTTCTTATATCTACACATTTTAAATTTATTACATTGTTTTCTCAATCTTTCATCTCGAATATAAATTTCTAAGTACTTCACATTACTGTGTTCTTCTTTTAAAATAGCTAATTTTACTTTATTTTGTACGGTCAGCAGATTGCAATACTTGAAAAGTTCGGAATAATCTTGACTATATTTATTTTTAACATGTTTCGGCACAAGGGCTTTTAATAATCTTATTTGTAGATTATATATTTGTTCCAAATAGCTTTTAAAAGTTCTACCATAGCTACAGAGGCCATAATCAATAACAGAGTCCGCTAAGGCAAGATAAAGCAATCTTAGGGTACTATATGGTAGTTTATATTTCAAGACACATATTTTACTCAAAATAGATCTAAGTTTATCGCATACATAGTTTACATGTGGACCCCAATTAAATCTGTTATCTATTAGTAAACCTAAATACTTATGTTCCCTGACCACTTCGATTTGCTGACAAGTACAAGCACTGTCCGGCTGATGTAAACAATCATGTTGGTGAGCGTTAATGACTATTTGGTGTTCGGTTTTGTTCTGTGCGGAATGTATATGCATTGCTTTCGTTTTATTGGCATTTATTACCAGTCCTACGTCATGCGCCCATCTACATAGACTATCGAAGTTTTCCTGCATTATTCGCTCAGCTTTAGTTATGTCGCGGTCAGCCGTGACAATGCACGTATCGTCTGCAAATTGGTACACAGAGCCCTGTCTAATGAGGTTGCACATGTTATTAACGTAAACTAGGTACTCCGTTGGACCGATTATCGATCCCTGGGCTGTGCCCTTGTCCGTCGTTATGTGATCACTATATGTATTATTAATTTTCACAGTAGTGTTTCTGTTAATGTGATAATTTTTAAACCATTGTAGAAGAGGGCCCTGTATTCCACTTTGCTCGAGTTTATCAAACAATTTTTTATAATTTAGCATATCAAATGCTTTGCTGAAATCAATGAAGACAACGAGCACATGCATTTTATTGTTCAAGTGCTCGTTGACCTCATTGGTGAATTGGCAAAGAAGTTGAGAGGTGCTTTTATTTTTTTGAAAGCCGAATTGTTTTTCATTCAATATATTATTTTTTTGTAAGAAGCTATTTATTTCATTATTCACGTACCTCTCAACCACTTTGTCCACACACGGCAAAATCGTTATTGGTCTGAAATTGTTGTAGTCTGTATGACTTCCATTTTTGTAAATCGGTCGAATTATTCCTACTTTTAGATCGTCCGGGTATACAGCCGTGGCCATGGAGGTATTGATCAGATGTGTCATTAAGGGTGTTATATGAATGTTGATGTTTTTTATACCTTTAGCACGTATTTTGTCATACCCTGGGCTCTTATTAGCGTTAATGTTTTCTATTATTCTGGATACCTCGCAGCACGTCGCTTTTTTAAACCTCATGGCCACTTCTGGGACCCTATCGATCACGGAGTGGTCCAGGATTACAGAGTTACAATTTAAGGAAATATCTTTCACATTTTTATGCATTGCTATTGCGAAGTTATTGCATAATTCTTTATTCGGAAGTTTAAAATATTTTGAGATAATTTCGTCTATGGATTTATTACACTAACCACATAATTTATTTATTATTTTCCATAGTGCCTTTGAATTCTTAAAATTTTTTAATATTTCTGACCTAATATATCTATTCTTTACAAAGTTTATATATTTATTTGTTTTATTCCGATATTTGTTGTACAATATTCTGTTTTCAATATTATTCGGGTGTTTTTTCCATATTTTATACAATTTATTTCTTTGTTTACACATTTTTGTAATTTTTTTATTTATCCACTTACTGTTATTTTTACTACAATTATTTTTAAGTTTCACAAGCTTTTTACAGTTTTCATATATGTGTTGGAATTTTTCTTTAATAAAATTAAATATCTTATTCGGACAATCGAAAGTGAGCGCCGTATCCCAATCGACCTGTTGCAATTCGGAACGTATTTTATCATTGTCTAATACACTAACGAGCCGTGTGCCGTCCGAGTTCCCAGTGTCGTCGGGCCGCGCTGTTATTAACCATAGACTTAGAAAATTTTTCGCTATGCTCAAGTAGACGAACAAAGGTGCGAGTGAGAAACCGATTCTTACGGCTTATGCGATGTGCGAGAAAGAGTAAAAAAAAACTGACAGCTAAACCGGGTTTGACTTCATTTATCATCGTTTATCACCTTGGTGATAAGCGTCAACAAGATTATTTTGTAAGTTTGATCGCGATCGGGTCGGTTTGGCTCTCAAAGCTATATTAATCAATAATGGTGTCGTGTTTTGTACTGGATTGAAATGTTACTTACGACAATAACTCAAATAAACACTCATTTCACAGGTAAATATGATTGTACTATTACCATTTTCATAATTCATATTTTAGTTGAATATATTCCCAAACACACTAAGTTATATACTAATATGATGCTATTAAACGCCTATTTCCTAAATAAAGGCTGATTTCTAAACATTATGTGTTAGATAAAAAGATATTATGTCCGTGAACTTGAGAAAATAAAGCGTAGATATTGATCAAAAATTATCGATATCGATACTCATGTCGATGATTTCCAATATAACTTTGTTTGTCTTTGTGAACACTGATAGTTTTATTTAAAGCTGCTTGTAACCGACAGTTTTCAAATAGTAAATTAAACCAACTTAAGTACAAATTTAACAATTATTTCCAGGTTTTATGTAAATCCAGTGATTAAATTAAACTGGATAAATGTCATAAATAAATAAGCAGGGAGCCTCAAAGGAGACCTTAAGAAATTATTTAAATAAAATTGTTCAAAATCTTGTTTGTGTTTTATTTATTAGAGCAATAATACATTATGGTTATCGACAACCTAAAATGGACTTCAGTCTTCAGTGCATCTCTAAATTCACGCACACGTTTACATATTTACAAACACTGGCTCATCTCACTTTTGGTTTCGCAGCCAAGCGAACTCTGTTCGTCTATTTCAGTGAATATTAAGTTTATGTTATTAACACATAAAGTACTTTAAGAAAATTTAATGAGATAAGGGAAACCGGGTTGGTTAACATTCTTCACTTAGCTTATCCTAAATAGTTTCATATCAATAATTCGTGTAAACCTTATTTCATAATTCGGTGGAATCCTGACATTTCTTAATTACTAGGCAAAAAATATTTGAATTTCAAAATTCAGAAACCCAAATAAAATAAATATATCGGATATCGGATGTTTCGAAAAGCAACACTTAGATACAGATAGATACCTCAATGGTGAATTCCACCACCATCCTTTACAGTTAGCTACCTACCATGGGGAAATCTTTGTTTCGGAGAGTACGCGGGAATTATAAGTAATCACCCTATTTACAGCAAATAAAGTTATTTGTATTTATTTGTATTTGGGATCTGTGACCAACAAGACCTGACAGCTGAGCTTCAGCATGTCAAGCACGTTCTGCGAAGTAACAAATTGCCAGTACCACGCCTCCCCTCCAACCCAGACGGCAGATGTCCCCTCACTCGACGGCAGATGTCGCTGCACTATAAACATCGTCTCCGTATTTAAAATGTATTTAAAATTATTATAGTGGTTATTGTGTAATAAAAGTAATATATCTGCGTAGAGTTAATAGTAAACAAACAGTGAGATTGTTATCCTGCTAAATGAAGAACTATAAAATAGGAAAAAGTGAAAAAGTAAAGTGACTAAGAAAGTGCAATAAATAAACAAAACACGGGTGAAAAAAACCAAGAAGAGAACAAAACAAGTGATTTTATGCAAATAACATTTAAGTGAAACGTGTTTGTAGTGAAAATATTCCACATAAATCATAAAATCCCAAACGGTCAACATTTGTCATTAGTTCAAAAAATTGGACTTTGGACTCTAACCACTTTGTGTCGCACACATTTCTTATGCTACAAGCAATACTCAAATTGGTCGATTATCATTATAGCGATTTGGCGTTGAGGAACTTTTATTTATTTATTTATATTTATTTATATACTCTTTATTGTATACACACAGAACAAACGAGTAACAATACAAACATAAAGGAGACATACAAATGGCGGCCTTATCACTAAAAGCGATTTCTTCCAGGCAACCTTGGGATGGACAGGAATATAGATAAATGTGATGGGGTAGTTGGACGTGTGCAAATTCAATAAAGTAATAATAATAATCCTATTAAACTCTAATACCTACATAAATATATGATAAAATATAACTTAATACTATACTTTATAATACCAATATATAATAAACCTACATAAACTACTTAATACCTACAATGCGAAGAGGAAATTGTTAAAGTTTAATCCAGTTGTAAGACCAGGAAAAAAATAAACTTAAAAAGTAAGATAGTGCTCTTTGACTAGTTTTTTAAATGTGTGCTGAGATTGAGCAGTCCTTATCGTTACCGGCAAAGCATTCCATAGACGGACAGCCTGCACCGAAAAGGATCGATCGTAGAACATAGTAGAATGTATTGGCATTTCCAGCAACAAGTTTTCTGATGACCTTAAGGAACGGGAGTGGGAGTCTTTAGCAAATTTGAAACGATCTTTAAGATAAGAAGGGGTAGTGGGATTAAAGAGAATATTAAACAATAGGGAAAGAATATGCATATTCCGGCGAAGGCGAATAGGCAACCACTTGAGCTTTTTACGAAATTCGGAGATATGGTCATATTTGCGAAGTCCAAACACAAATCTGATGCAAAAGTTTTGAAGCCGCTCAAGTTTATTTAGTTGCTCTTCTGTGAGATCGAGATAGCTGACATCTGCATAGTCAAGTATGGGCAATAGCAAGGACTGCGCAAGCGAAATCCTGGTGGCAGTTGGCAAGAAGTTTCTGAGCCTACGCAAAGAACCGGCGGTGCTGTATATTCGTTAAAAACCATCCGGATTTGTTTGAGCATAGGGATACATATATGAAGAGAAGTATTAGGCATCGCGGAAAGCTATTGTTACCCAGAATGCGGACCGTCCTCTACAAGAGGAACTGTTATATAAGTTGTGTGATGATCTTCAATAAATTACCACATTCCTTAACCGAACTTAACATTACCATCTTTAGACGAAAACTGTTTGAATGGCTTAAAACAAGATGTTTTTACTCAGTTAAGGAATATCTTACTTGTAAAGTTGACATAAAATAATTAAATGATAATGCCAATGACATGCTATCTAAAATGTAAATTGTTAATACATTTCTAATTTTATTAAGTAATTTATAATATGATGAATTATGTTATGATTATGATTGAATATTGACATATTAACCATAGAATAGAATATATAATAGTCCTAACGTTCATTAACATTAACAAATATCTTATTAATTTGAATTTTTATTTTTATTTTCTTAAATTCACATGCCATAATTTTGGTAAAATAGACGGACTTCTAATATGTAACAACCAAACTGTACTCTATTTTCTGTGAATAAAATTTTCAATTTCAATTTCAATTTCAGAAACCGTGTCACGCCAGCCATAGTAGAACGACGACCTGCCATTCTACCTTACATTAAAGGTGTCATTGACAAGATTGTAGGTATTCTGAAAGAGTGTGTCTATCAAGACCTCAAGCCGACTAGGAAGATAAACCACTTCTTACGACCTGTCAAGTGCAACATCCCTTTTCAACAAGGTGCAGGCGCTAGGCGTCTACAAACTAGATTGTTACTGGGCTCTCTTACATCGAGCAAACAAAGAAAAGTATAGGCGTAGAAGTATATGAGCGTTAAAGAACTTGCCAAGTTATGTGCCGGCACCTATACCTATCGAGTTCATTTCAATAGTTACTTTCCGCCCCGCACAAGTTCAGGGGGTCAAGTCTGCTAATGTTAACGTCAAAAACGTGGATCAATGGTGTTGGAATGGTAGTGCTTTTTGACACAGTTCTTGTTTCTTATACCCAAAATCGAGATACAATGTGTTTCCGTTTTGGGTTTAAGAATCACAATGTGTTTCGGTTTTGGGTTTAAAAAACAAGAACTGTGTCAAAAAGCATTACCATTCAAACACCACTGAACCACGATTTCGACGTTAACATTAGCAGAATTGACCCCCAGGAGTGTAGTATTCTAAATAACTATAAGACGTTATTTTTATAAAACTTTATAGCTACATGACCAATTTCAAAATTACATTTTAACTAAGATTTTTTTTCCTCTCATTTCTTGAGACTTCGCAGCCTTGTAGGGGAAGTAATTTTCATTAAATGGCCTCGAATGATTAAAATCCTTGACAATAAAATGCTAGTTTCCCGGACTCGCCTATAACGTACTATTTAAGTTGACTAAAATTCCGTGCTGTTTTTGCGTGTTTTCAGTGGTGAGTGTATCAAATCAACTGTTATTTAGACGTTTATCATTTACTTATCAATTTTTTGCTATGGTGATAATACTTTTCAAATCTTTACAGTCACATCTTTTCTCGGTCTCCCCTATTGAGTGACATTTCCGCCATTCTATATTTTAGTGTTTATGAAAGTTCAAGAATATATCAAATTGTGCGTTGGAATATGGATCATAAGTGTATACCGCATAAAGGTGGATGTTTATTGTTATGAATTTTAAAAGGAAAATATCAGTTGAATTTTTAATTAAAATCAAAATTAATTAAATAAAGCTCGCCTCCGATATTTTATGCACCCGTTTGCTAAATGATATATGTGGATATCGATTTTGCTCTTTTATATAATGCACCTCGGCATTTTTATATTATTTTTGAAGATTTTTTTGTTTGGCGTTCGTTCATACGGAGCAAAATTCAAAGATGTGCGGAGCTTCGCAGATATGATGTTACACGGGTGCCGCCCACATGCGACTTCTACTGGGGGGAAAAAAAAAACTTTGTTCTGTGGTGATATTAGTAGAGATATGGTAGCGATTATACAGGTACCTATTCTACTTGCATGGAGATAAAACCATAAACTTAATATTTGGCGAAAATTTTTCTAAGTCTATGGATAAAACGTAGTGATATTATATTCTCTTTGGTCCTTAGAGCCTCAACTTAATATTCCACATTGATAATGCTCTAAGGTAGGTGCTCTCTTCACAATCTCCATCTTTGAACGTTTAAAACTCTACTAGAAAGAACAAACCCTTAACAATACCGTAGGCACTTATCTATCCCGTGACAGTAGGTTTCTCTGCCTACGCCAAGAAGCTTTAACTACGCTCGCCTCATAAAAATTACCCATGACACTACCTGTAGGTAGTGCGCCTTGGAGTGTCGTGGCACAGTACGGTACATCCTTCGCAGGACAGCAAGGCTCTAGAGTTACCTACCTCATCTGTATGAAAAAAATACCTTGATCCCTAGACTAGTATAGAAAAAAAACGGACTAGTAAAAACAGACTAAAAATTAAAAAAATATTAAACCTAAAAACGTGGGGCGCATTTTGTAAAATGTATCATCCATATTGTCTTTAGCATGCGCCCCACGTTTTTAGGTTTAAATTTTCTGTAGGGTTATAAATATTTACAGAAGATTTTATTTTATACTTTTTAGTCTGTTTTGACTTTTGACTAGTCCGGTTTTAAAACGTGTTTTTAAAAAAGTTTTTTTTTTAGTAAATTATTATTTTCTGCTTTTTAGTTAACACGCACGAGCTAAGACTAAAAATATACCATCTCCTATCAGAGCACTCGTCAAGACAATTCAAACGAGCCCAAACTCGATAGGTTTGCATGGTTTTATTATAGAGTTCCTATGGCCTTCCTCCAGCTCCATAATCAGATCCTCGGACACTATTTCCCAACAAAGTACTCGTCAAGACGATTCAAACTAGCTCAATCTCGATGGGGTAGCGTGGTTTTATTAAAGAGTTCCTGTGTCCTTCTTCCTGCTCCATCATCAGATCCTGGAAACTATTTCCCAACAAAGTACTCGTCAAGACGATTCAAACGAGCCCAAACTCGATAGGGTTGCGTGGTTTTATTAAAGAGTTCCTGTGTCCTTCTTCCTGCTCCATCATCAGACCCTGGAAACTATTTCCCAACAAAGTACTCGTCAAGACAATTCAAACGAGCCCAAACTCGATAGGGTTGCACGGTTTTAATATTGAGTTCCTATGGCATGGCCTTTCGGCTTCATCATCAGACCCTGGACCTCGTCTCCTATTAGAGTACTCGTCAAGACGATACTATATGGTTTCATCGTAGAGTTCCTGTGGCCTTCTTCCAGATCCATCATCAGATCAGCTCAATGACACCATAATATTGCATTGCTTTCAAGTTCTGACATATGTTTAAAGTTTCAAGTAAATATTTATAACCTATACCTACAGAAATATATAACCTAAAACCGTGGGGCGCACTTTTTTCAATTTATCATCCATATTGTCTTTAACATGCGCCCCACGTTTTTAGGTTACCTAAATATTTCTGTAGGTATAGGTTAAAAATATATAGAGAAGAAATTATTTTTTAATTTTTGTCTGTTTTTACTAGTCCGTTTTCATGTTTTTAGTCCGATTATTATTTTCTGCTTTTTAGTTAACAAGCTAAGACTAAAAAAAATAAACTACGAGTATCTCTTATCGGAGCACTCGTCAAGACGATTCAAACGAGCCCAAACTCGATTGGGTTGCATGGTTTTATTACAGAGTTTCTGTGTCCTTCTCCCGGTTCCATCATCAAACCCTGGAAACTATTTCCCAACAAAGAACTCGTCAAGATGATTCAAACGAGCCCAAATTTGATGGGGTTGCATGGTTTTATTACCGAGTTCCTGTGTCCTTCTCCCGGCTCCATCATCAAACCCTGGAAACTATTTCCCAACAAAGAACTCGTCAAGATGATTCAAACGAGCCCAAATTTGATGGGGTTGCATGGTTTTATTACCGAGTTCCTGTGTCCTTCTCCCGGCTCCATCATCAAACCCTGGAAACTATTTCCCAACAAAGAACTCGTCAAGATGATTCAAACGAGCCCAAATTTGATGGGGTTGCATGGTTTCAATATTGAGTTCCTATGGCATGGCCTTTCGGCTTCATCATCAGACCCTGGACCTCGTCTCCTATTAGAGTACTCGTCAAGACGATACTATATGGTTTCATCGTAGAGTTCCTGTGGCCTTCTTCTAGATCCATCATCAGATCAGCTCAATGACACCATAATATTGCATTGCTTTCAAGTTCTGACATATGTTTAAAGTTTCAAGTCTCTAGCTCATCGGGAAGCTAGTATAAAATCGTTCGCAAGCTTTGCGGACAAACAACCAAACAAACAAACGAGAAAGCAACCTAATAAAAACGTGTTAAAAAAATAATTTCTTCTCTAAATATTTATAACCTATACCTACAGAAATATATAACCTAAAACCGTGGGGCGCACTTTTTTCAATTTATCATCCATATTGTCTTTAACATGCGCCCCACGTTTTTAGGTTACCTAAATATTTCTGTAGGTATAGGTTAAAAATATTTAGAGAAGAAATTATTTTTTAATTTTTGTCTGTTTTTACTAGTCCGTTTTCATGTTTTTAGTCCGATATTTTTGTAATAATTTAGTCCGTTTTAAAAAAGTGTTTTTAAAAAAGTTTTTTTCAGTAAATTATTATTTTCTGCTTTTTAGTTAACAAGCTAAGACTAAAAAAAATAAACTATCTCCTATCGGAGCACTCGTCAAGACGATTCAAACGAGCCCAAACTCGATTGGGTTGCATGGTTTTATTACAGAGTTCCTGTGTCCTTCTCCCGGCTCCATCATCAAACCCTGAAAACTATTTCCCAAAAAGAACTCGTCAAGATGATTCAAACGAGCCCAAATTTGATGGGGTTGCATGGTTTTATTACCGAGTTCCTGTGTCCTTCTCCCGGCTCCATCATCAAACCCTGGAAACTATTACCCAACAAAGAACTCGTCAAGATGATTCAAACGAGCCCAAATTTGATGGGGTTGCATGGTTTCAATATTGAGTTCCTATGGCATGGCCTTTCGGCTTCATCATCAGACCCTGGACCTCATCTCCCATTGGAGTACTCGTCAAGACGATTCTAACGAGCCCAAACACAATGGGCTTGTATGATTTCATCGTAGAGTTCCTATGGCCTCTTCCGGCTTCATCATTAGATCAGCTCGATGACACCATAATATTGCATTGCCTTCCAGTTCTGACCTGTGTTTAAAGTTTCAAGTATCTAGCTCATCGGGAAGCTAGTATAAAAGCGTTCGGAATCTTTGTGGAGAAACAAACAAACAAACAAACGAACGAACGAACACACAAACGAGAAAGCAACCTAATAAAAACGTGTTAAAAAACTAGACTATAATAGATTGTGTACCCCATAAAGTTAATTATAGCTAGGTATATAAACTTTATGGTGTACCCTAGAAGTTGATGTATTATCTATGCCCTTTACAAAAGCGCTGTCATTTCTTTGTCTGTCACATCTTTATCATTTTGAAAATCGTTTATTTCAATCACACATAGATCGATAATAAAATGATAAAACTTTAGAGTAGTAATTTTAACTTAAATTAACTGAATTAAAAATTTAAAAATAAGAAACTAGCCAAGTAGTAAGTATTTTGGTGAACTTTCGTGGTCAATGCAGGCTGGGTGAACCCATCAAGGCCCGGAAAATGAGCCCTAATAGATAAGATATTCCATTGTTGTCCGGCCGCTCGGGCTATGATGAAAGTTTTCTAGTTAGATTAAACAGACCACCATTGAGAACGCTAACATTAGCATAATCGATGGCATGGCCTGCGTCAGTCTGGAACCCAAAAACTACTGGTATTTTTCCAGCTCTGGGCCTAGGCCCAGGGAATACCGGGACTTTTCAGGAATTCCCTAAGGCCGGACCAACCATGGGCCTGGTTAAATTTTGAATAAACATTTGACAAAATGAGTTAGTGCTAATTGTAGCGTGTAGACTGCGAAACAGGCAGAAGCTCAGTAATGTGACAATGTATTGTATTCTAATGATTCCAGCTATGACCAGAAAATCTGACCAGCACAGTGGCACCGACACGGAATCGGGCTCAGTGCGTTCTCAGCGCGTGAGCAAGTTGGGCGCCATACTGTGCCCAACGATTTGCGCGCTTCTCCTCGTGTGCATTTTCACCGTTTCCTTCGTCGGCTCCAAACTGGCATACGACCAATACGACGCCCTCTGCACCGCCAGGAAGTTTGACTTGGGCAAACTTTACATCTTCCCAACAAACATCACGTTTATGAAACCTTAAAGAGCTTTTTGTTTAATAAAGTGTTTTAGTACTTGTACATCTGTCTATTTGTTCTCGTTTCCCAATGCCTTGTATGATTATCGAGACTATTTAGGTTCCACTCAGGGCTTTATACAACGTGTACAGTACGAGGCACGTATCTTGAAATTTATTCGACGGAGTGGGGATAAATTCGCGCTTGTGCTCTTGTGAGCGACCAATAGCGCGCGCCCCTCTCTCGCCGCCCGCGCCCCTCGCCGCTACGTATACCCAAAATACGCGTTTCGCGCAATCCCCGCCCGATTTCAAGTTATATGCCTCGTACTTAGCCGAATTAAGCGACCGAGCTTTGCTCGGTTATTACTATTTATTGTAATATGGTGATAATCTACATTGTTATCTCAAACATTAACTACATTTTTCTAAACTTGTCTAAAAACAATAAAAATATAAAAAAAATATAAACTTGAACATATAAAAAAAACAAAAGTCACCGAGCGGGATTCGGACCCATAAAACTCGTTTCTTGCCGTCCGCGTCTTAACCCGCTGGACCAGATGGACAATGGCCTGCAGGACGAAATTAGCGACCATATTCTGCGTCGAAAGAAAAACTCGAAAACACGCGTTTTCCCAAGAAGGGTTCCGTAAAAAATCACGTTTGTTTTATGGGATATACGAGGGGAGGTCCAAAAGTTCGCGGAATGGAGGGGTTGGGGGGCGATAGGATGTTTTTTTTACACGACTGCCCAAAGCAAAAAGAGTGTTGTGTTCAGGGTTCATGTATGTTTGTGGGTATGTGAGTTTCTTTATTCCACCATAACTTCTAAATGCCTGAACTGATTTGGATAAATGGGGTATCGTTAGAATCCACAGCATTCCGTGTGACACTGGCTATATTTTTTTTAGATAAAATCAATATGGCGACTGTACGACGCCATTTTCAAATGTGAAAAAAAATTTTTTTTCTTCTATTATTACAATATGGGCATCAAATGAAAGGCCTTGATGAGCACATTCCAAAACTATATAATATGTCACTAAAATGTGTGAAATAAAATTAAATAAATTTAAAAAATATTAAAAACACGACTGCCCTGCCAAAAACGAACTAAAAAGTTAAACAACAAGTGTCATTGCAGTCGGGGGACCTCTTTGATCAAAAATTGTTCCATAAGAAGGTCCCCCGACTGCAATGACACTTGTTGTTTAACTTTTTAGTTCGTTTTTGGCAGGGCAGTCGTGTTTTTAATATTTTTTAAATTTATTTAATTTTTTTACTTGCACTAGTTGTGACACTCATTGAGAGTATATTTACAAAGTTTTATAAAAATCGGGTCATTATTCACTGAGATACAGATCAATAAACAAGCGAATCCGGAAGTAACATTTTATCATGGGAAAAAAAACTAGTTTCGCGCTGTCATTACATGCCTTACCAATCGAGAAAAACTCCTCCTATTATTTTGGAAGAGATATTTTCTGTTTAAGGGGACTCTTGTCCTGGCAAAAAAAAAATAAAAAAATGTTTAATCAGAACAAATTTTCCAGTAATGAAGAGATGAAGAGAGCAACCCCTGCCTAGGGAAGAAAGTTCGCGGAACGAAGGGTATGGTAGAGAAAGGGTCACTTTTTTAACGTAAACTAATTTTAAACACCCTTGCTCGTAAAGCTGATGTAATTCCACCGGTTTTAAATATGTAAAGCGGGTCATAAAAAACGCGTGTGTTATCAAAGCAAATAGTTAAGTTATAGTCCATACAAATTCCATAACAGTATTATTTGCCATTTCAAATATGGAACTGATCGCCGCCGCACGACTAGCTGGAGCTAGTGAGCAGCGCGCTGTTGCTATTCAAATTTCGAACTAATCGCCGCGCCGCGCCATTCAGTAGACAGTGTGCATTCACAGATTGAGTTTATTTAAAATAAAAATAAAATAGTTTATTCGGTAATTTAAAAACTTGGCTGCATGCTAGGCAAGACGCTAGTCTTTGCCAACATTTTCACGCAGCCACGGCAGAAAATAATCCTCGCGCCATTTTTCTCAAATTTTCTTTTCTTTGTACTTGTATTGTGAATATCTAAACATGACAACTTTCAATAATGAAGATGAGCAATATATTACTTCAACTCCACCGGATATACTAACAGAAGCGCGAACCGCATGCGATAGCTTGCTGCCGTCAATATCCAAGGACAGAATAGATACATAACCACGTATGAAAATTTCTTGAAGTGGAAAAACATGAAAAATGCCAAGTCATTTTCCGAAAAACTACTTTTGGCGTATTTTTTTCTTTTTCCTCGCAAGGGTGTTAAAAAACGTCGTGCGATATACGTGCGTATTGGTTATAACGCACTAATATCGTAATGTACTATTGTGACACACATTAGGATTATAATACTCGTAACAAAGTTTAATAAAAATCAGGTCATTAATAATGATATAAAAATCAATAAACAAACCAATCCGGAGGGGAGTTTGCAATTCGAGTTTCGCGTTGTCATTAATGCCTTACCAACCGAGGTAATCTTTTCAGACTTTATTGAAAAATATATCTTTCGTTTATCGGGACTCTCGACTTGGTAAAAAAAAAAAAAAAGATTTTTGTGAGAAGTATTTTTTTAGTGGTGACGTGTGAAGACCGCAATTCCTAATAATTCGACCAGAGATGTAAAACATTTTTTTCGACGGTATCAATAAATTAATTGATCTATCTAATAAATGTATTAGAGTTAAGGAAGAATACATTCCATAGGAAAAATATTTTTGATTTTTATTCTTACTTCATACCGTCCATTCCGCGAACTTTTGGACCTCCCCTCGTAGGTATCAAATGTTTATTTGAAATTCGATTATTTATGAGTAAAAGCCGCGATCCGACGATCCGCGCTACCACGCACTGCACCGAGCCGCACGAGAGCGAGCGAGCACGCACCGATCCTTTGAAGTTTGGCTCCAGCACACCGGATGCGGAAGCGTATGCGTAAGCGTGCACGTAGACGTACCATGACGTTGTAATGTCTGAAACTTTATGAGACATGGCACACCGCTTGCGTAACGTACGCGTGCACGTAGACCGATGCGTAACCCTACGCATTGCAGCTCTCATGAGACAACCAGGCTGCTTACTTACGCAGAGCGGAACGCATTGATGACGTTGTACTCAATGGCATTCCCTATTGGACGTCACACCGAACAAATACGAACACGCACGTATCTTTCTTGCGCGTGACTACGCATTCAGTTGTATTTGTTTACAAATAGTAGCGGTACTACCGGTACAGTCAGTGGCACGAATCATGAAATCGGGTGGGGATTGCGCGAAACGCGTATTTTGGGTATGCGTTGCGGTGAGGGGCGCGGGCGGCGGGAGAGGGGCGCGCGCTATTGGTCGCTCACAAGAGCAGATGCGCGAACTTATCCCCACTCCGTCGAAAAATTGTCATGATTCGTGCCACTGACTGTAGTAAGGGTGTTTTATTTTGTTTTTAAGTAATGAGAACGATATTAAAGAAAAACTAATTGAATTAGTGCGGAAAAATTAGTCCATTAAGGCTGGCCCCAGACCTACCGGTTCCGTTTCTTTGCTTTGCTGTGCTACCTTGCTTGAAAGACCGCCGGCCAACCATGGTAATTTTCAATCTATCGCATTTTGGGACTAGACCAAATTGGCAAGATAGCCATTAGCTTGGTTTTATCAAATATCATCGCCTGGATTGCGAAGTAGGAAGCTTTTAGGCGATATGCCACCCTGAACATGGACTCCGATCGTTAAAAATAACTCGATCGCTTATTTATACAAGATGTTTGGTAAAGCCCTATAAAACTGAATATGGTAGATAGGGACCATAATAAAACTGAACAATTTACTATGGGACCAAATCTGAACTCGCGAAAAAAATGAACTGTTTCATACATTTTGATAATTTCGTTATTATTATTTGTATAAAACAGCAGTTTTTTTTTAAAACGAAAACTAAAACTTCTCATCGCACCCCAGACGACGATATTTGATAACACCAAACTAATGGCTATCTTGCCAATGTGGTCAGGTCAAAATATGCGATAGATTGAAAATGAGCCTCTTGGCCGGCGGTCCATGGTAGAACAGCAAAGCAAAGAAATGGAACCGGTAGGTCTGGGGCCAGCCTTACTCAATCTTCGTCTGACATCGCGCACTAGAGTCGCAAACATGGCTGCCACAGCGGCTGGGTACGCAATGGACAGGTTGCGTTGAGTGCCGCGTAGACGTATGCGTAACCTGCCCCTTGATCACGTAAGTCTGTTGCTAACAATTCTCGATTGAAATCGATTGAAAGCGCGGTTGCATTGCTGCTTTAGTTAAGATAGTTGTCACATTGGTTCTTACTAAAGCAGCGATGTAACTGCGATTTCTGTCAGAGTTGATTGCAACAAAGTTACGTAATTACCCCCCTGGTGTGTCAGGGGGTTACGCGCGTCAGTCGCGTCACTACGCGTGACTACGCGCGTGTCTACGCACGCGTGACCACGCGCGTGTCTACGCAGCCGGTGTGCCCAGGCCATTATACCGGCGAACGCGTCGTTTCCCACGGTGGTGTGTCGGTTTGGTCTGGTGCGCTCTCGTGCGTCTCCAGACGCACCGTGGGAATTTTTTTTTTCAGTTTCAGTTCCATGTATGGCCCCCTTAATGTTATTTTTTTTTACTTTTGTGTTAAAATCGTTAAGCGGTTAATAGATTACATCTACTTACTAAGTTTCAACTGTGTAATCCTAATACTTTCGGAATAAAATGGCTGTGACATACGGAAGGACAAACAGACAGACATGACGAATCACGAATCTATAAGGGTTCCGTTTTTTGCCATTTTGGCTACGGAACCCTAAAAAGCCACAAAATAAATACCTATGTTCCCATACATTTTGTTCTGAACGTCTACCTACTGAGGAACAAGCGTACGCAGCGACATCTACAATTAGCTTTGCGTGGCCATCCCCCCCCATTCAAAAAATTTCTTCCTTTGATTTGCCCAAACCTAGCCAGGCAAATACACGTTTTGAACGATATGACATATTAAACCGGCAATTCAAGAAGTGCCCAGCCAGGCAGCTCGATCGACCTTCAACCCTTTCGACGCATAGTGCCAGAAACGCAAATTACCGTACACCATGGACGAATCGTCCATGCCGTACACGCTAACGACCAGGGGGGTGATTTTGTAATTTTGTTGCAATCAACTCTGACAGAAATCGCAGTTACATTGCTGTTTTAGTTAGAACCAATGTGACAACTATCTTAACTAAAGCAGCAATACAACTGCGCTTTCAATCGATTTCAATCGAGAATTGTTAGCAACAGCTTTACGTAATCAAGGTACAGGTTTCAAATTCGCAACTTACCAGACGTGGAAATGACCCGATACGCAAACGACCTGAAATGAATTCGCAATTGACCAGATACGCAAACGACCTGAAATGAATTTGCAATTGACCAGGCACGCAAACGACCTGAAATGAATTCGCAATTGACCAGGCACGCAAACGACCTGAAATCGGTCTTAGAATACAATTTGAAGTGCAGTAATGACTAAGACAGCTAGAACAATAATAATTTTAGACTTTTTTTGTATTTAGTATCTATATATTTTTGGTAAGAGAGGTTAAGGTATCAGCAGTTAGGACTCGCGTTGAGGGCTGTCGGGAATATGCTGACCGGATCTGTCTGATGAACAGGTATCTCCTTTACATTCATGCTAGCCTGGTACTTTTCGTTATATTCATAGTCCAAGGTTCTATTCGCTATTATCAATACCGCATGGTTTCATAGATACATTCATTCTTTATTGTACTGACGATAAAGTGAATGCAGTATCAAAAAATTCAAAGTCCCAGGTGGTACTTTGCGTATCTGGCACTATGCGTATAAATTAGATACTGGTCGTTTGCGAAAAAAAATCTGGTCATTTGCATATCTGGTAGTTTGCTGTTAAAAACATGGTCGTTAGCGTGTACGGTAATTTGCGTTTCTGGCACTATGCGTCGAAAGGTTACGAATTAATTCATTTTAATTACGCATATTAATTGAATCATTGAAAAATTTACCAAAAAATTTGGTAGTAAATAAAGAGTTTTGAGTTGATAGTCTGGTCAAAGATGAGATTAAAATGGCGGCGCCACTTTCTCTGTTAAATTGAACCTTAAAAAAGAGGAATATATAAATGCACTTCAAAAATAATGTAGGTAACACACTTTAAAATCAATTGAATGAACTTTAAAAATAATGGTTTCCACTATAAATATGCTAAGCTTTAAAATTAATACTTTGCACTATACAAATTAATTGTTTAGCTTTAAAATTAATACTTTACACCACATAAATTAATTTTTATAACTTTAGTAGGTAGGTACTGGTAAACAGGTGCGACGACGAGCGGATACAGCGAGAGAGGAGGTGAAGAGGAGGTTAGGTTCCATTGCGACCAATAACGCTAGAACCGACTTAATGAGACTTGCTATCTCTTTAGTCTGACATGGTTTGACAGAAATTAATTACTGTATAATAGTATATAATAATAGATTTCGGAGTTGGGACACAGTTATAGTGCAAACCATTATTTTTGTAGTGAAAATACTAATTATAGAACTATTATTATTTAAAACTGCTAACAAAATTGTTATAAGTACCTAGTGCAAACCATTATTTTTTTGTAGTGATAAGATTAAATTATAGGTATATCATTATTTTAAAGTGCTGGTATACAATTTTATAGCTGTTTTCATCAAATTTAAAGTGCTATTAAATACATCCCCTTAAAAAATAAGGCGCAAAATTAGTTCCATTTCCAACCGAGCCCCATCTTTCGTTGATAGTATTATATTCTAGTATTTATTAGTATTATTTTCCCAATTACAAAGTCAAAATTAACAAATAGCAAGTCTGACATCATTAAAATTTCTTTAGTAGAAAAATGGCATACAACACAACACAAGCACAATTTTGTGCCCGAGTATAGGATAAAAACAAAAGTTCTAATTACGCCACCTAGCGACCTTTTAATGAACTCAAAAGCTAGTTTGCTATTACGAAAGCAACATGCAAGTTTACCGTCTTTGTCGCAAACTTAATTTACCAACTAGCTAGTAGATGCCACTAGCGTACTTGAAAAGGAATACTTTTATAAATTCCTTGCTCACAAACGACTAAGAACTAAACCATACCATAATCACAGAATTAGTACAACCCTTAGATTAATAAGACCCAGATACCTAGTCCGCGTCCGTATGGTGAGGCAACTCAAACTGAGCCAGAATGGCTAAGTATGACTATTCGGCCCGCCATTTCTCAAGTGATATTCGTGTCGAACACAACTCCCGAAAATTTCAATAAAAATGAGGGTTTGCGCAATGAACGGATGTCACAATCAGGTCACATTACATCGAAAAAACACTAGAAAGATTGTAGATAACATTTCACGTCTAATTAACGTGTTTTCACTTACATTTTTACGTAAATCATTCATCAAAAATGACTATATTTGTCACTTCATATTTTATGAAAATGTTGCCAGTACGGGGAAAAAAATTCCCCCGCATTTACTTAGTTGATCAATTAAAAGTTAAACACATCTCAATTACATAATTAAGATTCCACGCAATTCGACAACTACTTATCTACTAAAATGGTTGTTAGCATTGAAAAAACGCAATGTTCTCATTTGAAAAAAATTATATGATAAAAAATATAAGAAAAGCCAACTTTTTTGTTTGTGGGCCGATTTCGAATAAACTCGGTTCGGGGTACTATTTTGACAAGAAAACAGCAACGCAATGTTAAAAATATAAAAATCCAAGATGGCGGCCAACTTTTTTGTTTGTGGGCCGATTTCGATGAAACTCGGTTCGGAGTAGTATTTTAACAAGCAAACAGCAACGCAATGTTAAAAATATAAAATCTAAGATGGCGGCCAACTTTGTTGTTTGAGGGCCGATTTCAATAAAACTGGGTTCGGGGTACTATTTTGACAAAAAAACAGCAACGCAATGTTAAAAATATAAAAAAATCCAAGATGGCGGCCAACTTTTTTGTTTGAGGGCCGATTTCGATGAAACTGGGTTCGGGGTACTATTTTGACAACAAAACAGCAACACAATGTTAAAAATATAAAAAATCCAAAATGGCGTCCAACTTTGTTGTTTGTGGGCCGATTTCAATGAAACTGGGTTCGGGGTACTATTTTGACAAAAAAACAGCAACGCAATGTTAAAAATATAAAAAATCCAAGATGGCGGCCAACTTTTTTGTTTGAGGGCCGATTTCGATGAAACTAGGTTCGGGGTACTATTTTGACAACAAAACAGCAACGCAATGTTAAAATTATAAAAAATCCAAGATGGCGGCCAAATTTGTTGTTTGAGGGCCGATTTCGAAGAAACTTGGTTCGGCGTACTCTTTTGACAACAAAACAGCAACGCAATGTTAAATATATAAAAAATTCAAGATGGCATTTCGATGAAACTCGGTTCGGGGTACTATTTTAACAAAAAAACAGCAACGCGATGTTCCAAATATAAAAAGTTCAAGATGGCGGCAAACTTTTTTGTTTTACGGGCCGATTTTAGTGAAACTTGATGTAGGGCACTATTTTTCCAAGAAAACAGCAACGCATGTTAAAAATATAAAAATTCCAAGATGGCGGCTAACTTTTTTGTTTGTGGGCTGATTTTGATGAAACTCGGTTAAGAGTACTATTTTAACAAGAAAATAGCAACGAAATGTTAAAAAAAATCCACGATGGCATCTAAATTTTTGTTTGTGCCTGATATCGATGAAACCCGGTTTCGGGTATTATTTTTAAAAGAAAACAGCAACGCAAAGTAAAATACCGGCCAAGTGCGAGTCGGAATCGCGCACGAAGGGTTCCGTACCAAATCAGCAAATAATCACTTTTGTGGTATGAGAGCCTTCAATCACGTTTGTTGTATGAGAACCCTCTTTAATTTTTTTTTCTGTTTTTAGTATTTGTTGTTATAGCGGCAACAGAAATACAACATCTGTGAAAATTTCTCCTGTCTTTCTATCACAGTTCATGAGATACTGATCCTGATGACAGACAGATAGACAGATGGACAGCGGAGTCCTAGTAATAGGGTTCCGTTTTTACCCTTTGGGTACAGAACCTTTTTTTTTTTTTTTTTTTTTCTTTATTTGTTTAGGAGCTTTGATCGACAGTTCGAACATGCCAGCTCCATCTTACCCTAATCTTAATAACTAATCCAACTTAAGACTTTGAATAACAAAGTTGATAATAACTTTAGCAGCTTCCGACAACGGTTCAGCTAAAAGGTTAGACATGCAACCAACATAGTTTTTATCTAAATTTAACAAATTAAAGACTACGGCCCTGAGATGGCGATTACGCTCACATTCCATTAATAAATGATGGACATCGTCTAATTTTCCGCACAAAGAACAATTTGGGGACTCTGATATTTTCATTAAATGTTTAAATTTATTTAGCGGAATATGACCAGATCGTAACCTATGAGCCGTCACAATAAATAATCTACTTAAACACGTATTATAAAACCAGGGGACCCGAGGAGGTTCTGACTGTAGAGTTTTGTACCAGATTCCTTTTTCACATGACCTTTTATTAAAATACTCCTTCCATGAAATATGAATTTCCTTTTTATATTTAATAAAAATTTCCGAAACACTAGGTTTTACTTCCTTCAAGATCCCTTCTTTTACTGCCAATTTAGCTAAACGGTCAGCCTCCTCGTTTCCCCCAATACCTATATGGGCTGGAACCCACTGCAACATAATAGATTTATTACTATTTTGAAAATAAACCAGCTGTTGTAAAATAGCATAAGCTATCGCTACTCCTCTGTGTCCAGAGGAGCAACGAGCTAAATGCTGTAGGGCGCTCTTACTATCTGACAGAATGACAATTTTGTTGCTGGTCAAATTTTTGGCATAGGAAAGTGCTTCATTTATGGCAACTAGCTCCCCAGTCATAATGTTAATATTATTATTAATTTTGTATTTGCCAGTGTTTTTTGATTGAGGGTCATAAAAGGCGGCGCCAACAATCTCAGTGCTCTTAGAACCATCTGTGTATAATCTCCACCATCCACTGTATCTCTCATTTATTTCTTTTAACGTCTCTATTTTTAATATATTATTGTTAAATTTTGATTTAGAGGTTTCCAGACAGTCTAATTTAGTTATAACAATATGTTTTAATTCAATTCGTGAACACCAGGTTGATAGATTAAATATTTCAAGACGTGGTGTATTATAAATATTTTCCTGTTTAACTTCATCATAAATCATTTTCAGCAGCGGTATTTTTTTCCTATTCCAATAACTGTTGTTTCTAAGAGCACTAAGATCCTGTAACAAAGAAATAGTTTTATTATCCGACCAAGACATGGCCTTGAAACAATATTTGTAACCTAAAAATTTTCTTCTTAAATATAATGGCGGGAGACAGAGTTCACTCTCCATAACGTGAATAGGCGTAGTTATTATAAAACCCCCGATTACTCGTAAAGCTTTATTTTGAAGCTTATCTAATTTAGACACATTACTGTTCGCACTGTTGTCATAAAGGAAGCACCCATAATCGAGGCGACTGCGTAATAGAGAAATATACAAACGGCGGAGGTGTTTTGGATGCACGCCCCATCCTGAACCAGCAAGAATCTTAAGAATGTTCAAAATTTTGTTGGCTTTTTCATATATTTCATTTATGTGTTTTCTCCAGCGCAACGCTGAATCAAGCCAAAAGCCTAAATACTTAATATTCTGTACTGATTCAACTTGAGCACCATTAATTTCAAGAGTATTTTGTTTTAACCTACCGCCACGACTAAAAGTACAACATTTAGATTTAGTAACAGATAGTTGCAAACCTAACTGATCAAGTAAATTAATGATAATATCGATAGAAGTCTGAAGCAATGAGAAACTTTCATACAAGTTATTACAACTAGCATATAAAACAAAGTCATCAGCATACTGAGCTATATAGACCTCTCTTATAGCAAAACATATTTTTGATGTTATTATATTAAAAAGTAAGGGAGAGATGGGATCCCCCTGGGCCAGTCCTATACCTGTCCACCTACAAATAGTCTTATTTTTATCCAAATCATCTGTTATTGTTAAGTGTCTTTCCCTTAGAAATTCCCACAAGTATCTACACAATTTTTGGCCAATATTTAATTCATCAAGAATCTTTATTGCTCTTTCTACGATGACGTTATTATAAGCATTTTCGATATCAAGAAAACATGCCACTACTGGAACATTTCTTGTTAAGCCTATCTGAATTGTAGTTATTAATCTCGCTAAACTGTCTATACACGATTGAGCTTTCCTAAAGCCAGTTGATTCAGGTGCTAACATATTGTTCTTCTCCACAAACCATTCTAGTCTTTTTCCTAGTATATCATGTAAAATTTTACAAAGGCAAGATATTAATGATATTGGCCTAAGCCTAGCTGATGAAACATTTGTATTACTAGTTTTAGGAATGGGAACAACTTTTATATTACGCCATTCTATAGGTACATTTCCAGTATCAAAAATGTTGTTATAAATCTCTAATAAATATAGTTTAGCAACCAAGGGTAGATTCAAAATCATTGAGTAAGTAATATCATCACTTCCGGGAGCTGTGTCTTTTTTCTTTTTGCACAAAGCTACCTCAAATTCATCAATAGATATAGGTATTTCTAAAGTACGATTAGATGAAGTTAACTTAGGCATTGAGTTAGGTACAGAGTCTGGAGCCAGCGTACGCAAAAGTTCTTCTTTCTTTTGATCAGTGATATACAATTTAGAATTCCTAATACTTTTGATCCAACGCATACGTTGCCATAAGTCAGCGGTTGAGACAGAATCATCAATGTCATCACAAAATTGTCTCCAACTTTTTGATTTAGCTTTTCTTAGTTCCCGCTGAGTCTCTGTTGTTTTAGATTGAAGTTGTTCTAAATTCTGAGGGGTGGGATTCTGTCTTAATTGTTTTAATGTCAATCTGCGTTCAGCTACTAATTTAGACATATGTTGTGACCAATAGACCTTGGGTTTAAATTTACTATTAGGATTATTACAGATTTTAGTTATTGGAATGTTTTGGTTTGCCGCTAAGTTTATTTGGTTAGTGAAAAAGTTGTACATATCCTGTAAGTTGTTATATGGTATATTATCTTGAGAAAATAAATATTCTGCTGACAGTTTGTATCCGCCCCAATCGGCTTTTTTAAAATTGCGTTTAATAGTAAAATGTAAAGTATCTTGATAATTCAAAGAACACTTGATGATCAAATGATCACTTCCTAAATATTCATTTGTTACATCCCATTTAAGTTGAACAGCTATATCCGAGGACGCAAATGTAATATCAGGGGCACTGAGCTGCAAGACCCCATTCACCCATTTCATTCGTGTTGGCCTACCATCATTCATACATATGAAACCATAATCATAGGAAGAATCAAATATATAACTCCCTCTTGTATCATTTTTATTCGTCCATAATTTATTGTGGCCATTGAAATCTCCCGCAATTATGGTTTTATTTGTATTATTTGAAAATAAATTATCCCAGTCTGATAGGGATGTGGAAACAGTTGATGGACAATAAACCGATATAATTCTATGTAGGCTTGAACAGTTTAAAATTTTTATTTCTATAATTTCTATCCCCGGGTTATTGACAGTTAAGGGTCCTACCTGGGTTATAATAGATTTGTGTGTAAATACCGCAACTCCCCCGTAGGTATCCCATCTATCCCGCCTGAAGATATTATAATCCTTTAAACGTAATGGACTCTCTTCCTCTAACCACGTTTCACTCAGTATAGCTATGTGTACTTTCTCCTGGTTGAGTAAGGCTTCAAACTCGATCAATTTAGGCCGTATACTTTGAGAATTCCACTGAAATATATTCACACCGAAAAGCTTAGTAGTTGTATTAGTCATTTACAAACAAAGAAAGTATTTTAGTAATAATTTCACCAGTGCAGACCCACCGCTTGATAAATACCGTAATCTCTTCATAGAGTATTTCAATAATTCGTTTGATTTTTTCTTCAAGTGCTGAATCAGATAAGATGATTTCTTTTGCTTTTTGAAATATTTTTTTTAACGAAAATCTTTCTTTCACTGTTGAATTTTCCTCTAAATTAGTTCTTTCGCTCAAAATTTCTTTATTATTTGTACATTGTATTTCGTCTTCATTATCGCTATTTTGTTTATTCTTGGCTGTCTTTTTCTTTTCTTTGTTAGGTTTATCAATTTTGTGTTTAGCTAATTTTTCATTTTTTGAGTGCCCTTGTAAAGATTCATCTTCTAAATTACTTTCTTGTGTATGATTAATTTTATTAGATACTAAAATATCTCGGTACGATTTTCCTGAAAACTGATTAGATATGGTTGAATTTTGTACAAAAGTTTCATCGGTATCGGTTTTATTTGCCTTTTTTTCCGCTAAATACGTCCAAAGTGCCTTTCTGTATGTACAGTTATCTTTACACATAATAGATCTTATCTCTTTTTCTTTTAAGAATAACGGGCATCTTTTATCAAAAGACATATGTTCTCCTTTACAGTTCACGCATCGAAAGTTGTCAGTTTCACAGTTAACATGTTCATCGCCGCACTTAGGACATTTAATCTTTTTTGTTGGACAAATACGTATTAGGTGTCCAAATTTCCAGCAACCCGAACATTGGGTGACTGGAAATGTATATGGCTCCACCTTAAACCGACACCCATGTGCAAAAACATACGGGGGTAAAGTGGGGCTTTTGAAACACAGTCTTATAGTCTCGCTGTCTATCCATTTTCCGTCCGAATCTAATCTTTTCAATCTTCTTGCCGATACAATTTCAAAATCGCACTGAAATATCTTCAAAATTTCTGTGTCAGTAATATCAGTTTCCACTTGCTTAACGATCCCATAGGATAAACTTACTTCATCTGTAAATTGGCATTTATAGCCTAACTTAGTGATTTCTTCGCACTTGAGTAGCTTTTCTGCACTTTCTTTTGAGTCAAAACGAATTAGTACTTTGTATGGATTTTTGTATTTAATTCTCAGAATTTTCTCAATTTTATTCGACTGTAATAGTTTCGCCATGGCAATTTGTTTCGGCAGTAACTCTTTTGAACTCATAAAAATCTCGTATATCTCCTCATCACTTTCATATGGCGTTTTTGTCTTCTTGACCCCATTATTTCCAGCAGGAAGAACAATTGAGTTGCTGCGTGCTATACGCTTAGGTTTTCTTCTCGTCACAGTTGTAAAACTGCCTTCAGTTTCGTCACTATCCGTCCTACATCTCTTATCCGGGCGGGTATCCCCTGACAAAATATCAGTACCCATATTATCCCATTCAAATTCTTGATGTACTTGTTCGTCACCCAAGATGTCACTATTTTCCCTATCACCTTCGCTTATTTCATTTGTCACAGTATCCTCGTTACACCAGTTTACTTCCGCCATTCTCAAAACATTTGAAGGCTAAAATGTGGGTAGTCGCAAAAAGTACTCAGCGCGAGCGTGCAGACCGGTCACAGTACGTGCGCTCGCTACGCAGCACCGCGCGCAACTGGGGTACAGAACCTGGTGGCTAACTTTCTTATTTGTTCTTCTTTTTTTTCAACCGAGTTACATCGAAATAAACCCAAAAACATAGTTCACCGCTATCAACCCTTTGTCATTTTTAGGGTTCCGTACCCAAAGGGTAAAAACGGAACCCTATTAGTAAGACTTCGCTGTCCGTCTGTCTGTCTGTCACAAGGCTGTATCTCATGATCCGTAATAGCTAGACAGTTGAATTTTTTACAGATAATGTATTTCTGTTGCTGCTACAAGAAAAAATACTAAAAAAAGAATAAAATATATGTTTAAGGGCTGCTCCCATACAGCAAACAGTATTTTTTGCTGTTTTTGGTACAAAACCCTTCATGCGCGAGTCCGACTCGTACTTGGCCGATTTTTTACATTTTTATTAATATTGATATTGCTGTTTTCTTATCAAAATAGTACCCTGAACTAATTTTAATGAAAATCGGCCCACAAACAAAAAGTAAGATGTTATCTTGGATTTTTTTATGTTTTTAACATTGCGTTGCTCTTTTCTTGTTAAAATAGTACTCCGAACTGAGATTCATCGAAATCGGCCCACAACCAAAAAAGTTGGCTGCCATCTTGGATTTTTTATATTTTTAACATTGCGTTGCTATTTTCTTATCAAAATAGTACCCCGAACCGAGTTTCATCGAAATCGACTGACAAACAACAAAATAGGCCACCATCTTGGAATTTTTATATTTTTAACATTGCGTTGCTGATTTGTTGTCAAAATAGTACGCCGAACCAAGTTTCATCAAAATCGGCCCTCAAACAACAAAGTTGGCCGCCATGTTGGATTTTTATATTTTTAACATTGCGTTGCTGTTTCCTTGTTAAAATAATATTCCGAACCGAGTTTCATCGAAATCGGCTCACAAACAAAAAAGTTGGACGCCATCTTGGATTTTTTTATATTTTTAACATTGCGTAGCTGTTTTCTTGTCAAAATAGTACCCCGAACCGAGTTTCATCGAAATAAGCCCACAAACAACAAAGTTGGCCGCCATCTTGGATTTTTTATAATTTTAACATTGCGTTGCTGTTTTGTTGTCAAAATAGTACCCCGAACCTAGTTTCATCGAAATCGGCCCTCAAACAAAAAAGTTGGCCGCCATCTTGGATTTTTTATATTTTTAACATTGCGTTGCTGTTTTTTTGTCAAAATAGTACCCCGAACCCAGTTTCATTGAAATCGGCCCTCAAACAGCAAAGTTGGCCGCCATCTTAGATTTTTATATTTTTAACAATGCGTTGCTGTTTTGTTGTCAAAATACTACTCCGAACCGAGTTTCATCGAAATCGGCCCACAACCAAAAAAGTTGGCTGCCATCTTGGATTTTTTATATTTTTAACATTGCGTTGCTATTTTCTTATCAAAATAGTACCCCGAACCGAGTTTCATCGAAATCGACCGACAAACAACAAAGTAGGCCACCATCTTGGAATTTTTATATTTTTAACATTGCGTTGCTGATTTGTTGTCAAAATAGTACGCCGAACCAAGTTTCATCAAAATCGGCCCTCAAACAACAAAGTTGGCCGCCATGTTGGATTTTTATATTTTTAACATTGCGTTGCTGTTTCCTTGTTAAAATAATATTCCGAACCGAGTTTCATCGAAATCGGCTCACAAACAAAAAAGTTGGACGCCATCTTGGATTTTTTTATATTTTTAACATTGCGTAGCTGTTTTCTTGTCAAAATAGTACCCCGAACCGAGTTTCATCGAAATAAGCCCACAAACAACAAAGTTGGCCGCCATCTTGGATTTTTTATAATTTTAACATTGCGTTGCTGTTTTGTTGTCAAAATAGTACCCCGAACCTAGTTTCATTGAAATCGGCCCACAAACAAAAAAGTTGGCCGCCATCTCGAATTTTTTATATATTTAACATTGCGTTGCTGTTTTTTTTTGTGAAAATAGTGCCCTGAACCGAGTTTCATCGAAATCAGCCCACAAACAAAAAAGTTGGCCGCAATCTTGGATTTTTTATATATTTAATATTGCGTTGCTGTTTTTTTGTTAAAATAGTACCCCGAACCAAGTTTCATCAAAATCAGCCCACAAACAAAAAAGTTGGCCGCTATCTTGGATGTTTTACATTTTTTACATTGCGTTGCTGTTTTCTTGTTAAAATAATAACCCGAACCGAGTTTCATCGAAATCGGCTCTCAAACAAAAAAGTTGTCCGCCATTTTGGATTTTTATATTTTTAACATTGCGTTGCTGTTTTCTTGTCAAAATAGTGCCCCAAATCGAGTTTCATCAAAATCGGTTCATAAACAAAAAAGTTCGCACCATCTTTAATTTTGACATTTTTAGCATTGCACAGTCGACATCTTATCTAAAAAATATATAT
The DNA here is from genome assembly GCA_928269145.1 of Agriphila tristella. NCBI lineage: Eukaryota > Metazoa > Arthropoda > Insecta > Lepidoptera > Crambidae > Agriphila > Agriphila tristella. The sequence continues at coordinate 24,194,525 of OV743440.1, read as the reverse complement.
AATATATAGACTTTCGGTTTAAACCCTAGCCCATCTCTAGTTTTGACAAGCAAACTCTAGTTACATGTAAATGGTGAAATCTACACAATCGCAACTCTAAGTACGACGATGGTTTCAATTTCCCTACTTTTAAGGGAAAATTTCATGTACTGGTAACATTTGTTTTTTGCTGTGTGCGTTTCGTCGAGCGTAAACACAAGCACCTTACGCACACATAAATTTCATTTTTGCCTCACTTTTTTCTCTGTCTACGCTTTTGACAGACCGCCTTTTAGGATACTATCATTCTTGGCTTTATTATTCTAAGGTACAACCATAATGTGGTCCGGCCACTGAGGATCACACAAAGAAAGCAAAACAATACCAGCCCCCTGTGACAGACTAAAGGTGGACACACACGGTCCTTATCCACGATTAAATTAAATCAAATGCAGTGGGCCTATTTTTGAGGCCACACTCGGCGTACGTCCAAACTACGATCAATCATTTGTCATCACGCCAAACGATTTACGTCAAAACCCACACCCATTTTGTAGCGATGCTAGGGTTGTTGAAAAAATATCGATATTGGTACCATCGATATTTTCGTTTTTTTGTTAATAAATAAGGGTGAATATGCCTAACTCCAGCCCCCCCCCCCCCAATACCAGCGCCCAAAAGTTTTTGCTTTGCTTTCATTAAAAAACAGTGAAAATCGGAAACTGTTTAATGGAACCACACCGCTAGTTAATCCTTTAAGTTGGAAAAACACTATTACCCCGTCACGTCACCTACAACGCTCACAACGAGCAATAATGTTCACCGAGACCGAGTCACAGAATATATACTCTAACGCGAAAAGAAACGACACTTGCGCATGTATGCTCGTAAAATCGCTCGCGGCTATATGTGCGTGTCTGGAGGCGTGCGGGGGCAGCGCGCGGCGCGCGGGGAGTGCAGCCGCTAGTCGCCGACTTACCCGGCCAAGGGTTCTACTGTCGCTCGCCGCTCGCTTGGCCCATCGCAATCCGCATTGTACCGCATTTCTCACGGACTGACTACGCGACGCGACGCAACATTATTTAATTGTTAGATAATCATGCCCGGCGGCGGGCATTATTATTGTGTTTGTTGTTGTGGCAACAACCAAAAACAAAATCCTGATAAAAGTATCTTCGTATTTTAAAAGTTAAAATATACGAAATATTAGTCATGCCCTTACCCTTCCTTTTCGTTACTTTAATTATAAAAAAAGATCTGAAAACAAGGATTTCAGACGATTAAACTCGTAAACTCGCAAGTAGGTAAAATTGACAATAAATAAATAAAAATACAAATCAAATCTTTCATTAACATGTTAAAGATTAATAAATTTATTATAAATAACAGAAAATATAGTATAAGAGTTGCAATTTATGATGTATCTACCCTACCTAATATAATTTAAAGATTACAAAAAGTTATTATAAATCAAACCTATCTTTCATTAACATGTCCTTGCACAAGTTTATATTTCCTAACATACTATGTTATCTCCTTTGTTACAAGTCTAAATTCGGTATCAACCCTAGCGCTTCCACGCTCTGGCTCAAGGTCGCTGGCGCTCGAACTCTCATGTACAGAGTGTGTCACGGCTGTGACCGAGTAGAGGTGACTATGTTTGAGAAACAGCATAAAAGCTCGATCGATGCGAACTTTGGGAAGTGTGTTTACGAAGGCAAGATGCAATTTTTTTAGGTTTTAAGCTTTGATACTAGTAATAGATTAGATATATAACGTTTTGACATTACTAGTTTGTAATTAAATTTACTAATTTCGAAAAAAATAGGGGGGCTGGAGTTTGACTGGGTGATTTTCAATAACTTTCTATTATCAGCCGGGGCTGGTATTGGGTATTTAACTTTCGTTTAGGAAATCAAATTCATCTTAATTTGGTCGTCTTCTGGTTGGAATTTGTAGTACTATTCACTAGAATTACTAACCCTGCACCCAATGACCTAATTACAGCCGGGTGAATAATGTTCATTTCCTAAGTTATTTGTTCTGCAAATTAGGGGCTGATATTAGGATATGTATGAGAACCTAACTCCAGCCGGTCATCATACTTTACGGCAATATACAGGGTGTTCTCAAATGTGATTTTAATTATTTTGTTTTTTTTTTTAATTAGATGTAAAAAGTAATAATAATTAAAATCATACTTTTCTTCACTCATAGAAACAGAAAATAAATTCAATATAAAAAAATATATATTGAATTCCACTTCTTGGAAAAAGTTTCAAATAATTAAAACGATTTCATACTCGTTTGTCATATGTTTATTAAACCAAAGTTCACTTGGTGTTTAGCCATTTTTATTATTTGTATATTCTAAATTGATTAATATCTACAGGAGAGGTGTAAGTTTCAATGACTTGCTATGGGAATCATAATTTATAGCCTTTAGTGTTTTATTATCACTATTGAGAGTTACCAAATTATATATTTTTTATTTTATACTAACATGGTTGTATTATTTTCGAACACCCTGTACCCGGCTGGAATTAGGGAGCAAAGCGGCTGATATTAGGGCAAAGGCGGCTGGAGTTAGGGTTTTTCGCCCTTCGGACATTTAAACGCTTCTCTATTTTTTTCCCACAAAACTACGTAAAACTAAGTACTATTTTCGTAATAAAGATGAATCAACCTACCTAAAACTGTATCAACAATATTTTTAAGATAGCAATTGTGACAACAACAGAGATTCAAAGTTGAAAAATCCTTGGGGGGGCTGGTAATAGGCATATTCACCCTAGGTACTTATAGTTAGGAGCTTAAAATAATTATCATTATGTTAGAATAAACGATTTTGTATGCATTACTGTGTTCGTTACTCGTTAGTCTGGCGTGCACTGGCTTAACCAACTGGAATAAAAAAAAATATTTTGTTCGCTAGAGATAAATTAAAATGTTTTCATACAAAAAAACAATTTTTCAAATCGGTCCAGCCGTCTTCGAGTAATCGAGTAACATACATAAAAAATATATAAAAAAAAAAATCCGACGAACTGAGAACCTCCTTTTTTGAAGTCGGTTAAAAAGTTTTAGTTTATTTATGTAATTTGCTACAAATGTGCCTAGGTATACCTATTATACTCGTAGTTAGGGCTGCCATCCGTCCGGGTTTCCCCGGATTTGTCCTAGTTTGGAGGGCGTCCGGGGAATGTCCGGGCGGGGTTCTGATTGTAGTCCGGGTAAAACCCGGACTATAATTAAAGTCCGGGTTTTGGAACAAAGTCCGCTAAAAAAAGTACTATATTCATTCAGCGCATGCGCTACCGGGCACCTCACTTCACTACGCGCAACCCGCAAAAAATTTTTTCTTGAGGTAAACAAGCACCGTGCACCCCGCAAGAAATCGCGCTGCGCGGCCCATTTTTTTTAAACTATAAACAAGCACCGCGCACCCCGCAAAAAATAGCACTGCGCGGCAATTTTTTTGCGGACTGCCCCTGGCTATTTTGGCATTTATTTTGGACTTCTACGGTTGCAAAACACAAAACAACTAAACCTGGACCCTGGCCGTCGACGAAATTGTGTTGGACAACCCGGGCAAAAAATCGCGCTGCGCGGCCTATTTTTTTACTTTAGGTAAACAAGCAGCGCCCACCTCGTAAAAAAATCGCGCTGCGCGGCCCATTTTTTTTTACTTTTTTACTTTAGGTAAAGAAGCACTGCGCACCCCGCAAAAAATCGCGCTGCGCGGCCATAAATCTGGCCCCTGGAACTCGACAAAATTGTGTTGGACAACCCGGCTCTACATAATAACTAGAAAAACACATATTTTATGCGAAAAAAGGTATAAAGTTCAATTTTTTTCAGTCAAGTATTGGGTAAAATGTATTTTTTAACCAAGCTAAAAATGAATATAAAAAAACAAATGTCCGGGGTCAAGGCTCCAAAGTCCGGGGTTTTTAGGCTTCCGGTCCTGGGCGGTAGGTTTTAGAGATGGCAGCCCTAATTATAGTCGACTAGCGACCGCCCGCGACTTTGTCTGCTTGTAAAGTTTATTTGTTCTTTTTTAATCTCTTTTTATCCAGTTTATTAATTAAAAAACCTGTTGTTTTTAAGGTAATTTTTAATGATATCGATGTTTTTGTATAATCGCTACATCCCTATTTGAACTGATGGAGTGATCAATATTTGGCGTCCGTCTATTTGATTTAATCCATTTGATTTAAATAAAACGATTGACGATATGCGCACACACGGTCCAACTTTTGGATGTGGGCCGTGGTTTTACGGAATCCGTGATTGGGAATTTGGATGACAGATTCAACACACACGATAAAAATTTTGGACGTACGCCATCCATTTGGCGCGATGGAAGGACCGTGTGTGTCCACCTTTACGTAATCAACGGGCTGGGGGCTTACCATCAATCAGCAAATAAGAAACCTTTCAGTTCAAAAGCAGGCCTTAAACAGGACTCAATTTAATCAAACAGGCAATTCAATTTATGTCCTGCTATAAGAGCTCGTAGTAAGGCCCCTGATTATGTTTAATTAATGCCGGGTCCATAGCGCCTGTTTTGCTCTACACAATCAACAAAAACATCTCAACATTCAACAAAAAAAAACGTATGAGATGAAATTAGATGGTTCATTTTTCGTTCATTTTCGATGCTTCATCGCAGTGAAGCATTGAAAATGAAGTGTCTAATTATGTAGTTTCAATTCAATTCAATTCAATTCAATTCTTTATTGTAATTATTAATTTACAATAAAGTTTAGTTTAGTTTAGTTTAATTATGTAATTATGTATTTCAAACGAGCCTAAACTCGATGGCATGGTTTTATTATAGAGACCCAGTGCCCTTCTTCCGGCTCCATCATCAGACCCTGGAAACTATTTCCCAACAAAGTACTCGTCAAGACGATTCAAACGAGCTCAAACTCGATGGGGTAGCGTGGTTTTATTGTAGAGTTCGTATGGCCTTCTTCCGGCTCCATCATCAGATCCTCGGACACTATTTCCCAACAAAGTACTCGTCAAGACGATTCAAACGAGCTCAAACTCGATGGGGTAGCGTGGTTTTATTATAGAGTTCCTATGGCCTTCTTCCGGCTCCATCATCAGATCCTCGGACACTATTCCCCAACAAAGTACTCGTCAAGACGAATCAAATGAGCTCAAACTCGATGGGATTACACGGTTTCAATATTGAGTTCCTTTGGCATGGCCTTCCAGCTTCATCATCAGACCCTGAACCTTATCTCTCATCAGAGTACTCATCAAGACGATTCTAACAAGCCTAATCACAATGGGGTTGTATGGTTTCATCATTAAGTTCCTGTGGCCTTCTTCCAGTTCCATCATCAGATCAGCTCAATGACACCATAATATTGCATTGTATTCCAGTTCTGACCTATGTTTAAAGTTTCAAGTCTCTAGCTCATCGGGAAGCTAGTTTAAAATCGTTCGCAAACTTTGCGGACAAACAAACAAACACACAAACAAACGAGAAAGCAACCTTATAAAAACGTGTTAAAAACCTTTCCACGCAGACGAAGTCGCGGGTGGCCGCTAGTAAAATAATAAAATAGGGACTTAAAATGTCAACACTCAACTCAACAGGCAGTTTTCAAAAGGCAGTTTAAAAAAAAAGTAGTACCTTAAAGACGACTAGATGTTGTTCAACTAAGTACGTAACTTTTTAAGAAAAAAGCAAGGGATTTTGTCAATTTGACAGTTACTTTTTCTTCTTCTTATTTTTATTATGGCAATCTACTCTTCTTCAGGGGCAGGCCTCCTTCACTCGCTCAAGGTCGCGCGATAAGCACCTACCGCTAGCCGTTCCGCCGGCGGAACAAGTGAGCAGAGGGCCGTCACACGCCCGCCTGTGTAGTCGCGCGGCATCTTACTGCCTGCGTAAATATTGCCTTTTTATAATAGCAATGTCGAATCGAAATTACTGTGCCGTAAACGGATGTCAATATCAAAAAAACCAATAAACAATTGTCGTTTTTCACATTATGATGTATGCTACGTAGTTCATTTAAAAGAAGACAACCCTAACGTTGCGTCGTCAGAAAAGGTAAGAACACGCAATAGAAAGAGAGGCAACTTCTAGGTGAATATAAACTGTACTGCAGGCCATTGCGCGATCTGAATTGCACTTTATTGAATCGGAGCAAAAGTCGCTATTTATTTAAATAACTTTGCCGAATGCTGCTTCTGTACCTTGTACTATTATTTATTCTGTGTCAGGGGCCTTACCATGAGTTCTTACAGCAGGGCTTATATTGAAGTGCCTAACTTTTTCGTACTATGACCTCAAAGATTAGTTTAAAGCCTGCTTTTGAACTGAACTGTTTCTTATCTGCTGATGGCAAAGCTGGGCATTAACTCGTTAATCCGTTAATCGTTAATTAACGAAGTTAACATTATGATTAATGGATAAACTTTTAAGATAACTTTTAAAAATGTTAACGGACACGTTAACTTCCGTTAATATGCAGAAGTCCGTTAATCGTTAATCCACTACTATTTACCGCACGGCACCACGCCGCGGCGCGATATACAGCAGGTTCAGACAAGTATGAAACTCAGATCAAATAAAAAATTCACAGATCTCGTGCCTTTCACAACCTTCTGGTACATTGAAAATGAATTTAATGAATTTAACAAAATATTTTATTATTCTTTTCTTATAGACATTAATATTTTATTGAAAGGTAACCTAAGGCTGACCCCAGACCTACCGGTTTCATTTCTTTGCTTTGCTGTTCTACTATGGACCGCCGGCCAAGAGGCTCATTTTCAATCTATCACATATTTTGACCAGACCACATTGGCAAGATAGCCATTAGTTTGGTGTTATCAAATATCGTCGTCTGGGTGACGATGCGAAGTTTTAGTTTTAGTTTTCAAAAAAAAACTACTGTTTCATACAAAAATTAATAACGAAATTATCAAAATGTATGAAACAGTTCATTTTTTTCGCGATTTCAGATTTGTTCCCATTGTAATAGTTGTTCAGTTTTATGGTCCCTATCTACCATATTCAGCTTTATAAAGCTTTACCAAACATCTTGTATAAATATCCGATCGATTTATTTTTAACTATCGAAGTCCATGTTCAGGGTGGCATATCTCCTAAAAGCTTCCTACTTCGCAATCCAGGCGATGATATTTGATAACACCAAGCTAATGGCTATCTTGCCAATTTGGTCTAGTCCCAAAATGCGATAGATTGAAAATTACCCTGGTTGGCCGGCGGTCTTTTAAGCAAGGTAGAACAGCAAAGCAAAGAAATGAAACCGGTAGGTCTGGGGCCAGCCTAAGTACTATGTAAAACTAAAACATCTGAATTTCTAAATAAATTAACCCTCATAAAAAAATAAATCAAAATCAAATGCAGCATGCGAGACAGACAAGTATGAAACTCAGATCAAATAAAAAATTCACAGATCTCGTGCCTTTCACGACCTTCTGGTACATTGAAAATGAATTTAATGAATTTAACAAAATATTTTATTATTATCCCGTCTTCATCTCCCGAGATTTAATTTGTTACAAAGTAGTAGCTCTGCTATACGCTCGCACTATATCGCACGTCTTCAGCGCTATAGGAAGGAAAAGGAAAGCAATAGCTACCCCCTCTCTGCCTCCGACCAGCGCTGCCCGCCGCCGCGTCAACCTCATTCTTAGTTGCGCGCGCGCGCAAGACGCACGTCGGTCATCACAAAAATATTACTTTTTTGTTTAACTATAGTCTTAAAATCAGTGAAATTATAAACGTGAATTAATTCATGAAAACGGTAAAATACCGTCACTATGCAAGTGATACGAATGTTGAAGGTAGACTCACAATTTATCTTTTCTCTTAGTGATGAAAAGTATGCAAGTTATTCACAAAGGCAAACTGCCTTATATTTGCCTCGAGTCAATGCGAGATATTGACCAATGGTACATTTTTCCCGAGCCAATACGTGATATTGGCCAGTGAATTTTTTTTCCCGAGTCAATACGAGATATTGACCAGTGATACTTTTATGCGTTAATACGAGATATTAACCATCATTTTACAATAAACTGCCGAATACTTGCCTCGAGTCGATACGACCTGCTTTTGTGAGTTAATGTCTTAATAACGAATCCTTCGTATATTATGATTGAAATCAACTTACAGGTAAGTTTGTTTAATCATTATTAACCGCTTCATATTTTACAAAATATGAATAGATTTGCTGGTGTTAACTGCAAAATATTTGCTTTGAGTCAATACGACATACTTGCTTTTATGAGATATTTTTTCCCGAGTCAATACGTGATATTGACCAGTGATAAGTACTATTATGAGCTAATACGAGATATTAGCCGTAATTTTATAAAACATATATAACTAGATTTGCTGACGTAAACTGCAGATTATTTACTTTAAGTCAATACGAGATACTTCTATGTGTTAATACGAGATATTAACCGTTATTTTACAAACATTAATAAGATATTTGCTATCAAAAATGAAGGCCTAATAATCTTTTTCGTGAAACATCAAAATTGTTGTCACTGATACAGGTATGTACAAGTACTTTTAAATGTTTCGGTTTTCTCGAACAACATTATAAAACAAAATTCTGATTCCTTTTCATTTTTTCTTCGAGAAAAATCAGCAATGATGTTGAACATCAAAATACACTCCCACAAGTGTTAAAGGTGCCCTTATGGTCAGTAAAATTAAAAAAAAAAAAACATTACCGGCAAATTCATCTCCGATTCGTTGAAAATGAATCATGCTATTATCATGTATTATGCCACTACTGAAAATCGTTCGAACAGTGTCTTTAGAGACCGTCAGCGCGACGACACCTACTGCTCAGTTCTCTCTAAACTTGGGGTCTGCCACAACAACCACAACCATATCTTGGAACACAAGCAGTTGAGCCGAGGTGACGGACAACAATCAGCAGGGCCAGTTTAACGTGTTTCATCAGCCTTGCGGCACCTACCTGCAGCTTCCAGCTCCAAGGGCTACCCGTGATCACCACCGTCGGCACCGTCGCGCTACCGGATCAGAACAAAAGGTCTGTACCTTGTCTGTATTTTTAGCTGGTCAGCTAAAATACGTTCTCGATTCGAGTAAAAACTATCAAACGACCGTTATGTGCTTGAGGTTATTTTCCAATACTAATCCTAAGTATTCAGTTAGTTAAATTAAAAAATAAACAAATATATTTTATTTTCTTTACAATAGAAAATAGAACATGTGGGTACTTTCTGAACATTTTATGGAGGATGCTAGAACGACTTAACTCATAACATGTGTCCTGATAATGTCATGGCACAACTATTAGTCCTTGAGAACGGTTGCTTTCACGCACAGCGCAAAAGTATTGAAGACTAGCGGCCGCCAAGGAAATGTTTCTTGCTATCCCTCAGGAACAATATTTTCCTTTCGGGATTAAAGGTACCGTATGTCTTTCTCTGTAACCCAGACAACGTGTATAAAAATTTCATGATGATCTGTTCAGTGGTTGAGACGTGAGGGTGTAACAAACAAACAAACAAAAGGACTTTTGCATTTTTAATATTAGTAAAGATGTTATTAAGTCAATAAACTTCATGAGTTTTGGGTCTTATTCTTTGGCTTTTTCACAGCACTACACAGAATCATCATCTTTACTAGATTTTAAACCAATAATTTAACCCATTAATTACAGGCTTCAATGCCCTATTAAGATGACACTTATGTCTGGGTATTAATTACCAAAATTTCTCAAATTTTCAAGCATTAGAAACTATAAAAACAATGATTCTAATATTTAAGATCCTCATTAACTATCAAGAAAGTCCCAGCCAAACATGTAAATTCTTTGGCCTTGTTTTGAATTTCTAAAATTAGTAGTATATTGACAAATAAGGACAAACAAAATATTTTTAGAAGAAGTTATTAAAATCAAATAAAATACATTTTAGTGACTTTGTCAGATACTTGGGAACTATTACAGGAGTTTGTACTGCGGTAGCATTACTATTTTAACACTTAAAATTTTAATATTGGACAAGCTTAAGGCTTGTACATATTGAGCATTAATGTTTAACTATTTAAAATAATGAATATAATAATTACGTATTACATCGTACTATGTACCTTGTCAACTTTGTATTGTATGGTGGAAAAATAATATTTGTTTTCCTGATACGTTTAAATCAATATGATAAACGAATAGTTTTCAATACTTTCTCCATTGCTTTGACAATAAGACTGCGCAGCAGCCGGTCAAAGTGAGACAATATAAGATTTTGCACAAACCAGGAATAATTGCTGCTCATTAATGACCTGGATCTGCTTTTTGTTATAAAATTCTTCGCATGCCGTGCGTATACTAGCACCGATGGGCTGCTACCCGATGGGCGGCGCCTACCACTGCGGCTGTGCTAGATATAGCTGGGACGCGCACCACGCCGTCTGTCTGCAGGTGCCTATACTGAAGTTTTTGTTGTATATTAATAACACCACTGCCATTTCATAAATGAATCGAATTAGTGGTGTTCATTGCTTGCAATTAAATTAAATTACTAAATTGCTCGCGAGAAATGGCAGTGTTATGATTAACAATAGGCGTAATAACGCCTCCCCAGCTTTATTTTTCCTTACTTATTTAAAAAAAAACTTATTTTATTGGACATGACAAAGCCAAATGACATAATAGCTATCACAGCCATGGTTTCTCAATGAAATAAAATAAAAAATTAAAGTTTTTATTTCTGCAATTACACAATACATTAAATAAACTTATATTATTAAAGCTACCTAGTAAACATAATAATATACTTGTGACAGGCAACTCCATTCCCTCGTTGAAACCTTAATCAACTTGCTGTTAAAGAAATAGCGATGGTAATAGTCACAACAAATGTTTATTAATTTTTATCTGTTCGCAGAAAGAAACATCATCCTCGCTGTCAGTTTTCTCTGGCTGAATATTAAAGGGCAAACGTTCCTTAGAAAACAAGTTTCTTTAGTCAAGCGTTAGAAGTGTCTATTGATACCTTGCCTCAGTATTTGAATAATACTGCAAGCAAATCTATATTTTTATTGGAAATAGTGCCAAGAAAGAATATCTTATTTTTTTTTAGATATGTTTGTTACACTACCGTTACATTACCGTTAGATACCGTTGGATCTTACAATAGTTTAAGTTTACCTGTTGAACTTACTCCCAAATAACTTACATTTTGTACAATTAAGCACACATTGGTCACCTTGTTAGCCTTGGCTACAAGTGAATGAATACAGATCATGTACTTAATTCAATTAAGCAACTCCGTATTGTATTATATTATCTGAGGTAACAAAGTAAGATTTGGCGAAATAATTTATTATTTAAAATTTAAATGACAGATGTTTAATCACATCTTCTGTAAGTCTCAACTTGTTGAACTTTCCATTCTTTGAGTTTTTATTTCTGTAATAAAATTATTTGTGTTTATTAATATAAATATCTTAAATATTATCGCCCTTATGAACTAATACAAACCCCCCCCAAAAAAAAACTTATCAATGCTGCCGCGTCACAAACATTCGGCCGATTGATAAAATTTATAATGGAGGAATGTTACACTGATTTTTTTATTAATCTCATTACCTGTTTATCATGTTGTGTAACATGTGGTTACATCGGCGCGGCGGCCAAGTTGCTGCCATTTGTGACGAAAAATTTGTTCAATTACTAGTCTGTGTGTCGAATTTTCTGTGGATGCTATTCGCAATCTGCTGTTTGGACTGGACAATCGACAATATTTGCGAGTTTCCAGGATTCGGGCTCTAATTTTGCAGAACCGACATTGTAATAAAACAATTTTTTATTATGTTGCAATTGCAGTGCAGGAGCACTGACTTATTTTTATCTTATTTAACTAATCCTTATAATAATTTAATGTGTGTTCACTTAACCCTTGTTTATTTATATAAACAAACAAAGGTTCCTCTAATAACATTGATATCTTCTCTAAACATCCTACTTTGTAACAAATTAAATCTCGGGAGATGAAGACGGGATAATTTAATGATCAAACGAACTTACCCTAAGTGAAGTTCGATCTTAATTATCCCGTCTTCATCGAAGAGATTTAAAGTCCCAACCCTCCCTTGCTAGTTGTTTGTTTAACAACCGTATCCCTATAATAGATGGAGATATCAATGTATTTACTTACTACTCCAAACTGAATGAGGTTGACGCGGCGGCGGGCAGCGCTGGTCGGAGGCAGAGAGGGGGTAGCTATTGCTTTCCTTTTCCTTCCTATAGCGCTGAAGACGTGCGATATAGTGCGAGCGTATAGCAGAGCTACTACTTTGTAACAAATTAAATCTCTTCGATGAAGACGGGATAATTAAGATCGAACTTCACTTAGGGTAAGTTCGTTTGATCATTAAATTCTTTTCTTATAGACATTAATATTTTATTGAAAGGTAACCTAAGTACTATGTAAAACTAAAACATCTGAATTTCTAAATAAATTAACCCTAATAAAAAAATAAATCAAAATCAAATGCAGCATGCGAGACTCTCGCGCCGACTTCATCATCATTCGAATGTGCAATAACAACCCTCATGTTTACCTAGGCATCATCATCACACTCTCATTCTCAGAGATCGTTGTAAAATTTGGAATCGCAGAGTCACTAGACGTCGTTAAGAAAGACGTGACTGATCGAGTAATTTCAAATCTCGAAATTGAAATAACAGCAACCCACGATATATAATATTTTGGATCTAGTAGAGGCCCTCGGCTTCGCCTCGGACCTCAAACTAAAACCTCTCTTCTGTTCAACTTTCGCTCAAGATTCGTTTATCCATTTCTCTACACACAAAAACTCACTACGACGCCTAGCACGTGTACTGGAGATAATAGCGTCATCTCTTTTGTTCCTACAGTTATTGCTAACAATACTTTCTCTTTCGTTTTCACATAGTAAGCGACGTCACTTACTTGACTATGGACTTATGGAGACATTTCAGTGCAGTCACACTATGGTACCGCCCCGCGCCGCCGTATCTAACGATTTTTAAATCTTTGACTAGATCTGCCTGCCTAGCATGACCGATTTATATCGCGTGATATAGCATTTTATCGACACTAAACTGTCAAATTCCTTTGTCTTTTTGACAGTTAAACGTGATAAAACGCTATATCACGCGATATAATTCGGTCATGCTAGGCAGGCTGGAATCGGCTCTCGCTTCACGCTCTATTCACATCATACCTACCATCTGTTGACCTGCTAGAGCTAATCAATATCAATATTATGGTTTTAATATATATCTAAATACTTTTTTATTTATAAAAAATGTGGAAATAAATAAAATATACAAAATATAAAACACTATTACAAGCTTTGAAATATACAATTATTTAAAAACTTCAATCGTACCTACTACGTATTACCATTATCCCGCGCCGCGCACGTCGCCCGCGGTATCCCAACATTTCGCTTCATAAAGAATAAGCTACAGCCCAGACCGTAAGAGTCAGGGACATATACTAATTTCAGTAGGTAGCCTAACTCAATATCTCTAGGGGTTTTTTCATTTTTTCGATATCGCTTTTCGTTTTTGAGAAATTGTCGATTTAGTGAGAAAAAACCCCGAAAAAGTGTGTCATTTTTCTACATTTATGCGATTTTCGAAAAAAGTTTTTGACTTTTTCAAAATTTTTTTTCACCATATTGTAGCTCTTGCTAAGACGCATCTTTTGACATTTAGTACATAGACGTAAACCCAAAACTCACGGGACCAGGGCAATGTCTCACTTTGGCTGAAATTGGGTACCTTACCGAAGCGATCGAAAAAACATTTTCACTGTTAAAAGTAAGATGGAGCGCTGCGAACAATGAAGTGAGGCCGGTTTTTGATGGTACATGTGTGCGTACAAGGGGGCGGGCGGGGGCCGGGAGGCAGGGTTTTATATGGAAAGCCAAGGCGTAGTTTCGTTTCACGTGTGTGCGTGAACTGTGTATGTACACAGCCAAGGCGTAGTTTTACAAGCCTCATCGCTTTGTCCATCTTCCCTTTTTTATTTGGTCTGAGGTATGAAACGTATGCCGGGCGGCGCGTGGCAGCGCGTGAAACAAAAACAAAACTAGATATATTTTGCCGGCGCGTGTGAGTGACCATTTTTTTACATAAGGACTTTTAATTTCTAAACTTTTAGATTTTTGCATTCACAATGCTATTTTTTTTATATTAAGATGAATAATAATAAAAAAATATTAGAAAAAAAAAACATTTTCATTATTTAATCATCTTGTAATTTCTATTTTGAGAAAATTACACTAAAAATAAATAAATTAAAAAAAATATTAAAAACACGACTGCCCTGCCAAAAAAGAACTAAAAAGTTAAACATCAATCATAAGTGTCATTGCAGTCGGGGGACCTTATTATGGAACAATTTTTGATTAAAGAGGTCCCCCGACTGCAATGACACTTATGATTGATGTTTAACTTTTTAGTTCGTTTTTGGCAGGGCAGTCGTGTTATTAATAAAAAAAATTTTTTTTTTATTTCTCACATTTTAGTGACATATTATATAGTTTTGGAATGTGCTCACGCTCATCAAGGCCTTTCATTTGATGCCCATATTGTAATAATAGAAGAAAAAATATTTTTTTTTTCACATTTCAAAATGGCGTCGTACAGTCGCCATATTATTTTTTCTAAAAAAAATATAGCCAGTGTCTTTCGAAATGCTGTAAGGATTCTAATTCCATAACTTCTAAATGCCTGAACTGATTTGGATAAATGGGGTATCGTTAGAATTCTTACAGTATTCCGAATGACACTGGCTATATTTTTTTTAGAAAAAATCAATATGGCGACTGTTAGATGCCATTTTCAAATGTGAAAAAAAAAATTTTTCTTCTATTATTACAATATGGGCATCAAATGAAAGGCCTTGATGAGCACATTCCAAAACTATATAATATGTCACTAAAATGAAAGTGAAATAAAAATAAATAAATTAAAAAAAATATTAAAAACACGACTGCCCTGCCAAAAACGAACTAAAATGTTAAACAACAAGTGTCATTGCAGTCGGGGGACCTCTTTGATCAAAAACTGTTCCATAATAAGGTCCCCCGACTGCAATGACACTTGTTGTTTAACATTTTAGTTCGTTTTTGGCAGGGCAGTCGTGTTTTTAATATTTTTTTAATTTTCATCACTAGTAATCATCCCTATTGTCACGCAAACTTGACTCAGCTCCAATCTCATGTCAAGAATCAAGGTCCAAACATATTATCGGACGCGGCTTATGGACGCGGCTTACTGCCGCGGCTGATAATGTGCACACTCTCATAACATCCTGCGTGCCAGATAGCTATCGGACGTCCGATGACGTCATATTAGTCTATGGTTACGTCCGCGACCTACTACATCCGATAGTTTGCACACCTCAGATCAGCCGCGGCAGTAAGCCGCGTCCGATAATTTGTTTGGACCTTCACTGACAAATCTACAAATATGTCGACTTGTTAAGGTCGAAACAAATTATCGGACGCGGCTTATGGACGCGGCTTACTGCCGCGGCTGATAACTGTGCACAGTAGTCCATTATCCAGCCTGCCAGATAGCTATCGGACGTCCGATGACGTCATATTAGTCGGACCTACGTCCGATAGTTTGCACACCTCAGTGTATTTTCATAGTCCCAGATACCTATCAGTCGCGGCAGTAAGCCGCGTCCATCAGCCGCATCCGATAATTTGTTTCCACCTTCAAAAATATCCCTGTTTCACAACATACTTGTCCCTAATTAAAGTTACGACAGTTGTAAAATTTGCCGACATATGTCACTGAGAAATGTCGACTTGGTGAAATAGGGCCCAGAACCTAAACCAACAATATACACTTTTAAACTTTCGCGTTGCATTTTATTAGATTTAGAACACAGGTTTTAACGCGATTTTAACTAAAACATAGGTGTTGAGCACCTACCTTTTCCCGACGTTTCGACCGAGTTGCATCGGCCGTGGTCACGGGCGAAATCAAATCTAACTAAACCAACAAGTTTTATAAGTTCACTAACGCAACGCAATAAAAATGCAATTTTACACATACCTATTAACGGATTAACGATTAACGTTAACGTTGCGTTAATTCTTCTGAAATGTAACGCTTTAACGTTTAACGAAGTTAACTTTTTTTGTAGTGGATTAACGATTAACGAAGTTAACTATTTGATTAACGGTGCCCAGCTATGGCTAATGGTAAGCCCCCGTGGAGTAATTTTTGCCAATGTCAAGTATTAAATAACTCAGTCAGTGGTATACTCAGCTGCTACGGCGGTGACGTTCCGCTGACGTGGTTTTTCCCGTTCCGTTCCCGTCCCGTCCGGGGGCCCTACCGCCTAACTCAAAGCTTTAGCCAGAGCGATAGCTATGCTCTATCCATCCTTGTCATATCATAACATGATGACAAGGACGGACAGTGAACTGTACCTTGATTACGTAAAGCTGTTGCTAACAATTCTCGATTGAAATCGATTGAAAGCACGGTTGCATTGCTGCTTTAGTTAAGATAGTTGTCACATTGGTTCTTACTAAAGCAGCGATGTAACTGCGATTTCTGTCAGAGTTGATTGCAACAAAGTTACGTAATTACCCCCCTGACGTCATAAACCAAAGCCAGAGTCAAAGCGAGAGAGTTAGGCGGTCCGGGGGGCGGGCCTCGTCGCGTCGTGCCTCCGCTACGTATGCATGAGAGTCTGTCTAAAAAGTCAGTTCACATGAGAAATTATTAAATCCTTATCCTTATCCTTACATATAATAATAATAAAATATAATAAAACAGTCGAAAAAGTGTGTCTGTCTGTACATTACATATTTTTGAAAAAGAAATAACTGTGGCGATGAAGACATAGTAATAGAGTAAGAATTTGAAAAAAGAAGTGTGTCTGTTTGTTTGTCTGTTTGAACACGCTAATCCCAGGAAATACTGAACGGATTCGAATACGACTATTTTTGTTATATAGCTGTCAAGCCTGTGCATAACTTAGGGTATAATTGATTTTGGAAAATGGAACACCTGATGCAGAACCATAATGGTCCAACGTAACTAAAAGGAATATAAAAATGACACCTTTGCAAAAGTTGTTCAGCCTGATGAGCATTTTTTGTTGAGGCACAGCCGTGACACACTCTGTACATGAGAGTTCGAGCGCCAGCGACCTTGAGCCAGAGCGTGGAAGCGCTAGGGTTGATACCGAATTTAGACTTGTAACAAAGGAGATAACATAGTATGTTAGGAAATATAAACTTGTGCAAGGACATGTTAATGAAAGATAGGTTTGATTTATAATAACTTTTTGTAATCTTTAAATTATATTAGGTAGGGTAGATACATCATAAATTGCAACTCTTATACTATATTTTCTATTATTTATAATAAATTTATTAATCTTTAACATGTTAATGAAAGATTTGATTTGTATTTTTTTTTATTTATTGTCAACTTTACCTACTTGCGAGTTTACGAGTTTAATCGTCTGAAATCCTTGTTTTCAGATCTTTTTTTATAATTAAAGTAAGGTAAAAGGAAGGGTAAGGGCATGACTAATATTTCGTATATTTTAACTTTTAAAATACGAAGATACTTTTATCAGGATTTTGTTTTTGGTTGTTGTCACAACAACAAACACAACAATAATGCCCGCCGCCGGGCATGATTATCTAACAATTAAATAATGTTGCGTCGCGTGGCGTAGTCAGTCCGTGAGAAATGCGGTACAATGCGGATTGCGATGGGCCAAGCGAGCGGCGAGCAACAGTAGAACCCTTGGCCGGGCAAGTCGGCGGCGACTAACGGCTGCACTCCCCGCGCGCCGCGCGCTGCCCCCGCATGCCTCCAGACACGCACACATAGCCGCGAGCGATTTTACGAGCATACATGCGCAAGTGTCGTTTCTTTTCGCGTTAGAGTATATATTCTGTGGTTGAGGTATAAAAATCGAAGATCTGGAACACCCGATGCAGAACCATAATGATCCAGCTAAACTACACAAAACATAAAAATGACACCCTAGCAAAAGCTGTTCAGCCTGATGAGCATTTTTTGTTGAGGTACAAAAATCGAAGATCTGGAAGACCTGATGCAGAACCATAATGGTCCTGCTAAACCCCAACAACAAAATTTTTTTCTTAAATTTAAGTGACAAATTATATAATTTTGGAATGTGCTCATCAAGGCCTTTCATTTGATACCCATATTCAAAAATTGAAAAAAAAAACTTAAGTATAAAAATGAAGAAGTTAAAATTTTTTGGACGAAGTTTAATGGGGTGTATCACGCAAAGCTAATCGCAGATGGCGCCAGCGGCGACCCGCGGGCTGATTATCTAATTAAAAACCCACCTAGCGACTGGTTGCAGTTCACAGATGATCGTTATCCATTGCTACAGCTTGACCATAAGGCCGTCCGCTGCCTTGAGCGGGATCCCGCCGCGAGTACACGGCGCGGGAATATAGATTGCTGGTTTTTGAGGGACAGATGCTTGCGCAGTACATGAGTAAGCACTAATCTATGTCGCCCCGCGCGCGTGTCCCGCTCAAGGCAGCGGAGGGCCTAAAGAGTTGACAAAAATTGAGGGCGCCACTTTCTATGTAAACACGTCAAAATCACGAATAAATTGGCAACACTTACTAAATTTTGTACTGAAAAATTTTAGTTCCATTTTATTTAATTTCAACTCTTTATGGTCAAACTGTACTTCTTTTTGGGTTAAAAAAAAAACATACCAAAGAAAAGTGGCAATGTATGTCAAATGCAACCGGTCGCTAAATAGTTTCTTTTTAGATAATCAGGGGGCCGGCCTCATTCAATGGTTTTGATTGGTTAAAATACGTCAGAAATGACATTAGACATTTGAAACAACCACTCAAATTATTTTGGGACTGTCGCTTGTGGCGCCATTAGTTCCTCAGTATCACACCATTGTGTGTGTGGCTACTGGCTGTTTTGCTGACGACTTTTGTCTTAAAGTCTGAACTTAGATGAAAATTTTACTTTATACTCTAGAGCAGGGATTCCCAAAGTGGTCGATATCCCCCCCCCCCCCTTGGGGTCAAAATCGGTTTCCCAACATAAACGAGTAATAATTATTATTATTATGAAGAGAAGAACCGATGACCGTTGGGGCGGAAAGGTTCTGGGGCCCTATTTTTGAATCCTTCGACTGGCGTCGAGCGCTCTTTTCTACTGATTTTCGTTCGACATGCCATACATTTGAGTCAAATGTCGAACGAAAATCAGTAGAAACGAGCGCTCGACGCCAGCCGAGCGATTCAAAAATAGGGCCCCAGGAATGGCGACCACGCACCGGACGACGCTTCGTGGGTAGGCCCCCGACAAGGTGGACCGACGATCTGGTGAAGGTCGCGGGAAGCCAGTGGATGCAGGCAGCGCAGGACCGATCGTCGTGGAGATCCTTAGGGGAGGCCTATACCCAGCAGTGGGTGTCGTGCCGCTGATATGATGATGATGATGATGATGATGTACGATACAATGCACGCATCACAGAACATTATTGAATATAAAAATGTCATTAGTGTTAAAATCCAAAATCCAACAAAGATACTTTGCATGTCATTAAGAGCGAACGGAGTTTCAATGCATATACGTAACGGGAACGAGACGGGAACGGAACGGGCGCGGGGCGGCGACGTGCCGCCGACGGGGTTTTCCCCGTTCCGTTCCCGTCCCGTCCGGGCCCCGTCGTGCCTCCGCTACGTATGCATGCTCCAATATATTTTGTATGAAACGATATTTTCCCCGCTCCGTCCCCGTTCCGTTCCCGTCCCGTATACAGCGACCTCTAGTGGGTGGTTGGGTATTCAAGGTCCAAATAAATTATCGGACGCGGCTTACTGCCGCGGCTGATCTGAGGTGTGCAAACTATCGGATGTAGTAGGTCGCGGACGTATCCGATAGTTTGCACACCTCAGATCAGCCGCGGCAGTAAGCCGCGTCCGATAATTTGTTTGCACCTTTAGGTAGGTATTAAAATTACCCTTGAAATCACCTATGTAAACTGAAGGTCCATACAAATTATCGGACGCGGCTTATGGACGCGGCTTACTGCCGCGGCTGATAAGTGTGCACACTCTCATAACATCCTGCGTGCCAGATAGCTATCGGACGTCCGATGACATCATATTAGTCTATGGTTATGTCCGCGACCTACTACATCCGATAGTTTGCACACCTCAGATCAGCCGCGGCAGTAAGCCGCGTCCGATAATTTGTTTGGACCTTGAAGGTCCAAACAAATTATCGGACGCGGCTTATGGACGCGGCTTACTGCCGCGGCTGATAAGTGTGCACACTCTCATAACATCCTGCGTGCCAGATAGCTATCGGACGTCCGATGACGTCATATTAGTCTATGGTTACGTCCGCGACCTACTACATCCGATAGTTTGCACACCTCAGATCAGCCGCGGCAGTAAGCCGCGTCCGATAATTTGTTTGGACCTTGACTTTTTAGACAGACTCTATACATTTTGTATGAAACGATGTTTTTCCCGCTCCGTGCCCGTTCCGTTCCCGTCCCGTCCCGCACCCTGCGGGATTATCCGCCGGATTATCTAAAAAGAAACTATTTAGCGCCCGGTTGCATTTGTCATACATTGCCACTTTTCTTTGGTATGTTTTTTTTTAACCGAAAAAGAAGTACTCGTAGCAATGGATCACGATCATCTGTGAACTGCAACCAGTCGCTAGGTGGTTTTTAATTAGATAATCAGCCCGCGGGGTTTTCCCCGTTACGTATACAGCAACCAAGAAGGTTGTAACTTTATCTACAATCTTCTTGACAGCGACCTTAACATGACTGTTGTCTCTGGAGCACAGAATAGGGGCCCTACCGCCCAAGTGTCGTCGACTTCGCTGTCGGCTTCATTTGATAGACGAATGTTATACATTGCTGCTTCTTTTTGGTATAAATAAAAACTTACCAAAGAAAAGTAGCAATGCATTACAACCATCTGTCAAATGAAGCCGACGGCGAAGTCGACGGCACTTGGGCGGTAGACCCACAGATTATAAACTGACACAGATTATGGATCCTGTTGATTTTGACAGTTCACAGCATTAAACTATTTATTTGATCTGTGATCAAAACAAAATGGGCGAATGTTGAATGTAGAAACTCATCGTAAAATAGTTTAATATATTATTGAGTTTATACATTACAGTTTGTCGTCAAAGAATAATTTACCTAACGCAGATAATATTAGTGCCAGTGTTTTATTATCGGTCTTTTCTTCCATACATGTAAGTGTTTATTTTATTTATCACTTTCTCGTATTGATTGTTTTACTTCATTCAAAAGAAAGGCCAATGTCAGCGAAGCGGTTTGGTACAAAACCGTAATAATCCACGATATTACAACTCTCTTGATATTATCAATTAGATTAGATCCATTATCTTATCTTATTACACCGCTGAACGATGATTTAATGTAGTATTAGGTTAGAAAACTATTTTCCAATCAATTTCCAATGGAACAAACTGCCAGTCTTCAGTCTTTGCGATTCTAATGGCTTTATTATTCTAAGTATAAGTTTTAATTCTTATTTTGAGATTGCTTACTTTGATAATAATTATGAACACAGTGATAAATAAGTTAGGGCCTGTGTTGCTCGAAATAACTAGGAATGAATGAACTAGTATTCAAAAAAGGTTTCTTATCTTACTTTCTGTAAGATAAGAAACCTTTTTTTGAATACTCACACCCCAGATTTCTTTCCCCTTTAAGAAAATAAAATACCCAAAACCCAACTCTCTAACCAAATACTTATTTAAGTATTAATTTTAAATGCAAAGAAATCAATCAAATTGTTAATGTCACCCTGATCCAATATTCTTCATGATGTTATCACTAAGTTTTGAATGTGACATGCTTACTGTAGACCTTCTCATACAGATTGTGTTTAGGTTCTAGGTAAATCGCACAACCTTAAAAACCAATTTTGTACAACACATGCTTATTATGTGCTCTTGCCTCTTTACTGAAGTATGTTGTGAAACCCTAGCAGGGTTCATGTTTTGGTAATAACAATATCTAATCTGTCCATTGTACTGTACACGTCAACCACGTGATTGCCCCGACAAACAAAACAGTATTGCCCCACGGACTAAAACAGTATTGGATAAGGTCCAACAACGGATTGATTATGGCACAGAAAATTATTTTTATCTATCACTTCCTTCCTTTCTTGCCTTTCCTCTCTCTCTTTCTATCCTTTCTTTAAAAACATCTGTCCTCTACCCTTCTTCTACCATTCACCCTGAGGTTCGGCCAGAATGTATGGAAAGGGAACCGGTTCCGAGGGGTGGAAAACCCAAACAAAAATCTGAGACAATGTCCAGTCCCATTAATCATTATACTCTCTCGATCAACACAATTTTATAAATTTCAAAAAAAAATTTACACATTCTAAAAAAAGTTTATTTAAAAAAACCACATGATGGCAATAAATAATATTATTATTGTTATTATTACTTATATCAATTTAAATACTGTGGTTAGTTAAAATATTCTCTCTTATTAAAAGTCTTACTCAATTAAGTGAATTCTCTTTCATTTTCCGTTTCTCCATACAAGACAGTATGGTTCTTTTAGTTTTTAACTTTGAACGACTTGCACATCATTTTCTACTAATATAATAAACAAATATAAAAAAACATAATGTAATAATGCATTGCCTAATGAGCATAATGTAATAATACAAGCTATGTTGAATAACTATACACTGTATTTCAGAGGTGCCCAAATGGTCGATCGTGATCGACCGGTCGATTGCGAGAGGTTTTAAAGTCGATCGCCAAGGATAACAGATTTGACACCTTGCACCCAATGTAATTTTACTTTGCAACTTTTTTCCAATATCGGTAAAAATGTCGATCTCTTGGTCATAAATTGTTGCTATGTCGATCTCCTTAGGAAAAAGTATGGGCACCCCTGCTGTATTTAATATGTAATTTAAAATGTAATAACTTCAAGCAAAATCTGCATATAATATCTAGTCTGGTTAACCTTACTTGTCTTATTTGGTAAAATAATATTAATTATTATAAAATACAACAAATGGTTTTTCACACATAGATTACAAAAGAAATTACTAACTATAAGTGACAATTTGATTTAATAAGACAATGATTTAAATAAATATAAAAGACATTAAAACTGTCACAAGCTGCTTACTACTAAATAGAAAAAGTAAGGAGTAATTGACGACCTGAGTGCTACAGTGGTTAACATGCCTGTCTACCACACGAGAGACCTCAACCGGGACGGGTTTGATTACCGGACGATCAGAAATTGAAATGATAAATTTTAATTTCTGTAACGGGTCTGGGTGTTACTATTATATTTAAAAAGTATATAAGTAATAGTAATTATCAGTTGTCTAGCACCCATATTACAAGCTTTGCTTAGTTTGGGGCTAGATGGCGCGTGTGAAATTGTCCAAGCATGGCAAGATGAAATAACATTTGCATGGGCGTGCAAATGTTTGCATTTTTGAAGGGCAATATAAAAATTATTATATTTTATTTTATTTTACTCTTTTATTACACAACACAGATTACAATTATTACAAACTAGCGGCCGCCCGCGACTTCGTTTGCATGGAAAGTTTTTTTCTATCCCTCGGGAACAATACTTTTGTTCGAGATGAAAGGTACCCCATGTCTTTCTCTGTACCAGGCAGCGTGTATATAAAATTTCATGATCGGTTTAGTACTTAAGACGTGAAGCGTAACAAACAAACAAACGGACGCATTTATGATATTAGTAAGGATTAATATCAACAACTAGGTACATTGAAGTTTCACATATCAGGTTTAAGGGTGCACCGAGCGTCCACTAGCGCCGCCAATCAAGAAAAAATCATTACAACGAAATAACTATGTTTAACAAAATTCTGAAACATATAAAAACTAGTATTAGTTATAAACTATTTTTGTATGCGTTTTTTTCCTGGTTTAAATGTGTTTGTGTAGTTAAAACCTGGATTAACGCCTAAAGTGGCCACTTTAGGCGTTAATCCAGATTTTAACCACATGAACGCATTTAAACTTAGAATTTTACGCATACAAAAATAGTTTATAACTAATACTAGTTTTTATATGTTTCAGAATTTTGTTAAACATAGTTATTTCGTTGTAATGATTTTTTCTTGATTGGCGGCGCTAGTGGACGCTCGGTGCACCCTTAAGTCCCATCAGTCATCACATCACATAATAAAAATACTATTGGAATGCAGTTTTTGCATGGAATGCAACAATAGGTAATCAAAATAAACAAGTAGGTACTTATAGTTTGTTTAATTGTGTTGAATATCACAGTTATTGTTGAATCAATTATGCTGATTGCATCTAAACCATTTGTATAGTCAAATATAAAATTGAAATATCTTTCCTTAATTCAAAAGAATAGATAGATAGACAACAGTAAAATACATATTTTTAGGGTTCCGTACCCAAAGGGTAAAAACGGGACCCTATTACTAAGCCTCCGCTGTCCGTCTGTCTGTCTGTCACCAGGCTGTATCTCATGAACCGTGATAGCTAGACAGTTGAAATTTTCACAGATGATGTATTTCTGTTGCCGCTATAACAACAAATACTAAAAACAGAATAAAATAATTATTTAAGGGGGGCTCCCATACAACAAACGTAATTAGGGTTCCGTACCCAGAGGGTTAAAATGGGACCCTATTACTAAGACTCCGCTGTCCGTCTGTCTGTCTGTCACCAGGCTGTATCTCATGAACCGTGATAGCTAGACAGTTGAAATTTTCACAGATGATGCATTTCTGTTGCCGCTATAACAACAAACTAAAAACAGAATAAAATAAATATCTAAGGGGGGCTCCCATACAACAAACGTGTTTTTTTTTCGTTTTTGGTATGGAACCCGTCGTGCGCGAGTCCAACTCGCACTTGGCCGGTTTTTTTTTTTGCCGTTTTTTGGTACGGAACCCTTCGTGCGCGAGTCCGACTCGCACTTGGCCGGTTTTTTTTATTAGCTTGGAATTATGTAACACAAGGTAATTACAACTATTACACAACAACTACAATACAGGCAACCGCCTCTGTGGTTTAGCTAGTGGATTCCCAAAGGGGTACAATTTGTACTCGGTCACAGAATACATAATAGTACAACTCGGTTTGGTTGGTGGTAGGGCTTATTTTAAGTCCGCCTGCTGCTGGACCGCCCAACTCAAAGCTTTAGCCAGAGCGATAGCTAGACTATATCCATCCTTGTCATATCATAACACGATGACAAAGACGGACTTTTACTCTGGCTTTGGTTGATGACGTCAGTGCACTGTCCGTCCTTGTCATCGTGTTATGATATGACAAGGATGTATATAGTCTAGCTATCGCTCTGGCTAAAGCTTTGAGTTGGGCGGTAGGGCCCCTGGTCTTAAGTCTAACGTCATAACGACAATTTAAAAATTGTTGTGTTCCGGCAGTTAGAGGTAAGATAACCAGTTCCTCAGTGATGAGGATTCCAGAGGCCGTACTCCGAGCTCTTATAGCAACCTCAAAGTAATGTTGTTATAGAGACAGAGCTATATATCGCGTATAGCGCCATCTCAATCTCAACAACATTACTTTTGACAGTCACTTTGTAGGGGGGCAGGTGTAGTGCGCTTCCACCTTCGGCCTTATCGTCACTTAACATCAGTAGGCCTGTTTTGTAACTCAACTGACAGGTTACAATGATCATCACTGAACTGAGTTTTAAGTACATGCTGGGTTTTTGTAGAGAGTCATAACATTGCTTTATACTGTAGCAGCAATGTACTTACAACTTAGATTAGTGATGATCATTGTAACCTGTCAGTTGAGTTACAAAATAGGCCTGCAGGTGAGGTGAAGGTAGGGTTGCCAGATGGTCGGGATTCGCCTAGATTCTCCCGGAATTTCAAGTGATCTCCCGACTCCCGAAAAATCTAAAAATCTCCCGGAAAATCAGCTGTTCCGAAAGTTCTCTAGCAAGCAATAATTTTCTCGAATGAAACCACAAATTACAAGATTAGTGGATTAAACTGACTAAAAATCGCGCTGCGCGGCCGTTTTGTTACTACATGCCTTAGGGCCTAGGCTAGGGTACGTGATTTAAAATTTTGGGCATTTAATTTACAGGCATTTAAGTTGCATTTTTATTTAAAATATTTATTTCTCCCGAAAGCAACTGCTAAATCCCGACATTATCAAATTTTCTCCAGATATTTTGGACTTCCGATCTGGCAACCCTAGGTGAAGGCTACCCCGTTGTGCATAAAAAAGGCTAATAACAGCTTCAAACATCAACATCTGCTAAGATCTTTTTACTTTTTAAAGGGGCATAGGATAAAAGGTTGTATGTGAGTGCTTTCTTTGTGCTAAGACCTCATTTTGCGACCTCATCACTGCCTTTGAGAAGTTTGCTATCTTGAAGCAGGCTCCATATTCATAGTTACGTGACGTCGTCTCGCTTTTCATTCCACCTTGTTGAAAATATGAGATGTTCAGATCTCAATGTGAAATGTCACATAACATATAGCTTGTATGGTACTTAATGGTAATAAATACACAACTACTTTTTCAGCAGACCTTGTTTGCAATTAAACTGTTTAACTGATAATATGATGGAATAGAAAATATGACATACCTACCTACCTACCTAAAACCATTAAGGTCTCAAAAATCTGTTAAAATCTCACATGAAGGACAAGCGACTATCATTAATACAGTTCAAAATAGTAAGTAGGGGAAGTACCATGCAATCGTTGTCTACACGAATCACGTCTTCCGTTACGTTTATGGAAACGCACAGGAAATTCATGACCGGAAACTGTGATTCATTTTGAGTACGAAAGCTTTGATGTTTCGAAGTTTTGTATAAAATGTGTTATTGAGTGCTATGCTATAAAGCTGACATGCGAAAAGCTTATAATTGTTTGCATATATAGACCACCAAAGGCTGACGTAGAATTATTTCTGAATAAATTAGAATTGTTATTAAATAAATTACGTACAAATAATAGTAATAAATATGTTATATGTGGTGACTTTAATATAGACAATAGACATCTTAAAAAAGACCAAATTATCTGACTATTTTGAAAACTTACTCTTAAGTTATAATTTAAAACTACAAATCAGGCAGCCTACAAGACTTAGTAGTAAAACGTGCTTAGACAACTATGCTGTTAATATCAGAGGTTGTAAAAGTGAAGTGATAGAGTTCGCGCTTTCAGACCACACTGCTCAGTTACTACAATGTCCTGTGAAGAAAACATGTCCAATTAATTCGTGGCGTATAAGAAAACGTGACTATTCTGAGGAAAATATGGCCAAGTTCAGAGAAGCTACTCAAGCGTTAAGTTTTTCTGATGTTTACGAAACGGATAATGTAGACTCTGCTTATAGTGCTTTTATCGAAACAATAAAATTGTTTCATAATTTATGCTTTCCCTATAAATCAGTGTTGATAAAAAACAGAAAAAAATTGAAATGGGTTTCACGTGGGGTCAGGGCCTGTAGCAAAAAGAAACGAGAGTTGCTCTGGAAATGTAGGTCTTCTCCAACTGAAAAAAATAAACAAATACTCAAAAGTTACAACCAACGTTACAAAAAAATTATTCACTTGACCCAGCGAGCACAGAACGGTCACTATATAAAAAACTCTTTAAGCAAATCTAAGGCTACTTGGCAAGTAATTAATAAAAACAAAAATCAATATCCCTCCGAAACAGTACAGTATATTTGTAAAGAGGGAAACCGAGTTTGCGATCCATCGCATATGGCTAATGTGTTCAATGACCATTTTGTAGACTCCATAGAGAAAAATAAAGATGATCACCCTACCTATTCAGTGCCTGTCCATATAACAAATTCAATATTTATGTCCGAAGTCACAACTGAAAGGGTCATGAAAACTATAAAGTCTTTGAAAAATACTCCTAGCGTAGGCACAGACGGTATTCCTACTAAATTAATTAAAGAAAACTCTAAGTTCCTTGCTCTACCTTTGACATATATTATAAACCTGACAATTAGAACTGGAGTATTTCCTAGCGATTTTAAGACCTCAATTATTAAACCGGTCCATAAGAAGGGAGAAAAGACAAATGTTAAAAACTATAGACTTATTGCTCAGCTAACCGTCTTTTCTAAAGTATTTGAAAGAATATATCATGACATTATCTATAATTTTTGTGAAAAATATGACGTATTTGCTACTGAACAGTTTGGTTTTCGCAAAAACAAATACAGAAAGGGCGATTTTTAGTTTACTTGACCTGATTAAGAACTCTACAGACAAAAGACAACATATATGTGCTATCTTTATGGATATGACAAGTACCTTTGATCATGTTGATCACAGGTGGTTACTGACCAAACTCTATGCGTATGGGATAAGAGGTGTACCGCTTAAATTGATCGAATCATATTTAAGTAAAAGAAGACAATATACTGTTATAACCCAACTTTGCAGGAAAAAAAAGTAATTAAAGAGTATGCGTCTCTATGTAGAGATGTAGAGACGGGGGTGCCTCAAGGTAGCATTTTAGGACCTTTACTATTTAATTTATATATAAATGACTTTCCGAAGTCCATCGACCATCCCATTATATTGTTTGCCGATGACAGCACGGCCATAATTAAATGTGATAATGACTCAACTTATGAAGACAACATTAATTGTGTAATGAAAAATCTCAATAGTTGGTTGGTCAAAAACAATCTGTGTCTAAACAGTAAAAAAACCAAAATAATGCATTTTCGACAAATGACTGAAATGCCTACAGTGGCTTTAATGTGCAATGGGGAGGAAATTGAGTCCGTCACCGACACAAAATTTTTAGGCCTGCAAATAGATTATCAAACTAATTGGAAGGTACACACTGAGAATCTCTGTAAAAGAATTAATAGCTCAGTTTATGCTCTCTACAAACTCTCTAGAGTTACAAATAGAGACACTGTCTTGTTTGCTTACCGCGGATACGTTGAGTCCATATTGCGCTACGGAATCATATTCTGGGGAAATTCTGTGGACAAGAGTCTAGTATTTAAGTATCAAAAAAGATGTATAAGAGCGATTACTGGCCTTAAGTCAACTGATAGTTGTAAACCATTTTTCAGTCAATTGAAAATACTTACTCTACCATCGTTATATATTTATGAAGTGGCAATGTTCGTCATGCGTAACGACTTCCTTTTTACTACATTTGCAGAAAGGAATCCAAATAGGAGTCACCGCAATGGGAGTAGAATATGTGCACCACAAATTAATACCAAACACGTTAGTAGTAGCTTCTTTGGAATGGCTCACAGAATATTTAATAAAATACCTGTCGGACTTAAGACCTTGCCAATAAAAAACTTTAAAAATCGCCTGGTGACATTACTTGTTGACAAAGCCTATTACACCGTACAGGAATTTTTAGAGGACAAAACATTGAAATAATTTGACATGTTTAATTTTTTATTTAGTTTTATTTTCTATCTTTAGTATTAATGACATTTTAATTTTAACATTTGACATTTTCTATATTGAAATTATATTAACTATATCTATATTAACTCTAATGAAATTTGCTAATACGAAAATATGTGACAATTGTAATAATTTAATATTTGACACATATGACAATGATCTTGTTTGCCATTGTTGCCTGTTTCGCGTTGATCTATTTTTATTTTATTATTTGTATACCTTACAATATAAGGTGGGAATGTAGTGAAACTAACAAAATAATGACATCTTCCATCAATGTATAATACTAACACCTGCATTTCACAAATAAATTATATTCTATTCTATTCTATTCATGCCAGAAAAATGTACCCACTCCTTTGCGAAATAATGGTTAGTTAGCTTTGAACAGAAACAAACTCGTAGGTACCTATTTTATGTACCAAACAAATATTGAGTATTTTTTTCTTTGAAGAAAAATCTATATTTAATTGAGACATAATCACGGTAGGTCAAAGCACTTGTAGATAGATATCTACAAGTACTTTGTGTGAAAATCCTATTACCATTGACGCGCACCGAATGGCAAATTGTGACCCAATTCTCGGGTTCACCTGAGATGCGTTTGTGACGTCATTGGGCTACGTCACAGTTGACACGGTGGCCTATTTCCTGGGGGTGGGGTTTCCATTCAGGTTTAATCTGTGAACATGGCTGGGACTATTTTTAGATCACAACTTCATTCACCGAAGGCCGGATAATGCCCGTGCAAGCTCCTATGAACCATTGTTAGACGGCCATCGATCGAGAGTGTGGAACTTTTAGCAATTCTGGAAAATAAGAGATTTGATGGCTTTTTTCAACCCCTTTCGAGATTTGTGCCTGTTATTATAAGATATTTTTATAAATGTTTAGCAACCACGTTTTTAGTGTTATCACTATCAAAAGTAAAACGATTTTATTTATTAAAGAAAGTAAATTTGAACTGTTGTCATCATGAGATTGACTGTTAATTAATTAAAGACTAAGTATTCTCCTACACTCGTATGAGACACCTTACGAGTGTAGGTTCTGGACCTCCAGAGCCAGAAAGTAGGTCTAGGTACTAGACTAGTCATAGTAATGACAGAGAGATGATATAGTGACAAGAATTGAGAAAGGAATGCTCCAGGCAGTGGTTTGGTCACTTACAGAGGATGAATGAAAGGCGAATCACGAAAGAGATATATTGTGCGAATGTGGAAGGAACGATTGCGCAAGGGCGTCCCAGAAAAACCTACGCGGACCAAATAGAGGTTTTAATAAAAAAAAAAGCTGGTGTACGCAGTGACAAAAACCGCAGGGCATGTATGAAGAGATTGATGGATGTGAAAGAAGCGAAAGAAGTGCAAGGATCGTAGCAGGTGGCGATCCATAGTCTCTGCCTACCCCCATGGGAAACAGGCGTGAGTATATGTATGTATGTATACTTTCATTCATCATACCGCTGCCGCTGTGTCCTGTGTAGTGTAGCTTAGCTTGTCGGTTTCCAACGAGCGTCATCGTTGGTACGGACGACGGTCAAAATATGATCACAGCAGCGTTTCCCGTGGACAAAATCTGCCGCCAAATGCGAGGCTCGCATCTTTGCTTTGTCCGATATCTTTCGTGAATGGAAAAATCATGCAGCAAAGATTTGCGAAAACATAACCGAAGTCAGAAAATTCAACCTCAATATGCGGTCGCCATGAACAGCTTGCAAAATTTTTTCAACAAGGCATTCAGTCGAAATCGCCTATCTTCCACTTCATTGCTCGTCTCGCCATGCAAAACAGAAGCCAGCAAAATCTAATCGTAAAGTTTTTAAATTCTTGACGCCCGCCACAAACTAACTCTTTATCTTTATGATTTGTATCGTAACTTTATCGCCATAAATCGATTTGATTTCGTTCAAGTCAGAGATTTTCCCTTTTGCACGAGATATCGGATAACGATGACAGATTTTATGATGCCATACATCTTTCACGTTGCTGTGGCCACAGTTTTGTACTTGAACGCTCTTTTTCTTGTGCTCGTTGGAAACATGAGCAGCTAAGTTAAAGATAAATAGTGAGACCAACAAATCCGGCTGCTCGTGAGGGGAGGGCTGAATGCTCTACCTAGGGAATGCAATCCGGATAATCCGTTATCCGAAATATCCGGATATCCGCACATTTTTACTAGACTTTCAAATCCGGATTTGAAAATCAAATTCGGATTTTTTGAATAATAAGAAATTTTTACAAAAAAATAAAACGAGCAAGTTTTTCGGAAGTATTCCACTTACGAATAGAGCAATCGAGCGAAAAGCAACTGGGCGAATAGCAACTGAAGTATTTCACTAGATCAACTTTCAATATTTAACAAAATTACTTTAAAAATATTGATAGTTGCTTTAAGTGGAATACTTTAGTTGTTATTCGCCCAATTGCTATTCACTCAGTTGCTATAAATGGAACACTTCGTTTCTCGCACTAGCTAGACGGTAGGTAGATGCTATTTTCTAGATGACGCCATTCACGCGTCTTGCTAAGGCCGTGTCTCAGGTCTGTCACCTGGCACATTAAGTCCCAAAAAGGTCGTTTGGTTGAACCAGCTCTTCTGGTGTTCCTGCCGATACAACTCTCTTCTTCATCGTCAATTTCGGAGTGTACTTGCAGCATCTATCCAGACCAGTGGGTCTACCACGTAAGTGTCATTGGCATCGCTCTCTGCTTCATTTGACAGATAGGTATGACACATATCTGCTTTTCTGTGATTAGTTTTAATTTGTGCCAAAAAGAAGAAGCAGTGTGTGCGATGCTGATGACACTTGCGCGGTAGGGGCCCCTGGACCACCTTCCACTTCGCTTCGGCTTCGCTTCTCTTCTTGGTGATCGTACGGAGCGCGCATCTAATTTTCGTATCACTTCCATTAGTGCGTGTGGCTCGCTTGCTTCTTGTTGACTGGAGAATGTAAAATGGCCATCATCTTCTATGCGAACTTCTTGGTTGTTTTCACTGGTGCGCGTAGTCTCTTCTTCCCGTTGGCGTGATGACGTATAGTCAGTCTTCCGGATTAGTGAATGCAAATCCGTATATATTTCAAACTCCGGATTTTTAAGAACGGATATTGGTCAAATCCGGATTATCCGGCTATTACGGATTTTTATAAAAATATTTTCTTTTTTATAAAAATAAATCATTTCTGTCCATATAAGTTCACTAATGTGATGTCTCCTATATTTATGTAAGTTTCATTGAGAAAAGGATAATATTTATCAAATCCAATATTTTTTGTCATAAAATACTACAATATTATGATGTTACCTATTGCTCAAATGTAATTAAAATAATCAGTGTATGATTTGTGTGCGATTTGCGAGTAGGTGACGTGAGCGATAGTTCACATGAGCGCTTTTACGACGTTTTATCGCGCGATTTTTTTGAAGCTTTTAATAGAACACAATGTGACTGACTGTGGAAAGGGATAAAAAATATCGCGCGGTAAAAAAAAATCGCTCGTGCAAACACAGTAGAGAAGTCATTATGTTCTATTCCGAAACGTTAGAAAAATCACGCGTTATGACGTCGAAAAAGCGCTTAAACTAAAGATCATAGACCCTTTATAAAATTATACAAATGAACCTAACAAAAAGAAAAGAAATAAACTAAACAACATAATTTTGTTTAGTTTATGTGGGGGGGCAGGCGGCTTTGGCACCGATTGAAAACACCAACAGTCGCGTAGTAAGCTCGTGTATTTTAAATATAATTTGGCACACACTCCGCACAATGTTCATCGTCGAGCAAAAAGTAAAGTGAAACCGGAAAGGGATATGACAATACAGAATTGACATTCAAGTATTAGTCGTAACTTGTACAGGATAGTATCTTAATTAAATAAATATGATCGAAAAACTCATTCCATCTCTCTCATACACCTTGCATCTGTCCCTTTTACTCATTCACCTGTCGTTCCGTTCCGCTGCATTCATCATCAAACATTCCTACATTTATGTGAAATTTAAATATACAAAGTTTAAGGTAGTAAAGGTTATAAAGGGCTTTATCACATTAAGTCCCAAAATAAATTCTGGGACTTAATGTGATAAAGCCCTGAGACTGCCTGAGAGATTGAGTTGAGAGACGCACCGCCGTATTAGCCACTCGTTCCTTAGGGGGTTAGGAGGAGTGTCACTCGCGCACCATCCGGAAGACTACACGTCATCACGCCAACGGGAAGAAGAGACTACGCGCACCAGTGAAAACAACCAAGAAGTTCGCATAGAAGACTATGGCCATTTTACATTCTCCAGTCAACAAGAAGCAAGCGAGCCACACGCACTAATGGAAGTGATACGAAAATTAGATTAAAACGTCGTAAAAGCGCTCATGTGAACTATCGCTCACGTCACCTACTCGCAAATCGCACACAAATCATACACTGATTATTTTAATTACATTTGAGCAATAGGTAACATCATAATATTGTAGTATTTTATGACAAAAAATATTGGATTTGATAAATATGGTCCTTTTCTCAATGAAACTTACATAAATATAGGAGACATCACATTAGTGAACTTATATGGACAGAAATGATTTATTTTTATAAAAAAGAAAATATTTTTATAAAAATCCGTAATATCCGGATAATCCGGATTTGACCAATATCCGTTCTTAAAAATCCGGATTTTGAAATATATACGGATTTGCATTCACTAGCTCTACCTTGTTCACTTTCTGGAGTTGCCTCTTAAACTCTCTTTATTCGCTAAAGGCAGACAGAAAAAGATCGTAAATTTTATTACGCTGTTTGTTTAACTAACACGTGCGTTAATATGTAAACATGAGGTGAATGTACAGCATATTTGTTCAAATTGTTTACGATTACCGAAATAAAGTAACTGAGTTAGAATTTAGAGCGTTTGTATTCCATAATTTTGTGAAGGAGTTGTAATTTTCAGTATTCACTCTATGATTCAGTGTCTTATCTTTATCAAACATTCGTCACCTCAGCGAAGGCTCCATTTAGACTACTGCGAAGCTAGATAAACCTATGTTTATTTCAAGAAATACTATTAACATTATATTACATCCGCAAACAACCGCCGAGACGTGTTTGTTTATGCAACTTTAGGGATTAAATTATGAACATATTTTTGTCCTATTCGTTTTTGACAATTTGTAAATTCTAAAACTGACATTTAGCACTACCATAATACGCTCTAATCGTTAGGCCATCTTCCAATCCAATCGTGAATTAGGCCAGGAATCCAAAAGCTCAACAGGCCCCTCCTGGTCAAAACGTGAGCAATGTGAGCACCCACCCCCTAGTCTTCCAAATCCAGTTTTTAGGGGAGCATAAAGGGAGTTTAGTAGAGCCAAATACAGGAAGAGACCGACTGGGCGGAAAAAGATTATCACAACGAAGCTATCGTTATGTTCTCCTGTTAGAATAGCTTTTAACGGTTCATTTTTGCATTCTAATCTAAGCATACGTTTTATCATTTATTCTGCTCAATGCAGTCTTATCGTATTGGTATGTACTTCGTTTATTTAATTTTCTTACTCATTAACTGCGTATCCAATGATATTCTTTTTATTATCGTTCAGTTATTTACAGTTGAAGCTTTCGTTGTCGATTACTAGTACATAATCTCCTCCTAGGTATTTAGTTAAGTACGTCATCAAACTTTCTATATTAAAAAAATAGATTCTTTTATAAGAATCTATTTTTATTTTTTATAAATAGCTTTATTTATAGCCTATTTCATTTATAGCGCCATTTTCTGCTTTAATTTAAATTTTAATAACATTGTCTTTCATTGATAATTTATTTATTCAGTCATTTAAACTTATTCGGACCGGAACCTGCAAATAATAATACTTTATTTCAGAATACAAACAGTTCCATATTCATTCAAAACTGGCTCTTCGACGACTATTTTAATTTTAAAATTGTCTACGTTAGAAGTATTGAAGTTGTTTTGTGCGTTAGGCTAGGTGTGGGTGTTACTTGAAACATGAAATCTGCAGTAATACGTGGTAAAACCTTACTTCTAAGTCCAACCTTCGCTGTCACCTTTATTTACCCGAACAAATATAAACGCAGTGACGTTTGAATAGAACACAATTTCCTGTAAATAAACTCGGAAGCGGCTTATGAGCATTGCATCTTGTTGAGGTTTTGTTTTGCCCATCATCAGTGTCTGTTTGACCAGCCCCGTGAACGGCCGCGCCACTCGCTCAGAACGGTGTCACGTAGTTAACTCATTGTGTTATTGAACTTTTAGCGTGCTAGTGAAATTGTGTCAATTTTGGTGGTTTATTGTATAAAGGCTGTACTAAAGTTTTCAAACTGGATTTCCCGACAGATGGTATGACTCATGACCAAAGTTTTACTTGTTGATTTTTAGAATATAAAAATACCCATTCAGTAAACTTCCCACTAACGTTGATGGCCTAGTAGTATTAGTTAATGATATAAGTTATGTTAGCCTAGTAAAATTACGACAAGTAGGATTGACTCATCCATTGATGACAACATTTTAAAGTTTTTGGCTCATATTACGTCGACATCTTCTAATGTTGTTTCTACTTTTCTTGTTTTCGCTTAAAATATTCACAAAGAAAAGAAACTGCGTCTTCGGCTAAAGATTAACGAAGCAATTAAAAATTATCGTAACGAGTATTGTACGCATAAATGAATCTCGTTATTAACATGAACTATACAGCGTATTCCAGCTTCGTCCAGACAGCAAACAACACAACACGACACCTAGGTATTAAAATTCCGATACAATAATTACAAACAGGTTTAAAAAAATGTAAGCCAATAAGGTAATCATAATGTCTGCTAATTGCTACTACTATTAAGATTTAACTTCACCGAGAAATATAGTGACACACTTGACTATGTGTCACTCTAAACTGGTTATAGTTTTTTTCCTGGTTCATATAGGTTCATCGGTTTGTTATTTATTGTGCGACTTTTAGTAGCTAGTAGCTACGCCGTCTCGGTTCGTAAAGCCCTAAGCCGGAGACCTTGTACCAAGAAAAACCGGCAAGAAACACGTAAAGTGCTGTTTTTAACCGACTTCAAAAAAGGAAGAGGTTCTCAGTTCTTCGGGATATTTTTTTATCTATGTTAGGTACTCGAAGACGGCAGGACCGATTTGGTTTTTTAAAGCGTTTACTTCCCAGGTGGTTCCATTGTCATCAGGTCGGGATCTGATGATGAAATCCTGGAGATATCAAGGGAACTCGTTCAATATTTGAATGAAACATCACGTATTGCTTTTACTAATATATATTCTGTGGTATTGCAGAGTTGATTGACCGCGTGGTCTCCCCCTAGGAGTGGGGGGACTGATTGTTCATTCGTGCAATGTGCACTAACCGGTAACGGTATCTTTGTTTCGGTACTTTGTGTCGTCTGAATGAACTAATGTAGCATGCTGTTTTTTATTTATATGTATATGTACAGAGTATAGTTATGGCTTTTTAAGTCAATGAATCAGACTTTACTTCTATTGCGTTCAAATCTCATTCTATTGCGTTCATATATCTCAAATCACTGAGCCTAAATTCAGTAATAGACGCGTTTAGATACCTAGTTAAATGATATCCAGGAACATTATTTCCACAGCAGCTGTCTTTTGCACCGTCAGTATCACGCACGTATCATGTATATTAACCCCTATAAACTGAAGTACCCGTTTTACAATTAAAATATCAACGATTAGGTCAATTACTTAGTCAACTTTGGAATTGTTTCATAAACTGCCAATGATTGCATGTTGACAAGACGATATGAGTCCAATGTCGGTCATAGACATCGCTGGCGACTGCCATGAGCTAACTCATGGTTAACCAAACTAGTTGCTGAAACTAGTTAACTAACCAATCAGAGACGTGCTTAGCGTAGACCGGTCGAGTGTGGGTAACTGTTGAATATAGATTACTTAAACATTTAGTATCTACAGTAGGATGCAAGCAATTACCAACCATAGGATAGGACGCATGACAAAGTGCATGTCATGCATGACATGTGCAGTATTATCATCATGCAGTTGCATTGCTTGTCACGCTGCGAGTATGTCACCTAATTCAAGGGTGTTGCTTATTGTATACTCTTAATTTGGTTGCAGATTCTTGAAAGATCGGATATTGGAGGAAATGTTTATACAGTTTAATACAAAAATTCAAGAACAGCCTACCTAACAAAATTTTTATCGTATCCAAATATGACAAGTAGGTAAATCAGAATTTGCAGAGAATAGCTTAGAGAGACAGTGGGTGGAGCTGGAGGACAATTAGGTCAGCAAATTGGTGCAGCCGCGTTGTGCAGGCGCAGTGGCCCGTGAAATGCATTCTGTACCGTTCGTTACAACTGGTCGCTCTGCTGTCGCTTGCTTTACCTATTTGGTTATCGGTATCAGAAATAAAGGCAATTATACCGGAATAAAAAGAAAATTATAATGCCATTAAAATACTGCCATTCCAACAGCTTAATTAAACTCAGGACTGGCTACCTAAATTGTGGCACGTCAAACAAATCTTAATAAACGGAAACGTGTTTCTTTTTCATAGTCGTAGTTGTATTGTAGGTCCACCGAAGTACAATTTAACCTACTTCGTATCAATGTGAGTGGTGTCTCGAATACCTTTGATGTTGCTAATAGGGGTATTGTTAGTAGTAAAGCTTGTAGGAAACTGATGGCCGCTTTTAGTCATACAAACAAGGAAATGTGATAAAGATGAAATGCGCAATATTTAAATAAACTAGTATCCGTAGAAACGATATGTAAGGTGTGTATGTTTGTTGTTATATTAAAAATAACTTATTCTAATCATCCAATAATCGTTCCTTAAAAAAAATCTGTCGTGTGCGGTCACGATTCGGCTGATATGTAGTGACAAACGTCATTCGCATAAAAAGATGTGCGTCATACACTCCTAATAAGGTTTCCTTCCTTAATACCTTATGAAAGAAACGATTTGCCAACACCTCATTCACAAATCGAAGTGTAACCGCGAGTGGCTTGGAAATTGGATAGCGTCACAAAGCCGGCAGGGCTTCTGGGTCGCAGAAGCCCCTGAAGCGATTGCTTTACACGCGACTATATCAGATTAATAGGCAAGGACGTATATTGCAAGGTGATGAACGATGGTCAAAGCAATAACCAAAGAAAGAGGAAACATAGTTCGAGTTAAGGACAAAAGGAAAAACTAAGATCA
The DNA here is from genome assembly GCA_928269145.1 of Agriphila tristella. NCBI lineage: Eukaryota > Metazoa > Arthropoda > Insecta > Lepidoptera > Crambidae > Agriphila > Agriphila tristella. The sequence goes on along the minus strand of OV743440.1, from coordinate 24,155,777 downwards.
GATGAAGTCGAAATTATTATCATCCTTCTTCTTAATATATAAATGCGAAAGTCAGTTTGTTTGTTTGTTTGTTACGCCTTCACGTCTTAACTACTGAACTGATCATCATGAAATTTTGCATATACGTTGTCAGGGGTACATTTCATCCCTAAAAAAAGTATTGTTCCCGAGGGATAGCAAAAAACCTTTCCACGCAGACGAAGTCGCGGGCGGCCGCTAGTCGTCTATATATCCTTTTACTAATAAAACTTGTTTCCCAAGAGATGTGGGTTTAGAAATATTCACCACTGATTCTTACATGGTGCGTCCAGATATTATGGAATTGAAAGCTCTCTAATTCATCTTGTAGACAATACGACATAAAAAAAGTTTGCTGCGATCAACAACGCTATGAAAAAAAGATAGTAAACCTTGGAGGCCTAGTAAGGTTTATCTTTTTTTCATTTTATTTGAGTATGACTCAGGGCAAAACTACCCAAAAAACTTATAGCGACTGTTGTATCGTAAAAACTAGTGACGGCCATACACGAGGCTCTTGAAATGTTATAGCCATGTTAGGCAGCCATTACACGGTAGGTTTTGCTGTCAGTTTAACCACAGTCACGGGCTGTGACTGACGATTAACCTACCGTGTAATGTAGTGACTGATGGTTGCATGATGTGATTTGTTCTTTCCATCTGACTGATCAGTCAAACGTAATTCATGACTGATGGAATTTGACTGACGCTTGCATGACCAGACCATGTAATGGCCGCCTTACTGCTCAGCTCAAGATGACCTTCAGCTGTCTCTAAGTAATTGACAGCACCTAATAAATATGACAATGATGCATTCAACTGTAACATTGGACAATCGATAGTCTTAGGTGATTAAATAATTATGTAAAAAACAAATTTTCATACAGTGGCATTAACAACAATTCGAGTTAACTTAAGTATTGACAATTTCTATACCGTCTAGTTTTACAATGCAAATGCACTCGCTTTGATAAAGCTATGATCACAAAGTAAACTGTCTGCGATGGCGTACGTAGCATAGTACAGCATGATACCCATTCGCCGCTAAGGACATAATTTTCCCACAAGGATCTCTACGACTTCCATTTTCTTGCGGTCTTTACGATGGTACTTAAATGGTATATAATGGAATACCGAAATAAATTCTCGCAGTGAATGAGCAGAGGATAAAGATAATGAAGATCATGATATTAAAGAATGCAACCATTATAATTATCTGTAGTAGACCGTTGGAAAGATCTACCTGCCTGAGGGACTAACTATGACGATGTTAACTGTTTTCAGTGACAAGAGAGATGTTGTTTTGTACACAGGTTTTAGGATCCCAAAGATTTGCAAATGCATTTCCATAAATCTCTAACACTATACTATAAGGTGGTACCAAATTATCTGATGATACTTAAACGGGTGATAGTGTTGCTTAAACTGAATAACTTTCTCCAAGGAACATAGGTAGAAAAACGAAAAAAAATTTCATACTCCCATGCAAAATGTACTAGTCAGCTGACTGAGCTACTATGGAAAGGCGAAAAAAAAAATCTTTTTTCGACCTATGTTCTATGGAGAAAGTTGTTCAGTTTAAGCAACACTATCACCTGTTTAAGTATCGTTAGATAATTTGGTACCACCTTATATTTAAAGCAATCTGTTTTCGTACATTTTAATAAATATGTATACTCAGCTGTTTACTTGAATGCTGACATTGACTATAAATAATCTTCTATTCGAATCACAAGTGTTGTCACAAGCACAACACAAGCACAACAATCTCACGATGAATGACGTCAAATTTTTTTTCTAACAATCAATATAGGATAGGATAGAATTTTCACCTTTCCAAACATACATTACCCTCGTGAAGTCCATAATGAACCCCGTACTAGCTTTATTGTTCCGTTTCATCGCACAACAGACCTTGTAGCCCATTCATAATTCAACACCATAATAGTGATATTTTATGCACCTTATTATGGAAACATATTAGTTGCCCACGATTTGCGAACAATTGAACAGGAAAATCGTACAATATTATTTGTTTGATGTATTTCGTTGTGGTAAAATAACCTGTTAACAATCTTAACTTATCGCTTCAAAAGTGCATTTCAAATATTTAAAAAATATGCAGCAATAAAATGCAGTACTGTTTTTTTCTTTCGGTTTAATTACGTCAACATAATCATGCTGTCGGTTAGTACTATTATATATTTTGTGCTGTCTGTATGTCGATTCCACCTTCATATTGAACATGTAAGGAAGTGAAAGCATAGACGGGTACCTACCTACCCTGGAGTTTACTTCTCTATTCCGACGTTCTTCGATACACAAAGCGTATCGAATGAGCTAGGCTCTCGCAACTATCCGACGACATTTCTTTTTAAACGTCAATAATAACAAAATTTTGCACTTGTTTAGCTACTCGTAGCACCCATAATCCATTGTGCCACAGAGACAGCTAACTGCTAATGTATCTTAGAAGATACACTTACTTAGAACATAGAACGCTAGAGCGTTCGAAACTTCGAAGTCGATAGAAGTACACGGGGTCTTTGTATCTCTTCAACGAAGTATATTTTCCGCTTACTTGGAAGTTGGAAGTCGCAGGCTGTACAAAACTTGATCGTAACTTAGCCTTGGTGTGTTATACTTAGGACAATGACATCATTCGTGTTGTCGGGCTACCTTTACGCAACTAACTCTCTGTATACCAACCTGACCCCTTATTTTTGGTTACTAATCCATTAGTTAACTTGGAACACTCAAATTAGTGTGTTTTACTTATTGGATGCAGAATTAAATGTGAAAATAAGTGGCTTTTTTATGTTATCTACCCAAAATACTTACAGATGTATTTGATTAATTACGATCCCAACTCTTTTCTAACTCCATTATAAAAGAATTTCATTCAATCTTTCAGTTGCACCATGTATGATCAATACAATCTGAATATCAATAAGTAAATTTAAGTTACTGTTTGAATAAAAAGTGAAGGCGTCTAGGTTGTGGTCCAAATTAATTTGTTTATCACCTTGTCAATAAATTCAGTCTCCATTCAACAATGTTAATAGTTTGATGTGTAGGTAGACGCTTGCGACTTCTACTGGGGTGAAAAAAAAACTTTGTTCTGTGGTAGACGCAGATTCACCTTCCTGAAAAAATTCCTGGAGGCGCCTATGAATACTATTAATTAGGAGTCCACCAAGAAAACCGTGCAGATTAACCAGATGTTCATTAGAACATTTTCCACCTGCTTTGCTATAGTCGTTTTATCTACCAGACTTGTCTGCAGTCTTGTAGGGTGGGATCACGGGGTCCTACAGTCCTGACTCCAGCAGAGATGTTTATTCTTACTTTCCAGCAGAGTGGTTTTGAGGGCAGGGCTTGGTTAGTGCACCTGGCTAGATGCTAAAAATTTCTAACGTTGTGGGCTTTCGGCAAGTAGGTAGGTATGTACGATGTTTACCAGTCGGTTAAGTACTTAGTCCGGTGTGTTCAGTAAAAAATACGGCGTTTGGTAATCGAGGGATATCCTTTGGCAGGTTGCACCTTCTGAACCCTTAGATCATTTTAAGAAGGGGAGCCATCTTGGATTTTTGTATGGGAGAGAGATAAAATACAATCTTTTTGTTGTAAGTATGGAATTTGATTTTTTTTTTTCAAAACCCATCGTGTGGGATATCGGATAAAAGGGATTTTGGAGCTGATTCCAAAAATATATAAGATTATTATATTGCAGCTACCGGTTTAAAGAAAATAGGAAAATAATTGTCCAAACATACTAAGTTTGGGCTCTTGCAGGAAAAAAACCATTAAATTAATTCTTATGAAACATGCCAAATAACTTCTAATATACTCTTATCTAACGTCCTGGAAGCAATTTTGAAAAAAATAATATTGTATATATTTGGAATCAGCTCAAAAATGCCTTTCATCCGATATCCCACACGATGGGTTTTGAAAAAAAATAATTTCAAATTCCATACAAAAAAAAGATTATATTTTATCTCCCTTCCATACAAAAATCCGAGATGGCTCCCCTTCTTAAAAGGATCTAAGGGTTCAGAAGGTGCACCCTGCCAAAGGATATCCCTCGATCAAGAAACGCCGTATATTGCACTTTTATGTCGTGTGGAAACGCAGCTAACTTATCAACGACGAAATGAAGGTTTTCACTGTTTTGATAAAAAATACACTGTTTGGCAATGTTATTAACTCCTACGTTTTGTCGCCCTTGCATGGACAGCCATTTAACACATCTACGTTGTCTTCGATTTTATGTCGCACAATACATCTTATGAATGTTTCAATTATATCTTCATTTTTAATGCTAACGCTTTATAAAGTGCAAACAAAGGGGATTTGTTATTGTCCTTTGTTCGTGGCAATTGCCACGCTAGTTTTTTTACATTATCTTTGGCAATTGCAAATAATGAGTCCACTTTGTTAAGGTCATTGAGCACTTAATGGATCAATGTTAGTAGTAGTAAAATTATGTTATCTGCGGTACGCTTAGATAGGCCATTCATTACTATCCCTACAAAGGCAAATCTAGTTTAGTCATTTTCAAACGCCTACCAGATTCATCTTACCTTATGACCGACCAATATTACAAATTCACCAATGATGCTGTGCGATTTTATACCCTTGTTAAATAAAACAAATAGGGTTTGCTCCAAAAAAAAGGCAAAAAGTGAAGTCTGGTTAAAAACAAACGGAAAAAACAAAAGAATAAAATTGCTGATATAAAGGGGGTATAAGGAAATAAGAAGTCGCAAACGGGTTAAAGTTATAACCCTCTCTCCCATAAAGTGAACTCATGACCCGAGTCGTAAAGGATTTGTTACACCCTTGACGGACTCTTTACACGCGATCTTTACTGTCTATCTCGTTACTTAAGTACATTTTATATAAGCATGAAACGATAAGGATTATATCGAGCCAAAGACGTCGATACTTAAAATAAGCAAGGAATCAACACGAAAATACAAACCTACTTTGCTTAAATGTAGAGCAGCTAGTTTATATTTTTCGTGTTAGAGATTTGGTCGATTAGTAAAGCTTGCTTGTATGTACATTTAATTTTAAAAATGTACATTTAATTTTAAAAATGTACATTTAATTTTAAAAGCACTAGTGGGTACTGGATTGGTACTCGATATTAAATTAATAAATAAATTATGAGTCGCTACTCTTTTCAGTTATTATGATTATTCAGTTATGAGTAGTTCTGAGATCAAAATCGGTGGTGTTGGAGAGGGTAAAGTTATTACTAATAACATAGAATAAGTACGTAATAAAAATACACTGGCCTGCAAAACTAAGTACGAGGGTGGATCCAAAAATTCGTGGCCTAACGTAGAAATAGCTTTGACAGTTTTGTAAATCTACCCTCACTCTTTGGTTTGGTTCTTCAATAGTAAATGTGCGAAGTTTCGTTCCGATACTGCAAGCCATATTTTTTTTGTGATCATTTGTTTCATGCTATCTAACATCTTTTTCAATAATGGAGAAAATTGAACACCAAGCAGTGATCAAATACCTCAGTAAAAAAGGCCTATCACCAAAAGATATTCATCAAGATATGGTGAGCACTTTGGGTGGGTCAGCTCCATCGTATTCCAGTGTAAAAAAGTGGGTGGCTGAGTTTAAGCAGGGTCGGGAGAGTATTGAAGATGACCCTAGAAGCGATAGGCCTTCAACGTCTACCACGAAGGAAAACATTGAAAAAATATGTGATCTTATTCTGAGTGACCGAAGATTGACCATCAGTAAGATAGCTGAGATCACAGGCATTGGTTATGGTCGGGTACAAAATATTGTAACTCAAGAATTGGGGTTCCATAAGGTTTCTGCTCGTTGGGTTCCGAGATTGCTTTCAGCTGAACAAAAACGAGTTCGTTTCACAATTTCCCGTGACTGTTTGGAGCTTTTTGAGGTAGATCCAGAGGATTTTTTATCCTGGTTTGTTACCATGGATGAAAGCTGGGTTCACCACCATACTCCTGAATCTAAGCAACAATCGAAGCAGTGGAAAAGATCTGCCTCTCCTACTCCAAAGAAAGCTAAAGTCGTTTTGTCGACCAACAAAGTCATGGCTTCAGTTTTTTGGGATGCAAAGGGAAATATTTTCGTGGATTATTTACCAAAGGGCGAAACTATAAATTCAAGTTATTATTGTAACCTTTTACGACGACTAAGGGAAGAAATCAAAGAAAAAAGGCCGGGTATGTTACGGAAGAAAGTGTTGTTCCATCAAGACAACGCCCGGGTTCACACTTCAGCTGAAACAATAGCTGAAATCCATAATTGTGGCTACGAAATATTGCCCCATCCACCTTATTCGCCGGATTTAGCCCCCTCAGACTACCACTTATTTCCAAATTAAAAAAAACACTTAGGTGGTTCGAAATTTTCAGACAGGAACGAGGTGATAGCCGCAGTAAATGATTATTTTGACAACCTGCAGGAATCTTTTTTTTTCGAAGGTATAAACAAGTTGCAGGTCAGGTGGAAGAAATGCATTGACCTAAATGGAGACTATGTCGAAAAATAAAAAATAATTCAGACCCACTTTTCTTTCATTTTCATGGTCGGGCTTAGAACTTTTGGATCCACCCTACAGAGGTCTATTTTCATACAAACGAGGTAACTTTGAAGCATTGGTTCTCCGCCCAGGATTAAACGTGGTGTGATCTGATGATGGCCATCCAGGGAGTGAATGGAGAAGATTCAGATCCCCATACACACCCAATAGATCAGCCTTCTAAGAGCTGTTTGGATATGTTTAAAAAAATCACGAAAATAGCATTAAAATGTATGGAAATGCTGTAACTGATAACTCTTATCCTTACAGCTCTTAGAATGCTGATCAGATCTATTGGGTGTGTATGGGGATCTGAATCTTCTCCATTCACTCCCTGGATGGCCATCATCAGATCATACCACGTTTAATCCTGGGCGGAGAACCAATGCTTCAAAGTTACCTCGTTTGTATGAAAATAGACCTCTGTAGTACTTAGTTTTGCAAGCCAGTTTATATTGAGAATGTTCTCTTTCGTTGAACGATGCCAGCACTTTAATTAAGAAACATTTGAAAACGGAAAAGTGTTTTTCATATAAGCAATAAAAATTATGTTCTCATCGTTTGTATTGTTGTCATAAGGTTTGTGAATAGTCTATTCTAATCCGAACACGGAGGCAATAAAACTAGGTTCAGAGTAGGTCGTCGAGACAATGGCTAGGTGATTACACCCGCATGTCTCTGTGGTGGACGCGTCATCGTTAATGCTATCTTGGGTATGGTCATTAAACGACGATTAGCCTACAATCTTGTATATTGCTTGAATCTTTACTAAAAATATAAGTACAGTCCAAAATAGTCCAAATCTCTTTTAAATTTTGAATCTGCTTTTGCTTTGAAAAAACTTTATTTTTGGTCTATTATTATTTTGATAGAAAGCATACGGACACTTTTAGCGAATCCAAAGGACACTTGCCACTGAAAAGCATAGAGAATACTTAAATTCGTATACAAAGTTTAAAATCAACTTTATCTTTTCCGAATGAGGTTCGAGCACCACACATATTTTGATGAAATTCTGAAGATTGAGAAAACCCTATCTTTAGAATTGTATGCCGTCATAAGAGAACTGTAAAGTGTTGGTTGGTAGGGAACAATCAAAGGAACCCTTTTTTTTATAGAGCTACGATCCCCATATTTGCTGTACCCACGCTTGATCTCTAGAAAGATACTCAAAAAAGAATGGCAGAAATTGCTGGCGCATTTCCTAGTTTTTCACAGCAGAATAAAAGATTTCAGAATGCTATAATTCAAAATAACAACTCAACAATACCCACCTGTATTATGTGTAATTTAACGTGAATTGCTTTTAGCACGCTGTTCTGATGTAATTACATAAAAACAAAGGTTATGTAAAAGAATAAAACGCTGAAAGCCTTACACGTAATATCATTTATGTAAAATCTTTCAGCGTTTATTGATAAAAAGGTATAAACAAATCATATTATCTTCTGCTGATCTATTGTTATAATAATCATGTAAGTAGGTTTTATTATGTTTTGCTTTGGAAAATGTCGACAATTTTTTTGTGTTATGAAAATGGGCCTTACAGACGTCCATCCACCAACAACTTATATTTTTTAAAGCCCAGATAATGTTTTTTTTTAATTGCCATGCCATGTTTGTTTTTCAACCACGAAAGCTTACACGCACTTTTTACTCACCTCACCATCGATTTGACTGTAATGCACGCAGCAGGAATTCAAATAAATATTTTAAACGGTCATAAAGTTAACATCGGTGTGGTATTACTGTAACCGATGGCAACATTGCGTGAATTATATATCAAAATATTGACGGTGTTTCTGTCAGAGTATAAACCGCTATTATATGGCCATCAACTGTTCTTTCTCTGTAATGCTGACCTAGAAATTTTCCTGGTCTTGTTATATTGATCCAGCGCGGTAGTTTATTCTGATTTCTATCCATTATTTTACTTACATGATGATCTTCTTGAAATAAATAAATAAATAGGTTTTCTATAATTTGAGATTGCATACAGCTTAGCGAACTTCTCTCTATCATGCACCGAGTGAAATAGTTGTTCAGCTCTGGTTATACTTGTCCAGTCCGAGTATCTTACTTAAGTTTTGTTTCCACTTAAACAAGAAAACATAATGATATAATCGATAGATAGAAAATATTTAAAGAATTACAGCTTTGATTGCACTACGAGCTCTTAAAACTCATTGACTTCAGATTAGATGGGTAACGGATTGAGTAAAACCTAGAATCAACTAGCAGCACAGTTGACTCGACCAGTTTTACTTTGCCACGTGGTGCCACTGCGTGGTGATATCAAACAGGCCCTACATTATGTTATTTACAACAGCATCATTTTAGGTTCTTATCTTATAAACTAATTGATTTAGTGATCTGTTTATGCGTTAATTCGTTTGCGTCATAGTCTTTACAAACAAATTCTTCAAGGTTATAACGAGGTTGAGTTAGGATAATCCCTTGATTGCATCCATTGTTATCTAAATGTTCTAAACCACAAAGGCTTTGGTATCGCTTTGTTTGTAGGTACTTAAACCTCGCTAACGCACGTTTGTTTCTATTGAATGAGGTCACACCATTTTGTGTGTATTATACATTTCATCATACTTTGGTCACAGAATGCTACCAAACACCTTACAAACGTTACCGACTTTTCACTACATTAAGTACTGGGTATGTTCTACCATTGTTTACCAACTTATTTATCGTTACTTTATAATTACAAATAATTCCTTATATGTAAGAATCGAGACTTTAGTTGCCTTATAGATCTTAATAATATAAACAAATGTCGCCACTGCCGTAAACATTGCAACCGATGTGCAATTCTAAACTCGAATGGCCTGTCCAAAGTTAAATCAGAAAACTTCTGCGACTTCGGCGTTCGTTCTCTTTTTTTAATGCTTTGAATGTTTTCAGTTTATCTATTTTGTATTATTCCATACATACAAAAAGTTCAAAAGACAGTTATAAATTATAGAAAACATGTTAAATTGCACAAGACTCATAAATAAAAACATCTGAAGCTGTTTCTACAGAATACGCGTCACCAATTTTAGTGCTTTGTTGACTCTACTACCTCCTATATATAAATCGGTCAAGAGCGAGTCGGACTCACGCACTGAGGGTTCCATGCCATCATAATTGCACCATCAAACCACACTGCAGAGTAAAATAATAAAATTAGTATTGCAGTTTTAGGTCTGCGCCATCTCTTGACCGATAGTGGAACTAATGTTAACTTTTTTAGAAATTTGATAATTTCTAAAAAAGTGTGCTATATTGAGACATCGTTTTATTTTTCCTGTAATCTTTATATAAACTGCTATCACATAGAATTATTTCAGATTTTACTCCTTGCAAACTTCGGAGATAAGGGGGGGGGGAACGATATTTTTTTTTACAATTTTCATTATAAGTCGAAAACTATGCGGCTTAAAAAAAAAGAAAAAATAATTGAAAACGTGCAAACGATGCTCTTTCATATGATACCCCACATGCCCTAGTTGCCCCACTTCAAATTTTTAAGACCCCTTTTCAGCCCCTGTTGTAAAAAAGATATTTTTATTTTTATTTATTTCTTATTTGCAAAATAATTGGGCAAATGTCATCTTAAACTATTCCAAATTTCAAGTTGATAACATTAGTAGTTCTCGAGATATCCAGCTGTGACAGACAGACAGACTGAGTCACAACATAAGGGTTCCTTTTTTACCATTTTGGTACGGAACCCTAAAAAGGACGAGGTTTACATTATTATAACAAATTGCCGGCTGCATCATATAGCATCCTAGTTCTTTTCTGTTGCATCTGCAATCAGTGCATTTACTTTTAGCAGATGTGTTGAATGCTTCTCTCATTCAGAGTGTGTACTCGAGCGAGAACATCTACTCATAATAGGGAATATGCATAAGTCACCGATTTTGATGAATTTGAGCTTGATCGCTGCGGACACTTATATAAACATGATGGAACAGGAAAAAATATAAAAAAAATGTATAATCCTAGTTTTATCACACGATGAAATCAGGGGAAAATAACAATATTTTTTTTTCATTTTCGGATATAATACACTTTACAGTCAGATAGAATATCGAATAAGAAACAATATTTTGTATGACACATATGTACTTAAACGCAAAATTTAGGGAGATAATTGAAGATTATTGGCTAACTCCATATTAAACGCGCCGAAACACACCTGAAACGTGATGTGTGACGTCACCGTTTTGTATGGAGCGTTTTCGGCGGGTGCTGCTGCGCGCTAACTTCAAATAACTATATCACGAGAAAAAAACGCAAGAGGAAAGTTTTAATATTACAGTTAACTTTCTCACGCATTATACTTTTGATTAAGATTTAAAAAAAATTGATGCATATTCCCTATTCTCTTCCCTATAGGATGTCTTTACATATTAGCTGGATATTGTGAGCTATCGTGCAAAGGTATGCGGGTGGGCTTCTAGCCGTTTCCTGTATGTGGTCTTAATATTAATGATTTCTTCTCTCACTGTCTCACATTAAGTTGTCTCGTCCAGGCCTTCTTGTAGGATTTTTGAGGCTATTACTGGGTCTTTGTGACAGGATTGCGGTATCATCGGTGAATGTAGCTGTAGTTACGGTATTCGAATAAGGAAGGTCAGCTGTGAAAATAGTGTAGAGTACAGGGCCCAGAACCGACCCCTGAGGAACACCAACTTGAATTTTAAAAAAATCGATGTGGTTTCATGGTTTCACCTTCTTTGACCTGGATCAGGCTTCATGAGAGGTTAGAATTAAAAATTAAGATATAGCTGTGTGGAAGGCAACATTTATTTTTGCATAGCAGGCCCTTGTTCCAGACTCTGTCGAAAGACTGTTATATATCCAAGAAGACTGCAGAGCAGTTTCTTTTTCTTCCAGTGTCTTTCTTATCTTTCGCAGACTCTATGAACCTGTTCCACAGTGGAGTGTTGCTGTCTAAAGCCAAATCGATTGCTGGGTATGATGCCATTTTCTCTAAGTATGGGATGGATTCGCCGGTGAAGGAGTTTTTCGAAAATTTTGGATAATATCGGGAGCAAACTTATAGGTCTATAGGATGTGACGTCACTTGGTGGTTTTCCATCTTTATAAATCATAGTTATTTGGGATACTTTCCATATTGCAACAAAATGTTGGGCTCTTAATATCCCATTACATTATTGTAGTGATGTAAGTAAAAGTACTGCGTTTTAATGTCAAAATTTTGACATGTTTACCTAGTAGGTACATACATGTCCAATGCAGTGCTACGCATCGTATGGCAAATGTTGTTATTCTAACGTCTTGGATCGCCTCACAGACTTTCTAGTACTTTTATTTACCCATAGGTACATAAGCCTTTTCTCTGAATAAACCAAGAATCTGAACCTAAAATAACAACAGCCAGACAACCTTGTGTCATTGTGCCTTTGTTTGCATTGAAAAATGGTACCACGCTTTTAGCACGTACTGATACTAACAGCATTATAGCAATTTCTCTATGATTATGCGTGTCTTTTATTTAGGCTAATCATAGGCAATAAGTAATGGATCAGCCAGACACAGCCAGTGAAAGCGCCAAGATTTAGATAGAAAGAGACAAACACGGACTTACCAAAACCGTAGTGACACAATTTTATATGGAAGTTGCATCCTGGAAGACACACAGGAAAATCAACCGCAAAAAACCGCAGCTGATAACGCAGTTGCATGCGATGCGACTAAACTTTTCTTAGCAAATGAGCTTTTTCAGAGCAAACCGTTTTAAAAAAAATACATAAGACACTGTTATACTACGGTATAAGTAATAGTTTACCGCAATCCTTATTGGATAGCTTTCTCTACCGATTTTCCGCGATGCGGAATACCGTGCACTTGTATAGCATGACACTAAAGCAATACTTAATTCTAAAATTGGCTGCGCTTTTGGTCATTGCTATGACCGACCATTGGATCCATTTTAAAATTAACTATTTTATGTAACTCCTAAGTGAGTTGACCTCTCAAAATATAAGGATTCTGGTGACAGACAATAAAATAAAGGCTCTTAAACCAAATTGCTTGTTATTAAACGTTTTAATATGTATATTTTCGCCATTGTTCTTTAAATCTGTAGATGTTCTTAGATCAGTGATTAAGCCATTCGCACATAAAGGCTTTGCCTCCTCGAGAACTTGTCAGATCGACCACTCCGATCCCGTGACCCACATCCGGAGGTTGTCGACCGTGTGACGTCACAGTGCGTCCGCCCCTCCCGGCCGCACCACGTCACCCCGGGGGGTGTGTTTCTTCCCTCCCCCCGATCCCGTCGAGGTCACATGCCATCCGTATTTGGAACCGAGTGGATGTGTACTCTCCGCATTAAACCTATTTTTAAAATTTAACCGAGTGACTGTGATCTCTACTTACCAACTGTTACTGTGTGTCAACTTATAATGACTATTTTAGGTAAGATTTTATTGCATTTTCGCTTCTTATGTAACTGGTTTCACGTGACCTTCAGTCCTCACCGTTTTCCGTACCTACTGAATAAAGTGGGTTTTTATCTGTCTCGTACCTACACGGGGGAAATTCGTCCTTGAATTTTGATCAAAGTAATTCATTTTGCTCCCAAAATCGATGATTTGCAATTAGCGTAGATGGACCCAGTGCGGCTTTGTTCATTTGCATAGGATTACACAGCTAAATCTGAGCTTAACTCTCTGATTCTAATAGGGATGCCAGATTTGCTGACCATTGAAAAATAAATTGTTATCCTTCATTCTCAAAAATATGCTCTAGTAAGAGAGTAGCAATTAAAATATGTAGTTCCGTTCAATGCAGTACTAGTAGTAACTATACTACTCGTATTACGTTGCGTTTGTTTGTTTCAAGGATCCATTGCGTAGAGGTACTTCCTTATATAATAGCCATATATTTTTACTTTCCAACGTACTATTCATCTGTAATTCTGTACCCATAAACCGAAAACTAATATGTATTACTTACCAGAGTACTACCAAAATTTGTTTTTCCTTAATCTCAAATATCAACCTAATTTTTTTTTACAGTTTGGTACTAAATAGGATTATAAGTAATTTATGTAAATTGAAGGAAGAAAAAGCTTTCGTGTCTTTTTTACCTTTTTAGACTAATCGTGGTAGGATTTTGTTTTCGGAGCAAGCAAGCTTTAGTCACGCACGCGAGTTGGATCGCACAGGCTATGAATATTTTACCTGCGAAGCCACAACTGCTTTGTTTTTGAAATTTCCGCAAAACGTACTCAATGAATACGGCGCCGCTACACACAATAAATTCACATAGAGTGCATTGCTGAGGTCACTGGTCATGCTCTAGGTCGTACAAACTCCGTCATATCACGACCACGTTGGCGTTGTTCTAAAAGCCGATTAACAAAGTAATACATGTACCTAATGTACCTATAGCAGGATTTTTTGCTTGCGTAAGTAATCCTTTATCAATCCATGATACTCGTATTTGATCAGTTTCATTTGTCCCATCTAATCAACGCAAACGTTAACGTGCTTCTCTGTCTGGACTGGACATAATCAGAGTAAAACAAATGAATGAGACTCGGCTCAGAAGATCATGTTTTTCGGCCGATTCTAGTAAGTTATCCTCAGTAGGGTTACAAAATACATAATAGTAAGAGGTAGGACTGCTGCGGGATGTTTTTCGGCCGATTTTATTAAGTTATCTTCAGTAGAGGTAGGCTGCTGTGGGTCAGAGAGGCAAACATCTGGGCATATCTTTTTTGGGGATATATTATTGAAATAAAATATTATTATTAAAGTCGAATCAATCTTGCTATGTATACAACCATGTAAATATACAGTTAAATATACATTTATCCTAAAACCATTAAAGAATGTAAAATACTCATTACCAATTGGTAAAGTATAAATTACTGAAAGATAAAGATTATAATGAAATTGAAGAACTTATAAAATAATCAACTCACACACACACTTTTCTTAATAGCATTAGTTAATATTTTTGAATTAGTTCTTGTAACTCTAAAAATGTAAACAAGTATTTATTCTTTAAAATCAATTGCATTGTATGATATGGAAGAGCGAGGTCTCTTGACACAAGTAGGTATTACTTTTTTGTAAAAATTTGATGTTACTGAATAAATATTTTTTGTTTCTTTTTTTATATATTATTCTAATAGTATTATTATTTCCGCGAAACTAAAGTTAATAAAAAAATAACAATTGCTTAGTAATAACTCTGACAAGTCACACCAATAATTATACCAAGCCAAGCAGTTAATTTAAGTCCTACATTTTAATATCGGCAAGAGAGTTTTAGTTTTTCTTATCGATTTGCAGTCGGGTATAGGAATAGTAAAATGGTAATGAGATTGAAGTTTCTTTGAAGGTAAAGCTTGTTTCTTTACATAATGATGATAGAGGTAGAATACCAAGGCCAGGAATTATTGCAAAGGTTGACTACATAATTTCCGAAATACAAACTACAAAATGTGTTTACTTCAAAAGCAGAAAAATAAGTTTTTCATAAAAATAAGTAACCTTAGAGGAGGTCGATGGCGGAGAAGTTCTATGGCGCAGTGGTTTAGCGCCTGGCCCAGCGATTGCGGAGGTTAAGCAACTTTCGCAAGGGTCGGTCATGGGATGGGTGACCAAAAATATATTATTTCGAGTTCCTCCGTTCTTCGGAAGGCACGTTAAGCCTTTGGGTCCCGGGTGCATTTTCAGTCATTAACACCCACCAATCTGCATTGGTGCCCGCGTGGTGGGTTATTATGGCCTATCCTCCTTATCCATCCATAAGGAAGGCCATTAAAAATGGCTGATGGTCAAGTAACCTTAACTTAGTATCTACAGCAAGTGCTCACCTAATCATATTTTTGTCACGTTCTCTTCAAGCCAAAACTACTAGGTAGGTACTTATACTAACCTTGACGTGAGGTGTGAGTTATGATGTTCCCTTTATATTCTGGCTGTGAGAGCCTCCACAGTTGCAGAATACGTCTAACTTCAAAGTGATGTCTTTTACCAGTAAATGAAGTTGTATAGTGCCTTGACGTGAGATTGTTGTTCCTTTTATATCCTGGCAGTAGGAGCCTCCATAGTTGCTCTTCAGAATACGTCCAACTTCAAATTGATGTCTTTAACTGTAGATAAAGCTGTATAGTGCCTTAATGTGAGATTGTTCTGTTCCTTTTATATCCTGGCATAGAAGCCTCCATAGTTGCTCTTCAGAATACGTCCAACTTCAAAATTATGTCTTTTACCTGTAATGAATGAAGTTGTATAGTGCCTTGGCGTGAGATTGTGCTGTTCCTTTTATATCCTGGCATTAGAAGCCTCCATAGTTGCTCTTCAGAATAGGTACTTTAGAATGATAATACTAAAAAATAAGATTGTCTCATATGTACCAACTACCATTGTGCATATTCCAGATCCGGCACGGTGCGTGATGCGCACGCCGGCATGCGCGGGCGGCGCGGTGGCGCGCTGGTCGCAGGCAGCGGCGGGGCCCGCCGGTGCGCCCGCGCACGCCCACGCTGCACACGACCTCGACGACCAACTCAACGTCTCCTTCCCATACGACCATGAGATCAACCATCGGTTTGCGTTGTGGTAAGCAACTTTTTTATTCAACAACGGGTAACGCCTTCACCTTACATGAAGTTAAGTGACGATAAGGCCGAATGTGGAAGCGCACTACACCCGGAATCCTCACCACTGGGCCCTGTGGCCCACGCCACGCACGACCTCAACCACGATCAACTCAACGTCTCCTTCCCATACGACCATGAGATCAACCATCGGTTTGCATTGTGGTAAGCAACTTTTTTTTATGCAACAACAGGTTAGTGCTTAACCTTCACTTCACCTGATGTTAAGTGACGATAAGGCCGAAGGTGGAAGCGCACTACACCCGCAATCCTCACCACTGTGGAACTGGCTATATTACCTGTATCTGCCGGAACACAATAATTTTTTAATTGTTGTTATGGCTTGACTAAAGGTATGATTCCGATCTCTGCAGCAAGCAGCAGTGTTGCCGCAGCAGTGCACTCAAAATTAAACCGTAATATTAAGAAAGGCGGCTCAATTTGAAGCGACCGGAGAACACTTCTCCGCTCATTTCAAAATGAGCCTTTTAATCATAAAATTACGTTTCAACTTGGAGTGCACTGCTGCTTGCTGCCGAGATCAGAATTATACCTTAAGGCTTAGGTAAGATAACTTTGGCTATCTTTAACGCAGAAAGACTGAGGTGATAATATTTTAAGTCTTGTTAATATTGCAAGATGACCACACCGGAATGCAATGTGCAATAATTGTGTTAGCTGTCATAAAGCAAACACTCGGCATTTACTGCCAATTGAGCCAGACACAATAGAATCTATTGTTTGGCATCAGCGGGTTAAAAATTATTATTTGTATGTTATATAACGCTAAAATTTCTAATTGATAGTAATCGCTAGCGTTTCCTCTTGCCCACGATTCTTAGTTGATTATAAATAACGGTCACCCATCCTGATGCCGTACGAAAGCCCCGCTCCTCAAATAAAGGGACGAATACTGTCCAATAACAATATTACTCAAGGCCCGCCGCGAGTTCAACCTTTTTCCCTGGTTCCACCCACCCAAAATGAAACATGTCTTAGCTAGATTTTAAGTTGACCTCAAAGTACCAAAATGTGAAAGGCCATCAAAATCCAGCGGTTTTTGCGTGATGCGTGCACAAACATATAGATTAAAATTTCAAAATACAGTTTTTTAATATTATAATTCAGGCATGTCAAACATGCGGCCCTTTACACGTTTGACTGCAGCCCGATCCAATTTTAAAATCATCCTTCTGATGCTCCCCGCAAGCGTGCCTCAATAATAATTCAAAAAGTAACACTTTATCCATGAAATGAGTTTTAATTTTCTTTAAAGTTAGATTTTGCGGCCCACTGATTCTACTGTCAATATGAATTTGGCCCACCAATAATTTGAGTTTAACATCCCTCAGGGATATTACAACCTCTTAAAACTTGCCAGGTTTATGAATTGCAATAGTTACATCTCTTTCTCGCTGTATAGCAAATAAAAGAGACGCATTGATAGCGTCGTTGAGTTGAGCATTCGGAAAACTAGCAAAAATATATATAGTCAGGTGGGGTAAGTGAAACACCTAACCATATCTAAGAAACTATCGTAGTTTATTCTCATAGCGATGTGTCGATAAAGCAGGAATGACGAATTACTTCCCTTAATACAACACAGATATCGCTGCGATCATTAAACTAGCTAGTAAACCAAAAAGAAATTCATTAGATGTCAAAACGCAAAACACGATGTTTTTTTGATAAATCTTTAAAACTGGACCCTAATTTATGAGAATTTGATACATTTTGGATATTAACGGTTAAACATGATCCTTTTGTCCTGTTTTTAATTAAATGGACACAATATTTAAAGCTATTTTGGCCACTGTTTCACTTACCCCTTGTCAGGGGTAAGTGAAACACTTCTTAGCTTTTATATTCTTTTCGTGATTTTGTTTCTTAATGCAAGTCTTTAGATATTTATATTCATACCGTTAAAGGCTGATTTAATTAGGAGTACATTGCCTATACAGCTACTTTAATTGCGAGTTTTATAGCTTTACTATACCTTGTTAAATAAAATAAAAATAAAGTATGTTTCACTTACCCCACCTGACTATAGTTGATTTAGGTACAAATTTTCCATTCTCATATACTGGCTTTCTGTTTCAGGCAGGGCGACATAACCAGCCTAGAGGTAGACGCCATCGCTAACATAACGGATGAGACGCTGCTGGAGTGCGGCCCGGCCAGCGAACGCATCCTGGCCGCGGCCGGCAGCGGCCTTAAGGACGAGATACTCGCCAGGGCGCGAGGTGAGAACCACGATTGTAACAGGCGAGCAATGCTGGAGTGCGGCCCGGCCAGCGAGCGCATCCTGGCCGCGGCCTCAAGGACGAGATACTCGCCAGGGCACGAGGTGAGAATCACGATTGTGACAGGCGAGCAATGCTGGAGTGCGGCCCGGCCAGCGAGCGCATCTTGGCCGCGGCCTCAAGGACGAGATACTCGCCAGGGCACGAGGTGAGAATCGCAATTGTGACAGGCGAGCAATGCTGGAGTGCGGCCCGGCCAGCGAGCGCATCCTGGCCGCGGCCTCAAGGACGAGATACTCGCCAGGGCACGAGGTGAGAATCACGATTGTGACAGGCGAGCAATGCTGGAGTGCGGCCCGGCCAGCGAGCGCATCTTGGCCGCGGCCTCAAGGACGAGATACTCGCCAGGGCACGAGGTGAGAATCACGATTGTGACAGGCGAGCAATGCTGGAGTGCGGCCCGGCCAGCGAGCGCATCCTGGCCGCGGCCTCAAGGACGAGATACTCGCCAGGGCACGAGGTGAGAATCACGATTGTGACAGGCGAGCAATGCTGGAGTGCGGCCCGGCCAGCGAGCGCATCTTGGCCGCGGCCTCAAGGACGAGATACTCGCCAGGGCACGAGGTGAGAATCGCAATTGTGACAGGCGAGCAATGCTGGAGTGCGGCCCGGCCAGCGAGCGCATCCTGGCCGCGGCCTCAAGGACGAGATACTCGTTAGGGCACGAGGTGAGTACCACGATTCGGAAAAATCGCGCTCTAAAAACTACGAAATAAGAAAAGTCGAGTTCAAAAATCATTATCAAGAATAACCGTAATCGGATGCCACTCGATCCTAGACACGCACGACATAAATGACTATAGGCTGTAATTGAAGCGTGAAGCCTGTGGCACAAAATAACTAACAATACAAGTACAGAAACAACATTCCGCAAAATTATTTAAATAAGTAGCTACTTTTGCTGCGAAACAATAAAGTCGCGCAGCGCTAAGGCTAATGGCCTACTGTTATTTATTCACCCAGTAGTTGCCTCTCTTTCTATCGCGAGCTCTCACCTTTTTAACCGACTTCAAATTTGAAAAGGAGAAGGTTATCTATTCGTCGCGTATTTTTTTTTATATGTATGTACACCGATTACTCGAAGACGGCTGAACCGATTGAAATGATTCAAACGTTATAACATGAGGTTTGTTCCCAAGTTGGTCCCATTTTTTGAAATTTTGAAATCGGTTCTGTAGTTTTCAAGTAATAATGAAAATTCTGTCGTCGTATTCGTTACCATTTTATATGAATTCAGGCGGATTTTCAACCATTACTTTTTGCTTATGACAATCAAAAACAAGTTAAGTACCTATTTATTGTCAAGAACGTTCTGGACTAGGGTTGAACTGCGAAGGTCCAACGGAACTCTTGTGGAAATTGAGTTACTCGGGGTATACCATCGAAAAATGTGAAACATTATAACGTTTTATTTTATAAAATCATCGCTTACATACATACATACATACATACATACATACACTCACGCCTGTTTCCCATGGGGGTAGGCAGAGACTATGGATCGCCACCTGCTACGATCCTTGCACACTTCTTTCGCTTCATTCATATCCATCAATCTTTTCATACATGCCCTGCGGTTTTTGTCACTGCGTACACCAGCCTTTTTTATAATAACCTCTATTTGGTCCGCGTAGGTTTTTCTGGGACGCCCTCGTGCAATCGTTCCTTCCACATTCGCACAGTATATCTCTTTCGTGATTCGCCTTTCATTCATCCTCTCTAAGTGACCAAACCACTGGAGCATTCCTTTCTCAATTCTTGTCACTATATCATCTTTCAGACCACACCTTTTGCGAATCACCTCATTGCTCACTCTATCACTCAGTTTTACTCCGCATATTTTCCTCAACGATCGCATCTCTACCGCATTTATTCTGCTTTCATTCTTCTTCTGCCATACCCAAGATTCACTTCCATACATCAGTGTCGGTACCAGCACTCCGCTATGAATAGCCATTCGCGCCTTTGCAGAAACGGTTTGGCTACTCATAACCGAGTGTATAGCACCACTCACCGAATTTCCTTTCTTCACTCGCTACCACAAAAAAGTTTAAAATAAAAAAGCATTTTAAAAAAAGCAAAACCACCTTCAAAAACCTTAAAAAACAGCTCTATAAAAAGCAAGAAATAATGTTCAAATCGATTAATTAAAACACGTCTATTGAAGTCGGGTGGGGCTTTTAGAATATAAACAATACAATAAGTAGAAAAATACTTCCCGCTCCACCCGACTTCAATAGACGTGTTTTAATTAATCGATTTGAACATTATTTCTTGCTTTTTATAGAGCTGTTTTTCGAACAATCGAACGTGATTGGTTTCAAGAGAAAGCTTATAGATAGAGTGCGTTTTATCGGATACTTCCTCTGATATTATGTTGGCAATGCCGTCATTGTAATCTTATTGCGATGGATTAAGGTTCAAAATTAAATAGATTTTCGGAAAACCATCATAATAGCATAGGTAATATCAGCACACTAGGTCCGATTATCATCGCAGCACACAATGTATGACGCAGAGTTTGTTGCAGAATGCCGCGCCGGTGAGGTGGTGGTGACGGGCGGGCACTCGCTGGCGTGCCGCGCCATCATACATGCTGCGTGGCCGCACGCCGCGCCGCCCAGCGTGCTGCACACCTGTTACAAGTCAGTATACTTCCGGCAAACGTTTATGCAAACTTGTATGGAAGTGAATCTTGGGTATGGCAGAAGAAGAATAAAAGCAGAATAAATGCGGTAGAGATGTGATCGTTGAGGAAAATGTGCGAAGTAAAATTGAGGGATAGAGTGAGCAATGAGGTGATTCGTAAAAGGTGGGGTCTGAAAGATGATATAGCGACAAGAATTGAGAAAGGAATGCTCCGGTGGTTTGGCACTTGGAGAGGATGAATGAAAGGCGAATCACGAAAGATATACAACCTGTTACAAAAGTACCCCTAATCCCGGAAATGCCAATGAGTATTAATGAAATGAAAATGATGGGCGCTGTTCTTTATTTTTTAGCTATTATATTTACGGAGAAAAACGATGTCGAAGTTTTGCAAAAATATCGACAAGAATTTGAAAGATTCCCAATCTGCTGTTCCGGTCAGTTCCGGTCATTGGCTTCTAAATCAAAGACTATTCGTTTTTCAGACTGGTCACATCTGTAGATATTTGTACCTACGTTTATATACATTACAGTGGCCTAAGTAAGCTAGTTATGACATAAGCGTATTTAAAATAACATAAATACCTGAGACATAACAGTGACGTAATTTCTAAATTACATAGTTACTGAATTAATATTTATTTCAAAAATGTAAAATTAATCTCTGCACACCATTCCGAAAAGACACGTAAGCGTCATCAGCTGTATTTAAATACCATGGATAAGTTAACTAAATTACTAATTTTACCTAGAGAGTTCTTGCTTTGATAGATATTTCAAGCAGGTTCCAGAAGTCCTATCTGTTGTTGTTTAATCTTTGAAATCGTGTTTGACCGCGGTCGTGTCCGCGGACGCGGACAAATATCGGCATCACACAAAGCATCAAACGAAGCCGCCGCGACGCGCGCTAATGTACAGTAAAAAAATTACAGTAGTCTTAGTTGTTCTGTTTAGTGTAAAATTCGTTAATAGATTTTATGGTATTAAAATATCTGTAGGTGCAATGCGATTAATTTAGCTTTGTACAACAGAAGTGAACACCTTCAGAGCGCTTGCGGTACATAAGGATGTATTTTAATTTGTTGAAATCTGTGCGCAGCGCACCATAGCTACATTCTCGAGTGAAGTTGCCGCGGATCACAGTCTATTGTCAATTTAATCGCATGTTTAGTATTGATAGATTCATTTTTTTTATTTTAATGAGATGTAATGATAGGATAAAAAGATATAATCGGACGTTGTGAAAAGAAATGTATGAAATCTCTACTGTTGTTATTAACGAAAAGACTAGCTGAACAGTGTTGGAAAAAAATAAGATTTTCGAAAAAGGTAATGAAAAATTACTCTTTGGAATATTTTAAAAACATGTAAATATAGGTAAATAGATTTACAACAACTTTAATCAAATCGTTACCTACCTAATAATTACTAAATGAATGAAGCGCGCGTACTTTTATACTTTTACTATGATGCGGGTCGGCTTGTCCTTTGTGCGTCGTCGGGGGTCTGGGACTTATCGTCGAAAGTTGTTTCGTCCATATCGATGGGCTATTTTGCCGGTGGGTCGTTTCGCCGAGGGGCCGTTTGGCGGTGGACTTATATCACTAATAACTAGTGTGTTTCTTTGAGCACCGTGTTGTCGAAGAGCAAATAAAATAGTCTCGATTAAAAAGTTTTATTCAAAAAAAAAATAGTGAAGTTTAGTTACTTTTCAATAAAATAAACCACTACTCGCATCATTAAAAAAAAACGGCAAGTGCGAGTCGGACTCGCGCACGACGGTTTCCGTCCCAAAAAATAGAAAAAAATCACGTTTGTTGTATGGGAGCCCCCCTCAAATATTTATTTTATTCTATTTATAGCATATGTTATTATAGCAGCAATAGAAATACACGATCTGTGAAAATTTCAACTGTCTACCTGTAGTCGTTATAAATATGGAGCAAAAAACGGCAAAAAAAACACGTTGGTTGTATGGGAGCCCCCCTTAAATATTAATTTTATTCTGTTTTTAGTATTTGTTGTTATAGCGGCAATAGAAATACATCATATGTGAAAATTGTAATAAAAGAACTAGACGGAGGGTAGACCGATTCGTCTGCCAATAACATCTACCCGCACGCAACAATCGACAGTTCTTCCGTGATCATGGCGCATGCAACTGCGCCGAAATATCGGAGTCTCAAAAATAAACAGGTACATGGTGTAAATCCCGACATAGTTTATTCTATTAACGTCAATAACCATGGAAATTTAAAGCGGAGTCTTCGTAATAGGGTCCCGTTTTTACCCTTTGGGTACGGAACCCTAAAAATCAATTTTGACTACTGAATACAAATTTTAGGGTTCCGTACCCAAAGGGTAAAAACGGGACCCTATTACTAAGCCTCCGCTGTCCGTCTGTCTGTCTGTCTGTCACCAGGCTGTATCTCATGAACCGTAATAGCTAGACAGTTGAAATTTTCACAGATGATGTATTTCTATTGCCGCTATAACAACAAATGCTGAAAACAGAATAAAATAAATATTTAAGGGGGGCTCCCATACAACAAATGTGATTTTTTGCCGTTTTTGGTACGGAACCCTTCGTGCGCGAGTCCAACTCGCACTTGGCCGGTTTTTTAGATTTTATTTCTCTTTCGATGGAGT
The DNA here is from genome assembly GCA_928269145.1 of Agriphila tristella. Taxonomy (NCBI): domain Eukaryota; kingdom Metazoa; phylum Arthropoda; class Insecta; order Lepidoptera; family Crambidae; genus Agriphila; species Agriphila tristella. The sequence continues at coordinate 24,131,932 of OV743440.1, read as the reverse complement.
GGCGTTCGAGGAAGTGTGTTGTCGGTGATTTAGGCTTTCCTTCGGGTGGTTTTTCGGTGGGGTGACCCGTCGGTGGAATGGCCCATCGATGAAGTGAATCTTCGATAATATGGCGGCAAGAAATGGCTTTCGACGAAGTGGATTTCGGTGATCGGTTCTAGAGCCGTCTTTGACCGCGGACCGATCGGTCCGCGGACAGAGTTCACGCGAGGGCATAGTCTTGAAATAGTGATGTGGTAAAACATTGTCGATATTTTTATTAACGATTCAAATTTGCAATTTTAGACGAAATTAAAACTTAATACTAGGAATTTAAGAACTTTACAGAGGACTCTTTACATGATGTACTTCAACCACCTTTCGGGATTAGGGGTATTTTTGTAACACCTTGTATATTGTGCGAATATGGAAGGAACGATTGCACAAGGGCGTCCCAGAAAAACCTACGCGGACCAAATAGAGGTTATTATAAAAAAAAGCTGGTGTACGCAGTGACAAAAACCGCAGGGCATGTATGAAAAGATTGATGGATGTGAATGAAGCGAAAGAAGTGTGCAAGGATCGTAGCAGGTGGCGATCCATAGTCTCTGCCTACCCCCAATGGGGGTGTAGGTAGGTAGCCCCATGGGAAGCAGGCGTGAGTGTATGTATGTAAATGTTACCGGCAATGTGTATTCTCCGGCATTGTATATGTCACCGGCAATGTATGAAACGCAGGCATTGTATACAATGCCTGGCCCTTTTAGGCAATGTATGAAATAGAATGAATATTATTGTCTATTTCATACATTACCTAGGCATTGTATACAATGCCTGCTGGTCCACAGGCAATGTGTAAAATAAAAAGATTTTGATCGAGGGGAGGGCTCGAGTGGGGGTCGGGGGGTGGTTGGGCTCGAGGGGGGCTCGAGGGGGGGGGTCGGGAGGTGGCTCGAGGGGGGTTCGGGGGGGGGGGGGCTCGAGTGAGGCTCGAGGGGGGCTTGGGGGGCTCGAGGGCGGCTTATTGAGTTTGGAACCGAACCTGCTTTACTCCTGTAGGTCCCGGGTTAGGTTAGAAATTAAAGGCGAGCGCGTAGCGCAGCGGAGCGTGAGCCTTAAATTTCGAGGTTATTTTTTTATAACAGACAACAGAAATAAACTTATTTTACACATTGCCGGTGGACCAGCAGGCATTGTATACAATGCCTAGGCAATGTATAAAATGAATATCATTTCATACATTGCCTGATCGTTTAGGGCATTGTATACAATGCCGGAGAATACACATTGCCGGTAACATATACAATGCCTAGGCATTGTACACAATGCCTGAGACGATCAGGCAATGTATGAAATGATATTCATTTTATACATTGCCTAGGCATTGTATACAATGCCTGGCCCTTTTAGGCAATGTATGAAATAGAATGAATATTATTGTCTATTTCATACATTACCTAGGCATTGTATACAATGCCTGCTGGTCCACAGGCAATGTGTAAAATAAAAAGATTTTGATCGAGGGGAGGGCTCGAGGGGGGGCTCGAGCGGGGGTCGGGGGGTGGTTGGGCTCGAGGGGGGCTCGAGGGGGGTCGGGAGGGGGCTCGAGGGTGGCTCAAGGGGGGGCTCGATTGGGGTTCGGGGGGGCTCGAGGGCGGCTTATTGAGTTTGGAACCGAACCTGCTTTACTCCTGTAGGTCCCGGGTTAGGTTAGAAATTGAAGGCGAGCGCGTAGCGCAGCGGAGCGTGAGCCTTAAATTTCGAGGTTATTTTTTTATAACAGACAACAGAAATAAACTTATTTTACACATTGCCGGTGGACCAGCAGGCATTGTATACAATGCCTAGGCAATGTATAAAATGAATATCATTTCATACATTGCCTGATCGTTTAGGGCATTGTATACAATGCCGGAGAATACACATTGCCGGTAACATATACAATGCCTAGGCATTGTACACAATGCCTGAAACGATCAGGCAATGTATGAAATGATATTCATTCTATACATTGCCTAGGCATTGTATACAATGCCTGGCCCTTTTAGGCAATGTATGAAACTAGCTTCTGCCCGCGACTTCGTCCGCGTGGATATTAGACGAAACCTTCAACCAGGATCCGGCCAGCCATTTTTACGCGATTAGGCGAGTCCCCATCAAGCGCGCTGCCTCGCGAGGCAAGACATTTGCCGCGTGTGGCAGGCCTCGCACAAGGCTTCCAGTTCCCGTTCCCGATCCCGCTCCCGCTCCCGTTCCCCGTTCCCGTTCCGTTCCTGTCCCGTTTGCGTTCCCGTCCCGTAAACGTCCCGTAACCATCCCGTACCCCTTCCGTTTCCGTTCCCGTTCCCATCCTGTTCCTGTCCCGTTCCCATCCTGTTCTCGTTCCCGTTTCTGTCCCGTTATATTCCCGTTCCGTTCACGTTTCGTTCCCGTTCCCATTCCCGTTCCGTTCCCGCTGCGTTCCCGTCCCGTAAACGTCCCCTAACCGTCTCGTACGCCTTACGTTCCCGTTTTTTGTTCCCGTTCCGTTCCCGTCCCCATCCTGTTCTATTCCCGTTCCGTTCCCGTTTCATTCCAGTTTCGTACCTGTTTTGTTCCTGTTTCGTTCCTGTTTCGTTTCCGTTCCGTTCCCGTTACGTTCCTGTTTCATTCCCGTTTCGTTCCGTTCCCGTTCCTGTACCCGTCCCGTTCTAGTTCCCGTTACCGTCTCGTTCTCGTTCCGTTCCGCTCCGTTCCGTTACGTTCCGTTCCGTTCCGTTCCGTTCCGTTCCGTTCCGTTCCGTTCCGTTCCGTTCCGTTCCGTTCCGTTCCGTTCCGTTCCGTTCCGTTCCGTTCCGTTCCGTTCCGTTCCGTTCCGTTCCGTTCCGTTCCGTTCCGTTCCGTTCCGTTCCGTTCCGTTCCGTTCCGTTCCGTTTCGTTCCGTTCCGTTCCGTTCCGTTCCGTTCCGTTCCGTTCCGTTCCGTTCCGTTCCGTTCCGTTCCGTTCCGTTCCGTTCCGTTCCGTGCCGTTCCGTTCCGTTCCGTTCCGTTCCGTTCCGTTCCGTTCCCGTGCCCGTTCCGGTTCCGGTTCCCGTTCCCGTTCCCTGGATGTGCATGTCCAGGTCCAGGTCCATATGTGTCATTTCCACCGCGTTGGACTTCAAAATAAATCTCATTTTCGCAATCACCATCCCATAAAACCTCAAGAACGACATCCATATCGATTTTTATGTTACTCACCCCACTTACCCTCTAAGGGGTTGATTTTCAAAATCCCAAAATATATATTTAGACGTGCTCCTACGAATTTTAATAGTTGTAATTTCGATTTTGTATTCTTTTTCCATACAAAATTTGAACCCCATTTTTACCCCTTTAGGGGTTAAATCATGTCCACCGTGTTGGACTTCAAAATAAATGTTATTTTTGCAATCGTCATCCCAGAAAACCCCAATAATGACATCTATATCGATTTTTATGTTTACTCACTCCATTTACCCCCTAAGGGGTTGATTTTCAAAATAACAAAATATATATTTGCCTATTTATTTTTAGATATGCTCCTACGAAGTTTAAAGTTGTAATGTCCATTTTATATTATTTTTCCATACAAAATTTTAACCCCATTTTCACCCCTTTAGGGGTTAAATCATGTCCACCATGTTGGACTTCAAAATAAATGTCATTTTTGCAATCGTCATCCCAGAAAACCCCAATAACGACATCTATATCGATTTTTATGTTTTTTTAACCCTTTTCACCCCCATTTCATCCCCTTTGTCCTAATCCTAACAAAGACAATATACGTTGCTTTAGATTTCTATCCATAAGCCTAAATTATAAATTTAGCGATTTTTACTTTGAAAATGAAGGATTTTCTTTTATACACAACTTCATCCCCCTTTTGACCCCTTCGGGGGTAGAATTTTGAAAAACGCTGAGACCCGTATTTATTAATTTTCAATCGTCAGCCTAAACACAAAATTTTAAGATTCTAGCTTCTAAACTGAGGGACTTTCATACAAACTTTCATCCCTTATTTCATCCCCTTAGGGATGGAATTTTCAAAAATCCTTCCTTAGTGGATGCCTAAACTGTATAAAGTATCCGTGTGCAAAATTTCAAGTCTCTAGGTCCAGTGGTTTGGGCTGTGCGTTGATAGATCAGTCAGTCAGTCAGTCAGTCAGTCAGTCAGTCAGTCAGTCAGTCAGTCAGTCATTCAGTTTACGATTTTATATATTAAGATAGAATGAATATTATTGTCTATTTCATACATTACCTAGGCATTGTATACAATGCCTGCTGGTCCACAGGCAATGTGTAAAATAAAAAGATTTTGATCGAGGGGAGGGCTCGAGGGGGGGCTCGAGCGGGGGTCGGGGGGTGGTTGGGCTCGAGGGGGGCTCGAGGGGGGTCGGGAGGGGGCTCGAGGGTGGCTCAAGGGGGGTCGGGGGGGGCTCGATTGGGGTTCGGGGGGGCTCGAGGGCGGCTTATTGAGTTTGGAACCGAACCTGCTTTACTCCTGTAGGTCCCGGGTTAGGTTAGAAATTGAAGGCGAGCGCGTAGCGCAGCGGAGCGTGAGCCTTAAATTTCGAGGTTATTTTTTTATAACAGACAACAGAAATAAACTTATTTTACACATTGCCGGTGGACCAGCAGGCATTGTATACAATGCCTAGGCAATGTATAAAATGAATATCATTTCATACATTGCCTGATCGTTTCAGGCATTGTATACAATGCCTAGGTAATGTATGAAATAGACAATAATATTCATTCTATTTCATACATTGCCTAAAAGGGCCAGGCATTGTATACAATGCCTGCGTTTCATACATTGCCGGTGACATAAACATTTCGACGCTCTTTGGACGGAGGAGTGGGGAAAAGTTCTTGCATGTCGCGCGCGCCCCTCTCCTCACTATTCAAAAAACGCGTTCTGCGCAATCCCCACCCGATTTTAAGATGTTTACCGGCTGCTTTACTATACATAAATGTATACTTTTGATATTGTATTGATTGTATGTTATGTGAAATAAAACACTATTTAACAGATACTAGCGCGGTTTTTTTGAAAGTACTGAAGTAATTAGTTGGTATTTGGATTTTTTATTTGAACCACGGCCAAATGAGTTGTTCTACACACCCTCTACCAACGAATGATATTGAAATATATAGAAAGGCCTTTATAAGCCGAATATTTACTGCAGACAATCTTTATATCAGTTATTAGTATTTTTGGAGTTAATAAAGGTCAAGTAGCTTCCGCACGCGTCAATAAAAAGTATTCTTTGTTTTAATTCAGGTTATAAACTATATGTATGCTATGAACTTGTTGGGTCTTAATTTAATAAATTTTATAAGTTGTTTAAATAACATGACTTTGTATTATAAGGCCCTCAATATTTGTCTAAAAAGGAGTTGTAAAATTTACTTTCCTGGAGTGTGTAGCTCAAAAATGTTTGGGAAATAGGAAAAAGTGAATAGAATTAAAGTTATAGAAAATTTGATAAGCTTTCATTTCATCTTATAACATTTTTCGCTTACAACGCACCATTTTTGAGATATTGGTGAAAAACCTAAAAGAGAGGGGGACAAAGGTCCCAAACCTTTGTCCCCCTCCTCCCTCCGTCTCACCTCCTAGACGTCAGGACTTTTAGTATATTTTGTCCCTAAACACCCTGAATACATTTCTGAAGAAATCGCTTAGGTTCCCGGCGATTTTTGTCAATTTCTACGTAGTTTTCAGCCGAGACGCACGTAATGGACAAAGAACAAAAATATTGACTTGCCTTTTATTACGGCGTAAAAGGCCTGACATAATCATAAGCGTACTCGTAGACTACAGACTTTCTATCGGCCGACAGTTTAGTCGGGCTCTCCAATCAGTATGAAGAAGTATGCAAGTGCGCACACTACAACGATTCGGTATCGGCCGATTCTTCATACAAAACCAACTATCGGGCCAACTATCGGCCGATAGAAAGTCTGTAGTCTGCGGGCACGCTAAGATGTCACTAATACAGGGTTTTCCCTTTTAACGGCGTTAAGATGAAAGGGTTTTTCTATGTAAATACCAAGCCTTTTTTTCCGCAGTGCGGTCAGAAGTATACACCTCCCACAAGCACAAAACATTCGCGCGCTGAGGCGCGGTAGATTCTGCAGCAAAACACAGATTAGGTTGCGGTATTATTTTTGCGCGGTTTTTTTTTCGCAAGTGCGTGCAGATTATACATTTTTCTTTTGTCACAGAATTTTGCGGAAAAAATCGCCCTGATTAAATTGGCAATGCGGGTTAAGCCTAAGCTTTAACCGTTTAAAAGCAGATCGCACGCGGCGAGCTCGCTTCGCTTCGAACTCGCAGGCAAATAAATCGAATCGCCAGTGTGATAGATACGGCTCTGCCTTAGGAAATTTGTTTAATTTTACCGTGGTTTTGTTCGCAGGAACATCCTGTCGCGGGCCAGCTCGCTGGGCGTGCGTAGTATAGCGCTGTGCGCGGCCAGCGCTCACAGGCATGTCCCGCCCGCCGCGCACGCGAGCTATGCGCTACGTGAGTACCATACAGTCATAATATGATGGATTGTACAGTGTTATTGTCACCCAGGGAATGATAACGTTAATTTTAAATGCAACGTTATTTCTTACTTTTTTACCGTTAATTTTAAAATTAACGTTATGTCAATAAATAACGTTAATTTTACCGGTATTTTTACCGGTAGGATCATGCCGGATTCTGGGCCATGATGCGCATTAACCATACATATCTCATTGACTTTGACTTTGAAATGTCATATAATAGGAAAATGACAAAACAATTATAACTGTAAACAGCTCCTTAAGATTGAGATTTCTCTTTTCTCCCGCATTATATTTTAATGACATTCTTCCCACGCAATTAGTATAAAATTACTATAGTATATTGGTAATTTCATCAAAGCGCATCATGGCCTAGCTTGTATAGAAAAATCGGCATAATCCTTTACCGATAAAATGTTTTAACGTTATTTTTTTATCGTTATTTTTTTAATGGTATTTCAATCCCTGTTGTCACCTTTTCAAGATATTGAATAATATCATTATACCATCGAGGATAAATTCAAGCTGCAGCAATATGCCATAGTGTGTTCGTATGCGAACCTCGCTGCGCGCTCCGCATTTTGCATCCGATGCAAATGAACACGAAGGGAAAGGAAGAAGTTCGCAACAGCGTCCACATTGAGCTTCACGAACCTGCAACATAGATTCGCGGTGCACGAGGTTCGCGAACCTAAGTGGGTATCCACATTAACGTTTCTTCAGTTGTTCGAAATTTCCTCTAAGCACTTTGACAAACGATACGACTTGTTAATTTTCTTTTTTTTTTATACCGAGAAAAAATGCATTTACCCATCTTCCCAAGCAGGTGAACAGGGGGTTTATATTTGGGGCTCGCCAGAAGGGGATCACAATATTTAACGTTGCGGCTCCATGATGATGGAACCTCGGGAGGGAAGACTGCACTAAAAGCCCGGTACTCGCCGTCATGTGCCGCCCTGGTTGGTTGGCCCTGAGGGTCCCTGTGTGGGAGTCCGGCGGCAGCCCGGTTTCCGGGACTCTCGCGGTTGGGAGATGGCCGAGCAAGTTTAGCCATCTCCCCAGACAGTTGAGACCGTGCAAGGCAGGCGATGGGTCACCCCCCACCGCCCGCTTGGCCTAATTTAGGAAACAATGAGGTGACGCCTCTTTATTTACCCCCGTCCGTCTGTGGCGGAGAAGTACCGTCTGAGTATCCTCTTTGCGTTCTTTCCGCTATCACCTTCTGGAGGACGACATCCTCACAGAAGAAGACTACCGCTTGCCATGATCTCTCACTGTCCAGCATCGCATTGATGACGTTGGGCAGAAAGAGATCCCTCTCCCCCTACTGCCACGAGCTCCGGGCGCCGCTCCGACTACACAGGGCCCGCCTCGTGTGTTGCGCAGTATAGAATAGAATGGCACTTCGGAGTCTTCTCGTGTTGAATGCGATGCAAAAACTCGCCGAAGTGTCCGTGATCTATGAGGATCTGCGTGAGGCGGTACGTCATCGTCAATCGTTCAATACGTTTGAGGGAATACGCTTGCCGGACACCCTCAGAAATCCCCAGGATTTTCCATTGAGTTTTTTACAAGTTGTAAGGTTTTTTGCGAGTTTTTATTTTTTTCTATTAACGAAATCTATTAATGAAATATTAACTAATATAAGGGTGAAAACATATTAGTTAAATAAACGAAAACATTTGTAGCGTTTAATTTAAAGTGTTTTGATGAACGGATTTGTGGAATAAATATTTTCATAAGGAAAATTCTTGTTTTTTTTTTAATACAAGACTTGTAAGTTTTGATAAACAGGGCACAGCTGTTGTTGTTGGGGGCGTGCCTGCCAACGCACAGACTAACCGCCTCTGTGGTCTAGTGGTTCGCCTACCCGTATAAGACGCAGGGGATTCGATTCCCAGGAGGGGTATAATTTGTACTCGGTTTGGTTGGTGATAGAACTTATTTTTAGTCCTGGCTAGCTACCACCATCTTACCTAAGTCTGATGCCATAACAACAATTCAAAAATTGTTGTGTTCCGGCAGTTAGAGGTAAGGTAGCCAGCAGTGGCGAGGGGTGAAATTATGGCGAAGGTAAGCCGTTCTACAACAATGTTGTGAACTGCATAGTGGATCGGTGGGGTGGGATTTCTAAAAGGTAAGCCGATGGGAATCGGCTTGTATGGACCCTTCGCCACTGGTAGCCAGTTCTTCAGTGTTGACTATTCCGGGTGTAGCGCGTTCAACTTCGGCTTTATCGTCATTTAACATCGGGTAAAATGAAGGCCAAGCACTATCCCTTTGTGCACAAAAAAGACTGCCGTAAAGGAGATCGTCTTAAGGCCTGGGCACACCGGCTGCGTAGAAACGCGCGCAAAGACGCGCAGCAAACGCATCAGTTTACGCGTTACGCAAGCGGTGTGCCATGTCTCAAGTTTCAGACATTACAACGTCATGGTACGTCTACGTGCACGCCAACGCATACGCTTGCGCATCCGGTGTGTTTCGCACTTTTTACACGCGCATCACTCGGGTTGCGATCACGCGCTGCGAGCTCCTAAGCAGCCAGTTCTTACTGTTGAGGGAGTCCACTAACATCGAAACCCCGTAGTAGAGGACCATGCTCCTGATAACCCCCGTAAACGATCGTCGGCGACTGGCGCTTGGTCCGCCGACTTCGTTAAAACGAAGCCGATCACACTGCAGACATTTTTCAAATGACTGTGGTGCAGCCGTGATTTTAATAGTTTATTCATACGGACGTGGCTACGTTACAGAGCAGCTATTGTCTGTGTTGCATCCGCCTTTGTATATACGAGGGTGCATTGATAAGTCCATGACTTTGTAATGAAGAAACACTTTTTTTTCGGAGTATTTTGTTTTATTTCTCTACATAATCTAATTGTAGCTCTGCGTATTCAGTCCAACGAAGTTCCTATTCCTACCTCTTTAACCAATTATTTTTTTCTTTCGTCGCCTGAAAACTGGTAACTGAAACGAGGGCCCATTTCAGACACCACCTCTTGGCTTGATGAAAATATTTGTCCGCCAAGACATTTATTCATGTTTGGTAGAAGAAAAAATCTCAGTGGGTTGGATCTAGAGAATAGGAAGGATTCGCATCTTCATTCGATGAGTTTTGATGTCATGAGTGCGCCGAGAGGATCATTAAGAAACAGTTAGAAGTCGCTTGAGCTTTTTGTTACCAAAAAAAATAATCTTTTGTCGAATTTGAAATAAATGTAGTGTAAAGATCTCTTAAGGAGTTTCTTTTTAAGATACAAAAGTAAATTACAATAAAAAATATTTCTTCTTTTCAAAGTCATGGACTTATCAATCCACCCACGCGTACGTGGGTGCCATAGCTCATTGCGGTGACAAAACAGCTCTCCGCCCGCGCGTCTTCTTCAAAGTGGTAGACAACGGTTTACCACTTTCGGGAGAAGACACTGGATATAAAATATATGAAATCAATACTACCTTTAATTTCCAGAGGCGATCCGCAAGCACCTGGAACAGCACCGATTGCCGTCGCTGGTGATCGTGGCGTGCGGTACCGCGGCCGACTGGGCTCTATGTCGCGCGCTAGCTCCGCGATACTTCCCGCTGGGCGCGCACGAGCGGCGCATACGCATCATACACAACCCGCACTCGCACCACAGCGCGCCACGTAAGTACACGGGAACTATGCGGCACCGACTGGGCTCTATGTCGCGCGCTAGCTCCGCGATACTTCCCGCTGGGCGCGCACGAGCGGCGCATACGCATCATACACAACCCGCACTCGCACCACAGCGCGCCACGTAAGTACACGGGAACTATGCGGCACCGACTGGGCTCTATGTCGCGCGCTAGCTCCGCGATACTTCCCGCTGGGCGCGCACGAGCGGCGCATACGCATCATACACAACCCGCACTCGCACCACAGCGCGCCACGTAAGTACACGGGAACTATACGGCACCGACTGGGCCCTGTGTCGCGCGCTAGCTCCGCGATACTTCCCGCTGGGCGCGCACGAGCGGCGCATACGCATCATACACAACCCGCACTCGCACCACAGCGCGCCACGTAAGTACACGGGAACTATACGGCACCGACTGGGCCCTGTGTCGCGCGCTAGCTCCGCGATACTTCCCGCTGGGCGCGCACGAGCGGCGCATACGCATCATACACAACCCGCACTCGCACCACAGCGCGCCACGTAAGTACACGGGAACTATACGGCACCGACTGGGCCCTGTGTCGCGCGCTAGCTCCGCGATACTTCCCGCTGGGCGCGCACGAGCGGCGCATACGCATCATACACACCCCGCACTCGCACCACAGCGCGCCACGTAAGTACACGGGAACTATACGGCACCGACTGGGCCCTGTGTCGCGCGCTAGCTCCGCGATACTTCCCGCTGGGCGCGCACGAGCGGCGCATACGCATCATACACAACCCGCACTCGCACCACAGCGCGCCACGTAAGTACACGGGAACTATACGGCACCGACTGGGCCCTGTGTCGCGCGCTAGCTCCGCGATACTTCCCGCTGGGCGCGCACGAGCGGCGCATACGCATCATACACAACCCGCACTCGCACCACAGCGCGCCACGTAAGTACACGGGAACTATACGGCACCGACTGCGCCCTGTGTCGCGCGCTCGCGCCCCGATACTTACAGCCTTACAGCCTTTAGGTGCAATTGGTCCAATTCACATTATTCGCGGTCGGTCCAATTCGCAGTTGGTCCAATTCGCAGTTGGTCCAATTCGCGATTGGTCCAATATGAAGTGTATTTCCAAAATTAAACAAAATAACACATTTAATAGTAATCGTGACTAATTAGGTATCGCAACCGATTAATGCACTCTTTTAAGTTGCAAAAATATATGAATATTTAAGTTAGTAAATTTTTATTTAAACATAAGTATACAAGAACTTAATTTTACCAACTGCGAATTGGATTAACTGCGAATTGGACCAACTGCGAATTGGACCATCTGCGAATTGGACATTTTTTTTAACATTGGACCAATCGCGAATTGGGCCAATTGCGCCTAAAGGCCTTACAGCCTCGCTCGCGACGCGGACACAAAATAGAGAGAGAACAGCAGTCGAGCTTAGTACTAAGTGGGAGCTGTCTATGTGCGTATGCGCATACGCACATAGACAGCTCTGGCCGACCGATGACACTGCGTCACGCACTCGAACTCGTTTGAGATCAGGGGCCCATTCGCGATAATTTTCAACGATAAAACCGATACTTAATCGTTACCGTTTCAGTCTCTTTTACAGAAAAATACTCGCTTTAGTTTTGTCAAAATTGTTCAACAATTTCAGCTATGGCTAAGGAGCCTATAATCAGATCTCCGTCGCGTATCATCGACGTGTATCATTTGGCTAGTTTGGACGCAAAACGATACCACCGTAGCTAATACACCCCGATCCGTATGTAACCGGGTATCTGAACAAGGCTTTGCGCCTTGTTTAGACTTTCGCAAGCTAATTTTGCTTAGCTTCGATATTGCTAAATGTGGCCACTTTTGGCAATATCGACATTCATAACTTATTGCTTATATTTGAGGCCATGAAAAAATATTTAAATATTGCACTTTACTCTTCTATTTGCGCAAAATAACTAAAACTTTTATTCTAAATCCTTAATAAAACGTAAATGATTTATTTCCATTGGTGGCGCTACTGAGCTTGACGAACCACCTTAAATCGTTCCTTTGTCGCTGCTCATACATACATACATATACTCACGCTTGTTTCCCATGGGGGTAGGCAGAGACTATGGATCGCCACCTGCTACGATCCTTGCACACTTTTTTCACTTTATTCATATCCATCAATCTTTTCATACATGCCCTGCGGTTTTTGTCACTGCGTACACCAGCCTTTTTTATAATAACCTCTATTTGGTCCGCGTAGGTTTTTCTGGGACGCCCTTGTGCAATCGTTCCTTCTACATTCGCACAATATATCTCTTTCGTGATTCGCCTTTCATTCATCCTCTCTAAGTGACCAAACCACCGGAGCATTCCTTTCTCAATTCTTGTCACTATATCATCTTTCAGACCACACCTTTTACGAATCACCTCATTGCTCACTCTATCACTTAGTTTTACTCCGCATATTTTCCTCAACGATCGCACCTCTACCGCATTTATTCTGCTTTCATTCTTCTTCTGCCATACCCAAGATTCACTTCCATACATCATGTCTTTGTTATTCGCGACTGCTTATCTATACTTAAAAATCGTTTTTTTGCCTAATAACTACATCATTGCACTGCCATAGCAAATAGTAATGTATATTACAGTTAATTTTCTCACGCATTATACTTTTGATTAAGATTAAAAAAAAATGATGCATATTCCCTATTAAGTATATTAGTAATGGAGAATTTCACTAAAGTTCGCAGGATGCGTAAATAATAGGACGCATGTTACTTTGTAATTCCTTATCTCAGATAACGGAATAGAAGCGGGTTATCGAGTATTGACGCTTTCAGTGTTATCGATTCTTTGCCGGAATCGACTGGTGTGTACAAAAATAAACCTTTATTAATATCACTGTTTGTAAAACAATGGCTTTACAAAGTCTTTCTTTCAACATGGAACTTAAGCCCCGACCTACTGGTATGTGTTTTGCTGTTTCTTATCATTATCATAAAATATAATCAACTAGCGGCCGCCCGCGACTTCGTCTGCGTGGAAAGTTTTTTCACTATCCATCTGGAAGTCTGGAACAATACCTTTTTTTCGGCATAAAAATACTTACCCTATGTCCTTCTCTGTAGCCCTGACAACGTGTATGTAAAATGTCATGATGATCGGTCTGAACGATATTTAAGACGTGAAGGCGTAACAAACAAACAGTCTTTCGCATTTATAATATTAGTAAGAATATTAGTAAAGAAGTAAGAATAGTGAGGATACTTTCACACTCGCGAGCGTTAAGATGTACTCACCAACTGTTTTTAATAAAAACTACCCTATTTTTACAATAGATGGCTGGTGAGCATAACCTTTCAAAAGTCTTTACTATTTGTTACAATGATTTTGGTTTTGAAATGTCATATCTGCAAAGAACCACATAAATTAAAATACAAAAAAGTACTTTTTTTCTTTACTGTTTGTTACTATCAATGATTTTGGTTTTGAAATGTCATATCTGCAAAGAACCACATAAATTCAAATACAAAAAAGTACTTTTTTCTTTGAAGTGTAATTTTAAGAATACTAACATTATGATTCACTACCTAATGTTTTATTGAAGTAGGTAAATTACGATACAAAAGGACGATAGAAGTTGTAGAAGAGTCATGATTGTAGAACAATGACCACCAGTGTTTCTTTCAGACAAAAATCTCCGGGGGGGCAATTAAGAGGTTTGGGGGAGCTCGTCCGTCGATCACTACACTAGTTTGCCCGTCTACCTACCTACACACAACTCATTTTTCTCCGGGGGGCACTAAGGCTGCTCCGGGGGGGGGGGGGGGGGGAACCGCCCCCCCGGAATAGTACCTGAAAGAAACACTGATGACCACTTATGCCACTTATCCTGGATCTGTTACTTGTATTATTTATTTGTTTAATAAAATTATATTTATGTATTATTTTGCTTAGTAGTCTAAGCTTCATAATTAATTAGTATTCTTATAGACAACGTATTTATTTTCTACTATAATAGCTTATCTTATCATTGCCCATTTCACAACTTATTGCTTAAGTGTATTCACTTCCAATGTTTACGCACGTACTCAACATTCAAATAAAACTCTTTTAACGGATACTGTCGTAGTTTTATTGAAAGTACTTTGACGATTAGTTGGTATTTAGTTTATTTTTCAATAAAACTGCGCTTGTATCCGTTAAAAGCGTTGTTATTTCAATATTGTTTAAATGTCTTTATTCAAAGTCAAAATCAAAAATAGCTTTATTAAAATAAACTTAATTATTAAGTATTTAGGTACTTTTGAATCGTCTATATTTTCCTACCACCCGTTCCAGACTTTTTTAACTGACAAGAAGAACGGACACAAGAAACTTATCAGCTTTAGCATAGCATAGTTTTATTTTGTACTATAGCGACTATTCTCCTCTACTTATATAACCGTATCGAATTAAATTCGCACAACTCGAGCGGATCGACACGAGACGCACTAAATACACGAATATATTAAACCTCGCAAACAAAATATGTCACTTTTTTGTAATTTTATGAAACCAAAGATCAACAATGAATATACTAAAATGTTAATAATTAATTGTCCTACAGGATCGATAAAGTAAAATATAAGTATTTTTTGGAAATGACTCATAAATAAATACGTAAATATTGGTACCTTTTTCGTGAAATTTTATATCGATCGAATGACTGAAATAGGGGATAAAATCTTATGGGAACCTAAACAAATTCCACGCGGAAATAGTCGCGAGCGGCCACTAATTAAATACAGGGTAATTTTGCGACCTCTTTACAAAATCAAATATTAGTTCAAGGAAGTAATAAAAAAAATTTGGTGAGATAATTATGAATTATTTCTTTTTAAATTCACAGTTTTCAGCCACTTTTTATGTCCAAAAAATTTAGGCGCGCACGCTCACCCTAGCGCAAGCGACGCGAGCGGGGGAAGGCGGGTGGCGGGAGGGGGACTCGCGCGAGTCGACCGTGCGATGCGCAAACAGTGACAACAATTTCAATTTGTGCAGGGAAAAGTTTGGAACAAAAATGTAAAAAAATAAAAATAAGAAGTAAAAATTTTTTTTTACTTTACAAATCGATTGTACTGCTGTTATAGAATGACCTGACAAAATTTGAAAAGGGGTTCAAAAATGACCCTGTATTGTTCTAAACATATGAAAATGTAAATTTTATAGCGAAGCAATAGCTAACTTACAAAGAATATTGTAACTCTCACGAGAGAAATCCGATGCATGTAATCAAAATTAGTTGGACTGCTGTTATCACGCCGTTTTTAATTAAACACAATGTTGCTTTGATAGTTTGCGGTCGCGCTTTAGTCATTTCAGGGCATGGCATTAAAATTTGAATACTTACAGTATTAATTTTATATACGTAAACATTTTTGATTTGCCTGTGGTCCAATTGATAGAACCACAAACAAATAAAAATGTCCATGGATCGACCAGTAGAACTCGGTGATCGAACCACGGGCAATAAAAGACAAAAATGTCACACTTTTCAATAGGGTGAAGTTTATTAACAGCTTATATTAAAATATCAATTTACTTACACAAGATTTAAGCAATCCATACCATACTTTTTTAGTCTTAAGTTTAATGGTAAGCCCAACTTGACTGCAAAAGGAAAAACATTTAAATTAACACCCTTTTAAGTTTTTTTATGATTGAGTAACAAACTTTTTCCTATTGGTACTCAACTGTTTCAATAAACACGTCTTATCTCGAAAGTTACAAAATGTACTACTATGTAATTACAGTATGTACTTATCAACGCAACGATGACCTATTAAACCTTTCAATTTACAATTACATGTGGAATATTATGAATTCGCAATACCTACTGAAGTTTCTCCAAGTTGGACAATATCAATACGTTATGAATGAGCTCAGTTGGACCCACATGTTCGTTCACTAAACTCGTGTAGTGTAAACACAGTCTTAGTAAGTGACAGAGCTGTTTCCGCGGAGTTTTGACAACCTGCTTCACTTTTTATCTGTTTTAAACGTCTGCTAAACGTACTCTCCGTTCGTTAAATTTTATAGTTATGCGGTATTTAATAACGGTACCAAATTTTGGTGTATGGTGAAATATTATAATTGATGATAGTAAATGATGAATATTTGTGTCTGCTTATTCTTAATAAAGTGTTGGTTATTGTGTGAAAAGTGACATTTGTTCCCCGAAAGCGCCATGTTGTTTAGGACGCGTCCAGATAGTGTCAGGTGCGTTATGCTGAATGAAGGTTTCGAGTTCGACCGTGAGTACTTGAATGAGCTGTCAAACTTGGTACTCTGAAAGGGTGTTCGTTTCGATACATTGTTTCGTCTTATCGAAGTGCTTTCTTGACGGCGACGTGAAGGGTTCTGTTCAATACCTTATTTATGACATTCTCACAAAGGCATGATGTGGATGCTCATTCAAAATAGGTATCTATTCTATCTTTGCATAGATCGAAGAGAGTTAAAACGTGGTCTAATGTATTGTCTTGTTTAACTTACTAGTTTATAGCTAACTAGCAAGGGGGCGTCCATAAATTACGTGAGGTGATTTTGGCGATTTTTCGACTCCCCCTCCCCCCTTGGTGAGATGTCGTGAGATTTGGCTCGACCCTCTCCCCCCCCTATAAATCTCACGTGAGATTTTTCAAAACGTATAATTTTAGTGTGATTACGTTATTCTGTACTTGCTTGCTTTGCATTTATTTAAATAAACATTATTGTTTAGGATTTAGCCATATTTTGGTATGAAAAATGATTAAATTTATTTAACCTAGTTTTTTCGCGATACTGTTCCTGAAGGAAAAAAATTACGTGATATTTGCCGAGACCCCCCCTCTCCCCCACGTGAGATTGTGTGAGATTAGGCTCGACCCCCTCCCCCCCCCTAAATACCTCACGTAATTAATGAACGCCCCCCAACCCGCCCTCGCTTCGGTTCTTTCCTTTTTTGCCTTTCAACAACACCCAAAACCTCCCTTACAGTTGTCGCCTCCATTCGCTCCAAGAGTCCCGTCCCGTCATCGCTGTAGAAACGCGGTTTGATTTCAATTTCGCGCGCGTTATTTTTTTATGACAGCTCCTAAGATATTCATTTAAATGGTATGGTGTAAATGGTTAAAATAATGTGCATAAAATGCTTAATGTAACTTACGTATTTTAGTTGATAAGGTATCCTTCTAAATAGCTTTCCAAGTTACCGCATTGTACGTGACCAATTTTTTAGAAGACATAGGTAATGGGTATATTAAGTATATATGCCATCGCGGACTTTTTTGTCTATAGAAAAGGAACAATTCCACCGTACATTATTTTGTTATAGCTCAAAAGGCTTATGCAGCATTTTCTATGCAAGCTCCTAGTCACTTAGTGTTTGCCGACATCTTCAACAATTATTGTTATATTTCTAACAATTTACATAAAACCTCCACTTATTATACACCTAAACCTTCCTCAGGAATCACTCTATTATTTTGTGAAAACAGCATGAAAATCCGTTCAGTAGTTTTTGAGTTTATCGCGAACAGACAGACAGACGCGGCGAGGGACTTTGTTTTATAATATGTAGTGATGCCTAGACTCTGAAAACTCCTTGAAATAAATGACCCATGACTAAAGACAAAATAGCTTATTATGTCGCTTTGCTGATTTGAGTCACAGCCTGTCTTTCTTCAATACATACGTAGTTAAGGTCTTGCATAAAATGTGTTACTTTACTTACCTTTTAAAATAATAAACATTTAAATTATGAAAGTTAAAATAAGGAACAGATATTGATTTATTCAGACAGAATTTTTACCGTTATCGGATCTACATTGGTGATCAAGATCATCTTTTAGTAAAAAGATTAGTCGGTATAAAAGAGACGACAATTATTTGCACATTTCTGTGATAAATACCTAACTACGTGTCTAGTGGTTCGTCATTTACTAATCAATCAAGATAGTGAAGATTTATAAAAAGTATTTTTTCCTTACCTCTTACGAATTCCACGAACAAATTCATCAAAACAACCTTGGCAAATAAATAAATAGTTAAATCTCACAGAAATATTGGCGGTACGCGAATATCCGAAGCAAATATTTTCTCATTATTGTTTGCGTTTTTTCCACCTAATTAAATATATAAGTATCATTAGTACAACGCGACATTGGCCGGAGGCAACTTGACAAAAATGATGATACTAAAGCGAGAATTTAATGTCTGTAATAGTAGCGATTAAAAATGATAGTTTTTTTAGGGTGGAAATTAAACTTCTTTAAAATTCTTCATCATATCAGCCGCACGACACCCACTGCTGGTATAGACCTCCCCCAAGGATCTCCACTAGGATCTGTCCTGCGCTGCTCGCATCCAGTGGTCCAAATGCTTCATAATAATTGTCAATTTCATTTAAATATCTTTTAAGTAACAGACGCTAAAATAATTTTACCGAATATAATTATTAGGAGTTAAGTTTAAACATTAGCACGTGACTCGCTATTGTAGACACAATGTGGTTTCCCAGCGTTTTCCGACAACTAACGGTGTAACTATGAACTATGTTATCAAAGCAAAATTATCTCATTAAATGCAATGCTTGTAGTATTTGCTGAATACAACTTTAGTGTGTACATATTAGTATGAAATTGCCGTTTTGTATGGAGAACTTTAAAATTTGCATTTTCCTTATACAGCCCCCCTGAAAAATATCTGTAGATACGCCCATGTACGTGTGTTAAGTGAAACAAATGAGTATGTTTCGGCAAGTTATTACAAATTAAAGGCCTACTCTAACCTGACCGGTATCCTGTACCGGTGGCGGTAACGGTATACCGACCGATATCCCGACCGGTATTTTGTATGGCATTACCGGCAGCAGTTGCGGAACACCTTTGAACAGCGCGTTACCGCATACCCATCGAGATATCGTTACCACCACCGGTACAAGATAACGGTTAGATTTGAGTAGCCCTTAAGTGTGAATTTCTGCTAACAAAAAAGGAGTCGCTAATAAAGTTTTTTTTAACGTTATGAAAAGAAAATCAGAAATATTTTTATTGCTGAATAGTCGTCATAAATCATGATCAAAGCAACTGCAGCATCTTTAACATCATAGAAGATTTGTGAGAAAAAGTCGGCAATTTCATATTTTACTATCCCCGTCAATTGGTAATGCGCTGGAACCTTGTCAAATTAACATGCACATCATCGTCATCCGCAACTAAAAATGACAAAAACAGTAAAATTCTAATAGGTAATATAATATATTAATTATTGAATTCTTATTTTCAATAAGAAAGGGTCTAGGTATATGAGAAAATTACAATTATTTTTCGTTTTTGAGGTTAAAATCATGGCCGCCAGGCGCATTACCAATTGACGCGGATAGTAACTATGTACTGTGTTGGAGCGCCTTTAAAATATTATTAACATTTGGCAGAAACTATATAGTACATTACTGCAGCGGCAGGCAACACAGGCATTGAAGGACGAACGTGAAAATACGTGAGTCCATCAATGCCCAGTTGCTGCCAAGGCTTGTATAGTACTTTTCTCAAATAATGCGCGGAAATTCAAACCAAGTAGTAACTTTTCTAACATTTTATTTTCATTTTAAATTACAGTAGGTAATTAAAAATACCAAATCGCACCGTCTTGAGTTTCTACGTCTTTTACATAAATACTCTTATGTAAATAGTATTTATGTAAAATACTCTTATGTCGTTGCATCTGCATGCACCCAAAATGCCAAAAATCAAACCTGCAACAAAAATAAAGAACGTGTAAAGTTGTGATGTTAGGCTGTTTGACTAAAACAAAGTGGTAAATTACTCGTAGTAGGTACCTAGGTACTCATCAATACGAAAACTTACTTTATGATCCAAATGCACACCGTCTGATGCTTCTGACAAGAAAATTTGCACGTTTGATGCAGACTTCCTACATTTATACCCTTGTGAATGTCTTTTTCGATTAAAGAGGCTATCGAGCGGAATAAAGGCTCCAAAGTGTTCGCGAGAGATCTGTCTATTGGGCAAAGCCAGATGACGAAGCTGAAAACTGACGACGGACGCATCATTTCATCAAAGCCTGAAATCCTGACGGAGATCGAGAGCTTCTATGGGCAGTTATATTCCACGCAGACACCTGTTGAAAGCAAGGCTAAAGACCCCAGAGCCAAGCTTACCCGACACTATACCCAAGATATCCCGGACGTCAGCCTGTACGAGATTAGTATGGCTCTCAAACAGCTGAAAAACAACAAGGCGGCGGGTGACGATGGAATTACTACAGAACTTCTGAGAGCGGGCGGTAAGCCGATACTCAAAGTCCTCCAGAAGCTCTTTAATTCCGTCATCGTCCAGGGCAGAACGCCAAAGACATGGAACATAAGTGAGGTGATCTTGTTCTTTAAAAAGGGTGACAAGTCCCTCTTAAAGAACTATAGACCCATCTCGCTTCTGAGTCATGTCTATAAGTTGTTTTCGAGAGTCCTTACGAATCGTCTCGCTCGCAAGTTCGACGACTTCCAACCTCCCGAACAAGCCGGGTTCCGAAAAGGCTTTAGCACCATAGACCACATCCATACGCTGCGGCAGGTTATACAGAAGACCGAGGAGTATAATGAGCCACTTTGCTTGGCGTTCGTGGACTATGAGAAAGCCTTTGATTCGATTGAAACCTGGGCGGTGCTGCAGTCTCTCCAAAGGTGCCAAGTGGACTATAGGTATATCGAGGTGTTGAGGTACTTATACCAAAATGCCACCATGACGATCCGAGTACAGAACCAGAACACAAATCCTATCCAACTGCAGCGTGGTGTGAGACAGGGAGACGTTATTTCTCCGAAACTGTTCACAGCTGCGTTGGAGGACATCTTTAAGCTCTTGGACTGGAAAGGACTCGGCATCAACATTAATGGCGAGTACCTAACACACCTTCGTTTTGCCGATGATATAGTCCTTATGGCTGAGACCATGGAAGACCTGAACACAATGCTCGAAGATCTCCGTAGTGCTTCCCAAAGAGTGGGTCTTAGGATGAACATGGAAAAGACGAAAATTATGTCAAATGCCCATGTTGTACCCTCTCCAGTTCATGTTGGGAACACTACACTTGAAGTTGTTGACCATTACGTATACCTAGGACAGGCAGTCCAGTTAGGTAGGTCCAACTTCGAGAAAGAGATCTCTCGCCGAATCCAACTCGGGTGGGCAGCATTCGGGAAGCTTCGAAAAATCTTCGCGTCCGACTTACCTCAGTGTCTCAAGACGAAAGTCTATGAACAGTGTGTGTTGCCAGTGATGACTTACGGCAGTGAAACGTGGCCGCTAACTATGGGTCTCATAAGGAGGCTCAAGGTCGCTCAGCGTGCAATGGAGAGAGCCATGCTCGGCGTTTCCCTACGTGATCAAATCAGAAACGAGGAGATCCGCAGGAGAACTAAAGTAACCGACATCGCTCGAAGGATTGCTCAGCTGAAGTGGCAATGGGCGGGACACATAGCGAGAAGAACCGATGGCCGTTGGGGCAGAAAGGTTCTGGAATGGCGACCGCGCACCGGACGACGCTCCGTGGGTAGGCCCCCGACAAGGTGGACCGACGATCTGGTGAAGGTCGCGGAAAGCCAGTGGATGCAGGCAGCGCAGGACCGATCGTCGTGGAGATCCTTAGGGGAGGCCTATACCCAGCAGTGGGTGTCGTGTGGCTGATATGATGATGATGATGATGAATGTCTTTTGTGCATTGCAGTTAGGTTTACATCTGGTTTACTTAATGTTTTTCGATTTTGGAGACAACGTGTTTTCTATTTCAGTTCTTGCCGCTTCTTGAATTTCAGGTGGCGTCAGAATATCACTTTCGTCGCTTGAACTCATTTTTATAATAAATTATATACTTAATTTAAATCGAAGATAAAATATTTGACAAAACAATAAATAATTTCAGCAATATAATATATTCTTCCCGCCCCGCGCCAAGATCCATAGATAATACAACGTTATTTTTATGCCGCCTGTCCGAATCGTATGTTACACGTAAGTTTTGTAACCAGGAATACGGATAATGGGCGGGCGTTAGTGCGCTCTTGACACTCTGTTACCGTGATTCGGAACTTTTCATTTGCAAAGCCAGTTCTAAATTTAAATATTGATTATGATCACAGACCTCATTGGCTGTCGTGTTTCACTGAAAATTTCGTTCCATTTTTGAATTACACGTGTATAATGAGTTTCAGTACTTAACCTTTACGGACAGACGCAGGCAATTTTTGTATGAAAATCCATTATTACACTTTAGTAATGGATTTTCATACAAAAGTTGCCGGCGCGGTTTAGGTCTGTCCGGAAACTCCGATTTAGCACGAAGAAGGTTGTCAAAATAATGATCGAATTTCCAAGCATGTTTGAGAAAAAATGCTTTTCTTACTTAACCTTATATCTTGTAATATGTAACCATAAGCTCGTCAAACAAAACAATCTGTGTGTAAACACTCAGTGGTTGCGCATTGCAGATTTTTATTATATAACTAAAATAACTAAACTATGAGTAGTTGAATCGTGTCGTGTTATCTCATTCATAAGTAAAAAAATATTGGATTAAGATAACAAAAATAAGGAAACGTGACGTGATAGATGTTTTATTTAGATGACTTTTAACATGTCAATAAACACGGGAACCCTTTGTATCGCATAAATTTCGATTGTCCTAAAGTCTCTCAATGACCTAAAGTCACTTCGCATAACTCGATTAACATAATAATCACAAAGCATACTATTCATTTAGTATAAATGTTGGTATGCATAAACATTAACATTATATTGCATAACTTTCATAAGCATAATATTTTAAAGCATAACACACAATATTATTGGCAATAATGTATGTCATTGTAAAAAGTAGATTGTGTAGGATATGTATTAAAATGCCGGAAATTCATAACACATACGACCGAAATATCGACTTATAAAACACATACATATTTTCAAAATACCGAAAATCCTAAATGTCGATATACGATAGACCGAAACTTGAAAGATCTATTATTTAATTATCGATAGTTCGAAATCCCGAAAGTTAAAATGCCAATAGTTCGAAATCCCGAAAGTCTGTTTAGGTCTATTAGGTGCGACAAAAAGCGAGCAGCGAGCGAGGCGGAAGTTAGGTCGAATTGCGACCAACGCATGGGTCGAGCGAGCGAGGCGAGAGTGCCGCGGCAGCGGCCGGCGAAGTGCCAGAACCGACCTGCTAGCATTGGCATGTTACCCTAAATTTTTGAGCTTCGTGGTTTAGTTTTTTAGGTAAAATGTCCTTTCGTGATTTTAAGCGGACAGCCAAACAACCATTCGACCTTTTAATTTTCGGTCTTTCGTTCATAGGTCTTGTAAAATTCGGTTTTTTCAACTTCGGCATTGTAATACATACCCATCGTGTACGAGACTAGCCGATTTATTAGTTCGTTGTTCCCCAATGGAACAATAATGTATGTCATTGTAAAAAGTAGATTGTGTATGAGAGTAGCCGATTGATTAGTCGGTGGTTCCCCAGCGGAAGACGACGCGTCCATATGCGACGAGGATGCGGCGGCGGAGGCGGCGGCGGCGTTCGCGCGCGCCTGCGCCCCCGACACGCAGCGCCTGCTCGCGCCCGCGCCGCGCGCGCCCGCGCTCGACCGCCGCCTGGGGGACAACCACGACCAGTAAGTGACGACCCCCCGCACATTGACCCACTAGTCGCGCCCACTAAACGTGACCCCTAGTGGCTCAGTCAAGCCACCGATCGCAGCCGGTAGTGGCTCAGTGGCCGCCGGGAAGAAGCCGGCTACTGTGGCCGAGTGTGCGCGCGATGCGAGCGACAATCGCGGCCACGAGTTACGAGCGCGGGCTACTCCCGCAGCTTGTGGCACGAACGCTCTGTTTGCGCCGATACTATACAAAATGTATAAAAAAACTTGTCTGCAACTTGTTTGTTTAGCCGCGACTAGTGGCTCGAATGTGCGGGCGCTCTTTATACGTGCAATGCAATGATTAAATTGATAATAGACAGAGATCCGCTGCAGCTTCACTCAAGAATATGGCAAAGAGAAAATTTTACAAGCGCTCTGAAATTAGCCACTTCAGTTGTACATCGTTAAATTCATCGCATTGTACATAGGTGGACGGATAATAAGCAACACCATTAGTTATATTTTCATACAAACGAGGTAACTTTGAAGCCTTGGTTTTGCGCTAGGAATTAATCGAGCTGTGATCTTATGATAGCTATCCAGAGAGTGAATGGAGGAGATACTGTTCGCTATACACACCCAACTGATCTGATCAGCATTCTAAGAGCTATTTGGATATGTTTAAAAAACCGCGAAAAATCTATGGAAATCCTGTAAATGAGAACTCTGATCCTTATAGCTCTTAGAAGGTTGATCATATCATGAAAAAATGCCTACTAACGAGTGTCTTCGCCGCACTGATATTGGTATTAAATTCATCCAAATCAAAATTATTTGATAAAATGTTATTTATTTCATTGAACGGTAGATAAAATTATTCTTTCTATATTTAATGCTACAAAAAGGCAAGTTAAATGGTGCAGCTCTCCGCGAATTACGGGGTACGTTAAAAGAGAGTTTATAAAGAAGCTCATGACACTCAATCAATCGATAGAGTAATTATCTATGGAAAAATTAATTTCGCTTTTCAGCGGTAGATGACACATTTAATAAAAACACTAATTTGATAATTTTGATAGGAAATAGGGGTAATGTGAACAAACACCAACTGATAGCTTATTGTAATTCCTTATTGTCTTTAAAAGTAAAAAAAGTGATTTTGTTCACATTCCCTTATTGCAAAAGTGTGTCACAAATGGAAAATAACTTTAGGTATCAGTTGAACGTAACATTGAATACGGTAGCATTTCATAATAGTGAACAGCTACACATAATTGACATCAATAAATTATTTAATAGTTTTTACTTGACAAAAGATAAGTTCTATCTGCCTATTTCTTTTAGGAGACAAATAGCATTATCGCTATCTTTTTATTTTAAACATTTAGCCAATAATCTGGCTAGTAAAACAACTGCTTTTATTGAGCAGTCAACTATTGACATTAGTCATTCAACTTTGGAATCTGTTCCAAATAAAAATAATAACATTTTACTTAGTTCAAGTAATAATAATTTTTCACATTTAAATTACCATCTAGGACAATAGAGGCGTCCTCTAGCCCTGACTTAACAATAGAAAAGCCAAAGTGTTTAAGAATTGTACACCAAAATATGCAAGGCTTTTCTGGCAAAGATTTAGAAATAAGCTTATTCTTAAACTCTGAAGATATTGATGTGTTATGTGTTACTGAGCATTGGTTGAAAAAGCACGAATTACTTTTAAGTTTAGATAATTATAAAGTTGTTAGCTCGCTTAGTAGGAAATCTGCTATAAGAGGGGGTTCACTTATTATTTTACACAATAGTTTACAATGTAAAGAGCGTAGAGATGTAGTATCCCTCTCAATTGAACGAACCGTTGAGTTATCGTGCGTGGAACTTGATCAAATAATTATAGTATGCGTATATAGACCCCCCAAAGCGAATTACTTTGAGTTTGAGTCCACTATGGAGGAAGTTTTAAAAATAACTTGTAGGAAGAATAAAAAAGTCGCAATTTGCGGAGATTTTAATGTCGACATCTTAGACCCTAAAATAGCCAAACTGTCGAGTAGGTTCATAAACCTATTTAAATCATTTAATTTGCTACATATTTTTAATGAACCAACGCGTATCACACCCACATCGGCAACCTGCTTAGATAATATTTTCTGTAACTGTAATGTCATTGAAAAATCAATTTTAAATTGTATTAAATCCGACCATAGTGGACAATTAGCCTCCATTGAGCACCATCATGTTCCGCCTAAACGGGAAATAATGTGTAGGCCAGTAAAAAAACACTGTATTGAAAAATTCAGAACCAATGTCACAAGTAAAATTGAAACATTACCAGAACCTAATTTTGAAGCCAATAACCTATATAATCATTTATTTAGCATAGTTCAAACTGAATTTAGTAAAACTTTTAAACAAAAAGTCATCAAATGTAATGATAGTACGAAATTTAGTGACTGGGCCACACCCGGCATATATAAGAGCAGAAGGAAATTATACGAACTTTATGCAGAGAAAGCTACTTCTAGTGATCCTAACTTCATTGAATTTGTCAAGAAGTATTCACAAACATTCAGAGAAGTCTGTATCTTAGCAAAGTCCAAGTACTTTGCAAATAAAATAAAATTAGCTGACAATAAAATTAAGGCTACTTGGAATATTATTAACAAAGAAACGGGCAAATCAAAATCCAATATAAATTCCTTCTGTTTAAAAACTGGTGATCAAACTTTTGAATCTGACAATGAGGTCGCTAAAGTTTTTGAAGATTTCTTTGCTAGAATACCTGTAGAAACTACCAGTACTCTTAGTGCTTGTCCCAACATCGCTGTCTCCCTTCTGGAGTCAAGTGTTGATAAGTGCAATGAAAGTTTTTCCTTTAAATATATAAATAGTGCAGATATCATTAAAGCTTTTAAAACAATTAATGTTAAAAAAACAGAAGATCTTTGGGGCATGTCAACAAGCATAATTAAATCAATAATTGATATACTAGCCCCTTACTTGGCTTTTATTTTTAACAAATGTATTGACGAAGGGGTCTTTCCTGATCTAATGAAAAATAGTAAATTGATTCCTCTTTTTAAATCTGGGAATAAAAGTGACCCAGCTAACTTTAGGCCAATATCTATACTACCAGCACTTAGTAAAATATTTGAAAAAATTATATATTCCCAATTATTAGATTACTTCACATACAATAATATACTTCATAAAAATCAGTTTGGTTTTTCCAAGGGTAAAAGTACTACTGATGCTGGAATTGCACTTCTCAAACATATTCTTGATGCTTGGGAAGAAAAGCAAGATGTAATTGGCATTTTCTGTGACCTTTCTAAGGCATTCGATTGCGTTGATCATCAAACACTATTAAAGAAGCTAGAACATTATGGTGTCTCTGATAAATCAGTTAGTCTTATGAAATCGTATTTGTACAATAGAACTCAGAAAGTAGTGATTAATAGAACTGAATCTACTGGAGCCCCCATCAATATGGGTGTGCCACAGGGATCAATATTGGGCCCATTGCTGTTTCTAATTTATATAAATGACCTTCCCAACTACGCGAATAATTTATGTGAAACAGTACTATTTGCGGATGATACTTCTTTAGTTTTTAAAGTAAACAGAGGTAATAACTGTTCGGACGAAGTAAATAGTGCCCTCTCTAAAGTTTCATACTGGTTTAATAGTAATAATTTAGCACTTAACCCCAAAAAAACTAAATGTGTTAAATTCTCATTACCTAATGTTGAGCAGACAAAATTAAATATTAATTTGAATGACGATGAAGTCGAGTTTATCGAGAGCACAAAATTTCTAGGTATCACACTAGATTCTCGACTGCAATGGGATCCACATATTGAAGCCTTGTCAAGTAGACTTAGTTCAGCGGCATTCGCTGTTAAGAAAATAAGGCTTTTAACTGATATTGAAACGGCAAGGTTAGTATACTTTAGTTATTTTCATAGCGTAATGTCATATGGACTGCTATTGTGGGGCTCAGCTGCCAGTATTGAAAATATTTTTGTACTGCAAAAAAGAGCTGTTCGCGCCATATACAATCTACGGCGGAGAGATACCTTGAGAGAATTGTTCAAAGAAATAAATATTTTAACTTTGGCAGGCCAATATATTTATGATAATTTAGTTTATGTAAGGAAACACTATGATTCATTTGCTAAGAACAGCAATATTCACCAGTTCAATACAAGAAATAAAGATAAACTTGCCGTTCCAAGATTTAGGCTTGCAAAAACTAGAGGTTCATTTATGGGGAAAGGCATAGCCTTTATTAATAAAGTTCCACAACAAGTGATTGATCTTCCTTTGCATGAATTTAAAAACCATGTTAAAAAAACGCTCATGGGTAAAGGTTATTATAAAGTAGATGATTATCTTAAAGATCTAAATGCGTGGAAATGATGTAACACATAACTTGCTAATAAGTACTTTGTTGAAGTATTATAATAAGTCTATGTTGTGGCCAATAATCCTGTCACCCTGTTGTAATTTTCTGGTAACGATATATTCAAGTTTGTAAATATCGTTACTTATGGCTGTTACAGCTGATAAGTTTCTTGCGCCCGTTCTTCTTGTCAGCTAAAAAAGTCTGGAACGGGTGGTAGGAAAATATAGACGATTCAAAAGTACTTAATAATTAAGTTTATTTGAATAAAGCTTATTTGACTTTGACTTTGACTTTGACTAGAAATTTCCCATACAATTTTATTTCTCTATCGAATTTTTACGCGCGTTATATTTTCGATGAATGTTCGTGCTACGGGTAACTTATACGGCCGCTGTAATTGTAAATGTTAACGAACTCACTAACGTTCTGTGAGACGACGGAAAAGTTATATGGGACGCACAAATATTATCATACGTCAAAATTATCTCGACCGATGCCTGCCACTGTTTGTAGGACCACCAGAATCTTCGTTCTCGGGTGCAAACAACAAATATTTGCCGAGCTTACGTTGTCACTTAAATTAAAATAGGTGTGACTGAGTGATAGAAACCCAATTTCGTGACTGATAAATTACTTTATATTATTTGATTAAGGATCTTTCTTAGTGAATAACCAATTTTGACCCACTTCTTCGTGCACTGTTGTTTCACGTTGCCATTCCGTTCCCCTTTACACAGTTTACAACTGTCAAGATTGACAGATGTAGAGTATGTTACTACAGTTAGTATGTACAGCAGTCTTTCCCAACGTGGGCGATAACGCCCCCTTGTGGGCGCTGCAGGCCTAAAGAGGGGCGGTAAGAGACCCAGAAAAAAAAGGGGGCATTATTGAACAGCATCAGATTCAACCTTCACATTAGTTTTTATATAAGAATTGATTATGTTTGTTTTATTTTTAATAAAAGATACTCTGTCCGAATACTTTAAATTTGCGTTTCAATAATCAGTTATAAGTACTTAGCAGTTTTTAAGTACGTTTAAAAAGGGGGGCGTTATAAAATAATTTATTCTTAAAGTGGGCAGTAGACAAAAAAAGGTTGGGAACCCCTGATGTACAGTCAGCAATGAAAGTAGCTTACCACTTAAGAACTTTGTCAAAGCAACTTATTTGAAAGTTTTCTCACAGTTTGAAGCATTTGTCAAAAAATGTTGCTGTAACAAAGTACAAAAATGTTAAGCGACTTTCGTTGCTGACCGTACTCGTAACGTATGTTGTAATGTAACTACGAGGGTGGATTGATAAGTCCATGACTTTGCAAAGAAGAAATACTATTTTTCATAGTTTATTTTTGTATCTTAAAAAGAAACTCCTTAAGACATCTTTACACTACATTTTTTTCAAATTCGGCAGAAATTTATTAACAAAAAGCTCCAGTGACTTTTAACTTTTCTTAATGACCCTGTCAACCCTCTCGGCGGCACTCATGACATCAAAACTCATCGAATGAAGATGCGAACCCTTCCTATTCCTTAGATTGAACCCACTGAGATTTTTTCTCCTACCAAACATGAATAAATGTCTTGACGGTCAAAGATTTTCATCAAGTCTTTTGGCTTGATGAACACTACCTTTTGGTGGTGTCTGAAATGGGCCCTCATTTCAATTACCATTTTCAGGCGATGAAAGAAAAAAATAATGGGTTAAAGAGGTAGGAACTTCATGGACTGAATAAGCAAAGCTACAATAAGATTATGTAGAGAAATAAAACAAAATATTCCGAAAAAAAGTGTTTTTACCATCGCCACTCTAAAAAGTGCGTTTAATTCAACGATAAGAGTGAATAATAAGCGATTTTATTCACCGAGTGAATAAAAATAATTTGAATTTGGAGCAAGCGCGCATCGTATGAATTATGTACAAAAAAAAAAAAAAAACGTGCTGAAAGTATGGAGCTATTCCATAGATAAAGCCATAGTTATACAATTAAATAAAAAAATATCCCGCCAATTTTATTTAGGTTCTTTTTAGTGTCTTATCTTTGGGTTCTTTTCTAAAAAAAATATCTCGCCAAATTAATTAGGTTCTTTTTAGTGTCTTATCTTTGGGTTCTTTTCTTTATATAGAGGGATATTAGATGTTTAGTCTTGTATCAGTCCATTCCATCAGTCTGGTACGATCTTCAGTCTGTAAAAATTCAAAGTCTATACAAACTGATGAAATGGACTGATGTCAGACTGATCATGTAATTTCCTTCATAGCATGGTTGTTTTATGTCATTGGAAAACTTAGTTTCACTATTTTCTAACGGTTAAATTACCGATCACCTATCTAAATAATAAAATTTGATAACTATAAATAGGTACTCGAGGAGCTCGATGGCGCAGTGGTTTATCGCCTGGCCCAGCGATTGCGGAAGTTAAGCAATGTTCGCAAGGGCCGTAATGGGATGGGTGACCAAAAATTTATTATCTCGAGCTCCTCCGTGCTTCGGAAGGCACGTTAAGCCGTTGGTCCTGGCTGCATTTGCAGTCGTTAACACCCACCAATCCGCATTGGGCCCGCGTGGTGGGTTATGGCCCGTCCTCCTTATCCACCCATAAGGAAGGCCTGAGCCCCAGCAGTGGGGACATCAAAAATGGCTGATGGACAAATAGGTACTATAGGTGTGTACTGCTATTATGTTTTCTCGCAGTCAATGGTAAAAAGTAGAGTACACAACTCGTGAAAAAAAAATTCATCTCGGTCCTTTGTATCCCTCGTTTCGCTCAGGATTCTACTTTTGACATAGTACCTCGAACTAAATTCCTTCTTTTTTCACTTGTTGTATAATCTACTATTTTTCAATACAAAGTCATGGACTTATCAATCCACTCTCGTACATAACACCTTTACGTAGTTATCAGTGTCTCATTTTCCATTTAAACTAAACAGCACGAGGAAAAAATAGCCTGTAGCGGCCATGTTTACTGCCGATTCAGTTCGAAAGGCCACCCTGGGGTCGTACCGGCTAACGCTCCGAACTTTGGGAAGTCCACCGGGCTTCAAATAAAAACAAATAAATCTAGCCCCAATCAGGCCGAAATAGCGAACCCCGATTCATGTCACTCAAATATCGATATCTTCTAAATTTCAAGGACACAACAGCTGCTTATCTATCGCTCAAAACATTGGCATGTGAGCTAAAAATAAAATAATAAATCTTGCTGTAATAATAATATAATTCTGGAAACCCACTCTTCATAAATTAAAGAAAGCACGTATTATGCATCATTCACACACGTCATAATGGTCAGGTCAGTCACATCAACAGTCAGTCAAATTTCAATACAAGTTCTGACAGTCACGTGTCGCGTCAGTCACCGGCAAGTCAAAACCTCAGATCAAATAAAAAAGGAAGATGGAGTGTTGCGCAGTGGTTGCAAACAACGAAGTGAGGCCGGTTTTTGATGGTACATGTGATGTGTGCGTACAAAGGGGCGGGTGGGGGCCGGGCGGCATGGTTTTATATGGAAAGCCAAGGCGTAGTTTCGTTACACGTATGTGCGTGAACTGTGTATGTACACAGCCAAGGCGTAGTTTTACATGCCTCACCGCTTTGTCGGAAGACTCCGTCTTTACTTTTTTATTTGATCTGAGGTCAAAACTTGTATTGGAATTTGACTGACCTTTGACGTGACTAAAACGTGACTGTGTAAATGATCCCTTACAAATATTTTTTTATAAATAAGTATAGCTAGTTTTAACCAGCGTAGGAGGAAATACAATATTACACAAGTTTATTGATGATGATAGCACATCCAACCCCTATTATAAGTTTACTTTAGTGTTATAATAGGGCTATTTTGAGAGTATTTATAGATATAAAACATGTTATTATGTAACATCGATAAGATCAAAGCTCATCCACGCAATCCAACTGCCGAACAAAAAGCGTTGAATTATTAAGAAGAGTCGTAAATAGTTTCGTGCGTGTGACCGTTCGATTATCGATTGAGCCGCTAGCTCAGTAGCTAGGGTTACCTCTCCCGGATTTCCTGGAGTCTCCTGGAACCGTGCCTTGAAAACAAAAATCTCCCATCTCCCGGAATTATTTCAAGATAATCCAAATCATCATGGAATTTCAAATTCGTCAATATTCGAATGGAATGTAGAGTTTTTTTCGATTTGTGAGTTCCTTGCGAGCGCATTTCTAGTATCGTCTTCTTCGATATACGGACAAAGGAAAGAAAATGTTTAAATGAATAATATGTCAAGGCAGAAGTCCAGACATTCGTCAATTTTCGAATAGAATGTAGATAGTTTTTCGGTTTGTGAGTTCTAAACCAGAAATTTTGAAATCTGTACGAACAAATGAAAAATATAGGTTCAAAAAATAATAAAATGTGCCAATAAATTACACGTTTTATTTTGAAGTTTTCTATCTCCCGGATTCCAACGGCCAAGAGGTGGCAGCCCTACAGTAGCCCCCGGTCGCTCCGATGGTAAACTGACCTCGCACTTCACTCGCGTCAATTTGCTCATTCATTTCCTTCACACTTGATTGATTATTTTCGGTCCGTTTGCCCTTTTTCAAACGATCACTCGTCGTTTCCCTTTCACGTATTCAGGACTCATTCGATATAGACTGAATGGAATGCAGTATTTCATGCGCAGAAACTAATATAACTAGAAATTAGTTGCCAAAATATTCTTCATTAACAATAGATAAACAATTTACTGCATAACTGATTCATAAGTAGATTATCTACTTATCAATTAGTTTATCTTCTTATCAGTTAGTTTGATGTTATTCAGAAATGATTTTGAAATCACGCCAAATAAAAATAATGTATTTTTTATTAAGTAAGTACAGAAAAAAACATGTACTTTGCCCTGGATTCCACACTAGAATGCCCTATATCGTGGAAAGTTAGTGTTGATGTGTTGCAAGCATAACAATTACACGTAAATGCTTTATCTAGAATCTAGATAATTAGTCAGAGAGATCCCGTCGGCAAACATGTCAAAAAGTTTGTGCGCGCGATAAGTAGTGCGCGTCCGCAAGTTGACAGCAACTCCGCAGTGTGACGACGCCCTTATCATCAATGTACTAACAATTAAGGTCATAATAAATGATGTATCTATGTGTGCACTTCTACTTGTGATAGCAGAAAATATGT
The DNA here is from genome assembly GCA_928269145.1 of Agriphila tristella. Taxonomy (NCBI): domain Eukaryota; kingdom Metazoa; phylum Arthropoda; class Insecta; order Lepidoptera; family Crambidae; genus Agriphila; species Agriphila tristella. The sequence goes on along the minus strand of OV743440.1, from coordinate 24,098,503 downwards.
AAATATTTTGTCTTTTTTAATTAACTTCCTCTATAATAAGTAGTTAATTTTAAGCTGTTGGTAATTATATTTGTTAAAACACGCGTTTGGCGTTATAAACGACCGAAATGATAGTAGTTTACATAATAGAGTCGATTGCATTACTCGCGTAAACACGCTAATAAACAGCACTTCTACTTGTGATAGCAGAAAATATGTAAATATTTTGTCTTTTTTAATTAACTTCCTCTATAATAAGTAGTTAATTTTAAGCTGTTGGTAATTATATTTGTTAAAACACGCGTTTGGCGTTATAAACGACCGAAATGATGGCAGTTTACATAATAGAGTCGATTTCATTACTCGCGTAAACACGGTAATAAACACTAAGTAGTAGTAGATGTAAATACTAGTGGTATACTTTCTGGTATTCCTAATTAATGATGTAACTTTAGTCCTTTCACAAAAAGATAGTGAAATAGCATTTTGTTTCACGATACATTAAACATAATTCGATGTAACGATAAAGAGACAGAACATTAAATACCTAACCGTTCAGATAACACCCCGCTTGATGGAAAGGCCCATCCCCATAGCCTGTGCCCCAGTATTGAGGACATTAAAATTGCTGATAATGATGATGGAAAGACTAGGATTACAGGACGTTTCAATGCATCCCTTTTCGTAAATTTTTAGGTTAATAGGAAAAGGAAGTCACCAATTATCTCACATTAACCATTATAAAATATACACACACTGTATATTTAATGACCGAAACAAAGTATGAGTATTTATTATTTTCTCAAGAAGTTGTTTGATTGTGAGTTATTATTTTTCTATGGTATTGAAAATATTAAGGGTCCTTGATAAGAAAACATGGTTTATGGGTGCCATATTTTTATATAGAAACGTAAAGTTACACTCATAAAAAAAACATACGACTAGCTAAAGAGATCTCTATTATTTTTCATACTCTTTACACGTAAAGAAAAAGACAGAGACAAATATTTCCGTATAACAACTGAGCCTTAATACTAAAAAATACATTTGTATCATTAAGCGTCGAAACATGATAAATAAACAGCGGCTCCTTCATACTTTCTGAACACGCGACATTTTAATTAAAACCAGCCGACGCCGCCGTTCGGACATCTTTCCAATACAAGCGTACTATGAATAACTCGAACGTCGGCCGTGAGGAAACAATCATAGCCCAGGGTGTCCAGAACTTAGAAAAAAAACAAGCAACATCATTTCAATTCTTACAAAACAATGAAAAAAAATTTTTTCTAGACACATTTGGTTGCAAATACTTGATTTCCAACAAGAAATTCAATCAAGGAATTTATAATATTTACAGCACGATTCCATGAAATTTAAAATGTGCTACGTGCAATCTAAAGACAAAGAAATAATATCTGCAGAGAAAACAATTTTTATTTAAAGTACATAGAGCACCATTTTCACTATATGAAAATTTAAAATTATTACAGGAATCTGTTATTTGCTACGTTCTACGGATTCGTTCGCTACGTATGGTTACGGCCGTGGTACATAGACCCCTTGTAAATGTGTACATTTGGTTTCAAAAATCAAATTAAGATTTGCAAAGAAACAATATCGGCGGAGATTTTTTGTTTATTTAAAATACATAAAGCATCTTTTTCATTATATGAAAATATAAAATTATTAGAGGAGTCTGTTAGTTGCTACGTTCTACGGATTCGTTCGCTACGGACGTCTACGACCGTGGTACATAGAGCCCTTGTAAATGTAGCGACATTTGGTTACAAAAATCAAAGACTCTTGCAAAGATACAGTATCGGCGGAGAAAAATTTGTTTATTTACAATACATAAAGCACTAAAGAGAATTATTAGAGGAGTCTGTTAGTTGCTACGTTCTACGGATTCGGTTGCTACAGATGTCTACGACCGTAGCACATAAACCCCTTGTAAATGTAGCGACATTTGGTTACAAAAACTTGGTATTTATTCACTAACAGTTCAAATTAAGATTCTTGCAAAGAAATAATATCTGCAGACAAATCATTTTTTTATTAAAAATACATTAAGCACCCTTTTCAATTATAAAAAAAATATGAGAGGAGTCTGTTGGTTGCTACGTGCTACGGATGCGTTCGCTACGGACGTCTACGGCCGCAGCGCATAGACCCCTTGTTACGAAGTATTTGCTACGAAATAGTGAATAATGTAGCGAGCTGAACGTTCTGTTGTTCCCAATATATTATTATTTAATATGTATTATAATTAGATCTGTGAAAAAAAATGTAAATAGGTCTGTACCTAAATCCTTAGATCCACCGGTGGAGCCTCGTCGGTGGATCGGGGAGGAATGAGGGAAATTGCCGATTTGTATGGAGAATTTTTATAAAGTAGCATTTTTCATACTAGCATTTTCTTTATTTATCAACCGTGAATACTCATAACAATACTTTTATGTACTAATGTTTGAACACTATGCTAACTTATTCCATTTACGATAAGCGAAAAAATTAGTTTTAGCTAAGTTACTACCCCTCCGATCACCATTTTTTTTACTGACAAAAAAGAGTCACTTTCATGATCTTTTTTAACCGACTTCAAAAATTTGAAAAGGAGGAGGTTATCTATTCGTCGCGTATATTTTTTTTTTATATGTATGTACACCGATTACTCAAAGACGGCTGAACCGATTGAAATGATTCAAACGTTATAACATGACATTTGTTTCCAAGTTGGTCCCATTTTTTGAAATTTTGAAATCGGTTCAGTAGTTTTCAAGTAATCTTGAAAAAAACTGTCGTTTTCGTTACCATTTTATATGAATTCAAGCGGATTTTCAACCATTACTTTTTTGTTTATGAACCGATTTAGGTGATTCTTTTTTGTTTGAAAGAAGATACCTTAAGAATGATACCATATTAATTTCATTGGTATTGGACTTTGGATTTTGAAGATACACAAGGGAACTCCTCAAAATTAAATAGGAACTGTACAGTGATTGAAATATTAGTAGGCTTATGACAATCAAAAACAAGTTAAGGTGCCTATTTATTATCAAGGACGTGCTGGACTAGGGTTGAACTGGCCCAACGGCACTCTTGTGGAAATTGAGTTACTCGGGGTATACCATTGGAAAATGTGAAACATTATAACGTTTTATTTTATAAAATCATCACTTACATACCTACCTACCACAAAAAAGTTTCAAATAAAAAAGCTTTTTAAAAAAAAGCACAACCTCCTTCAAAAATCTTAAAAAACAGCTCTATAAAAAGCAAGAAATAATGTTCAAATCGATTAATTAAAACACGTCTATTGAAGTCGGGTGGGGCTTTTAGAATATAAACAATACATTAAGTAAAAAAAATACTTCCAGCTCCACCCGACTTCAATAGACGTGTTTTAATTAATCGATTTGAACATTATTTCTTGCTTTTTATAGAGCTGTTTTTTAAGATTTTTGAAGGAGGTTGTGCTTTTTTTTAAAAAGCTTTTTAATGCTATGATAGCTAAAATAAGAACTTTATTTTTACTGATAGCTGACTATCATGGTCATAATTCGATATAATATCAAGATGTTGTTAAACATTTTATATCATAGAATACAAATATTTTCTTCTTCATGCGATGACACGGGTAGTGGGCAGATCTTCGAAAAGGCTCGTCGAACGGTCCCGGATGCTGTACGAATTTCAGCGACTCGGGATATTCCATCTTTGCCTGGGAACACTCGTACTATCCTCCCAAGGCGCCACTTGAGAGGTGGAAGATGATCTTCTTTCAGTAGGACGAGGCTGTCGAGTTTGATATCGTCTGAGTTCTTCTTCCACTTGGTTCGGACTTGAAGTTCTGTTATGTACTCCTTTGACCACCGCTGCCAAAAATGCTGCCGCAGCTGCTCGATCCTGTCATAACGTATAGGCGTTCGGGTGGTACTCCGGTGATGTCATCTGCGGCTGGAGCAGTCAGAGGTCGTCCGATGAGGAAATGGGCAGGAGTTAAGGGTAGGTATTCTGCAGGATCTGTGGACATAGAAGATATAGGCCGGGAGTTCAGGACTGCTTCGATCTGAACCAGCACCGTGCTAAACTCCTCGTAAGTTAGTCTAGCATTGCCCAACACACGTTTAAGGTGATATTTACAAGATTTGACCCCAGCTTCCCAGAGTCCCCCAAAGTGTCCGTCCTGTCCGCCATCTATCCTGAAGTTGTTATTTTCTCTGTATATAACAAAATATCGGCAATTTCATAGGTAAAGACGTAATATTATTCATAACGATATTTTATATTAAATAATTTTGTTAATCTAACCTATTTTAGATTAAATTGGAGATGAAAACTGACGCTTGATCCTATTGGGAAAAAAGTCAAAGGCAACGTGAAGCACCCCTATTTATTTTCCCTCTCCCCTTTCTTCGTCTGTCAATATTGTAGCATCGTCCTTCAAAACGTACGGTATTAATTAAGGAAACAAAAGCGAGCGACCGGCTGAATGGTAGGCACCGGAAACTTCATCACATTTGAATACACACATCACTGAACGGTGCATACGAATCGGTGCGTCCGTATTGTACACTTGACCCACTTAGCTATACTTACTTAAGTAGAATATAAATTTTCTTTTAAAATACAATATTTTATTTACCTTTTTTTCCTCGACATATTTTCGATTTGTAACGACGCAGTTTATCTGTGTTATTCTCTTTTTTATTCTATTAAATTTTAATAAAAATGAAACTTTGTATAAAAACAGGTGATGTTTACATCGGTAGGGGGGCAAGACATCCTAATATTTGTTAGTCGACCTACTTATTTTTGTTGTTAAAAATCTACTAGGCAGCAAAAACTATTTCCAAGCTCAATACTTATGATTCTAGAATCTAGATAAGTACTAGTTTCCACGAGAACAAATCAATGAGGATCAGTAACTGTTTTTGTTTAGTGGCTTATCTGAAAGCTTGTGCCATCACATAATTAACTGTGAAGAAATTTTTACGATATCTCTTAAGCTTGAGAAGATATTCGTATATCTTCTCAGGCTTAGCACGTTAGCTTGTGCTAACGTGCTAAAACACTGTTATTTTGGGGTGTCCTTATGACGTCATCGAGACGTACGCGAACCTTATGTCGTACGTGATAAAGCACATATTGCACTGAGCTTGGCATTTTCTTCAAAACCCTCATAACTCAACCATTTCTAAACGTATTTCAAAAAATCTTTCACTAAGTTTCATAGCTATGAATATGTTTTTATATTATACCAAAAAAACTATTTTAGTATTTATTAGGATTCAAACCGGTTACTGATCCTCATTCTGAAAAAAAAAACACGTCTAAGCCTTGGCTCCTTTTCACAATACAAAATCTCGTTCAACTTCAATAGTAAATAGAACTGTTGACGAAACCAGTCCTTTCATTCAATCAACATCCATTAAGCAGCACTACCAGTGGAAAGTAACTTTATCTTCAGCCACCCCCAATGACGTCATCGGCGGATTGGTCCAGCGACTGGTCGAACGATCCCGCCGTCGGTCGACCTAGTCTACCCCCAACGAGATCAACTAGGGGTTGGTACTTTTATTTTATTTCTTCGAAACTTTAGTGTTGCCCTGCTGGTGAATAGAAATTGACTACTTAATTTTTACTTTTCCAACTAAACTTTTGGTAAATCTTACCGTATAGTAAAAAGGGCAGTAACATTATATTACTTTACTTAAAAGTCGTATTACACTATTTATTCACTTTCCAACTTCAACTATATATGTTTATCATGTCATTGTTTGTATCTATTTTCGTCCGATAATTGCGTACGTCTTCTGAAGTTATATCAATAATGTTTCGTAATCAAGCTCTTTGGTTGGCAACGGAACCATGCCCTTTCTCATTTTATTTAGTTAGTATTTGCAAGTGCACTTGTTGCTTTTCATGGGGAATATTTCCCTATTTCTAGGGAGAATTGCACCGAATACAGTGACTTCGCGCATCCGAGCGTTTGTAGTCAGTTGGACCGCGTACACTGCGCAGGGCACACGCCGATATCGACCGCGCTCCTTCACATAAACAGTCCAGTCACGATCCGAGTACCGTGTTACCGATCAAGGTGATTTACTAAATAATTCGACTAGCAGCTTATTAATTGATAATAAGATCAGTTTACGGTTCCAAAACTTAACCTTTTGCGACAACACATCGATTTTTTGCGTTCTCTTTCACCGGTAAGCAGAACATCTAGCAGTTTTCTCAAAAAAGACTTTTATTTGGTAATAAATTCCGGCTTGTAAAAGTTTTGCGTCAGTATTAGTGAACAAGTGGTAATATTTGTATATAAACAAACGACTGGCTTTAGATGGCTTCCCTTTCCGATAGCCAAACACAATAAGCCGATTAGACGGTCTGACAAAACAATCTGCGATGATTGCAGGCACCGCGCTATAATTTATGTTTTTAGTTTTTTTAAGCCTCTGTCCACTCACTTTTAAACTCTTGTCGTTAAAATTAAACATAGTCACACAATAGTTAATTATAAAAAAGTGAATGGAAAAGACTATTTTAAGAATACTTTAGTCACGAAATTAAAAAATATTTCATGTTTCTGAAAAATATTTTATATTGGAGAAAACTACTAAAAGTTGTTGATAAATAATTATGTGAAAAATTTAACTTAGGGAAAATAACTTTTATAAAACATTATTTATGGTTTTTTTTTTAAATATTCTAGTAAATAAGTATACAATGTATATTATCAATAATTGCTCAATAAATAGCGACGGTGAATCCAGGGTCACCGTTGAGCTAGTAGAGACATGGTATCGAAATGTAAGTAATCCTATAAGTACTTACTTACTGTATTTTAGCCAAATCGGCTTTCGTTTACCCGTTAAGACAACAAACAGTATGAAAGTTTAAAAGGTACCGATAGTATTTTCATCAAATACTGTAAGTAGTAGTAGTGTAGTAATCACTGTCTAGTCTTCGAAATAAATAGTAAATTTGCTTTCTTTTGTAATTATCACAATAAATCGGAAAAAAGGTATCAATTGTGCCTTTGAAAAAAATTATATTGTGTACGTTGTCTGCCGTTAGAAGGTTACGTCTAGACTCGTCTGTGGTTACGTTGTTGAATTTTTATGAACTGTCAAATGCGATCTATCAAATTGGCCCTACTTATTCAGTTCCTTGATGTTATTTACATAACAAACTGAAAATCAGCAGTTTCCTGTTTAGTGGACCAAGAAATTAATCGACATTGATATTATTTTTAACTTCGTGAAAGGAAAAATAAAAAAAATAATTAAAAGAAGTAATTACTTAGTGTAATAGGCACGAAGACAGGTACTAAAAGGCTTTTAATTTAAGTGTTAAGTCATTGTCTGTTCATTGGATGTGAATTAGTAAATAAGTAAAATAACTTACGCAAAACGCTGTCGTAGTTATTGTATTACAATTAAAGTACTCAAGTACTGAAGATGTCTTTTTAGATATATTTTTTTTATAAATTAAAACAAGTATAATTTAAAAGTTAAGTCCCTTAACATGAAAAGTTAAAAAATCTAAAAGTATGAGAATAATCATATTAAAAGAATATGCCTTATTCGCTTGTTTTGTGAAAATTGCGATTATATCTTTAATAACGTAACTTTAATCAAATACACATGTATCAACTGTTGATACATAAAATGAATTATGTTACAAACGATAAATTACGTGATATTATATTATTATTATTATATTGCTCTCTATCACTAGAACATTGTTATCCTGTTTTATAATAAAATCTTTGGGTATTACGTTTGTTGGTATAGGTATGCAAAAGTCATATTTTTATTAACCTTTCATATCTTATTGTTAGTACAAATGTCATTTTGAAGTGAACTAGATAATTTTATCTCCATTAAAGGTTTAATTTAGTGACGGAGTGACGCACATTGCATTGCGTTCATTCAAAGTTATAAATATCCTGACGTTACTCATGTTTGTATAAAACATCACGTTGTGATTAAAGTAACGAGGAAATGTTTGTCATTGGCAAATAAATTCACCGTTAATTACAACACTACCGTTTGTTAACTTATCATTCACTTGTGTTTTCGCAGGATTAAGGTACTCTATGTTAAAGTTTTTCTACAACGACACAAATATGGGTTTTTCCTTACTAGAAAAAATACGACTCGCACCAGATCAATACTCAGACGGAAATCGAACCCGCGACCTTTGGATATCCGGTCCAATGCTCTGACCGCTGAGCTACCGACTCACTAGTGACATCATCGAATTTCTTTTAGTATATCCTACTCTTACGCTGCAAGCCAGCGTTATTTCACCAATGTGAGGAATTAACTCGACATTTAATTGAAATATCTTTCCAGATATTTAGACAATTGATTAAGATGAAATATCTATATCATTTTTAAATTTGAGATTTTTGCATTCACAATGCTAAAATAATTATATAGATATTCCATCTTAATCAATTGTCTAAATATCTGGAAAGATATTTCAATTGAATGTCGAGTTAATTCCTCACATTGGTGAAATAACGCTGGCTTGCAGCGTAAGAGTAGGATATACTAGAAGAAATTCGACGATGTCACTAGTGACTCAGTAGCTCAGCGGTCAGAGCATTGGACCGGATATCCAAAGGTCGCGGGTTCGATTCCCGTCTGAGTATTGATCTGGTGCGAGTCGTATTTTTTCTAGTATATTATTTAGTATTGTTTAAAAATAGCATTGTGAATGCAAAAATCTCAAATTTAAAAATTATGTGATATATTTGGAGTGTTCCGTTTGCTATCCAGTCTCATTAAATATTCATGGTAATGGCAATACCCAGTGAGTTTTTGAGTACCAAAACCCGATCAGTTAATTATCCTGTTTTAATTTTAGCTATTCCCTCAAGAGACGCTCTACGAAAAATCTGATATGTTCCTATAGAATAGATATAATTCTTACGATATTCCCGTTTACCTCAAAATATGATGTAATCTTTACAACCATTATGTAATAATCTAATGACTCCACGACGTGATACAACCTTACTTTTAAAATAAGCCATTTTTATGTCTTCTGATATGCAAATTATATCCTTGGTTGTACACTAGTGAACAATAAAGGGGTGATTAGTAAGGCCCTTAGATGACTCTGATATCATTGTGATGTCTCAAACCTCTTGTAGTAACAAACTACTGGCTTACGTATTTAATGACAGTGCTATCTGATTCACTTGGCCACGGCAAGACAAGAAAAAATCGCATCATGTCTCATTACTAGAAACTACACTCGGCGTCAGAAAAATCGCACCTTTTCAAAAATTTCTGCAAAGGTAATTTAATCCTATCTAATTTAATGGTAAGTGTTGTTGTATACTTCTTTCCCTTCGAATCGGACACAGCCAACAGTTTCTAGAAACCGTTGGAATACTTGTCGAACGGAATCAATTACTGAGATTCATTTTCCGAGCAACATTACATTGCCTCATTTTTTGCAATATTCGAGCAACTTCATGGGCAGAAGTATCCATCTTGGGTATTCCTTTTTTAATTGAACTGTTGAAGTGTGTTTTCTAGACTTTTCGCTATCAAGATGATAGATCATCTCGATAGCGAAATTACTCGCATTTCCTGAATTGACAGCGCATTCCTGAATTGAATTTAAGCGTTTAATTATGGTAACTGTTATGATAATTAAATCAAAAGCTCATTAAATGTACTTTTAATAGATATCAACATTTACACAATAAAACGTTAGCTAGCAATAGTCTAAACTTATTTTCGAAGAGGTGCGATTTTTCTGACGTCGTGTGTATCAAAGCATTAACCTTGCCGTTGTTGACAGTAATACCTAGAACTATATTATATAGTATGTATTGGATATAATAGGTTCGGTTCAATACAATTTATTCCCGTCTCTGCAATAAAAGTCGCAGACATGAAAGGGCGCAATAAGACCCGACTCACGCTCTCGATCTTTTACGGTTTCTTCACGTGCCTTATGTAGCTATACTTTGCCATATATCTCGAATTCTCGAATAATCTTGAATATTGTTCTCAATAATTTTGATAAAACTTGCTATAATCATTCAATCCTTAACCAAATCATTTTTACTCAATATATACTACTGAAACGAAAATAGGCCACTAATGGTTTTCCGTACACACGAGCATCTGAAAGGTTTTTTTAAATATAAATTCAATTTGAGATTAATGGTCTACTTGCGGACTTTATACTGTTGAATTTTCTTCTCAGCAGTATAGGAAGAAATTATCAGACAAATTGATACTTACTACGACAATAATGATTGTCGTAATGAGTCATCATTTCTTCGACGATTGCAACTATATCATGACATATTACTAAGAATTTGTAAAACATTATGATTTGTTCACTTAGTCACTGCACCGCTGCAGTACAACTCATAGGAGCGCTGTATATAAACGTAATTATTGTTTTATTTTGCGGAAATTAATCAAGCCCAACCATAAGCTTGGCAATTTCTATAAGTGGACTGAAATATTACTTACATCTTAGAAAATTATTAAGCGAAAGGTAATTAATTGTAAAAATGTTAAAATGTTAAATGCTATCTATTTTCATATTGTTTTTAATTAAAATCTGAGTATATTTATGATTATTATTATCGTATAGCAGAATTATTCATTAGCCTTCTAAACGCCAGTCGTTAAAAATATTACCTGACTTATCAAAGATTTAAAACACGAGGATATCATGAGAAATAAATTAAACGGACTATATTAATACTTAGTTGAAAAGAAATATAAAGTCTTGTGGTGAACATAGTGTGAAGACAGTGTACCAGTGAACTTGATAACATGGCCATGGACACGATGGCAGTGGAACTACCGGACCTGTCGGCACATGCGCCTGCGCCGCCCCTCGAAGAAACGCCCGAAGAAAAGTGAGTTTATGAACAACTCTCTCTCTACTTCTTATATTTCCGATTTATCTAACAAAACTTACAGCTTCAGCTCACTGGTCTAAAACTGCTGACATAATATATCATAATCTATTTAAAAACGTTTTATACCAATCAATTTGCATAAGGTTAACGAACTGTATGATTATAATGGTTTCGACTTATGGCGTGTGTGGGTAGACAGTGACTTCAATTAGTTGTGGTAATGTTACACGTACTTAAAACTGTCACGTCTGATAGGCAATTAAACGTGTTGAAAACGTGTGCATCGGTGTCGACCACGATCACGCTCGAACAATGTTACCGATTATGGTAACAAATAAATACTCAACTCAGTTGTCTTCAAGTAAAACCACAGGTTGAAGAATGGCAGGTATTTACAGACTCTTAAAATCTCCCGACGTTACAGCCAAGATACATTTTGCGTTTCTTTTTTACTATTATTGTAATTTCTAGTATCTCTGACATTGGTCAGAGTCAGTTTTTACAATATTTTGTTACAATGTTTTTCTCTATCCTATGTACTGGTAGAACCCACCGTGACATGCGATGCGAGTACTTGTGTTAATGTAAAATTTAGTTTCTGTAAAGTTTTATACGCGGCAATAGCATCCGGTAAGAACAGCCACAGAATAGATATTAGTTTTTTCCAATAATATCTATACTGTGGAACAGCTTAGTGAGTACCGCATTGGTGGTACTTATACCTAGAGTTTGTCCTGTGTTGCGCTGTTGTCTCTTTTGTTTACGTCCAACTTCCATAACAAAGAGCTGAAAGCGTTTTAAACCCCCGGCCTGTAGTTGTTTGCCTTTCTCATTATTTCTAACAACCCCGTCGCACTTGACCCGCAGCTACGCTACGAACAGGGAGAACGAGATGAGGACTTAAGGCTCCTATATACCACAAAGTTGTGACCTCATCTTAATTGAATTAATTTCGTTAAGTAAAGTACATAATGTATCGTGTATACATAGTGCTTATTGTGGCCACTAAGCACTTTTGCCTACTATTACTACAACGGACTATATTTTACAGAGGTTATTGTTTGTAAATAAACTATAAAACCTTAACTTCGATCTGTTCATGTGAATCTTTGTCAAAGTCAAAGTTAAATAAGCTTTATTCAAATAAACTTAATTATTAAGTACTTTTGATTGAATCGTCTATATTTTCCTACCACCCGTTCCAGACTTTTGTTTTGTTTTTTTTTTTTGATACATTGTACATAAGTACACTTAGCGAGCAATTTAAGATGAGGGCGCCACTTGGAGGATATAGTAGCCTTAAAGCTTGTACACACGGTTTACCGTCATAATAAATTGAACGCTATAACTTCTCGTTACAAATACAAGATCACTCAATATAAACGATTATGATTGTGTTTTTTCGAACAGATGCGTTGCTTCTTTGATTTTAATAAATGCTTCTAACAGCCTAGCTAGACTGAATATAGTTTCGAACGACGTACGACGTTGAAGATATGAGGATCAATACAACTTTCATTGCCTTGTCGAAGTTCGCCAAATCATCCTAACATTTGGCGTATAGTATAGGCCATAAAATGCCATTTGATGCCGTAAAGGTTAAAGGTTACAGTCGCAATAAAGTTGTCCCCTTGAAATTAGACTAAAATGTCAGTGTAACTCACCGTGAGAATGTGATAATAATGACGAAATTGGAACAACATTTTCATCGTGTTTGTAAACAAGTTATAGTTTTCGTGGCAAACACTCAGCTTACCCTTGTTGAAGGTCTCCTCCACTCCACCTATTTTTAGATTTCGCCGACTATGACATTCCTCAAAGCTCTCCGAGCCCCCTCTGGCTGAAATAGTGTTGCCAACTAGTTTCTATCGACAGTTTTGTCTATCGACCTCGATAGACAAAACTGTCGATAGAAACTAGTTGGTACCTACCATCTATTATTATGTATCGATAATTTGGTACCATCAATCAACATATCAGCCGTACGATACCCACTGCTGGGGCCCCAAGAATCTCCACAACGATCGGTCCTGCACTGCCCTCATCCAGCGGATACCAACAACGGTACTATCTTCGATTTGGGATCCCTATTTGGTATTATAACCTGCCTATTTATTGTCGAATTTTCAAAATCTATCGCAATCGCTTTCTTTGACAGATGGATGTGACACATTGCTGCATTTCTTTAGTAAGTTTTTATTTGTGCCAAGAAGAAGCATCAATCTTGAAAGCGATTGCGATAGATTTTGAAATTAGACAATTAGCCATTCACTATCACTATCGATAGTATTGAATTATGATGAGTGTTCTGCATCTCTGACCCCAACTGCCCCCACCCCCTCTGTCAGTCTGGACGCCCTCAAACAGTTATGACCCCATAAAAATGGCATAGCACATAAACGAGACTCCGGTAGATAATTTATGATTATGAGTGTCTGCAGACGAGGTGACCTATCGCGTTTCTTAAAATACAGTTAAGTACTACATTAACTTAAGCACTAAACATTCTAAGACAATCATTGCTAATTACAGGTATACGCTTCTCTAAAGAGAGCTGTTAAACAACATGATATTTTAAAATTTGAGATTTTAGCATTCACAATGCAATTTTTATATAATATAAGCTTTTTTGCCCGCGGCTTCATTAGCAGGACATTTTAGAAAATCTTTAGTTGTTTCACTTTTTCACTTTACGCTTTCGCTTACACTTACCATCTCTCGTCAACGTCCCCATCCGATATTTTCATCTCTGATCCCAATACCGTTCAGTTATTTAATGGCAACTGGTTCCTTTAAAAAGCATTCCAGTATGAAAAGGCAACCTTTATCGAACAATATCGCAGCGAGGCGCAGGGCGGGCGGTGACGTCACGAGTCAATGGGCCGGGGCACGGCGGGCGGGCGCCAGACGCCTCCGCCCGCCGCCCTATCGATGCAACCTTATCTCCTCTACACAATTCTATAGTTCATACTTGTGTTTTCTAACCAAGTCATGGGCGACCGCTAGTTTTAACCGACTTCAAAAAAGGAGAAGTTCTCAGTTCGTCGGGATCTTTTTTGTATGTTACTCGAAGACGGCTAGTTAGACAGATTTGTAAAATTCTTTTTCTGTTTGAAAGCGTGCACTTCCAAAATGGTCCCATTGTCAGTCATTGTCGGTTGTCAGTCATTGCCATTGTCGGTCAGAATCTAATGATGGGATCCTGGAGAAATCAAGGGAACTCTTCAAATATTATAGCGATTTGGGTATTTTCTTTAGTAACTCGTGCATTTGTAAAGGTGATGAGCAGTTGACATTAGGCATAACAACGTGTCGCTTATATGTATCTACCACAAAAAGTTGAATTTAAAAAGTTTTTTTAAAACTAAACCTTAAAAAACCCAACAAAAACAGTTTCAAAAATAAACTGCTCTAAAAAGCAAGAAATAATATTTACAAAACTGCATAATTACTAACTCGTAAGTAGGAATACCTATCTAATATAAAAAAATGTCTTCTGAAGTTAGGTACAATAAAAATCTTGCTCCAAATGGAAAAAATCTGTGTTTATTTAAAAATTGACGTAAAAGTTGTGAATGTAGTGTGAAATTTAATTACGCTACATTTTCGCCACATGTGGCCTTCGTGAAAATTGCGCTCATAAAAACTATTAACTCTGCCGATGGCGAGGTCGCTCTGTGCCCAGCATTCAGTGCAAAATGAATAATAATGTTATGAGGGTTAACACACACTGTTATAATAGTTATAATATTGTATAGTTATACATTGCTATTGTTATAGAAGCGCTCATGGCGCAGCTTGACAAACTGATCGTACTCGATCACGTTTGTTAAGCAACGCTCGGTCCGGCCAGGTGTCGGATGGGTGACCGTTAAGTGGCATTACAACTAAGCGCTTCCGTGCTTCGGAGGGTACGTTAAACCGTCTATCCTGGCTGTTGTCATCTGATAACAGTCGTTAAGCCAAGTTAGAGGCCTTACAGGCGGCTTGATAAACTCTTAACACCAGAGGTGGCCACTTATCCTCATACGATAAAAAGAAAAAAGTTATAATAGGGATTTTGTGCAGTTACCTATTCATTTAGTTGCAATGCAATAATGTTTATTATGACTACGTACGTAGTTATCACATTCGTTACGAAAACACACGCCAACAACTTCGTTACCCGTTTATAATTAGACGTACTACAATCGATGTCAAGAGCATCATAACAACGTATTAATTAAACCAATAATATCACAATGATTTACAAATGTCTAATTTTCACAAAAGGATCTTTAGAAAGTGTTAATAAACATGGTGTGACTAAGAAGTTGTAGGAACTCGAAACATTCCATTCAAAAACTTGAGTCACGCAATTTGTGAGCTATATTTGACCATAGCACATTCTCTTATGAATGCACGAACTCCAAATATTTCTATTAATAGCAGAATCAACAGCACCTAAATACAAGCATACTATCGACACATCCATAATATTTTCACTTCCACACGCGATGGCCCAAATACTCTTCAGTTTTTCAATGACGTATACGTGACGTCAATTGCGTTTTCTTCCACACAAACTTGGGCTATTTATAAAGCAATATTACAAAGAAACTAACGGAAATGGCCAAATATAGCTGAACTCATTGGCTATTGAGTAGCTCCAACACCAACGTTGGGCTGTAGAGTTCTGTTTATCGCGTTACCTTTAACATTTCTTGGTGTTTCCGGATTCTGCTTCATGTTGGCGTTGATGAATCCCATTACACTCTTACATATCTTCAAAGCATTCAATGTTGATTGGTTGAGAATAACTGCGTAGTGCTTTTGATGTTTGTTTATCCGTGGGGAGCTATTTATAACAAATATTATGTTTAGTGGAAAAACTGCGTAGGTATTTGACCGATTCGTTATTTTTTTATGGCTATTGCACATTTCCATTATAAATTT
The DNA here is from genome assembly GCA_928269145.1 of Agriphila tristella. Lineage (NCBI taxonomy): Eukaryota > Metazoa > Arthropoda > Insecta > Lepidoptera > Crambidae > Agriphila > Agriphila tristella. The sequence goes on along the minus strand of OV743440.1, from coordinate 24,082,671 downwards.
TCCAAAACAACCCGCCTACAAAAACATAATATAGAGTTTAACAAAAAAAATATTAATTTAAATTATAGAGGACACAGTGTGTTTTGTATTTTATTACAAATGCAAGTAGGTGCTTAATTTAAGTGCATCAAACGAACAGGAACGGTACTTAATTAGTGTTTAATTAAGAACACGTCGCAGAATCGTTAGTAGTGCGCACATCGGCTTTCTTTGACGGATTTGCTCTGGCTTCTAACGAGGTGACCTGGAATACAACACTATTTCTGTCTTTGCTATACCGCGACGCTCCATACACGTAGACAAATCAAGCATCATAATCTTAAAACAGTTCATTTTATATGACTGCATTATACTTATTGGAATTCTATTCTGTTTCAAGTGATTGAATTAGTACTAGAGGCGAGGAATGATAAACAATATTTTATTAAGCGGGCACGCCCTTGGCCTGAAAGCTCCCGTTCCCCTCCTGAAATCGACACGAAGTGTTTACGCGTCGCGTCGTACGTGCTAGGTCACGACGCATATTGGGGCTTCACTTCAGCAGTAGACAGCTAAAACAAAAATTCTTCAATAAACAGGATGTCTAGGATATAAGGCATCCTGTTTATTGAATATTTTTTCAATAAACAGGATGCCTTTTCATTCTTCTTTCCTTGAACAGCTAACACTGATGAGCAAAATATCTTTACGAAAAAGTCGCAAAATAAATAGCTGTACTAATAATATAATTCTAAGACACAGTTAAATAAATAAAATCTACTCGTTGGCACTAACCAAGCCTAATTAAACATTTTCAATGTCACGAACTTGAAAGGTGTCGTATTTCCAACGTTTAAGTACCAATTTTGTGTAACACATGGGTAATTGCTGTAAAATAAAAATGTGTGAAGATTAAATAACACAGTAATTAGGTATTATTGTGGACTCGTTTAAATATTTGCATGGTATTTATTTTATACACGATTAAGAAAAAGTTATGTCCGTATTTACGTGACAAGGAAAACTAAAATCATAATTCCTTATTATTATGACTGGTGGTTGTATTATAACTACAGATTTCTCATGTCTAATGATAGTTGTATAGCGGATGAAGCACTTAAGTTTGTCATTAGAATAAAAAACACTGTTCATGATGAAAACACAAAACATACAAATGGATTTCTATCGAATCGCAAACACTTAAACTCATTTTGTTGAAATAAAAATTATTCATTTAATTTTTATTTCAGCAAAATATGTTATCAGACTTATCAGTCGAGATCTGACTGTAAAGTGCCTGTAGCGTATTATGTAATTTGTAACGTATAGTTGTTCACGTCGAATGTGTTTGATAATAGGTAGCACAATAGGCAGGAAGTGAAAATTCGACACCGGTGGATTTTCATAGTTTACATCATATCGAGATTTCTGCTTCCACGGAAGTGCAATGATAATGAATGACATTTCGTGTTTACTATATGTAGCTGTTTCATGCTGAAATTCGTCTCGGATGTCCATGAGAAAAAATGATTCTTAAAGGCAGAATCGCATTAAGGTTAAACATTAGCACGTGACTTCCAGGATTTTAGCTTTTACAGTATGGTGAATACAACTTTAGTGTGTACAAATAAATGTATATGTACACACTAAAGTTGTATTCGCTAAATACTAGAAACATTTTGCATTTAATGAGATAATTTTACTTTGATAACATAGTTCATAGGTGAACAATTGTCGTTAGTTGTCGGGAAACGCTAAAATATATAGTCGTTAGTTTTCAGGACACGCTAAAATATATAGTCGTTAGGTGTCAGGACACGCTAAAATATATAGTCGTTAGTTGTCAGGACACGCTAAAATATATAGTCGTTAGTTGTCAGGACACGCTAAAATATATAGTCGTTAGTTGTCAGGACACGCTAAAATATATAGTCGTTAGTTGTCAGGACACGCTAAAATATATAGTCGTTAGTTGTCAGGACACGCTAAAAACCACGTTGTGTGTCTACAATAGCGAGTCACGTGCTAATGTTTAACCTTAGTTTTTTTTGTTTCGAGCAGTTCGGAAAACGGGCTTTTGTAGGATGTATTATTAGAAACATTGTTCCACAATATGGTCTTGGTTCCAATAGTGAGTAAACCCTTACCATTGTGTTGGTGCAGATACGAGCGGCTACTGCGGCGCGCGCGCACCGAGGACTTGAGCGAGGTGTCGGGCATCGGCTGCCTGTACCAGAGCGGCGTGGACCGGCTCGGCCGGCCCGTCGTCATCTTCATCGGCAAGTGGTTCCCCATCGGAGACATTGACCTGGACAAGGTAATTGACATCTAGTGCGAGGTGTTGGGCATCGGCTGCCTGTACATTGGCTGTCTGTGCCAGTCTACAGTACGAGGCACATCTCTTGAAATTTTTTCGACGGAGTGGGGATAAGTTCGCCCATGTGCTCTTGTGAGCGACCAATAGCGCGCGCCCCTCTCCCGCCGCCCGATTACCTCACCGCTACGAATACTCAAAATACGCGTTCCGCGCAATCCCCGCCCGATTTCATTATATTTGCCTCGTACTGTGCATTTGTGTTACCATTCCCCACTACGTCACTAGCACTATTGCTATAAGCCATGCATGTACATCGGCTGCCTGTGATGTGACAGAGTCGTCGACCAGCCATAGCTAATTTCCAATCTATGTAAAATACCTGACACGTTATCGTGCGCCATAATGTTATTTATTACCATACATAGTTCAGTTTGAAAGTTAGCGCTAATAAGCTCATTCAGGAATGCAATGTAGTTTGAACTAAAATACGTCAGTATTAGCACAGTGTATTAGTCAACGAGCAAGTGACAATTTAATCCAACTGATGAACTTACATACATTATGTGAGGTGTGCAATGTACGTAGGAGGTCCGGCTTTAACGTTTTTTGTCCTATGAAGGACAATCAAATACTCTGTATTCACTGGTTTTTATGATGTTCTGTATGTTTTATTAAACAAGTGAACTAGAATTCTAAAATTCATCTTTGCCGTTTTAATCATACAAATAGATTATAATGTTATTATTAGTTTGCACAGAATAAAAGTTTAAAAACTACTTTCATAGCTGAATTACAGATCGCAAGGATACGCATTATTAACCATCAGTATTACAGAAGACTAATATAATAATGATCAACCAAGAAACATTCTTAAAACTATTTAGCGACCCAACCAAACTGATATGTTGATAAAGCAGACCATATTAGACCATTAGCCATTTTTAATGTCCCCACTGATGGGGCACGCACACGTCGGTAAACATTAAAGGCCTGGGCACACCGGATGCGTAGACACGCGCGTGGTTACGCGTGCGTGTACACGCGCGTAGTTACGCACGTAACCCCCTGACACACCGGGTTACGCATACGTCTACGCGGCACGCAACGCAACCTGTCCCTTGCGTACCCAGCCGCTGCGGCAGCCATGTTTGCGACTCTAGTGCGCGATGTCAGACGGAGATTGAGTAAATGGACTAATTTTTTCGCACTAATTCAATTAGTTTTTCTTTAATATCGTTATTCATTACTTAAAAACAAAATAAAACACCACTTACTACCGTCAGTACCGGTACTATTTGTAAACAAATACAACTGGATGCGTAGTCACGCGCGTGGTTACGCGCGTAGTGACGCGCAGGAAAGATACGTGCGTGTTCGTATTTGTTCGGTGTGACGTAAAATAGGGAATGCCATTGAGTACAACGTCATCAATGCGTTCCGCTCTGCGTAAGTACGCAGTCTGGTTGTCTCATGAGAGCTGCAATGCGTAGGGTTACGCATCGGTCTACGTGCATGCGTACGTTACGCAAGCGGTGTGCCATGTCTCATAAGGTTTCAGAGATTACAACGTCATGGTACGTCTACGTACACGCTTACGCATACGCTTACGCATCCGGTGTGCTGGAGCCTTTAATGTTTTATTTCTTTTAAATTAGGCTATAAGCCTCGTTATGATAAGCAAATATAAGCAATTCATAAGCAATTTTTGGCTCATGAAAATTTCAGTAATTCTACATAGTTATTACTTTACAGAGGTTGACCGGCCATTCTGATGTCAGGATAGACGTGGTAAACCTTAAATGATTTATTTCTTTTAAATTATGCAATAAGCAATTCTCTCATTATGATAAGCAAATATAAACAATTTTTGGCTCATGAAAATTTCAGTAATTCTACATAGTTATTACTCTACAGAGGTTGACCGGCCATTCTGATGTCAGGATAGACGTGGGCGCACAGGCCTTCCTTATGGGTGGATAAGGAGGAAAGGCCATAACCCACCACGCAGGCCCAATGCGATTGGTGGGTGTTAACGACTGCAAATGCACTCGGGACCAACGGCTGCCTAACGTGATTTTCGAAGCACGGAGAAGCTCGAGATAGTAAATTTTTGGTCACCCATCCTATGACGACCCTTGCGCAGTTTGCTTAAACTCGGCAATCGCTAGGCCAGGCGCTAAACCAATACGCTATCGAACTCCTCCACCATATTAAAGTTTGTGAAGCCGACAATACTAAAGTGTGGTATCGTATTGGCAGGCACTTCTGTACCTGATCAAGCTGCTGGACCCGATCGTGCGCGGCGACTACGTGATAGCGTACTTCCACACGCTGGCCTCGGCCGGCAACCACCCGCCCTTCTCCTGGCTCAAGGAGGTGTACACCGTGCTGCCTTACAAGTGAGTCTACACTACACACACACTACATAATATACAACGTGTTACAACTACGTGATAGCGTACTTCCACACGCTGGCCTCGGCCGGCAACCACCCGCCCTTCTCCTGGCTCAAGGAGGTGTACACCGTGCTGCCTTACAAGTGAGTCTACACTACACACACACTACATAATATACAACGTGTTACAACTACGTGATAGCGTACTTCCACACGCTGGCCTCGGCCGGCAACCACCCGCCCTTCTCCTGGCTCAAGGAGGTGTACACCGTGCTGCCTTACAAGTGAGTCTACACTACACACACACTACATAATATACAACGTGTTACAACTACGTGATAGCGTACTTCCACACGCTGGCCTCGGCCGGCAACCACCCGCCCTTCTCCTGGCTCAAGGAGGTGTACACCGTGCTGCCTTACAAGTGAGTCTACACTACACACACACTACATAATATACAACGTGTTACAACTACGTGATAGCGTACTTCCACACGCTGGCCTCGGCCGGCAACCACCCGCCCTTCTCCTGGCTCAAGGAGGTGTACACCGTGCTGCCTTACAAGTGAGTCTACACTACACACACACTACATAATATACAACGTGTTACAACTACGTGATAGCGTACTTCCACACGCTGGCCTCGGCCGGCAACCACCCGCCCTTCTCCTGGCTCAAGGAGGTGTACACCGTGCTGCCTTACAAGTGAGTCTACACTACACACACACTACATAATATACAACGTGTTACAACTACGTGATAGCGTACTTCCACACGCTGGCCTCGGCCGGCAACCACCCGCCCTTCTCCTGGCTCAAGGAGGTGTACACCGTGCTGCCTTACAAGTGAGTCTACACTACACACACACTACATAATATACAACGTGTTACAACTACGTGATAGCGTACTTCCACACGCTGGCCTCGGCCGGCAACCACCCGCCCTTCTCCTGGCTCAAGGAGGTGTACACCGTGCTGCCTTACAAGTGAGTCTACACTACACACACACTACATAATATACAACGTGTTACAACTACGTGATAGCGTACTTCCACACGCTGGCCTCGGCCGGCAACCACCCGCCCTTCTCCTGGCTCAAGGAGGTGTACACCGTGCTGCCTTACAAGTGAGTCTACACTACACACACACTACATAATATACAACGTGTTACAACTACGTGATAGCGTACTTCCACACGCTGGCCTCGGCCGGCAACCACCCGCCCTTCTCCTGGCTCAAGGAGGTGTACACCGTGCTGCCTTACAAGTGAGTCTACACTACACACACACTACATAATATACAACGTGTTACAACTACGTGATAGCGTACTTCCACACGCTGGCCTCGGCCGGCAACCACCCGCCCTTCTCCTGGCTCAAGGAGGTGTACACCGTGCTGCCTTACAAGTGAGTCTACACTACACACACACTACATAATATACAACGTGTTACAACTACGTGATAGCGTACTTCCACACGCTGGCCTCGGCCGGCAACCACCCGCCCTTCTCCTGGCTCAAGGAGGTGTACACCGTGCTGCCTTACAAGTGAGTCTACACTACACACACACTACATAATATACAACGTGTTACAACTACGTGATAGCGTACTTCCACACGCTGGCCTCGGCCGGCAACCACCCGCCCTTCTCCTGGCTCAAGGAGGTGTACACCGTGCTGCCTTACAAGTGAGTCTACACTACACACACACTACATAATATACAACGTGTTACAACTACGTGATAGCGTACTTCCACACGCTGGCCTCGGCCGGCAACCACCCGCCCTTCTCCTGGCTCAAGGAGGTGTACACCGTGCTGCCTTACAAGTGAGTCTACACTACACACACACTACATAATATACAACGTGTTACAACTACGTGATAGCGTACTTCCACACGCTGGCCTCGGCCGGCAACCACCCGCCCTTCTCCTGGCTCAAGGAGGTGTACACCGTGCTGCCTTACAAGTGAGTCTACACTACACACACACTACATAATATACAACGTGTTACAACTACGTGATAGCGTACTTCCACACGCTGGCCTCGGCCGGCAACCACCCGCCCTTCTCCTGGCTCAAGGAGGTGTACACCGTGCTGCCTTACAAGTGAGTCTACACTACACACACACTACATAATATACAACGTGTTACAACTACGTGATAGCGTACTTCCACACGCTGGCCTCGGCCGGCAACCACCCGCCCTTCTCCTGGCTCAAGGAGGTGTACACCGTGCTGCCTTACAAGTGAGTCTACACTACACACACACTACATAATATACAACGTGTTACAACTACGTGATAGCGTACTTCCACACGCTGGCCTCGGCCGGCAACCACCCGCCCTTCTCCTGGCTCAAGGAGGTGTACACCGTGCTGCCTTACAAGTGAGTCTACACTACACACACACTACATAATATACAACGTGTTACAACTACGTGATAGCGTACTTCCACACGCTGGCCTCGGCCGGCAACCACCCGCCCTTCTCCTGGCTCAAGGAGGTGTACACCGTGCTGCCTTACAAGTGAGTCTACACTACACACACACTACATAATATACAACGTGTTACAACTACGTGATAGCGTACTTCCACACGCTGGCCTCGGCCGGCAACCACCCGCCCTTCTCCTGGCTCAAGGAGGTGTACACCGTGCTGCCTTACAAGTGAGTCTACACTACACACACACTACATAATATACAACGTGTTACAACTACGTGATAGCGTACTTCCACACGCTGGCCTCGGCCGGCAACCACCCGCCCTTCTCCTGGCTCAAGGAGGTGTACACCGTGCTGCCTTACAAGTGAGTCTACACTACACACACACTACATAATATACAACGTGTTACAACTACGTGATAGCGTACTTCCACACGCTGGCCTCGGCCGGCAACCACCCGCCCTTCTCCTGGCTCAAGGAGGTGTACACCGTGCTGCCTTACAAGTGAGTCTACACTACACACACACTACATAATATACAACGTGTTACAACTACGTGATAGCGTACTTCCACACGCTGGCCTCGGCCGGCAACCACCCGCCCTTCTCCTGGCTCAAGGAGGTGTACACCGTGCTGCCTTACAAGTGAGTCTACACTACACACACACTACATAATATACAACGTGTTACAACTACGTGATAGCGTACTTCCACACGCTGGCCTCGGCCGGCAACCACCCGCCCTTCTCCTGGCTCAAGGAGGTGTACACCGTGCTGCCTTACAAGTGAGTCTACACTACACACACACTACATAATATACAACGTGTTACAACTACGTGATAGCGTACTTCCACACGCTGGCCTCGGCCGGCAACCACCCGCCCTTCTCCTGGCTCAAGGAGGTGTACACCGTGCTGCCTTACAAGTGAGTCTACACTACACACACACTACATAATATACAACGTGTTACAACTACGTGATAGCGTACTTCCACACGCTGGCCTCGGCCGGCAACCACCCGCCCTTCTCCTGGCTCAAGGAGGTGTACACCGTGCTGCCTTACAAGTGAGTCTACACTACACACACACTACATAATATACAACGTGTTACAACTACGTGATAGCGTACTTCCACACGCTGGCCTCGGCCGGCAACCACCCGCCCTTCTCCTGGCTCAAGGAGGTGTACACCGTGCTGCCTTACAAGTGAGTCTACACTACACACACACTACATAATATACAACGTGTTACAACTACGTGATAGCGTACTTCCATACGCTGGCCTCGGCCGGCAACCACCCGCCCTTCTCCTGGCTCAAGGAGGTGTACACCGTGCTGCCTTACAAGTGAGTCTACACTACACACACACTACATAATATACAACGTGTTACAACTACGTGATAGCGTACTTCCACACGCTGGCCTCGGCCGGCAACCACCCGCCCTTCTCCTGGCTCAAGGAGGTGTACACCGTGCTGCCTTACAAGTGAGTCTACACTACACACACACTACATAATATACAACGTGTTACAACTACGTGATAGCGTACTTCCACACGCTGGCCTCGGCCGGCAACCACCCGCCCTTCTCCTGGCTCAAGGAGGTGTACACCGTGCTGCCTTACAAGTGAGTCTACACTACACACACACTACATAATATACAACGTGTTACAACTACGTGATAGCGTACTTCCACACGCTGGCCTCGGCCGGCAACCACCCGCCCTTCTCCTGGCTCAAGGAGGTGTACACCGTGCTGCCTTACAAGTGAGTCTACACTACACACACACTACATAATATACAACGTGTTACAACTACGTGATAGCGTACTTCCACACGCTGGCCTCGGCCGGCAACCACCCGCCCTTCTCCTGGCTCAAGGAGGTGTACACCGTGCTGCCTTACAAGTGAGTCTACACTACACACACACTACATAATATACAACGTGTTACAACTACGTGATAGCGTACTTCCACACGCTGGCCTCGGCCGGCAACCACCCGCCCTTCTCCTGGCTCAAGGAGGTGTACACCGTGCTGCCTTACAAGTGAGTCTACACTACACACACACTACATAATATACAACGTGTTACAACTACGTGATAGCGTACTTCCACACGCTGGCCTCGGCCGGCAACCACCCGCCCTTCTCCTGGCTCAAGGAGGTGTACACCGTGCTGCCTTACAAGTGAGTCTACACTACACACACACTACATAATATACAACGTGTTACAACTACGTGATAGCGTACTTCCACACGCTGGCCTCGGCCGGCAACCACCCGCCCTTCTCCTGGCTCAAGGAGGTGTACACCGTGCTGCCTTACAAGTGAGTCTACACTACACACACACTACATAATATACAACGTGTTACAACTACGTGATAGCGTACTTCCACACGCTGGCCTCGGCCGGCAACCACCCGCCCTTCTCCTGGCTCAAGGAGGTGTACACCGTGCTGCCTTACAAGTGAGTCTACACTACACACACACTACATAATATACAACGTGTTACAACTACGTGATAGCGTACTTCCACACGCTGGCCTCGGCCGGCAACCACCCGCCCTTCTCCTGGCTCAAGGAGGTGTACACCGTGCTGCCTTACAAGTGAGTCTACACTACACACACACTACATAATATACAACGTGTTACAACTACGTGATAGCGTACTTCCACACGCTGGCCTCGGCCGGCAACCACCCGCCCTTCTCCTGGCTCAAGGAGGTGTACACCGTGCTGCCTTACAAGTGAGTCTACACTACACACACACTACATAATATACAACGTGTTACAACTACGTGATAGCGTACTTCCACACGCTGGCCTCGGCCGGCAACCACCCGCCCTTCTCCTGGCTCAAGGAGGTGTACACCGTGCTGCCTTACAAGTGAGTCTACACTACACACACACTACATAATATACAACGTGTTACAACTACGTGATAGCGTACTTCCACACGCTGGCCTCGGCCGGCAACCACCCGCCCTTCTCCTGGCTCAAGGAGGTGTACACCGTGCTGCCTTACAAGTGAGTCTACACTACACACACACTACATAATATACAACGTGTTACAACTACGTGATAGCGTACTTCCACACGCTGGCCTCGGCCGGCAACCACCCGCCCTTCTCCTGGCTCAAGGAGGTGTACACCGTGCTGCCTTACAAGTGAGTCTACACTACACACACACTACATAATATACAACGTGTTACAACTACGTGATAGCGTACTTCCACACGCTGGCCTCGGCCGGCAACCACCCGCCCTTCTCCTGGCTCAAGGAGGTGTACACCGTGCTGCCTTACAAGTGAGTCTACACTACACACACACTACATAATATACAACGTGTTACAACTACGTGATAGCGTACTTCCACACGCTGGCCTCGGCCGGCAACCACCCGCCCTTCTCCTGGCTCAAGGAGGTGTACACCGTGCTGCCTTACAAGTGAGTCTACACTACACACACACTACATAATATACAACGTGTTACAACTACGTGATAGCGTACTTCCACACGCTGGCCTCGGCCGGCAACCACCCGCCCTTCTCCTGGCTCAAGGAGGTGTACACCGTGCTGCCTTACAAGTGAGTCTACACTACACACACACTACATAATATACAACGTGTTACAACTACGTGATAGCGTACTTCCACACGCTGGCCTCGGCCGGCAACCACCCGCCCTTCTCCTGGCTCAAGGAGGTGTACACCGTGCTGCCTTACAAGTGAGTCTACACTACACACACACTACATAATATACAACGTGTTACAACTACGTGATAGCGTACTTCCACACGCTGGCCTCGGCCGGCAACCACCCGCCCTTCTCCTGGCTCAAGGAGGTGTACACCGTGCTGCCTTACAAGTGAGTCTACACTACACACACACTACATAATATACAACGTGTTACAACTACGTGATAGCGTACTTCCACACGCTGGCCTCGGCCGGCAACCACCCGCCCTTCTCCTGGCTCAAGGAGGTGTACACCGTGCTGCCTTACAAGTGAGTCTACACTACACACACACTACATAATATACAACGTGTTACAACTACGTGATAGCGTACTTCCACACGCTGGCCTCGGCCGGCAACCACCCGCCCTTCTCCTGGCTCAAGGAGGTGTACACCGTGCTGCCTTACAAGTGAGTCTACACTACACACACACTACATAATATACAACGTGTTACAACTACGTGATAGCGTACTTCCACACGCTGGCCTCGGCCGGCAACCACCCGCCCTTCTCCTGGCTCAAGGAAGTGTACACCGTGCTGCCTTACAAGTGAGTCCACACCCACATATACACACACACACAAACATATGCACACACACACACACGCACGCACGCACACACGCACGCTCACACTACATAATATACAACGTGTTACATAAACCCCTAAAAAACCGAATATGGTAGATAGAACCCAGCAAACTGAACAACTTTTATTATGGGACCAACCTCTGAAATCGCGAGAAAGAAGGAGCAGTTTCATATTTTGTTATTTTTTTATGCACAACGGGATGCATATTCGTAAATATCCGACGCGTTATCCACCCGAAATTGCTTCGTAAATAGCAGACGTGTAGGGATAATGTGTCTGCTATTTACAAGAGCCAGAATTGCTTTGTAAACAGCAAACGTACCGCGTCAGTTATTATAATAAAAGAAAATATTTCTGTTGTCTGTTATAAAAAAATATCCTCGAAAATTAAGTTTTTTAAATTTCTAACCTATACACGGGACCTACAGGAATAAAGCAGTTCGATACGATCGATCGTCGACACGTCAGGTCAAATACGATTATAAAGGTGCAACAGCTTGCGATGTGGCGGTTCGGGATGTAAATAATAGACTGACTGCGATCAATAACTGATTTATTGGAGTACTGTTATGAGTTTATATATGAGGAGAGAAGTGTGTGTTAGACATAATCAAACCGAGAGTTTTCGCGTTTAAGGTGAGTAGTGTCTTCACTGCGCCACGGTGACTCGATAGCTAGTGGCAAAATTAGTCATTGGTAAATGCTTTATGTTTCATCTCCGCCCGGGCGGCAGCCGAAACTTCCCGAGTGGATAACGCGTCGGGTATTTACGAATATGCCAACGGGATAGTGCTTGGCCTTCACCTCATCTGATGTTAAGTGACGATAAGGCCGAAGATGGAAGCGCACTACACCCGGAATCCTCATCACTTTTATTTAATCGTATGATAATAATGAGATAGGCGAAGGAGAAAAATACATGTCAAATTGTATAATTATAAATCAATGTCCAGGTCGCGGAGCCAATTGATGAAGTCAGGTGGTTGCTCATTCATATCGCTAGTAGGTCCTGGATACGCACGAATAGGGCATCGCTGCACGATGTGTTCCATGGTCTGAGCTTCCTCACCGCAGTCGCAGATTGGGCTATCTGACCATCCCCACTTGTGCCGACAGGCGTTGCAACGACCGTGCCCTGTTTTTAATCGATTTAGACGGCACCACAATTTACGCGGCAGATTAAAGCCCTTGGGTTTAGATGTGGGGTCAATTGTCTGGCCATGAGTGTCATCCGTAACTGCCTCGCTCCACTCTGTTTTCCAGGCGTTTGGTTTTGAAGTGTTTAAGCGATTTGGCAGAAGCGTATGGAGGATGCCTTGATTTTAGTCTGTGTGGCGGTGAGCAGACAAATTCCTTATGGACCGGTAGTGGGACCTGGGATTCGATCTTATCGAACTCTCTCTTTAGGGCATGCATTCGTCACAAACGCAGTGGGGCTATGTGGCTGAGGGCTGGGAGCCAATGCAATGGTGTAGATTTTACTGTTCCGGAAACACAACGCATCGTCTCGTTCAACTTAGTGTCCACTTTATCTGTGTGCGCAATCTTAAGCCAGACGGGGCAGCAGTACTCCGCAGCAGAGTACACCAGGGCCAAACCGGTCGTACGGAGACAGTCGGCGGAGGCTCCCCAAGTTGTACCGCATAGTTTGTGAAGTATGTTGTTGCGAGTTGATAGTTTTTGGCCCAGCTTAGTAAGATGTTCCTTGTATGTAAGCGATCTATATAAAGTTACCCCAAGATACTTAGGAAATGGGTTGTACCGGAGTATTTCACCATTGAAATGTATTGCGGGTTGGTAACTAGCGAGGCCGTTATTAAGGTGAAAGCACGATACCTCGGTCTTGCTATCCTCATCACTGAGGACCTGGCTATTTTACAACTAACTGCAGGCTGGAACACATTTTTTTTAATTATTGTTATGGTGTCAGACTTAGGTAAGATGGTAGTAATTAGCCAGGCAGGCTTGAAATTAGCACTACCACCAACCAAACCGAGTACAAATTGTACCCCCTTCCTACCTCCTGGGAATCGAACCCGGGACCGCTTCATCTTACATGGGTGGACGAACCACAAATCTGTCTAAATATTGAAAAATTAAGTTCGTATTTTCTTTGTTTTCAGATATAAGAAGAACCTCAAAGCATTTTACATTGTACATCCCACATTCTGGACAAAAGTGAGTTTATCATTTACACTTTGCATCAATTTTGTCATAAAGATCTGCGATTTTTCAACTTACCGTATTTCTTCGATTTGATTCGCTATGTAATTGTTTGTGATCAGATGATGACGTGGTGGTTCACGACGTTCATGGCGCCGGCGATCAAGGCGAAGGTGCACAGTCTGCCCGGAGTCGAGTACCTGTACAGCGTGATGCCGCGCGACCAGCTGGAACTGCCCGCCTTCGTGACCGAGTACGACATGACGGTAAGTGATCAGTGATAGGCACAGAATAGATATAATTATAGTCCGTTCACTTAGATAGTGTCGGCAGTACCGGATAAAGACAACTTGATGCCCTATACCAGGGGTGCCCATACTTTTACTTAAGGAGATCGACCTAGCAAAACTTTATGACTAAGATGTCGACATTTTGATCGTTTAATCCATTAAATATTAAACAAGAAACAAAAATTGCATAAGTAAAACTACATTGGGTGCAAATCTGTTACTCTTGGCGATCGACCTTAAAACCTCTCGCGATCGACCGGTCGATCCCGATCGACCGTTTGGGCACCTCTGCCCTAAACAATCCACGCCTGTGGGGCCCCCTATTATAGGGTGAAAGTGAAAGTGAAATATATTTTATTTAAATAAGCTCACATAATAAGCATTTTTAAATCGTCAATTCTTTTACCCTGCCACCCATTATGACGTCTTTTAACTGACAAGAAAAATGGGCGCAAAAAACTTGTCAGCTTTATCAATCAGATGGAACGATATTTACAAATATGTATATCGTTTCCAGACTTTATATTAACAAAGATTAACAAATAAATAACATTATTGAATTAGCTCATTTCTTAATGAGTTTCAAATTTCTTAATCAATTTACAGATTTTAAGCTAAATTCAAAGTTTGAACTTGTTAGTCAGTCAATTCTGCGGGGTAATTACGTAACTTTGTTGCAATCAACTCTGACAGAAATCGCAATTACATCGCTGTTTTAGTAAGAACCAATGTGACAACTATCTTAACTAAAGCAGCAATGCAACCGCGCTTTCAATCGATTTCAATCGAGAATTGTTAGCAACAGCTTTACGTAATCAAGGTACAGGGCTACTATCTACGAAAGGGAGGATGCACAAAAATTTTTTAGCGATTTTTTGTCTGTTTCATCCACTAATCTTGTAGTAAGTAGTTTTACATGCATGAATGAACACACAAATTAATTTGAAATAAAAAATTTTTTTTATTTTATTTCTCACTTACAAAAAAACACCCTTTTTTCGGTGCCAATTAGTTATAGTGCCCCCCAGACGTGATGCCCTAAGCCCTAAGCAATTGCTTAATTTGTTTATAGGTTAATCCAGCACTGAGTGTTGGTACACCCGCAAGCACTTGTGTTCAGAGACTGTAATACCCATAGAAATAGAATGTCAAAGAACAACAATGTCAATAAACAGGTGATCCGAAAACGAATGCATACATTTTGTATGAGATACGTAAAATATGACTTAGATTCATAAAATATGACTATAATATGGCAAAGAAAATTAATAAACTATGTTCCATACTGTTTTCTTCGTCGATAAAGGAATAAATGTAGCTAAATTTGGTTTTAGAGAAATGTGTGGCAATATCTTATTTACCTGTGAAAAGTGTGATTACTTCGATTATTTCTTTTTGTCACATCACAATTACTTAGAGCACAAGACACCATAGCTCCACGATACCTTTATTTTAAATTCTAATTAATATTAACAAATATTTTAAACAAACTGTGATTGCTCATTTGCTAGGCGGGACGCTAGGGGCTCTTACTGTAAAAAATGTTGGCACATGTCACTTGATCCTTTGTCTCTTTTTTACATAGACCGTGTCCGTATGATGTTAACTTCTCTTTTCCACGCTTTGTTGGTCTTCTTGAGCGCAGCGAAAATTTTTTTATGCCTATGGTAATACCGGTAACAAACACAACCTTTTACTACAGCACTTGTAAACTGCCAAAATCCAAATTCACTTGCGGGTATTCACACGCGGTATCCTTTGTTTATGCGGCGGCATCCTTTGACAAGAAGCGGCGCGTGCAAAGGCGGCGCTATAAAAGGGCGACGCTATCTAAGCGAACGGACTTTACTACCGTACAGAAAGGACACTCTTCGCCCCGCCCAACAATCAATCACCTCACCCCACCCCGCGAGTTCGTGTGCCGAATAGTATGCTCGTTTAGTCGTATTTGTCCACGTCAACTTATTTTGATATTCAAAGCAATGCTTCGTAACTTTATTTACCAAAACAATACGAATTGAACGCCGCTCATACAGTACAAACTGCACGGTAGCCCTAGACTGACACAAACAGTTGCGCGTCTACAAACAAAACCGTCATCTGACGTCTGTTTATAATGGCGTGGTTGTATGGAGTGTCCGGGGTGCGACTGATGGTACGTACGTGGCCAGTGCACTGGTGCCCAGCGCCGAGTACCTGTACTAGGATAGCCGTTTTAGTACTCAATAACAAATTGCAAGCAATAAAAACAATTCATATGCAATTTGAAAGCCCGAATAATATCGCTAACGTCGAATTAGTAAAATTCTCAATTATCTTCATTGCTCTACAACAGAGGTGCCCAAACGGTCGATCGCGAGAGGTTTTAAGGTCGATCGCCAAGGAAAATAGATTTGACACTTTGCACCCAATGTAGTTTTACTTTTGCATTTTTTTTTTCAATATCGATTAAAATGTCGATCTCTTGGTCATAAATTGTTGCTTTGTTGATCTCCTTAAGAAAAAGTATGGGCACACCTGCTCTACAACGTTAAGAAACAAAGATCTTATAAAAGTAATAAACTTAAGTAATAGTATATTAATCTTGTAATATTTTTATTGTATTAGTCATAGCTGATAAGTCTTATTTTTCTCAGAGTCATTGTGACAGGTATTTTAAATTATAAAATACAGTAGTTTGTGGCCAGAGATGGTATTCGTGGTACAATAAACGTAGGTTCAACAAATCTTACTCAAATCATTACAGATTCTTAAAAACAATAATGAACAAACCAGATTAAAATCATTTTTCTGACGCCGATGACCAGCATAAATTATGAATGGGAATATTGACACAACTTTATGCTAATATTTACGCAGACATCGGTAAACATAATAATAGGAAAGCTCTAAAAATTAAATTCGGTCGTTAAACTGTATGTATAGTAAATGAATGACTTAAAGGACACGATATTTAGCAGCAATTTACGGCATCCTATGTTGCCAGATTATTGCTAACATTGAAATAGAACCCCGCAACCGTATGTATACATACACGGTAACTTTTTTGTCATTCAGAAAAAAATCAGGCCGTCTCAATATTATGGTACAAAAATAAAAAAAAATACACTTCCTACTTTAAACTTTTTAGGACTAAAAAAAGTTAGTTTTAAAAAAAACATGTCTTTTTCTTTTGTAAAATCTTTATCAAGTTACCTCTAAAATTTTCTGGGTTGATAAAAATGTAACCGTGTATAAAATAAAATGAGTATCTCAGTCAAAACTGAAGCTGATTATTTTCACAATATTTTATTTTATTTATTTAAGGATATATTTTTATTTTATAGGAAATCATACAGTGACTGAATAGCTTTTTGTGTAATCCGTGTAGGTAGGTTGAAATTATGAATGAATACAATTTCACGTATCTTGTTTTATTTTACAGATAAACGGTCTCCATTATTTCCAACCGGACACGAATAACACGTAAGTGTCGCCGCGGCGGCGCTCACGGCCACATTCCACGGAACTAATATAAGGTGTAACTAAATTATGTGACTAAACTCAAACAGGCGATAGTGTTGCTAAACTGAACTACTTTCTCCAACAAACATAGGTCGAAAAACAAAAAAAAATACTCCCATACAAAATGTTTTGTTCAAATGACAGACTTACTATGGGAAGGACGCGAAAAAAAACGTTTTTCGACTTATGTTCTTCGGACAATGTTATTCAGTTTAAGCTACGCTATCACCTGTTACATAATTTTGTTACACATCTTATAATAATTATGATCTAAAATATAACCAAACATCGCTATTCAATCAACTGTGCCACTGAAACAAGAAATCCGCATAATAATGTTAAAAACTACCATTGAAACCACTATTTTAGTACTAGCAACATTTAGAAAATGAAAATGGTGGCAAATTTAGCGGGAAATACATAGAATAGAAAAAATGCAGCATACAAATTGACGAATCGATTTTTACGTAAAACGTGATGATAATGATCGTACTTTAATAAATTCGTCGATTTGTGCTCTCAGCCGCTGTTGTTGTTTTGAGTGATTTTTATATTCAAACCGATATTTAAATTAGAAAATCTCTGATCAATTAAATTATTTTTGTTGCAATTTGTAGATACAAGTGTTTTGTTTGAATAAAAAAATCACTCGCATGTTTTAAAGATTGTTAAAAGTTTATCAAGTAACTTGGTATTAGGTGCATTTTTGTATTATTTAACTGTAATTATATTAGTAAGGTTATATCGTTCATATCCGCTTTATTATAATTATTGAAGAAAAAAAGGACTGCCACACTAGTAGGATGGCGATCGGCTTACCTTGGGTGCTTTATTTTTTTGTTAGTTATCGATATGAAGTCCTTTTTTTCATCCAATAATACTGAGTCTAACGTAATCACAATGTCTTCACTTATCACTTACCTAATGGTAACTGCTAAATTAGTTATTTTAATACTTTCAAGGCTATTTTGTATTCTAAGGCAAGCATAATAAGTTATAATTTTATTCGTACTTACTTTTTACGTACTTGAAACAATGTAAACCTGCGACAGGGTGTTCGTTTAGCGCCTAGGGGGTTCATTTTAAATCGATGTATATCGAACTCGGTATCGAGTTTCTCGTAATCTCGGATACTTAGCATTATTTTTAATTTTTGTTGATTGTGGAATAGGCATGTTGACAATTTTTTTATTTTATGTTACATAAATTACCCCTCAAAAAAAGAAACATTTGTATAAGAATTATTTCGCTAGCATGAAAACTGCCCGAGATATCATAGTTATCATATTTAGTATCATGAAATGCACAAAATTGGACTCACCCGAAAACGCTCCATACTAACGGCTACCAAGTTATGACGTCACGCCTTCCTACGTTGTATGCGACGCGTGGGAAATTTGTTCGGCAACTATATTAAATATTGTGTTTATCAAAATGGTTTCTTTGACAAATTTGCTATAAATTTTACGGACTAAATGTATTATTTATTTTAACAAATTTTATACTTTTTAAATGGACTTGTCCACCCAACTTTGAAGGGTCATAAAACAAATGATACGCAATATATAAAACTAAGAGGTATACAAGCTTCTTCAAAAGTTTGATATGTTTACGATTTTTATTAGTATTTCTTTATTTTATTCATAAGTCAAGATCCCTATTATTATACTTATTTGTTAGACTAGGAGCTATCGTTTCTTTTGTATAAAAACCCGATTTCACATATGATCTATAAGAATATGTTATGTTGTAATTACTTTGATGTCGCGAATACCTAAGCAAGTCGACCCCCGTATCCGTGGAGCGATGCAGCCAACTGTCCACCTTTAGAGAACTTTGATTTATCGAGTACAGCCCACCTTACGTCGCCTTTTCAGCGGGGATCGATGACACAACTTTTAAATCAAAGGATAGGTACTCACTGGGAAGCTGGCTGCCTGTTGCTTTTCACTGAGTTACGAGTTCATATGAGTTCTTTAAGATTTTTACGTGAGCCGATGGGTTTTGCCGCAGATCGTCACTTTCGCAAATGGTCATCGCGAAAAATTTGGTTACTTTCGCAAATGGTCGCTTTCGCAACTGGTCACTTTCGCAGAATGTCATTTTTTTTTCTTTTTTCTCAAATTGTGAATGACATTCTGCGAAATTGACCAAATTTTTCGCGATGACCATTTGCGAAAGTGACGGTCTGCGTCAAAACCAGCCGCTGTATCATGAACGGAAACACTATAGTTTCAAAGGTGCTTGATTGCAAAGCAAAAATATTATTTTATTAATAGTTCGAACATAGGTTTAAATGTAGATGGACGTTGTAAATATGCTGTTGAAATTTATCATTTCGCATGTCGAGGCGAGGATATTAAAAATTCAATATTCGGACTAATTCAACAGTTTGAAAATCTGCACTTTTAGTCAGCATGACATTTTTTATAATAAATCACTTAAATATATACCCTCAGCAATATGTAATGGGCCTAGGTGTAGCGCAAAGTATTCTGCATGAAACGCCTGAAAATCAGTATAAACGATGCATTATAATATTTGCGCTATATCGGCTTTAATTAAATAGTGAGAATTCTGTGCTATAGACGTTTTAAAAATTAAATAGAAGTATTCTGAAAGGTAGAGTTGCCAATATTGTTAATTCCACTGCCACAGTCGCTGGTACTTAATTGTTGGTGCCGTAGCAATTTCTAAAACAGAGGATCTAAACGGTGTATTTGAATCGTGTTCACGTTTTGTACTTAATTAAGTACTTAAAAATTGTGTTGCAAGATTATTGCTGTTGACTTAAGCAGAGGTCAGTGAAGTTATCAAGTTCAACTATATAAGATGCTAATTTAGGTGTTATGTGAAAAATGTGATCAAGCAAAATGTTAGTTAAGTTTCATATTTTATTATTAAATAGGTTGTTAAATAGGCTATGTACATATTTAACAAATAAAATAATAAAATTAATAATTTACTAAACAGATTCTTTTCTTGACAAAATGTACACTCCTAAATCCTACAAGTCGCGGGCGGCCACTAATTATACCTACATAAAATAATACGATAATAAATAACATTTTTTGTATAGGTTTAGCGCCTGCCCTTAGGTTCTTAATGCTCTTAAGCGCCTGCCCTTCGCAAGGGCCGGTCGTAGGATAGGTGACCAAAAATTTATTATCTCGAGCTCCACCGCGCTTCGAAAAGCATTTTAATCTGTTGGTCCTGGCTACATTAACACCCACCAATCCGCATTGGGCCTGCGTGGGGTTATGACTCAATCTTCTTATCCACCTATAAGGAAGCCTGTGCCCCAGCAGTGGGGACATTAAACTCTGTTGATGGACAATATTATTTTATTAAATAAAGACAGTTTTACAATAGGCCCGTCATATCGAACATTAAAATCGCAAACTAACGGCTGCAACTTGGATTTACGCTACTGGTAGTGGTCCTAATAACATATCAAAAAACTAGAACTATAGGCCGACCGGTTAAATGAGTCCTCGCCTGCGGGGCACAGGGGCGCGAGGGAAGACGAGAACGGGGGCGATGCGGGCGACGGGCGACGAACGTCTGCCGCCCGCACCTCTCACGACACGACCCACGTTCTCGTCTCCCCTCGCGCCTCTGTGCCCCGCAGGCGAGGACTCATTTAACCGGTCGGCCTATAGCCGTTAGTTTGCGATTTCTAGTGTTAGATATGACCGGCGTACAAGCACAATATAGAGAGAGTACAGTAGTTTAGCTTAGCCGCGCGCGCTCGAACAACGCACACATAGACACCTCTCACCGACACGCTTAGAGCATTCAACCAAGTTGGTTGGTTGGTCGAATGCTCTAAGCCGATACGGAATCTTTGCCACGCTTAGGCTGGCCCCAGACCTACCGGTTCCGTTTCTTTGCTTTGCTGTTCTACCATGGACCGCCGGCCAAGAGGCTCATTTTCAATCTATCGCATATTTTGACCTGACCACATTGGCAAGATAGCCATTAGTTTGGTGTTATCAAATATCGTCGTCTGGGGTGCGATGAGAAGTTTTAGTTTTCGTTTTAAAAAAAAACTGCTGTTTTATACAAAAATTAATAACGAAATTATCAAAATGTATGAAACAGTTCATTTTTTTTCGCGATTTCAGATTTGGTCCCATATTAAAAGTTGTTCAGTTTTATTATGGTCCCTATCTACCATATTCAGTTTTATAAGGCTTTACCAAACATCTTGTATAAATAAGCGATCGAGTTATTTTTAACGATCGGAGTCCATGTTCAGGGTGGCATATCTCCTAAAAGCTTCCTACTTCGCAATCCAGGCGATGACATTTGATAAAACCAAGCTAATGGCTATCTTGCCAATTTGGTCTAGTCCCAAAATGCGATAGATTGAAAATTACCCTGGTTGGCCGGCGGTCTTTCAAGCAAGGTAGCACAGCAAAGCAAAGAAACGGAACCGGTAGGTCTGGGGCCAGCCTAAAACACTTCACGCGCAAGTGCCACGTGACGCAGCGGCGTGAGCTGTCTTTGTGTGTGTGCGATGCTCGAGCGCCCGTAGTACTAAGTTCAACTTCTGTTAGTCTCTCTATTTTGTGGTACAAGGCAATGATAAACATAGAGATTGATATCAACTACTGTTTCCTGTGAAAGGCTAGTAGTTGTTTATGACACTGTTAATAGTTACAAATCAAGGTCACTATATTTAATATCAAAGTCGCGCGCCCTCCGGACACTAGGGTCCCATGGGATCCACAGATAAATTATTTCGCCTCTTTACTTGCATGGGAATTGGGATCCTCGGCATAGGCATAGCCAGGCTAGTTTTTCGGGGAGGGATTAAATTAAGGCCAGTCGGTATGTTAAAAGAACGCTTGACAGAAAAACTACAACTTCAATTTCGTAATGTAAATAATAATTTTAGTACCAGGGTCACATAAATCCGATTGGAGACCGAGAAGGAACAGACTTAGAGCAGGAAAGCTATATAATTTAAAGTTAGTATTTTGGTTGGTGGTAGGGCTTATTTCAAGTCCACCTGGCAAGCTACCACCATCATCCTCCTGCCCTTGGCAAGCTACCACCGTTTAACCTAAATCTGACATCATGACAACAATTTAAAATTGTTATTTTCGGCAGAGAGGTAATATAGCCAGTTTCTCAGTGATGATGATTCCGGGAGTAGTGTGCTACCACCTGCCTTAACGTCACTTAACATCAGGTGAGGTCTATCCCGTTGTGCATAAAAAAACATATTAATAGTAAGTATTTAGTTTTCTGCAGCAATACTAAACAGCTTCAAGCATCATGTCAGTTATTTACTGGTGCTACCCTACCACATTGCAGATAACTGAATGAAAAATTATGGATTGACACATGGGAGTTTTTGGCGCCATTTTGTCTTGTTCAGTTTATTTTTTTTAAATAATTAAAACAGTCTATTTTAATTATTTGCAAATTGACTCATAGTGGATATTGTGTCTTAAAATTGGTGCAGTTTTGTGGTACAAGTGTCTACGCAACTGAACAATATGTGGGATAATTGAAATAGGCGCGATCTTGGTTGTGTGAAGCTGAGACTTTTATTGTAGTGGTGGCTACCTCGGCAGAACTTACCGTGAACAACTGTCTTGATATACTTGGTGCCAAATGCTCCAAGAAGCATTGGAATGCGATGCACCCGCATTCTAATGTACCTAAACTGGAACAAAACAGCTACCACTGAAATATTCAATACTTGACACTGGCAAAAATTACTTCCAAGAGGAGAGTAGATTGCCATACTAAAATAAGAAGAAGAAGAAGAATGAAAAATGGGAATAAAATAATTTGTAAAACAATCAGCTATTTTATTATAAAATTAACAACAAATTACAGTAATCGCATCACACATGTATACATAATTCTAAATACTCTTAGGGGTGTGAAGACAGTTAACAATGTTCACAACTAAGTCTAAAGCTGGATACTTTTGAGCTGCAGACATTAGTGACACTTTCAGAACAGTCAGGACGTTTGAAAGCAAGTAACCTCCAATAGCACCCAAGTAACATGGAATGGGCCATTTTTGCCAAGGAGTGTTCCAGTCTAAAGGAATCACTACTGCACCTAACCACGCTCCGCAGACTGTCAGAAGTGCATTGTTAATAAGCATCTGGATAATAGTATTCTTTCCATAGCTCTTGATGCCAAACAATAACTGCATTGCAGTTTCCACTCCACTGTGCGCAATCAATGGTAAAACTGCCAATAGAGTTAATAATGCTGAGAGCATAAGAGTCTCTTCATGACATTCCAGCAATGGAGCTCCGAACAATATAATACCAATAAAGAAACTGAACATCACAACTAGCAGGAAAATGAATGATTTCAATATATCCGACACTCTACTCTTGTTCGCTTTATTTTTCTTCATTTGTATATCACTATTTGAACTTAAATAGAAAGATTTCAAGAGTTCTGCCAATAATATAAGAACCAAAATGTAAAAGGAAGAACCATTTCCAACAGAATACAGTAGACCTTTGTATGATATGAAAGTAACTATGCTCGGCAAATATATACAAGATACAAGACTGGAAATTGTTATTTTTCTTAGTTCTAATTGATTATTTAATGTAAACATTTTGATTTCTGTAATTTATGTACTTATTAAAATTGAATGAAATTATATCTGAATTATTTTTGACATTGACATAACAGCATAGATTAATATTATATACTGGTTATAGATGGCAATCTCACCCATTTCTTTTGTATCCAACCGGATACAAGTATACAGCGCCATCTCTTTTGCACGAAGTGAACAACATCGCTATAGGTATACGTAGGTAGGTACCTACCTATTCAATATTTTAATGAAAATTAGTTGGCAAAGATATCTGATGTTTATTGTACAAAAAATTACAAACTGTTAAGAGCTTGTAATTTACTGTACAATAAACACCAGATAACTTTGCCAAAGAGTTATCTAGATAGATAAAAAATGAAAAACATCCTAATATGCTGAAAAAGATTTTTATTTCTTTTTATGAGTAATTATATCTATTATGCTAAGTTTATATTACATGTGTAAACACACTATAGACACAAAGGTAATGCAGTACAAGTAAGTAAGTACTTAACATCACATAAATAACAATGAAAATGAGTTTCATTATGTATACCCGCTGCTCATAAAATACTTCCAGTAACTGCTGCCCATGCCTCCAACTGTTTTTCAAAAGTAGATAGCATTGTGATTGGGAGTGGCAAGTGGCAACTGTAGTAACATCTGAAACAAAGAGTTGTGATTTTACTTCACTTACAGATCAACATTGAAGAAAATATAAAACATACTGATATAATTTATTAGCAATAAGTTTGTTTCATAAAGTTTAGGTCCTACCTATTTTTGCTTTGTTTTTGTTTTTAAACAAAGGTAAATAAACGGTACGAAATGTCGCAGAAAATGTATAAACATCAATGCAACTTTTTATTACTATGAGGTTAGGTTAGTACCTAATACGTTGAAATGTTTATGTTTAAATAGAGAGAACTGAGATAGCGAAAACGCATTATTTTATTTACCTTGCCTGTAGCCCACACTGCAAGCAATCAGGAACAACAAAATATAATGTAAATAGGCGCCGTAGGTACTCGTACCAAGAACTTTGTTGATGTAGTTCACATAATCTTTTCTCGAAAAAATGTTTATAAAAACAGCCACAAATAGCACTCGACGATGATTAGTAGGAAATTAAGCACAATTCAACGAACATCAATGAAGAAATTACTTTTAAGTATTAACAACAATAAAAAAAAATCCAAACAAAAGAAACGCAACCCAGAGTACTTTAAACGCACCAAATTCGAGTACACACAATAAGGTCCGACCGAAATCTCGATCTCGTCTCGACCAAAAATTAACTCTCGGTCTTGGGTCTCGTTCTCGGCCTAAATGGTACCTACAAATCTGGGGCCCTATATTTGAATAACTCGATTGGCGTCAAGCGCCCTTTTCTACGGATATTTGTTCATCATTTGACTCAAATGTATGAGATGTCGAACGAAAATCAGTAGAAAAGAGTGCTCGACGCCAATCAAGCTATTCAAAAATAGGGCCTCTGGTTACAGTGCGATGCGGTCCAGTGCGTCAATATAAGTTTGCGTGTGATAGGAAAAGTATTTTTTTTACAATTGTTACGCCTTATTATTATTTATTATTTAGAAGGGGGACGCCAGCGAAGCCGTACGGTCGATCAGACAGATTATTGTTACGCCTTATTAACAGGGGTTATTTTCCAATAACGCTTTCATTTATTAAGGTAAGTGGCGCCACCATTGTGACGTCAACTTCAACTCCAGTAAAATCGTGAACCAAAAATAAGCAGTTAGCTAATATTAAGAAAGAAGATTACTCGGATAGTTTATATTTTTCACATTTGGAAGAGGTGAATCGAACTTATATTCGAGAAATGATAGTGTTTGATATACGTCAAATTTTTGATGCAAATGTATAGAATAGATATACGACCGACACGGCACATCAGACGTAACAAACATGTTGATTTTGAGACCGTCTTTATATAGTACGTAGTTTTGCAATAAAACCTGTACTGTTTTGGTAAGTAATTAATATTGATAACTGGATCAATTTAGGACCCCTTGCGAAAAGTAAGTCATAAATTCACAATGAGGGCTTTTCCAAAGGACTAAAAACTGTAGGATCGATAGATGGCGTTGATAAATTAAGCACTGTCAACTGAGGCGCGTTCAGCACCTACGCTCCGAGTGGAACCATTTGCTCTAACGGCGTATCAAACATTAGAGCGTGACGTTCGGTGGACACAACTTTGGTTAAACTCACTGACACTGGCTATATATTTGTGAAAAAAAAATATGGCCATTTTCAAATATGAAAAATCATTTTTTCTTCAATTAATACAATATGGGCATCAAATAAAAGGCCTTAATGAGCACATTTCAAAACTATATAATTGGTCACTAAAATGTCTAAAATAAAAATAAATTAATTTAAAAGATATTAAAAACACGACTGCCCTGCCAAAAACGAACTAAAAAGTTAAAAATAACAAGTATTATTACACCTCCCTGATTAAAAAATGTTCCAAAAACGGTCCCCCGACTGCAATAATACTTGTTATTTTTAACTTTTTAGTTCGTTTTTGGCAGGGCAGTCGTGAAAATGTTAAATTAAATTCCTAGGCGCATGCCGCATACTCTCACTCGTATACTTTGATGAGGAGCTGGACCGGGAAGCCTCGCACTGGTTAGTGTGGTAATGTGGTTTGCAAAATGTGTTAGGAAAGAAGTGACAAATTCAATTTGATTGTAGTAAAGTTTTGAACAAAAAATAAAAATATACCTAAATTGATAGTATTGCTATTAAAGAAAGACATGTCAATTTGACAAAAGGTCCAAAAACTATCCTGTATACTTATTTTTTTATAGATAACTTTCGCTTAACAAATTATATTTCGAATATTGATTACATACAAACGTTATAATTTCTAGCATGTTTTGTTAATGTAATAAATAAAAACACATAATTTTATTCAGTTAACATGTTTTTCATCAGTTTTTGCCAAGTTGTTGTAAGATTTCAATGTTGTTCATAATTCTCGGTCTCAGTCTCGTTCTCAGTTCCCTGCATAAAAGTGGTTTCGGTCGGACCCTGGTTCACATGACAGTCCGATATTGCCACATGTAAAAAAAAAATTTAATATTTGAACAAAGTGGTAACACTGATATAACTCAGCAGAGTTGCCTATCGATGCAAATAGATGGCGCTGTATTATTTGAACCCTATAGAAATGTACTAGGATTCCCTACCATGCATAACAGCATTGACACACGTCACGCACAGAACAGAACACATTCATGGGGGCGTTCTATTTCTAAAGACTAATCGCTGTGTCGCCGATCGTTATTACTAATTAAGCGTTCTATTATTATATTACCGACCATTCACACGAGCGATTTTTTCGTGAGCATGAGACTCTCCGTACCACATGAATAATTCCATTCTAAAACAACCTAGAAATAATGTACCGACGATATACGTTCTTATTTCAGATATCAAATCGATTGTACCGGCTTCCCAGCAGAATTATTGACAAAAGCATGTGGGCCGGCCCGGAGACTTGCATGCTTTGAAGTTATGTTTTTTTGTTAAATCGTCGAATTCCAGATCAATCGGAGCATGTACCGGTGGTTTGATGTATTTGTAGCCGTTACATATTCATTATTACAGCTACGAACACATTCGTTGCTCATGTAACGCAACAGGGACAAAGATATGGCGATCCAAAGTTTTAAAAGCATGCGACTCTCCGGCCCACAATCTTAAGTCTAAAATATTGGTGAAATTTGTATTAAGATTAAAAATAAACAGGTTTTCGTAACCGTTTGATCAATATAAACGGCCCGAAAACATATTTTCACGTTATCTTCATTCGTTTTAGAGAAATTTGTAAATTTATTTACTATGAATAATCAGTGTGTAGGGTAACCAGGGGCCCTATTTTTGAATCGCTCGGCTGGCGTTGAGCGCTCTTTTCTACTGATTTTCGTTCGACAAATCAACTCAAATGTATGGGATGTCGAACGAAAATCAGTAGAAACGAGCGCTCGACGCTAGTCGAAGGATTCAAAAATAGGGCCCCATATCGTCGGTCCGTCGGAATCATTAGCTAGAAAATACAAGTTGAAGTTTTTCGATATTTTTAAAGACTAATTTTGTAGATATAATGTTAAGGATTGATTTGCTTACGTACTCGTATCGTACCTACTATCATATTGTTACTGACCATGCAATATTGCAATATTTTTAGTAGGTATTTTGCTTAGGGTGAGGCGTCCAACAAGTGAATCAGGAATTAATTAAAGATTTATCCCAACTATTTGTAGATTATAATTACGTTTTATTTTATCTCGTTTTTATTAAGTCGTTCTTTTGTTTATTTGTTTGTCCACAAATTTTGCAAACAATTTATAGGTCGAACTTTAATATAGGTCAGAACTGGAAGACAATGCAATACTTATGGTGTCATTGAGCTGATCTGATGATGGATAAAAAGTACCTATCCTATGTTTTAAATTAAAACATAGGATAGGTACTTTAATCCAGGCTATATAAACTTGCACCGACCAAATATTAGATAGGTACCTACTTTAATTATTCTAAAAATTATTGAGATTGGATCTTATCCTTATCTTATGAGAAAATACCCACTTGCATTTGGTCAACTTTGGATATTTTAATTACAATCTTCTTATTTGGTCAGAGTTTACAATAGGTACTTACAAATTACAAAATCCCTACCTAAGCAAAATAACTAGATACAAAAAAACTAAAAATATTGTATAGGGATAGGTAGTCACAGTCAGTAACAATCTGATGACAAACTTTAGGTTTTTTACGATACGAGTGAGTACGTAGGCAAATCAAACCTCAACATTATGTCAATAAAAGTTATGAGGTAACAAACATTTAAAAAAAGTAGGTATAAAAAAATTCAACCGAACTGAGAAACTCCTTCATTTTAGGGTTCCGTAGCCCAATGGCAAAAAACGGAACCCTTATAATTTCGTCATGTCTGTCTGTCTGTCTGTCCGTCCGTATATCACAGCCACTTTATTCCGAAACTATTAAGATTACAAAGTTGGAACTTGGTAGGTAGATCTGTTTTGTGAACCGCTTTACGATTTTTTACATAAACATGAAAGATTAAGGGGGGTCCCCATACAGAGATATAGCACCTTTTCCAAATTCGCAAATATAACTTTGTCATTCATACAAATACTAGGAAAAACAAAGTTATTTTTGCAGACAAAAATTGATAGTGGTATTCAATATGGATGGTATAACTTATAAGATAATTACGGAACCCTACTGCGCGTGGCCCGACATGCACTTGGCCAGTTTTTTTTAAGTATTCAAAATATCGATATATACATTTATACACTTCAAGTTGCATTTTCTAGAAAAAGCCTAATGATTCCGACCGACCGACGATATGGTAACCCTACACTTTGATTATTCATAGTAAATAAATTTACAAATTTCTCTAAAACGAATGAAGATATCGTGAAAATATGTTTTCGGGCCGTTTATCGTGATCAAACGGTTACGAAAACCTGCTTATTTTTAATCTTAATGCAATTTTGACCAATATTTTAGACTTAAGCGTGTGGGCCGGAGAGTCGCATGCTTTTAAAACTTTAGATCGCCATATCTTTGTCCCTGTTGCGTTATATGAGCAACGAATGTGTTCGTAGCTGTTACAATGAATATGTAACGGCTACAAATACGTGAACCCACCGGTACAGGCTCCGATTGATCTGAAATTCGACGATTTAACAAAAAACATAACCACAAAGCATGCGACTCTCCGGCCCACATGCTTTTGTCAATTATTCTGCTGGGAAGCCGGTACAATCAATTTGATATCTGAAATAAGAACGCATATCGTCGGTACCAAGAAGCTTATATCCACAATGGAGGTTGCACGCCTAGTAAGTAAGTGAAGATTGAAAAAGACTCTTTAGTGACGTTACGGCTTATTGCTATCTCTTTCTTTTCGTTTTACAATACGTTTTCGTTTCTCACGAACAAACGAACGACGAACAACGAACACGTATTGTAACACTAAAGAAAGAGGTTGCAATAAGCCATAAGAGGACCTTTTTTCAATCTTCACTATGACATATGGCCGTGCAACCTCCATTTGAGGGAGGTATAAGCTTCTTGGTCGGGAAAAAATCCTGTTAAAAATTAAACATGAAGACAAGTTTTATAAAGTATGGCAGCCAAAAATGTAATTTTACAGATTAAAGTTTTCGTGATTCAACTTTGGGTGTATTCCAGCAGACTAACCGCTTAGTCATTGATATACACATTGATAGCCACAATATACAAAGTACAGTTCGAATCACGAAAGATGACCACAAATGGCGCCTATCTTCGCGTCATTACTGATGAAGAAAAGACTTTAGACAAAATAATATTTCATATATTTAAATAGTATCGATTTATCTATATGAATATGAAATATTATTTTGTCTAAAGCCTTTGCTTCATCAGCTATGACGCGAAGATGGGCGCCATTTGTGGTCATCTTTCGTGATCCGAACTATAATTTGTAAAAAAAACTGAAAAAAAAACCTGAAAACAAATCAAAAACAACTTCAAAAGATACCATCAAATGGCACAATATTATTCAAATCATTAGTTGCGCATATCAATATTAATACAACACGTCTAAAGAAGTCGGTGGGGATTTTAGAATAAAAAAAGTTGTCCCCCAGCCATTCTATTGCCATCGATGACTCAGCGGTTAGCCTGCTGGAATACACCCATTGACAGTAGACAGCTGTGCTTGACGTTCGGGCTATATTCCGAATCACGATAAAATCGATGTCAGCGCTCACGTTATCTGTCAAACCCATACAAAATCACCGACTCGGAACGCATTTTAGTGCGCTGTCATCGATTTTAGTGTGATTCGGAATGCAGCCCTTGATTGACAGTGACAGCACAGACAGCACGCAACGTTGACAGCCCACAGGCCGCAGCTGACCTCACCCAAAATTCTCAGTGTGAAACAAACGTAATCGATAATGACGACACAAACTTTATAAATGAAAGGCATCGCAGTCACAGCCATCAGTTGAAGTTTACTCCGATAAACGTTCGGCTACAGTGCGAGCCAACGTTTTTCTTTAAACCATTATTCGAATTTCGTATTTGTTATCTGTGTCGTCAATAACAAGTGTTATCAAGAATTACATAAAATGCCTTGTCCATTTATGGGATCGCTGAACCAAGCCTTCGTAAGAAATTATGGAGGGGCTCTGATAAAACAGTACGCGAGCTACTGCCCTGTCCTTTCTCGAGGATTTCGATCTCTCGGAAACGATGAGACAAAATGCCCTTTCATCAAGGAGAACGCTATCATTTCTGACGCCCCCAAAGAAATGTCAGAAGATATCGTGGAGAACGTTCTGCCGTACAAGTACGAGAAGTTTTTCAATGACCAGATCAGTGCCAAGAAACAGGATTACTCTTACCGGGTGTTCAAGAAAGTGTCGCGCTTAGCTGCCAATGGTGCTTACCCTCAAGCCTTGGAAGGACCGGAAAACCGCCGCGTCACCGTGTGGTGCGCTAACGACTACCTCGGCGTGTCTCGGCACCCTGTCGTCCAAGATGCCGCCATCAACGCCATCAAGTCCTATGGCACCGGTGCTGGTGGGACTCGCAACATCGCTGGAAACTCTCAAATGACCGAGAAGCTTGAAGCTGAAATAGCTCATTTGCATAAAAAACCAGCAGCACTTATATTCAGTTCTTGTTTTGTGGCTAACGATGCAACTCTGTCGACACTGGCAAAAATATTACCCGGCTGTATTGTGTTCTCGGATGCTGGAAATCATGCGTCAATGATTCAAGGTATACGTAACAGTAGAGCTCCTAAATATATATTTAGGCACAATGACCCCAACCACCTTAGGCAGTTGTTATCAGAATCGCCTAAAGGTGTACCGAAGCTAGTCGTTTTTGAGACTGTCCACTCGATGAGTGGAGCCATTTGTCCTTTGGAGGAAATGTGCAATATAGCACATAAATATGGTGCTTTAACTTTTGTGGATGAAGTCCACGCAGTGGGTTTGTATGGAAAGCATGGTGCTGGCATTGGAGAAGAAAGAGGGGTGCAAGATTTGATTGATATAGTATCGGGAACATTGGGAAAAGCCTATGGAAATGTGGGGGGATATATCACAGGATCTTCACTTCTCGTGGACACCATAAGATCATTGGCACCTGGTTTTATATTTACTACAGCACTTCCGCCTCCTGTGTTAGCAGGTTCTCTATCAGCCATTAGACTTCTCGCTAGTGAAGAAGGCAGGAATTTGAGAGTGAAGCATCAAGCAATCGTAAGGTACTTGAAACTGTCACTGCTCGTTGCGGGTCTGCCGCAAATGCCCTCTGTGAGTCACATCGTACCTGTCCCTATAAAGGGAGCAGATAAAGTGGCGCTGGTCGCCGATTCTCTGATGAAGAGAGGACACTACGTACAAGCCATTAACTACCCGACGGTGGCGCGCGGGGAGGAGCGGCTGCGGTTCGCGCCGGGCCCCTACCACACGCCCGAGATGATTGATGGCCTCGTCACTGCCCTTATTGAAGCATTCCACGAAAACAACATATCATTTGATCAGTTCATGGTTAATGGCACTTGTAGAGAATGCAGTATGGAATACAAGGTCGACATCGGTTATGAGGAACCATACAAATACCCGATGCAAGTCGCCTAATCTAGCCATGACCTCGGAAAGACCATGACATTAAGAGTTTAGAATGCACAGCATGAAAAATATATTTAAAAAAAGTTGATGTTGTATAGTTTATTTGCGTTATTTTACTAAAGGTATATTTATGGTTTATGGTTCATATTAGGGGGAAATTAAACTCGTGTCAGCGGAATATCTGTTTTATTGTTTAGTCCCAGTACTTGATGAGGCCGTCCCAGCCGGCGGTGAGGAGCCGGCTGGGCTCGTGGGGGTGCCATAGCGCCGTTATACATACGCCGTCGTGCGCTTTCCACTTCTTGTAGAGCTTCGTCGTCTTCCAATCCCAAATGTAACATTTACCGTCAGCGTCGCCCGATACCAAATAACTGTAACAAAAAAATATATATAAAAAAACGCATTTCCGCACTATCGCACTGCAAGTATTAAAGTACCTATTTCTCAATTTAGCGGTTAGCAGTATTATGCTTTTTGTGGTAGTACAGACAGATACCTACAGTTCAAATTAACTGAGGTACCGATCTAGGACACTCGCCAGATTCCGTTTTCGTCAGAAAAAAATATAGGCAGTTTTATTTCTGACGAAAGCGGAATTCCTCTTTCGTCAGAAAAAACTTAGCCAAATAAATGTTTTAAATTATACTTATACCTACCTACTTATAATTACTGAAGTTTTCGAATAAGTAGGTAGGTATTATGATAGAGAGCATGCAAATAAAATTATTACTTATAAAATATCTCAACTTGCAAGAACAGTGGTGAACCTGCACTATTTTCTACAACGCCTCCTCAATGGAAGTGTGTGTGGGTGGAGTAGATTAGTTATCTAATTAATTAACACTAAGTAGGTACCTAGAGCGGAACGGAAATATGCGCGTAGGTAACCAGGCTAGTTATCGGCAATCAAGTCAATCACGTGATTACCCTGAGATAAAGGCCGCTCGAGGATCGCCCTACATTCTCCACGTGAATATACGTGACGTGACGTATCCGAATGCGTTAGTTACGTGACCTAGAGACGTGTCCATCGTTCTGGCAGCGCCACGGTCTCCGATTTACGTGAAAAAAAATCACCATGTAGGCCGATTTTTTCCCAGTCGGGAAAAAATACGTTTGATTTTTTACCTCCACTGGATCCGAAGATATACGAGGTTTTTTGTGGCGCCACGGCTATATCTCATTAATTACAAATGCTAGAATAAATCCGATTACATACAGATTTTTGGCTTTTTTTTCCATTTCACACAAGCTAACATCCACCCGTGAATGTTAACAGAGGAGGGACAGGAGTAATCGTGGGTCATTTGTGGCGCTGCCAGAACGACGTCGTTCTGGCAGCGCCACGGCTGTATCTCAGCAATTCGTTTTTTTTCCTGGAAACGGTGTAGGTATATATTTAATACCTTC
This sequence comes from Agriphila tristella, assembly GCA_928269145.1. Classification (NCBI taxonomy): domain Eukaryota; kingdom Metazoa; phylum Arthropoda; class Insecta; order Lepidoptera; family Crambidae; genus Agriphila; species Agriphila tristella. The sequence goes on along the minus strand of OV743440.1, from coordinate 24,048,558 downwards.
GTCATAAGGCACGGCAAAAAATGAATTTCTACATTTCATCGTGGATTAAGGATTTTATAAGCTTCGAGAAATTCTAACCTCAAAAAAAATTTTTTTCGCTCTAACGCCTTTAATTGATGTATTAAATAACATTCGCGCATTCCCTTATCTTCCTATAAAGGGAAAAAAATAAACCACCATCGCAGCATTAGCCGTTCCAGAGAAATCATAGGTTTAGATTTGGTTCATACATTAGGCATCGTTCCCGCAGCGCCACACCCAGTACACCATGATCCAGGGCACCTGTCGCCAAACTGAGTATGCCAATATTTAGTACCACCATAGCGAACACGGAAAAAAATCTGATAACGTGTATAACACAGCTACTTTCCGAGAAATAAGCCATTGATTCAATATGCCATACAATTGGTACATTCGAGTAGAAAAGTTTTAAATTGCTTTTTATTTTAGCATTTTAAGTATCGGATCCGGTGCCCAAAACCATTTTTTACTATACACGGTGTTTGGTAATAGCCTTATAAAGCCGAATATGGTAACATTTAAATATTTTGTTTATTAATTTTTGTATGAAACAGCTGATTTTTTTCGCGATTTCAGAGTTGGTCCCATAGTAAAAGTTGTTCAGTTTGATGGCCTATATCTACAATATTCGGCTTTATAAGACTATATTACCAAACACCCTGTAAAGATAAACTAAACGATCGTTCAGACAATGCTTGATAAGCTTGTAAACGGTAACTGTAACTGCTCAAACATCGCTTCTAGACTATAAGAAAGGCTTGCAGAAACATTTTTATTATAACGGTTAAACCGGTTTTATCGAAAAATTGCGTTCCGGTGCGGAACGAAATAGAAGCGATACTTTAAACCTAAATAAACCGGTTTATTCCTAGGTCATCGCCCGGGCAATCATATCATAGGGGATTCTCAAAAATCGTCAAAAAATCATAAGGGTCAATTCAAGTTGGGAGAGCGCAGCGAATTTTCGTACTTCGAAATTTTCGACAAAAAACCTCGTATATCTTCGGATCCAGTGGAGGGAAAAAATCAAACGAATTTTTTCCCGACTGGGAAAAAGTCGGCCTACATGGTGAATTTTTTTCACGCAAATCGGAGACCGTGGCGCTGCCAGAACGATGCACACCCTAGAGACGTGACTTCAGTTAAAAATATATCCATGAATCTCGGGAGTCACCAAAGTGCAACAACTATCGAATTGAAAACGTCAGACTGCATCAACAGATTTTTTATAAAGTTCTGTGTTTATATTTTAGTGTACCTACCTACTGATCACAATCTATGACCTCTTCTTTCTATGTTTGGTCACGGACATAGGTAGGTAGGTATTTCTACATACTACATACAGGGGCAAGTGTCAGTTGTTAAGAGGATATGAGCTGACAAAATAATGGATGCCATCCGTCGCTAGTCCAATCCAATCCCATCCCAATTGATAAAATCACATTACGATTACCTACGAGTCAAAGGTCCGCTTAAGAAAAAAATATCCTACTTAGGTAAATATTATTCGCTTCAAAACAAAACGCCAAGTTACCGCTACGTGCCTACGTCATCCAGTCTGCAACATCAAAAACAGGATTTCCTGGCTGATCCCAAAACGAGTGGCTTGTGTTTACATTTGAATAAACCATCCAGTGCCAGTCAGACACGAGACAAAATGTTACTACTTTGATAGAAATATATAATTTAGATGTTGTTAATGTAATTTAAGACAGTTCAGGCCATTGTTCTATTTTGCCCTGCTCATCAGAAGGTGCCTATCGATTAGTCACTCTAATTGAACGACAATATTACTTAAATTCAAAATCGCAACTTTGCTTTATTTTCTAATTTAGGTAAGTACTTGAGTAGTCGGAAAAGTTCGCGACCTTTTTGTACTAAAAATAATAAAGATACCACAGCGAGGAACATCTTTACCATCAAAATTACAAGACTTGAATCTGCTGAACCATTTTTTGCCGTAGTATTCTTTTTTTTATAAGGGTCTGAACACATTACGAAAAAAAAATTTAAAAGCCTATTTAATAAAAAATATTAAAAATATGAAGAAGAAACAGTTAGATACCAATATGTTTTAATTTTACCGCTATAAGGTCAGCTGTCCAAAATATTATTAGGTAGGTATATATTCCCGCGTATTGTATTGCCAGAAATATAACACGCAAAATTCATGCTTCAAAAAGGCCGCGAATTTTTCCGACTTGGGTACCTAGTCGGAAATTATTATTATATTATAAACTAACTATATACCATAGACTTATTATATTACTAGCGTACTGCTATATACATAATTACATTAGAATAAATAATAAGAAAATTCATTCTCTACAACCAAATCAACTACGTTTAGATGGACTTAGGTACATGCGGAGACCGGAAAATTCCTGAAAATCGTCAGGCCGTCATACAAGTGACAAGACATCCCTCTTATTTATTATGATAATGAAATTCTAATGTAAATTATAGCCGAGAGAGCTTGTCGTGCGTCATTTGACCTTACACGTGTCTTAAATTCAAATTGATATACCTAGGTAGATATTACGAGTACCACCAAACATACGAGGGTGGATCCAAAAATTCGTGGCCTAATGTAGAAATAGCTTTGACAGTTTTGTAAATCTACGCTCACTCTTTAGTATGGTTCTTCAATAGTAAATGTGCAAAGTTTCGTTCCGATACTGCAAGCCATATTTTTTTTGTGAACATTTGTTTGATGCTATCTGACATCTTTTTCAATAATGGAGAAAATTTAATACCGAGCAGTGATCAAGTACCTCAGTAAAAAAAGCCTATCACCAAAAGATATTCATCAAAATATGGTGAACACTTTGGTTGGGTCAGCTCCATCATATTCCAGTGTAAAAAAGTGGGTGGCTGAGTTTAAGCAGGGTCGGGAGAGTATTGAAGATGACCCTAGGAGCGGTAGGCCTTCAAAGTCTACCACGAAGGAAAACATTGAAAAAATATGTGATCCTATTCTGAGTGACCGAAGATTGACCATCAGTAAGATAGCTGAGATCACAGGCATTGGTTATGGTCGGGTACAAAATATTGTAACTCAAGAATTGGGGTTCCATAAGGTTTCTGCTCGTTGGGTTCCGATATTGCTTTCAGCTGAACAAAAACGAGTTCGTTTCGCAATTTCCCGTGACTGTTTGGAGCTTTTTGAGGTGGATCCAGAGGATTTTTTATCCCGGTTTGTTACCATGGATGAAAGCTGGGTTCACTACCACACTCCTGAATCTAAGCAACAATCGAAGCAGTGGAAAATATCTGGATCTCCTACTCCAAAGAAAGCTTAAGTCGTTTTGTCGACCAACAAAGTCATGGATTCAGTTTTTTGGCATGCAAAGGGAATTATTTTCGTGGATTATTTACCAAAGGGCGAAACTATAAATTCAAGTTATTATTGTAACCTTTTACGACGACTAAGGGAAGAAATCAAAGAAAAAAGGCCGGGTATTTTACGGAAGAAAGTGTTGTTCCATCAAGACAACGCCCGGGTTCACACTTCGGCTGAAACAATGGCTGAAATCCATAATTGTGGCTACGAAATATTGCCCCATCCACCTTATTCGCCGGATTTAGCCCCCTCAGATTCCAAATTTAAAAAAAACACGATTATTTTGACAACGTTCAGGAATCATTTTTTTTTCGAAGGTATAAACAAGTTGCAGGTCAGGTGGAAGAAATGCATTGACCTAAATGGAGACTATGCCGAAAAATAAAAATTAATTCAGACCCACTTTTCTTTCATTTTCATGGTCGGGCTTAGAACTTTTGGATCCACCCTCGTATTAAAAAAATATTAAATCTAATTCTAATCTTTATAGTTGTGCTGCCTACATAAATCGCACGATTTACTCATAACACAGAATTTATTGATCTGTTTTTTTTTTTTATCTAAAAACGTAAAACTATATTAACGAAGTAGAACGAAGGAAGACTAGTAAGACATAACAAGTGATAAGTTACCAGTTTTTAGAGTTATTTAATAGTGAATATTCTAAAGAAATTTAAATCATTCAATTACTAACGAACGATGACACATTTAGCAATTGCAAAATTGAATAAGTGTGCTTATAATATTTGACGAGTTCCCTTGATTTCTCCAGGATACCATCAAAGAAGAGTCACCAAAGTGCAACAACTATCGAATTGAAAACGTCAGACTGCATCAACAGATTTTTTATAAAGTTCTGTGTTTATATTTTAGTGTACCTACCTACTGATCACAATCTATGACCTCTTCTTTCTATGTTTGGTCACGGACATAGGTAGGTAGGTATTTCTACATACTACATACAGGGGCAAGTGTCAGTTGTTAAGAGGATATGAGCTGACAAAATAATGGATGCCATCCGTCGCTAGTCCAATCCAATCCCATCCCAATTGATAAAATCACATTACGATTACCTACGAGTCAAAGGTCCGCTTAAGAAAAAAATATCCTACTTAGGTAAATATTATTCGCTTCAAAACAAAACGCCAAGTTACCGCTACGTGCCTACGTCATCCAGTCTGCAACATCAAAAACAGGATTTCCTGGCTGATCCCAAATCGAGTGGCTTGTGTTTACATTTGAATAAACCATCCAGTGCCAGTCAGACACGAGACAAAATGTTACTACTTTGATAGAAATATATAATTTAGATGTTGTTAATGTAATTTAAGACAGTTCAGGCCATTGTTCTATTTTGCCCTGCTCATCAGAAGGTGCCTATCGATTAGTCACTCTAATTGAACGACAATATTACTTAAATTCAAAATCGCAACTTTGCTTTATTTTCTAATTTAGGTAAGTACTTGAGTAGTCGGAAAAGTTCGCGACCTTTTTGTACTAAAAATAATAAAGATACCACAGCGAGGAACATCTTTACCATCAAAATTACAAGACTTGAATCTGCTGAACCATTTTTTGCCGTAGTATTCTTTTTTTTATAAGGGTCTGAACACATTACGAAAAAAAAATTTAAAAGCCTATTTAATAAAAAATATTAAAAATATGAAGAAGAAACAGTTAGATACCAATATGTTTTAATTTTACCGCTATAAGGTCAGCTGTCCAAAATATTATTAGGTAGGTATATATTCCCGCGTATTGTATTGCCAGAAATATAACACGCAAAATTCATGCTTCAAAAAGGCCGCGAATTTTTCCGACTTGGGTACCTAGTCGGAAATTATTATTATATTATAAACTAACTATATACCATAGACTTATTATATTACTAGCGTACTGCTATATACATAATTACATTAGAATAAATAATAAGAAAATTCATTCTCTACAACCAAATCAACTACGTTTAGATGGACTTAGGTACATGCGGAGACCGGAAAATTCCTGAAAATCGTCAGGCCGTCATACAAGTGACAAGACATCCCTCTTATTTATTATGATAATGAAATTCTAATGTAAATTATAGCCGAGAGAGCTTGTCGTGCGTCATTTGACCTTACACGTGTCTTAAATTCAAATTGATATACCTAGGTAGATATTACGAGTACCACCAAACATACGAGGGTGGATCCAAAAATTCGTGGCCTAATGTAGAAATAGCTTTGACAGTTTTGTAAATCTACGCTCACTCTTTAGTATGGTTCTTCAATAGTAAATGTGCAAAGTTTCGTTCCGATACTGCAAGCCATATTTTTTTTGTGAACATTTGTTTGATGCTATCTGACATCTTTTTCAATAATGGAGAAAATTTAATACCGAGCAGTGATCAAGTACCTCAGTAAAAAAAGCCTATCACCAAAAGATATTCATCAAAATATGGTGAACACTTTGGTTGGGTCAGCTCCATCATATTCCAGTGTAAAAAAGTGGGTGGCTGAGTTTAAGCAGGGTCGGGAGAGTATTGAAGATGACCCTAGGAGCGGTAGGCCTTCAAAGTCTACCACGAAGGAAAACATTGAAAAAATATGTGATCCTATTCTGAGTGACCGAAGATTGACCATCAGTAAGATAGCTGAGATCACAGGCATTGGTTATGGTCGGGTACAAAATATTGTAACTCAAGAATTGGGGTTCCATAAGGTTTCTGCTCGTTGGGTTCCGATATTGCTTTCAGCTGAACAAAAACGAGTTCGTTTCGCAATTTCCCGTGACTGTTTGGAGCTTTTTGAGGTGGATCCAGAGGATTTTTTATCCCGGTTTGTTACCATGGATGAAAGCTGGGTTCACTACCACACTCCTGAATCTAAGCAACAATCGAAGCAGTGGAAAATATCTGGATCTCCTACTCCAAAGAAAGCTTAAGTCGTTTTGTCGACCAACAAAGTCATGGATTCAGTTTTTTGGCATGCAAAGGGAATTATTTTCGTGGATTATTTACCAAAGGGCGAAACTATAAATTCAAGTTATTATTGTAACCTTTTACGACGACTAAGGGAAGAAATCAAAGAAAAAAGGCCGGGTATTTTACGGAAGAAAGTGTTGTTCCATCAAGACAACGCCCGGGTTCACACTTCGGCTGAAACAATGGCTGAAATCCATAATTGTGGCTACGAAATATTGCCCCATCCACCTTATTCGCCGGATTTAGCCCCCTCAGATTCCAAATTTAAAAAAAACACGATTATTTTGACAACGTTCAGGAATCATTTTTTTTTCGAAGGTATAAACAAGTTGCAGGTCAGGTGGAAGAAATGCATTGACCTAAATGGAGACTATGCCGAAAAATAAAAATTAATTCAGACCCACTTTTCTTTCATTTTCATGGTCGGGCTTAGAACTTTTGGATCCACCCTCGTATTAAAAAAATATTAAATCTAATTCTAATCTTTATAGTTGTGCTGCCTACATAAATCGCACGATTTACTCATAACACAGAATTTATTGATCTGTTTTTTTTTTTTATCTAAAAACGTAAAACTATATTACCGAAGTAGAACGAAGGAAGACTAGTAAGACATAACAAGTGATAAGTTACCAGTTTTTAGAGTTATTTAATAGTGAATATTCTAAAGAAATTTAAATCATTCAATTACTAACGAACGATGACACATTTAGCAATTGCAAAATTGAATAAGTGTGCTTATAATATTTGACGAGTTCCCTTGATTTCTCCAGGATACCATCATCAGATCCTGACCTTATGATAATGGGACTATAATTTGAAACTATAGGTATGCTTTCAAACACAAAAAGTATTTCTGAAATCGGTTTATTCATAATTGACAATCAAACAACAAAAAAAAATCAAACGAACTGAAGACCTCCTCCTTTTTTTGAAATCAGTAAAAAACAAATAACGATCGAGACGGAGGGTAAAGAAAATTAGGTATTAAGGTGAGTCGGGGCAAGTGCGCCATAGTTTTTTCATAGATGATTTCGATGCAAAATATTCTATTTAAATATCAACTTATGAGTGTATATTTATTACATTAACAATATTTGGTATTTTGTAACTGCAATGACTATCAATGCAATCAAATCTATCATAAATTTAACGATATTTTGTAAGAAATTAAAAAACATGGCCTTAGGCGCACTTGCCCCTCAAAACGGGGCAAGTGCGCCTATTTAAAAAAAAAGCGCCAATGTAATGCGTAATAAAAACAATAGTTTTACTCTATGGAATATTGACCACTAAACACATTCCCTTTTTTTTCATATTATTATCTAATCTTATAGAGCTACTACAGCTTTCTTCGCAAATGAGGGGCAAGTGCGCCATAGATTAATAATCAGGGGTTCTAAACCTTTAATGGTTTATACCATTAAAGGTTCACATTATTAGGTATTACAGTTTTAATTCATTTATAATTTTAAAAATAATTTTAAAATTATAAATGAATTAAAACTGATTTGAATGATTTGATGAACTGATTATAAATGAATTAAAAGTTTGACTGGATATAAAATATATATTTATTTTGAATAATTAAGTCAAACTCACTGATTCAACCCCTCGTACATCATTTTTACCCCCGACGGCTCCTTCTGGGAGAACAATTCTGTCAGTCAGTCAGTGAGTGAGTGAGTCAGTGGGTTTCGAGCTTTATATAGTATAACTAGTGTTTCGCCCTGGTGCGCGGGCTGCTGAAGCAGCCCGCGGGCATCGCCCTGTTGGGCTGTAACTGTAAATAGTGGCCTTTTGGGAGTCGGACTGCAAATTTTGTAATAGCCATTTTGCCATCCTATTAATTCACATTGAAATTTGTCTGCAAGTTGCAGTGCGGTGTGGTGATACGCGGTGAAAATTAATGTTCTATTAATGTTTCTTAAAACTTTGCTGGCTGATATTAAAATCATAGAGAATCTAATATAGTTACTGCGTGAAAAATCTAATTAAAGCAGGGGATGTTAAGAATCACCGGGTGTAGCTAAATAAATAGTAATAAATCATAGAGAAACTAATAAGAAGTTCTGTTTTCGTGGCTTTCTATTAATCCATTTTCAAACTGTTTGTGAATTTGTCCAGAATAATCGTTTTGCTATTTCGAGTTTCTTGCTTTCACCATTCATGGTGTGACCTAAACGGGCTTCCATTAAAGCAACCTGCAGCTCCAGCTTAGGGATTGTTGCAGTTTTCAGTTGCAACTCTACATTTCCCAGCTACAAAGGCCACATCGTCATCTCTAGTCAGTTAGCGAAAATGGTGGCATAATGTTTGCTCAGAGGCGTCAACGGAAATGTGTAATCTTAACCTAGTCATCTGTGAGAAACCATAACATCTGGGTACTGAAAATAATTTGCAAGTCTCAAGCTTCTGAACCAATACCAATCTTTGTTCATCTTCTCGACGATTTAATCATCCCATTTGATCTTAGACCGCCAAATTTCCTGCAGCAATATCTTTCAATTAATCAGGAAAGGACATAAACATACCCAGTGACATTAAAATTTTTAGCAACTCGCGATTCGTTGGCGGTCGCAAACCTTCGTTGATCTCTTTGTCCACCTACTTAAAGCTGAGATCAAACCCTAAAGTGTCTGTGGCTGGTTTCCAATTGAAGGGGTTTTTGGAAAAACAAATTAGTCAGATTCAGCAAATTTTGCAGGAGGAGAAAAAAACGTTTATGAAATGATTGACTAACCAGTAGATTTTAAATAGTAGTTTAAGTTAAAAGTTAGGGAAATTAACACACATTAAAATAGTAATAGTACTATATATTCCTTTATTTATATGAAAAAAAATCAAAAAACACTTTGACATTGGCAGTTTTTCAAGGAAATATTACACTTAATCTGACATGGGCAGCTTTTCTACAAAAGAAAAGTATTTGTTTCGTCGCGTTGTATGTTATCCATTATTGGGAATCCCAAAAACTCCGTGAAAATCGATTATAGTAAAATAATGCAAGGTATTCCACCAATTAACTGACGCAAACCACACGCAAACTTTTTTGAACCACAAAACACAAGACTGAACAAGATTTGACACTTAACGGACTGACATCGGTTGTTTTTTCAAGTAAAGGCAAACCCAGTCGCTGTTCTTCCAAAAAATTAAAAGAGTATGCTTGACTTTGGTTCTTTTTCCAAATACAGACAAACTTCTACAAGGAATATCTACTGACTGGGGCTGTTTTTCTAAAATCTGAATATACCAAATGAACGGTTAGGGCTTGACTTATCCATAGACAACAAAATCTCGATTCTCGTTTTTTTTACATTGGTTGTTTTTCTAAAAAGCCCTTCAATTGCTGGGTTTATTAGAGGCCCAACTTCAAGTCAAAACCTCCTGACTTATGAATCACAATCAGTCGCTTCATCCCCTTTTCGTTATCCGTGGAGTCGAGATAGTCATCAACGTAGTGCCTTCTCTTAATGGTTTCCACTGCTTGTGGATGATGACATGAAACAAAATCATCAGTATTACGACGAATAATACAAGTAGCTGTGCATGGAGATGATGTGGCACCAAAGGTCATCGAGGTGAACTTAAAAGTTTCTGAGAGCTTTTTTCTTTCCATAACCCTCCAAAGGAAGCACTGGGCATTTTGATCCTGATCATTTACTTAATCTGCAGGAACAATTCCCTGATATTTGTAGTAACGGCTACTTTTCTTTTTCGGGACCTAACCAGGACATCAACTAATGAATTCTAAAGATCTGGGCCAGTCAGTAATTTGCTATTCAGAGACACTTTTTGAGTTTCGGCTTTTGCATCAAAAACAAGTCTAAGATTTCCAAGTTTGTTAATATTTCTAACGCCAAAATGTAGGAGATACCAAACTCGAGCAACTGGTGCCTGAGCAGTTTTCTTGGCATAATCTTTTTCCAACATGTTATGCATCTGCTTCGTGTTGTCTACTGCGAAGCTCGGATCAAAATCCATTATCTTCTCAATCAAGCGTAATCTATTTTCGGCGTTTCTCTTGTTGTTGGGTTGGGAAGCTTGATGTCATCGTTTCTTAACAGCAAAGCAGACTCCCAGAGCCGTCAATTTTCTTCGACTTAGTATCTAGGTAGCTTAGAGCTCTAGGTGCTCGTCATTCTTCTCGAGAATATCTAGGTAGCTTAGAATTCCTGATGCCTATGCTATCAAGTCTAAAGAAATTCTCTAATAAGAAGTGAAGTTAATCCTCTTGTTCGGACTGTAGTGACAAGCAAACTCGGGCATAATCTTCCTCGAAATTGACGACGAAACTTTATGCAAATTCCAACTAAGTTCAGTGAGAGAGGCAACAGGCTCATCCTTCCTGCCTTCTTTTATTTCTCGGCTTATATTCAAATGACAATAACCTTGGCCTATGAGGAATTGAGGATTGTCTGTCGATCGAGATGGACGTATTAAGAAATCATGTTGCCATCAATAGGGAATATGCAGCATTTTTTTGTGTATCAAATCAAAAGTATAATGCGTGAGAAAATCAACTGTAATATTAAAACTTTTCCCTTTCTTTTTTAGGGTTCCGTACCCAAAGGGTAAAAACGGGACCCTATTACTAAGCCTCCGCTGTCCGTCTGTCTGTCTGTCTGTCTGTCACCAGGCTGTATCTCATGAACCGTGATAGCTAGATAGTTGAAATTTTCACATATCGTGTATTTCTATTGCTGCTATAACAAAAAATTCTAAAAATCTAATAAAATAAATATTTAAGGGGGGCTCCCATACAACAAACGTGATTTTTTTGCCGTTTTTTGCTCGATATTGATAACGACTACAGGTAGACAGTTGAAATTTTCACATATCGTGTATTTCTATTGCAGCTATAACAAAAAATTCTAAAAACAGAATAAAATAAATATTTAAGGGGGGCTCCCATACAACAAACGTGATTTTTTTGCTGTTTTTTGGTACGGAACCCTTCGTGCGCGAGTCCGACTCGCACTTGGCCGGTTTTTTCGTAATATAGTTAGTTAGCACGCAGCAACACCCGCCAAAAACACTCTATACAAAATGGTCATGTTTTGTGACTTCACCAACCATGATTTTAGGCGCGATTTTTATGGAGTTAGCCAAAAAAATTATATCCCTAAATTTTGCGTCTAAGTACCAACATACATATTGTGCAATGGCACGTAGATGTAGGACTGTAGAAGATTGAAACTCACTGGTAGCTTGACTGAAGGCAGGGTTTATTTTTGGAAGCAAAAGGCACATACAAACTTGTATATTTTAACTCAAATTACTTATAAAAGTATGGAACACGAACCACACGCAATGGTGTCCGGAAATGAAGAGAGAGCGGGAAGCGCCCCTCCAATTGAAGCAGTGATGTACAATAAAAATAGTGTTGGGTAACATGCCAACACGTGTCATACAAAATATTATTTCTCATTCGATATTCTATCTGAGTGTAAAGTGCATTATATCCAAAAATGAAAAAAAAAACGTAATACATTGTTTTTCTGTTCCATCATGTTTTTAATACGTATCCGCAGCGATCAATCTCATTTTTTTAATCAAAATCGGTGACTTATGCATATTCCCTGTTGAGTGTCTTGGAAGCGTAAAGTTCTTCACCGTACGAACTCATTCAAGATTGAAGGATCCTGTATCTGTCATAATAAGCGTCAGAGAGACGATCTTGCCAGGTTGTTACAGCCGCCCACCGCACCCTGAAACGCCAACTCAACGCTCCACCTTCCGGCTCCTGCCACGTTGGCTACACTGCTCTCCACGAGTGACACTGTGAACCCTTCATCAAGCAGAGCACACGTGTTAAAGTTGCCTTCAGTTCCCTGGACGGTTACGAGAAACACCTTCAAAAAGACTCGTTTTTGGAACTTGCCGATGCCGACGATGTTTGCGGTAGTCGCGGTAGTCTTTGGGTCTTTCTTCTATTCGTTTTTCGTCTGCGTTCAGATATTTTATTTTATTTTAACAATCTTCGAGATGCTTCCAGCTAGGTTAAAAATAAAGTGGTTAACTTAAATAAATATCAAGGGCCAATTACAAGCTTCCACATATAGGTGAAAATCATTAATAAGAACAGTGTTAGCCTACATTATGTTAAAAATTTAAGGTACAAGTATTACACCCAGTAATTAAAGTATAAACACGTAGGTAGTAGTTTTAAAAAATATTTGTTAGAAAAATAACTATTACCTAACATTCGCTTAAGTGTACTTGAGGCAGTGTTGAAATGGTCTATTTCGAATTGTTTTGCAACACTATTGAAACACCGACTTGTTCTGATAAAGAAAGAATTTTGCCGATACTTCGTTTTGCACCAGGGAACGTGAAGTACGTTAGGTTTACGGAAGGAAGCTACTAAACGTAAACTAATGCCACTCAAAAGCTCAGCACAATCAACAGAGCCACCTGATATGCTGAGAAGGTACGATATATCTGCAATGCGTCTTCTTTCTACAAGTGGTAAAAAATGAAACTTACGGCATCGCTGATCGTAATCACGAGTATATTTATTCGTTTTAAACTGTAAATACCGCAGAAACCGTTTCTGAATCCTTTCAATTCGCGTTTCATATAGTTTGTGACAGGGGCTCCATACTTGAGAGGCATATTCTAAATGACTACGTACGTAAGCACAGTAAAGTATTTTTAGAGCTTTTATAGAGTTGAAGTCGTGTGACATCCTCATAACGAAGCCGAGAGCTTTAGATGATTTAGCCACAATGTATTGTCTATATGTTCATCAAAAAGCAATTTGCTATTTAAGGTCACGTATGGTAGTAACTCTGGTAACATCAGTGCCTAATAGTTTGTAAGATGATAACATGGGTTCAGATTTTCGGGTATAAAATACAGACATAGCATTTGGAGACATTAATGTCAAGTTTGTTAACATGGCATTAATGCTCAAATCTAGTGAGATCCTCCTGCAGATGCTGAGCGTCTTGAGTTGAGATGATCAGCATCAACACCTTCATGTCATCAGCGTACATAATGGTTTTGGCATGAGTAAAACATGACGAGATATCGTTTATGAAGATGTTGAAGAGCAATGGTCCCAGTAAAGAGCCTTGAGGAACGCCCGATGGTATTAACATGGGAGATTAAGTGTAGCCGTTAAGAACAACAGTCTGGATTTTTTCTTTAACGTAAGAGGAGAACCATCTAAATAAATTACCCTTAATACCTATAGCTTGTAGTTTACGCAAAAGTGTTGTGTGATCAATACGATCAAAACATTTACTATAGTCCGTGTAAACTACATCAACCTGAGACGGTACAGTCAAATGTTTTGTCAGGAAGTCGCTACATAAGATAATGTTAGACGTCGTCGATCTGTCCTTAACGAAGCCGTGCTGCTCTGGACATAAAGATTGCTTAACGAATGCGTAGACTTGTTGTAGACAATTTTTCCAAATATTTTGCGAACAAACTAAGTTTGGAAATCGGTCTATAATTGTCGACTACATTTTTAGGCCCTTTCTTGTGAATTGGCGTAATAAAGGCAGATTTCCAGATATCAGGCACAATGCCTTCAACCAGTGAACGCCTAAACAGGATACTAAGAGGAACTGACAGTGACTCGGAACAACTCGCAATTATAATGGGGAGGAAAAGCGCAATTTTATCCCGGTAGGTGGCGTCTTGTCGTTGGTACCAAGCCGCCTCAAAGAAACTGTCAAAACATATGGGAATCTCTTGGAGTATTGCACTTTTTAATTTTATACTGAGAAAATGCCGCATTGTTATGCATGTAACTTGTAAAATATTGGAGTTCATCGATTTCCCAGTAACAAAAAAAATAGTGGGCAAAAAAATATAAAAAAAAAATGCTTTTTCCTCGATTTTCTCCTTTGCTGAGCCTGAGAAACATTATAAATCAAAAGGAATGTTTCATGAATTTGATGAAGCTTCGCCAAAATAAAACAACATTTGAATTACAACAGCTTTGTTCTTTAATATTTCAACCTCAGCAGTTTCTAACATATTTATAACTTGGATGAATTTGATTGGTATATCAAATATGGAATAAGCCCAATATTGGGGCCAAACAGAGAATTAATAGAATTTTATATGCCAGAGTCAGTCAAGAAACTTAGAATAATAAAATAAATATGATAAAACGGTTCGTGTAATTTTGGATGGTACAGAAATTCCAGTACACAAACCTGAAATTACTATTGCACAGAAGGCATCATCACTATAAACACGGAAATTCACACTCAGTTGCTTTGTTAAAATTTAAATCATATGCTTCTAATCTGAAATAAAAAGATTACTTGTAAATCTTACACGAAATTTAAAGAAATGTAATGCTTGTTAGCAATTTTTTGTAAGTTGCTATAAACTTTCTCGCCTGTTGTTTTGGCTTTTCTTTTCCGTAATTCTTCTTTTATATGAGCTAAAGTTAGCATAGAATACATTGTTTGTCCGCAAAACCGAAAAAAATACAATCTAAGAAAGTAAAATCACGTAATACACAGTCAAGACAATATAAGCTCAAACTGACAATTGTTCCAAAGACTGAGCGCCATCTGTAATTCACTTTGCCTTCGCCTCCCCATTGCTGGGATATTGTCGGGGCCGGCAGACTTATTAAGTCGAGTGAAGCTAATAGTTTGGAAACTTCTAATGTGACAACTTCAATCTTCACAGGAAGAGTATATTTCCACTACGGCATCCAAAATATTAACGGACTGACTATTGTGTGAAAAAGTAGAGTGAAATTAATCGCTAAACATTCCACAGATAACTTCCCCGTCTTCAGATGTGCGCGATTATGTTGATGGATTATTATGTTGATTTTTCAGCTTTACATCACGTCACTTCACATCACATCACGGACTCACGGTGAAGTAACTTATGGTGACTACCTTTGCAAGTTGAGCACCAGACTTTTAGTAAGCTTATTTTGCGCTTGCAGATCCACTCCCAGCGTTGGTTAACGTCTTCACTTTTGAACTTGTCACAGACAGTAGGTAATCTGATGGCCCGTGTCTTCACAAAAATGCACTTAGCTTGTTGCTTGGGTTTTTTCTTCGTGTTGTTCGCCAAATCTACCTTATTGGGCGAGATCGGTCGTTTGTATGTAACTGATAGAGGACTTCGGTGGTGGTGGTTCTATGCCGCCCTTCCGAGTCCGCAAGCGGTGCTCATTGATTCATTATTGCAGGCGGGATGAAACGATCCGTTTTATTTTTAGCAAGAGGGGTCTAACGATTTAAAAAGTGTTTATTTTCCTGCGGGTGGCTTCGTGGTTTTTAGTAATTTTGTATGTCGGCCATGTTGTTTTTCCGCTATTTTGAATATATTAGAGTCCTCTACAGCTTTCGTTTGAGGAGTATCATTTTGGCGGACAGTTTCCCGTCATGAGTATCTAAACCTGGTTTTCCACTTTTAATATGTTTTTCTGAAAGTTTTCTAAATTCTGAATACTTTTTTCAAACATTTTACCCCTTTACAAATGCTCCTTTTTGGTAATAACAATGTGGCGGTACTTAGAAAATAAACCGTACTTTCAATTCCAGTGCCATCTGTTCGATATAAAAATAGTCAAATGTCATTAGTATTGGCAATATCTAATGGTTTTTAAGATAATTATTGTTTAATTGGAAATAATAGTCTTTGAAGAAAAATTTTTCCGCTATTTGGCCACTACACCAGTGTAATGGGGATGGAAACTAAGGAACGACCTTCTTTCAATTTCAGTGTCGCCATCTTTTCGATATAAAAATAGCCAAATGTCATTAGTACTGGCAAAATCTAATGAATTTTGATAAAAAATATTTAAAAATGCCGCTTTTTCTATTTTTCACTTTTTTGGGGTAAATCCCAAAAAGTACCCTAAAAATGGGTATTTTTTTACAAGGCAATACATCTTATTATTATGCATAATTCGTCGAAACATACCAATTTTCGCAATGGGGAAGGCAACTGTTAAAATGGCGCTGCGTACACTTTTTCCTCGAGAACTATGAAAACAAAGGACTTTTACTTAAAAAAACGTTTTTAAAGCTTTTAAATGATTAAATTCTGTGTAGCTTTAAATATGTTGGCACTTACAAATTTCCGAAAAATCTGGATTTAGAAAAAAAATATAAATTCTGTAAGAATAAAAACGTCTTAACCCCTTACCGCATACCAAGCCATAATGTGCTCACAAAAGTTTATGATTTTTTCCTAGCCTAATGAAAAACCAGATCTTAAAAAAAATTCAATTAGAAGAAGCATTTATAGTGAAACGGAACGTATATAATTTATCTATAGCTAATGACTTCTATTGACAATATTTGAGGGTATTTGCAACGCCTGTTGGTTGGTTGTTTTTTTGCATGCGTTACAGTAAAAAATACTGATGTCATATGTGGCTTCATATGCATTCATGGTTACTTTTATTTTTTCCAGAAATTGATAATGCATGCTTTTATATAGCCTCAAAAACATTAATATGATGGCAGCTTAATTTTTATCCCATATCGTAGACTTGTGCATTGATAAATGCTTGGTTAGTGTGACGCCGAATCAATTCAGACCAATGCCTTTGCTCGATTTCAAACTCGCAGTTTCTGAAAACTTGCAAAAAGCAAAAAGCTCCAAATCCAAAAAAAAACATCTTTCTAGCCTTTTTGGCATACCAACATCGAGCTAAAACGGTACACCCAATTTGCCTAATTCCCCAGTCCATACAAAAATAACCTAGAAAAACTCCTGCCAGTCACTAAAATTTTCCTTTGGGTACGCTCATATCGGTAAATTTCCCATTTCGAAGGAAAATACCCGACAGATACTGATGCCAGTATTTGTTCAAAATATCGTTTTTTCAGTAAATGTGAAAAATTTAATATCTATTGACGTAGGTAGTATATTTAATTTGTCTTCAATGCATTCGAAGTTATTTATGGATTAACACTATAAGATTAGACTGCATACAAAGCCATAAGTGGCGTCGTAAAATATTTTCTAATACACGACTTAATCATTTTTAATTTCAGTTTGATCTCATTATATAAGCCTAATTAAACACTATTTCCTCGCCACAGCCGCGATCTTGTTTTTCACAAATGTCATAGTTTTTCCCCAGTTCCATTGGGGTTTTGCACATTTTCCCCAAATATCACCCTTATTCCTCGGAGATAAATTATACCCTTTTTACCACCTTCTGGGAAAACAATTAATTCAAACAGTGAGTGAGTCAGTCAGCAAGTGAGTAATCGAGCTGTATATGCTGGGTTTTCTGTAATTTTGTATGGCGGAAATTTTGTTTTTCCACCATTTTGAATTTTTTTTTCTCGCTTCAGGATCTGCTTAAAGTCCTCTACAACTCTAGTTTGAGCACCATTTACCTATGTAGTACCATTTTGGCAGGCAGTACCCCGTCATGAGGATCTTGACCTGGACTTCCACTTTTAATTTTTCCCTAGTTCGATTGGATTTTGCACACACCTTTTTCCACCTCCTTCTGGAAGAACAATTATGTGAGTAAGTGGTGTTTAATTTAGTTTTCTGTAATTCTGTATGGCGGCCATTTTGTTTTTCGACCATTTTGATTTTTTTTTCTCGCTTCAGGATCTGCTTAGAGTCCTCTACAACTTTAGTTTGAGCACCATCTACCTATGTAGTACCATTTTGGCGGGCAGTTCTCCGTCATGAGGATCTTGACCTGGACTTCCACTTTTAATTTTTTTTGTAATAGTTTTATAAATTGTGAATACTTTTTCCGTACATTGTACACATCTACAAATGCTCCTTTTAGGTAATAAAAATGTAAGGTTCTTGGAAACTCATCCTTCTTTCAATTTCAGTGTTGCCATCTTTTCGATATACAAATAGTCAAATTCCATTAGTATTCGCAAAATTTAATGGTTTTCGATAAAAAATATTAAAAAATGCCGCTTTTTCTATTTTTCACTTTTTTGGGGTAAATCTCAAAAAGTACCCTAAAAATGGGTAATTTTTTTTCACAAGGCAATACTTCTCTATAATATGCGTAATTTGTCAATACTTGCCAACTTTCTCAATTGTCGTAAACTGCCTCAAAATAGCCTTGACATATTTAAAAAATGAATAAAATTTACAAAATGGCCGCCACTGCGTCCGCCATGTTGTTTTTTTTATATTTCATATTTTTCCTATACTAAGCAACATAAACTGCGTGCAATGACGTTTTGATTTTTTTTCTCACTTGCACTCAGCCGCCGCAATAGGACTTGAAAAAAGGGTATCTCGAAAATGTCTTTTTCCTTAGCAGTTTCTAGGGTTGCCAGACGTTGCCAACCAAAATACCATAAAGTCATTTGTATACAGACTATACACAAGTCCTCATACTCGAAATTGTCAAAAAGTGGTTATTTCACTTTTTTGCATTTTGGGGTAAATCTCAAAAGTTACCCCGAAATGGGGTAAAAATATTTTACTAATGAACACCTTGTACCTATAGCTATAGCCGTTTTATGAACCTCAAAGCGCTCCGGTGTTGCCATCTGGAAGAAAATCGACTTTAAAAATGGCGTGTTTTCGTACCCCAAACAAAATGGCCTCTACGACAGGCGCCATCTTGAATTTTTAAAAAGTTTCCCCGATTGGGTAAATTTGAGGGTAATTGTGATGAAACAGTAAAGTTTTTTTTTCTTAAATCAAATAACACTTTAGAGTTGTGGCCCTGCGGTTTAAGGTCCAAAAATTGAATTTTTCAAAACTCTCCAAAGCGGCCGCCATTTTGTTTTTTTATTTTTTAAATATTTTTCCTTATCTTAAATGTCAAAATCTACTACTCTTGCAAGTTTGAAAAAAATCGGTTGGAAAACAAAAAAGTTACAAATTTCGCCACAGCCGCCATCTTGTTTTTTCCAAATGTCATAATTTTTCCCCAGTTCGATTGGGGTATTGCACATTTTCCCCAAACATCATTATACCCTTTTCCACCTCCTTCTGGGAGAACAATTGTGTCAATCAGTGAGTCAGTGGTAATCGAGCTATATATAATATAACTAGTGTTTCGCCCTGGTGCGCGGGCTGCTGAAGCAGCCCGCGGGCATTGCCCTGTTGGACTGTAAACAGCGGCCTTTGGACAGTCTGACTGCGAATTGTGGAATGCGGTATTTATTGCCATGCCATCCGATAAAATCACATTGGAATTTGTCTGCAAGTTGCAGTGCGGTGTGGTGACGGTGATGCATGGTGAAAATCAATACTGTTTTTTTTCTAAAACTTTGCTGGCTTATATTAAAATCATCATCATATCGGCCCCCCGACATCCACTGCTGGGTATAGGCCTCCCCCAAAGATCTCCACGACGATCGGTCTTGCGCTGCTTATATAGCATGAGCATCCGCTGAGCTCTGAAACTTCATTGCATATGCTGTTTTCAAGGGCTTCAAAGCGGTTTTGCAGTTTAAGCATTAAAACCATAGAGAAACTAATGAGAAATTCTGTTTTCGTGGCTTTCTATTAATCCATTTCCAAACTATTTGTGAATTTGTCCAGAATAATCGTTTTGCTATTTCGAGTTTCTGTTCTTGCTTTTACCATTCATGGTGTGACCTAAACGGGATCCCATTAAAGCAACCTGCAGCTCTAGCTTAGGGATCGTTGCAGTTTTCAGGTGCAACTTTATATTTCCTAGCTACAAAGGCCACGTCGTCATCTCTACTCAGTAAGCGAAAGTGGCATAATGCTTGCTCAGAGGCGTCAATAGAAATGTGTAATCTTAACTTAGTCATCTGTGAGAAACCATAACATCTGGGTACTGAAAATAATTTGCAAGTCTCAAGCTTCTGAACCAATACCAATCTTTGTTCATCTTCTCGACGATTTGATCATCCCATTTGATCGTAGAGCGCCAAATTTCCTGCAGCAATATCTTTCAATAAATCAGGAAGGGACATAAACATACCCAGTGACATTAACATTTTTAGCAACTCGCGATTTGTTGGCGGTCGCAAACCTTCGTTGATCTCTTTGTCCACCTACTTAAAGCTGAGATCAAACCCTAAAGTATCTGTGGCTGGTTTCCAATTGCTGGGTCTATTAGAGGCCCAACTTTAAGTCAAAACCTCCTGCCTTATGAATCACAATCAGTCGCTTCATCCCCTTTTCGTTAATTATCCGTGGAGTCGAGATAGTCATCAACGTAGTGCCTTTCCTTAATGGTTTCCACTGCTTGTGGATGATGACATGAAACAAAATCATCAGTATTACGACGAATAATACAAGTAGCTGTGCATGGAGATGATGTGGCACCAAAGGTCATCGAGGTGAACTTATAAGTTTCTGAGAGCTTCTTTCTTTCCATAACCCTCCAAAGGAAGCACTGGGCATTTTGATCCTGATCATTTACTTAAACTGCAGGAACAATTCCCTGATATCTGTAGTAACGGCTACTTTTCTTTTTCGGAACCTAACCAGGACATCATCTAATGAATTCTAAATATCTGGGCCAGTCAGTAATTCGCTATTCAGAGACACTTCTTGAGTTTCGGCTTTCGCATCAAAAACAAGTCTAAGTTTTCCAAGTTTTTTGATATTTCTAACGCCAAAATGTAGGAGATGCCAAACTCGAGCAACTGGTGCCTGAGCAGTTTTCTTGGCATAATATTTTTCCAACATGTTATGCGTCTGCTTCGTGAAGTCTACTGCGAAGCTCGGATCAAAATCCATTATCTTCTCAATCAAACGTAATCTACTTTCGGCGTTTCTCTTGTTGTTGGGTTGGGAAGCTTGATGTCATCGTTTCTTCACAGCAAAGCAGACTCCCAGAGCCGTCGATTTTCTTCGACTTAGTATCGATAATGTGAAGTGCTCGTCATTCTTCTCGAGAATATCTAGGTAGCTTAGAGTTCCTGATGCCTATGCTATCAAGTCTAAAGAAATTCTCTAATAAGAAGTGAAGTTCATCCTCTTTTTCGGACTGTAGTGACAAGCAAACTCGGGCATAATCTTCCTCGAAATTGACGACGAAACTTCATGCAAAATCCAACTAAGTTCAGTGAGAGAGGCAACAGGCTCATCCTTCCTGCCTTCTTTTATTTCTCGGCTTATATTCAAATGACAATAACCTTGGCCTATGAGGAATTGAGGATTGTCTGTCGATCGAGATGGTCGTATTAAGAAATCATATTGCCATCAATAGGGAATATGCAGCATTTTTTTTGTATCAAATCAAAAGTATAATGCGTAAGAAAATCAACTGTAATATTAAAACCTTTCCCTTCCTTTTTTTCGTGATATAGTTAGGTACTTGAAGTTAGCACGCATCAGCACCCGCCGAAAACACTCTGTACAAAATGGTCATGTTTTGTGACTTCACCAACCATGATTTTAGGCGCGATTTTTATGGAGTTAGCCAAAAAAATGATATCCCTAAATTTTGCGTCTAAGTACCAACATACATGTTGTGGAATGGCACGTAGATGTAGTAGTAGGTAGATGTAGGTAGATAATTGAAACTCACTGGTAGCTTGACTGAAGGCAGGGTTTATTTTTGGAAGCAAAAGACACATACAAACTTGTATATTTTAACTCAAATTACTTATAAAAGTATGGAACACGAACCACACGCAATGGTGCCCGGAAACGAAGAGAGAGTGGGAAGCGAACCTCCAATTGAAGCAGTGATGTACAATAAAAATAGTGTTGGGTAACATGCCAACACATGTGTCATACAAAATATTATTTCTCATTCAATATTCTATCTGACTGTAAAGTGCATTATATCCAAAAATGAAAAAAAATCGTTATGTTCCCCTGATTTCATCGTGTGATAAAACTAAAATAATACATTGTTTTTCTGTTCCATCATGTTTTTAATACGTATCCGCAGCGATCAATCTCAATTTTTTTATCAAAATAGGTGACTTATGCATATTCCCTGTTGAGTGTCTTGGAAACGTGAAGTTCTTCGTACGAACTCATTCAAGGCTGAAGGATACTGTATCTGTCATAATAAGCGTGAAAGAGACGATCTTGCCAGTTTGTTACAGCCGCCCACCGCATCCTGAAACGCCAACTCAACGCTCCACCTTCCGGCTCCTGCCAAGTTGGCTACACTGCTCTCCACGAGTGACACGGTGGACCCTTCATCAAGCAGAGCACACGTGTTAAAGTTGCCTTCAGTTCCCTGGACGGTCACGGGAAGCACCTTCAAAAAGACTCATTTTTGAAACTTGCTGATGCCGACCAGATGTTTGCGGTAGTCGCGGTAGTCTTTGGGTCTTTCTTCTATGCGTTTTTCGTCTGCGTTCAGACATTTTATTTTATTTTTTACAATCTTCGGGAAGCTTACAGCTAGGTTAAGAATAAAGTGGTTAACTTAAATAAATATCAAGGACAAGCTTCCACATATAGGTGAAAATCATTCATAAGAACAGTGTTGGCCTACATTATGTTAAAAATTTAAGGTAAGTACCTATATTACACCCAGTAATTAAAGTATAAACAAGTAGGAAGTAGTTTTCAAAAATATTTGTTAGAAAAATAACTATTACCTAACATTCGCCTAAATTTACTTGAAGAAGTGTTGAAAATGTCTATTTCAAATTGTTTTGCAACACTATTGAAACACCTGCTTGTTCTGATAAAGAAAGAATTTCGCCGATACTTCGTTTTGCACCAGGGAACGTGAAGTACCATGGGCAACAGCGTCGCTTAACCACTGCTAAGGTTAAAATCGCTTGCACGCCGCGCCCGCTGTCACATACGTTTAGTTCGTGCAGGAGCGATACGCGCGCACACAAATTTTGTTGCAAACTGGTTAAGCGACACTGTTGCCCATAGTACGTTAGGTTTACGGAAGGAAGCTACTAAACGTAAACTAATGCCACTCAAAAGCTCAGGACAATCAACAGAGCCACCTGCTATGCTGAGAAGGTGCGATAGATCTGCAATGCGTCTTCTTTCTACAAGTGGTAAAAATGAAACTTACGACATCGCTGATCGTAATCACGAGTATATTTATTCGTTTTAAACTGTAAATACCGCAGAAACCGTTTCTGAATCCTTTCAATTCGCGTTTCATATAGTTTGTGACAGGGGCTCCATACTTGAGAGGCATATTCTAAATGACTACGTACGTAAGCACAGTAAAGTATTTTTAGAGCTTTTATAGAGTTGAATCGTGTAACATCATCATAACGAAGCCGAGAGCTTTAGATGCCTTAGCCACAATGTTGTCTATGTGTTCATCAAAAAGCAAATTAGCTATCAAAGGTTCCTCCTAGGTCACGTATGGTAGTAACTCTGGTAACATCAGTGCCTAATAGTTTGTAAGATGATAAAATGGTTTTAGATTTTCGGGTATAAATACAGACATAGCATTTGGAGACATTAATGTCAAGTTTGTTAACATGGCAGTAATGCTCAAATCTAGTGAGACCCTCCTTCAGATGCTGAGCGTCTTGAGTTGAGTTGATCGGCATCAATACCTTCATGTCATCAGCGTACATAATGATTTTGGCATGAGTAAAACATGACGAGATATCGTTTATGAAGATGTTGAAGAGCAATGGTCCTAGTAAAGAGCCTTGAGGAACGCCCGATGGTATTAACATGGGAGAAGAAGTGTGGCCATTAAGAACAACAGTCTGGAATTTTTCTTTAACGTAAGAGGAGAACCATTTAAATAAATTACCCTTAATACCTATAGCTTGCAGTTTACGTAAAAGTGTTGTGTGATCAATACGATCAAAACATTTATTATAGTCCGTGTAAACTACATCAACCTGAGACGGTACAGTCAAATGTTTTGTCAGGAAGTCGCTACATAAGATAAGGTTAGACGTCTTCGATCTGCCCTTAACGAAGCCGTGCTGCTCTGGACATAAAGATTGCGTAACGGATGCGTAGACTTGTTTGTAGACAATTTTTTCCAAATATTTTGCAAACAAACTAAGGTTGGAAATCGGTCTATAATTGTCGACTACATTTTTAAGCCCTTTTTTGTGAATTGGCGTAATAAAGGCAGATTTCCAGATATCAGGCATAATGCCTTCACCCAGTGAACGCCTAAACAAGATACTAAGAGGAACTCGGAACAACTCGCAATAATTATAATTGCTGGGATATTGTCGGGGCCGGCAGACTTATTTAAGTCGAGTGATGCTAATAGTTTGGAAACTTCTAATGTGTCAACTTCAATCTTCACAGGAAGAGTCCATGTCCACTACGTCATCCAAAATATTAACGGACTGAGTATTGTGTGAAAAAGTGGAGTGAAATTAATCGCTAAACATTTCACAGATAACTTCCCCGTCTTCAGATGTGCGCTGTCCAAAGTGAAAAACAGAAGGATAGTAGAGTATTATGTTGATTTTTCAGCTTTACATCACGTCACTTCACATCACATCAGGGTGAAGTAACTTATGGTGACTGCCTTTGCAAGTTGAGCACCAGACTTTTAATAAGCTTATTTTGCGCTTGCAGATCCACTTCCAGCGTTGGATAACGTCTTCACTTTTGAACTTGTCACAGGCAGTAGGTAATCTGATGGCCCGTGTCATCACAAAAATGCATTTAGCTTGTAGCTCGGGTTTTTTCTTCGTGTTGTTCGTCAAATCTACCTTATTGGGCGAGATCGGTCGTTTGTATGTAACTGATTTAGAAGACTTTGGTGGTGGTGGTTCTATGCCGCCCTTCCGAGTCCGCAAGCGGTGCTCATTGATTCATTATTGCAGGCGGGATGAAACGATCCGTTTTATTTTTAGCAAGCAAGAGGGGTTTTGGTAATAACAATGGGGCGGTACTTGGAAAATAACTTTACTTTCAAATTCCAGTGCCATCTTTTCGATATAAAAATAGTCAAATGTCATTAGTATTGGCAATATCTAATGGTTTTTAAGATAATGATTGTTTAATTGAAAATAATAGTCTTTGAAGAAAAAATTTGAGAGTAATTGTGGTGAAACAAAAAGGTTTTTGTCTTAAACTCTACAGCACTTCAGAGTTGTGGCCCCGTGGTTTGGGGTCCAAAAATCGAATTTTCAAAACTCTCCAGCGTGGCCGCCATTTTGTTTTGAGTTTTTTTTCTTATTTTTCTAAATTTGAAATGTCAAAATCTACCACTGTTGTAAGTTTGAACAAAATCGGTTGGAAAACAAAAAGTTACAAACCTCGCCACAGCCGCCATCTTGTTTTTCCCAAAAGTAATAATTTTTACCTAGTTCGATTAAGATTTTGCACATTTCCCCCAAACATCATTATACTCTTTTCCATCAGTCAGTGAGTGAGTAGTTATTAAACAATACTAAATAGAGTAGTTATTATCGAGGTATATAAGTTATCAGCCAGCTGCGACCAAATAGGTTTTCTGTAATTTTGTGTGGCGGTCATTTTGTTTTTCACCATTTCGATTTTTTTTTCTCGTTTCAGGATCTGCTTAGAGTCTTCTACAACTTTAGTTTGAGCACCATCTACCTATGTAGTGCCATTTTGGCAGGCAGTACCCCGTCATGAGGATCTTGACCTGGACTTCAACTTTTAATTTTTCCCCAGTTCGACTGGGTTTTGCACATACCTTTTTCCACCTCCTTCTGGGAGAACAATTATGTGAGTAAGTGGTGTTTAATTTGGTTTTCTGTAATTTTGTATGGTGTCCATTTTGTTTTTCCACCATTTTGATTTTTTTTCTCGCTTCAGGATTTTCTTAGAGTCTTCTACAACTTTAGCTTGAGCACCATCTACCTATGTAGTACCATTTCGGCAGGCAGTACCCCGTCATGAGGATCGTGACTTGGGCTTCCACTTTTAATATTTTTTTCTGATTGTTTTATAAATTTTAAATACTTTTTCCATACATTGTAAACATCTACAAATGCTCCTTTTTGGTAATAAAAATGTAAGGTTCTTGGAAAATAAACCTTTTTCAATTTCAGTGTTGCCATCTTTTCGTTACGAAAATAGTCAAATGTCATTAGTATTGGTAAAATCTAACGGTTTTTGATAAAAAATATTAAAAAATGCTGCTTTTTCTATTTTTCACTTTTTTGGGGTAAATCTCAAAAAGCACCCTAAAAATGGGTTTTTTTTTTCAATACTTCTTCATAATATGCATAATTTCTCAGTACATGCCAACTTTCTCAATTGTCGTAAACTGCCTCAAAATATTTTTAAAAATTTATAAAATTTACAAAATGGCCGCCACCGCGTCCGCCATATTGTTTTTTTTTTGCACATTTTCTTAAAATATCATTATACCATTTTTCACCTCTTTCTGGGAGAACAATTATTTTAATCAGTGAGTCAGTCAGTAAGTGAGTAATCGAGCTGTATATGCTGGGTTTTCTGTAAATTTGTATGGCGGCCATTTTGTTTTTCGACCATTTTGAATTTTTTTTCTCGCTTCAGGATCTACTTAGAGTCCTCTACAACTTTAGTTTGAGCACCATCTACCTATGTAGTACCATTTTGGCGGGCAGTTCTCCGTCATGAAGATCTTGACCTGGACTTCCACTTTAAATTTTTTTTTCTAATTGTTATCTAAATTCTAAATACTTTTTCCGTACATTGTACCTATCTACAAGTGCTCCTTTTTGGTAATAAAAATGTAAGGTTCTTGGAAAATAAACCTTCTTTCAAATACAGTGTTGCCATCTTTTTGATATAAAAATAGTCAAATGTCATTAGTATTGGCAAAATCTAAGGGTTTTTATTAAAAAATATTTAAAAATGCCGCTTTTTCTATTTTTCAATTTTTTGGGGTAAATCTCAAAGAGTACCCTAAAAATGGGTAAATTTTTTTTACAAGGCAATACTTCTCTATAATATGCGTAATTTGTCAATACATGCCAACTTTCTCAATTGTCGTAAACTGCCTCAAAATAGCTTTGACATATTTAAAAAATGTATAAAATTTACAAAATGGCCGCCACCGCGTCCGCCATGTTGTTTTTTTTATATTTCATATTTTTCCTATACTAAGCAACATAAACTGCGTGCAATGACGTTTTGTTTTTTTTTCTCACTTGCACCCAGTCACCGCAATAGGACTTGAAAAAAGGGTATCTCGAAAATGTCTTTTTCCTTAGCAGTTTCTAGGGTTGCCAGACGTTGCCAACCAAAATACCATAAAGTCATTTGTATACAGACTATACACAAGTCCTCATACTCGAAATTGTCAAAAAGTGGTTATTTCACTTTTTTACATTTTGGGGTAAATCTCAAAAGTTACCCCGAAATGGGGTAAAAATATTTTACTAATGAATACCTTGTACCTATAGCTATAGCCGTTTTATAAACCTCAAAGCGCTCCGGTGTTGCCATCTGGAAGAAAATCGACTTTAAAAATGGCGTGTTTTCGTACCCCAAACAAAATGGCCTCTACGACAGGCGCCATCTTGAATTTTTAAAAAGTTTCCCCGATTGGGTAAATTTGAGGGTAATTGTGATGAAACAGTAAAGTTTTTTTTTCTTAAATCAAATAACACTTTAGAGTTGTGGCCCTGCGGTTTAGGGTCCAAAAATTTAATTTTTCAAAACTCTCCAAAGTGGCCGCCATTTTGTTTTTTTATTTTTTAAATATTTTTCCTTATCTAAAATGTCAAAATCTACTACTCTTGCAAGTTTGAAAAAAATCGGTTGGAAAACAAAAAAGTTACAAATTTCGCCACAGCCGCCATCTTGTTTTTTCCAAATGTCATAATTTTTCCCCAGTTCGATTGGGGTATTGTACATTTTCCCCAAACATCATTATACCCTTTTCCACCTCCTTCTGGGAGAACAATCATGTCAATCAGTCAGTGAGTGGTAATCGAGCTATATATAGTATAACTAGTGTTTCGCCCTGGTGCGCGGGCTGCCGAAGCAGCCCGCGGGCATTGCCCTGTTGGACTGTAAACAGCGGCCTTTGGACAGTCTGACTGCGAATTGTGGAATGCGGTATTTATTGCCATGCCATCCGATAAAATCACATTGGAATTTGTCTGCAAGTTGCAGTGCGGTGTGGTGACGGTGATGCATGGTGAAAATTAATACTGTTTTTTTTCTAAAACTTTGCTGGTTTATATTAAAATCATCATCATATCGGCCCCCCGACATCCACTGCTGGGTATAGGCCTCCCCCAAAGATCTCCACGACGATCGGTCTTGCGCTGCTTATATAGCATGAGCATCCGCTGAGCTCTGAAACTTCATTGCATATGCTGTTTTCAAGGGCTTCAAAGCGGTTTTGCAGTTTAAGCATTAAAACCAAAGAGAAACTAATAAGAAATTCTGTTTTCGTGGCTTTCTATTAATCCATTTCCAAACTATTTGTGAATTTGTCCAGAATAATCGTTTTGCTATTTCGAGTTTCTGTTCTTGCTTTTACCATTCATGGTGTGACCTAAACGGGATCCCATTAAAGCAACCTGCAGCTCTAGCTTAGGGATCGTTGCAGTTTTCAGGTGCAACTTTATATTTCCCAGCTACAAAGGCCACGTCGTCATCTCTACTCAGTAAGCGAAAGTGGCATAATGCTTGCTCAGAGGCGTCAATAGAAATGTGTAATCTTAACTTAGTCATCTGTGAGAAACCATAACATCTGGGTACTGAAAATAATTTGCAAGTCTCAAGCTTCTGAACCAATACCAATCTTTGTTCATCTTCTCGACGATTTGATCATCCCATTTGATCGTAGACCGCCAAATTTCCTGCAGCAATATCTTTCAATAAATCAGGAAGGGACATAAACATACCCAGTGACATTAAAATTTTTAGCAACTCACGATTTGTTGGCGGTCGCAAACCTTCGTTGATCTCTTTGTCCACCTACTTAAAGCTGAGATCAAACCCTAAAGTATCTGTGGCTGGTTTCCAATTGCTGGGTCTATTAGAGGCCCAACTTTAAGTCAAAACCTCCTGCCTTATGAATCACAATCAGTCGCTTCATCCCCTTTTCGTTAATTATCCGTGGAGTCGAGATAGTCATCAACGTAGTGCCTTTCCTTAATGGTTTCCACTGCTTGTGGATGATGACATGAAACAAAATCATCAGTATTACGACGAATAATACAAGTAGCTGTGCATGGAGATGATGTGGCACCAAAGGTCATCGAGGTGAACTTATAAGTTTCTGAGAGCTTCTTTCTTTCCATAACCCTCCAAAAGAAGCACTGGGCATTTTGATCCTGATCATTTACTTAAACTGCAGGAACAATTCCCTGATATCTGTAGTAACGGCTACTTTTCTTTTTTGATACCTAACCAGGACATCATCTAATGAATTCTAAATATCTGGGCCAGTCAGTAATTCGCTATTCAGAGACACTTCTTGAGTTTCGGCTTTCGCATCAAAAACAAGTCTAAGTTTTCCAAGTTTTTTGATATTTCTAACGCCAACATGTAGGAGATGCCAAACTCGAGCAACTGGTGCCTGAGCAGTTTTCTTGGCATAATCTTTTTCCAACATGTTATGCGTCTGCTTCGTGAAGTCTACTGCGAAGCTCGGATCAAAATCCATTATCTTCTCAATCAAACGTAATCTACTTTCGGCGTTTCTCTTGTTGTTGGGTTGGGAAGCTTGATGTCATCGTTTCTTAACAGTAAAGCAGACTCCCAGAGCCGTCGATTTTCTTCGACTTAGTATCGATAATGTGAAGGGCTCGTCATTCTTCTCGAGAATATCTAGGTAGCTTAGAATTCCTGATGCCTATGCTATCAAGTCTAAAGAAATTCTCTAATAAGAAGTGAAGTTCATCCTCTTTTTCGGACTGTAGTGACAAGCAAACTCGGGCATAATCTTCCTCGAAATTGACGACGAAACTTCATGCAAAATCCAACTAAGTTCAGTGAGAGAGGCAACAGGCTCATCCTTCCTGCCTTCTTTTATTTCTCGGCTTATATTCAAATGACAATAACCTTGGCCTATGAGGAATTGAGGATTGTCTGTCGATCGAGATGGTCGTATTAAGAAATAATATTGCCATCAATAGGGAATATGCAGCATTTTTTTGTATCAAATCAAAAGTATAATGCGTGAGAAAATCAACTGTAATATTAAAACCTTTCCCTTCCTTTTTTTCGTGATATAGTTAGGTACTTGAAGTTAGCACGCATCAGCACCCGCCGAAAACACTCTGTACAAAATGGTCATGTTTTGTGACTTCACCAACCATGATTTTAGGCGCGATTTTTATGGAGTTAGCCAAAAAAATGATATCCCTAAATTTTGCGTCTAAGTACCAACATACATGTTGTGGAATGGCACGTAGATGTAGGACTGTAGATGATTGAAACTCACTGGTAGCTTGACTGAAGGCAGGGTTTATTTTTGGAAGCAAAAGACACATACAAACTTGTATATTTTAACTCAAATTACTTATAAAAGTATGGAACACGAACCACACGCAATGGTGCCCGGAAACGAAGAGAGAGTGGGAAGCGAACCTCCAATTGAAGCAGTGATGTACAATAAAAATAGTGTTGGGTAACATGCCAACACATGTGTCATACAAAATATTATTTCTCATTCAATATTCTATCTGACTGTAAAGTGCATTATATCCAAAAATGAAAAAAAATCGTTATGTTCCCCTGATTTCATCGTGTGATAAAACTAAAATAATACATTGTTTTTCTGTTCCATCATGTTTTTAATACGTATCCGCAGCGATCAATCTCAATTTTTTTATCAAAATAGGTGACTTATGCATATTCCCTGTTGAGTGTCTTGGAAACGTGAAGTTCTTCGTACGAACTCATTCAAGGCTGAAGGATACTGTATCTGTCATAATAAGCGTGAAAGAGACGATCTTGCCAGGTTGTTACAGCCGCCCACCGCATCCTGAAACGCCAACTCAACGCTCCACTTTCCGGCTCCTGCCACGTTGGCTACACTGCTCTCCACGAGTGACACGGTGGACCCTTCATCAAGCAGAGCACACGTGTTAAAGTTGCCTTCAGTTCCCTGGACGGTCACGGGAAGCACCTTCAAAAAGACTCATTTTTGAAACTTGCTGATGCCGACCAGATGTTTGCGGTAGTCGCGGTAGTCTTTGGGTCTTTCTTCTATGCGTTTTTCGTCTGCGTTCAGACATTTTATTTTATTTTATTTTAACAATCTTCGGGAAGCTTACAGCTAGGTTAAGAATAAAGTGGTTAACTTAAATAAATATCAAGGGCCAATTACAAGCTTCCACATATAGGTGAAAATCATTAATAAGAACAGTGTTGGCCTACATTATGTTAAAAATTTAAGGTAAGTACCTATATTACACCCAGTAATTAAAGTATAAATAAGTAGGAAGTAGTTTTCAAAAATATTTGTTAGAAAAATAACTATTACCTAACATTCGCCTAAATTTACTTGAAGAAGTGTTGAAAATGTCTATTTCAAATTGTTTTGCAACACTATTGAAACACCTGCTTGTTCTGATAAAGAAAGAATTTCGCCGTTACTTCGTTTTGCACCAGGGAACGTGAAGTACGTTAGGTTTACGGAAGGAAGCTACTAAACGTAAACTAATGCCACTCAAAAGCTCAGGACAATCAACAGAGCCACCTGCCCCTGGACCGCCCAACTCAAAGCTTTAGCCAGAGCGATAGCTAGACTATATCCATCCTTGTCATATCATAACACGATGACAAGGACAGACTTTTACTCTGGCTTTGGTTGATGACGTCAGTGCACTGTCCGTCCTTGTCATTGTGTTATGATATGACAAGGATGGATATAGTCTAGCTATCGCTCTGGCTAAAGCTTTGAGGTAGGCGGTAGGGCCCCTGCTATGCTGAGAAGGTGCGATAGATCTGCAATGCGTCTTCTTTCTACAAGTGGTAAAAATGAAACTTACGACATCGCTGATCGTAATCACGAGTATATTTATTCGTTTTAAACTGTAAATACCGCAGAAACCGTTTCTGAATCCTTTCAATTCGCGTTTCATATAGTTTGTGACAGGGGCTCCATACTTGAGAGGCATATTCTTAATGACTACGTACGTAAGCACAGTAAAGTATTTTTAGAGCTTTTATAGAGTTGAATCGTGTAACATCATCATAACGAAGCCGAGAGCTTTAGATGCCTTAGCCACAATGTTGTCTATGTGTTCATCAAAAAGCAAAGTAGCTATCAAAGGTAACTCCTAGGTCACGTATGGTAGTAACTCTGGTAACATCAGTGCCTAATAGTTTGTAAGATGATAACATGGGTTTAGATTTTCGGATATAAATACAGACATAGCATTTGGAGACATTAATGTCAAGTTTGTTAACATGGCAGTAATGCTCAAATCTAGTGAGACCCTCCTTCAGATGCTGAGCGTCTTGAGTTGAGTTGATCGGCATCAATACCTTCATGTCATCAGCGTACATAATGATTTTGGCATGAGTAAAACATGACGAGATATCGTTTATGAAGATGTTGAAGAGCAATGGTCCTAGTAAAGAGCCTTGAGGAACGCCCGATGGTATTAACATGGGAGAAGAAGTGTGGCCATTAAGAACAACAGCCTGGAATTTTTCTTTAACGTAAGAGGAGAACCATTTAAATAAATTACCCTTAATACCTATAGCTTTCAGTTTACGTAAAAGTGTTGTGTGATCAATACGATCAAAACATTTATTATAGTCCGTGTAAACTACATCAACCTGAGACAGTACAGTCAAATGTTTTGTCAGGAAGTCGCTACATAAGATAAGGTTAGACGTCTTCGATCTGCCCTTAACGAAGCCGTGCTGCTCTGGACATAAAGATTGCGTAACGGATGCGTAGACTTGTTTGTAGACAATTTTTTCCAAATATTTTGCAAACAAACTAAGGTTGAAAATCGGTCTATAATTGTCGACTACATTTTTAAGCCCTTTTTTGTGAATTGGCGTAATAAAGGCAGATTTCCAGATATCAGGCATAATGCCTTCACCCAGTGAACGCCTAAACAGGATACTAAGAGGAACTCGGAACAACTCGCAATAATTATAATTGCTGGGATATTGTCGGGGCCGGCAGACTTATTTAAGTCGAGTGATGCTAATAGTTTGGAAACTTCTAATGTGTCAACTTCAATCTTCACAGGAAGAGTCCATGTCCACTACGTCATCCAAAATATTAACGGACTGAGTATTGTGTGAAAAAGTGGAGTGAAATTAATCGCTAAACATTTCACAGATAACTTCCCCGTCTTCAGATGTGCGCTGTCCAAAGTGAAAAACAGAAGGATAGTAGAGTATTATGTTGATTTTTCAGTTTTACATCACGTCACTTCACATCACATCAGGGTGAAGTAACTTATGGTGACTGCCTTTGCAAGTTGAGCACCAGACTTTTAATAAGCTTATTTTGCGCTTGCAGATCCACTTCCAGCGTTGGATAACGTCTTCACTTTTGAACTTGTCACAGGCAGTAGGTAATCTGATGGCCCGTGTCATCACAAAAATGCATTTAGATTGTAGCTCGGGTTTTTTCTTCGTGTTGTTCGTCAAATCTACCTTATTGGGCGAGATTGGTCGTTTGTATGTAACTGATTTAGAAGACTTTGGTGGTGGTGGTTCTATGCCGCCCTTCCGAGTCCGCAAGCGGTGCTCATTGATTCATTATTGCAGGCGGGATGAAACGATCGTTTTATTTTTAGCAAGCAATTTGGTAATAACAATGTGGCGGTACTTGGAAAATAACTTTACTTTCAAATTCCAGTGCCATCTTTTCGATATAAAAATAGTCAAATGTCATTAGTATTGGCAATATCTAATGGTTTTTAAGATAATGATTGTTTAATTGAAAATAATAGTCTTTGAAGAAAAAATTTAAGAGCAATTGTGGTGAAACAAAAAGGTTTTTGTCTTAAACTCTACAGCACTTCAGAGTTGTGGCCCCGCGGTTTGGGGTCCAAGATCGAATTTTCAAAACTCTCCAGCGTGGCCGCCATTTTGTTTTGAGTTTTTTTCTTATTTTTCTAAATTTGAAATGTCAAAATCTACCACTGTTGTAAGTTTGAACAAAATCGGTTGGAAAACAAAAAGTTACAAACCTCGCCACAGCCGCCATCTTGTTTTTCCCAAAAGTAATAATTTTTACCTAGTTCGATTAAGATTTTGCACATTTCCCCCAAACATCATTATACTCTTTTCCATCAGTCAGTGAGTGAGTAGTTATTAAACAATACTAAATAGAGTAGTTATTATCGAGGTATATAAGTAATCTTGTTTTTCACCATTTCGATTTTTTTTCTCGCTTCAGGATCTGCTTAGAGTCTTCTACAACTTTAGTTTGAGCACCATCTACCTATGTAGTGCCATTTTGGCAGGCAGTACCCCGTCATGAGGATCTTGACCTGGACTTCAACTTTTAATTTTTCCCCAGTTCGACTGGGTTTTGCACATACCTTTTTCCACCTCCTTCTGGGAGAACAATTATGTGAGTAAGTGGTGTTTAATTTGGTTTTCTGTAATTTTGTATGGTGTCCATTTTGTTTTTCCACCATTTTGTTATTTTTTTCTCGCTTCAGGATTTTCTTAGAGTCTTCTACAACTTTAGCTTGAGCACCATCTACCTATGTAGTACCATTTCGGCAGACAGTACCCCGTCATGAGGATCTTGACTTGGGCTTCCACTTTTAATATTTTTTTCTGATAGTTTTATAAATTTTAAATACTTTTTCCATACATTGTAAACATCTACAAATGCTCCTTTTTGGTAATAAAAATGTAAGGTTCTTGGAAAATAAACCTTTTTCAATTTCAGTGTTGCCATCTTTTCGTTACGTAAATAGTCAAATGTCATTAGTATTAGTAAAATCTAACGGTTTTTGATAAAATATATTAAAAAATTCTGCTTTTTCTATTTTTCACTTTTTTGGGGTAAATCTCAAAAAGCACCCTAAAAATGGTTTTTTTTTAATACTTCTTCATAATATGGATAATTTCTCAGTACATGCCAACTTTCTCAATTGTCGTAAACTGCCTCAAAATAGCCTTAAAATATTTAAAAAAATGTATAAAATTTACAAAATGGCCGCCACCGCGTCCGCCATATTGTTTTTTTTTGCACATTTTCTTAAAATATCATTATACCATTTTTCACCTCCTTCTGGGAGAACAATTATTTTAATCAGTGAGTCAGTCAGTAAGTGAGTAATCGAGCTGTATATGCTGGGTTTTCTGTAAATTTGTATGGCGGCCATTTTGTTTTTCGACCATTTTGAATTTTTTTTCTCGCTTCAGGATCTACTTAGAGTCCTCTACAACTTTAGTTTGAGCACCATCTACCTATGTAGTACCATTTTGGCGGGCAGTTCTCCGTCATGAGGATCTTGACCTGGACTTCCACTTTATTTTTTTTTTTCTAATTGTTATCTAAATTCTAAATACTTTTTCCGTACATTGTACCCATCTACAAATGCTCCTTTTGGGTAATAAAAATGTAAGGTACTTGGAAACTACCCTTACTTTAAATTCAAGTGTTGCCATCTTTTCGATATGTAAATAGTAAAATGTCATTAGTATTGGCAAAATCTAATGGTTTTTAATAAAAAATATTTAAAAATGCCGCTTTTTCTATTTTTCAATTTTTTGGGGTAAATCTCAAAAAGTACCCTAAAAATGGGTAATTTTTTTTACAAGGCAATACTTCTTCATAATATGCATAATTTGTTGGTACATGCCAACTTTCTCAATTGTCGTAAACTGCCTCAAAATAGCCTTGAAATATTTAAAAAATGTATAAAATTTACAAAATGGCCGCCACCGCGTCCGCCATATTGTTTTTTTTATATTTCATATTTTTCCTATATTAAGCAACATAAACTACGTGCAATGACGTTTTGATTTTTTTTCTCACTTGCACCCAGTCGCCGCAATAGGACTTGAAAAAAGGGTATCTCGAAAATGTCTTTTTCCTTAGCAGTTTCTAGGGTTGCCAGACGTTGCCAACCAAAATACCATAAAGTCATTTGTATACAGACTATACACAAGTTTTTATACTTGAAATTGTCAAAAAGTGGTTATTTTACTTTTTTGCATTTTGGGGTAAATCTCAAAAGTTACCCCGAAATGGGGTAAAAATACTCTATTTTTCAATATATTGTATCTATACCTACAGCCGTTTAATGAACCTCAAAGCGCTCCGGTGTTGCCATCTGGAAGAAAATCGACTTTAAAAATGGCGTGTTTTCGTACCCCAAACAAAATGGCCTCTACGACAGGCGCCATCTTGAATTTTTAAAAATTTTCCCCGATTGGTAAAATTTGAGGGTAATTGTGGTGAAACAATAAAGTTTTTTTTCTTAAATCAAATAACACTTTAGAGTTGTGGCCCCGCGGTTTGGGGTCCAAAAATCAAAATTTTCAAAACTCTCCAGCACGGCCGCCATTTTGTTTTTGATTTTTTTAAATATTTTTCTCAATTTTAAATGTCAAAATCTACCACTCTTGCAAGTTTGAATAAAATCGGTTAGAAAACAAAAAAGTTACAAACTTCGCCACAGCCGCCATCTTGTTTTTCCCAAATGTCATAATTTTTCCCCAGTTCGATTGGGGTATTGCACATTTTCCCCAAACATCATTATACCATTTTCCACCTCCTTCTGGGAGAACAATTGTGTCAATCAGTCAGTCAGTGGTAATCGAGCTATATATATAATAACTAGTGTTTCGCCCTGGTGCGCGGGCTGCTGAAGCAGCCCGCGGGCATTGCCCTGTTGGACTGTAAACAGCGGCCTTTGGACAGTCTGACTGCGAATTGTGGAATGCGGTATTTATTGCCATGCCATTCGATAAAATCACATGGAATTTGTCTGCAAGTTGCAGTGCGGTGTGGTGACGGTGATGCATGGTGAAAATTAATACTGATTTTTTTCTAAAACTTTGCTGGCTTATATTAAAATCATCATCATATCGGCCCCCCGACATCCACTGCTGGGTATAGGCCTCCCCCAAAGATCTCCACGACGATCGGTCTTGCGCTGCTTATATAGCATGAGCATCCGCTGAGCTCCGAAACTTCATTGCATATGCTGTTTTCAAGGGCTTTAAAGCGGTTTTGCAGTTTAAGCATTAAAACCATAGAGAAACTAATAAGAAATTCTGTTTTCGTGGCTTTCTATTAATCCATTTCCAAACTATTTGTGAATTTGTCCAGAATAATCGTTTTGCTATTTCGAGTTTCTGTTCTTGCTTTTACCATTCATGGTGTGACCTAAACGGGATCCCATTAAAGCAACCTGCAGCTCTAGCTTAGGGATCGTTGCAGTTTTCAGGTGCAACTTTATATTTCCCAGCTACAAAGGCCACATCGTCATCTCTACTCAGTAAGCGAAAGTGGCATAATGCTTGCTCAGAGGCGTCAATAGAAATGTGTAATCTTAACTTAGTCATCTGTGAGAAACCATAACATCTGGGTACTGAAAATAATTTGCAAGTCTCAAGCTTCTGAACCAATACCAATCTTTGTTCATCTTCTCGACGATTTGATCATCCCATTTGATCGTAGACCGCCAAATTTCCTGCAGCAATATCTTTCAATAAATCAGGAAGGGACATAAACATACCCAGTGACATTAAAATTTTTAGCAACTCGCGATTTGTTGGCGGTCGCAAACCTTCGTTGATCTCTTTGTCCACCTACTTAAAGCTGAGATCAAACCCTAAAGTATCTGTGGCTGGTTTCCAATTGCTGGGTCTATTAGAGGCCCAACTTTAAGTCAAAACCTCCTGCCTTATGAATCACAATCAGTCGCTTCATCCCCTTTTCGTTAATTATCCGTGGAGTCGAGATAGTCATCAACGTAGTGCCTTTCCTTAATGGTTTCCACTGCTTGTGGATGATGACATGAAACAAAATCATCAGTATTACGACGAATAATACAAGTAGCTGTGCATGGAGATGATGTGGCACCAAAGGTCATCGAGGTGAACTTATAAGTTTCTGAGAGCTTCTTTCTTTCCATAACCCTCCAAAGGAAGCACTGGGCATTTTGATCCTGATCATTTACTTAAACTGCAGGAACAATTCCCTGATATCTGTAGTAACGGCTACTTTTCTTTTTCGGAACCTAACCAGGACATCATCTAATGAATTCTAAATATCTGGGCCAGTCAGTAATTCGCTATTCAGAGAAACTTCTTGAGTTTCGGCTTTCGCATCAAAAACAAGTCTAAGTTTTCCAAGTTTTTTGATATTTCTAACGCCAAAATGTAGGAAATGCCAAACTCGAGCAACTGGTGCCTGAGCAGTTTTCTTGGCATAATCTTTTTCCAACATGTTATGCGTCTGCTTCGTGAAGTCTACTGCGAAGCTCGGATCAAAATCCATTATCTTCTCAATCAAACGTAATCTACTTTCGGCGTTTCTCTTGTTGTTGGGTTGGGAAGCTTGATGTCGTTTCTTCACAGCAAAGCAGACTCCCAGAGCCGTCGATTTTCTTCGACTTAGTATCGATAATGTGAAGTGCTCGTCATTCTTCTCGAGAATATCTAGGTAGCTTAGAATTCCTGATGCCTATGCTATCAAGTCTAAAGAAATTCTCTAATAAGAAGTGAAGTTCATCCTCTTTTTCGGACTGTAGTGACAAGCAAACTCGGGTATAATCTTCCTCGAAATTGACGACGAAACTTCATGCAAAATCCAACTAAGTTCAGTGAGAGAGGCAACAGGCTCATCCTTCCTGCCTTCTTTTATTTCTCGGCTTATATTCAAATGACAATAACCTTGGCCTATGAGGAATTGAGGATTGTCTGTCGATCGAGATGGTCGTATTAAGAAATCATATTGCCATCAATAGGGAATATGCAGCATTTTTTTTGTATCAAATCAAAAGTATAATGCGTGAGAAAATCAACTGTAATATTAAAACCTTTCCCTTCCTTTTTTTCGTGATATAGTTAGGTACTTGAAGTTAGCACGCATCAGCACCCGCCGAAAACACTCTGTACAAAATGGTCATGTTTTGTGACTTCACCAACCATGATTTTAGGCGCGATTTTTATGGAGTTAGCCAAAAAAATGATATCCCTAAATTTTGCGTCTAAGTACCAACATACATGTTGTGGAATGGCACGTAGATGTAGGACTGTAGATGATTGAAACTCACTGGTAGCTTGACTGAAGGCAGGGTTTATTTTTGGAAGCAAAAGACACATACAAACTTGTATATTTTAACTCAAATTACTTATAAAAGTATGGAACACGAACCACACGCAATGGTGCCCGGAAACGAAGAGAGAGTGGGAAGTGAACCTCCAATTGAAGCAGTGATGTACAATATAAATAGTGTTGGGTAACATGCCAACACATGTGTCATACAAAATATTATTTCTCATTCAATATTCTATCTGACTGTAAAGTGCATTATATCCAAAAATGAAAAAAAATCGTTATGTTCCCCTGATTTCATCGTGTGATAAAACTAAAATAATACATTGTTTTTCTGTTCCATCATGTTTTTAATACGTATCCACAGCGATCAATCTCAATTTTTTTATCAAAATCGGTGACTTATGCATATTCCCTGTTGAGTGTCTTGGAAACGTGAAGTTCTTCGTACGAACTCATTCAAGGCTGAAGGATACTGTATCTGTCATAATAAGCGTGAAAGAGACGATCTTGCCAGGTTGTTACAGCCGCCCACCGCATCCTGAAACGCCAACTCAACGCTCCACCTTCCGGCTCCTGCCACGTTGGCTACACTGCTCTCCACGAGTGACACGGTGGACCCTTCATCAAGCAGAGCACACGTGTTAAAGTTGCCTTCAGTTCCCTGGACGGTCACGGGAAGCACCTTCAAAAAGACTCATTTTTGAAACTTGCTGATGCCGACCAGATGTTTGCGGTAGTCGCGGTAGTCTTTGGGTCTTTCTTCTATGCGTTTTTCGTCTGCGTTCAGACATTTTATTTTATTTTATTTTAACAATCTTCGGGAAGCTTACAGCTAGGTTAAGAATAAAGTGGTTAACTTAAATAAATATCAAGGGCCAATTACAAGCTTCCACATATAGGTGAAAATCATTAATAAGAACAGTGTTAGCCTACATTATGTTAAAAATTTAAGGTAAGTACCTATATTACACCCAGTAATTAAAGTTAAAATAAGTAGGAAGTAGTTTTCAAAAATATTTGTTAGAAAAATAACTATTACCTAACATTCGCCTAAATTTACTTGAAGAAGTGTTGAAAATGTCTATTTCAAATTGTTTTGCAACACTATTGAAACACCTGCTTGTTCTGATAAAGAAAGAATTTCGCCGATACTTCGTTTTGCACCAGGGAACGTGAAGTACGTTAGGTTTACGGAAGGAAGCTACTAAACGTAAACTAATGCCACTCAAAAGCTCAGGACAATCAACAGAGCCACCTGCTATGCTATTATAAGCAATATAGAAAATGCTACAGCCAGTGTTTTGCCGCTACACATTTCAGATCATGAAACGGCCCAGATGTTGAGTTTTCCAATGAAACATTTGAAGCCAGTTCCATTATCTTATACCATATTTAGGAGAGATTATAGTAAAGAAAATATAATAAAATTTAAAAATTGCCTTAATCAGCTCTCATGGTCCGAAGTCTATGATGAGATCGATTTAAACAAAAGTTTTGATAAATTTCATGAACAATTTATACTCTTTTATAAACTATGTTTCCCTAAAATCAAGATAAGAATTGACACTTCCCAAAAAAAGAAACAAAAATGGGTAACTAAGGGATTAAGGCTTAGTTGTAAAAGTAAACGTAAATTGCGCTATAATTACTACAAAACTAAATCAAAAACGGATAGAAACAATTACTTAAAATACTCAGACTTATTAAAAAAATGTATCTATAGCTCTAAAAAAACAACCAACGTTGATTATATTCAAAAAAGTAAAAACAAGTGTAAAGCATCGTGGAATGTAGTAAAAAATGAGTTATATGAAACGCAATGTAAAAGTAATTGCATTGAAAAAATTGTTGTTAATGAGAAAGCGATAAAAGATGCCTCCCAAATAGCTACGGTGTTTAATGATTACTTTGTCAATTTATCTAACAAAGCAGGAAATAATGATACGCATAGTATTATTTCCAAAAAACATATAGTGAATTCATTATTCCTTATGCCACTCACTGAAGGAGAAGTAATGAAGGAAGTAATGTCGTTAAAAAATACGAAATCCGAGGGTCACGATGAAGTATGTACTCTTGTTGTAAAAGAATGCATTGAGGAAATAATTTCAGTCTTGACATATTTAATAAACCTGTCCTTCTCGTCAGGCACTTTCCCAGATTTGCTAAAGTTGACCACAATAAAGCCGTTGTTTAAAAAAGGAAATATATTTGATGTTGGTAGTTATCGACCTATTGCAATTTTATCTGTTTTTTCGAAGATTTTAGAGAAATGCATGCACAAACAATTGATCAATTTCTGTAATAAATATAAGTTGCTAAATGTCGACCAATATGGTTTCCAAAAAAACAAATCGACACTGCTAGCATCACATAAACTAGTCGAAAGCATTCTTATTGGTATTAATAAAAAGGAATTTACTACGGCTGTCTTTATTGATCTCACTAAGGCGTTCGATCATGTTTTACACAATTTACTTCTACGAAAATTAGAAATACTCGGTGTAAGAGGCCTGGCACTTGAGTGGATAAAATCCTACCTAAGCGACAGGAAGCAATGCGTAGTTATAGACAAGCATAATGATAAAAATGAATATGTAGCACATTCATCGGGTTACAGTAAGAATGTCTACGGTGTACCACAGGGTAGCGTACTGGGTCCTATTTTGTTTCTACTGTATATTAATGACATCGTTGACATTACAAATCAAAGTTGTATTGCTTTTGCGGATGACATTTCCATTGTAATAAGATCTAATAATACTATAGCTGACCATGAATATGACATAAATAGTAATATTGATAAACTAATTAGATGGCTTGACATACATAATCTGAAAGTAAACCTGACTAAAACTAATTATATACAATTTAATAAACGCAAAATTTTTGACCTTGACATTCGCTATGGAGACATTAAAATTGACGAAGTTAAGCAAACAAAATTTCTAGGACTTACAATCGATCAGGAGCTGAATTGGAAAGCACATATCGATAATCTTTGTGGTAGAATCAATAGGTTTGTTTATGCATTAAAACAAGTCAGATCTGTGACAGATATAAAAACTGCGTTAACCACTTATCATGCATATGTAGGTTCCATATTGCGTTACGGTTTATTGATATGGGGGAATAGTACACACGCTAACAGAGCGAAAGTTGCACAAAAAAAGTGCATAAGAGCAATATGCGGAGTTCCTCCACGAACATCATGTCGCCCTTTATTTCCACGGCTTCAGTTATTAACGTTGACATCGCTTTATATCTTTGAAATATGTTTATTTGTAAAACAAAATATGTTACTGTTCACAAGAGCATGCGATATTTATCCTAGAAATACAAGAAACGGCAATAGATTAGTACTGCAAGAAATGCCGAGAACGAACCAATTTAGAAAAAGCTGTTTATGTATGTGCGTAAAAATATATAATAACATACCGAATGAAATAAGAGAACTGAACATAAGTCTATTTAAAACGCACCTGCATAAATGGCTTCTAATGCACACTTTTTATGACGTAAAAGAATTTTTGAATACTAAGCACTAATAATTTTTATTTTATAATTCTAATATCAATTTTAAATAATATTTTTCTCTAATATGTTGGTAGATTTTTTCTTTCTTTGTAATAGTTTATAAGAAATATTTTTGCATGCCGTTATAATTGGCTAAACATGTCGGTTACTATTGTTTGAATCACCACCATTTATACCATGTTTACAAGCAAATAAAGATATTTGTATTTGTATTTGTATTTGAAGGTGCGATAGATCTGCAATGCGTCTTCTTTCTACAAGTGGTAAAAATGAAACTTACGACATCGCTGATCGTAATCACGAGTATATTTATTCGTTTTAAACTGTAAATACCGCAGAAACCGTTTCTGAATCTTATCAATTCGCGTTTCATATAGTTTGTGACAGGGGCTCCATACTTGAGAGGCATATTCTAAATGACTACGTACGTAAGCACAGTAAAGTATTTTTAGAGCTTTTATAGAGTTGAATCGTGTAACATCATCATAACGAAGCCGAGAGCTTTAGATGCCTTAGCCACAATGTTGTCTATGTGTTCATAAAAAAGCAAATTAGCTATCAAA
Source organism: Agriphila tristella (assembly GCA_928269145.1). Lineage (NCBI taxonomy): Eukaryota > Metazoa > Arthropoda > Insecta > Lepidoptera > Crambidae > Agriphila > Agriphila tristella. The sequence continues at coordinate 24,005,128 of OV743440.1, read as the reverse complement.
GGTTACTCCTAGGTCACGTATGGTAGTAACTCTGGTAACATCAGTGCCTAATAGTTTGTAAGATGATAACATGGGTTTAGATTTTCGGGTATAAATACAGACATAGCATTTGGAGACATTAATGTCAAGTTTGTTAACATGGCAGTAATGCTCAAATCTAGTGAGACCCTCCTTCAGATGCTGAGCGTCTTGAGTTGAGTTGATCGGTATCAATACCTTCATGTCATCAGCGTAGTAATGATTTTGGCATGAGTAAAACATGACGAGATATCGTTTATGAAGATGTGAAGTTGAAGATGTGTGATGATGAAGAGAAATGGTCCTAGTAAAGAGCCTTGAGGAACGCCTGATGGTATTAACATGGGAGAAGAAGTGTGGCCATTAAGAACAACAGTCTGGAATTTTTCTTTAACGTAAGAGGAGAACCATTTAAATAAATTACCCTTAATACCTATAGCTTGCAGTTTACGTAAAAGTGTTGTGTGATCAATACGATCAAAACATTTATTATAGTCCGTGTAAACTACATCAACCTGAGACGGTACAGTCAAATGTTTTGTCAGGAAGTCGCTACATAAGATAAGGTTAGACGTCTTCGATCTGCCCTTAACGAAGCCGTGCTGCTCTGGACATAAAGATTGCGTAATGGATGCGTAGACTTGTTTGTAGACAATTTTTTCCAAATATTTTGCAAACAAACTAAGGTTGGAAATTGGTCTATAATTGTCGACTACATTTTTAAGCCCTTTTTTGTGGCATCAGGCACAATGCCTTCACCCAGTGAACGCCTAAACAGGATACTAAGAGGAACTCGGAACAACTCGCAATAATTATAATTGCTGGGATATTGTCGGGGCCGGCAGACTTATTTAAGTCGAGTGATGCTAATAGTTTGGAAACTTCTAATGTGTCAACTTCAATCTTCACAGGAAGAGTCCATGTCCACTACGTCATCCAAAATATTAACGGACTGAGTATTGTGTGAAAAAGTGGAGTGAAATTAATCGCTAAACATTTCACAGATAACTTCCCCGTCTTCAGATGTGCGCTGTCCAAAGTGAAAAACAGAAGGATAGTAGAGTATTATGTTGATTTTTCAGCTTTACATCACGTCACTTCACATCACATCAGGGTGAAGTAACTTATGGTGACTGCCTTTGCAAGTTGAGCACCAGACTTTTAATAAGCTTATTTTGCTCTTGCAGATCCACTTCCAGCGTTGGATAACGTCTTCACTTTTGAACTTGTCACAGGCAGTAGGTAATCTGATGGCCCGTGTCATCACAAAAATGCATTTAGCTTGTAGCTCGGGTTTTTTCTTCGTGTTGTTCGTCAAATCTACCTTATTGGGCGAGATCGGTCGTTTGTATGTAACTGATTTAGAAGACTTTGGTGGTGGTGGTTCTATGCCGCCCTTCCGAGTCCGCAAGCGGTGCTCATTGATTCATTATTGCAGGTGGGATAAAACGATCCGTTTTATTTTTAGCAAGCAAGAGGGGTTTTGGTAATAACAATGTGGCGGTACTTGGAAAATAACTTTACTTTCAAATTCCAGTGCCATCTTTTCGATATAAATATAGTCAAATGTCATTAGTATTGGCAATATCTAATGGTTTTTAAGATAATGATTGTTTAATTGAAAATAATAGTCTTTGAAGAAACAATTTGAGAGTAATTGTGGTGAAACAAAAAGGTTTTTGTCTTAAACTCTACAGCACTTCAGAGTTGTGGCTCCGCGGTTTGGGGTTCAAAAATCGAATTTTCAAAACTCTCCAGCGTGGCCGATATTTTGTTTTGAGTTTTTTTCTTATTTTTCTAAATTTGAAATGTCAAAATCTACCACTGTTGTAAGTTTGAACAAAATCGGTTGGAAAACAAAAAGTTACAAACCTCGCCACAGCCGCCATCTCGTTTTTCCCAAAAGTAATAATTTTTACCTAGTTCGATTAAGATTTTGCACATTTCCCCCAAACATCATTATACTCTCTTCCATCAGTCAGTGAGTGAGTAGTTATTAAACAATACTAAATAGAGTAGTTATTATCGAGGTATATAAGTAATCAGCCAGCTGCGACCAAATAGGTTTTCTGTAATTTTGTGTGGCGGTCATTTTGTTTTTCACCATTTCGATTTTTTTTTCTCGCTTCAGGATCTGCTTAGAGTCTTCTACAACTTTAGTTTGAGCGCCATCTACCTATGTAGTGCCATTTTGGCAGGCAGTACCCCGTCATGAGGATCTTGACCTGGACTTCAACTTTTAATTTTTCCCCAGTTCGACTGGGTTTTGCACATACCTTTTTCCACCTCCTTCTGGGAGAACAATTATGTGAGTAAGTGGTGTTTAATTTGGTTTTCTGTAATTTTGTATGGTGTCCATTTTGTTTTTCCACCATTTTGATTTTTTTTTCTCGCTTCAGGATTTTCTTAGAGTCTTCTACAACTTTAGCTTGAGCACCATCTACCTATGTAGTACCATTTCGGCAGGCAGTACCCCGTCATGAGGATCTTGACTTGGGCTTCCACTTTTAATATTTTTTTCTGATAGTTTTATAAATTTTAAATACTTTTTCCATACATTGTAAACATCTACACATGCTCCTTTTTGGTAATAAAAATGTAAGGTTCTTGGAAAATAAACCTTTTTCAATATCAGTGTTGCCATTTTTTCGTTACGAAAATAGTCAAATGTCATTAGTATTGGTAAAATCTAACGGTTTTAGATAAAAAATATTAAAAAATGCTGCTTTTTCTATTTTTCACTTTTTTGGGGTAAATCTCAAAAAGCACCCTAAAAATGGTTTTTTTTTCAATACTTCTTCATAATATGCATAATTTCTCAGTACATGCTTACTTTCTCAATTGTCGTGAACTGCCTCAAAATAGCCTTAAAATATTTTAAAAAATGTATAAAATTTACAAAATGGCCGCCACCGCGTCCGCCATATTGTTTTTTTTTTGCACATTTTGTAAGTGAGTAATCGAGCTGTATATGCTGGGTTTTCTGTAAATTTGTATGGCGGCCATTTTGTTTTTCGACCATTTTGAATTTTTTTTCTCGCTTCAGGATCTACTTAGAGTCCTCTACAATTTTAGTTTGAGCACCATCTACCTATGTAGTACCATTTTGGCGGGCAGTTCTCCGTCATGAGGATCTTGACCTGGACTTCCACTTTAAATTTTTTTTTCTAATTGTTATCTAAATTCTAAATACTTTTTCCGTACATTGTACCCATCTACAAATGCTCCTTTTGGGTAATAAAAATGTAAGGTACTTGGAAATTACCCTCACTTTAAATTCAAGTGTTGCCATCTTTTCGATATGTAAATAGTTAAATGTAATTAGTATTGGCAAAATCTAATGGTTTTTAATAAAACATATTTAAAAATGCCGCTTTTTCTATTTTTCAATTTTTTGGGGTAAATCTCAAAAAGTACCCTGAAAATGGGTAATTTTTTTTTACAAGGCAATACTTCTTCATAATATGCATAATTTGTCGGTACATGCCAACTTTCTCAATTGTCGTAAACTGCCTCAAAATAGCCTTAAAATATTTAAAAAAATGTATAAAATTTACAAAATGGCCGCCACCGCGTCCGCCATATTGTTTTTTTTTGCACATTTTCTTAAAATATCATTATACCATTTTTCACCTCCTTCTGGGAGAACAATTATTTTAATCAGTGAGTCAGTCAGTAAGTGAGTAATCGAGCTGTATATGCTGGGTTTTCTGTAAATTTGTATGGCGGCCATTTTGTTTTTCGACCATTTTGAATTTTTTTTCTCGCTTCAGGATCTACTTAGAGTCTTCTACAACTTTAGTTTGAGCACCATCTACCTATGTAGTACCATTTTGGCGGGCAGTTCTCCGTCATGAGGATCTTGACCTGGACTTCCACTTTAAATTTTTTTTTCTAATTGTTATCTAAATTCTAAATACTTTTTCCGTACATTGTACCCATCTACAAATGCTCCTTTTGGGTAATAAAAATGTAAGGTACTTGGAAATTACCCTCACTTTAAATTCAAGTGTTGCCATCTTTTCGATATGTAAATAGTTAAATGTCATTAGTATTGGCAAAATCTAATGGTTTTTAATAAAACATATTTAAAAATGCCGCTTTTTCTATTTTTCAATTTTTTGGGGTAAATCTCAAAAAGTACCCTAAAAATGGGTAATTTTTTTTTACAAGGCAATACTTCTTCATAATATGCATAATTTGTCGGTACATGCCAACTTTCTCAATTGTCGTAAACTGCCTCAAAATAGCCTTGAAATATTTAAAAAATGTATAAAATTTACAAAATGGCCGCCACCGCGTCCGCCATATTGTTTTTTTTATATTTCATATTTTTCCTATATTAAGCAACATAAACTACGTGCAATGACGTTTTGATTTTTTTTCTCACTTGCACCCAGTCGCCGCAATAGGACTTGAAAAAAGGGTATCTCGAAAATGTCTTTTTCCTTAGCAGTTTCTAGGGTTGCCAGACGTTGCCAACCAAAATACCATAAAGTCATTTGTATACAGACTATACACAAGTCCTCATACTCGAAATTGTCAAAAAGTGGTTATTTCACTTTTTTGCATTTTGGGGTAAATCTCAAAAGTTACCCCGAAATGGGGTAAAAATATTTTACTAATGAATACCTTGTACCTATAGCTATAGCCGTTCTATGAACCTCAAAGCGCTCCGGTGTTGCCATCTGGAAGAAAATCGACTTTAAAAGTGGCGTGTTTTCGTACCCCAAACAAAATGGCCTCTACGACAGGCGCCATCTTGAATTTTTAAAAAGTTTCCCCAATTGGTAAAATTTGAGGGTAATTGTGGTGAAACATTAAAGTTTTTTTTCTTAAATCAAATAACACTTTAGAGTTGTGGCCCCGCGGTTTGGGGTCCAAAAATCAAAATTTTCAAAACTCTCCAGCACGGCCGCCATTTTGTTTTTGCATTTTTTAAATATTTTTCTCAATTTTAAATGTCAAAATCTACCACTCTTGCAAGTTTGAACAAAATCGGTTGGAAAACAAAAAAGTTACAAACTTCGCCACAGCCGCCATCTTGTTTTTCCCAAATGTCATAATTTTTCCCCAGTTTGATTGGGGTTTTGCACATTTTCCCCAAACATCATTATACCTTTTTCCACCTCCTTCTGGGAGAACAATGGTGTCAATCAGTGAGTCAGTGGTAATCGAGCTATATATAATAATAATTATAAGCTGAACTCTGATTTATTATTGTTTCTATTGCCTAAATTAAGTGGGTTAAAATCATCGCCAAAATCGTGAAGGTTGGCGACCTCTGGGGGGGGGGGGGGGCAAGTGCGCCATAGTTCTGTCATCTATGGCGCACTTGCCTCAACTTAACTATTTTGAGGTTAGGATTTTCAATTAAATAAAAAATATTAATATCAACGTTTAGAACTAAAATACAAACATAGAATGGAAGAAAAACATTTAAACTCTTTACTCACCGCATTAGTTTACCGGAACAAGTCAAAATTTTCCAGATTTGAACTGATTACTGACACGAGGTCATCTTAGGCAGCCGGTATAAATGACACTAAAGCTAAAATGGCGGATATTTCAAGTTATGGTGAACAGAGCCATCTGTGTTTTAGATGTGGAACTGTAGTTTAGTTTCTTGCGTGTACGTAAGATGTCGTTAGTTGTATAATATTTGTAGTTTTCGATATTTTTGAGATAGGCGCACTTACCCCGTAGGCGCACTTGCCCCGACGGACCTTATTCATTCGTTTCAGGTCATGGACGAATTTTTTCGTCCATGTTTCAGGTACAATAATAATTTTATATTCTAAATTCTATGGTTTTAGTAGGGAAAGAATAAGCATGTCTATAAAGAGGTGCCTTAGCGCCTTCGATCTTAGGGCTCTGATCGACGCTTAGCGCAAACTATCAAGTGCATGCATGGCTGTATTTCAATCAAAGCACCTGAACGACCATTACGCATTGGTCGACCGGTAAACTACTTATCCATAATTTGCCTTAATTTTTTTAATTACAAGAGATTACACGGACCTTGACTTGAGGCACGCACTCGGGCAGGGGCGTTGCTAATGTTGCCATGAGCTCATAAACCTGCATTACTTGGAATCACACCACCTGGAATCCTCATCACGGAGGAACTGTCTATCTTACCTCTAACTGCCAGAACACAACAATTTTTAAATTGTTGTTATGGCGTGGTAGCTAGCCAGGCGGACTTGAAATAAGCCCTTCCACCAACCAAACCGAGTACAAATCAGTTCGTAGGTACAAATTGTACTATATCTATGCTGAGCTGAGATAGCGTCATACTCTCATCTCATCACGTCATACAACTGCCAAAATATTGGCACTTGTCGAACAATCACGTTTGTGTGTTTTGACTTTTGAAGTTGTATGTACAACCGATCGATGTTTTTCAAAACATTCCATCATGAGACTGGAGATCAAAATAAAATATTTTTTTTTTATGTGCTATAACTGGTACGAGTGACAAATTATCAGAGGAGGAACCGTTTCTTTAATAAGGTTGTGTTATCAGGATCCATTAATTGTCCCCATTCCTAGGTAGGACACAGTAATATCGAATCTGTGTCCCTTCCTTATGGATAGATAAGATAGGAAGATAACCTGTAATAATTATAATGGGTATAAATAACCCACCACGCGGGCCCAATGCGGATTGTGAGTGCTATGCTAACGACTGCAAAGAAGGGAGAAACATTGTTGTTGTTGTTATTACAAAGTTGTTGTTAGGTACAAGTTGTTGTCCATTAATTCTAAATTCCACGCAGTATAACTTAATAGGTAACTTAAAGTATATTTTATTTTGCATTTTTAAGGGAAAATTAACTTTTAATGCTTTCAGGTGTACCTACTCCTTTCATCTGTACTTATTTAAAAATATGTAGATGCGTGCAAATTCAAGGAGCTGAATTTACATAGTTTGAAACACAAAACCTCGAACCACATTCTGTAATTAATTCACATAAAACAATAACATTAACAATGCAGGTGAAATACAATAAAGTAGGTAGGTATTTTATATTTTATAAATGTGTATAAAGAATATGATAAATGTGTATTAATACCTATACGTTAACTTAAACGTTATAAATGTTTTGATAAATCGATGATGTCAGTTTTCAGATAAAACTAAGTACCAAGTATAGATTTTTATTAAATAGAATATAACCAATTTTATAAGTAGGTAAAATTTTTTATAGATAGACAAAAGCCAGTTTATAATTTTCCCGTTTATTTTCAAAGAGGGTTCTCTTTTTTTGTCACGGCAACAGTAAATTATTACTTCGATATATCACTAAAATCAGTTTGATAATGATAATAGAACATTAATAAAATCGTATTCGTATTAATCCAACGATAAAGTCTCAGTCGCCACTTGTTTACAGATAACTACAACAAAAACCAGACACTGACAGTTATTTTGACCTTTGCTCGCTGACAAAACTCAACGGCATGAAATAAGCAAGCATGTAATTATAATATTTAGATGGTGTGTTTTTAAGCAATAACGCAACAGCTTTACTGCTAGTTCACTTGTGCACGAAATGTATGATAGCATTCATGATCTAGCCAGGGATAATAGATATTATTTCATTGGCGTTTCTGATTTGTACAATTTTCCTACTGAGAAATATATTTTTGCTCTTTAGTATTCATTATTGTCTATCTATAATATCTACACCGCTAAACAAACATAAGGACTGACACGTAACATTTATGCAATCGCCAAATAATACCGCCTGTAAGAGTAAACAAAACTGCTAAACCGTAGACGAGTTTGTTAATAGTAGTTAACCGCGTAGTAACTAAAATAGTTTTTATTTCTTTCACATTTATTTAGGGCTTTCACATTTTCATCATACTTATTACTCCATTAATCATGATTCAAGAACTTCCATTAGGGTGGTCCTTATTCTTAAGAAAAAAATTTTTTTTCGATAATTTCACGGGGCACCACATAATTTTAATATATACCCTATGAAACTATTTCAGTATTTTTTTCAAGATTTTTGAGTAATATTTTTTTATTAGGGTCGCTACCAAGGTTTTTTAAATTGGAATTTTAAATAAAATCTCAAAATTACTTTACTAGTTTATTTTTTTATTCTTAATTCAGGACATTAAAAATGAAAAATTATTGTTATTGTTCAAAACTAAGAGACATTATTGAAATATTAAACTGTTTTATTCTTAAGATACACAGGTAAATTTTACTAGATTCTTTCACCAACATAAGCAAATATTGCTTTTGTATGTCATTGGTTTTAAACAGTTTATTAATTCCTCCATCAAACAAACACCACCCTCAGCTTAGTATTATTATTCATTCACAACTCGCGAAGAAAGGCGTCATTGTTCCCAGTTACCACGTATTTTCAAAAACTCTGATGAGACCCATGATGTGGAAGAATCATAGAGAGTTGCTAAACATAGTCTTCGATGGTTATTTATGGATGTGTTTGATAATCGTTTTTCTTTTTGGGCAATCTTATATGCCTTCGGTTTCAGCACATCTACCATTTTCTTCTTATCTTGAATTGATGTTCATTGAGTTGTGCCAACTATCTGGTAGAGGCTTGAAAACAATATTTTACATATAAATCATGTCAACCACTGTGAGCATATTTCTTCCACAGTTTTCTCTTCATTTTTGACAGTTTAAACTGATGCACATTGGAAAATTTTCAAGTTGTATAAGGCCCTTGCCTTTTATCTAGCCCAATATACGCCAGTAAGACCCAAAATATGAAAGACTTTTTTCGGGAACAGCTCCTATGAAAATGACTGTGACATTCAACAATTCCCTGTAGTCACCTCGGGGTAAATGTGGTTTTCCAGCAAAAGATATCTTGCCTCTACTAGGATCTAGCATCCTAGGCATCTTGGCATCATTAATTAATACTGTTTAGTATTCGCTGTGGTCAATCGCGTATATACCCATTTGTCCTTAAGTCTTTTGAATAACTGTATATCAAGACCTCTAGACGCTCTAGTAATCGATCCACTACTGCTAGTAACGTAATTTCCATTATGTTATGTTGACAAACAAGTCAAAGCATATTTTTCTTCAGTTTTTGTTCCAAAAGAACACAAACTCCATTTCTTAAAGCGATGTTATTAAAACACATACAATTTACTTCATCGCTCAAATTTTATGAATTTATTTTATGAATTTTAGGTGCAGGAGAGGGGTAGTGGAAGAGGAGGACGTTTCCTATGTCAGTCTCTGCATATAAAACTTTAAAAATGCTAAATAAACACTTGTCCAAATCAATTTTGAGACTCATAGTTGAAGTGTCCATACAAAGTTTTGTTAAAAGTTTGACAGCTGGTTGCGACCTTTAAATCTCGTCTAAAATTTTTGAAATAAATATCCTATCCATATTTCATAGTAGAGAATCACATAAAAAGGTGCCGCGGTGACATTTCAAAAGTTGAAAAATAAGGACCACCCTAACTTCCATCTTAGTCCTCGAAGTTATTTATTTTAGAAATGCGTACTTATTACATGAATCAACTAAGTACTTATTTAGTTCTCTTACTAATGTAAGAGAGAACTAAATAAGTAATTGATAATTATTTAAGATTACTTCGTAATTATACCAAAGAATAAATAATTTACGCAAAAACCCTTGGCGATTATATGAAAGTACCTACCTATATAGGTATTTTAAGAAAATATTACCTAAGTTCACAAACTTAACCGAATGATACTTTACTTGCTCGAATGACGAAGGTCGCCGCCATCCTATTTATCCAGTTTGTTTTGAGGTCGTTGAGTCTTAATTTTTGATTATAATATATGTACAGAGTGTCCCAAAACTTTGCCACACGGGGGGAAAGTACCTTAAATATTCAAGCGTGCGTGCAATCATCCTAGCGTGTTTAACTACTTTTGTTGCTGACCGTACTACAACATCAAAAATGTATTTTTTAGTAATTGTAATTACTTCAATTATAATTAAACGCACAGTAACTGTTTAATAATAAGGAATAAGGAATAAGGAAAATATAGACGATTCAAAAGTACTTAATAATTAAGTTTATTTGAATAAAGCTTATTTGACTTTGACTTTGAATAGTTGTTTGTGTATATTTGTTGTTATTAAGTTTATTTTTCCTATAAAAATATTCAAAACAAAAGTCTGATTTTCTTTGGACTCCTGGGTTAGATTTTATGCGCTTTGCATTACAGATTAGTGATGGTCTGAAGAACAAAATGCACTATGTCAGCATTCTATCTAGGCAGCACTTGGTCCAACTTCCATATAAAAATAGGCAATGTCTTTTAAATGTTAAATTTTATAATAATTATTTATTTAATATTTCAGATATTACAATTTTTGGTCTTCCTTTTGTTTAAGATGTTGTGTTAAGAAAAAGTAATCCGTATGATATAAGTAACCTTATAGATCGGTATTGTAAAAATAAAAAAGTTTTTTTTCGTATTTGGTGGGTTCGATTCCTGGCTAAGGCAGGTGGTACCCCCCCGGGACTCATGCATCTTACACGGGTGGGCGAACCATTAGACCACAGAGGCGGTCATATATCACTAAGGCAACTGGCAAACGGTAACTTTTTTCGTGATTTAAATGTTCACGGTCGACAGAACTATAAATATTTCCCTATCGGTTACATTTGATATTAGAAAGATAAGAAATAAGCAAAGGTCGGATATGAAAGTGACTCGGTAGTCGACGCTCAGAGAAGGCTATTGTTTTAACCAGATATTACTAGACGGACAGAAATGTTGCCGGTTGCCAAATAAATGTAAATCTTTGGAGCCTCATTACCACTGCGAGCCGTTTGGGACTGGGCGAGGTCGCACGGAGAAAGTCGCTCGACGGCCGTGTGTGTGAGGCGATCTGCCATTGCTAGCAAATTAGCTACTCTGTGGCATTAAGTAAATGATTGGAAGATCTGCAATAAACCCTGACTTCATCTACATTAAAATTTTCCCCTAAGAAGGAAGTTTTCTTGCGACTTATATCAAGCAAGCGTACCTATGCGCTTGATACAAAATGGTCAAGTTGTTTGCCCTAGCAAAGAACTTGGTCATTTTGTGATGTGATCTGTTTCTATCGCTAGGTACGAATTTTGATGCAGTCCTTGTGCTAAACAAACAGTACAACTAAACGGCTATGAAAAGAATAAAATCAACAAATAAAAATGACATCGAGAAACAGAATTTACTATTGTCCTTTTTAAAGCCGGCCACATACAGACGGAATCCCGATTCGGAATTCCGTAACGGAATAACAATATTATATGAAAATTCCGTTCGGAAAAATCCCGCATGTGTGTGGTCGGCTGGTCGGTCCATAGATTTGTATGGATTAGATGCGCCGCTAGTATTTTTTTACACGACTGCCCAAAGCAAAAAGAGTGTATATATGTTCAGGATTCATGTATGTTTGTGGGTATGTGAGTTTCTTTATTCCACCATAACTTCTAAATGCCTGAACTGATTTAGATAAATGGGGTATCGTTAGAATTCTTACAGCATCCCGAGTGACACTGGCTATATTTTTTTTTAGAAAAAATCAATATAGCGACTGTACGACACCATTTTCAAACATGAAAAAAAAATTTTTTTCTTCTATTATTACAATATGGGCATCAAATGAAAGGCCTTGATGAGCACATTCCAAAACTATATAATATGTCACTAAAATGTGTGAAATAAAAATAAATAAATTAAAAAAATATTAAAAACACGACTGCCCTGCCAAAAACGAACTAAAAAGTTAAATAAACAACAAGTGTCATTGCAGTCGGGGGACCTCTTTGATCAAAAATTGTTCCATAATAAGGTCCCCCGACTGCAATGACACTTGTTGTTTATTTAACTTTTTAGTTCGTTTTTGGCAGGGCAGTCGTGTTTTTAATATTTTTTTAATTTATTTTTTTTTTTTATATAGAAAACGTAAAGTTGTAGCCACAAAAAAAACATACGACAAGCTAAGGAGATTATCTATTAGGTAGCTACAAGCATTAAATTGCGTATAGACTTCACAGATGATTGTAAAAGAACAGAATATCATCAAAAGCGCTTGTCGCGGGTCATATTTTTGGCGAATAAATAATAGCGGAAACGTATTGGGTTGAATTCTACATCAAAATACACTTTAACGTAATGTGAAGTTGCTCCAATAACTTTTTTTCAAGAAAGATAATTGTGCTAAAGATTATGATGACAAAGAAAACAACAAAAAGCATCGAAAAAGTGCAGAAGTGAGGTTATTTTCCATACTCTTTACACGTAAAGAAAAAGACAGCGACAAGTGATTACGCATAACGGAGCCTTAACAACAGTAGCACATTATCTTCGATCATATTATGTAAGATGTAAGTATACAAATACTTATTATTGACAAAACGCTTTCGCCAAAACCTCGCCAGTGAGTCAGTCAGAATAGCACTTGCATCATAATGATTGTATGTATATAGGTATCGGTATAATACAACTGTTCCACTTCCTCACTTTTGGTATTTATGAGCGCCATCGTGGAGGTAAACTTGTTTTGCTGACAACATTTACACAGAGGTTTAACATATGGACGATCGAAGCGTCGGTATAGTGACCTCCACCTCACCTGATGCACAGAATATATACTCTAACGCGAAAAGAAACGACACTCGCGCATGTATGCTCGTAAAATCGCTCGCGGCTATGTGTGCGTGCCTGGAGGCACGCGGGGGTTGCGCGCGGCGCGCGGGGAGTGCAGCCGCTAGTCGCCGACTTACTCGGGCAAGGGTTCTTTCTACTTTCGCTCGCCGCTCGCTTGTCCCACCGCAATCCGTATTGTACCGCATTTCGCACGGACTGACTACGCGTTTAATTTACATTATTTAATTGTTAGATAATTAATCATGCCCGGCGGCGGGCGTTATTGTTGTGTTTATGGCTGTGGCAACAACGCACGGTATCAACCCTAGCGCTTACACGCTCTGGCTCAAGGTCGCTGGCGCTCGAACTCTCACGTACAGAGTGTGTCACGGCTGTGCCTGATGTTAAGTGACGATAAGGCCGAAAGTGTAAGCGCACTACACCCGGAATTCTCACCACTGAGGAACTGGCTATCAACCTCTAATTATGGCATCAGTTATGGCATCAGATTTAGGTAAGATGGTGGTAGCTAGCCAGGCGGACTTGAAATAAGTCCTACCACCAACCAAACCGAGTACAAATGTACCCCCTTCTGGGAATCTAACCCGGGGTGGTTTGGTCTAGTGGTTCCACCTCTAGAACCACTAGATCACAGTGGCGGTATGGGGAGGTTAAACTACTACTTTGTCAATAATAACAACTTAGATTTTTACGCTGTAAATTGATATTAAAAAAATCGGATTCTGATTGTTCTGCTTTCTGATAAAGGTGCAACTAAGAAGGCACACCTTTAGAAGTCGTCTAAAAGTAATGTCATCAATGCCGCGGATTTCTATGGGTTTTCAAGTAAACACATTATGACGTCTTAAAACAACTGGTTTTTCTACCAACATACTGGCATCTGTTGACAATGAACTTTCAGTTTTATTTATTTTCATGCCACTAAAGTATAAAAATCTTAATGATAATAATACTTACAATAAAAAAAAGAAAAGAAGCTTATTTTTTAAATTATACTTAAACTAGCGACCGCCCGCGATTACTTCTGCGTGGACAGTATTTATGCTATCCCTCGGGAACTGTTCGTTTTTCTGGATGAAATTTACCCTATGTAATTTTCTGTACCCCTGAAACGTGTACGCAAAATTTCATGATGATCGGTTCAGTAGTTAGACATACGGACCTTCGCATTATTAATTTTCCAAGGCCTAGGGGCTTGGACGAATCAACCTAGGGGTGAATAAAAAAAAAATACGTATTCGTAAAAACATACAAATAAAATAAAGTTTTTGAGGGACATCAACAATGATGTCGCGAACAGTAATTATCATGGTAAAATAAAATTATCAGCAAGAAACAAAGTTAGCTTGCAAGTCATCGTGAACAGCACTTAATGACTACTTCTGACTTGAACTGGATATAACTGGTTTAGCATGTAAACGCGAACCGGTATTTATACTGATAGATTTATTATTTGGACTAGAGAAAAAATGTAAACAAACTTGGTCTACCTCTCACAGTATGAATATTCATCGCTGGGTTATAAAGACAGTCGTCATAATACGTATTGACCGCGCGCAATGCAAGAAAACGATTGCTAAATGCTGGAGTTACAAAAATAGGATGCTGGGTACAGATTGAGAAGCCTTGGGCCCAGTTTCTTAGGCCCTGTCCTAATTGGCCATCGGTCGTGCGATGGTGCGTCCGTCCGATGAAACTGGTCGTGCGCCCGTGCGATCAAACCTAGTATATCTATTGAATGTCCTTATTGACGGTCGCGCGATCATGCGATGCGTCTATAGTTCAGTTTCATCGCACGATGAAATCGCAACGCATGATCGCACGACCGATGCCAATTAGGACAGGGCCATAAACATTACCGTAGTTAATGACTGTAAGTTGAATAGCGTTTGGAGTTGTGCAATTTCTCTTAAGTTAAATAAAGAAATGGTATTCTTTTAAAGACCGTCAGTGATTGACCGTCTATCTAGCTATCGGATCGACCATTGGTATACTATTCTTTCACCCTTATCTGGTAACGATATATTAAAGTTTGTAAATATCGTTACTTATGGCTGTTACAGCTGATAAGTTTCTTGCGCCCGTTCTTCTTGTCAGCTAAAAAAGTCTGGAACGGGTGGTAGGAAAGTATAGACGATTCAAAAGTACTTAATAATTAAGTTTATTTGAATAAAGCTTATTTGACTTTAACTTTGACTTTGTGCATTTTCATAGAGCGATCGATGCAAGGCGTGAAATTGAGTGATGCTGCATCCAGTAACCGAAGCCGAGTGAAAGAACGAATGAATTAACGTAAGAATATGTTCCACTTTGGTCAATTCGAGTTATTATTTTATTTGATTTTCACAGGTGAATCAACAGAAAGTTATTCTAATACTAGTACCTAATCAAGTACAAAACAACCAAGCTATGAGTAATAAAGACCGAACTTCATTTAACGGAGTTTAAATTTGTTCGATTTTGTGAGTCAGTGTTCATATTTATTCTACTTGACTATAATAAAAATGACAGTTGTTAAATAACAACTTAACAACGTAATTTACATCTTTATAGGAGAGAAGGTCAAAGTATCACAGCTTACGCAAATCACGTCGATCTTGCATGACTGAGGGACGCAAGTAAATACACAATAATATTAAAAATATTTTAAACTAAGGCACGCTTATTTTTTTATATATTTAAATTCATAAGCCATATTTTATTGGAATGTTTTGTAGTTAACGTGTTGTTTGTCCAGTTGGTAACTCACAAGTAAGTATCTACGTATTCATAAAAACTTGAATAATATTGTACCTTAGATCATTCTTATAAATAGCCCTTGTAAATTGACAACTAATCGAAACGGGAAATATTCCTGCAGGCCTATTTTGTAACTCAACTGACAGCTTAAAATGATCATCACATTGCTGCTACAGTAAAAATCAATGTTATGACTCTCTACAAAAACCCAGCATGTACTTACAACTTAGATCAGTGATGATCATTTTAAGCTGTCAGTTGAGTTACAAAATAGGCCTGCTGACCTTAAAAAGTTCCACTCATACTTAAGGCGATTAATGCCGTTACATTGGCGCCCTCATCATAATTAGATTTATTGCTCGCTGAGAACATAATGTATCGTAAATTCAATCGTTCCGATTGAAGCAGAAGCTATGTTTCTATAGTTTATTTTCAAACAATAACCCCTGTAACATATACGATACATGTAAAAGTAAAGAATAAAACTGATATAAGATGTTAAAGATACAAGATGTTGGTTCTAAGAAAAAGAATATAAGAATAAAGCAAAATTGTATAAAATTAGCTTACCGCAAAAATGTATAGAATAAGGAAATAGGAACAAATTGTCAGTTAAATAAGAAAAGATAGTTTAAAATATAGGATGTTGGTTCTAACAAATAGAATATAAGAATAAAATAAAATTGTATAAAAATAAGCTTACTACAAAATGTATGGAATAAGGAAAAAGGAAAGAAATTGTCAGCAAGATAAGAAAAGAGAATTGTAAAAATTGCACGAAATGCGTCCGACTTATTTACCCTGGTTTTTTAATAAATAAAGATTTAAATAGAAATAGTTAGGCGGGCATCCCACCCGTTAAGGAATAAAAGGTGATGAATGCAAGAAAGAAATAGTATGAGGAATAAAAGTACGAGAAGAATAAAAGTGAGAACTGGCATGAATGAGAAACTAGATGTAAAAAGACTCAACAATATATTGAGTAGCAGAGAAAAAAAAAAGAAAAAAAACATATACACTGGCCTGCAAAACTAAGAACTACAGAGGTCTATTTTCATACAAACGGGGTAACTTTGAAGCATTGGTTCTCCGCCCAGGATTAAACGTGGTGTGATCTGATGATAGCCATCCAAAGAGTAAATGGAGAAGATTCAGATCCCCATACACACCCAATTGATCTGATCAGCATTCTAAGAGCTGTTTGGATATGTTTAAAAAAACCACAAAAATAGCATTAAAATGTATGGAAATGCTGTAACTGATAACTCTAATCCTTACAGCTCTTAGAATGCTGATCAGATCAATTGGGTGTGTATGGAGATCTGAATCTTCTCCATTCACTCCCTGGATGACCATCATCAGATCACATCCCGCTTAATCCTGGGCGGAGAACCAAAGCTTCAAAGTTACCTCTGTAGTACTTAGTTTTGCAGGCCAGTGTAGTTCGTTGTAGTAGTAGGCAAATGAGCCAAAAGTGGCCATTTGTGAATTTCACATAATGAGGGCACCACTGTGAGGGCACTAATCGGAGTGGAACTTTTTACCGCTCAAGAATATTTCCCGTTTCGATTAGTTATCCATTTACAAGAGCTATTTATAAAAATGATCTAAGGTACAATATTATTCAAGACTTATAATATGTACTTACTAATGTGAGTTACTAACTGGACAAACAAAACGTTAAGGCTCGGTTATGGGGAAACATTTTGTCTCTGTCTAGAGTATGGAAAATAACCTCACATCCGCACTTTTTCGACATTTTTCGTTGTTTTTTCACTTATCATTATCTTTAGCACAATTATTTTTCTTCAAAAAAAGTTATTGGAGCTACTGCACAGTACGTTAGTGTATTTTGATGTAGAATTCAATACGTTTTCGCTATTATTTACGCCAAAAATATGACCCTATGCAAGCGCTTTTTATGATATTAGCAAAAAATCACGTTTGTTGTATGGGAGCCCCCCTTAAATATTTATTTTATTCTGTTTCTAGCATATTTTGTTATAGCAGCAATATAAATACACGATCTGTGAAAATTTCAACTGTCTATCTGTAGTCGTTATCAATATCGAGCAAAAAACGGCAAAAAAATTACGTTTGTTGTATGGAAGCACCCCTCAAATATTTATTTTATTCTGTTTTTAGTTAGTATTTATTGTTGTAGCGGCAACAGAAATACATCATCTGTGAAAATTTCACCTGTCTAGCTGTCACGGTTCATGAGATACAGCCTGTTGACAGACAGACAGACAGACGGACAGCGGAGGCTTAGTAATAGGGTCCCGTTTTTACCCTTTGGGTACGGACCCAAAGGGTAAAAACGGGACCCTATTACTAAGCCTCCGCTGTCCGTCTGTCTGTCTGTCACCAGGCTGTATCTCATGAACCGTGATAGCTAGACAACTGAAATTTTCACAGATGATGTATTTCTGTTGCCGCTATAACAACAAATACTAAAAATATAATAAAATAAATATTTAAGGGGGGCTCCCATACAACAAACGTGTTTTTTTTTTTGCCGTTTTTTGGTACGGAACCCTTCGTGCGCGAGTCCGACTCGCACTTGGCCGGTTTTTCTGATTTTTTTCACATTCATCTGTGAGGTTTATACTTAATTTAATACTTGTAGCTTCTAGAGAATGTATTTAGCTTGTCGTATGTTTTTTGTGGATACAACTTTACGTTTTCTATATGAAAATATGACCCCCCCGCAAACCATGTTTTCCTATCGTGGACCCTTAACTACAAAACATTCATATAAAATATGGCTTATGGATTTAAATATACTATTAAGGTGCGGAGTGAGACAGGGGGGGTTGATGTCTCCGAAGCTCTTCAACCTGTACATTAACCGTCTGATCGAGGGGCTCAGTAGCACTGGTATTGGATGTCATATAGACGGTCTCTGTGTGAATAACTTTAGTTATGCTGACGACATGGTGCTGTTGAGCCCGTCGATCAGTGCAATGCGTAGATTGCTAAGTACATGTGAGGCCTATGCAGTGGTCCATGGGCTCAAGTACAATGCCACAAAGAGTGAGTTGATGGTATTTAAAGCGGGATCAAAACGTACCCACAGTGACTCTTTGTGGCACTGCATTGAAACAAGTTGATAAATTTAAATATTTGGGTCATTGGTTAAATGATAATCTGTCAGACAACACTGATATTGATAGGGAACGCAGAGCGCTAAGTGTGCGTTGTAACATGTTGGCTCGCAGATTTGCACAGTGTAGTAAACAAGTAAAACTGACACTTTTTAAAGCATACTGTCAGACTTTCTACACGTGCAGTCTGTGGGTTAACTTCACGCAACGTGCATATGGCGCTCTGCGCGTCCAATACAATAACGCGTTCAGGATATTGTTTGGGCTGGCGCCATACTGTAGCGCATCAACAATGTTTGCCGAAGCGCGCACGGATTGCTTTTATGCAATAATGCGTAAGCGCAGTTGGTCGCTGCTATCGCGCGTGCGCGCCAGCCCGAATAGTATCCTGTGCGTGCTAGCTGAGCACTGGGACTTGCCACTGCTGATGCGCTGGGTGCGCCAGCACGCATAATATAAGTAGTTAAGACTTAGGTTTAATCACTAACACTAGATATAAGCTCCCATGTTACTAACACATATAAATGTTTTTCCGAAATAAACTTTTTATTATTATTTATAATTATTATTATTATTATTAAAAAAATAACCGTGCGTATTATTTGGTAATAAGTACCTATGTATGATGACATGTAGATGCTAAAAAAAATTTATGTCTGAATTAATTATTTTTTGTGTTTTTTGCTTTTCACCTCAACTCCGCCATTAGTTTCAAAAATTATATTTCATATATTTTCTGGAATCTGAACTCATTATTAGATAAGAAAGAATCCAGATTGGGCCCATCCTCCTTATCCACCCACAAGGAAGGCCCTGTGGGTATAACAACCTCTTAAAACTTGCTAGGTTTATGAATTGGTATAGTTACACTTAGAATAATGACACCTAGAAGCCGTGTCCTCGTATGCAAAGTGAGGCAACTAATACTAAGCCAAAATGGCTTAGTTTTCAGATTTATATCCTTCATACGTAGAATAATGACACCTAGAAGCCGTGTCCTCGTATTCAAAGTGAGGCAACTAATACTAAACCAAAATGGTTTAGTTTTCAGATTTATATCCTTCATACGTTACCTAATCGTAACTAAAATCCAATAATATAGTAACTAATCTCCTAAATGTAGGAAAATTTTAACTGTTTTTAACTTATTCGGTATAATTAGGTAATAATGGAAAATATAAATCTGAAAACGGAGCCATTTTGGCTGTTTTAGTTGTCTCACCTTTGACAGTGCGCTTTGTAGAGAACTATCGTTCTAGGTGTTATTATTCTAAGTAGTTACATCTCTTTCTTGCTGTATACCTAGCAAATAAAAGAGACGCATTGACAGCCATTCAGAAAACTGGCAAGTTTTAAGAGGTTGTAAATGTTGTAATACGGGGGTTGTGCCCTAGCAATGGGGACATTGAAAATGGTTCATGTCGTAAAGAAGTTTGACAGAGTCACCGGTGTGTAAATTAGGTATTCTGTGACTGTGCATCTTTGTAGAATGTGGCGTTTTAAACTCATGTCATGTGGCATATGTAGAATATGGCATTTGTAGACTAAACCCAACCATTGTGGCTAAAGACTTCGTACGATAATAGTTTTTGTTTTATTTTAGTTAATATTATATTAATTCTTACAAGATAGAAAAAAGTTGGAAATCCTACGAAGAAAGCAAATACTACTGTTTTGTTTGGGATCGAAACGGATAGTTCACTCTATAATCTATGTCAACAACAACTTGGCAACAATCACGGCTCTGGTGTATTTATAGCTCCAATGTTAAAAGGGAATAATGTGTTACGGGTGACATCAGTCATTACACAAGTAGTTATTTATTTCTGCATCGGATGCTGTAATCGCAATTAATTTTAGATCAATAATCTCTTGGATAGTTACATATGCAACAGTTATTGGAAAGTAATAATTCTGTTACTCAACACTTTGTGTAACTTATTTTATTGCTGAATTATAACATGGATGGTGATGTGAAATTTAAATACGTTTTATTTTTGATTGTCTATGGTTCTTTATTCAATATTTGATATCACTGAACCCTATCCAATACTTGAAACTGGCAAAATTATTCCCTAACGAGGAGTGAATTGCCAAAAGATTAGGAAGATACTTATTTTTTTTTATCATAATATGTCAAATTCTCCGGTTTTTTTAATGTCGGGTCGTCTTCACGTTAAAATATGGTAACCATGACTGAGGTAAGCATAGCAAAGTAAACCAAAGAAAGAAATTTGGTTCAATACTAACCTTTTTGTGAGTACATTCATTCTAATTTTATAGTCTATGACCAGGGCATGTTTGTTTAATAAGATAATATGATAAGTACCTATAGTCGCAGGTGTACACAACAAAAAAACGAAGAATACGGCTATCGCTGAACCAATAATGTGCTGACATCACAATGAATGTCTAATGACGACTTGAAAAAATATAATTTTTAAGTTTCTCTTACCTACAATAAATAGCAGGCTGAGCAGGCATTGTATAAAAATTTAGTGCCGTCAATTTCTTTATAGAAGAAATTTTTTTTGTTAAATTGTTACAATATGGGTATTAAGAGGGCGCAGTCTGCATAATAGCGCCGGCCGCCATTAGAAAAAAATCAAAGTGGTTAAATAAAGGCGAAATTATGAATTATCTCTCTGTAGTGCACTCCAAACAAGCTTTGTGGTACTTTATATCACTTAAGCAGTAGTAACGGGGTGTATGATATAAGATCTGTGCCATCCATACCGTTAAATAAAATAGCGGGGTGGTTGATACTTCGCCAGCCATATACCCCGTCAAACACCGAGACACGAATCAGCGGGGTGGATGAAAAATTTTTTCCCATACATCGGTCCCGCCACTGGGGTGGATGGGACTCACTCTTAAATCAAGTCGAGTTCGAGTCATCCTAGGGTCCTAACGACCAATTCTACTAAAGGAACTCTTTGGTTCACAAAACGCCGCATTTTTGACCATACACCTACGACTACTATGAGATAAATAGGGTAAACTAAACTACAGTTAGATGCAAACTTAATGGCGGCTCGGAACATCGCGCGAGACGATGCGCAGAACACGAATTCAGATGTTAGCGAGTGGGAAAGGCGAATGGCGCTGGCGACTAATAGCTGCGTTTCTTCACGACATAAAAGTGCAATATACGGCGTTTGTATATCGAGGGATATCCTTTGGCAGGGTGCACCTTCTGAACCCTTAGATAATTTTAAGAAGTGGAGCCACCTTGGATTTTTGTATGGAAGGGAGATAAAATACAATCTTTTTTTTGTATGGAACTTGTTTTTTTTTTCAAAACCCATCGTGTGGATATCGGATGAAAGGGATTTTTGAGCTGATTCCAAATATATACAATATTAACATTATGTTTTATTTTTATATTTTTGATTCTGGTATTTTAACTCATAGAATACTGGGATCAAAATATTTCAAAATTTTAAAATGTTATTTTTTTCAAAATTGCTTCCAGGACGTTAGATAAGAGTATATCAGAAGTTGTTTGGCGTATGTTTCATAAGAATTCATTTAGTGGTTTTTTTCCTGCAAGAGCCCAAACTTAGTATGTTTGGAAAATTATTTTCCGATTTTTTTAAACCAGCAGTTGCAATGTAATAATATTATATATTTTTGGAATCAGCTTAAAAAATCCCTTTCATCTAATATATCACACGATGGGTTTAGAAAAAAAATATTTTTTAATTTCATACAAAAAAAGATTGTATTTTATCTCCCTCCCATACAAAAATCCATGATGGCTCCCCTTCTTAAAATGATCTAAGGGTTCAGAAGGTGCAACTTGCCAAAGGATATCCCTCGATCACCAAACGCCGTATTTTTTATTGAGCACACCGGACTTCACAACCGTCATTAAGTTTGCATCGAACTGTACTAAAACAAAAAAAAAGATAATCTCCCTCACCTCATATCCGGCGAGTAGTCCACGGAGCACGCGTACCCCGCGACCATGTGGCCCGTGAAGGTCTTCTTGCGGTTCATCTTGAACCTGTTGAGCGCACTAAACACGATGACCTTGTTGTCCATGGACTGGCACGCCAGCCACTTGCCGTTGGGCGCGGCCGTCACGGCGGGCAGCGAGTGCATCGACGGGTCCGCGATGTACTTCATGTCCACTGGGATGTCCCTGAAAATACAAATTTATTGTACTACACAAACACAAAACACCTACCAGTCAGTCAAACAAGTCTGGAACGGGTGGTAGGAAAATATAGACGATTCAAAAGTGCCTAATAATATAAATAGTCAAATTAAATCGAATTTGCAAAAGATCGGAAGTAATTCGTGTAGTTGTATTTTTTATGGAATCATACCCCAGTCATCTTAAACATTCTAGGTTGTAAAAAATTGCCAGGTTCTGCATTTTTGGGATGTTGTTAGGACAGATACCAGTAGCGTAATTCCAAATTTGCAACCCTGAAAGACCTGTGCTAATTTCGTAGTGCTCGAAAAACCTCGATATTTTTCAGTTTTTGGCTTACAACTTCTAAAAAATGCATTCTACGGCAAAGTCGTTTATGGCACTTTTAAAGAAGATAAAATTACCAACAATTTGAGTGCAATTTCAGCTCTAAGTGTCAATATCTCGAGATACACACTTCAAAAACGGTCCATTTTTGACAAAAAGTTATAAATATGTAGTAAATCTAGTCTTTCGAACAAAACACCGTCTAAAATACTCATGCTACGAGGAAAAGTATAAAAAAATAAAGTTGTAGAGCAGCTATTAAACTTTAATTTAAGATTAAGAAAAACTCTTTAGAACCAACAATAATTCTTTTATTATCAGATAAAAAAATTGGAAACCGGATTTTTCAAAAAAATTAAGCCTGACGAGTGGTGAGACTCTTTTAAAGAATAAAAATGATGTCTGTTTATCATGCAAAATGAAATTGAATACAATTGATGTTAACGTGTAATCACTTCTCATTAAAAAGCAAAGTACTCCGCCGCGTCTGCCTGTCTGATCGCGATAAACTCAAAAACTACTTCACGGATTTTCATGCGGTTTTCACTAATAGATAAACTTATCGAAAACACTTTTAAAGAAGATAAAATAAACAACAATTTGAGCATAACCTTAGCTCTGTATGTACTATACATATATTTTGAAATACAACACCTCAAACTGAGTATTTTTTTCAAAAAAAAATATAGGTATTTATAATAAGCTAGTGTTTTGAACGAAATACCACAAAATATACAAAATACAGTAGTTTAGTACTTCGTGCACTCGAGCAACGCACACATAGACACCTCTCACCGACACAGAATCTTTGCCACGCTCTGTCGTCGGAGGTGGTGACGAAGCGGCGGTTGTCGTGACGAAGGTGATGTAGTACTAACTAGTTCCGTCACTCACCACTCCCAGACGCGCAGACTCTTGTCGTCGGAGGTGGTTACGAAGCGGCGGTTGTCGTGACGAAGGTGATGTAGTACTAACTAGCTCCGTCACTCACCACTCCCAGACGCGCAGACTCTTGTCGTCGGAGGTGGTGACGAAGCGGCGGTTGTCGTGACGAAGGTGATGTAGTACTAACTAGTTCCGTCACTCACCACTCCCAGACGCGCAGACTCTTGTCGTCGGAGGTGGTTACGAAGCGGCGGTTGTCGTGACGAAGGTGATGTAGTACTAACTAGCTCCGTCACTCACCACTCCCAGACGCGCAGACTCTTGTCGTCGGAGGTGGTGACGAAGCGGCGGTTGTCGTGACGAAGGTGATGTAGTACTAACTAGCTCAGTCACTCACCACTCCCAGACGCGCAGACTCTTGTCGTCGGAGGTGGTGACGAAGCGGCGGTTGTCGTGACGAAGGTGATGTAGTACTAACTAGCTCAGTCACTCACCACTCCCAGACGCGCAGACTCTTGTCGTCGGAGGTGGTGACGAAGCGGCGGTTGTCGTGACGAAGGTGATGTAGTACTAACTAGCTCAGTCACTCACCACTCCCAGACGCGCAGACTCTTGTCGTCGGAGGTGGTGACGAAGCGGCGGTTGTCGTGACGAAGGTGATGTAGTACTAACTAGCTCAGTCACTCACCACTCCCAGACGCGCAGACTCTTGTCGTCGGAGATGGTGACGAAGCGGCGGTTGTCGTGACGAAGGTGATGTAGTACTAACTAGCTCAGTCACTCACCACTCCCAGACGCGCAGACTCTTGTCGTCAGAGGTGGTGACGAAGCGGCGGTTGTCGTGACGAAGGTGATGTAGTACTAACTAGCTCAGTCACTCACCACTCCCAGACGCGCAGACTCTTGTCGTCGGAGGTGGTGACGAAGCGGCGGTTGTCGTGACGAAGGTGATGTAGTACTAACTAGCTCAGTCACTCACCACTCCCAGACGCGCAGACTCTTGTCGTCGGAGGTGGTGACGAAGCGGCGGTTGTCGTGACGAAGGTGATGTAGTACTAACTAGCTCAGTCACTCACCACTCCCAGACGCGCAGACTCTTGTCGTCGGAGGTGGTGACGAAGCGGCGGTTGTCGTGACGAAGGTGATGTAGTACTAACTAGCTCAGTCACTCACCACTCCCAGACGCGCAGACTCTTGTCGTCGGAGGTGGTGACGAAGCGGCGGTTGTCGTGACGAAGGTGATGTAGTACTAACTAGCTCAGTCACTCACCACTCCCAGACGCGCAGACTCTTGTCGTCGGAGGTGGTGACGAAGCGGCGGTTGTCGTGACGAAGGTGATGTAGTACTAACTAGCTCAGTCACTCACCACTCCCAGACGCGCAGACTCTTGTCGTCGGAGGTGGTGACGAAGCGGCGGTTGTCGTGACGAAGGTGATGTAGTACTAACTAGCTCAGTCACTCACCACTCCCAGACGCGCAGACTCTTGTCGTCGGAGGTGGTGACGAAGCGGCGGTTGTCGTGACGAAGGTGATGTAGTACTAACTAGCTCAGTCACTCACCACTCCCAGACGCGCAGACTCTTGTCGTCGGAGGTGGTGACGAAGCGGAGGTTGTCGTGACGAAGGTGATGTAGTACTAACTAGCTCAGTCACTCACCACTCCCAGACGCGCAGACTCTTGTCGTCGGAGGTGGTGACGAAGCGGCGGTTGTCGTGACGAAGGTGATGTAGTACTAACTAGCTCAGTCACTCACCACTCCCAGACGCGCAGACTCTTGTCGTCGGAGGTGGTGACGAAGCGGCGGTTGTCGTGACGAAGGTGATGTAGTACTAACTAGCTCAGTCACTCACCACTCCCAGACGCGCAGACTCTTGTCGTCGGAGGTGGTGACGAAGCGGCGGTTGTCGTGACGAAGGTGATGTAGTACTAACTAGCTCAGTCACTCACCACTCCCAGACGCGCAGACTCTTGTCGTCGGAGGTGGTGACGAAGCGGCGGTTGTCGTGACGAAGGTGATGTAGTACTAACTAGCTCAGTCACTCACCACTCCCAGACGCGCAGACTCTTGTCGTCGGAGGTGGTGACGAAGCGGCGGTTGTCGTGACGAAGGTGATGTAGTACTAACTAGCTCAGTCACTCACCACTCCCAGACGCGCAGACTCTTGTCGTCGGAGGTGGTGACGAAGCGGCGGTTGTCGTGACGAAGGTGATGTAGTACTAACTAGCTCAGTCACTCACCACTCCCAGACGCGCAGACTCTTGTCGTCGGAGGTGGTGACGAAGCGGAGGTTGTCGTGACGAAGGTGATGTAGTACTAACTAGCTCAGTCACTCACCACTCCCAGACGCGCAGACTCTTGTCGTCGGAGGTGGTGACGAAGCGGCGGTTGTCGTCGACGAAGGTAATGGTGTTAACGGCGCCCAGGTGCCGGTCGTACTCCTGCACGATCTCACCGCTGCGCGTGTCCCACTGAGAGGACGAAAACCATTGTTCGTGTCACTGTTTCCCAATTAGAGCTGCCGCACATTGAGCCATTAGTCGCGGTTTCTAAACGCGACCACAAGGTGCGGACGAGTTTTTTAGTACAGTATCGGCGCAAACCGAGCGTTCGAGTGGCCGCGTTCGAGCCACAAGCTGCGGGAGTAGCCCACGTTCGTAACTTGTGGCCGTGATGGAGGCTCCCATCGTGCGCGCACTCTGCCACTGGAGCCGGCCTAATCCCGACGACCACTAAGCCACTAGCGGCTGAGATCGGTGGCTGCAACTAGTGGCTTGACTGAGCCACTAGTGGCCGCGACTAGCTAGTGGCTCAATGTGCGGCAGTTCTTAGTGGTACGCGTAACCTAAGAAGTAGCATCAAGGGGACGTAGGACAAAGGACAATCTCTTACTTATATTAAGTAGGTTATACATCATTAGGGGAGGATGCAATAAGGGCGAGTTTGGGGTCTTTCCTGAAGGGGTACGTAGAAGAATCTAATTCAGAACTACTGTCCTATGTTATGTATTGCAAATACATTTAAAGACAGCGTTTGAAATTCGGACGAAAACAATTGAAAAGTTTAAGGAGTGTGGTATCAAAATTGAATACTCCATGAATTAGGGGTCTGCGACTGGCTAGGGTTATTTCGCTCGATCTAAGTCTAAGGGAATGGCTTCGTCGCAGAATGTCCCTTTCGCAAAATGTCTACTGGTCGCAAAACGTCCCTTTCGCAGAATGTCCCTTTGGCAAAACGTCCCTTTCGCAAAATGTCCCTTTCGCAAAAAGCCCCTTTCGCAGAATATCCCCTTGGTATCAAATAAATATCACTCACGCCAAATTTCCATTTTGTTCGAAATGTTCATAAGTAAAGTACTTAACTGATGATTATTACAATTTAGTGTTGTCAGTAGCTTAAAAATTCTCCCAAGTGGGTAGTATATTTTTGAGATTCATAAAACATTTCGAACAAAATGGAAATTTGGCATGAGTGATATTTATTTGATACCAAGGGGACATTCTGCGAGAGGGGCGTTTTGCGAAAGGGACATTTTGCGAAAGGGACGTT
Source organism: Agriphila tristella (assembly GCA_928269145.1). Classification (NCBI taxonomy): domain Eukaryota; kingdom Metazoa; phylum Arthropoda; class Insecta; order Lepidoptera; family Crambidae; genus Agriphila; species Agriphila tristella. Next base: position 23,977,695 of record OV743440.1, on the reverse strand, counting down.
TTGCGAATTTCTCGGTTTTTGGTTGATACATTTTGGGCCTTCTCCTTTAGTATTTTTTTTTTTAAGTGATGACATTACAGATATAAATTTCTGAGTGTCGGATAGCCGTAGCCAATCAAAAATAATCGCAGCCCGATGTTAGTATTACTTCCAAAATGTTAAAATATTTACGCAAGAATCACCCACTGGTGACGCAACCTTAGTATCTTAGTGAGATAGGGCCTTAAATGTATAGTGGTGGCCAGATAATTAAGGACACCAGTTGATTTTCAAACAAACGAGGTAACTTTGAAACCTTGGTTCTTAGCCAAGTAGGTATGATCTGATGATGGCCATCCAGGGAGTGAATGGAGGAGATTCAGTTTGCTATACACACACACCCAACTGATCTGATCAACATTCTAAGAGATTTAAGGATCAGTGTTTTCAGTTTCAAGATTTCCAATCATTTTTATGCTAATTTAGCGGGGTTTTTTAAACATATCCTTATATTTCTTAGAATTTTGATTAAATCAGTTGGGTGTGTATAAGTCCGTAATAAGGCCAATAGTCATGCATGGGTCAGAATGTTGGGCTATGAACAAGATGGATGAAAGGAAATTACATGTAGCAGAGGTGAAAATGTTGAGGTGGATGTATTGTGTGCGGAATGATATGAATGTGAAGGGAGTGGATGAGGAGATGACGAGTGACAGGAAGGAATGGAAGAAAAGGACGCAATGCACCGACCCCAAATAAATTGGGATAAGGGTAGGAGGATGATGATGGGTGTGTATAGCGCTCTGAATCTCCTCCATTCACTCCCTGGATGGTCATCATCAGATCACAGCTAGGGCAATCCTTGGTGGAGAACCAAGGCCACAGAATACATAATAGTACAAGTACAGAGGATCCACTCCGCATTGTCAATTATTTAAATAGCGACTCTATTCCATACACAATAAAGTGCAATTCAGGTTGCACGCCGCTCCCTTGGCTACAGTTATATTCACCTAGAAGTTGCCTCTCTTTCTATCGCGTAGCTCTTATCTCCTCTAACGATTTCAGGGTTTCACTTTCTTCTTTTATATAATAATTAAATAACAAGTAGTTAATTTATTACAAGTTATGAGGTTGTGAAATAATGTGTAGGTACTTAAATATGTTTCAAAATAACCTAGGATAGGTACAGTGAACGCCACATCAGACATGCTGACTTTGAGTCAATTTGCTTTCATACGAAATGAAATTGTATTCATAATTAACTTTATTTCGAAAGTAGGTAAGTAAGTACCTACCTACCTAATCTATAAATTAATATTTCAGTAAATAGTTGGGTGAATGAATATTGTTTAAGAAAAGTAAGTTACCCTACCTAAGAATAAATGGATACTAAATACTAAGTACCTAGTAGACAAGCACTTCTTACGTTTCGATGTCGTTTTCGATGACTTTTGGAAGTGTGAAATACACGTGAGGTTCGGATCCTTTTTATTAGTATTAAGGCAGCCCATTACGATGTCATATGCCTTCATTTTGGTTATAATAATATTATTATAGAGTGACTATCGAAATCCAACTGCTAACGTGCGACCCAGCCAGCACGCGGCAGCCTCTGAAATTGGTCCGTCCGGACGGACCCGCTGGCTACTTGTAGCTTCGTACCTAAAGCGCGGAGTGGGCCTAGCCTGCCAAGGCTTCAAAGTTACATCGTTTGCATGAAAATCGACTGGTGTCCCCAATTATTTGGCCACCACTATATTTTTATTCACAACGGGATAGTGCTTAGTCTTCACCTGATGTTAAGTGACGATAAGGCCGAAGGTGGCAGCGCACTACAGCCGGAATCCTCATCACTGAGGAACTGGCTATCTCACCTCTAACTGCCGGAACACAACAATTTTTAAATTGTTGTTATGGCGTCAGTCTGCCTAGCATGACCACCGAAACACGATATGATATAGTTATTTATCACATTAACTGTCAAAGGACAATGGATTCTGACAGTAGGGGGTTGATAAAACGCTATATCACGCGATATATATCGTGTTTCGTCGGTCATGCTAGGGGGGCAAACTTAGGTAAGATGGTGGTACGAGAGTGGATTGATAAGTCCATGACTTTATAATGAATAAACACTTTTTTTCGAAATATTTTGTTTTATTTCTCTTCATAATCTTATTGTAGCTCTGCGTATTCAGTCCAACGAAGTTCCTACCTCTTTAACCCATTTTTTTTATCGCGTGAAAACTGGTAATTGAAATGTGGGCCCATTTCAGACACCAACTTTTGGCTTGATGAAAATCTTTGCCCGCCAAGACATTTATTCATGTTTGGTAGGAGAAAACATCTCTGTGGGTTGAATCTAGAGATTATGAAGGATTCGCATCCTCATTCGATGAATTTTGATGTTTGGTGTCGCCGAGAGGGTCGACAGGGCCATTAAGAAAAGTTAGAAGTCGCTTGAGCTTTTTGTTTCCAAAAGTAATAATCTTTTGCCGAATTTGAAAAAAATAATAGTGAAAGATTCTTTAAGGAGTTTCTTTTTAAGATACAAAAATAAATTATGAGAAAAAAAAAGTTTTTCTTCTTTTCAAAGGCATGGACTTATCAATCCACCCTCGTAGCTGGCCAGACGGACTTGAAATAAGCCCTACCACCGAAACTATATGTAAATGTAAGTACTCACGCATATAATCTTCTTGTCGGAAGTGCCGGCGACGAACAGATGCTGCTTGTCGTCGTCGGGGTTGAACTTGGCGCAGTAGGGCACCTTGCGCGACGTGAACCGCGACACGCACGCGCCCGTCTCCGTGTCCCACAGCTTTATGTACCGGTCGTACGCTGGGAGGGATACACAACTACGTTACTTATATGCCGGTTGTATGCTACGTCACAAATTGCATAATAGTATAAGTACAGAAATGCACTCCGCAAAATCGTTTTAATAAATAGCGACTCTTGTTCAGACATCATAAAGTGCAATTCAGGTCGTACAGCGCTCCCTTCCCTACAATTATATTTACTTAGACGTTGTCTCTTTATCGCATAGCTCTCGTCTTTGCTGACGGCTTTAGTCCTATAAAATTGTTCCATCCGTGCAAAACTGCGGCTATTTGTAGCTTCATACTTAAAGCGCGAAGTATGCCTGCCCCTCCTAGCATGACCATCGAAATGCGACATGATATGGTGATTTGTCACGTTTAATTGTCAAAAGACAATGGATTTTAACAGTTGAATGTCAATCAAACGCGTGATATACCACGCAATATATATCATATTTCGGTGGTTATGTTAGAGAGGCTAGTTACGCACACCATATAAAGCAACGTTATTTACGTGTTGAACTCGTTATATCTGTCTTGTAAAAATCTTATAAATTTATAATTTCTGTTTTTCTATCTGTAGAAGTAATGAATAAAGTTATATTTATCTAACGACCGTCCGCCACTTCATCAACGTGGAAAGTTTTTTTGCTATCCCTCGGAACAATACTTTTTTTCTAGATAAAAGTTTCAAAGGGTTTAAAGAAGGACATAGGGTACCTTTTATCATAAAAGGTACCCTATGTCCTTCTTTGAATCCCTGAAAACGTGTATGCAAAATTTCATAATGATCGGTTCAGTAGTTAAGACGTAAAAGCCTAATAAACAAACGGACTTTCGCATTTATAATATTAGTAAGGATGGCCCAGAGCCGATCGCGCCTATCCCAACAAGCTGGTTTGCAAGTAAGATCCGTGAACGCACCATAGAACTACACCAACAGAACTGGAGCTCGCTGGACTCGTGCAGACAGGCGAAACTCGTACTAACACGCGTGGACGCTCGTCTATCCAGAGGGCCTAGCCAAAGTAACATTCGCTAATCTTCGTTATCGTTTCGCTTTCGGAACATGTATGGGATTGACATAAGGTTTCCTTAACAGTCGAATTTTAAAACGTCAAATCCATACATGTTTCGAAGCGAAGTGATATAATTTGCAAATGTTACTTTGGCTAGGGGGGCTGGGCACTGATACAACTGTGCAGACCACAACTTCGCCTGGAAACTGACCCCCTAGCCAAAGTAACATTTGCAAATTTTCGCTATCGCTTCGCTTCGAAACATGTATGGATTTGACGTTTTAAAATTCGATAGTTACCGAAACCTTATGTTAATTCCATACATATTTCGAAAGCGAAGCGATAACGAAGATTTGCCAATGTTACTTTGGCTAGGCCCTCAGGTTCAGGTCCTATTACTGGTAATTTAATAGACATCTTTTTAACTTAGGTATCACGGACAGCATATGCAACCTATGCAGAGGGTGCATGGAGGAAGAAAAAAAAGTCGTCCACGTTCTGCTGGAATGCAGCGGGTAGCCCCTTACTGGGCGAGGTACCTCGACTCGCCGGGCAGCGTCCAGGAAGCGATCACGAACGTGAAAGCCCTTGGAGCGTTTCTGGCTGAGCAGCCCCCCTACTCAAATGGTCAATTTTCTATTCGTTTGAACACTACGCTTACTTTTAAAGCTTAAATATGAGCAATAGATGATTAAATCACATGTCGCAAACTTATGTAAATCACAGACTTCGATGTATTGTATGAAATTGTCAAGCTTACGGCACGTAATTTTATAGTTTACTTATTTTAAAGTTTGAATAGTAAGCGTAGCGTTCAAACGAATAGAATGTTGGCCATTTGGGTAGGGGTCCTGGGCTGGCTGGTAAACATGGGCGCCGCGCCGGCGCGACGCCGCCTTGAGTTATCGGCACGCCGCCGCCGCCGCCGACTCTGCCGCGCGGCGTGGATTTTTGGCCAAAAAACAAACTTATTGTCGAACGTTTTACTAATTTATATCAGTTCTTTGACGACTCGTTATTTCCGTAACTTACCAAATGATGCTGCACTGTATGGGGTGTATTCTTGAAGTTGGACTTATCGAACTGAACTGTGTTGGTCCTACCTAGCACATACGTAATGGTCATCAACTTTGGGTGTTGTGTTACCAATAGATATTTCTTGGTTTGTTGTAAATCACTACTTAATATTTGAGTGAAGTCAAGTCCTCCAAGATCACGCAAGAACTTAAACATCGGCAAACCGACGATGTGTTAAGTATTTCACAGTTCTTTTCCAGTCCGGATACAGAAACTTTAAAATAAAGCAGTGGTGAATAGTTTCAGAAAAAAAACTTATCCTTGTCGCGATAGTATGGGAATTGAACTCTGGTTTTGAATTCAAAGTAATTTTAACCGAAGTATTGTTTTTTTTATGTAAGGACCGCAACACATCGACAGTAAGGCAGTAAGTACAGTAACATGAGGGCACGTACCCGCGGACAGGAACCGGTCCCCCGTGTTGTTGAAGTTGACGTCGCGCACGGCCTGGCGGTGCCCGAAGTACGTGCGCGCGCAGCGCCGCGCCCCGTACACCTCCCAGATCTACGAGGAACATTTATATGTTAACTGTCTTATTCAGAGTGCGTTCGTTAAACTAGGGCCGAAGTTAACATGGCGTTAGACTGCGGACTAACGCCATTTTAGCGCAAATCGTATTCAGAGTGACAGTTAAACGTTTAGTACCACCGTTTAAAGATTAAAAGGTGCATTGCGATTGGTTTACAAGCATTAAACCAGAATTTTTTATTATGACACCGAAGCTGTAGCACCGCTTCACGTTTGTGTCAAAATGTATGAAAAGACGAACTTTTTGAACTCAAAATCAAGTGCGACGGTGCTACAGATTCGGTGCCATAATAAGAAATGCTTAGGCGGACAAAATCTATCAGAATTTGCTTTTTGGCCAACTTTTTTACATTTGTGACAAAATGTATGAAAATACAAACTTTTTGAACTTATTTAAAATCGAGTATAGCGGTGCTACAGCTTCGGTGTCATAATAAGAAATGCTTAGGTGGACAAAATCTATCAGAATAAAGCACTTTTACTTTTTGGCCGGCACTTTCACATTTGGACCAAAATGGATGATGTCCTTTCTTAGTTTCACTAATTCAAATTATTGACCGAGCGAGCACGAAGTGCGAGCAAAGCGTCTCTGCTTCAGCTTGGGCAAAAATTCTTTCGTATGTCTGTATGTTCTCATCTACAGGTCGCATTTCTCAACCGATTCTCGTGAAAATTTGTGAGCAGGTTCGAAAATTATATGGAATTTTTTTGTCACGCCAATTTTTCGATTTTTTTCGAAATGGCGGAGATATGTAAAAAAAACCTATTGCAGTCCAGCTTTCCGGCTCTGTCTTTTCTCCTCTATAGGTCGCATCTCTTAACCGAATTTCGTGAAATTTTGTGGGCAGGTTCGAAGATCATATAGATTTTTTCAAGTTGAGACAGTTTTTCTAAATTTTTCGTAACGGCGGAGATATGTAAGAAAAACAGGTTTTTCGGCTTTCCAGCGCTGTCTGTTCTCCTCTACAGGTCGCATTTCTCAAGCGATTCTCGTGAAATTTTGTGAGCAGGTTTGAAAATGATATAGAATTTTTTTGTCACGCCACTTTTTCGATTTTTTTCGAAATGGCGGAGATATGTAAAAAAAACCTATTGCAGTCCAGCTTTCCGGCTCTGTCTTTTCTCCTCTATAGAGGTCGCATCTCTTAACCGAATTTCGTGAAATTTTGTGGGCAGGTTCGAAAATCATATAGATTTTTTCAAGTTGAGACAGTTTTTCTAAATTTTTCGTAAGCGCGGAGATATGTAAGAAAAATGTATTTCAGTCCGGCTTTCTGACGTTGGATGTTCTCCTCTACAGGTCGCATTTTCAGTTGCGCGTCGCAGCGCGGAGCGAGCACACGTCCCTAATCGTTGCTACGCGTGATGATGTGCTTTTTTTTGCGACTACCTTCGATAATTTACAATGAGTGGAAAAAGTAGCTGTGATGATAGAAATGTGTTTAGTGGTGATAATCAGTTAGAAAGAAATGAAGAGAGTGAGCAACAAGTAAATGAAGATTATGAGTGGGATAATAATGGCCTTGAACTCCAAAGAGCGGCCGAGAAGAGGAGAAGACAAGAGAGTGGAGAAAGCGGAGAAATAGTAGAGGATGGTGAAGGAGAATTTATAACGGTACAAAATAGAAACCCCAAGCGGATGGCTAGGAGCTTTTCACAGAGTAAACAACAAACCTGTACAAGTGAAGAAAACAGTAAGTACGAAGTCTGTGTTACAGGAAAAGAAGCCCTACCTAAACAGTTCGGTTTCGCTAAGCTATTGAAAGGAGAAAATATATCAAATGTAATCAATATCAAATATAAAAGCTCGTACAGAATACTGGTAACATTTGACAATAAAAAGGATGCTGAGAACTTATTATCAAATAAAAAAATTAAGGAATTGGACTATAGATGTCAACTAACATACGAAAACTCATTTTCGTATGGCGTAATAAAAGATGTGGACTTGGAATTAAAGGAAGAGGAAATTATGTCTACTTTGGAATGTAATTTGGAGATAATTTCTGCTAAACGACTGAAAAGATTAGCCGCTGGTGAATGGATAGCTAGCGAAACAGTGCGCCTCTGTTTTAAAGGGCCCACCTTACCTCCATACGTTATTGGGTATGGTTGTAGGTTCAAGGTCAGCCCCTATAGATTTCCAGTGACTCAGTGTTCAGGGTGTTGGAAGTTCGGACACCTCGTCCGATTTTGTCCAAACAAAAAAATTAAATGCCCAAAGTGCGGGGGAGATCATGCAAACTGCGAGACAGAAGATTTCAAATGTAGTAATTGTAATGGCCCCCACATGGCTTTAAACAAGTCTTGCCCTGCTTTCCGAAAAGAGAAGGATATTCGTGACATAATGTTCAGCGAAAACTTCACATACAAACAAGCATTAACAAAATACCTAAACCAAAGACAGTCAACAAAAATAAATCAAAATCTCAGTCAGACAACAATCACAGCTTCAACATCTCGCCAAAATGAAAATATTTTACCGAACGATCCTTCAACCCCTTATAAAAATGCACTTCTGACGAATAAAATGGCATTAGAACATGAAGACGAGAATACACAAAGTGAGCACGAGCATGAACTATTGATAAAATCCCAAAAAAATAAACAATTCAACAAAAAAAAGAAAATTAAAAAGACGGAGAAAAATAATCAATTTCAATCGACAATGCAAGAAAATACAATGTCTACAGAAAGCAGCGCGGATGCTGAGGAAGATGTATGCGATACTCAGCAGAGGTTCAAGCTTTTACTCAGGAAGTTAAAACGCGCCATTTTAGCAAATATAAGTTTAGAGAATAAAATTTCAATGGTGTTTCAGGTGCTGATAGACGAATGTAAGTTGTTTTTAATTAATTTGCTGAAGGAATGTAAGTGGGTCAAAACTATTCTTAGTTATTTCTTAAATGATTAATACAAATCAAGGGACTAGCAACTTAAATATAGTCCAGTGGAACTCTCAAAGCCTAAGGCCTAAATTAACAGATTTTGACTGTTACTTAAATCAACAAAAGATACATGTTGCCATTCTAAGCGAAACATGGCTTGCACCAGAATCATCATTGAACATAAGTAATTATAATATATATAGGAATGATAGATTAGACTCTTATGGAGGTGTTTCCATTATAGTTCATAAATCACTAAGAACTCTAGAATGTCCTATAGATGTTCGTAATTCTGGTATCCAAACATTACATATTAAGGTGTTAAATTGTAATGCCTTACAAAATATAGTCTCCATCTACTGCCCTTCAACCGTACGAACGTCACAATCGGATTGGGACTGCATCTTTAGTAAATTTTCTAATAAGACGATCATCGCAGGGGACTTTAACGGACATCACTCAAACTGGTCGAGTAAAAATAATTCTAGAGGCATACAGCTTTTAGACTCAGCTCTGGAATACGGGTACATTAGCCTTAATGATGGTAGTCATACTAGAATCAAATTAGTCGACGGCAATATCCAAAAAACTTCACCGGATATCTCCTTTGTATCGTCAGATATTGCTATGAAAGTACAGTGGGAGGTAGCGAACGAAACCTTTGGCAGTGATCACCTTTTAATAAATATGCGCCTTAATTATCGTCCAAATACATATGTCATTAAAAAACGTAAATACAAATATGCAGATTGGAAGAAATATCGAAATCTATTAGATCAAGCATTCACAAATCCTATCGAGGAAAGTGGCTTACAGGATAAATACAACAAATTCATAAACTTAATGAATACTGTGGCTTCCGAAACTATACCATGCTCTAAAAGCTGCAATAACCCAGCTTCCAACTTTATTCCAAAAAGCTATTGGACCCCAGCTATTTCTGAGTCGGTAGCTAGACGAAGACTCGCGCTAAGTCAATTTAGACGTAATCCTACCCCAGAAAATTTTAATAATTTAAATAAAAAAATCGATGAAAGTAGCCAACTAATACGACAAGCCAGGAATAACAACTGGAAAAAGTTTTGTGACTCAATAGACGACGTAACGTCCAGCCATGAAATGTGGAAACGTATGCGATGGTTGAAGGGCTGTAAAGGGAGAAACAGCACTGTAGACTTAGATAAGAAAAAATAACTTTTGTGTAACCTAGCGCCTGATTCTGTCCCAGTAAAGGTTCCAGTATTTCGCTCAATAAATACTCAACTCTCCTCTTCATTTTCCATACATGAATTAAATAACTGCCTTAAAAAATCGGATACTGCACCGGGCGAGGATAACGTTTCATATTCAATGATTTATAATTTACCCGACTCCGCAAAGAAATACTTACTCAATATTTACAATGATATCTACTTTACAGGAACTATCCCACATCAATGGCGCAATATCTTAATACTGCCTATACCGAAAGCAAACATTCCTAATAATGAAACCAAACTAAGGCCTATATCTTTAATATCATGCTTGTGCAAAACTTTTCATCTTATGCTCACGAAAAGACTAGAATGGTACGTCGAAAAAAATAATTTGTTTACTAGAAATACTACAGGTTTTAGAAGAGGTCAGTCTTGCATGGATCCTCTAGTTCGTTTAATTTCACAAATATTAATTGGTTTCTCTAATGGTGTACCCACTTCAGCCTGCTTTCTGGATATTGATAACGCCTATAACAACGTGTTAGTTGAGACTGTCTCTGGTACTTTGGATGAAATAGGTGCAGGTGCTGAAATGTGCGCTTACATTCACTCTTTTCTTTCTGAAAGACACCTTACAATTAAAGGGGATATAGGAGGAAGCGAGACTGACCTATGTAGATGGACTATGAGAGGCTTGGCGCAGGGAGATCCAATTTCGCCATTGCTTTTTAACATAGTAACGTGCAAAATTTTTCAAGCAATCCAGAATGTCACTTTGCTACAGTATGCTGATGACTTTGTGTTGTACTCTACTGATAAATTACAATTTAGCGAAGAAATTCTGCAAAGGGCATTAGAGACAATAACAAACTTTTTAGAAAATATTGGTTTGCAGATATCTCCTGCGAAATCAAAAACTTGTGTTTTTAGTAGAGGGCATAGGCAATGTTTAGTTAATCTAACCATAAACGGGAGGATGTTAGAATGTGAGAACAACGTCAAATACTTGGGTATGTGGCTTGATAGAAAGCTGCTATGGGCTAAGCACATAAATGAAACCCGTGAAAAAAGCCAAAAATTCTTAAACATACTGAAAGTTTTAGCAGGATCTTCGTGGGGAATACACCCAAAACAACTCCGTAGAATATACATGGCGGTCGTTAGGAGTCGCATAGATTATGGCAGTTTTTTATACGATAACAGTGCGAAGACTCACGTTTCTAAGTTGGACAAGGTACAGAACCAGGCGCTAAGAGTGATAGGAGGCTTTATTAGAAGCACACCTATACAGGCAATGGAGAGCGAGATCTGTCTACCGCCATTGACTGTCAGGCGACAGTATCTGGCATACAAATATTGCTTGAAGGCTAAATCGTGGTCAGATAATCCAACCTTAAAATCCCTAGAGAACCTGAGCACACTATGTAACAATAGTAGGTACTGGCAAAATAAAAAAACACCTTTATTAGTAACAGCTTTTAACAGAACTAAAAATGAAAGTATTCACACATCTTACCCATTACAAATGTTCACCTTACCCGTATGGATTTCTAATATTAATATAAATGAAATTGTTAAAGCGAACTTAGATTGTATTACAGCACCAAAGAACAGAACAGATCCTAACTCTCTGAGAAATAATGTACTAATTGAATTGGAAATGAAATACAGAGTGTGGCACAAGGTTTACACTGACGGATCTAAGTGTGCTCAGGGCTCGGGGGCAGCCTTCTATGACTCAGGATGTGGTCATGGTAGATATTTTAATATACGACCAAATTTCATATCTATTATGTCTGTGGAACTTACTGCAATCTTAGAAGCCCTTCATTATATCAAAAACCTTCCATACAGACATGTGGTCATACTCACTGATAGCAAAAGTGCTCTACAGCATATAGCTGGATGCACCTCTGGCAACAGAGGCGCAGCTACAGCATATGCTATACTAAAACTAATTTTAGAGTTAACCCAGAACAATAGGACGCTCAGATTGCAGTGGGTTCCATCGCATATAGGTCTAAGTGGTAACGAGGAGGCTGATTCTTTGGCGAGGCTCGGTGTAGATGGAGGGCAACCACTTCAGGTTGCACCGAGCTTCACTGAATATAATCGGATCTTTAAACAAGACTGCCATAAAGAATGGAAGACATATTTTGATGAGAGATCAACATCAACAGGCATCTGGTATAAGACCATGCAATCCGAACCTCCTCATGTACCGTGGTTTAACGACGTGCAATTAAGTAGGAAACTGGTAGTCATTGCTCACAGACTACGGTCTGGACACATTCCGCTAAACAAGTTTGGTTTCCTAATGAAAAAAGTAAACTCACCTAACTGTACTGTGTGTGGAAAAGTAGAAGATGTACTACATTTGTTGGCGGAATGTGTCAAGAATCGGGTTGAGAGAAATAGACTAGCTGCAGATTTGAAAATTAATAATGCTGATGTGGGCAAATTTCAGAGCTTTCTATCAAAACCTTCATCTAAGGAAGCTTTATTGATTTATAAATTTGTGGCTGCAAGCTTAACGTCCAATTGATAGTTTAAGTAAAGCAACAGTCACGATGGGACTGACATGTAAACAAATTTACAAAAGTCCCTAAAATAAATAAAGAAAAAAAAAAAAAAAAAAAAAAAAGGTCGCATTTCTCAACCGATTCTCGTGAAATTTTGTGAGCCGGTTCGAAAATAATATAGATTTTTTTTGTCGCGCCAGTTTTTAGAAATTTTTCAAAATGACGGAGAAATATTAAAAATACATATTTCAGTCCGGCTTTCCAGGGCTGTCTGTTTTCCTCTACAGGTAGCATTTCTCAACCGATTCTCGTAAAATTTTGTAAGCAGGTTTGAAAATTGTATAGATTTCTTATGTCAAGCCAGTTTTTCATTTTTTTTCTAAATGGCGGAGATAATGTAAAAAAATCAAATTTCAGTCCGTATTTCCAGCGCTGGCTGTTCTCCTCTACAGGTCGCATTTTTCAACCGATCTCGGTGAAATTTTGTGAGCAGGTTTGATAAATATATATATTTTTTTGTCGAGTCAGTTTTTCGAAATTTGTGAAAATGACGGAGATATGTAAAAAACCATATTTCATTCCAGCTTTCCGGCTGTTTGATCTCCTCTACAAGTCGCATTTCTCAACAGATTCTGGTGAAATTTTGTGAGTAGGTTCGATAATTATAATTAACTGTTCAGTCAAGCCAATTTTTCCAAATTTATAAAAAAAATCTCACCCATTTTGAAAAATGATCAAAATTAGAAGCACCATCTAGCTGCAATACTCACGTACCTACTGTGTGCTTTGAAAACTTCATGGCGACATTTTATTTTATTTTATCGCGAGGTCTACAGCTCACGGAGCCAGTAGTTATATACTTTTAAACTTTCGCATTGCACTATACGCATAGTTAATTAAAATTAGATTATTTAATTGTTTCTATTAAAACTCTATTTTGTAACTAAACAGTACCACAAAATAGAAAGATAACAGAAATCATGTTTAGTATTAGGTGCGCTCAAGCAACGCACAATATGCATCAAAAAAAAAATGCGATCGCTAGCAAAAACAGACATATATTATGTAACTTTATATCTAAAAAAAGTGGGGACCATTTTTGGTGGGTAGATTCCTTTCATTGTGTAGGTAAGCACAAAGAAATGGTTTTGGAAAATTCCCGTTATACATTGTTCTACAGAGTGTTACAGTTTGTACATGATTTTTTTATGGGAAAATTTAAATGTGTGAAATAAGCTTTACTGATAAATACCTAGGTATATTGGTAGTCCGTGACTTTCAAAATAAATGCACAACTATCTTAATCACGCGAACGAAGTCGCGGGCAAAAGCTAGTGATTATATGTATTGTCGGCACTTACCTTGACCCTACAGTCCATGCCGGCGGAGAGCATAAGATGTGCAGTGTTGGGGAACCAGCGCGCCGCCGCCACGCCCTTGGCGTGCCCGCGCCACGTGTGCACGTGCGCCTGCACACCACACGCGTGCATTAATTGGTCTATTCCCGCAGGCTGATTATCTAACTTAAAACCATCTAGCGACCAGGGGGTCAAGTCTGCTAATTTTAGCAAAATCGTGTTTCAATGGTGTTTGAATGGTAGTACGAGGCATATATCTTGAAATCGGGTGGGGATTGCGCGGAACGCGTATTTTGGGCATGCGTAGCGGTGAGGGGCGCGTCTCGGTTGGGTTTATGAAACAAGAACTGTGTCAAAAAGCAATACTATTCAAACACCATTGAAACACGATTTTGACGTTAATATTAGCAGACTTGACCTCTGTAATAATTACGGAATCGTCGCTGTCAAACCGTTTCACATTGCATTGGAGCATTTCCTTGCACAAGGAGCTCGTTTTTGTTAATTCTTTGATTGTTCGCTAGAGGCAGCACTCGATTGCTAATACGAAATCGAGTTTGACAGCGACGCTTCCGTAATTATTACTGGTCGCTAGATGATTTTTAGTTAAATAATCAGCCTGCCAGTGGGGGACACTGGGATATCGGGAAAATAGTTTGTTTTTCCATACTTTTTTCCCGATATCGCCTAGTGGCAATTATTATAGTGGGGTATTTATTGCAAAAGATTTCAGATTTGAGGCTGACAACTGTCCCAGAACAAAATGGAGGACAGACCTAAAAATCCGGAATTCAACGGCCAAAAAAATCGCCAATCGCTTTGTTTTTTTACTTGTTTTGAGATTCATGTGCAATACGTTGATTTCACTGTGATTAGCTGCTGTCTATGTGCACATGTTATAAATGTGGGACAATGTGGGACACATTTGATGTTTGGGGGACAATGCGGGATGCCTTTGATAAAGGGGAATTACAAATACAGAAATGTGCCCCCCAATGCGGTACGGTTGGCAGCCTTACAACATTATCATTACTCATTCTAATAAGAATACAAAAAGAGAGAGAGAAATTATTAATTTACACCGAAGAACACACAAAATCTACAAAAAAAGTTATGGTGAAATTTACTAAATAAAAGATGTAATTATTTATTCTCAAGGAAATAAACACAACGTGTTAATGAATTAACGCAAAATAAGAAAACCGTTACTTCGGACAATCAAACGGAACAACTTTTACTAAGGGACCAACTCTGAAATCGCGGAAAAAAATCAGCTGCTTCATACATTTTTATATTTTTTTCGTTATTAATTTTGTATGAAACAGCAGATTTTTTTTCAAGATTCCATAGTAAAAGTTGTTCAGTTTGATGGTCCAAAGAAACGGTTTTCTCATTTTGCGTTAATTCATTAACATGTTGTATATTACATTTTTTTATAAGGTACAGATCCCGGCATATAAATTGGCAAGAGAAAGTTGAGACAAAAGATGCGCAGTAGCTGTAAACACTGTGTTTGTAGCTACTGCGCATCTTTTGTCTCAACTTTCTCTTGCCAATTTATATGCCGGCACCTGTAGTCGATTTTAATTATTTATTAGAAAAATAATTTACAAATATCATTCCACAAATCATCATCTCTTTGCCCTTATCCCAACATAAATCACACATCTGTTGTTTTTTATAAAAAACCGACTTCAAAAACCTGCCTCTAAAAAGCAAGAAATAATATTCAAATCATTAGATACGCATTATCATTGTTATAATAACAACACGTCTATTGAAGTCGGGTGGGGCTGGAGTACAACTTCCTTTTTTTATTCTAAAAGCCCACCCGACTTTAATAGACGTGTTGTTATTATAACAATGATAATGCGTATCTAATGATTTGAATATTATTTCTTGCTTTTTAGAGGCAGGTTTTTGAAGTCGGTTTTTTGTTTTTTAAAACAATGTTTTATTTTTTTATTTTTAGTGTAAGTACCTTCTATATTAGGTAGGTACGAGGGTGGATCCAAAAGTTCTAAGCCCGACCATGAAAATGAAAGAAAAGTGGGTCTGAAATAATTTTTATTTTTCGACATAGTCTCCGTTTAGGTCAATGCATTTCTTCCACCGGACCTGCAACTTGTTTATACCTTCGAAAAAAAATGATTCCTGAAGGTTCTCAAAATAATCATTTACTGCGGCTATCACCTCGTTCCTGTCCGAAAATTTCGAACCACCTAAGTGTTTTTTTAAATTTGGAAATAAGTGGTAGTCTGAGGGGGCTAAATCCGGCGAATAAGGTGGATGGGGCAATATTTCGTAGCCACAATTATGGATTTCAGCCATTGTTTCAGCTGAAGTGTGAACCCGGGCGTTATCTTGATGGAACAACACTTTCTTCCGTAACATACCCGGCCTTTTTTCTTTGATTTCTTCCCTTAGTCGTCGTAAAAGGTTACAATAATAACTTGAATTTATAGTTTCGCCCTTTGGTAAATAATCCACGAAAATAATTCCCTTTGCATCCCAAAAAACTGAAGCCATGACTTTGTTGGTCGACAAAACAACTTTGGCTTTCTTTGGAGTTGGAGAGCCAGATCTTTTCCACTGCTTCGATTGTTGCTTAGATTCAGGAGTACGGTGGTGAACCCAGCTTTCATCCATGGTAACAAACCGGGATAAAAAATCCTCTGGATCTACCTCAAAAAGCTCCAAACAGTCACGGGAAATTGTGAAACGAACTCATTTTTGTTCAGCTGAAAGCAATCTCGGAACCCAACGAGCAGAAACCTTATGGAACCCTAATTCTTGAGTTACAATATTTTGTACCCGATCATAACCAATGCCTGTGATCTCAGCTATCTTACTGATGGTCAATCTTCGGTCACTCAGAATAAGATCACATATTTTTTCAATGTTTTCCTTCGTGGTAGAGGTTGAAGGCCTACCGCTCCTGGGGTCATCTTCAATACTCTCCCGACCCTGCTTAAACTCAGCCACCCACTTTTTTACACTGGAATACGATGGAGCTGACTCACCAAAAGTGCTCACCATATCTTGATGAATATCTTTTGGTGATAGGCCTTTTTTACTGAGGTACTTGATCACTGCTCGGTGTTCAATTTTCTCCATTATTGAAAAAGATGTCAGATAGCATCAAACAAATGATCACAAAAAAAATATGGCTTGCAGTATCGGAACAAAACTTCGCACATTTACTATTGAAGAACCATACTAAAGAGTGAGGGTAAATTTACAAAACTGTCAAAGCTATTTCTACGTTAGGCCACGAATTTTTGGATCCACCCTCGTATATTATTTGGTACAAAAATCGGCTCAGCCAAACGTGAGATATTTGCGGAGAAACATACATTCATACAGGTTAAACTGAGAGAGAACCTTTTTTTTTTTAAGTCGGTTAAAAAGACTAAACTAAAAGTACCCCTTTCCCAACAAAAAGAAACATCTAATTCGGTTCATAAATAACAAAGTCGTCAAGTTAGTTGATGCAAAATCATAGTATTTTCAGGATTTCTCGAAAACTACTGAACCGATTTGAAAAAAAATTAAATGGGACCATCTCGCAAGAAAACTCAATCGAACAAAAAAAGAATCATCAAAATCGGTTCATAAATGACGAAATACGCGCGAACAACGATAAAAAAAAAAACATACAATCGAATTGAGAACCTCCTCCTTTTTGTGAAGTCGGTTAAAAACCATTTTGTTTCTCAATTTTTGGCAGTTCAGTGGGATTTAGTTGGACCAGCAAGCATAGTATGACCTTTGCAAATACTAGGTAATCATTATAATAAAATAATATTTTCTAAAATAAACATTGTGATAATGTAGATTCCATTTGTTTTTTGCTATCAAAAATGCATACAACTACAAATATAAAACTAAGTGAATATATTGCATAATCATCATAATCATTGTAGATATAGTGTACCCCCTAAATAATCAAGTATGGCTTGTCAAGTACGTACACATTACCACCACCACTACCATTTGAGTTAAGATGGGGATAACGGTGCTGGTGGTGCAATGAGTAATACTAGTTTATATAAATGATAATTGTAATAATTATTGTACCGCTGTTTGTCGTCCTAAATAAAATTAAAATAAAAAAAAAAAAATTGGGGACATGGTCTGTCTTTGATAGGTAACTGTAATCACGTGATACCTACGTGTCAAGCTGTCAAGTGCCGATTCTAGACGATCAAAATGTGATCGACATGCCGAAAAATGTACGTACTTGACAAGCCACGCTTGACTGTTTAGGGGGGACGTTATCGTTGTTTTTCTCAAATAAAAAAAAGTTAAAAGTACCTTCGGTAGGAAGCATTTGTCGGGCGGCGTGTCGCTCCGTAGCTGCGTCTCACTACGCGGCGGCTCCGCCCACGAGCGGCCCTGGTAGTCCGTCGCCGCGTCTACTGCAATACCACGTTATCAACATTAGAAAATTCGTTATCATCATATCAGCCGCACGACACCCGCTGCTGGGTATAGGCCTCCCCTAAGGATCTCCACGACGATCGGTCCTGCGCTGCCACCATCCACTGGCTTCCCGCGACCTTCACCCTCCCGTCGGTCCCCCTTGTCGGGGCCCTACCCACGGAGCGTCGTCCGGTGCGCGGTCGCCATTCCAGAACCGCCCCGCCCCAACCAACATCGGTTCTTCTCGCTATGTGTCCCGCCCATTGCCACTTCAGCTGAGCAATCCTTCGAGCGATGTCGGTTACTTTAGTTCTTCTGGGAATCTCATCATTTCTGATTCGATCACGCAGGAAATCGCAGAGCATGGCACTCTCCATTGCACGCTGGGTAACCTTAAGCCTTCTTATGAGACCCATAGTTAGCGATCACACAATAATTGATTTATTTTGCAAACTACATTGCAACTTCAATCTCTTCAAGGCGAGAGTTAACAGACTTTCCTTGGTAAGTATTTATTTTAACCTTATCCTAGATATACCATTACGTGTCTTTAGTAGCCATTGGCGAAACTCGCAAAGATTAGTAAATGAAAGCTTAGTATAAAAGCTATATTCTATTGATTTTGTCATAATGGATATTATAACACAAGGGTGTCAAACAGATTTTTCTAAAAGTTTAGGGTGTAAAAGTAAAAAAATTTAGGGTGTAAAATTACAAATTAAAATCTTTAAGTAAAGGAGTTATCTTGAGCTTGAGGATCCAGATACCTTTCACCTTACCTTTTATTATCTTACAATACATAGTGGTATCGAATGCCGTCTAAATTCATCACAGAATAGATTCTGGTCACAGACTGTATTGAGATGACTTGCGGGCCGGATGCGGCCCACGGGCCGTATTTTTGACACCCCTGTTATATTATAACAAAACTTACTGTGCAGAATAGATTTCTCTTCCAAAGGCTTGTCATCTTCAACCTTGCCTCTCTTCTGTCTTTTTGCCAGGATTTCTTCCAACTCCTTGGCTTCATCACCTTCCGGTTTCATTACTCTGAAACATTAAAATTCAGTATAAACACCTGTTTTGTTTCAATACATACTAGACACTTGGTATTTACAGATACTTATTAGAGATGGGCTTATTAGTTTTTTGGACAATCACCTGAGAATGAGTTTGTGTTATATTAGATTTGCGCCAATGTTTCTTGTTAGCTAAACCTAAAAGACGTCATAATGGCTGGTAGGGTAAAAGAATTGACGATTTCAAAATGATGTAAGCTTATTTAAATAAAGAATTTTTTACTTTCACTTAGAAGTTTACATTTTTTTTATTTATTGTTAGAACTTTTTTACAAATTTTGTCAAATTATCAAAAATTTAATAATAAATAGATACACAAGACTTGAATATGTGAATGATGGCTCTAATTTGATACATGCATGTTCTAGATCAAGGGCAGCCCAACAGAATTTTCAAGTGGGCATTTTGGTCTGTGGTGGTGCCAGGCCACAAATTTTATTGAGCACCCCGTCCAGCTGGCCGACTGCTGGCGGGCAAATTCAAATGCCTTAACCCGTGCCTGAGTTTGGCTGGCCTTGTTCTAGATAGATATTATCACCCTATGAATATTGTTACCTTCTCTCTCCTTCATACCCTCCCCAAGGCCCGAGGAACCCGGTGACATCTTCAGGGTTGTCATTTTTATTTCTTTTCTTTTTATCTAATGGCCTCTTTTTTGTTGTTTCAAAAACTGATTTCCCTTCAGTTTCAGGAGGCGCTGCTACCATAGCGGACACTATAAGGAAACATGTTTACTATGTGATTAAATTGACAAGAGACAGTGATCTGTGGCAACTTCACTCAAGAATATATGGCAACAAGTAAAGGATTATGCCGATTTTACTATACAAGCTAGGCCATGATGCACTTTGATGAAATTACCAAAATACTATAGTAATTTCATAGAGATTGCGTGAGAAGAATATCATTAAAATATAATGCGGGGAAAAAAAGAGAAATCTCAATCTCAAGGAGCCGTTTGGGGTTATAATTGTTTGACATTTTCCTATTATATGACATTTTGTTATCTACCCCTTTTTGACATGACATGAGTCTGTCACAGATATGTATGGTTAATGCGCATCATGGCCCAGAATGCGGCATGATCCTTTATAGATTAACTTCAGAGCGATACAAAACAGTGTATTTACATTGTTTTGTATTGCTCTGAATGTATTTACATTGTTTTAAATCGCTCTGAAGTTGGTCACTTCTATTGTACAAAGTTAAATTAATTGCATTGTACATAAATTAGAAACTTTACAAGTATGTAGGTACATTTAACATTCAGAACCATAAAACTGAAAAGAATGAGATACCTTCCACAAAATAGGGTTAAATTATTACATCTCACAAATTATACACTAAAATTGGTTAGTCCTGAAATCCTTGGATTTTTTGAAAATCATTGGATTTTTTGATAAAAATGTGCTTTCTATAATACCCAACATTTGTAGTTAATCAGATATTAAAGAAAATAATCAAAATATTCGATCTCTAGTCATGATATTGTAACATAACACATGACTCTTGGCATAAAGTGAGTCTCATAAGCGCTATTTATCATGATAAATTACCTATATCACAAAAATGTTTACAAAAAGTGCTTCAAATAATTCATGTTAGTGAGTAGGTAGTTTCCCTTACCAACTACGGCATCTGTGGTTATTGCTTCCCCATCAGTTGATGGGTCAATAGCATAACCATAACTAGTAAATGTCCTCCTTTGGTTCTCAAACTGGAAATCACTTATGTGCGCTTTCTCTACAAACCCGGAGAGCATATTCCTATTGGCTTTCATTTGTTGAGTTTGAAAAGGGTTTTCTGGACCAAATGTGGGTGCAAATAACTCTTCATATTTAGGGTTATGCATCAATTCTTGGTTTGGTGGTATTAGTACTCTGGTGTCATCATTATTCTGTAAAAGAATCATAAAGAAATTAGTAACGAACTAAGTAACCAAAACAAAGCTGTGTTGGAGAGTCAGGGGCAAATTGCCTAATTTCAAAATCTATCGCAATCGCTTTCATTTGGTAGATGGATGTGACACATTGCTGCATTTCTTTGGTAAGTTTTTATTTGTGCCAATAAGAAGCTTCAATGTGTTACATCCTGAAAGCGATTGTGATAGATTTTGAAATTAGACAATAGATAGGCAGATTCGTTGAACAATGTGATGTGGATAGGATTAATGAGAATACTATTGAGTAGTAGTAGTTGTGGTATTCGTACTTTTCAGGACAGGCGAAGGTCTAGGCTAGTTCTTGAGTAGAAGAATTAATGAAACCAAGTGGTATACTCACAGTGGGCATAACTACAGGAGCAGCACAAACTTGCATTGTTTTAGCTACTGATAGATTAGGATCAACAGGTTTCAAGTGAGTCAACAAACTCTCGTTACTATTTTCTCGAACGACTTCCTTGGTATCACCTTCGTCTTCAGAACTGCTTCCATAACTTTGTAAATTAAGCATTCTGGACACTTATTTCTAACTAATTTCAAAGAAATTATATTTGATTGATTGGGTTAGCATATCATTCTTCAGAAACACAAAACAAAATATTATTTATTTATTAAATAAATTGAAAACACGATTTTGCGACTGCTGCTGTGGTTTGACATTGACAGAAATACAGATTAGAAAAGTATCTGTCAATGTCATTGTCATTGGGTGCATTCCAGCAGACTAATCGCTGACAAGACAAGTAAGGCTATGTATACATTACGCCAGCAGCTCGGCCCAGCAAACATTCCAGTAGAAGTACATTACGTGGTGTGTTTGACGTTCTTTTAAAATTGACTAACATGCCAGGGGCCCTATTTTTAAATCGCTCGGCTGGCGTCGAGCGCTCGTTTCTACTGATTTTCGTTCACAGCTCATACATTTGAGTTGATTTGTCGAACGAAAATCAGTAGAAACGAGCGCTCGAAGCCAGTCGAGTGATTAAAAAATAGGGTCCCAGCCCAGATGTACTCTCGACTCAGTCGTCTACTTGTCTCAATGTTAACATAGCCTTATTGCCTTTAAAGCCGATGATCGTCATCTCGTGTGTGCCTTACTCCTTCAGGCTTGTGAGCTTTTAAATCCTTCAGTGACGGATAAACAATATCTTATTTTGGTATTCAGAACAAACGTAACGCTAGAATTTATGAATTATTGACGTTTGAACATGGTCCTCACGAAATGACACTGAAGATCATGGATGCTGGAAATAACAAAAACTAGCTAACGAAAGTGCAGTTTCACTGCATAGATGCTCAGTGACACAAAAATAAATAAGATTTAACATTCGAAAATCATACAAAACAGAATAGATCTCATAAAATCGTTGTTTAAACGTGGCACACACGGAACCGTGTGTGCCAGTTTTCATTTGTCAAAATATCGACAACTAAACCGTTTGGAACCAAATGAAGCAGTCTAGCAGCGTTACGTTTGATAAGTGACAGCATATAAAACTTTAAATCCGTTCGCGTAACAACACATCAATAGGAAAAGCAAAAACAATATTTCGACCCATCAGACTGTGTGGCCCACAATTAATACCGTTACGTTACGTGAATTTTGCGTCACTTAAGATGTAAAGCAGTTTATAGTAATAAGAATTTCCGTCACTGAGGATCTAGCTTTATTTGGAACCAATCACTGCAGTAGTTTCAATACAATTCATGATACAATTTGTATGAGATTTTTAAGATAGGGTGACAACCATAGATCGTACGATCTATGGTGACAACAGTGTACGCACGTTGATGGACAGAAAGGATATAACCGTCCTGTTAATGAGGGCTTTTCAATCAAAATGACAAAAAACTGTCTGCTCGATAGATGGCATTGATAAAAATGTATGTGTCAATGTGTTTTTTTTAATAACCAAGCTTCGAAGAGTACTTAGGTAGGCAGGTAGATGTAACCCTGAAATGTTTCTTTCTGGGTAGATGTCAGCCAGCGTTCGCTTAAGCCGAAATTAGATGGTTCATTTTTACGTTTATTTTCGATGCTTCATTAGTGAAGCATCGAAAATGAAGTGTCTAATTATGAATTCATCTTTCATCACTGATGTGCCTTTTTGATGAAAGTCACTAGACGGCCGTTCGCTTTCATCTGTATCTGCCTTTCATCAATCATCGGCATCGGAAATTAACGATAAATGAAACGTGTAAACAGCGCCATTCACTGCAGTGAACGGCATGTCGTCAGCCACGTGTTTGTTTTCATTTTAATATGCCTTTATTTTTCGTTTTTCGACGTTTCTCAACCTGCATCAGACAACATGCATACAAGCAATGCATGCAAGCATTTTCTCGCTCTTTAATTAACTACTAATTCTTTAATAAAAATTATCACGCACAACCTGTTGCCGCGAAAGAGGAAAATAGTAACAGACAAACATACAAACACACATGCAAACCCTTACCCCAAATGCATATACCGCCTCCGTTCCGTTCCATCCATCGTGGGTTGTAACGATACGCTGCAGTCTCAGTAAACATCAACACGATACGATGTCCGCAAAAAAATACTTCGTGGTCACCCTAGGTGATCTACATACTAATTTAAATCTCGAATTGCATCGTAAGTACTGCAGTGATTGGTTCCAAATAAAGCTAGATCCTCAGTGACGGAAATTCTTATTACTATAAACTGCTTTACATCTTAAGTGACGCAAAATTCACGTAACGTAACGGTATTAATTGTGGGCCACACAGTCTGATGGGTCGAAATATTGTTTTTGCTTTTCCTATTGATGTGTTGTTACGCGAACGGATTTAAAGTTTTATATGCTGTCACTTATCAAACGTAACGCTGCTAGACTGCTTCATTTGGTTCCAAACGGTTTAGTTGTCGATATTTTGACAAATGAAAACTGGCACACACGGTTCCGTGTGTGCCACGTTTAAACAACGATTTTATGAGATCTATTCTGTTTTGTATGATTTTCGAATGTTAAATCTTATTTATTTTTGCGTCACTGAGCATCTATGCAGTGAAACTGCACTTTCGTTAGCTAGTTTTTGTTATTTCCAGCATCCATGATCTTCAGTGTCATTTCGTGAGGACCATGTTCAAACGTCAATAATTCATAAATTCTAGCGTTACGTTTGTTCTGAATACAAAAATAAGATATTTTTTATCCGTCACTGAAGGATTTAAAGGCTCACAAGCCTGAAGGAGTAAGGCACACACGAGATGACGATCATTAAAGCCGTCGGTTGAACGATCAACGAATAATGCGATTGTGTGAAAATTTTTATGTCACGTAATCATGAACGCATCAATAACTTTGTTTTTAAGGTCATGGCTACCAACATTGAGTAAAAATCAATCAAGTCAGGTGACGATCTCTTGTGACATTTGTCAAATTCTCTAAATTTTACTGAAAAGCTGAAAAACAGTATTTAATTCGTTAAAAATGGCTTTGCAAGCGGCTGTAAAAGGAAAACTAATCAGTGTAATCGGTGACGAGGTTAATAACTATTGCAAATATTGTTTATTACATGATAATATTTCAGTTGAAATAGTTTTTAAAATTCACTCCCAATTAAGTTTGTTTTATTGTGTTTAAGTACAATTACATCATAAAATTGGTAATATTTCATTATTCTCCATTCTAGGACACATGTGTGGGCTTCCTTTTGGGTGGTATTGGTGAAATCAACAAGAACAGACACCCCAATTTTATGGTTGTTGACAAGAGTGAGTAAATCATTTTCACATCATTATTAATATATTTTTACCTATAACATTGGCCATCCAACATTAATCCACTTGCTTGATAATTAGGAGATCAGATTTCAAGTAATTTCTTACTCTGTTCATAAACAGACACAGCAGTAAGTGAAATTGAGGAGTGTTTCAAGAGATTTGTCAAACGAGATGACATCGACATTATTCTGATCAACCAGAACATTGCTGAGTTGATCCGTCATGTGATTGATGCACACACTGCCCCTGTGCCGTCAGTACTCGAGATTCCATCTAAAGACCACCCGTATGATGCTAGCAAGGATTCCATTTTGCGTCGTGCTAAGGTAATTAAATTTTCTTTTTATTGACTGCTATACTTAGCCCAATATTTCTATTAAAAATATAACATAACAATCGCTGTAATAACTTAGAGATATGACCAGTACAATTTTGTTACTCAAATAACAAACAAGTACTTACTCAACAATAATAATAATGTAAGAAATATTTTTATGTGAATTATTGTTACTTGTTTGTTACTAGAGTAACAAAATTACACTGTCATATCATTAAAATGCTATTAATGCTACCTACTTCAAATCGGCTCCCTAATTATTACACACACCTGTATTTTCTTTTTAAATAGGTGCCTTTGTTATTTTATTTCTTGTTTAGTATATTTCTAATTATTCTTTCCTTCTTTACAGGGCATGTTCAACCCCGAGGACCTGGTACGCTAATTAAAATTTACTGCATGATACTTTGTCTGCTGCAAAAGCAGATATTTTGGCACCTGTAAATATGCCAACCCAAAAACTAACCTCTATTTCAAAATACAGTTTTTTGTTCCCTGTGTGCAATTTTATACAATAATCAGTTTGATGCCTACCACATACATTCCATACAGAAAAAAATAGATTTTAATTAAACCATGAAAAACTATAGCTGTTTTAGTTATAGTTAATAAATTATTCAGTGATAATTTATTAATTTAATAGAAAATAGAATATTAATCTTGTTAAAATCTTGTTTATTAAAGTTCAATTATTGTAATATATCAAAAAATATACCATATGCATTGTTTTATTTTTGTGAGTCTGTTGTGCATGTGTTTGGTTATTTGTGGCAAAAAAAATTTTTCCTGATGTTTTCACTTCAGGTAATAAAAATTGCTGTAATCAACCGGATGTGTAGTGCGTACGCGTAGCGTTTGCGTACATATTTAGCTGTGTTTTGTATTAAATGAAACTGAAGACGGTAAACCGCACTACGCACACGTGCACGTCTACGCAAGTGGGTTACCGTATCTCATATACTAGTGGCTCTGTCTATGATCTGAAGACCTCGCTTTAATATGTTTCCGCCATTTTGAAAAATTTTGAATATCCGGATAGATTAAGAAACTATATACAGGGTGGATTTTTGAGACGGTACATTAAGGGCAGGTAAGGAAAACGTTCCTAGGAAACGAACGTTCTAAGATATTGTGAACTGCATTTACAGATTTTGGAAAAAGTTTATAGTCAGCAAAAAAACTGGTAAAATACAAAAAAATGATTTATTTTTTACAAGTTGATTTTTTGTTTTTCCTTACAAAATGTATGGGAAAAGTTTTTGGCGATTTCTGACATTGCTAGTACTCATACCTCTTTTGATCCCGACATGAAATAGGATCGATTGGCATTTTTTTTTTGTATTTTACCAGGTTTTTGCTGACTGTAAACTTTTTCAAAAGTCTGTAAATGCAGTTCAGAATATCTTAAAAAGTTAGGGATGGTCTCCTAGGAACGTTTTCCTGCATCTAAAACGGTTAAGGTACCTGCCCTTAATGTACCGTCACAAAAATCCATTCTGTATATAATTATCGAACTTGCTCACGAAATTTTACGAGAATCTCTTGAAAAATGCGACCTTTAGAGAAGAACAAACGGACAGCGCCGGACGGACATACGAAAGCATTTTTGCCAAGGCAACAATGAAAAAAACAAAGAAAACATGAAACAGAGATGTTTCGCGCTCGC
This sequence comes from Agriphila tristella, assembly GCA_928269145.1. NCBI lineage: Eukaryota > Metazoa > Arthropoda > Insecta > Lepidoptera > Crambidae > Agriphila > Agriphila tristella. Next base: position 23,951,109 of record OV743440.1, on the reverse strand, counting down.
TTGCTCAGTAATTGTGCTGTATGTATAATACAACGCAGTGGAAGTGCAATACGCTACACGAACCCACTACCCCTCTCGGTGGGTTTCGGCCTTATTATACAGGGTGTCCCAAAACTTTGCCTCACGGAGGGAAAGTACCATAAATATTGAAGATAGGAAATTTTACTGACAGAAGACTTCTTTTTGATTTTTAAAATAATTGGAACTGCATTCAAAGATTTTTGAAAAATCGCATGGCTTAACCAGGAATCGAACGCACCAAATTAGAAAATAAAACAATCTTTTATTTTTACGATACCACTCGAAAGAGTTACTCTAGGATTATTTTTTGTTAAGTGACAAAGCATCTTAAGCAAACGGAAGACCATGTTTAAATTTTAATTACCTATTACATATTGTATCAATTTGTAAAGAATAGAAATGAATGCGATTTAAAAAAAATATTTGAATGCAGTTCGCATAATTTTTAAAACAAACGAAGTCTTCTGTCATAAAATTTCCTATCTTCAATATTTAATGTACCTTCCCTCCATGTGGAAAAGTTTTGAGACACCCTCTCTGTATACTATTAAGTCTATCTATGAAATTGAAGAGATCGATCAGTCTATTCTCTAAATTCTTTTGAAATTATAATATATTGTTGATTGTTTTTAAGTTATGCCGAGATTTGTTACTAATGACAAGTTAGGTAAGTATTTTCATGAGTGTTGAGTGTTGTGATTCGTGACTTGTAACACAGTCAGGTATGCCAAATATTTTTATTAACCTTCTTTAATTCATATTATGTTAATCAATCAACTGCTAATGATAATACCCAGTGATAATACCTACTTTAAAAAAAACAATTGATAATAATTAACCAATAAATAAAAGCTAACATCTCAGATGTTAGCGTTACTGAAAACTATAGTAAGATCAAATTGTAATCTACATATTGTCATGTCATATGTTTTGAATAGTCAATTTCTTAAAACAAACTGCAACATAATATCATAATAATTTACTTAAAATTTATAGTTAATACGTAAAAGAAAACACTGGGTCTTATATACATAAAAAAGAGACAGGCAAGTATATATCGTATAGCACAGAAGCCCACATTTGTTTTCTAAAAAAGTTAAACAGTGATAAATAAAACGTGAGAATAAAATTTAACAGTTGATTTGTTTCACAAGGCTAGGCTATAATAGTTAAAATTAATGTATCATTCTGTTTGTTTTTCAGTCGATGTTTGGATCCGATAACTACAGTAACTGATGAGATTTGATGGCGAAGTTACATGCTTGTATATAATATTTTATTGTCAAAATGAATGTTTTATATTTATTTATAAAGATGTACCTGGTTACTTTCTAATAACTAAATAAAATCATTTGAATTTTGTTAAATTGTTTATTATCAAATATAGTAACAAACTTACATATAATACTTAATCTACTCACATATAATACAAAACAATATTATACAGTGCACAACCATAGAGAGTTAAAATAAAGTGACCGGGAAAGTCCTTGCTAGTATTTGGTATCGAGAAATTTAGTTATAATATAAGACCCGTTGGGTGTGATGTTACGAGGTAAGATATCGGTGGTTTATTCGTCGAATTCGGCGACGTCGTTCTCGGCCTTCTTGTGGCCGACCCAGTCCCACTTGGAGTAGTGGAGCTTGGTCTTCTTGAACTTGGGATTCTTGGAGGTGATGCGGACGAAGATGCGACGCCCGAAGAGCGGTTGCAACTGCCTGAAGTTGTCCACCAGCGGCAAGTTCAGGTTGGACAGGAGGCCGCGGAAGTTGTCCATCTGGTTGATACAAGATCAGTTAAACATCCAACCATACATTGCTATGTGCTCAAGATAAGAAGGTACTTCCTATTATAAATATAGCTAAAGCACTGCTGGAATTAAAAATCAAGGAATGTTATTATCACAAACACCAATACCAGAGACAAAAAATAAAAGGGCGTTTTTTTCTGATTTTTAAACCTATGGGAATCAAACCCGGGACCTCATAGTGGTTGGTGAGATAGCCACTCGACCATGGCAGTCTTACCACACTGGCTGTGGTAGACAATTAAAAACAAATTCCACTAATCTATTACCCAATGAAAGTACGCAACATAACCACAGGCTAGTCGGGGTTCTTAAACAAACTCATTTTACCTGGAAGACCGAGATCGGCAGGTAGTCAGAGAAGACGACCCATGTGACGGCTTCAGCGCAGGGCGGGGTGGTCAGCGAGCCCTTGTAGGTGTAGAAGCGCTCGGTGTCAAGACTGGACAGGATGGATGACAGAGAGAAAGTGTGCGGAAGCTGCATGCTTGTGTTGTAGTTCTCGATAGCGGACAGATTCTTCACGATGGGGGTAAGCAGCTTAGCGTCGAACTCAACTACCTGATGACAATTAATATCATTATGTAGATCTAACATAAGTATAAACTTGATTATCAAGGGTAAATCCAGATTCCAGGATATTTTTTTAATATCTTTGATGTTTTCGGTTAAAAAGACATCAACGCGTTACGAAATCGTCAAAATGTTTATGTATTGTGTCTTAATCTATGTTTATAGTCTTGCCTTGTTATATTCGAGTTAAAATGTGTTATCTCCTTCATTAAAACTCAATTCATAATACAAAAGAAAAAGACAAAACTCTTTTAACTAAAATAGATTAATATAGTGTTTAATTTTTTTATGCATACCTAACACGGTTCTTGTTTTAGGTGCATTAAGTACCTACCTTTTTTAGACTCCTAATAAAATTATGGGTTTGGTTGTTATCTAAAAAACTAGATGTGGCATAATCAATACCTGGTAGAAGAAGGCGAGCACGGCAAGACCATCAGGATGCTGGAGGGCCTCGGCCAAGTTCCTGTATTTCTTGTTCCTATGGATGATGTGCATCTCTAAGGGAAGGCGCATATCGTTGAGGGTGTGCTCTGACCCACGGTTGTTCTTGTCACCCCAGTGGAAGTGGAGACCTTCGATTTCATACTCGTTGTCCAAGGGACCACCGAAGATATAAGGCAAACGGAAGCCTTTCTTTTCTTCTTCTGAACTGTATTTCGGAATTGTTAGGGCCACTGGAAAAGTGAGAAATTTGGTCAAAAACACTGAGCTATAGAAATGATTTAAGTAGTTTATTCAAACATTGATGTTCTGAATGTTAGGATTTACCAGAATGGCCGTTATTGGTGATGGTAAGCGGTCCAGGCAGAGGGTTTTGGTAGCCGATGAGTTCCATGGCAGGGATGGAGATGGGGATGGCCTGGCGCGCTGAGATGGCGATGGGGGATTGCTGGCGACCGCCGCACGCGGGGTGCAGCACTGCCCATCTCCGTTGGTCGGAGGCTCGGTAGCCCCAACCGAACACGAACGATACTAAAAAAAATGTGTAAACAATTCATTTCGTTTCATTTCACTTGCGCTGTCTTGTAAAAATTAATATTTAAAAGAAAATTCTTCAATGAAAAGTTTAAATCCAAAAAAGAGAAATCCTGAAAAAAATACTCCCTAACTCTTTAGTTATAATCCTTTGATTATCATGATATTAACTTTTGACAACGAGGTGTTTAACGTATCGAAACCACTTGTTATCAAAACATGTGCCTTGTCATAATGTATTTAACAATAATACGAGTTCTAATGAGATGAATGTAATGTGTTTATAAAGTGCTACATTGTTGTGATACGCGTAATATGCAGCAATGACTAAGTAGGCATGTGCAAGGTAAGTGTTTCAGTAGGCGCCTCTATCATGCTTTTTATTTAATCGTTGCTTTGTCCAAATGGTTAAGCATTAATAAAATTAATGTACTACAATACTCTTTTGCAAAATTTTCGTAGCCGTAAAAATAAGTTGTTAAATGCACTACCTACTAAAATATTTTCAATTAAGTTAAAGTTATATATTTAAATTCGTTTATGATAGTTGTCAAGCAAAGAAGCCATATTTCTTGTCTCGAGTTCCCGAATCAGTATTAATTGCGCATATTAAGTTATTATTAGTAATTCTTTTATTTAAATAAGATACGTGTTACGCCTCGTTATGTCGAATAGATTGCGACTTGCTCGGAATGTGAGGCTAATTTGTGATTCTGATAGTGCTCGAGTCTTTAATCAACCTGTTCTAAACTCCTAAACCTTTTTTCAAAGATTCTGTCTGTCAGGATTATGCAAAATAATGTATATTGTTACGAAGATTGATTGCTTTTTTCACGTCAAGTGGCGGTCTGTCCTGAATAAATTATCACATTTAGTTTAACACTGGTTAACTTATAGGCTGCTGTATTGTTTTCTTTGTACTGCATTCATTTCGTCATTTACTTAATTTTTTGTGGGAAAGTGCGAATTTTGCTATTCGAAAGCATGTTTTACAGTTTTTTTTGGGTCATGCCCCAAAATTATTATATAAGAACTTGGGCAAATGCGAACGTTAAATATACAATATCGCGGTAGGTACGATCGTTAAATTGCAACATCGGCTCAAATATTATAATTGTAGATCAAGATTTATTTTGAAATAATCTCGTCAACTAATTTAAACTGGATTCGAATCTCGCAAAAAATCCTAAAGTTACTTAACACAAATCTATAGGTCACAAAAACTTATGTCCGTGACAACTTGTATGAATTCCTGAATTTGAAATGCAAACGCAACGACTGCGTTAGCGCATATGAAATAGGCAAATACAAACGACCTCTGGTTGCAGTCGAATATTAAACGGAATGAGGTCGGGCCTTGGATATAATATTAGTACTTATTTATACAGAAAAAACGAATAGAGGAGACAACTAACATATAAAACACAATAAGGTGTCCTAGACTGCTCAAAACTGGCATGGAGATCAAAATGGAACACTTTAAAAATATTTGGTCAGAAGCCTTTGATCAGGTCCTGAGAGTTATACAATATATATGGGTTTTTCAAACAGCCTAAACCAAAAACTTTAACCGTATTTTTTTTGCATCTTCACTACCGAACACTTTTGTAGCCACACCGTTATTTAGTGCTCCGTTTATTTTTGTCAATATTCCGTAGTAAAAGTGTCTGCTTAGTGTTGTGCTATATTTCGTTTGAAAGGTATTGAATCAAACTTTTAAATAGTGCTTACCTATCTTTTGGATTCCATCTGGTTCGTGAGTAATAACGAAAAGTATTTCAAAGTAAAATATTAACGGCTCGCATTCCTGACCTACGACAACCCGCGGTGAGCCCGCTGCTGTGGCGACACTGCGCATCAGTTATTCACAACTTAGCGATTAAAGCGCTTAACTTAGCTTTATTACTTTTAATTTCAATCCAATCCAATATGAATTGCCTCATTTGCGATTGTAGTACAAACGACGGCGTCCAATGCAGTGTCTGTAAACAACATCTATGTTTTTCCTGTGGAGGTATAACCGAGGCTGGTTATAGAAAACTGGGAGCTGATCGCAGAGCTACATGGAGATGCCCGCAGTGTAAGCTCACGCCATCAGGAGCAGTATCTCCCAAAAGACCCGTAACTCCAACTACGGACTCATCTAAACTTGAGCTGGTTCTCTCGGAACTCCGCGATATGAAGCGTCAGTTCGCAAGCTTGTGCACAGTGGTTGAAGAACTTAAGGAAGTTAAAAAGGACATTTCGGAGTTAAAGGCGTCCTGTGAATTTACTTCGTCACGTCTAGATGATTATGATGCCAAGCTAGCTAATATCGACCGAAAAATTTTGGAAACATCGAAATTAAATGATCGTTTGGATCGTAATGAAATTGCGGTTGCTGGATTTAAGGCGGAGGTTGAGGCAATGGAACAGTGGACGCGCCAGAGTAACATCGAGATAAGAGGAGTTCCTTACAAAAAGGATGAAAACTTGTTTGTGATTGTCGAGAATATTGGGAAGGTTACGGAATATCCGATCTTGAAGTCTCAAATCAACTATATTGCTCGTGTACCTACATACTCTAAAGAAAAAAATATAGTAATGAGTTTTATCAATCGGTACGTAAAGGAAGAGTTTATAGCCTCTGCAAGAGCGTATAAGTCCTTGAAGGCGTCTGACATTGGATTCAGCAACAGCACTCAGCGGGTCTTTGTTAATGACCATCTCACTCCAACTAGTAAGAAATTGCTATCCAAAGCTAAACAAAAAGCTAATGACCTGGGGTACAATTATAAATGGGTGAAATATGGAAAAATTCACATCCGGAAAAATGATACCTCTCCTGTCATCATAATCAACAATGAAAGTGATTTAAACAAAATTGTTTAACCTATTTTTATTCACTTAATTTTCTTTTAATAACACAGATCTTAATTATTTTAATTTTAATAAGTTTAGCTCTATTTATATTTTTTACTAATCATGTTTCCGAAACTACTATTTTGATGTACCTTTATTTCTCTAATCATACTCTAATTCATACTTGTAAAACTTTTACTCACCGCCTATCTAAAATTATAATAACACATTTTAATTTTAATCTTGTATACTTCAACATGCTTAAAAGGTTGTTATACCGCAACATGCTTAAAATGCTATTAGCTTCTGCATTATTTAACGCATCTATCCTTCGCTTTTGTTCGCACCAACTAGTCTTTTGTATTCCTTATCGCCGGCCGCCTATTCATAATACTCGACTACCTGCCTTGCCGTCATTAGCCGCTATGCAATTTTGTCCTCTATTCTGCTTGCTTAGAAGTGAAATTCGCCTACTCACTTGTTTAGATTTTTTGTGCATTTTCGTAACAACTTATCAAGTGATCTATTGTATGCATAATAATTATTATTGCGAATGTGAATGTTCTTTATTGAACTCATTTTGTTTAATGCTCACGCGCGCATTACTAAATATTATATTAAATCTAATATCTCTGTATATAAATATTAATAACACTTTATGTATTTCAAATCAATTGCTTATTTATTTATATTTGATGTTCAATGGCTTCAAATAGGAAAATTAATAATCTGAACATTTACTACCAAAATGCGCGGGGTTTAAGGACGAAAACTAATTCATTTCATCGTAACGTATGTATGAGTGATTATGACGTCATATTGATAACTGAGACTTGGTTGGTTGATAGTATAGCTGATACTGAACTCTTTGACAGTAGATACGTTGTCTGGAGACGGGATAGAGATTACGCGGCCACCCAACAAAAAATGGGGGGTGGAATTCTCATTGCCACGCGCAGGGAATTGTCAGTTATGCCTCAATTTTCTTTCCAGTCAAGTGCAGAGGATTTGTGGGTGACTTTATCCTTCGGGTCTAACTTATCTGACGGTTTGAGTGGTAATTTGCATATTTGTGTTCTTTATCTAATCCAACAAAACATGGGTAACTCCTTTTCTCAACAGTTATCGAATGTTTTTTGCAATCTAAATGACATCATGATGAATCATCCTGATGATAGATATTTAGTGGTAGGTGATTTTAATATGAGCCGCATAATATGGACGCCTTCTAATTACGATGATTCACTCATTCCGAGTAATTACATCTCGAGAGATGAGTGTTTTCTAGTTGATGAAATGTCAACGTTAGACTTAAAACAATACAACGGTGTTAAAAACAGTTACGGAGTGATCCTTGATTTAGTTTTAAGCACTAACTCTTTGGGTGTTTTTGAGTGCAATGATCCGTTGTCGCTGCCTGCTGATCCTCACCACGGTGCTTTGAATATTAGAATAAATTTTCTAGAATTTCATGCACTTAACTCGGCACCACGGTTGCAGTTCTTATTTAACAGGGGCGATTACGATTCAATTAATAAGGCCATCTCAGAGATTGAATGGGAAAAAGAGCTCTCAGCAGGATCAGTTAACGATGCTGTCAACTTTTTCTATAAAACCTTTACTGAGCTGAGAGATACTTTTGTTCCCTCTAAGAGCATATTTAATCAATCCTATCCGAGATGGTACCCAGCATCTCTTAAAAAAATGCTAAAAGAAAAGCATAAGCATTTAAGAAAGTTTAATACTTACAGTAATCGTTCCGATCTTGAATCATTTAAGCAGCTTCGGGATCGTGCTAAATCTTTTGAAAATAAGTGTTATAACAGGCACATAAAGTCAGTTGAAGAATCCATCCAATGTAATCCCAAACGCTTCTGGTCACACATCAAATCAAAAAGGAAATCTAATTCTCTGCCCAGCTGCCTCAAATATGGCACGAATACTTTCAATACTGGTGACGCAATATGTGAGGCCTTCTCCGACTACTTCAATTCCACTTTCTTGTCCCATTCATCTAATCCTGGCACGTCGGATATGGTTTCGGGGGCTAATACAACGGCGACTTTAAGTTCCATAGAAGTTAGGGAACCAGATGTTCGGCGCCTCCTTAAGCGGCTAGATCCTGCGAAATCAGCTGGACCTGACCAACTTCCGGCGATCTTCCTTATTAAGTGCTGTGACTCAATTGCCCTTCCTATTACCATTTTATTTAGAAGATCTCTGTCTGAGGGTAATGTGCCCGATATTTGGAAGAAAGCTTTTATTACCCCTGTTTTTAAGCAAGGCAATAGGACTATTGTTTCAAATTATAGGCCAATCTCCAAGCTTTGCATCATTTCAAAAGTCCTCGAGAGAATCGTTTACGATCAAGTTTATGCTTGTCTGAGTCACTCATTCTGCCCGTTTCAACATGGTTTCCTAAAGAGACGCTCGACTGTTTCGAACCTGGCGCTATTTAATAATTTCCTTACGAAGACGATGGACTCTGGGGGACAAGTAGATGTTATATATACCGACTACAGTAAAGCTTTTGACCGGATTAATCATAACACCCTAATTGCTAAGCTTTTGCGTGTTGGTATATGTGGCGATCTGCTGAGGTGGTTTTCCTCTTACATCGAGTTTAGATTGCAGGCGGTAGTAGTCAATAACTTCACATCTAGCTGGACCACTGTCCCCAGCGGTGTTCCGCAGGGTTCGCTGCTTGGGCCTTTGCTATTTGATATTTTTATAGCTGACATTAATGTGTGCTTTAAACACTCACATCTACTCTGTTTTGCAGACGATATGAAAATCTTCGCTGATGTGAGATCCATAAGTGATGCAATAGCCTTGCAATCTGATTTAAATAGACTTGAGGCTTATTGTCGGGTTAACGATCTTGATTTAAACCCCTCTAAGTGTTGTTTGGTGACGTTTACACGCAAGCGAAATCTAATTTTATTTAATTACACTCTTAAGGATGCCACTTTGGTAACTAAATCTACAGTGAAGGATTTGGGAGTTCTTCATGACTCAAAACTACTGTTTGATGCCCACATTGATAGTATCGTATCTAAAGCTTCTAAGTCCTTGGGTTTTGTTATGCGCTGTGCGAAGGAGTTCTCCCTTGTTAAAACATTTAAAATTCTTTTCTGTTCGTTCGTTCGAAGCTCTCTTGAATACGCCAGTCAAATTTGGAATCCTCGCTACGATGTCTACATTTCGCGCATTGAAAATATACAAAAAAAGTTTATTCGTTTTCTTTGCTACCGTACCAAGAATTACTACAATTCATCCAATTACTACGAGCTCTGTAGAAAGCATCATCTATTACCACTTGCTCTGCGTCGTGACATCAATGACATTCTATTTCTATTAAAAATTGCATCTAGCTCGATTGACTGTCCTGAGCTTTTGGCGCAGATTTCGCTGAGGGTACCCTCAAAGACCCTAAGAAATAATTCAATTTTATCCCTCCCCCTAGCTCATACGAACTACAGGCAAAATGAATTTATATGGCGTGCCAGCGATAGCTTTAACCGATTGAGTATTGCTCTAGATCTCGATCTGTTTAATACTAGCGTTAATGCGGCGAGGAATGCGTTGAGTAGGCAGTTTTTTTCTTGATAATCATTGTGTTCATATAATTTAGACTAGTTACTGCAGTCAAGTTATTAATGTTTTGTTCTGTTTTTGTGCGTTAGTTTAAGTTTAATCTTCTAAGTAAATTGCAAGAAATTAATCGGTTCCTTTTCTAAGATTCTTATAAGGTGTAGGTAATAATTTGATATTATATAACTATTTGTGAGGACCTATAATTGGCCATCTGTTGCTATTTTCTTATCATATTTTATGTAATATAGGCTGTTGGTCTTCCTAAGAAAAATAAAATAAAAAATAAAATAAAAAAAAAATCTTGACAAAGGTTGGTCCAAGTCTAGATAAAGTTCATTAATATCACGATGTGGACCGAGATACACTAAATCCTAAATTTACTCACATAAAAAGTTATCATTTTAAATAATTTACTATTTTATATTTTACTAGCTTAGCCGCTGTTTTAATAGCTTTCAGGTAAATATTATGATTGTGTCTTACTTTTCTAAATGAAATGGTTTTAATTATAGAGTATCGTCCTAAGTAGTTTATTAATTATAAGGCTGTAACTTTATCTGAATCTTGAAACAATCAAATATTACTTTTAATTATTGTACCTACTTACACGTATTTCAAATTGATTGATTCGCTTGACAATTCAATGAAATTATATAACTTACTAGCTTTTGCCCGCGACTTCGTGCGCGTGATTAAGATAGTTGTGCATTGATTTTAACAGTCACGGATTATCAATATACCTAGGTATTTATCAGTAGACCTTATTTTATCTTAGTTTATTCTAGCTAGGTGCCTTAGTGTATGATATGACGTCAGTGAATCAGTTACAGAATAGTTTTTTTTATACCTGCCTGCCTACGTACCTAAAGATTATAATTACCTTACCCATAACATCACACATTTAAATTTTCCCATCAAAAATCATATACAAACTGGAATAACCTGTATAACGGGAATTTTCCAAAATCCTTTCGCTCACCTACACCATGAAAGGTATCTAAGTACCCTCTAAATATTGTGTACCTTTATATACTAACTGGAAAACTCTATCGGGATAATAAAAGTGCACTGGAGTTCTTCTTTCAGTCGTTTGGGCTCTATCACGCATTTCAATTTTCCTATATAAATTCCCATACAAACTTTCATCCCCTTAGGGGGTGAATTTTTGAAAATCCTTTCTTGGCGCTCACTTACACCATGAAATATATCTACCCTCCAAAAATGGTGTCTCTACCTTTAGCCGTTAGGGCTCTAGCCGCTGAATGAATCAATTTAGATTTTTATATATTTTATAGATTGTAATAATGTGCTATTAATAATAATAGTTTGATTTATTACTTTTAAAATACGATTTAAATACCTACCTAATTGTGAAGAAATTTTTATTCGAAAAGTAAACACGACCCTTTTTGTACGTTTATTAGTAAATGTTTTTTTTTGTAAGTGATAAAGTTTGTCGAACCAAAAGTAAATTATTCTTGGTAGCTCTAATGTATCGATGCATACTATTTTCGCTATTATCGAAAACTATAGTTTTATCTCTTTCAGTCGCATTGACTATGAGCAGTATGTCCGACAGTTATATCGATACCGAAAACAGTTTGCATCCATGGTAGAGCCACTAATTTCATTGAGAAAGTACCTACCTATGTTTGTTTTGTCGGATGTTTTCGCGATCCTCGTTTGTATCAGAGGAAAGAACCACGTGTTTCGAATTCTGACAACACTATAAAGTATGCGTGTATATTACAATACATATTTCAATTACTTATTTTTTTTATAAATTGCATTAATAATATTATTTTAAGAAAATTAATATATAATTATTAACGCCATTTAGAGATGGTCCACGGTTGGTTACGATTACGAAGTGCGGAAACTTATACGGTCGCAGTTGTTATTATAAAAAATTGAGCATGAGTGTAAAAGTACTTAGATAAATGTACTTAGTAAAAGGAGCTAATTTAATAAACATATCAAATTCATTAGGTATATTATATTTCTTTAGTTACTATACTCAAAGTTTAGGCATTGCATTACAATAATTATTAATTAAGTATTATCTGAAATAAAGTTTATGGTAGGTTTAAATCATTTTTTTTATATTACAGTATGATATCAATTTGGTATTTTTAACAAAAATAAATGAGTGAAAAATATTTAAATTAAGTACATCATAAGAAAATGTTAAATTGCACATTTCAACAATCTTCAGTACCTTAGGCAATTAATGTTATTAAAGTTTTTTTTCTTTTTTTTTATTAAGTCTTAATTAATTGTTATTTTTTTTCTAGTATATTATTAAGTATTGTATAAAAATAGCATTTTGAATGCAAAAATCTCAAATTTAATAATTGTTATTTATTAGATTTTTTTTATCTAACTCACCGTTGGTCACCAAAATGGCGATGATGGTCGTAAAACTGATGGTATTCATGGCTCACTACACTTGATCTTCTGATGCAAAAAGGCAAGTGGACTCGATGCTTCCTTACCCGGTGGTGGAGGCTTAAATACTACTCTGGTGCTTCGAGTGCTGAGCAGTTTTCAATGAGCCGGCGCGTCATCACCGTGAGACCTAACCCGGTGCGCGCGGCCGGTTGTCATCCGCTGCCGGCCGGTCTTTCAGGCCTGAAGAAAACTTGGGAATATGACTTACATATAACTTAGAATTGCTGATAAAAAAACCATAAGTAGTTAAAAGATATTAAAAAATATTTAATTTACTTAACCTCTGCTTATCGTATAAATTAGTTTTTCCTTTTCATTTTAATGAAAAACCTTATTTTTTTTATTTTCGCATATTTTCCATTATTTTTCAATTGGTATATTTAAAGACAGTTAAATATTAACATCTATTGAGATTTCAGTCAATAAAAACTGTGTATATTAGGCACCCATGCCAAATATCTCAGTCAGGCGTCTCAGAAATTTGGTAGGCTTTTCTGAGGCTTTGATAACATTATTAAATTTTCATCCATAAAAGGCTAAAACTGAAGGGCCGTGATGACACATTAATTCGTCGACTACGATTTAAATGGGTTTCCCTTTACCTTATTTCAGTATTGTCAGAGCACCCACCCATACATGAATTATTTCCATCTATCTATCTATCTATTCCAGCCCTTGTAGAGTCCGTCTTCGGACATAGGCCTCCTCTCTGCCTCTCCACTCTCGACGGTCTGCTGCCACGCTCATCCAATTGATGCCAGCCTGCTGCTGGATGTCATCCGTCCATCTCTTGGGCGGTCGTCCTCTACCGCGGGTATCAGCGCGGGGTCGCCATTCGAGTAGTCTTCTCGCCCACCGGCTGTGGTTCATTCTGGCAATATGTCCTGCCCACCTCCACTTTTTCCGTTCGATTTCTTCGACCACGTCAATAACTTTAGTCTTCTGCCGGATCCACTCATTCCGTTTACGGTCCATGAGGCTGATACCGAGCATACATCTCTCCATGGCCCTCTGTGCGACACGGAGTTTTTCGGCAGACCTTTCCGTCAGGGTGGTGGTCTCCACACCATAAGTGAAACACTGATTGAAGACTTTGGTTTTTAGATGTTGGGAGATCTTTTTGGACTTCATAATTTGTCTGTTGACTGCAAAGGCTGCCCAAGACTGCGCCACTCTTCGTTCGACTTCTGCTGTCTGATCTTCAAGCCCAAGAGTGATTTTATGGCCAAGATAGACATAGTGTTCAACTGACGTGAATTATTTCCATACGAGTACTTAAATCTAACGCCTTATTATAATTATTTTTTCTATTAATTAGATAACGCATAAACTAAATACATTTGAAGATAACGATAAAAAATTACTAGAATTGTGCATTATCAGGGTTCTAACTCCGATTTGATTCACACAGTGAAATGGCTTTGTGTTTCGGAAAACACCTTTAAATATACTTACATAGAAAGGTGCGAGTATTATCCGAATCAGTTTTGCCTGATTGAGTAAGTGTTTATCTAAGTTCTTAACATCACGTAAAATTGTTAAGTACCTAGTACAAAACTAACCGACACATCGCTCAGTCCCTCGATAATAATTTCGTAAGGCTTTTCTTTGTATATTATGAAATTTTGACTTCTGATATACCTACTTATTTTGTTTTATGTATGATTAAACATAGCCATAAATAAGCATAACCATAAATTACTTTTAATCTGACAAGAAATATTTTTTTCGTGTATGAAAGGAAACTAAAATTATCGTTAATTCAATATACGAAGTTTTTATTTCTGTATAATCAATTTAAAAATGATCGTTGTTTATAAGGTAAGTATAATAATAGCTGGTATCAAATACTTCTTTTAGTTTTTCATATCTGTATGTTTACTCATAATTAAGAACTACCATTTACATATTTAAAAAAATACTATCTCTACTTTTCCAATATACATCATCATCAAGGGTATTTTCAACACCAATTATGTCATACTATCACATAACACCTCACGCTCGGATCGTTGAGGGTTAAAACGAAATGGTTAAATCTTTTGAACAATAGATAAAAACAAATCGGAGAGATGATGTCAATTATTAGGACTAGTTGAAAAACATACTCATTGACTAGGACCAAAATAAAAAATATTACTGCTACGTCCATAATCGACGCCTATTGTTAGTTATACAATGTTAGACACACTGATGTAATTAAAGCATAGTGCTATATAATACCGCGAAAATTCAGAAATCATTTTAATCAACTGAAAGTTTTGAGCAAATTACTAGTACTTATTAATTTTTTTTCGAGAATTATGATAACTAAGAAAAGTTTAGGTACTTAATATTTTTGCCCAAAAGCGTCCTAGTTAGTATATAAAATATATAAATCAATACATCTTTACTATAAATTACGTTAATGAAATATTTCAAAAGGAATTTAGAGAAATAGTGCAATTTTAGAATTTATACTTATAGGAAATAATTGCTTGATTTATCAAAATATTTAATTTTTTTCAAGAATATACCTGTAGGTAATTAAAAATAACGAAAAATCTGAAAAGTATTTATTGTGAGTGCACTTGTTTTATTCCACAACATGTTTTATTCAAAACACACATTTGATGGTGTTTTCAAATTTAGTGCGCGAGAAAATCATAGTGGTGGGTGAAGGGTTGACTTACAAACCAAAATGTATAGGTCATCATCATTATCATCATATCAGCCGCACGAAACCCACTGCTTAGGCCTCCCCCAAGGATCTTCACAACGATAGGTCCAGCTTGGCCCGCATCCAGCGGCGCACCGCGACAAGCACCCTCACGTGGGTCCCCCACGGAGCATCGCCCCGTGCGCGGTCGCCATTCCAGAACCGCCCCGCCCCAACCAACATCGGTCTTCTCGCTATGTGTCCCGCCCACTGCCACTTCAGCTGAGCAATGCTTCGAGCGATGTCGGTTACTTTAATTACGTTACGTGTTACGTTAAGGTATAGGTAACCAATACTGATTTATTTCGAACCATAGCGCACGTCCTCATTAAAAATGGCTTTATAATGGATTTCTCTATAGGGCTGCCGCACCACTGCCGCGCAGCACTGTCGCACACTTCTCCGGTCACTTCAAATTAAGCCGCTTTTCATAACATTACGGTTCAATTTGGAGTGCACTGCTGCGGCACCACTGCTGCTGCTGCCGAGATCGGACTCATACCTTAAGGCACAATAAAGCGTACGAAAATGCCAAGAACCTTTCGACCAATATCGGAATCGTTTGCAGCCGCCGTAGTGGTAATTCGGCTAGGAGCAACACACCACCAATTTATACTTAAACCTCGAAAAGATAGCAATTTTAAAAGCTAGAAAATACATTTCTTTACAAATTCTAGCTAGAGACTACGACGCCAGACGAAAAACTCGGAAAGTTGATATGGCCAATAAATCTAGAAAGTTACATAGTTTGGAAAAAAATGGGGTAGTGTTTAAAAAGAAATCCACAGTACAATTTTTTTCTTTATTTTGTGACTAAATCGGTTTGGAAATATCTGGAGAAGTTACGACACATTTTATGAAAGAAAGAAAGAATTCTAAAAGACATCTTTGAATTAATCTTAGAAGCTAGGATAACGGTAGGGTTACGAAATCTAGAGTAAGATGTCAGTTTGAAAAAAATCTCGTGTAATTACGACATCGATTTAGAAAATATTGTGACAAAAGTAAGAAGAAGAAAAACTTTAAAATGAACGAAATTTAATAAAAGAAAAATCTTGAGAAGCTATTAGGTGTATTCTTTGCATTTCGAGAATCTAATAAATGCGTTTGAAAGCTACGGCAAATATTTGAAATTTTCTGAGATGCTACGAAACTTGTTTAAAAACATTAGCTACGAGCTACGACATCTGTTGAAAAAGAAATAAGGAAATGTGACGCTGTTTGCAAAAATCTCAAGATGCTACGCAGGGTTCGAAAGCTATGACACATTTATTTGATTTTTTCGGAGGCTACGAAACTTGTTTGATAACAACTGAAGTGCTACGGTTTGCAATAGTCAAGATGCTACGAAAATTGTTTGAAAAAATGTTTTGAGACGCTATGACATCTGTTTCCAAATACAGTCTAAAGATGCTACGAAAATTGTTTGAAACGCTACGATATCTGTTTGAAAAAATAATCTAAAGATGCTACGAAAATTGTTACAAAATTTTTTAGACGCTACGATAATAACTCTTTGAAAAAATAGTCAAAAGAAACTACGAAAATTATTTTAAAATTTTGAGACGCTAGGTACGATATCTGTTTGAAAAAATAATCTAAAGATGTCACAAAAATTGTTAAAAAAATTTTGAGACGCTAAAATATCTTTTAGAAAAATAATTTAAAGATGCTACGAAAATTGTTTGAAAAAATGTTTTGACCCGCTACGACATCTGATTACAAAAAATTTAGAAGCTACGACCACCTACGACGATGATCGGTTTAGTAGTTAAGACGTGAAGGCGTAACAAACAAACAAACAAATAAACAAACAAACGGACTTTCGCATTTATAATATTAGTCCTTACTAATATTATAAATGCGAAAGCTACGAATGCTACGAATGAAAAAAAAGCTTTTAAAAAAAGTAAAACCTCCTTCAAAACCCTTAAAAAACAGCTCTATAAAAAGCAAGAAATAATGTTCAAATCGATTAATTAAAACACGTCTATTGAAGTCGGGTGGAGCTGGAAGTATTTTTTTTACTTATTGTGATGTTTATATTCTAAAAGCCCCACTCGACTTCAATAGACGTGTTTTAATTAATCGATTTGAACATTATTTCTTGCTTTTTATAGAGCTGTTTTTTAAGGTTTTTGAAGGAGGTTTTACTTTTTTTTTAAAGCTTTTTATTTTAAACTTTTTTGTGGTAGGTATGTAAGCGATGATTTTATAAAATAAAACGTTAAGTATAATGTTTCACATTTTTCAATGGTAAACCCCGAGTAACTCAATGTCCACAGGTGTTCCGTTGGGTCTTCGCAGTTCAAATCTAGTCCAGAATGTCCTTGACAATAATAAACCTACCAATATTTCAATCACTGTACAGTTCCTATTTGATTTTGAGGAGTTCCCTCGTGTATCTTCAAAATCCAAAGTCCAATACCAATGACAATAATATGGAATCATTCTTAAGGTGTCTTCTTTCAAACAAAAAAGAATTGTCTAAATCAGTTCATAAAAAACAAAAAAGTAATGGTTGAAAGTCGGTCTCAATTCATATAAAATGGTAACGAAAACGACAGTATTTTCAAGATTACTTGAAAACTACTGAACCGATTTCAAAATTTCAAAAAATGGGACCAACTTGGGAACAAACCTCATGTTATAACGTTTGAATCGTTTCAATCGGTACAGCCGTCTTCGAGTAATCGGTGTACATACATATATAAAAAAAAATATACGCGACGAATAGATAACCTCCTCCTTTTCAAAGTTTTTGAAGTCGGTTAAAAAAAATAGAAACTACCTCTGTTTGCGAAAAATATTTAGAATCAACTACATTGCCGGAAAGTGTTAGCTAGAGTCTGGCCAACGAGTCGTGTCATCTCAAACGCGCGGCAAATTTAAATTTTCGAAACTTTATTCACTCAAAATACTGCGAAATATCAATTTTATCTTAGGTACATACACCTTGACAAAAATCCAAGCTAAAACAATTTGATGAAAGTCTAAAATTGCTATTTCGCAGTATTTTGAGTGATAAAAGTTTCAAAATTTTAAATTTGCCGCTAGTTTCAGATGACACGACTCGTTGGCCAGACTCTACGATAGGTGTTTGAAAAAAAAAAAAGAGTAGGTTAGGTAGGACCTTGAATCTATTGCATAACACAATTTACTTAAGTTTTACGAAATTTGTGTAAAAAGTTCTTTTTAACCGACTTTAAAAAAAGGAGGAGGTTCTCAGCTCGTCGGAATGTTTGTTCTTTTTATTTTTTTATGTATGTTACTCGATTACTCGAAAACGGATCGACCGATTTGAAAAATTATTTTTTTGTTTGATAGTATATACTTCCAAGTTGGTCCCATTGTCATGAGGTCAGGATCTGATGATGGGATCCTGGAGAAATCAAGGGAAATCTTTAAATATTATAAGCACACATATAGCACTTTTGGTATTTTTATGCATTTGCTTTCGAAAAGT
This sequence comes from Agriphila tristella, assembly GCA_928269145.1. NCBI lineage: Eukaryota > Metazoa > Arthropoda > Insecta > Lepidoptera > Crambidae > Agriphila > Agriphila tristella. The sequence goes on along the minus strand of OV743440.1, from coordinate 23,932,676 downwards.
ACTATTTTGGTGAAGTGGAACTGATGATGAAGACCATAGATGATCATCGGAATTATTCAATACTTACTAAGTATTTCACTAGTGCGATATGATTACTTTTACATGGTTGCCAGGCTATTTATGCTCATCGTAATGCATATGGTGAAGTGGAGCTGATAGTGAAGTACCAGAAGAACTCCTCAACAGTAAACGCCCCTGCTTCGGGAAAAGCAATATTTTGTAAAAGGTGATGAACATTTGACATAAGGCTGTTGTAACTTAGATAATATCGTCACTAAATATTTACCTACTACAAAAAAGTTTAAAATAAAAAAGTTTTTTTTAAACAAAACCTTCAAAATGCCTTAAAAATAACCTAAAAAAATAGCTCAAAAACTGCTCTAAAAAGCTAGAGATAAAATATTCAAATCTGCATAATTACGAACTCGAAAGTTTGTACGCATATCTAATAATAAACAACGTCTTATGAAGTCGGGTGGGGTTTTAAACCCATGATTAAAGTTTAGATAAAAAAAAAATCCCCCCCCCCCCCCCCACCCAACTTTAAAAGGCGTTGTTTATTTTTAGACATGCGTACAAACTTTCGAGTTAGTTATTATGCAGATTTGAATATTTTGTTTCTAGCTTTTTAGAGCCATTTTTAAGCTATTTTTAGTAATTATTGACGTTCAGATCGGTAGAAACAAAACTCAAAATGTTAAGTATACCTACTAGTTATCCTGCCAGGTGATCGGTACCATTAGCATATCAAATTAACTGCACTTGTCGTTGTAGGTAGGTATAACTGTATTAAGGTATAATATAAGCCCACAAATATATATTACCTAAATATACAGCGTGAAATTTTTATCATTTGGTTCCCGCCGTGGGGTGGTTCCACTCATGATTACTAGCAACTTTTACTATGGGGCCAACTCTCCTGCTCGCAAAAAAAAATCAGCTGTTCCATACAAAAGTGCAGTACCTACTCGACCTTAATGTATGGAACAGCTGATTTTTTTTTGCGAGCAGGAGAGTTGGCCCCATAGTAAAAGTTGCTAGTAATCATTAGTGAAACCACCCCACGGCGGGAACCAAATGATTAAAATTTCAGCGTGTATACATACCCATTGTCGTATCTAGTGAGATACGACAATGGGTATGAGTAAAGCTGAGTCACACGGTGGAAACCTCTGATATAATGTATTTCATAATTTTCTACGTACGTAGCATTACCTTCACATCATACGTAGCGTTACGTAGTAGTGACGTTTCCCGTCTATATCTCCATGTAAGGAATTTCCCTGTAAAACGTCATCATAGGGTCACAACGCTATAGTTGCTATACAGAATATCATTCGTAATGATGTGGTTTTGTAAAACTGAAACTTTGTTGCCAAGGGAATTATATCTTTAGATGAATGAACGTAAATTTTCATGTCATAAACTTATTTTTTCTCTACGTTCGCTTTACCACAGGTTTCAGAATACCATGAAAATCTTTTTATTAATATTGCTGACTTTTGGATTCGATTTCATCGTGCTTCCATTCAAGAAGTTGTTCAATTGAGGTTATAGTTCTTAGTTTTGAATTAGATAAACAGTTTTCATGTACAGAAATATTTTTATTGCGAAATTTAAAATTCAGAAAAAAAAATAGGTCGACAGAACTAACACTTATTATGTAATGGAATCGTTGAGGAGCTCGGTGGTGCAGTGGTTTAGTGCCTGGCCCAACGAGGGTCGGTCATGGGATGGGTGACCAACATTTTTTTATCTCGAGCTCCTCCGTGCTTTGGAAGGCACGTTAAGCCGTTGGTCCCGGCTGTATTTGCAGTCGTTAACACTCACCAATCCGCATTGGGCCCGCGTGGTGGGTTAGGGCCCATCCTCCTTACCACCCATAAGGAAGGCCTGTGCCCCAGCAGTGGGGACATCAAAAATGGCTGATGGATTTGTAATGGAATAAAGTAACCGTTGAGTTAACTCAACTTAAGTAAATTAATGTCACACTCACAATTTATATTTTAATTTAATTATAGTTTATTCAACCGACACGGTTTTTGAAACTTGCTTTATTGTTTATTTAACTTTTTTATCGTCACTGTAAGCTATTCATAAACTTAACCATTCGCTTGAAACCTGTTTCGCTATGGTGTTTTCAATCAAGCAAAAAATACTCGTACTTAATACATCTCCTAGACTAGAGTGTATTGTCAACCACACCACTGGACCACACCACTAGGGTGTCATTTCACCACACCACCGTAGTGAAGGAAGTTCTAAATCCCGCTGCCGGTAACGATCAATTACGATTGTCAATTTTTTCGTCAATACCATTGTTGGACCAATGAGGACTTTTCAAAGTGACATTTAAAAAATAAAAATAGTAACTAACTAAAAATAAAAAATAGTTGATGGAAAGAGATGTTTCAAAATTAGCGTTTAACTAAAAAAACGGCCTGTACCAACGAGGAAAGTAAGCGCTCGCTGGCTGACATCTGCCCAAAGAGAAAAATTTTAGGATTACATCTGCCGGCCTACCTGAGTACCTACATACTCTTCGAATATTAGTAAAAAAAATACATTGAGACATACATTTTTATCAACACCATCTATCGAGCCTACAGCTTTTTGTCGTTTTGAAAAGCCGTCATTGACAATCGCTTCAATTGCACGTGTTAAGCTGGAGCTTAAGGATGACGGTGCCGTCATATTACGGTCGTAATTTAGCGGCGTAGAACATTGTCTATGTAAACAATACGGCGCGGTTTCTGAAGTTACGGTGTCGCCGTATTGTTTACATAGACAACATTCAACGCCGCTATATTACGGCCGTAATAATGATGCCACCGCTATCCTAGGAAACCCTAGCTTTAGTATCTAAACGATAAATTTTCGCATCAATGGACGTCAATAACGTAAAAATTGACAATCGCAAATGATCGTTACGGTGCGCTTTAATTATTTTTATCATTTAGTACAAAGGCGTCGCAAGGCAAGTTAATATTAAAGAGGATGAGAAAAATACTTTTTCACTCCTCATGCTCGTAAAGTTCGTCATTATGTTGGGTATAGGCTGCATAAAATCGCTTTTCATGCTCTAGAGCATAAAGTAAAATCTTCGTCTAAGTTCAGACTTTAAGACAAAGGTCGTTAGCTAAACAGCCACACAGGCAATTAAACTTAGTTAAATAAAATTGTTATTTTCTTAATTTTTATACATAATCCATGTTATAATACTTTTTTAATTTTGAAATATTTTTTTTTTCATTTTTTGAATATGGGTATCAAATGAAAGGCCTTGATGAGTACATTCCAAAATTATATGATTTGTCAGCAAAATTTTATTTTTTTTTATTTTTTGAATATGGGTATCAAATGAAAGGCCTTGATGAGTACATTGCAAAATTATGTAACTGTTACTAAAATCTAAAAAAAAAAATTTTTTTTTCAATCTTTGAATATGGGTATCAAATGAAAGGCCTTGATGAGCACATTCCAAAATTATATAATTTGTCACTAAAATTTAAGAAAAAAAATTATATTCTCAATAATTACTAAATTTTCAATTTTCAATATTGTTGTTTAATTTCCTCACAATCGAAGTGAAAAGCAGAGTGTATAACTCGTACATAAAACCCATTTTATGCACTTGTTGTACAATCTACTATAGCTATTTTGCAGTTGGCTACATTTTTTTGTGCAGTACGTTAGTACTATTATTTATTCTGTGGTGCAGTGGTAGGTATGGTTACCTAAAAGAAATAATTGACCGAGCGAACACGAAGTGCGAGCGAAGCGTCTCTGCTTCAGCTTGGGCAAAAATTCTTTCGTATGTCTGTATGTTCTCTTCTACAGGTCGCATTTCTCAACCGATTCTCGTGAAAATTTGTGAGCAGGTTCGAAAATTATATGGAATTTTTTTGTCGAGCCAGATTTTTATAATTTTTCAAAATGGCGGAGATATGTTAAAAAAACAGGTTTTTCGGCTTTCCAGCGCTGTCTGTTCTCCTCTACAGGTCGCATTTCTCAAGCGATTCTCGTGAAATTTTGTGAGCAGGTTTGAAAATGATATAGAATTTTTTTGTCACGCCACTTTTTAGTTTTTTTTCGAAATGGCGGAGATATGTAAAAAAAAACCTATTGCAGTCCAGCTTTCCGGCTCTGTCTTTTCTCCTCTACAGGTCGCATCTCTTAACCGAATTTCGTGAAATTTTGTGTGCAGGTTCGAAAATCATATAAATTTTTTCAAGTTGAGACAGTTTTTCTAAATTTTTCGTAACGGCGGAGATATGTAAGAAAAATGTATTTCAGTCCGGCTTTCTGACGCTGGATGTTCTCCTCTACAGGTCGCATTTCTCAACCGATTCTCGTGAAATTTTGTGAGCCGGTTCGAAAATAATATAGATTTTTTTTGTCACGCCAGTTTTTGGAAATTTTTCAAAATGACGGAGAAATGTTAAAAATACATATTTCAGTCCGGCTTTCCAGGGCTGTCTGTTTTCCTCTACAGGTAGCATTTCTCAACCGATTCTCGTAAAATTTTGTAAGCCGGTTTGAAAATTGTATAGATTTCTTATGTCAAGCCAGTTTTTCATTTTTTTTCTAAATGGCGGAGATAATGTAAAAAAATCAAATTTCAGTTCGTATTTCCAGAGCTGGCTGTTCTCCTCTACAGGTCGCATTTCTCAACCGATCTCGGTGAAATTTTGTGGGCAGGTTTGATAAATATATAAAAAAAAATTGTCGAGACAGTTTTTCGAAATTTGTGAAAATGACGGAGATATGTAAAAAACCATATTTCATTCCAGCTTTCCGGCTGTTTGATCTCCTCTACAAGTCGCATTTCTCAACAGATTCTGGTGAAATTTTGTGAGTAGGTTCGATAATTATACACGCTGAAATTTTAATCATTTGGTTCCCGCCGTGTGGTGGTTCCACTCATGATTACAAGCAACTTTTACTATGGGGCCAACTCTCCTGCTCGCAAAAAAAAATCAGCTGTTCCATACAAAAGTGCAGTACCTACTCGACCTTAATGTATGGAACAGCTGATTTTTTTTGCGAGCAGGAGAGTTGGCCCCATAGTAAAAGTTGCTTGTGATCATGAGTGGAACCACCACACGGCGGGAACCAAATGATTAAAATTTCACGCTGTATATTATATATCCACAAATTTATAAAAAAAATACTCACCCATTTTGAAAAATGATAAAAATTAGAAGCACCATCTAGCTGCAATACTCACGTACCTACCTACTGTGTGCTTTGAAAACTTCATGGCGACATTTTATTTTATTTTTTCGCGAGGTCTACAGCTCACGGAGCCACTAGTAGGTAATAATAAAACACTTTTATTGCACACAAATACAGAAACACATAGTAAAGAGGAAAACACAATCAACAGAACAATAGCACACAAAAGGCGGCCTTATTGATAAATAGCAATCTCTTCCAGGCAACCCTGAGTATTGAGATAATAAGAGAAAGGAGCTGGGAAGGGGGGGTGTGGGTGCAAATAAGGAAGGGTAGAAGATATAGATAGATTAGATACATAGAATGAAATGATGAATAGTGTATATATGAAATTAAAGAAATTGCAAACGGCGCGTCGCTTACAATCTTTTTAGTTCACCATACCATTTGGTAGGTCCAGTGGTGTGGTTGACAATCCACGGACTCTTCAACCACTTTGTAATTTGATCCTACCAGGTTGACCGGTTCACCAGATAGCTCTTCAATTCAATCTGTATTGCATTTCTTTGTAAACAGTGTTGTTTTAATATAAGTACATTTCATCCGCTTACCATTGATAGTAAGGCAGGCTCAACTTAATTATTTAAATTGTAGTTCAGTCAGTAAAATTACGGGTTCGCAAAACATTAAATGGTAATAAGCTGTAATTTTGCAATCTGACTTTGATGTGATTATAAAACACTAATATAAACGAATCCAACTAAATTTACGAATACAAAAAAATACAGCGTAGTTGTAACTTTTTTTGTTGGATTTACATACACATTCAAATTATAGTTCCAAATCAAGCAAAAAGTAAAGAAAGTATGTAATTAGCAATTTTGCTAAAGCAATTAAATAAATTAATATTTTGGTCAGTAAAGTAAAAAAAAATTAGTGAAAATTAGTTGGATTCATTTACAAAATGACAGCTAGCAATCTAACGATCAAAAGAATAAAGACCGCTATTGCAAATTATTTCTATTTCGTCATACTAGCTCCCGTAATTTTACTGAACTATTGTAATTAAGTAACTTGATGTGAATGTGAGTAACATTTGTTTTTCAGAAAAATTCCTAAATAACTCAAACAATAAATAAATAATAGTTTTTTTATGAATCTATGATAATTGCCCGTTTCCTGAGGTAGGTACTTAATCGGAGGTTAAAAAGCCAGAAAAGAAAAGTAAACTCTCTCTACTGAATGAAGTACTGCTCGCGCTATGAGTTAAAAACTTTCTTGCCTTAAGAAGTAGGAACAATTTTCAGAGATTGAAATAAAACGTTGAAGTAGGTAGTTAGTAAAACATTGTCTTTTAATAAAGTACGTTTACAAAATATAATCGTCACTTGCATTTTAATGTAAACGACACCTATAGAGCGGTGCAAGTTGTAAGCGCACGATCGGTGTTATAATAATATAGATCCCCTCCGACAAACTGGCCGTGCGCAATAATTTAGTCAGTTTCTCCATAAAAAGTGGTTTCTATCTCTACGTGAAATTTTCGCCGAACCGTTATCGCCGCACGGTACCTACGCCTCGCACGCCGCGACTAGACTTCTAGATGTGGGTACAAAGATATTATTGTCATCTTTCGAGAAACCACCCACTTGTGTAGAATTAAAATAGTTAATTTACTCCTCTACTTAGATAACATTTTCCTGAAAATTCATGTGCCCTGCGTGTAGGGAATTCGATCCCGGCCCTTATTTCTGATTTCGGGATTACACTTAGGCAATCCCGGGATATTATTTCGGGATTGAAGATTAAAAATTCAAATTTTCGATTTCGTCAAAAATCGACGTACTTTAATCAAAATTTTAATGAAAACCAACATATTTTACGTTACAATACACACCTAGCCAATCTAATCACTAACTAATCAAAGTTAGAGTCAAATTAAGTTTAGTTTGACACTTTTTATATATAAAAAAATATATTTGAAAAGTGAATAAGATCTTCATTTAAACTTCAATAAATTGGAAAAAAATATTTAACAAACTATGCAATTAAAGATAATTGACAAAACCTCTTTTAACGTCGACCAAATAGACGGATTTCATGTAAAAACCTAGTTAGTATCTAGGTAGTAAAGTAGTTTCTTAGCAAAAACTGATTTATAATAATATTCATGAGTTACAAAATGTCTCATTTCTAAATAAACTTGAAGAATGTTCATACATTTTTGTTCAGTAGCAGTAACACTGAAGTGTATCAGCACATAACCCAGTGAGAGTTACTTGTCTTCATTTTAGTTCAAAATAAAAATAAAAATCCAAGAAACCATCGCAAACCCGCTGGATTAATTTGTGTTGTTTGCTTGGAATGCTGCTTGAATGAAATACGGGTTTTCTTGTATTTTATATGATAAATGATAGGCGTGCAATTATATTGAGAGCACTGGCACTGTGCGTTTAGCATCACGCACTATATTTTGCAACCATTTTTAAATTGATTAACCAATCCCGAAAATCCCGGGATTATGAAAACTCAATCCCGAAAATTTCGGGATTGAAAAACGGTCGGGATCCCGGGATCCCGAAATCCGGGATCCCGGGATCGAATCCTCTACCTGCGTGCCTTCAGCATAAAATTATGATTCACACATCTGAATCGAATTAAGTACCTAGATTCTCTTTTGTAAAAAAATATAATAAGTAAGTAGGTATATCTAAATGGTAGCCGGTAGGTAGGTGGTAGTAGTAGGTAGGTTGTCAAATATTCAGTATTCAGTATTTTATTGCATCCATAAAGTAAATACATGTTGGTAATTTTATATATAGAGAACATTATGGACCCGGTAGGGTATAGCAATTAAAGGAGAAGACGCCTTATTAAAAAAAAAAATTACAATTATTAGTATTTCAAAAAATACATAGTTTTGAATTGTGTATGGTCACATATAAGTCACAATAGGTATAACTAGTATGGTATTGTTAAGTATATTAGTATAATATTATTCTATTATTTTAAGTTTATATTGCGTAAGTATGTATATCTTTACTCATTTATTTTATCATTCAAATACTCTTTTACACTATAGTAGCATTTATTTAATAACATATCTTTTAGGCTTTTGTTAAACAATTTGTTATTTTCTTCATTTATTAATTTTTCAGGCAATTTGTTATAGATTCTTATAGACATATTATATGCACTGGAGGAGCACAAATGTAGGCGAGCTGTTGGAACTTTTAGCTTATTTTTATGCCGTAATGTATACTTTGATTGGACATCTTTTCGTTTAGTATATAACTCTATGTGCTTTCTGACAAATTTGCAGATTTCAAAAATATAAATACAAGATAGGGAAAGGATTTTAATTATTTTAAAGGGAGGTACAACGTGTTACAAAACAACCCCTAATGCCGAATATGGTAGATAAGGATGGTCTCTATTTACCATATTCAGCATTCGGGGTCTTTTGTAACACGTTGCATGTATATTATACCTAAAAATAAGAATTTTACCGATCGATTTATATTAAACACACTACGTACCCATTCGTAAGCAACGCCTCAAGGAGCTATTCATAAAACCAGTATGTCTTGCTAAGCTAAACTCTATGCATATTGAGCTACTACATAAACTCTAGATTCCAAGGTTTTGCCATTAGTCTAAAAACAGTATCGTTGATAATTATGAGCAATATTCTTTGTGCTAATATTAGTTAACTATAGTTATTGGACTTGTCTTTGGAATCTGAATTTCTTGACCTCGTATTATGTCAGGATACTAGATCAGTGTCGATTAGTATCTGTGGCACAGAATACATAATGTCTGTGGTCTTAAAAATCACACATAGTTAAAAAAAACCGCTCAAGAGCGAGTCCGTTCATCATTACTTACATGATAATGAATGAACCCAAAATGGGAAAACCGTTTCTTCGGACCGTTAAACTGAACAATTTTTACTATGGGACACTCTGAAATCGCGAAAACAAAATCGGCTGTTTCATAGAAAAAAAATTACGAAAATATCAAAATGTATGAAACAGCTGATTTCTTTTTTTACGATTTAAAAGTTGGTCCCATAGTAAAATACCAAGTAACATACGAAGTTCACAGGGTCCACTAGATGTCAGGAGCTGGGAGTCGCAGTGGTTTAGCGCCTGGCCCCGCGATTGCAGAGGTTAAGCAACGTTCGCAAGGGTCGGTCATGGGATGGGTGACCAAAATTTATTATCTCGAGCTCCTCCACGCTTCGGAAGGCACGTTAAGCCGTGGGTCCCGGCTGCATTTGCAGTCATTAACACCCACCAATCCGCATTGGGCCCGCGTGGTGGGTTATGGCCCGGCCTCCTTATCCATAAGGAAGGCCTGTGCCCCAGCAGTGGGGACATAAAAAATGGCTGATGGACTAAACGCTTCCGATTACTGTTTAAGGCACGCGCTATATCAGTATGCAGGAGTGGTGTCCCGTCAAATAGCATCCATCACACTAGACAGGCGGGGCCTGGCGCCTATAAATCATGTACTCTGCCTAAATTAATTGTTAATGGGCTGTATGGACGTGTCTAGTGTGATCAACTCGAGTATAGTCACATCATAACTTAACTTCGTCTGTCTGACACTATGAATATGGTTATGGGCGGGGCTAATTTATTTTTAAACAAAGGGTCAGTATTGTTTTTATTTGTAATGAGGGAAGTCCAGGTTACAGACGGTTGGTCTGGATGCTGAGATTGCTGTCTTGGACAGCTAGACAAACAATATCCCCTCTCTATCAGAATGACCTTTTCGCTGAAAGACAACTCACGTTGGATGACATGAAAGCAAGGTACCTAGATAGCCGAAAGACAATTCAGCTACATGACTTAAAAACAGAGTGCCCATTGTTGAGATATTAACTAAAAAAAGCAATAAGAAAAGCTATGCTTCATTATAAGCACAAAAGCGGTACAAAAAACGCGAAATAACACCCTTTATCGATATGCAAAACATTCTTAGGCAATTGTAAAAAAAAACTAGTTATGGAAACACCAATTTATGTATGCCATCATACATAGTGGTTTAAAAGAGTAGGTACTTTGCTAAAATCTCTGTCCTACAAATTATACCATATTAGCTTCCGCTCGCGACTTCGTCCGCGTGGGTGGATATTCGAAAAATCCCTTTTGACCGGCTTAAAAAGTATCCTATTTTATTAACACGTTTTTATTAGGTTGCTTTCGCGTTTGTTTCTCCGCAAAGTTTGCGAACGATTTTATCCTAGCTTCCCGATGAGCTAGAGACTTGAAACTTTGAACATAGTGACCTATTGGAAGGCAATGCAATATTATGGTGTCATTGAGCTGATCTGATGATGAAATCGGAAGAAGGCCACAGGAACTCTATGATGAAACCATACAGCCCCATCGTGTTTGGGCTCGTTAGCATCGTCTTGACGAGTACTCTAATGGGAGACGAGGTCCAGGGTCTGATGATGAAGCCGAAAGGTCATGCCATAGAAACTCAATATTGAAACCGTGCAACCCCATCAAATTTGGGCTCGTTTAAATCGTCTTGACGAGTTCTTTGTTGGGAAATAGTTTCCAGGGTCTAATGATGGAGCCGGAGGAAGGCCATAGAAACTCTATGATGAAACCATACAACCCCATCGAGATTGGGCTCGTTTGAATCGTCTTGACGAATACTTTGTTGGGAAATAGTTTCCGAGGATCTGATGATGGAGCCGGAGGAAGGCTATAGAAACTCTATGATGAAACCATACAACCCCATCGTGTTTGGGCTCGTTAGCATCGTCTTGACGAGTACTCTAATGGGAGACGAGGTCCAGGGTCTGATGATGAAGCCGAAAGGTCATGCCATAGGAACTCAATATTGAAACCGTGCAACCCCATCAAATTTGGGCTCGTTTGAATCGCCTTGACGAGTTCTTTGTTGGGAAATAGTTTCCAGGGTCTGATGATGGAGCCGGAGGAAGGCCATAGAAACTCTATGATGAAACCATACAACCCCATCGAGATTGGGCTTGTTTGAATCGTCTTGACGAGTACTTTGTTGGGAAATAGTTTCCGAGGATCTGATGATGGAGCGGGAGGAAGGCTATAGAAACTCTATGATGAAACCATACAACCCCATCGTGTTTGGGCTCGTTAGCATCGTCTTGACGAGTACTCTAATGGGAGACGAAGTCCAGGGTCTGATGATGAAGCTGAAAGTCCATGCCATAGGAACTCAATATTGAAACCATGCAACCCCATCGAGTTTGGGCTCGTTTGAATCGTATTGACGAGTACTTTGTTAGGAAATAGTTTCCAGGGTCTGATGATGGAGCCGGAAGAAGGCCACTGGGACTCTGTAATAAAACCATGCAACCCCATCGAGTTTGGGCTCGTTTGAATCGTCTTGACGAGTGCTCCGATAGGAGATGGTATATTTTTAGTCTTAGCTCGTTAACTAAAAGGCAGAAAATAAAAATTTACTGAAAAAAAACTTTTTTAAAAACACGTTTTTAAAACGGATCAAATTATTACAAAAAAAATCGGACTAAAAACATTAAAACGGACTAGTAAAAACAGACTAAAAAGTAAAAAATAAATTTTTCTGTAAATATTTATAACCCTATACCTACAGAAATTTTAAATCTAAAAACGTGGGGCGCATGCTAGAGACAATATTATGGATGATAAATTTTACAAAATGCGCTCACGTTTTTAGATTTAAAATTTCTGTAGGTATAGGGTTATAAATATTTACAGAAAAAAATATTTGTTACTTTTTAGTCTGTTTTTACTAGTCCGTTTTAATGTTTTTAGTCCGATTTTTTTTTGTAATAATTTGATCCGTTTTAAAAACGTGTTTTTAAAAAGTTTTTTTTTCAGTAATTTTTTTTAATCCAGGCTGTAAACTATCTGTGTGCTTTTTATCCCAATCGTTTAGCCGTTTTTGCGTGATTGAGTAACAATCAATCAAACATCGTAATTTCACTTTAATTATAAATAAGTAGGTACTTAGTAGGATGGGACAAAATCAAAAACATTGGTAAGTAGGTACCTAGCTAAGCACTGTGTTATGGCATAAGACTAAATTTATTTATTTTTATTCTTATGGTTATGGTAGGTAATTAATCAGAAACAACCACTGACACGGTCCCACTAACGTCCAGTCCCCCTAGCATGACCACAGAAAAGCGATTATGATATTATTACGATTAACTGTCAAAAGACAAAGGATTTTGACAGTTGAGTGTCGATAAGCGCTATATCACGCAATATAGGTATATCTATATCGTGTTTTGGTGGTCATGCTAGGGGGCAGACGTCCCTGTTTCATCTCTCATTGAGATAACAAAGAAATGTTAGTTTTTCTGAATTGACTCAGCTTTGATTGAACCTGCGGTACTTCTGAGATGCTGATACTACGAAAGCCACTCGACCACGGAGGGTGTCGATTCTGAACCTTTGATCATCATAATCTACACTGTTGTTATAGGCATTGTCAGATTGAAATAAGTATTTCAATCCTTTAGACGCATAATAGGTACCACATACGCAACAATATTTCAATTAATTGCATAAAGTGGGAACAGTGCAATTCCCAAACCGTAAACTTTTTGGAAAATGGTCAGTTTTCCTATAATGTGTCTCTCGAAACGTATTGGACATTGTTTAGCGCCTCTTCGTTGTCATGTCGATTGGGTACCGATAGACGAGTTCACTCATAAAACCTGCATTACGTAATGGTACTATTTGGATTATTTAGACAATTCATAGAATCGCACCAAAAAAGTCCTTAAGTCTATCCGCACCAAAAAAGTCTCTTGTAAATCTATCCATTGATATGGGACTGGCGCAGGCGCCAGCACAGTGCCTGATTTTCGTGACTGATACCTACGTATGAATATTTGATGGGAACCATAATAGGAACACCGGAGGAAAATCGAACAGACACAAAGTACATACCGTACGTACGTAATTAACGTAGTAGATTAAATACTTATGGTATGTAGGTAAATTTTTTCAGGTCAGTGAGGTATGCTCAATGGTATGGTGAATGATGATCCATTTGAAAAGTCCCACGTTTAACTAACCGAAATTATAGCTATGTTTATTATCTTAAACCTTTAAACGAGCAATTCTTGTATGTATATAAATTTATTTCTGTGATCTTGGAAACGGCTCTAACGATTTCGCTGAAATTTGGTGTATGGGGGTTTTCGGGGGTAAACAATCGATCTAGATTACTCTTATGTTTGGGAAAACGCGTGTTTTAGAGTTTTCATGCGTATTTCTTTCGACGCAGAATATGGTCGCTAATTTCGTGCCGGCCACTGTCCGTCTGGTCCAGCGTGCTAAGACGCGGACGGCAAGAAACGAGTGTTACGAGTTCGAATCCCGCTCGGTAACCATACTTTTGTTTTTTTTTATATGTTCAAGTTTATACATATTTTTTAATTTTTATTGTTTTTAGACAAGTTTAAAAAAAATATTTAATGTTTGAGATAACAATGTAGATTATCACGTAAACACCACCATATTACAATAAATAGTAATAACCGAGCAAAGCTCGGTCGCCCAGGTACTGTTACTATAAATGAGTTACTGACAAGAGCAAAAAACATTATTTTATCAATCAGTGCTTTTTGTACCACGTAGTGTCTGTTCGCTTCATAACTCTGTGTCTGTCTACTGTCTAGAGCCGTGTCTGGCGATGACGGTCACAAGTATTTTATTTTATTATTGGTGACTTATTATACTTATTATATTCCATTGGTGACATGAGGTTTATTACCGATGAGTTTGGTACAAAAATGGCGAACACATAGAGATTAATCAAAAGGCTTAAAAAATTGGAGCGCGTTATCATTATCCCAGAGTAGTCCAAGAGCAATGTTCTTTGTGCGTTTGTCAGATCTAAACATAATTAAACAGATTATAAGCTTCACCTATGCAAGGCAGACCCATAGATCCCAGGATTCCCGGGTTCGGTTTCTAGACGCACACACTCTTTGTTAGAGAATGTAAGCAGATTATCTTAGTAAAATCTATTACAAATTATAACAATATAAATGGTTTCGTGTGTAGCAGAGGTAAGAAAACGAGTTAGTTTAGTATAGCCAAACGTAATCATCTATTCAATAGGTATTACATACTTTATTTTGGTAAAAAAATATTTATTACTTAAAAAGGGCAATTTGATGATGAAAACATCTTACAAGGTGAAACCAATATTTTGGCGTGATTGCAGACTTAAAATTTAACGTAAGTACCACTGAGGTATAACAGTAGAACGATAGTTCAGTGGTAAGCCTATTATCTAGTACCTATACGTTTAGTACACACACACACACACACATACACGTACATAATATTCAGTGCTAGAGCGCGTCTCTCTTAAAATAATTATAAAGGTGCAAGTTGGAGACACGCGACATGAAGCCGCGACGTGTCGCCGCCTCATGTCGCTACGGTCGTGAATTCGAAGTTTCGAACCCGACCGCACACCGCAGCATCAGTCCTATTTTTTCCAAATAATTATTATCTTTTATAACACTGTTCATATAATTTTTGTGAGATGCATCGTACAGTGCGGGATATTGGGCCACGAGATTGTACAGTTTATCTTCAGAATCGCTTTTTTTTTGCAAATTCAACGTTTTGTAGCTCCAACTTCACCAGCGCTACTGATGTGCGGTCGGGCGCAACGTCGCGACCTCACGTTGCGGCTTCATGTCGCGCGCTTCGGAAGGTATTTCATAGAAACATACGACAAACCAGTAGTCGACGCGACATGCGGCTTCATGTCGCGTGTCTCCAACTTGCACCTTTAGGGTTATGATAAAGCAAGGAATGGTTCCAAAAGCGCGAATGGAGCCGAGTTGTGTGTGACAAAAATGTACATAATAATATGGCGGCGGGAGCTCTATTTGGAAAAATATTACAAATAAAAATAAACCATATTGCTTTACAGCACGTGTCAACACAACCAAAGCTCTTACTTTAACTAGCCCCTTAAATTAAACAGTTGTATGTAATTATAACTTTTACTGGATGAGGCTGGCACAGGACCGTGAGGAATGGCGCTATAGAGAAGAGGCCTATACCCAGCAGTGGGTTGATGTGGGCTGAATATGATGATGATGATGATGATGTAATTATATTACTTAAGTAACATAATTAATACTTATTTGTAATAGTGGCAATTTTCAGATTATATGTCTACTATGGGCATTTTGTGAAGAAAAATTCATAATTCTGCACTGAAAGAGCAAATCAATCAAAATAGTAGGGAAAACCATTATCTTAAAGCCCAATTCACACATATCAGTGAAGTAATAGTTCTGCCATGGCACCATGATCATTCTTTTTTCATACATTCTCTATGAACTCGCCGGCACTGACACTGAGAGCACAGTCTCGTCACTGACAGGTGTGGATGCGATGATAGAGAATGTATGAAACAATTATTATTACCGTGGCGGTACTGTACTGTGACTTCACCGAAATTTGTGAGTCAGGCTTACTAGGATCTCTATTAATAGCTCTTGTATTTTTTAGTTTCCAATTAATGAAAACGTCTTTACCTACACTAATTTAATTAAACACTTCAGAATAAGCAATGGGCTTACTACTAAGCACTTTGCTTTTACTGATTATGCTTATTGCCAACACAATTTATCAAGTAAAATATACCTAAAATTATCTAAAACTAAGCACCTATGTAAAAATAAAAATATAACTTACCAAAATACCAAATAATCAGAAAATAAACACATTGGTTGTGTTATATTGTGCTCCAAAATGTGCACATGATAATATCTATTGCTCATATTACAATATAACTTTTCCTTAGACCAAACTGTAGATATCATATGGGCAATAATAAATTACATATTATTTGAATAAAGACACAAAATGATGAGTTATTAACAAAAAAATACAATCTGATCCACACTATTAGATTTTTTTAAGTTTTATACACTAAGTGCATTCGTAATCTACCATTGTTATTTAATACTCCATTACTTGGTTCAATGACTATAAAAAGTTTCAAGGAAAGATATTTTGTCATTTAATCTACTTTTCTTTGTCAAATCTACTGCAGCTGATAAAGAAAATGGTATTTTGGTATAGACATGACACGACCAAGTCATACTTTAACACTAATGGACCAGCCCTACTAGCATGTCCACCGAAATGCAATATGATATAGGGATCTGTACTTTTAACTGTCAAAAGACAATGGATTTAGACAGTTGAGTATCGATAAAACTCTATATCACATGATACAAATTGTGATACGGTGGTCGTGCTAATGGGGCAGTAATGTCTTTTAGCTCCAGTCTTTTTTAGAACAACAACATAGAATGACACTTATCTGAAAATCTTTGTAAATTAATTTGAAAACATTAAAATAGAAAATGAAGAAGTCGTACAATACAAGGCTTATATCTTGAAATCGGATGGGGATTGCGCAGAACGCATATTTTGGGCAAGCGTAGCAGTGAGGGGCGCGGGCGGCGGGAGAGGGGCGCGCGCTATTGGTCGCTCACAAGAGCACAAGCGCGAACTTATCCCCACTCAGTCGAAAACATTTCAAGATATATGCCTCGTACTGTACCTACCAAGTTGTGAAGTTGAATGAGAGAAAACTTCTGTCACAGAAACAACTGGTTTCTAAATTCCTCGTTCTTGCCTACAAACAAGTGTGAGTAAACATGCAGTTCAAAGACTACAGTCAGAGTTTTGCAATTGCTTCTCAAAAAGCCTCTTCATTTTATCTGGCACCGGCACACCAGAGTGAGCTGGTTTGGGACGTCGCTTCCACGATGCTTTTTTTGCGCTCTTCGTAACACTTCCTGGCAATGGCACTGACCTATTCTCTTTGGGTTTTGGGGTAGCCACTTTCGGAACCGTACTGGTTCGTCGTCTTGATCCATCAGCAGTATTGACACCTGCAAGTTTGAAAAAGGTAAAAGTGAATCTTTTACATGCTATCCATAAAGTAGATAGGCAGATACATTTGGATTACTTTAACGTTTTATATGTTTACCCGTGGTGCAATAATAATAGTGTTTACCTATTACAGGAACCTTTTTTTCAGTTGTTTGTTTTGTCGTCAGGGTCTTTTTTAAAGTTGGAGTTTTAGTTTTCGTACCAACGTTTTTAACGATAGTACGTTGCACTTTAGGAGTAGCTTTCGATATTTCTCGAGGAGCCATTTCTCTCACCACAATTCTGAGTTTAAATACCAAATAAATAATTGAATTCAAAATGAAAATAGAAATCACAACGAAAAAGGTGACAGTTTTATTTCAAATCACAGATTATTATTTACAACACACAGTAGGGGGCTTACCATCAGCAAATAAGAAACCATCCTTAAGCCGTTCAGTTCAGAAGCAGGCCCTAAACAAAATTGCTTAAATCGGTACCATGACCGTCTTTTAGGTAGGGATCCGCAAAAAGTATCGATACTTGAGTAGTATCGATACTTTCGTTGCGATACCTAGTATTTTCGTACTTGATACTTTTGTTTCGATACTTTACTAGGTATCGATACTTTCTTATGTACTCGATACTTTTTACACTTGACTATCTAATCTTCATAAAAAATTAGCTCAAAGTCGACCAAATAGGCACCGCGCCATTGATAAAGATGGAACTAGTCTATACCTTGCAATTCCAGTGTCTTTATCCATTCAAAAAATGGAACGCGATCACTGACCTCTATTTTATTTAATGGAGGACAGTGAGTGAGATGAAAACGGTGTACCCTAAATTATGTACCATGTATGCCATGATGCCATCAACATCAAATACCTAACAAGACCTGCCTTTATAAAATCTGCAAGAAACCGTCTCACTAGTTCACGCGTCAATAAATTATTATTTACTCCCTCGATACTTTTTTCGGGATGTAAGGTAAACTATGTCCTTCTCTGTACCCCTGACAACCTGGATGCAAAATTTCATGATGATTGGTTCAGTAATTAAGACGTGAAAACGTAACAAACAAACGGACGTTCGCATTTATAATAATTATAAGTAAGGAAATAAGGATATCTGATTGTAACGAAAAAGATTAGGGTTCGCATTAGTATTCAGTATTTACTTGTTAAGTATTGTGCTTGTATTCTTAATGCAGACAGAATGTAGTTTTTTTTATTATTGCTTAAAACTGCTTGTTTTTAAGTTTTAAATGGATTGAGAAAATTTGTTACTTTGTGGAAGCCCAGCGTGCCATTTACTGCACTTATTTGGGATTTTTTTAAAACGTTTCCCGATGCAAAGGAAAAGTACTCGATACCGAGTAGTATCGATACTTTTGATCCGATACTTTTATCGGTATCGATACTTTTGTTACGATACTTGGTATCGAGTAGGTATCGATACTTTTGAAAATTTGCGGATCCCTATTTAGGTGAACGGCTTAAAGATTGTTTTAACTCAAAGTGAACGGTTAGTTTGTCTCTGGTATGCTTTGTCACAGATCACTAATGCTTTGTAGACGATGCGAAAACGAGCTAGCCTATACAAATCGATGGGTGCATTCTGTAAGACAAATCTCTGAGTCATCGATCGCCATAAATTTGTTAACCTTGGAAAGTAATTTGTTTAGAATATTCATTTACTTTTCATGGTTAAAATGTACTTTATGGCGTTCGATGACTCAAATATTTGTTTGCTGACCCAATTTATCGCTTATTATCCCCGCCAATTGGTAATGCACCTGGCGGCCATGTTTTTAACCTCAAAAACAAAAAACAATTTGTAAATGTTTGATATACCTAGACCCTATCTTACTGAAAATAATAATTCAATAAATAATAATTATATTAGATTACCTATTAAGAATTTTCTTATTTCATGGCATTTTTAGTTGAGGATCACGTCGATGTGGATGTTAATGTGACAAGGTTCTTGCGAATTACCAATTTGCGGGGATAGTATATCTCTGTCTGCCGAGACGTTCTAAATTGATGAAAAATAAAATAACGGTCACTTACTAGTTTTTTTTAATGAGAACATTGCAAATAAAGTATCACAACTTCATATTTATTTTTAAGTGCGATTTACTAGGTGCGTGCTCTAATAAAATGTCGCAAGTCAATAAAACAAATTAAAGTTATATTATTTAGGTTTTTTTTATTTTCAATATCTTTTCACACCATTAGTTTGTTAATTACATCGATATAAAATAAATCATTTTCTTCTTTATTTGATTATTATTATTCATAATAACATAAAATGTAATGCAAATTAGGTACTTATTTATGGGGTCGCATCTCTCATCATTTCTTTTTATTTTAGTGATATTCAACAACAAGGAAGTCGTCGCGTTGCCTTTATCAAGTTACATAATTCACTGTTAAATAATAAACATTAAAAGAAATTCACAAATCTTCAAATTCTCACACCAAACTTATCTAAATACACTAAACAATTTTGAAAAAGCTGATCACGTAGGAACTTTTTATGAATTGCTTTATTTGACATTACAGACGCTATAAAACAGCTCCCAAACTGTCAAACCGTGCGTCGTGGTACGCTTCGTCCATACATAAAAAATGGTGAACGGTTTAAGAGCGTGTATTAAAGCAGGCCCTCCGCAGGCCTGCTAAATCGAGGTCATGGTACGAAAAAGTAATGCCATTCAGTATAAGTCCTGCTATAAGAGCTCATAGTAAGGCCCCAGAGCAGACAGACAGAACCAATCCACAACAAAAGTCAAAACATTAAGCCTCGATTACATACGTCATAGCCTTCTTTATTTCCAAGCCGTGAACATAAGTTTGGCAACGTCTGGTCTGTTACTGTCAGTTCGTGGTCATGTCGTCCGCCAGTCTCCATACTAAATGTATGGGAATATTTCAATTTTAAGAGGTCGATATTTTTTTCATAGTAATCGTGTGAGGTTTAAAATATCAAAATAATTTAGTTCTTTTATTGAAATGCTTTGTATATTAAACAATAGGAAAAATATCAATGTTAACCAGGTAAAAATGGCTGTCAAAGATGTCATCTTTTTTGTTGATTTTCTTCAGCAGGGAGTTGATTAACACGCCCTCTAGCAATAAATGATATATCATTAGAAAGGTCTTTTAAAGACAAATATTTGCTTTTAATATACTTAATATCAATTGTTAATACTTTTGAAGTTAAAGGTTATTAAAGTATAAAAGTGGTTTATTGTCTATAGGAGTTGATCTACTCCACCTCTAGCAATGAATGATATATCATTAGAAAGGTTTTCATATGACAAATATTTGCTGCAAACATACTTTCTATTAATTGTTAGTAATTTCGGAGTTTTAGGTCATTAATGTTAAAAAAATTGGTCAAGTTTAGAGCGTTATAACTCTGAAAGTACTAATAGTTGACGTTTATAGTAGTACAATAAAGTGTTTCAAATTTAAATACCTTTCCAATGATGTAAGATTTATTGCTAGAGGAGGCTTAGATCAAAATTAGCTCATCGTACTAAAGGACCCCCGAAAAGTTCAAATAATTTGACTCAAACCTTATGTTCTAATAAATAAATAATAATAATAAATATAAAACTTTATTGAAATAATCTAACATCACAATTTACAACTAGTTTAAACATAGATAATATAGGAAAAACAAATAATAAATATTTTTTTAAATTATTTTATACTATGTGCTTGACCACATGCGATGTTGCCGTTCTGCTCAACTTCAGGGCTTGGAAGATATAGAAGGCTATGCATACGCCGATTTAGCTTCCTAGCTAGGAACCAATTTAGAGTTGCCACCCGTATAAATAAGTTCAATTTTAACAGTAAATTTGCACAAATAACGGAAAAGTCAACATTTTTTATGATTTTTTATGTTTACTTTTCCGTTAAAGTGTTAATTCAATTTTAAAATCGATGTTATTGTACAATATTTTATTATATAATACGGGTGGCAAGGCAACCCGAAATTGGTTCCTAGCTAGGAAGCTAAATCGGCGTATGTAATCGAGGCATTACCGAAGGGATTTGCTATTCTACATCTATGCAAAACATAGACTATTTTATAAATCTACTCTGCCGTTCTTTTTTTTGGGCCGCATTTACAGCTTGACCATAAAGAGTTGACAAAAATTGAGGGCGCCACTTACTATGTAAACACGTCAAAATCACGAATAAATTGGCAACACTTACTAAATTTTGTACTGAAAAATTTTGGTTCCATTTTATTTAATTTCAACTCTTTATGGTCAAACTGTACACGACAGGGATAACGATCGTTCACACGAGACGAGAGCGCTCGACGTTTTAACTTGGTTTTAACATACAAAAGTAGTGAACCCATCCGTCGTGTGAATGCGCCCTAAATGGATTATTTAGTAATGGCAACACTGTTATTTTTATTTTAAAACGGCAACATCGGAATTAGCGTCCATCTTTAATCTTTTGATGTGTTGTGTTGTTAGAAAAATTGCAAAAAAAGATTGAATTTATTGAACTCTACAGCTATTTTAAAACAGAAAAAATAATAATCAGTATATTGATTGCCTGTTATCGTAGTAAACTTCACCTTGGTATGAAACCTTATAGTCCTTTATCATAAGTGTTACAGTATCACTATCGTATGTTCCACAAAAAGTTTCACTTTATTTTCTTTGCATTGAAGGTGTTAATTAATCAATCAACGCCCAAATGTATTCATTTGGTTTCTCGTAATCATTATTTCTGGGTAAAAAATAAAATTGTTTTCTTTTTTATTTTCTGCAGCAGATGAAGTGTGAACATGGATAGGCTGACTCAGTTGCGAGGTGAAGCGGGAACCTCAACCTCTCGGGATTCCACGCTCGACACCTCGTCCCCACCGAGCGAAGCTTACATGACAGCTAATGAGACCTCTTCCAAATATTTCTCTTTATCAGAGGTGGACTCCACATTTGATATCACCCCAATAAAAGATGTGTCTTCCGCCGTAGCAACTGAGAGGACGATTACTGAATCTGATAGATTGATATCCAACTTGTCTCCAATCGGAAAGAAAAACGACTTCTTAGATAGCTACAAAATTGGTAAACAAATAGAAGCTGCTAACATTTTGTCAGGTGGGGTGGATATTTTTGATGATAATGATAATTCATATGACGGTGATGAGCTTATTATTGATGATAATGTTGATGGTGAGGATAAAAGCAACTTGGATATGAAACTTACAGACTCTCCGATAAAGGAAGTTGATTCTGCTGAATCAAACCTAGCTGAGGCGGAACCGGTGCTGACAAAAGATACAACAGAAGTTACTCTTCAAATAGATGGAAAAAATGTTGATGCCATCGATATTGGCAATGGGTTGTACCTGTACAGGCGACAAGGACAAGACGAATTGGCTGCCGTTCAGATAGATGAGGATCAACAGCAACCAAGCTACAAATTTCTTAAAGTGCGGTGAGTTTTTATATTAGTTTTTAGATAAACTAATTTTTATTAATTAATTCATCTATGCCAGCACGGCAGCATGCGGCCGGACAACAATATAAAATCTATTGTCTCATTTTCCAAGTTATTGTTAATTTTTTTTTTATTTTATTAGCACATTAAAATTTTCTGAAATCTGCTTTTTCTGAATTGTCCAAATGCCTAATATAGCATTATATTTCTAGAGTCTGCAGGTGATAACATAAAATAAAAATGTGTCTTATATGTCAGACAATTAGAAGTTTTGTGGAATAAAGAAACTCACAAACATAAAGTCTGTCCATCCTTACTGGTCTTATTTAGTAAACAGTTTTTGACAGTTGTCATATGTCTTTTAAACTTAAATCGTTAATAAAAAATTTGTAACTAACTATATGAAATTGATATTTATTATTAACAAATTTATTTTGTAATCTATGTGTGGAAAACCATTTGTTGTATTTTATAAATGGTTATTTCAATAAAGAGTTGGGTGAAGATTGTTTACCATATAAGACAAGTAAGGATGAACAGACTTTACATGAACGCTGAACACAACACACTCTTTTTGGGCAGTTGTGTTAAAACAACAGTAATAGACACATTTTTAAAAGTAGACCTTTTTTAAGCCGCTGATAACATAATACTAGCAAATTTTAGATATTCTGAAGTACCCAGCTTTCGGCATAATTCACTTTTAATTCATCAACGCACAAGCGGTCGCCGGACAACAATAGTAAAAATGGTGACAAAATATAAACATATTTTATATTTACAATGTTGTATGAAAAGAAAAATAGTGACAGTTTATTTTTCTCTAAAAGCAGGGGTCGAAACTGGTCAGTAAAGTCAGTTTTTTAGCTACCTATGTTCATTTTTATACACTTTTTTATTATTACTGTTTGTTTTTACTCACTCACTAAAAATCGTGCTGCCTGACCGATTGTTTTTACTATAGACAGACAAGAGTACAAGATTAGTGGATGAAACTGACTAAAAGTCGTGCTGCACCGCCATTTGTTTTTAATATAGACAGACAAGAATACAAGATTACTTGAAGAAACTGACTAAAAATCGTGCTGCGCGGCTGTTTTTTACTATGGACAGACAAAAAAGTACAAGATTAGTGGATGAAATTGACTAAAAACCGCGCTGCGTGGACGTATTTTTACAAAAGGCAAGCAAGATTACAAGATTAATGGATAAAACTGACTGAAATTTTGGTTTCAGGTTACCACTATTCAGTGTAAATACAATGAACCAAAGAAAAAACTTTCTTTTTTCAAGTGGCAATTTTCCGGGGTTGTGTGTTGTATGCATGGTATCTCATCTAACATATTCGGCTTTATAAGGCTATTTATCGCCTGTATAAGAGAACCATTTAATGGCAGGTCAATGTTTCCTAGTTGTTTAGAAATATATATAAAAATAACATTGTGAATGCTAAAAATCTCAATAAAAACATTGTCAACTCTGTCAAACTCTGTCTTTAACCCCTCTTTTTATACTCACTACACATTTAAACATAGAAATTAAGTCAGTAATAGGTCAGTATTTTTGAGTCTTAAGCCCGCCAGTAACGATCAATTGCGATTGACAATTTTTTCGTCAATACCATTGTTTGAGCGATTGACAATTTCTTTATACGCACGCGTAAACGATCAATTTTCGCATCAATGGGCGTCAATGGCGAAAAAATTGACAATCGCAAATGATCGTTACCGGCGGGCTTTACAGTCAGTAAAATCAGTATTTTTGACGCTGCAAACAGTTTCAACCCCTGCTAAAAGTTTTGGCAGAAATGTGTCCTCTACTATTATAGGTATAAAATTACCAATATGATAAGTTGCTAACTTGATATTTTGAACTTCTAGCTAGGCAGGAAAATGTAGTTGTTTTTAATGTAATATTTAGATTAATAATTTGTAATCAGTGAAGCAGAAATCAAACATGTTATTTATGCTGGAGCTGTGGCTGTAGGCATTTTCTTATTTTTTTTATCCAAGCAGTCATGTGCTGCAGCTACTTTGGATGCCAATAATGTATGTTTATAAATCTATTACTTATAAAAGTGAACTACTTTGTTTGTTTCAGTGAAAATGATGAGGGAAATCTAGAAGTTTATGAAGAATTTCAAGTTGAGGTCCCCAAAGAAGTGGTAAGTCATACATACATACTTCTTGTCATATTATAGCTTGAAACCCAGTGTTGGTGTAAGGAAGACAAAGATCGTCATATTTTCTCATTGGTTATTTACTGAAAACATTCACAATATCAAAAATTAGTATAGAAATCCATCATGAACTATTACTATTTTTAAAACTTGTGTTTCAGTACTTTGAAATTATTACAGACTATTATTATCCATTAACTTTACATGTACAATTGATATTTCCAACCACAATAAAATCGACTGGGTTTTTCTGAATGCTGATAACAGTTTTAATATTGTTTTACCTACTCAAGAATGTTAAAATCAATAAGTTTGATAAATAATAAATAGTTTAGTAGTCATATCCAATTAATGTGATTTATACAATCGTAAACTTAATGTTAATCTCTGTAAAACGTTACTAATTAATTCATAATTCTAACAAGAATTGCTTTGTTTTGATTTAATTTTAAATAAATTTCTTTTACAGTTGTGAATATTTTCCAATTAAATTTGATGTTTTTATGTGCTAAACTTTCAGCCTGTTCAAGAAGGAAGCTCAAGTGAGGCGAGTGTGTCGCATGTGCCTATTAGAGATATTAGTGATGTAACTTGTAACAAAGCAACTGAGAGAATTAAAATTCATGATGAAACTTTGGTGGCTAGTAACATAGAAAAAGATTCAAATAAAGATAATGATGCAAAAGAAGTAAATGGCAAATTGATGAAATTCTGTGAGTCTAGAAAATCTCCAGTTATCGGTAGTTTTACACCAATGACATATCATTCAACACCAAATAAGGAGGGCATTCCACTTACAAAAACAATGGTAGATTTGCAGCTTCATCCAAACAGACATTCTGACAATGTTAAAAAAACAATTGAAGTTCACACTGATAATGCTAAGCCTAAAGTAGATCAACTAAATAAAATTGCGAAAGAAAGTGAAGACAAAACGAAAGTAGATGAAAGAAAAGTATTGGAGCAAAATAATAAATTAAATAATGAAAAAGTTGACTCGACAGCAGAAAATGACAAATCGGATGAAATAGTAAAGATTGAGAAAATAACTAGACTTGAAAATAAAGAGGCCAAAAAAGAAAGAAAGCAACAATCAGATGAATCAACAAGTTTAAATAAGAATATATTTAGTCAAGATGATGAAGATAAATCTAAATCTCTTGAAATAGCTTCAAAACCTGCACTTGTTATGTCGAAACCACCTACAAAACAAGTAGCAGAAATACCTGCATCTAACAAGCTAAATGAAGAAAAATCGGAAATGATCGTTATTACTGATGATAGTAAACAAATATCAGAACTATCTACAAAAAAACATGCACCAGAAATTGTTGCTATTGAAAAGATATATACAGTAACTTCGGATACGGTAGTTAACATTCATGATACCAATCAATCATCTGAACAACCTACAAAACAACACGCAACTGAAAATGCTGCTACTAAAGAGTTAAATGAAAAAGATTCGAAAAGAAAAATTACTACTGACGATACGAATCAAATATCTGAACTACCTACAAAACAACAAGCAACAAAAAATGCTGCTAATGAAAAGACAAATGACGCTGGTTCGAAAACAGACGTTAGCACTGACGATACATATCAAATATCTGAAGAAATCGAAAGCCACAATATAGGCTCTGTCAATAAAGAAAAAATCGCAAGTAATGTTAAAAATAATTTAGAGGCTGAAGTGGTAGCCAGCACTATGCAGAATGAAGGTGTATGTGACAATACAAATAAAAAATCTGTTGGTGGTACTATAAAAAAAGACAGTGAATGTGCTGATATCAATAAAGCTGTAGATGTCGAAGAAATTGTTAAAAATAACGAATTAGAAAATTCGTGTAATGTTTGCCCAGATATCACTGAAAGTACGCGTAAAACAGAAAATACTAGTGAACTGAAGGAAGAAGAGAAAAATTTGAAGGATAAAATAGATGCAAGTGTTGCATCAAAGCTTCCTAAAGTTGAAAACGAAAATAAAACTCCCGAGGAGAACAAAGAAAAAAGTCCGGTAAAAGCAGGTGTTCCAATGATCAATAAAGACACTGATTCAAAATCGTATAACCTAAATGAAAATAGTACCAAATTATTAGATGATACAAAAAATACATTGGAAAATAAAGTAAATATTGACGATAAATCTAAACTATTACCTATTGGTGCTAAACTTACTACTGACTCGACAATTATAAAAACTGTTGAAACAAAGATACCAAGTAAAATGGATCCTCAATTAGGACTTGCATCTGTTGCAGATAATATTAAGAAAAAAGAAACTGTGAATAAAGGTTCAAAATCTACATTAATACAAAATGTTACCCAAAGTAAGGATACTACATCAGTTAGAAAAACATTGCTTAATTTTAATGCAATTACAGAACAAAAGCCTATAGGCATTAATCACGCAGCCGTTCCTTTTGGCAAATGGACAGAAGCAAACAGGCAAGCGTTTTTGAATAAAATAAAAGAAACGAAAGTACCTTCGAATAGTTCAAATGGCAAGCAAATAAAGAATTCAAACGATTTAAATCGCAGAGATGTATTTAAAAAAACTGATAGCCACAAACAGGTTCATACAAATATTCCATCAGCTAAAGTTCAAGACTTTGGTTGCAGCAATAGGTTGCCTGTCAAAAAAGAAGCTTCCGTGTTTACAAGTAAGCCTGTCGCGCAGGACAGCAAACTTCCTGTCAAAAACGAAACATCTTTACTATCAACAAATCCAACAATCAGTAAAAAGATTGTTAAACAAGAATCTATTTCCAAGTCGCAAGCAGACTCGGCTATTTCGATTGTAGAATCTACAGCTCTTACGAAAAAAGAACAAACCCAAAGAAAAGAAATTAATAACCAGGACTTAATCGATAAGACTATCGAAGATATAATAAGCAGGGCTCTGCCTATGAAATCACAACCAGATAGTGGCCAAGATGTAATGACTGAAACGTTAGAAGCTTTACAAAACAATGAAAATTTTGATGAAATTGAAAAGAGAATGAATGAGTTGCATGGTTTTGCTGACGAAAGATCCCCTGATTCAAATTCACAACAATCTGAACAAAAAACATTAATTAAATCTGATGTTCAAAAACTGTCGTGTAGTACACAAAGCAAAATACCCAATCTTTTGCCTTTTGCAAATAAAAATCTGCGAAAAGGTGTAAAGGAAAATATAGATAATATAGACTCTGAAGAAGAAGAGGTAATAGAACATGAACCAATAACAGGCGATATGGATTTAAATAAAAAAGAAGCTACAAAAATATCTGAAAAACATGAGCAGTTGGGCACTGATGATTCCAAGAAGGAAGCCATTATAACTGAAAATGATTTTGATAAATTTGTTAGGCGAAATTCTATTACTTATGAAAACTGTATTACTGTAAATTTTGATGGCGATGAACCCGTAGTTCAAACTGTTGTACAAAAAGATACTGTTTTGAGGACTTATTCTAAACAAGATCGTCTTGATAATAATAAAGGATCTCTCAAACATGACACGTTGAAACAAAGTACTGCTACAAAACCCACTCAAAATGCGTCTCAAGCTGTTGAAGAAACAAACAAAAACTACCACTCAAAAGTTAAAATGGCCTATCAATCTGCTATGACAGTGAAACGTCAATTAGAGCGTCCTATCACAATTATAGAAGATAAACCGGTAAAGGTTTTGTTTATGGATAGTTGTGCGGAGTTTATGCCGAAACATTTAAATGCACACGGCAAAGAATTATCTCCTGCTAAAAAACAATTGCCAAGTATTGATTTGTGTAACAGTACTACAAGTGACTCACTTGATTCAGATATATTAGAGTTAGATGAAGGAAAATCGGCAGAGACTAAATCAAAGACGAGACATCAGAGGAAGCAAGTTTTAACTCCTGTAGAAACACCGGAGCTAGAACTAATAGAACCTGGTGATTTAGGGATACAAGTTTCACCAAAAAAGAAAAGGAAGATGGAAGAAAAGATTGAAAATAGTCAAAAACCTCTTGTGCCTAAAAAAACGTATTTACTAGGACGTGGAGCCACAGCTGAAGATGAAGTTACTAAGCCACACGATAGGACGAAATCCTTTGCTACAGAACAGACAAATGCTGACAAATTTGACAGTAATCATATTTCACACAACACTGCTTCTGCTATTGATAATTTGGTCAAAGCTGCTGAATTATTAGAAACCCAATCTGAAAATCTCAATCAATCTTCTATTATTGAACCTAATGCTGATACTCCCCAAAAAACGCCCGTAAAGAGAGGTAGAGGTCGTCCTCGAAAGTATCCTTTGCCTGAAGGTGCTGCTGATAAAAGTAAAGTTGAAACTCCACAAAAGAAGCCGAGATTATCTGATTCAAAAGTTATTGAAGCTAGAGATACAGACGAGGATGATGATGACAGTAGTGATGGAGAGATAATAAGGGAAAATTGGACAATGGGAAAAATTAATGAGAATATAGTTTGCCCAATTTGTAACAAGCTATTCCGTTCAGAAAATGTTGTTTTCAAACACGTGAAACATTGCACTGGACCTTCCCCAAATCGTTCAGATTCTGGAAATAAAAGCCCAAGAAGGTTTAGGGAATCGCAGGATTCCGAACCAAAATCTGTTGACAGCATATTGAGTGAAACAGAAACAGATGACATAGAAAGTACCCGAAAAGACATCCGCAAGAAACGTAAATCGAGAGAAACGACTCTAAAATCAATGTCTTATAAAGATGAAAGTGTCACAGTTGAAGAAGCTGTTTCAAAGTCGAAACCAGAAGAAACAAAACATGGGGAATCTAAAAAATTCACCCTAAATAAAAGCAAAATTTCGGATCATAAAGCAAATAATTTGATTTGTGAATTTTGTGGTAAAACATTCAGGCAGCTCTCGTATTTGGTTAATCATAAATTGCAACACGAGAAAGACGAGTCGAAAAATCGTGAAACAGAAATAAAAAGTTCGAAATCTGTTTTCAGTTGTGAAGTATGCAAAAAAGAATTTCGAAAATTACACCACTTGGTACAACATCGATTGATTCACAATCCCAGTGGTGCTTCATCTGCTAAATTATTAAGAAAAAGTTCTGCAGAGCAAATTGAGAACAGAACTTCCAAAGATCACGATATGGGTAAGCAAGGTGATGATACTAGCGCTGGTTTTCGCTGTGAGCCATGCGATAAATCGTTTAGGAAATTGCATCATTTGGTAGAACACAGGGAAACTCACGACGGTATAAATAGACAGAAAAATCCAACTGTGTCAGCACCTGTGGAGAAAGCTCCACCTCCACCGCAATGTGAAATATGTAAGAAAACTTTTAGAAAACTGCATCACCTAATAGAACACAAAGAACAACATCTCGAGACAAGTTCCGAAAAATCGGACGATAAAAGTGTCAAAAGTTCTCTCTCCACTAAAGATATTATTCACGAATGCTCACTTTGTTATATGGTCTTCCCTAATGAGCACTCATTAAATAAACATACAATTGTTTGCCAAAGGAAAAAACGTCAATCTGCTACGAAACAAAACAAACCCTCTAAAGAATTTGAGCAAGATGATGAAAATAACAAGATTGATAAATTAGATGATGACTTCGAAAAAGATAATGAAGTAATTATTGTGTCAGCAGAAAGCATTTCTGTTAATAAAAATGTTCAAAATATAGATCTCCATACTGACAACCATACAAAAGAAGAAAGTAAAGCTGATATTGCGAGTTCTGCGGTTGTAGCAAATATTGATGAATCTGCTGAATCTCCAAGACGTTATGAAATAACTGAAAAACCAAAGGACTTAAACACCAATGTCATAAAAGAACTTGAACCTGATGAAGTAAAGAAAGTAACATCAGATATTCCAGTAATTCGCAAAAAGTCAGAAGAGAAAGAATCATTAAAAGTCACAGAAACGCTGAAAAAGAAAGCAGATAAGGTAGCTCCAACGGTGTCTAAACGGCACAAACCAAATATTCCATTGCCTGTTGTTGATGGCGTAAAATCTATGGAATCTAGTGATGACGATGAAGTTAGATACATGTTTAATCCTGATTACAAAACTGATGAGAATGTTAAGGGGAAGGTATTTATGAATATCAGGGCCAACAAACGCAATTCGCTTCAGATTGAACGCCCTAACTCAAAAGATCTAGTAAAAAGACGAATATCTCTCCAACATCATACCAAAGTCCCTCGATTAAAATCTAAATCAATCCGAAGCAAAATCATGTCTACTGATACACAGCCAATCACCAAAAGTTTGGCCAAAACCGAACCATTGGAGCCTTCCACAGATTCAGACGATAGTGACGTTAAATATTCATTTCCAAAGACTCCAAAGTCGAATATCGATAAACCTTCATCTAAAGAATCCGCAAAAAAGCTTCCAAGGAAATCTCTAACAGAAAAAAGAAAATCTCTAACAGATAAAAGAAAATCTCTCAGTACCATTGCTAAAAGAAAATCACTTGGAAAGACATTAGGTGCGAAACACAAAGCGAAACCTTCTCCAATGAAGCCAATTAAAAAACGTGAGTATGAAATATGTATGTATTTAAAAAAAGCGAAATAATAAGTAAAGGGTTTGGTTTATAATACTTTACTATTCTCATACAAACTTGAACAACCTGTAGCACCCTGTATAACGAAAATTTTACAAAACCCTTTCAAAGTACACCAGTAACCTACACCATGAAAGGTATTTACCCTCCAAAAATGGTGTCTCTACCTTCATACAAACTGGAACACCCTGTAGCACCCTGTATTACGGGAATTTTCCAAAACCCTTTCTTAGTGCTCACCTACACCATGAAAGGTGTTTACCCTCCAAAAATGGTGTCTCTACCTTCATACAAACTGGAACACCCTGTAGCACCCTGTATAACAGGAATTTTCTAAAATCCTTTCTTAGTGCTCATCTACGTCATGAAAGGTATGTACCCTCCAAAAATTGTGTTTCTAACTTCAGCTTTATACAAATTTCCATACAAACTGGATCATCCCTGTAGCACCCTGTATAACGGAAATTTCACAAAACCCTTTCTTAGTGCTTACCTACACAATGAAAGGTATACCCTCCAAAAATGGTGTCTCTTACTCTCTACGTTCAACCCTATACAAATTCTTATACAAACTTGAACAACCTATAGCACCCTGTATAACGGGAATTTTCTAAAATCCTTTCTTAATGCTCATCTACATCATGAAAGGTATCTACCCTCCAAAAATGGTGTCTCTACCTTCAGCCGTTAGGGCTCCACGCTTATCCCAACAATTAATGAATCAATCAATCAATTTAAGAGTTTTATAAAAATATGACAGTTTCATAAAAAGTAACCTATGTTTTAATCCAGGCTATAAACTATCTGTGTGCCAAATTTCATCTAAATCCTTTCAACCGTTTTTGCGTGATTGAGGAACAAACATACAAAAACACAAACTTTCACATTTATAATATTAGTAGGATTTATTTTAAGGCTTAGGTTTAAGCAACCACCAGAAATGATGAAATATATTGCCCAAAAAATCGTAAGTACTTACCAGAATTTAATCCCCATTTTAATATGAAATTATCACCAATAAACGTAAAGTTTGCTAACCTAAAAAAAGCAAGTATCGTCAGAATAATCGCCGAGCTACCCAAAAAGGCCACGCATGCACCAAATATGTACTCCCATTTTATTTAAAAATTTCATCCAAATATGTTACAAAATTTTATCCTAATAAAGTAAATTAATATCCAAAAAATCATTGTTTACCCAAAAAATATAAATCAAGGTCTAAAGGTTTACCGATACTACCGTAAAATCTAAATATATAAAACAAGAGACTCCATATTTGGCACATAGGTTCCTTATAAGGTCTAGGGGTGCACTAAGTAAGGATTTTTCAAAATTCATCCCCGAAGGGGGTAAAAAAGGGGATCAAATTTTGTATGAAAGTCCCTCAGTTTAGAAGTTAGGATCTTCAAATTTTGTGTTTAGGCTGACAATTAAAAGTTAATGTATACATATCTCAGCTTTTTGAAAAGTCTACCCTTGAAGGGGTGAAAAGGAGGATAGAGTTGTGTATAGAAAATCCTTCATTTTCGAAGTAAAAATCGCTTAATTTACAATTTAGGCTTATGGATAGAAATCTAATTCAACGTAAATTGTAATTGGTAGTATTTCAACTCCTATGGGGATGAAATAGGGGTGAAATGGGGTAAAAAACCTAAAAATAGATATGGATGTCGTTATTGGGGTTTTCTGGGATGACGATTGCGAAAATGACATTTATTTTGAAATCCAACAAGGTGGACATGATTTAACCCCTAAAGGGGTGAAAATGGGGTCAAATTTTGTATGGAAAAATAATATAAAATAGACATTACAACTTTAAAATTACTTGGAGCACGTCTAAAAATAAATATAGGCAATTATATATTTTGTGATTTTAAAAATCCACCCCTTAGGGGGTAAATGGGGTAAGTAAACATAAAAATCGATATGGATGTCGTTCTTGAGGTTTTATGAGATGGTGATTGCGAAAATTACATTTATTTTGAAGTCCAACACCGTGGATAAGATTTAACCCCTAAGGGGGTGAAAATGGGGTTCAAATTTGGATGGAAAAATAATATAAAATAGACATTACAACTTTAAAATTAGTTCGAGCACGTCTAAAAATAAATAGGCAAACACATATTTTGTTATTTTGAAAATCATTCCTTAGGGGGTAAATGGGTAAGTAAAAATGACAATCGATGTGGATGTCGTTCTTGAGGTTTTATGGGATGGTGATTACGAAAATGACATTTATTTTGAAGTCCAACACAGTAGACTCAACCCTAGGGGATGGGGACGGGGACGGGGCTGGGAACGGGAACGGGAAAGCGAAAAGAAACGGGAATAATATCTTTGGACCCAATTCTGATTATTGTAATAAACTAGCTTCCGCCCGCGACTTCGTCCGCGTGGATATTAGAGAAAATCCTTAGGATCCGACCAGCCGTTTTTACGCGATTAAAGCAAGCAGCCTCGTGCGAGGCCCGCCACATGCGGCAAACGTCATGCCTCGCGAGGCAGCGCGCTTGGTGGGGGGGGGGGACCCGCCTAATCGCGTAAAAACGGCTGGTCGGATCCCGGGTTGAAGGTTTTAAGGATTTTCTCTAATATCCACGCGGACGAAGCCGCGGGCGGAAGCTAGTGTTTACTATAGGCTGAGCTTCTTAGAGCTTTCAATAAAATAACGGCCCCAAAAAAACATTACCTAGTTTGCATTCATTTATTAATGGCTACAATTTAAAGCCAATTTGCCATCAATATAATATACCTTTTTATGTTTATATTTATTTTTTTATTTTGATTGTATTTGGTAGGTAACGATATAATAAATTGTTAATATCGTTACTTTTGATGAGGCTGATAAGTTTCTTGCGCCCATTCTTCTTGTCAGCAAAAAGACGTCCCGAATGGGTGGTAGGGAAAAAAACTGAACGATTTAAAAGAACTTGTAATAAGTCTATTTAAATAAAAAATATTGCTATTTCTATTCTATTTCTATGGCAAACGTAGTGATATATTTGGGTAGTAATGACACAAAACTTTGCTAGTTTAAATTTGGTGCACGTGTGGCCTTTTTGGGTTATGAAAAGCTTTTGTAGTGCAGGCATGACTTAAATAGCCCGAAAAATTTTGGTACAGGTTTTATTTATTTGTACATATTATATTTTTTTAGGATGAGGCTGTTTAGGGTAACGATGGTTTTTTTGGTGGTCATTAAATTTCTTCCCTTATTTTAACTAGGCTCTTCTCGTAGTCTAGCTGGAAATGGAATGGTTTTGTTTGTCACATTGAAAGTTCTGGGTTCGATTCCTAGTCAAATTAGGGAATCAAAATTATAATAATAATTGTTTTGGGTACTGGGTGATTGCAGTATTGTAGGTAGTTGTTTTTAATAACATAAGTACTTTTTTACTAATCAAACTATTTCACTTCACCACAAAATTACCTTGTTGATCTGTGGTAATTGTATTTTGCATCGAAAATGTAATTATATAGCATAATTAACTTTATGTTCACTGCCTAATAGTTTATTATGAATATTATGTAAATGCTTTATTTTTTAAGCATATATTTTTTATGGAACAATTTGTTTTGTGACAATTAAAATATAATAGTTGCATTTCTTCACGACATAAAAGTGCAATATACGGCGTTTGGTGATCGAGGGATATCCTTTGGCAGGGTGCACCTTCTGAACCCTTAGATCATTTTAAGAAGGGGAGCCATCTTAGATTTTTGTATGGGAGGGAGATAAAATACAATCTTTTTTTTATGTTTATTTTTTTTCAAAACCCATCGGATGAAAGGGATTTTTGAGCTGATTCCAAATATATACAATATGATATTATTGCAGCTACTGGTTTAAAAAAATCGGAAAATAATTTTCGAAACATACTAAGTTTGGGCTCTTGCAGGAAGAAAACCACTAAATGAATTTTTATTAAACATACGTCAAAGAATTTTTATTAAACATACGTCAAATAAGCTTGGTGGCGCAGTGGTTTAGCGCTTGGCCCAGCGATTGCGGAAGTTAAGCAACGTTCGCAAGGGTCGGTCATGGGATGGGTGACCAAAAGTTTATTATCTTGAGCTCCTCCGTGCTTCGGAAGGCACGTTAAGCCGTTGGTCCCGGCTGCATTTGCAGTCGTTAACACCCACCAATCCGCATTGGGCCCGCGTGGTGGGTTATGGCCCATCCTCCTTACCACCCATAAGGAAGGCCTGTGCCCCAGCAGTGGGGACATCAAAAATGGCTGATGGATACGTCAAATAACTTGTAATATACTCTTATCTAACATCCTGGAAGCATTTTTGAAAAAAAATCACATTGTTTTTTTTTATTGTTTCTAGGACGTTAGATAAGAGTATATTAGAAGTTGTTTAGCGTATGTTTCATAAGAATTCCTTTAGTGGTTTTCTTCCTGCAAGAGCCCAAACTTAGTATGTTTGGAAAATTACATTGCGATTTTTTTTAAACCAGTAACTGTAATGTAAAAATATTATATGTATTATATATTTGGAATCAGTTCAAAAATCCCTTTCACCAGATATCCCACACGATGGGTTTTGAAAAAAAAGTTTCAAATTCCTTACATAAAAGATTGTATTTTATATCCCTCCCATACAAAAACCCAAGATGGCTCTCCTTCTTAAAATGATCTAAGGGTTCAGAAGGTGCACCCTACCAAAGGATATCCCTCGATCACCAAACGCCGTATTTTTTATTGAGCACACACACGGGACTATAAGTACAATGCCATTAAATTAAACAGAAGTGACCAACTTCAGAGCGCTTGCAGTACAAAACGATTCAAAGTTTCAAAGTCAAATAAGCTTTATTCAAATAAACTTAATTATTAAGTACTTTTGAATCGTCTTTATTTTCCTACTTTTTTAGCTGTTTTATTTTAGTTTATGATGATCTGATTTATTTTTTTCTGCAAAACTTCCTTGCCGATACATTCTCGATTGTAGTTGCCGCGGATCACTGTCAATAGGGATGTTGACTTATGAATAAAATAACGAAATACTAATAAAAATCGTAAACATATCAAACTTCTGGAGTAACTTGTATACCTCTTGGTTTTATATATTGCGTATTATTTGTTTTATGACCCTTCAAAGTTGGGTGGACAAGACCATTTAAAAAGTATACAATTTGTTAAAATAAATAATACATTTAATTAGTCCGTAAAATTTATAGCAAATTTGTCAAAGAAACCATTTTGATAAACACAAGATTTAATATAGCTGCCGAACAAATTTCCTACGCGTCGCATACAACGTAGGAAGGCGTGACGTCATTACTTGCTAGCCGTTAGTATGGAGCGTTTTCGGGCGAGCCCAATTTTGTGCATTTCAAACTATGATATCTCGGGCAGTTTTCATGCTAGCGAAATAATTCTTATACAAATGTTTATTTTTTTTGAGGGGTAATTTATGTAACATAAAATAAAAAAATAGTCAACATGCCTATTGTCAATTTATTAGCATGCAGAATCGTTATATCCGAATCAGTATCGATAATGCATAATGCAACTTGTACAGGGTCACCGGAGGCGGGGCACAAATGCGACTGCGGGCAGTTGTTCAGCAGCGCGGCGCTGCTGTCGCGCCACACGGTGCTGGCGCACACGCCGCCGCGCATCCGGCGCCGCCGCTCGCCGCCGCCGGACACCAACACAAACAAACCTACCACCAAACCCAAGGTGAGCACCACCAGAAAATCTAGCATCAAGAATGACGCCGACTCCAAACCGCTCGCGGTCGCGTCCAAAAATCCCGAACTTCGTAAATCGCTAAAAACGAGTGAGCGCGCGGTCGCACCGAAAAATCCCGAACTTCGTAAGTCCCTAAAAACGAGTGAACCGGCAAAAAGTGGTGTGACGAACGCGAAAGTTAAAAGGTTGGCGGCGCACAAAGGGGTGCCTGTCCCCGTAAAAATGAAGAAACTCATGGAGAAATCTAAAAAGTAACCACTTTTTTATCGGACTCGATGAGATTTCTCCGGTCGCTGCACGGACACGATAGGATAGGTAGGCTAGGTGAATCGCTAGTTATAAATGTTATAATCTAGTTGAAGATCATGCATCACGACGCTCTCGATAACGTAACAGACGGACCATTGTAACATAGAAATATTTTTACACATTGGCGATTAACGTACCATTGAAATACAATACTATATCGACCGAAGTGTCGATATTGTCTTAGCGTGCTCGCAGACTACAGACTTTCTATCGGCCGACAGTTTAGTCGGGCTCTCCAATCAGTATGAAGAAGTATGCAAGTGCGATTCGGTATCGGCCGATTCTTCATACAAAACCAACTATCGGGCCAACTATCGCCCGATAGAAAGTCTGTAGTCTGCAGGCACGCTTACTTATTTGGGAAAATTTGATCATAAATATATTTTGTCAATTTGTTTTAGAATTTTAATAAATAACTAAGATTTATGAAATATTTATGTTTTGTTAGATTTAAGACTAATAATTTCTTTGACATATGATTTTCGCATAGTGGAATTTCAGTTTCAATTTGTTGTTATATGATTGTATCATTCATTAACAAGTAATTACCATTCATTTTTCTCTATCAATTGTCTCAAACAATAAATCTTTTACTGTTACTCTATAATGTAATATTAATATTGAAATAATATGAGCTTATAAAATGAACATTACTTTCGTTTAATGGATTTATGTTGATGGAATTGTATAGTAACTAAATATATGTATGTATGCTGTTAAGATTAATTTTATTAAGAGCTTATCCTGGAGGTTGGAATTATATGTATAGTGCTTCAAAGTATGTTTTAATCATTTAGAAATAGAATGATAATTATCATAATTTTTAACTTTAAAATATTAATATAATTTTGTGTGTAGAGAAGTTATCCTAAAATTTTAGACAGGAGACCAAAAAATTATATTATTTCAATTTTCATTTTACCCATTTAAAATTGCAGTTGGTGAAATAAGTTCATTTATGCTTGTATTAGGCATTTTATATTTATTTATTCTTGACTAGAATAAACCAATATTCGAGAGGGTTGCAATGACAATGTGCATTGATAATATTTGTGTTATTTAGGATGCAAGATTTAATCTGGAATTCATTCCACAAATGGTCTACTTTATCGAACCGTGGCTTGTTATTCTACTGTGATCAGAGTGTAAATATTGTTAAAGACAGTATATCTGTCGCAGGATTACTATGTTTATCTGTTGCAGCTCCCCTAGCATGACTACCGAAACGCAATATTATAAAGCGATTTATCACATTTTTTTATTTTTTTTTCATGGAAGATTTACAGACTAATACATCTTTAAGTAAAAATTATAAGCAAATACTATGCTATTGACAAATCTTCACAATAGGGATGATGAATGACTAATGAATAAAATAACAAAATACTAATAAAAATCGTAAAAATATTAAACTTTAAGGCTCGTATTACAGAATCAAACTCAAACTCAAATCTCTGCTTGAGTACAGTTAGATAGGGATGGCGCTATATGCGATGAATAGCACCATCCCTTTCTAACTGTACTCAAGCAGCAAGCAGTGCTTGAGTCTCGTCCTATAATACGGACCTTAGAGTAGCTTGTATGCCTCTTGGTTTTAAATATTGCGTATTATTTGTTTTATGACCCTTCAAAGTTGGGCGGCCAAGTCCATTTAAAAAGTATAAAATTTGTTAAAATAAATAATATATTTAATTAGTCCGTAAAATTTATAGCAATCTTGTCTAAGAAACTATTTTGGTAAACACAATATTTAATATATGTAGTTGCCGAACAAATTTCCTACGCGTTGCATACAAACTACTCAAGAGTGACGCCATAACTGCGTAGCCGTTTAGTGTGGAGCGTTTTCGGGTGAGTCAAATTTTGTGCATTTCAAACTGTGATATCTCGAGCAGTTTTCATGCTAGCGAAATAATTCTTTTACCAATGTTTCTTTTTTTTGAGAGGTAATTTATGTTACATAAAATAAAAAAATAGTCATCATGCCTATTGAATGTACAATAGTGTTTTTTAGATTTTCAATAATAATTTAAAACAGAAATTGTTAAGCTTATTACATTATCTAATTTGTTAAAGTTTTTAACAGTAAACAGGGAAAATAGAAAAGAGGCATGCTTGTGAAACTTAATTATACTATAACTTATTTTTACTTATTATCTCATTAATTAGAACCATAAATAAAATTGGTGCATACAAGATTTTTAACTGACGAAGTGCTGGAGCAAAACAAGTCTATGTCATAAGGGAGGCGATTAAATGATTTACAAGCCCGTATCACGAATGTATTTGATCTTGTTATTTGGTATTTGCTGGAGGGATACTTAAAAGTGATCTTTGTCGTAGTCGGAGTGTGTTAGTTCTTAGGTGGATTTGGGACAACAGCTCAGGACAATCTACCTTCCCATTAGCGATGTTCATGAGGTAACAGACGTCGTTAATCATTCTTCTTGTTTCCAGAGGTAAAAAATGATATTTTTTACACACCTATGATTATAGTCCATGTTGTATTGGCGAAACTTGAAATCTAAGTATTTTAAAAAAATCCTTTGGACACTCTCAATCCATCTTATGTACCTATATGTCATACTGAGGATTCCATATTTGGGATGCGTACTCCAGGTGGCTACGAACAAAGGCACAGTAAGGATCCTTAAGCGTCTTCATGCTTTGAAAGTTGGAGGAGTTTCGCAAGATGAAACCAAGAGACTGTGACGATTTTTTCACAATGTGGTCTATATGTTTGTCGAATAGAAGTTTTTCATCGTGAATTATTCCAAGGTCCCGGATCTCGTGCACCTTTGAAAGACATTGACAGTTGAGTGTCGATAAAATACTATAACATGCGATATATTTGGTGTTACGTCGGTCATGCTAGGGGGGCAGGATTCTTGTTAAATCTGGAATGTTACTAGTAAAATTATAAACTGCATTTCGCGGACCAACATTATTATGATTTTACTGGACATAAACCACCAACTAATGCTCAGAACGCGTCATGGCTTTTCTTCATTTCCACAACGCGTTGTGGCCGTTTGGTATGTTGACCACGACACGAATTTCGCTTTCTGGTATTTCTATGATTACCACAACGCGCTCTGGGGGTTTTTATAAGAGCCATGACACGAATTTCGCGTTGTGGCATTTTAGCAGTGACCAGAACGCGTCGTGAGCGTTTTTTTAGCCCAAAGACCGAAATCGGTCTTTGAGCCTAACATATAATTCACATTATATTTTTTTAATTTTTCTATATCATATTCTTAAGTATGCCCAGTATACTTAATCATAATAATGTATAGAAACCAAAAGTAGTCTATAATGTTGAAATTGTTTGCTTTCAATTATGTTTATAATTTTACTAGTATGACTATAATAATCCGGCTTTTACAATAATAATTCTGCTCTGCGAATAAGTTGAAAGATCATTGATGATAAATCTTTGATGATGATTTGTTGAATGAAAAACATGCGTGAAGTATCAATGCAAAAGCGTTTATATTTTAACATTGTTTTAAGAATGTAGTTCAAATAGTGAGCGATACACTCTCAACTAGAAACTAGGACCAAAATAATTATCAAATTTTCTGTTTGTAATGGTAATATATGTGTACGTCAGCCTAGCGTTCTCATCGTGGTATTTCAAGATCAGAGGGCCTAGCCAAAGTAACATTAGCAAATCTTCGTTATCACTTCGCTTTCGAAACATGTATGGGATTGACATAACGTTTCGTTAACAATCGAATTTTAAAACGTCAAATCCATACATATTTCGAAGCGAAGCGATAGCGAAAATTTGCAAATCGTTGCAGTCGTAGAACAGAGACGGTTCTGATTTTTTTACATTTTTTGTTTATTGCATAAATCGACATGTAATTATGTGTTTTGTCGATTGAAGACACTTTTTTGAAAAAAAAGTATTAAATGCTTGAGATATAGTCTAGAATAACGACGGATTTGATTCTATGAGCGTAGTACAACGCCCGATTAATGAATGCGTCCATGTTCGGCGGACGGCGCACGTCCCCCGCACCCCGCTCACCGCGGCGGATCACTAGTTTCGTTCTTGTTCTACGGGAAAGCGCACATGTCACTCGCAGCGAGGTTTAAAATAAACTTATTGCTTTACTGAGACTTTGCGTGTTGTTTGGTTATTATTTAAGATTTAATTTACTTATCCACCGTACAACGACGGTTTATCAAATCCGTCGTTGTCCTAGGGATCTAATTTTTTATTTTTTTATTTTGATTTTTGTGTTAACTCAGTATAAAATAATATTAACGGTATCTATACGTGTCACAATACATCATTGTTAGTCGTGTATATTTTTCTTAGAATATTGACAGAAAGGATCATCCGTCATGAACCAAAAAATCTAACTCCATACAATAACGTCGGTTGATGTCATACGTCACATTATACTCCAGAGAACAACGACCGATGTGACTTTTTACGAAAACTATACATATTAGGAATTTGTATTGTAAATCACATTGAAAAAGTCCTCATACATAACAACTGGTCCAAATTTCACGTTAATTGAATTACTAGTTTTAAAAATATGGAGTAATATTCCATACAAAATCTTTGAAAGGCTCTCCTGTAAAATTGCTAAATTGCAGATCCGTCTTTGTTCTACGACTGCGACGAAATGTTACTTTGGCTAGGGGGGCTGGGGTGCGATTGCGTAAAGTCAATCGTATTCATTTGACAGTTGATATCGTATCCGATCGGCAGCAATTTGTATGGAATTTGACACTAATGGTAATGACATACAATATGAATACGATCACTTTACGCAATCGCCTATCTGAATAATGCCAATAATATGGTGCAGAGGGCCTTAGTGCGAGTTTTTTTTTTCATTTGTTCTCAACGAGTCACACCATCAACTGTCACACTGTGACTGGTTGGGAAGTTTATATTAAAACAATTTCCAGCCAGTCACACTGTTACTCGATGGGAACTTTTTATTAGAAATTTCCCAACCAGTCACACTGTTACAGGATGATTAAAATTTGGACCCCATTTTCACCCCTTTAGGGG
The DNA here is from genome assembly GCA_928269145.1 of Agriphila tristella. Lineage (NCBI taxonomy): Eukaryota > Metazoa > Arthropoda > Insecta > Lepidoptera > Crambidae > Agriphila > Agriphila tristella. The sequence goes on along the minus strand of OV743440.1, from coordinate 23,890,306 downwards.
TTAAATCATGTCCACCGTGGTTGGACTTCAAAATAAATGTCATTTTTGCAATCGTCATCCCACAAAACCCCGATAACGACATCCATATCTATTTTTAGGTTTTTTTAACCCTTTTCACCCGCATTTCATCCCCTTTGGAGTTGAAATCCTAACAAAAACAATAAACGTTGCTTTAGATTTCTATCCATAAGCCTAAATTATAAATTTAGCGATTTTTACTTCGAAAATGAAGGATTTTTTTTAATACACAACTTCATCCCCCTTTTGACCCCTTCGGGGGTAGAATTTTGAAAAACGCTGAGACCCGTATTTATTAATTTTCAATCGTCAGCCTAAACACAAAATTTGAAGATTCTAGCTTCAAAACTGAGGGACTTTCATACAAACTTTCATCCCTTATTTCATCCCCTTAGGGATGGAATTTTCAAAAATCCTTCCTTAGTGGATGCCTACACTGTATAAAGTATCTGTGTGCAAAATTTCAAGTCTCTAGGTCCAGCGGTTTGGGCTGTGCGTTGATAGATCAGTCAGTCAGTCAGTCATTCAGTTTACGATTTTATATATTAAGATGTTAAATTATAATTTTAAATCAACAAAATGACAACATATCCTGTCATTGTTTTAAATTATAATTAAACCTATTTGATTATTATTTTCATTATTTTATTTCTTCCTGTAACAGTGTGACTGGTTGGGAAATTTCTAATAAAAAGTTCCCATCGAGTAACAGTGTGACCGGCGGCTGGAAATTGTTTTAATAAAAACTTCCCTTCCCAAACAGTCACAGAGTGACAGTTGATGGTGTGAATTATTGGGAACAAATCTGTTTTTTCACTTCATGTTTGATTGCAAGCGCGTTAGAATTTTGAATGTGAGAGAGACATGTGGTGGGGCACGGCTACGCGCATAGTGGCTATCTTCACAGAAGTAATAAAGTTTGAATCAGGCTAAACTTCTATGATATTCTATATTCTGAAACACTACGAGAGTACCTAAAGTCTTATTATTAATTCACTGGAGTAATCTGACGTTTACGGTTGTAACTATAAGGTCCGTATTTTAGGACGAGACTCAAGCACTGCTTGCTGCTTGAGTACAGTTAGAAAGGGATGGTGCTATTCATCGCATATAGCGCCATCCCTATCTAACTGTACTCAAGCAGAGATTTGAGTTTGATTCTGTAATACGAGCCTAAATGTTTGAGGCTTGTTTAAAATATGTCCCAGTTGTAACCATGAACACTACTGAATCACAATGAACGAAACGCAGCACTAGTACAATAAAGGTAACATTATTTTACAATATGTGACATTAGAATCTGTCAGTTTACTCCCGCGAATTAATAATTCGACTTTATATCATTAGCTCTACCATGAGTAGATGAAAACTGTTTTCGCTATCGAAAACTATTGTTTTCTTACTTTTACTCGCATTGACTAAGCAGTATAGTTCATTAACTCATGGTGAAGCTACAGGATGACATACACATGGTAATAAATAATATATAATACATTGTTTTTAATTTTAAATAATATAGTATGTTTATATGTACTTTCGTGACTAACTGTACATGAATTAAATGGCTAAATTAGTAGAATGTCTCGTGAGATTTATGTTTTAGAAGCATTTAACATAAATTTTATATATTATGTAGATTATATCATTATTTTTAATATGATGATGCAATTTTGAGTAAAAATGGGTTATTATTATTAAATAAATTGTCTAAAACACATTTTGATTTTATATTTATTATTGACTAGCGGCCGCCCGCGGTTTCACCCGCGTGGTTCCCGTTCCTGTGGAAATATCGGGATAAAAAGTATCCTATGTTTTAATCTAGGCTATCTACTATCTATGTGCCAAATTTCAACCAAATCCATTCAGTAGTTTTTGCGTGATTGAGGAACAAACATCTAATTATCCAAACCCACAAACTTTCACATTTATAATATTAGTAGGATAGATGCCATACGAATATTACACCACCTGTTTACATAAACGTGGGTGAGATTATAGTTGTATTGATCTTGCCGAGCTAAATGCTGGGTACCTATAAGCAGAATGTAGAATACCCACCCTCCCCTCTGTTCGTTTACAGATAACTTTAATTTCTCTAGCTTTATATCGTAAATATCGTAATAATAAATTCATACGTGCTGGACTACAGCAGCTGCGCCACAAAAAAAGAAGTTGGAAACCTGATTTTTGACTACGCCATGATGATTCAAGTCGATAGTTTGTCGGAATTAGTCGCTTAAAAACTAGAATTTGTCAGTCTTGCGTTTAGGAGATAAGTGTGGTGCAGGACGTCTCTACATCTCGAGAACGGAAAGTCGTACGTAGCGAAAACTTGTGTGTGTAGCCGTTAGTTTGTCGGAATTAGTCGCACAAAAACCAGAATGTTCGATAATGTGTGGTGCAGCTGTAGGGACGTACTGCGCCACACGTAACTCCTGAACGCAAGACCGACATACTATAGACTTCATCATGGCATAGTCAAAAAGTCAGATTTCCAATTTTTTTTTGTGGCGCAGCTGTAGGCACATTAAATTCATGTAATCTGGTTCCGGACACTTATAGATAGAGATAGAAAGGAATCTGACGAAAGTGTCCTAGATCAAGGTAACGCTCCCATTTTCCACTAGCGTCCCCTCTTTCAATCTTCCAGGGGAGCGAAAAGAACTTGCTAGCTATTTATTTATTATAATAGCAAGTGCTTTTTGATCCCCTGGGGGATTGAAAGAGGGCATCCTAATAGACTGTTCTGTGATCCTAGTGGAAAAAGGGGCAACGCCTTGCTTCCCACTAGGCAGGTTGGTGGCAAAGGGATCAGATTACTAATGATGAAAATAAAACAATGAAACATGAATATATTAGATGATACTTTATTTATTTTATTATCCTCTTTCACAAATAATGTCTACAATACTTGGCTCCATTAGTTGTGGGTCGACACATCGCAATTGGGCAGAAGACAAAGCGTCTTCGAGTAGAGCATTGAGCAGCCTTTCGTCATTGCCCATACAGGACAGTCTCTGTTGAAGGAAGTGCACATCAACTTGTAATTGTTGCAAGCCATGCCGGCCGAAAGTCCGAAGCCTAACACATTCCACTAAAGCTTTTAGGGCCACTTTTAATGCGCCATTCGATAAAGCTGCTCTGTCCGCACCAGCTGGACTGAAAACTTCTATCCTTTCTGAAAATATTCTGTTAATCGGTGAGAAAGATGATGGTGCTCGGGACCAAATTGTACGCCTGCTGGAGTCGCTTGAAGGCTTTATACTTGTAGGGAATAGTTGTGATGCAGCACTATCTGCACTAGCCAATGTCTCCACCACTCTGCGACATACGGCTCGAGGACCTCTAGGCTCCGGGGCTCGCAACCAATCCCTAGCGAGGACAGACACTCTTAACATTTGAGCAGCTGTTTGACCAATAAATACTACTTCAGAATCCAAGGCAGATTGTGCAGCAGTGGATAAGTGCACCATTACACTATTAGTGTCTTTGTTTTCCACAACAAGCCCTGGTGCTGATTCCTCTAAGAGTTTTATCAAGTGGCTGTGTAATGTCGTCACACCACTCTCTTGCATCTCTAAACACAATTTTGCTAGAATTAACAAAAGCTCAAAAGGAATGTTATTGTTGGATGTTTGTAGACAAGCCATTTTTTTAACCATTTCTGAGAGATTTATCATAGTTTCTGAAATAACTTTCCAGCAGGAATCTGCTACTGCCTTAGCACACCAAGGTTTGAGACCGAATGACAAGTTATTTTGTAAGAATGCCATTAAATCTAACAGTGATGCTTGAACCTTTTGCATCAGGTATACTTGCAGTGAGTTTAATATATCTTTCAGGTCGCTACTTTCTGATCCTTTGCTGGCCAATGATTGTCGGACTTTCATAAGGCTTTCCTTAAATTGAGTTTGTATGGTCTGATATTGTATAGTAGCCTTGTTGTTAATGCATTGAATGACAACCTCGATAGCCTTATTAACCATAGTGTCACTTGAGATTATTTCAGTCATGGCTTGCAGTTTTCTGAAGAATTTATCCAAACCTCTTATCAGTATTTCTGTACCAACATTTTCAGGTTTCTTAGAGACTTCCTCGAAAAGGTGAAAAATTTGGAATAATATTTTATCCGCAAATTCAGGAATATCAGTTGTGTCTTGAAACATTTCGTGATAACAGGATACGATGATCCCTAAATCAGCCAAGAATGTAGTATTACATTTTTCTACCCATTCTATGATATCTGTGCTCTCCACTAGAGAATTCAAAACTTGCAAATGCTGATCAAGCCTTGTTTCGGCACAACTCAAAAATATATCTCTGAGAGAGGAATCTGTCTCTTGAAGTTGCCTCAACAGTCCCACACTTTCAGCCAGTTCTGAAGCGGATGTTTCAGGGTTTAAAAGCCTTTCTCTGAGTGTTTTTTTCAACCCATCGATTATTTCTGAACATTCAGTTTGGATACTTTGAAATGAAGGTTGGTTTCCATATTTCTGGAGAACTCGTTGCGCATGTGTGTAATCATGCACTGCATCAACATATCTACCTTCTGAAATTGCGTTATTCAGTTGAGACGGTAATAAAAAAAGAAACTGTAGTTTGTCTAAAAGCTGTCGGGTTCCACAGAGACGACTCACATTACTTCCACTTTCTTTTAAAGATTCTGATATTTGGGCACTAAAAGAAGTAATCTTATTCATGTTGTTACTGAGTTTATTCATTTCTTCTTGCATAATTTTAAAATCAGATCGCATTTTTCTTACAGTTTCTGTAGCAGAAATGAATTTGTTGTAGTTTTCATACACTAATGTTTGCATTTCAGACTGTAGAAACTGACTTTGAGTAACTATTTCTGCTTCTTTATCCATTACTTGTTTTAGTGTAGCATGTTTCATGATGCATTCTAAATACATATCAGGATTGAAATTGCTTCCATCTATGTTAAGTGGATTTTCACCTTCAGTTAGCTCTGCCATTGTAGCCTTCTAATGAATATTATCCAGACAATATAAATAAACTAATTCACTTGGATTAAGTACTGTAGTTAATTTTCCCCAACCAAGAGCAGCAGCCGAGCTAAAGCCCAGAATCGCACTTCACTGTGTTGTACAAAATACGAGACCAGAGGCAGAGTCCCAGGCCAGTAAAATATGTTTCTTGGTATTTCGGTTAAATATTCTTCTTGTTATTGATTGATTTTGCCATTACATTATTATTTTGATTTTGCAAATTCTTTGCTTCGCTTCAAGATACCTACCTATTTACTTCAAGTTTTCCTATTATAAAAAAGTACTTTTGTGTGTGGTGTGGTGTGGTGTGCTTCAAGTGACTGACAGTGACAGAACTGACTGACAGATAGTGCATTCCGATTCAGGCTAAAATCACTTTCAGCGTTGATCACGATAACAAGCGTAGCGTACCGATTCAGATACTCGCGCTTATGACAGTTGGGACTATCAATGATTCGGAACGCTCGTGAGCGCGCTCACCGATGTCTTGAGGGCCTAGCCAAAGTAACATTGGCAAATCTTCGTTATCGCTTCGCTTTCGAAACATGTATGGGATTGACATAAGGTTTCGTTAACTATCGAATTTTAAAACGTCAAATCCATACATGTTTCGAAGCGAAGCGATAGCGAAAATTTGCAAATGTTACTTTGGCTAGGGGGTCTGACCTACATAACCTCAATATAAATTTAAAAGTTCGGCATTTGAACCTTTTTGCTTCATTTAGGTTCTATCAATCTTCGGCTATTACTTCCATGGTATGCGGAAAGAATTTTCAATAAATTTTGAACTTTCATTTAAATGCACCTGAGGTAAACAAAACAAACAAGTGTCACTTTTGACAGAACGCTCACAGTGATTATGCCTCGGAGATATTTGTTCTGTGCCTGGGAGCATGGGCGGCGTAATCGCAAGATGGCGGATGTTATGACGCAATCAATGACGTCACACGGGCTGTCGTTATCGCGCTCACGGTGATTCGGTACGCAAATCAGCGCGATGAAATCGCTGTTGGCGTGACTCGGACTCGGAATGCACTAAGGTCCGTACTATAGGACGAGACTCAAGCACTGCTTGCTGCTTGAGTACAGTTAGAAAGGGATGGTGCTATTCATCGCATATAGCGTCATCCCTATCTAACTGTACTCAAGCAGAGATTTGAGTTTGAGTTTGATTCTGTAATACGAGCCAAAGGTCCGTATTATAGGACGAGACTCAAGCACTGCTTGCTGCTTGAGTACAGTTAGAAAGGGATGGTGCTATTCATCGCATATAGCGCCATCCCTATCTAACTGTACTCAAGCAGAGATTTGAGTTTGAGTTTGATTCTGTAAAGTCCATTCGGTTAGATAGTGTCGGTACACCCGCAAGCACTTGTGTCCCGTGTGTTTATTGTAATAAAATACGCATACAAATAATACACACAAGCGAGGTGCAAATATAATTGTAATGATAAAAATTGAGTAGGTATACGTAAATAAAATTAGATCACTATTCTTCATCACTCGAAGCTTCGGAGTCATTATCACCTGTATTTATGATAATAGATACAACTTCTGAATCGAAATACCAAAATATATCGATATTTCAAGGCAATTTCGATGGACATTGGTAATATAATTTGTTTAACAAAACACCCGTCTTTTTTTGTTGGTTCACTTAAAGTTTCATCTTGAGTCATTTCACTGACCTCCCAAGGACGAAAAAACATTTTCAGTTTATATACGTAGCAGAGTCAACAAATACAACCTTTCACTACAGCGCCGCCGCCAGCGCTTCGATGCAAACTGCCAAAATCCAAATTCACTTGTGGGTGTACGCCGCACGCGGTATCCTTTGTTCATGCGGCATCCTTTGACAAGAAGCGGCACGTGCAAAGGCGGCGCGATAAAAGGGCGACACTATCTAAACGAATGGACTGTAATACGAGCCTAAGAAAGAGACAGCCAGCTGGCTGAGGCCGCGTTCCGAATCACGCTTACAGATGATCGTCATCTCGTGTGTGCCTTACTCCTTCAGGCTTGTAAGCTTTTAAATCCTTCAGTGACGGATAAACAATTTCTTATTTTGGTATTCAGAACAAACGTAACGCTAGAATTTATGAATTATTGACGTTTGAACATGGTCCTCACGAAATGACACTGAAGATCATGGATGCTGGAAATAACAAAAACTAGGTAACGAAAGTGCAGTTGCACTCCATAGATGCTCAGTGACGCAAAAATAAATAAGATTTAACATTCGAAAATCATACAAAACAGAATAGATCTCATAAAATCGTTGTTTAAACGTGGTTTTCATTTCGTACCCTAAAAGGTAAAACCGGTTATCTGCAAAAAAACAACTTTACAGTATCGCAATTTGGAAGTTTGAGGTTAGATTTAGGCATTAAAATTAAATAATCTTTCTGGTTGTAGATAGTATTATGAAGGACAAACTATATGTTTGAAGATCTAAATGATAAACACTGTAAATTTTTGCTCGGAATGTATAAAAAAATGTAAATATCTTTGACAAGGGGAGACATTTAATTGGTTATACCTAAATAAAAAAATAAGCAGCTGTATTTCCTAAAGTAATATGCGTATCGCTGTTAGAAATATTTAGCAAGACGTTCTAAACAATAGCTATCTTTTGTAAAATTTTGAAACCTGTAAGTACTACAGAAACTGAATAAACAATTTTATTGAAAGTGAAAGTGAAAGTGAAATATATTTTATTTAAATAAGCTCACATAATAAGCATTTTTAAATCGTCAATTCTTTTACCCTGCCACCCATTATGACGTCTTTTAACTGACAAGAAAAATGGGCGCAAAAAACTTGTCAGCTTTATCAATCAGATGGAACGATATTTACAAATATGTATATCGTTTCCAGACTTTATATTAACAAAGATTAACAAATAAATAACATTATTGAATTAGCTCATTTCTTAATGAGTTTCAAATTTCTTAATCAATTTACAGATTTTAAGCTAAATTCAAAGTTTGAACTTGTTATTCAGTCTAGGCTGCTACAATAAATAAAAATAAAAGAAAAACATACAATTCAATATGCATTAAGATAGGTAGTCAGAAGCAGACCCATTCCCACTGGCAGCACCAGTTCCCGAACATGACGCATGAACCAGCCATCTCTTCGCTCAACCATATTTGAGCCTCATACGACACCACCGCAGAAATGATTAAAGAGAGCATGACATACTAAGACTACCTATGTTAAGGCATCGAATTGAAAATTTATATCCAAAAGCTTTTCATAGGTCTTTCACTAAACTACTGACTATAGAAAGTAAAAATATTGCAATTAAATAAATCAAAACAAGGTAAGCTATTAAGAATTATATTTTTTGAGTAAGAAGTGCCATACATACAGACAATATAAAACAGATCTTTTATATACGAGTTATACGACGCCCTTAATACAAGCAGACAGAAGCAGACCCATTCCCACTGGCAGCACCCGTTCACGAGCATGACGCATGAACCAGCCATCGCTTCGCTCAACCATATTTGAGGGAACGTAACGACCCGCCTCACACGACACCACCGCAGAAATGTTTGAAGTGAGCATGACATACTAAAGCTACCCATATCAAGTCGTCGAGTCAAGAAGCCAGAAGTACGTTTTTAAGTAGGTAGGATACTTCTCACAATTTTATACTTAGAAAAGAAAATCACGATTCGAGTTTAATTAAAGGACTTTTATCTAGACCTATGAAAGAACCCCGGACTTTTTCTAATCAATACTGAGGTATTAGAGTAATAATTAACAATACAAATGCTATGCCCATGCCTTTTTATCCTTCAAATAATCGTCAACAGTGTAATAACCTTTACTCATTAAATTGGATTTAACAGTATTTTTAAATTTTTCCAAGGGCAGTTCTGTGACTTGTTCAGGTATCTTATTATAAAAGGTAATACATCTACACAAAAAAGAGCTTCCGGTTTTATGCAGTCTGCGCCTTGGAACAGCAAGTTTGTTCTTGTTTCTTGTATTGAGTTTATGAACATTACTATTTTTTACAAAGCTATCTAAATTTTTCTTTACATACATTATATTTTCATAGATGTATTGGGAAGCTACCGTTAATATTTTAATTTCTTTAAATAGGTCACGAAGAGTATCTCTAGACCGTAAGTTGTATATAGCGCGCACTGCCCTTTTTTGTAAGATGAATATGTTATTAATATTAGCAGCTGAGCCCCACAACAACAAACCGTAGGTCATAATACTATGAAAATAACTGAAGTAAACCAATCTTGCTGTTTCAATGTCGGTCAGAAGCCTTATTTTCTTAACTGCAAAGGCAGCAGAGCTAAGTCTGCTTGACAGGATATCGATATGAGGGTCCCATTGCAACCGCGAGTCTATAGTAATACCTAAAAATTTTGTTGAGTCAACAAATTCGACTGCTTCACCATTTACATGTATAGTCATATGAACCTGCCTCACATTAGGAAGTGAAAATTTTACACATTTAGTTTTACTAGAGTTAAGCTTCAGATTATTAATAGTAAACCAATGCATCACCTTGGAAAGAGTGCTGTTTACATCGTCACTGCAGTTACATCCTCTATCAACTTTAAAAATTAAAGAAGTATCATCAGCAAACAGTACTATTTCACATAAGTTTTTAGTATAGTAAGGAAGGTCATTAATATAAATAAGAAAAAGCAATGGACCCAATATCGATCCCTGCGGCACGCCCATGGTAATGGGTGCTTCATAGGATTCTGTTTTATTTACAACAACTTTTTGGGTTCTCGCCGACAGATACGATTGCATAAGGCTTATTGCATTTTTTGATACACCATAATGTTCCAATTTATCTAATAAAGTACTGTGACTGACACAATCAAATGCTTTAGAGAGATCACAAAATATACCAATTGCATCTTGTTTACTCTCCCATGCTTCAAAGACGTGTTTGAGAAGTGCAATTCCAGCATCAGTTGTGCATCTACCACGAGTAAAACCAAATTGTTTCTCGTGAAGTAGTTTGTTGATAAGAAAATGTGCTAATAATTGATCATAAATGATCTTTTCAAAAATTTTGCTTAGTGCTGGCAAAATGGAAATGGGTCTAAAGTTAGCGGGATCGCTTTTGTCCCCAGATTTAAAAAGAGGGATGATTTTACTATATTTCATTAAGTCTGGAAATATCCCTTCATCAACACACTTATTGAAAATAAAAGCAAGATGGGGAGCAATGGTCGTTATTATAGACTTAATTATGTGAGTTGAAATGCCCCAGAGATCTTCAGTCTTTTTTATATTTATTGAATTAAATGTTTTAAGAATGGTATCACTATTGATATGTCTAAATTTAAATACATTATTGCACTTATCAACACATGATTCCAAGAGGGAGACAGCAATTTTTGGAGATGAATTTAAATTACTGGTAGTTGCAATAGGTATTTTAGAAAAGAAATCTTGAAAAATTGTTGCCACTCCTTCATCTGACTCAATAATTTTATTGTCTGATACTAATGAGTATTCACGGTCATTATTTTTAGTTTTCCCAGTCTCTTTATTTATAATATTCCAAGTGGCTCTTATTTTATTATCTGACTGATGAATTATTGTAGATATACATTTTGCTTTTGCTAAAGTACATACTTTATTAAACATTTTTGAATAGTTTCTTACATATTCATGAAATTCGGGATCATTTGAAATTGTTTTCTGACCATATAATTCAAACAACTTATTTCTGCTAACATATATGCCTGGTGTTGCCCAATCACTAAATTTCTTTTTAAAGTCTTTGGATTTAATAGATCTTTGCTTAAATGTTTTATCAAATTCTACTTTAATTAAATTAAATAAATCATCATAATGAGTATTGGGATTATCATTACTAGGTAAGCAAAGAGTTTTGGCAGTGACATTATTATGAAAATTTTCCAATTTATTTTTAGTTAGAGGTCTGCAAATTATATTACACTGATGAGGAACATGATGGTGCTCAAGGGAAGCTATTTGTCCGCTATGGTCAGAACGAATACAATTTATTATTTCTTTATCAAGTACATTACAGTTGCTAAAAATATTGTCTAGGCAAGTTTTAGATGTAGCAGTGATTCTTGTAGGTTCACAAAAGGTGTTTGCTAAATTGAAGGACTTAAACAAATTCAGAAACCTACTTGCAATTGAGGACGGCTTTAAGATGTCTACGTTAAAATCACCGCACACCACAATTTTTTTATTCTTTTTGATGACTAATTTTAGAGCGTCCTCCATAGCGGACTCAAATTGAGGGTAGTTACCAGTTGGTGGGCGATACACACAAATCATTATCAACTGATCTAATTCCACACATGACAGTTCAACGTGTTGTTCAATAGAGAGGGATATCACATCTTTTCGTTCCTTAAAATTCATATTGTTTTGCAAAATTATCAAAGATCCCCCTCTAGTGGTGGATTTCCTACTGAATGAACTAGCAATTTTATAACATTGAAATCCTGTAATTAATTCATATTCCTTAAGCCAGTGCTCAGTGACACATAAAATATTAACATTTTTTTCAGTTAAAAAAAGTTCTAACTCTAATTCTTTGCCAGAAAAGCCCTGAATGTTTTGGTGAACTATAGTTAAATATTTAGGCTTTTCCTTAGTCATTACACGGCTAGAGACTTCCTCTATTGTCTTATTATGTAATTTAAATTACTAATAAAAGAATTACTTGGGACAAATGCCAAAGTGTTACTATTTTTAATGTCAACAATTTTTTGCTCAATAGGAGCAGGAGTAAAAATTGTATTATTATTACTTGGAACGGATTCCAAGGTCACATTCAAAATGTCAAAACTATTCTGCTCAATAGAAGCAGAAGTGATAGCCAAGTTCTTGGCTAAATGTTTAAAATAAAATGATAGCGCTAAAGCTACTTGTCTTTTAAAATAATTTGTAAGATAATATTTATCTTTTGTCAATTTAAAATTAAATATTAATTTATTTATGTCTATTATGTGACATCTCTGACTATTATAATAAGTCAAATTGCTTAGTGTTAAATTCAAATTATATCTGATATTATTTTCTTCCTGTGGCAAGCTAGCACTGTAAGGTAGTGTAAACAATACAAATTTATTTATATTTAAACTGCATAACTTATTGTAGTATGAAATGAGATCCTTCTTGTTTACATTACCTCTTTGACCAACTAATATAATTAAATTGGTATTTTCATTTAAGTTTAAAGTTATTACTTTTCTCATAATGTCATGTAGGGTCGCACCCGGTATACAATAATTTAAAACTTTTTCTCCCAATTGATTATTGAATAAGTAGCCTAAATCTTTTCCAATTTCATCACACAACATAATGTTTGAACATTTGTTAGTGGCAAAGGAATTATTTTCACTTGTGCTTGCTAAAATATTTACATGTTCTGAGATTAAGGGCTCATACACTGTTTGGTCTTGTAAATGGTCCCGAGCATCTAGGCCTGACGCTAAGGAGCTATCATTATGGGTTGAGTGGTTTTCTGACAGAGAGGGGGTGGATAAACATTTAAGTGCCAGTATATATTCCCCTATCTCTTTTTTGGAACGGTCATAATTTTGGGTCATCCTGGATAATGACTCCTGTAATGAGTGAATTTTAGTATTTAACATAGCAATGTTATTTTCATATGTCAGTCTATTCTCATTGATTATAATTTGACATGTATCCAGCTTTTCAATTAGTTGTCTACGCTCTCTAATGTGACTAATATTTTTGAAAAAGTGTTTCTGCTTATTTAGTAACTTTTTTGTTTTTGAAATATACTTGTTAATTTTTACATATTTCTTTAGCTTGTTTCTACTACAACCAACCATTGCCTGACTCATAGTGCAATTAATTGAGTCTTCAGAAGTTAAATCAATTGTGATTGTTGGCTTATGGTTAAGTGAGGGAGAAACAAGTTTTGGGTCACAGCCAACTAACTCATCGTAAAGACTCAAGTTCTGAGTGACTACCGCTTGGTTTTGTTCTGACTCTAACTTATAAATACGGTTATTAGCGTCATGTAGCTGCTTTTCCAGTCCAGAGATGAGTCTGAGGGCCTTCTCATACTCATCTCTGCACTGGTCGAACCCATCGATTAAAGTTTGTAACCTATTACGTTCCTCAAACATATTCTGTTGTGACAAATGTAACTCAGACATTTCCTTTTTGAGTTGTGTATTGCTTTGAAGCACATCTAACAATTCCTTTTCATTTTCATCTCTTTCCAAATGCAGTTGCTTAACCAACTCCTTGGTGGCCTTTAGTTCCTGTAGGGTTTGATGGAGTTTAGCCTCCTCCTGGCGAGATGCGGCCTTACGGGTCAACATTGTGAAAATAAAAAGGTGTTTGTTAAACCTAAGTAATTCCAAGGGGTTGTTTAATCAACTATAGTGAGGTTATCCAAATGATAACACTACACTATCGGCTTTAAATGTAGCCTTACTAGTTATAAACTGAACAGATTAGACTAAAAGCACATACAAAAATTACTACTTTGAAAGAGATAACAATGATTTACAGATAAAAATGCAATGTCATGTCATACCGGTAAGTGAAAGTGACCGTAGTTCGACGTCACAAAACACACAAAATACACAAACAACTCACTGTTGGTGTTCACTACACTTAATTTTATACGTAAATGTTACGTGATTCAATGGAATTAGCCACAATTATTATGCTAATAATTAAAATATTTCAAATTTAAATACGGGAGCAAAATTTGACAACTGGTGCCGTCGGTGTTGCCACAGGAAAAAAAAAAAAAAAAAATATTTATAGTTGGTTTTACCTGTATAAAATATCGAAATATCAATGTGAAAACCTCTTATCTGCTAATCTTTACACTTTTCAGTGTGTTTTGACTAAAATAATTGCGTGAAGTACATTTTATAACTTTTACTATAGAGCCAACAACGAAATAGCGAAAAAAAACAGCTGTTCCATAGAAAAGTAAAATTTTATTCAAACAAAATTCGTCATTTCTTCAGATTTTGTTATATAAATTCTAAAGCTATGATTTTACAGCAAAGGTGTCTTAAAAAAGAAATAACTAGACTAAATTAACTACAATTTGAATTTTTAATCATCTTTTTATAATTAATAGTTTTCAAGATATGACGCTTCGAAATATGGGCAGTTAGGACTAGTGTGACAAGGGGAGACATTTAATTGGTTTTACCTGAAAGAAAGTTCATTTAATAGATATTAGCTGATTCAATCCATGAAATTTTAGAATGCTAAAACTATGTTACTCTGTTATAGTTGTAGAGATTATGAAAATTTTTCATTAATTTTAACAACAAAACTAACTAAAAACACGTTACTGGGTTCTACTCGAAAGTAAAAAAAAGATATAAGATTACCATAACCTTAGTTAGTTTTTCCTGTAGATATTTTTGAAATAAAATTCTGTATCTCCTAAACTAAGCGGAATTCGAGAAAACGGGTTCTACCTTTAGCAGCTTGAAATTTCCTATCGATTGGTGTAAAAAACACATTTTTGCAAAAAGTGCAGATAACCGGTTTTACCTTTTAGGGTGCGTTTGTCAAAATATCGACAACTAAACCGTTTGGAACCAAATGAAGCAGTCTAGCAGCGTTACGATTGATAAGTGACAGCATATAAAACTTTAAATCCGTTCGCGTAACAACACATCAATAGGAAAAGCAATAACAATATTTCGACCCATCAGACTGTGTGGCCCACAATTAATACCGTTACGTTACGTGAATTTTGCGTCACTTAAGATGTAAAGCAGTTTATAGTAATTAGAATTTCCGTCACTGAGGATCTAGCTTTATTTGGAACCAATCACTGCAGTAGTTTCAATACAATTCATGATACAATTTGTATGAGATTTTTAAGATAGGGTGACAACAGTGTACGCACGTTGATGGACAGAAAGGATATAACCGTCCTGTTAATGAGGGCTTTTCAATCAAAATGGCAAAAAACTGTCTGCTCGTTAGATGGCATTGATAAGAATGTATGTGTCAATGTGTTTTTTTTAATAACCAAGCCTCGAAGAGTACTTAGGTAGGCAGGTAGATGTAACCCTGAAATGTTTCTTTCTGGGTAGATGTCAGCTAGCGTTCGCTTAAGCCGAAATTAGATGGTTCATTTTTACGTTTATTTTCGATGCTTCATTAGTGAAGCATCGAAAATATAGTGTCTAATTCTGAATTCATCTTTCATCACCTTGTGATGTGCCTTTTTGATGAAAGTCAAGTTTTGAGATAAACTGTCAATATCTTGATCTTCATCAACTGTTGTAGATGTTGAAGGCTGAGAGAGAAAACTATACAAGCTAGATCAAAATTAAAAATACGTTTGTGTAGCCTAATATATTAAAATAAAACTAGACTATATTTATTTTAAAACGTCCCAAAATATTATAGTATTTGATGCATCAGAACTATTTAAAAATAATAAGCAAGTAAAACAGTTCAAAGCATGCTGAAAAGCAATGCAAAACGCTTCGAAGTGCTTCAAACTGCTGGAGTACAAAAAAGCACTGCTTTCCTTGCACAACGCCATTTACATATTTATCTTCTATTTATAAACCAAATATGTGGTCAAAAGCGTGCTTTGTATTAGATTTAGGAGTGCAGTAGATTTTTTTTTCTTAAAAGTGTTGTTTTTTAAGGTATTATGTATTATTCTAAAAAATATTCTATTTGCTAAATGAATAAATAAAGTGCTAAACAGAAAGAAAATATGCTAAAAGAGATTGTCCAAAAGTGTGTGGAGCCTGGGCCAGGGGACCTATTTTTGAATCGCTCGACTAGCGTCGAGCGCTCGTTTCTACTGATTTTCGTTCGACAAATCAACTAAAATGTATGAGCTGTCGAACGAAAATCAGTAGAAACGAGCGCTCGACGCCAGCCAGCGATTCTAAAATAGGGGCCCAGGTCTATGTACGTACGGCATAGAAAAATGAAGGAAATTAAAATTTTATGTCGATTCCGACTCTTCAATTTTCATAATTTAGCTTTATTTTCTGGCTCAAAGCATTTTAAAATACTTTGTGACATTTATACCGAGAACCGAGATGGCGGTTGTTGTTAATGTCAACCGCGTTCACGAGCGTTCCGAATCATCGATAGTCACAACTGTCATAAGCGCGATATCTGAATCGGTAAGTACGCTTGTTACCGTGGTCAACGCTGAAATTGATTTAAGTCTGAATCGGAATGCACCCAATGACAAGTGTCAAACAATGAGCGGTTTTCAAAAGGCAGTTTAAGAAAAAAAAGTAATACCTAAAAGACGGCTAGATGTCGTTGTTCAACTAAGTACGTAACTTTTTCTGAAAAAAGCAAAGGATTTTGTCAATTTGAAAGTCAATTTTGGCATGGTTATGGGAAACTACTCCTCTTCAGGGAGTAATTTTTGCCAGTATCGAGTGTTATATTATCAGTGGTATACTCAGCTGCTAGGAAAAATAAAAAAACCTACCTAGTTGAATAACGCCATCTATCAACATAAAAATAGATTAAAATTCTCAGCTGTCAGAAAATCGCTCATTTCGTTTAGAAATTAATTAGTCTGCGCTGCATTCAAATAATACTATTGATATTTTTAAATACTTTTTTTCACACTGTAGGTAAACAAAATAATATAAGTTCCTAGAGTTTTAATATTTTTAACCTCTTTAGACTTCTTTATATGATTAAATTACTTTTAAACACACTTTTACTCGTATCAGTATATTCATTGTTTTTAAACGCTACCACGTATTGCCAATGTTGCCAATGCTTATTTGCACTAGCGGATCTAGGGGGGGGCTAAGGGGCTCAAGCCCCCCCCCCAAAATCATTTGGGTCCACCCAGAAAATCTGTTGATTACCTTGGTAAAGCCTGCCCTCACCTACGTTAAGCCCCTCCCAAACCAAAATCCTGGATCCGCCACTGCTTATTTGCATGGAAAATCACAACATAAATCATCCATGAGCCAAAAAATTACTAGCAAATTTTAAATATTTCAATTTTTCTGAGAATCCTTATATTTTTTCCTGCTTTTTAGTTTGCCGTACATATACCTGGCCCAGATTGATTGGACCTTCTCCTTTAGCATATAAAATGCCAAATTGGCAACGCTGGGTGTGAGCGCTCTCACGAGCGGTCCGAATCAATAGTATCGTGAGCGTGCTGACAGCGCGCTAATGATTTGGACCGGTGTGTACAATGACGTCACACGCCGCGGCGCCGTGAGCACTGTAGGCGTGAATCGGAATGCGGCCTGAGTGGGCTGAGCAACAGTGTGACCAGATTAAACTTACGAAAATACCGAAGCCCCTCAAAAAAAAAACTGAAATATACCAACTTCCACATGCAAAATATTAATTTTTGGTTTTATTTTTTATCATCACAAAAAAATGTAAGAAATTGTATTTTAACATTCTATTCGAAGGCAAAACTAGACAGGTTTTCCGGATGGATGCGTCAAGTAAAATAAACCAAAGAACAAAAAATACGCTCTACTTTATATGACGACAAAAACGTACTACTTTTGGGGAAATTCCCGGATTATCGAAAGAAAAACCTCAAAGATTAAGTGAACTGCAAAACAGAAAATAACGTACAGGATGTTTCGATACAATTTGTACTTTAACTACGGCGCGGCTGCCTGTCATGTCCTATCTATAACTTACTGATCTTTGCTTCTGAATGAAATTTAGACTAAATCCGGGAAATTTCCTGAGGGCCTAGTACGAGTTGGTTTTTTGCTCTCACTTCACTTTGCGAATAGTTAACTATCGTCTTCTCTCTTTCACTCGTTCACTCACTCGCATGATTTCCTCTCTTTCACTCGATTCTATTCGCAAAGTGAGGTGAGAAACACAACTCGTACTAGGCCCTTTGAACATCAATCGCATTCCATTCGCGGGGATGGAACAACGTAGTTACCATAACTTTATAACCAAAATATACCTAAAATACTAATTTCCGCCATTACTATCTATAATTTACTGTACTCGGAAAAGTCGATAAAATATACCAAAAAGGTATTAAAATACTGATGTCACACTGCTTAGCAAGCTGGCTAAAGTCTGTCCATCCACTTTACTTGTCTTATATGGTAAACAATCTTCACCCAACTCTTTATTGAAATAATCATTTATAAAATACAACAAATAGTTTTCCACACATAGATTACGAAATAAATTGTTAATAAATTAACAACAATTTCATAAAGTTACTAACATATTTTTAAATAACAATTTAAGTAAAAAAGACGTATGACAACTGTCAAAAACTGTTTACTAAATAAGACAAGTAAGCACAGAACACTATTACTCCTAGCGGAGCTCCATTTTAGCTCAAAGTGGCCACTTTTGGCAATTATGGATTTTAAAACTTACAGAATGAATGATAACTGTTGAAGAGTTATTCAAAAAATATTAGAGACAATTTAAGTGATTATTACTTGAGCTTTTTTTAAATATTGACTTGGTTTACGAGTAATAAAAATAAATGTAGTGGCGGCGCCACTTTCACTACCACCTCGCCTTAAGTAATTTAGTTAAAATTAACTTGTCGGTCAACTAAATTTTCGCGTGTAAATAGCCAATTAAGTAATAAAATAAGTTACCCATTAGTGGGAAAATAATTTAAGTAAATAGAAACTAGTCTATTTTTGGGCAAGTGACCGCGCCGCCCGCACTGCATACCCCCACTGCTCCGCTTGCCACTTGTTGCCGATTTGCGGGATTTCTCCGGCGCGGGCTGATTATCTAATTAGAAACAGCCTAGCGACCGGTCGCAGTTCACAGATGAACGTAATACATTGCTACTTTTCTTTGGGGTAAAAAAAAATCATACCAAAGAAAAGTAGCAATGGATGTCAAATGCAACCGGTCGCTAAATAGTTTCTTTTTAGATAATCAGGGTGCAGATCTCAGGTAATATGGACCGTAATGAGTGGTTTTCTGACAGTTGAGAATTTTAGTTTATTTTTATGATGATAGATGGCGCAATTCAACTAGGTAGTTTTTTTAAATTTTTCCTAGCAACTGAGTGAGGCCGCGTTCCGAATCACGTCGATAGCGCTGTTAGCGCGAATCCGAACAAATTGAATAGTCACAAAATATTCACTGACCTCCATTAAACAAGTACTTGTTTAATGGAGGTCAGTGAATATTTTGTGGAGGTCAGTGCAAAATATTACACAAATTAATAGGGTATTTGTGTACCTACTTCATTTAATGGATTATACGCTAACAGTGCTGTTGGTATGATTCGGAACGCGGCTGAGGGCTTTTCACAATGACAAAAAACAGTAGGCTCGATAGATGGCGTTGATAAAAATAGGTGACAATGTGATTTTTTTACTAAGCTTCGAAGAGTATCAACACCATCTAGTGATTCAAATAGTTACTATTTTTAGGGTTCGACGAGTATCAATACTATCTAGTAAGGCAAATAGCAAGAAGCTTATACCTCTCTCCAAGAAGCTTATACCTCCCTCCAATGGAGATTGCACGGCCATATGTCATAGTGAAGATTGAAAAAAGCTCCTTTAGTGACGTGACGGCTTATTGCAACCTCTTTCTTTAGTGTTACAATACGTGTTCGTTGTTCGTCGTTCGTTCGTTCGTGAGAAACGAAAACGTATTGTAAAACGAAAAGAAAGAGATAGCAATAAGCCGTGACGTCACTAAAGAGTCTTTTTCAATCTTCAGTATGATACTAGGCGTGCAATCTCCATTGTGGATTTAAGCTTCTTGCCTCTCTCCAATGGAGATTGCACGGCCAGTGTCATAGTGAAGATAGAAAAAATGTCCTTGAGTGACGTGACGGCTTATTGCAACCTCTTTCTTTAGTGTTACAATACGTGTTCGTTGTTCGTCGTTCGTTCGTTCATGAGAAACGAAAACGTATTGCAAAACGAAAAAAAAAGAGATAGCAATAAGCCGTGACGTCACTAAAGAGTCTTTTTTCAATCTTCACTATGATACTAGGCGTGCAATCTCCATTGTGGGTATAAGCTTCTTGGCAAATAGTTACTATTTTTATTTTTTAAATGTCACTTTGAAAAGCTCTCATTGACAAAATGTTATCACGTCAAACGTCAAAAATTGGCATTAACACTCAGAAAAAGGAAACCTATGGAAGTGGCACAAACTGCAATAACAAAGCATTCGTGACTATATTGTATATCCATATTGTGTTGCGTTTACATGTGACAATTTTGACTCTATGCTGTTTACATAAGGTGTATGTACACTAAGCTAAGCCGCCATGTTTAGTTGCGTTTGAATGGAGAACAATGAAGTAGGTATGCAGGCTTTTTTCGTAGGTATGTCAGGTCCATATGATTCCTTCGTCATTGCATTGACTCCTTTCATCCTTTTAAAAAGTTACGTACTTAGTTGAACAACGACATCTAGCCGTCTTTTAGGTACCATTTTTTTTTAAACTGCCTTTTGAAAACCGCTCATCATATCAGCCGCACGACACCCACTGCTGGGTATATAGCCCCAGTCGTAGGAGGTAAAAATACGAAGAATTCGGCTATCCATGAACCAAAGATTTCCTTCGGTAGGATTGATCCTTGGGTTCCTAAGATGGGTTTACGAAGTGGAGCCACCTGGATTTTTCAAGCAGGTGGGGGGGAGGGGGGAATTGTGCCTTAACGAAGTCCGAGGTTAATAACTGCCTAAGTTTGGATACTAAGCCAAGTTTGGTATCATTTTCGGATAAAACAATGACGTAGAATTCATTTCTGGTATAAAAAAATGCAATTTATTAAGAAGTTTTCTAAACATTACACAATAACCAATATTTTCAACTACAATTATTTTACTTATGTCACCGTAAACATTAAACTGATGTTCTTATTTGCAAACAAAAAATACGTTAACAAAGCTTATAGAATGAAGACTTGAAAAAATATAACTTACAAATTTCCTTATTAACAATAAATAGCGAAAAAAAAATTTCACTGTCGCGTGCCGTCAATTTCTTTTACACCTATGGAAATATTTTTTTTTATTATAACAATATGGGTATCAAATGAAAGGTAATAAATAGCCAATTCCAAATATATAAACATTATAACATTTTTATGTAACTGTTTTGAAATAAACTTAAAAAGTATAACGCAGAATTAAAAAATATCAGTAAATTATTAGAAAAACAAAAATGCCACTCAATATGGACAAAAAAAGGCAACTATCACAAGCGCGCATCTAACTATGATATTTTCAGCTGTTGTGGTTACCTTGAGAGTAATTTTACCCAAGTTTTAACCCTTGGAAACTCTGTACTGCTGGAAAAACTTGGCACTTGTTTCAGTATTTTCGATAAAACTACCTTAAGGAAGCGTTTTTCAGATATCTTTGCTATATACTTTTATAAAGCTAACTAAATTTGCTACAATTTGAGCCTATCACAAACAAGTTTCGAATTGATATTTAAAATTTTAATATTTAATAAAAATAATAACTTCCTTACAACGGTAACGAAGTTATTTTTTTTAATTAGCCAAAACAAGAATATTTTCTTTTATTATTATTTTAAAAATAAAAGGATAATAGAGCTCCTACGAGGTATTTTTCTTTTTCAAATTTTCCAATTTGTGTATTTAATGGCAATTTTTTTCTTTAATGAAGCGAGTATTTTATTTTTGTTTTTATTTTTTTAAATAGTTTAACAATTGAATCGTACAAATATGAATCCAAAAATGAATTCGACACCCTAAATTCATACGAATATGATATCAAACTGGGCATAGCAGCTTAAATAATACATCTATCGAGATTGGCCTGAAAGCCAAAACTTCAAAAAATTTACTACAAAAATCATGGTGGCTCCACTTCTTATATCCATCCTAGGGTCCTAAGGACTAATCCTACCAAAGGGAATCTATGGTGCACAAAACGCCGTATTTTTCACCCTACTGACGCCACTAATAGGCATAGTAAAAATAAATAAGTAAGTCCTCTTACTCATTAAACGCCCGAACGCGGTTTGTATGCGAGCGCGGCCGTACCGTACGTATGCGTCGTCGCACGCACACACTGACAACATTTATAGATGATAAAGATAACCTCTGTCATAGCACAGAATACATAATAGTACAAGTGTCATAGATCGTTGTAAAGGCCTCCGTAAACGTTCAAACGTGTTTGTCAAACACGTAACCCCGGTCACTCACATGCGCGCAAAGGTTCGTACAGCTCGCGCACATAACTTGACCCAATTTTTTGTACCACGTGACCTGCGCACTACAATTTTTGTACTGAAAATTGCTACTGCGCAAGTGTCATTGTCTATGGTTTGGTTCAAGTTATGTTGCGCGAGCTGTACATTGTACGAATGTACCTTTGCGCACATGTGAGTGACCGTGGTAAGTGTTTGTCAAGCAGTTTGATCGTCTGCGAGCAAAAACTACGTGTTTGACAAACAAACCATAAACAAAACTACGTTTTTAGGGTTCCGTAGCCTAAATGGCAAAAAACGGAACCCTTATAGATTCGTCATGTCTGTCTGACTGTCTGTCTGTCTTTCCGTCCGTATGTCACAGCCACTTTATTCCAAAAGTATTAGGATTACACAGTTGAAACTTGGTAGGTAGATGTATTCTGTTAACCGCTTAACGAATTCAACATAAAAATAAAAGAATAAGGGGGGGCTCCCTATACATGGAACTGAAACTGAAAAAAAATTTTTTCTTCAAACCAATACGTGTGGGGTGTCTATAGATAGGTCTTTAAAAATGGCATTGAGGTTCCTAAGACGTTTTTTTTCAAAGTCAACCGTTTGAAAGATAAACACTGCCAAAGTGGTAAAATGTGTGTCCCCCCCCTCTAACTTTTGAAATAAGAGAGTGAAAAATCTGAAAAAAATATATGCTGTAGATCTTAATAAACACTTTCAACGAAAATTGGTTTCAACGAAATATAATAATTGGTTTTTGAGATATAGCACATTTTCCAAAACCGCAAATATAACTTTGTCATTCATACCAACACTGTGAAAAACAAAGTTATTTTTGCAGACGAAAAATAATAGTGGTATGAAATATCGTATGGTATAAGGTAACAAAATCTGTCCATCCTTACTTGTCTTATATGGTAAACAATCTTCACCCAACTCTTTATTGAAATAATCATTTATAAAATACAACAAGTGGTTTTCCACACATAGATTACGAAATAAATTGTTAATAAATTAAAAACAATTTCATAAAGTTACTAACATATTTTTAAATAATGATTTAAGTTTAAAAGACGTATGACAACTGTCATAAATTGTTTACTAAATAAGACAAGTAAGGATGAACAGACTTTACGGAACCCTACGTGCGTGGTCCGACACGCACTTGGCCTGTTTGCCTGTCGCTGGCGGCGAACGCTCGCAATCGCATTGTAATTTTGATTTGACTCAAAGATGAAGATTTAATAAAACTTGTGCGTCAACGTAAAGTGTTGTATGATACCAAATGCAAAAATTTTAAACATCAGTTTATCAGAGTTGCTGCTTGGGAATAGTTTTTAGGTTTATTTTTATCGTTTTTTTTATAAGTAAACAAATAGATATACAACGTGTTACAAAATAACTCCTAATGCCGAATATGGTAGATAAGGACTAACAAACTGAACAATTTTTAATATGGGACCAACTCTGAAATTGCGAAAAAAATCAGCTGTTTCATACATTTAGATATTTTTGTTTTTATTTTTTGTACGAAACAGCAGATTTTTTTCGTTGTAAGTATTGTTATTATACTGAATTTCATAAGATTTTTTTTCTTGATTTAAAATTTCTGATAGCAGTGAATGTAAAAAAGAATGACTCCGCAGTAATATAATAAGTCTATGGACTCCGCCCGATATTTCAGATTCAGCGACGGAAATGACTCATAATAATCAAGATACCTAACTAAATACAAGCAGTCTCTCTCTTTTTTCTAAGTTGGTTGGTAAATACCTACTTACTGATTTAGATTACGTAATTATTTTTTATTTCTTAGGCCGTCCGCTGCCTTGAGCGGGATCCCGCCGCGGGTATACGGCGCGGGAATATAGATTGCTGGTTTTTGACGGACAGATGCTTGCGCAGTGCATGAGTAAGCTCTAATCTATGTCGCCCCGCGCGCGTGTCCCGCGCAAGGCAGCGGAGGGCCTTAATGTTAGGTACAGCTTGATAGGGACCGACCGAACCCACTTTTCGCCGAGTACCGAGACCGAGACCGAGACCGAGACCGAGATTAAAAAAAAGTCTCGGCCGTGACCGAGACCGAGATTTTTGATTTTTTTAAAATGTTACTACAAAATGGCGAATATTGATGAAAAACACATTTAATTTAATTCAAATTCTTTATTTAATCATATTAGTGCTAGGTGTACGCAAAAAAATCCACAAATCCATGTATAGCAGGGCCTTTTTGTACGGCACTTATGCTTGGGCTCGAAATAGTATTTTGGACTCGCGGTTCTTGAAAGATCTTTCCTTGGAAGATGAGTTATTTATTATGATGTCATCTTTTTTGTTTGGGGATTTTTTTTCTGAATCCTATCGTGTGTGATATTGGGGGGAAGGGCTTGCTTGCTGGGCCCGTTCTTGTATTTCAAAACATTTTCGAAACGTACAATGTTTGGGCTCCATCAGATTCAATGTGGTTAATTTATTTTTAGTAGAATACACCTTAAATTAAAAGATATATTTTACCCTATCAATCCTCGAGAAAGCAATTTTGAGAAAGTTTACATTTAGTTTTTTTTAATTTAGGCCCAAACTTAGAAAAAATAGCATAGTATTTTTTTTTTAAATGATTTTTGTTGTAATTTAAAACAAGTGCTGAAACGTGATTCTGAACATGCTGAAATATATTTTTAGAAACAGCTCAGAAAGCCCTTTCATTCAATATCACACATGATAGGTTACATAACAATTTTTTTTTTTATCATACATAATCACTTTGTAAAAGCTTTATAATCATAAAAATAAAAATACTAAATGTCAATGTTTGCAGGGTTGGTTTTTCGAGATTAGATATGAGAAAATTACATATGAGTTGAGATATATTTTATGAAAGGTATGAAACCATATCGTGTCTGTAGGGGCCTAAACTTGGAATGTTTTAAAAATATATTTTTGTATAATTTAAAACAAGTGACTGAAATGTAACGATGTGGCTCGGAAAGCCTTTTAATTGGATACCAGGCATGATAGGTTGTAGAACAGAGACAATTTTCCCATACAAAAAAAATATAACAGCATAACTCCTCTCCTAGGGGAAGAAATTTTGGGAAATGCACGCCCAGGATATTGTTTTGAATTTGAGTACCTATACTTGTCCCAAACGGCTGTGCTGTACATCGATTTGCGGTTTTCCATTGATTTTGAGCTCGTACGCGACCACTATAAAAGACAATTAAAATAACATTCACATCTGTAAAACTAAAGATACCTATTTACAAGTCGACAGCAAATCACCAAATGACCGAAGTCAACAATTTTGATTTAATTTGATTAATTACAGTGAGGAATGCGTCAGCGTATGCCCTGTGGCCAACCTGCGGCATGCATAACATTTTAAATATAACGTTAATTCCAATGACGCATGCCTCAGCGAAGAAGAAAGGAAAGTGCACGAGTGTAATCTCAGGGGGGTGATTATCAAATTTGTTGCAATCAACTCTGACAGAAATCGCAGTGGCATAGCTGCTTCAGTTAAGAACCAATGTGACAACTATCTTACTTAAGGCAGCAATTTAACTGCGCTTTCAATCGATTTCAGTCGAGAGTTGTTAGCAACGGACTTACGTGATCAACCAACAGGCCTACGTAAATAGGTACTTATAGGCCGAGATTCTCGGCCATTTTGGCCGAGACCGAGACCGAGACCGAGACCGAGACATAATTTTTGGCCGAGACTGGCCGAGACCGAGACCGAGACCGAGATCTCGGTCGGTCCTTACAGCTTGACCATAAAGAGTTGACAAAAATTGAGGGCGCCATTTTGTATGTAAACACGTCAAAATCACGAATAATTTGGCAACACTGACTGTATTTTGTACTGAAAAATTTTAGTTCCATTTTATTTAATTTCAACTCTTTATGGTCAAGCTGCAGGTACAGTGTTTTATTTTAATTTTTCTGAAGAAGTGTCATCATAATATTAAATAAAAATTTAAGATCCTCTTCTAAACTACTCTTACGACACAACACAACACAATAGTATATCAGGTAGGTTCTGGGGGCTAATTGTCTAATTAAAAAATCTATCGCAATAGCTTTCATTTGACAGATGGATGAGACATATTGCTGCATTTCTTTAGTAAGTTTTTATTCGTGACAAAAAGAAGCATCAATGTGTTACATCCTGAAAGCGATTGCGATAGATTTTGAAATTAGACAATAGAAAGGCAGGCACTTCGCCGGCTGCTGTCGCGGCACGCTCGCTCGCTCGGCTCGTGCGTTGTTGGTCGCAATGGAACTAACCTCCCCTCGCTCGCTACGCTCGCTCGTCGTCGCACCTAATAGACCTAAACAGATTTTAGGGATTTTGAAAAAGCTAGATGTAACTTTAATACATAAGTTAATTTATTATAAATTTAATTCATCTTATATATTTGTATAATGTGTATTTTTGTATGAAAATACGTAAAAATATTAATTATGTATTATTGATTTTATTTTTATGTCTAAATAATATTAGGTGAATAGACAATATGCCTAATAACATTGTGCAAAAACAATTATGCTAAAGTATTATTATGACAAAAAATATATGCGAAATCCGTTATGCCAAATCAAATTAGGTATAAAAACATTATGCGAAACAAAAAAACGGACGACACACCGCCCTGGGGCCCTACCGCCCAACTCAAAGCGATAGCCAAAGCGATAGCTAGACTCTGTCCGTCCTTGTCATATCATAACACGATGACAAGGACGGACAGTGCACTGACGTCATCAACCAAAGCCAGAGTAAAAGTCCGTCCTTGTCATCGTGTTATGATATGACAAGGATGGATAGAGTCTAGCTATCGCTTTGGCTATCGCTTTGAGTTGGGCGGTAGGGCCCCAGGGCGGTGTGTCGTCCGTTTTTTTGTTTCGCATAATGTTTTTATACCTAATTTGATTTGGCATAGTCTAGCTATCGCTCTGGCTAAAGCTTTGAGCTACTGCCGTGTAGTGCACAAAGGCACAAACGCCAGTGAACCAGAGGGCCTAGTACGAGTTGGTTTTTTGTTCTCACTTCACTTTGCGAATAGTTAACTATCGTCTTCTCTCTTTCACTCGTTCACTCACTCGCATGATTTCATCTCTTTCACACGCTACTATTCGCAAAGTGAGGTGAGAAACACAACTCATACTAGGCCCTCAGAGGGCCTAGTACGAGTTGGTTTTTTGTTCTCACTTCACTTTGCGAATAGTTAACTATCGTCTTCTCTCTTTCACTCGTTTACTCACTCGCATGATTTTATCTCTTTCACTCGTTACTATTCGCAAAGTGAGGTGAGAAACACAACTCATACTAGGCACTCCCCGACCCGCACCAAGCCAACACCCAACCGTTTATTTGAATCGTCCCATAGACAATAAATTCTATTGAGTTTTGTCAATTTCAGGCTAGTCTTTGGTGCTTCAGTTGGAGAATTCACCAATTTTTTAGATTTTGAACCAGCACTTACATTGTTTTTTTGCGTAAATAAATATGATTTTTTAAGTTACTTTATTTGTGTACATGTGTAGTGCCAATCAGACGAATTAAAACGCTCGCGAAACCCCTAGGAAAACTTTGCGTATTTGTGATTAAGTGGCCCGTGTTTATCCCTCATGCTGTGATATTTCATCAGTAATTTTGTTCTACAATGGACATCGACGTTAGTAAAGAGAATATCCAGCCTCTGAGAGGTGGTAGAAACCTTATGCAGCTTGGTGCAGCGCTGCAAGCACAGTCAGATGTTGATGCTCAAAAACAGCTGCAACAGCAAAAAGAGTGAGTTTTCTTCATAGCTTAAGCATTCGTACAGCAGTATTCTGTCCGTAATACATATAATTTCAATAGGAAGCTGTCTCTACTCAATATAAAGCATAGTTATTTTTCGTAGAACATTCTGTCTGTCTTAACCCCTGAACATGCTGATTTCAGGGAGCATGAGGCAGCTATTAGACACTATCAGGGCCCAGACCCTTTGGATCCATGGTTTAACTACATCCAGTGGGTGGAACAGTCTTTTCCTAAACACGGACATGAAGGCAATATTGACAAGCTTGTCAAAGACTGCTTGCAGTTATTTGAGAAAGATGAAAGGTATTTCCAAGATAGGAGACTTGTGAAGTTGTGGATCAAATATGTAAGTGATATTTATTTATTTTTATATTTCAAGGGACTTAAAATTATTTGCTTTAATTATAGGTTATGCTATATCAGGGATTCCTAAGCTATTTTGAGCAAGAGACCCCTTTTCCAAAATGATATCTATAGCCAAATTACAATTACTATCAAATATCAAGTGTAATATATAAATTATTATAATTATCCGTTTATGTTGACCCCTGGGAAACCGATTTCGACCCCAAGGAGTCGTTATCTATCACTTTGGGAATCCCTGGTTTTAAAAAGTAAATTATTTTATTGGTGTCAACTTTTTATTTTTGGTGTAAATGTTTTTAGGTCGATTGCCTTTCTAATCCCCTGGAAATATACCAAAGGTTGTATAACACTGGCATAGGGGTGGAATGTTCAGAATTCTACAGAGCGTGGGCCTGTTATTGTGAGGAATCTGGGGATTATAAAAAAGCTAATCAGGTATATATGCTCGGACTCCAAGCTAAAGCACAGCCCATCGATGAGCTTGAGCAGGCACATATGTGAGTTTTTAATGTTTTTTTATATACATGTGTAAGACAATTGAACAATTTCTTATGTAAATCTATTTTACCTTTTTTTATTCGGCTTTGAATTGGAATGAAAGTAGTTAGTAGTTGAAGATAAGAATAGGCAGATTAGATGAGGGTAATTATTGGGTAAAAAGTCATTTAGACAATTGACAATTTAAATACTATCAATAAAACCACACTCTTATAATATTACTTACATGACAACTATCAATACAAGTAACAGAAACAATCTAGGTACCTACTTTGAAAAACTCAGACAAAAAACAACAGAAACCTAGAAGAAACCAATTAGAAAACTTATCTTAGTTACTCATATTAAATCCTGAATATTCTTATCTCCTTGCAATCTTCAGTCAGTGTAAAATATTGCAAGATTAATTAAATTAATTAAAGACCTTTTTGAAAATTTGGAACTAATCTATAATAGTCTTGGTTATCTATTTGTCACTTTTTCTGTAAATAATTTGGTCCCTGAACTATGTATTTTTTTTACTTTCATTTTGGCACATCTGATAGGCTATTTATTAGTAATACTGTGACATATTGTCATAAGATTAAAATTACGTCATTAGGTCTTGGTTTAACCATCTGTATTTGACTAAGTACCTACCAGTGGCGAAGGACCCTTCGCCACTGGTAGGTACCTGACCATACATGTTGATTCCTATCAACTTCCCTTTTAGAAATCCTACCCCAGTAATCCACCATACAGTTAAGAGAATTTTTGGAGAAATTATTGGTCCGGCTTGCCTTTGCCATATTTTGACTCCTCGCCACTAGTACCTACCTAATATTTTAAATTGTTTTTAGGAATTTCCAACTATTTTTTGCTCAAAGAATGTTACATGATGATTCTCCAACTAAAAGAAAAGCAGCCTCAGCCTTGGCTGAGACCAGAATGGCTTTGACATCTCTCAAGTCGTTCAAAAGACGCAACATAGCTAATGTGCCTGTTCAGAGGATCGGAGAAAGCATAAAGAGCACTATACCTGGTGTGGTGAAGCAACAAACCAACCACTTTGATAACAGAATGCCTAACTCCAATGTTATGGTTAATGTATTTGAAGTAAGTAAAAGGTTTATTTGGCAAAAATATTAATTTGTTTCTTTGATAGAAGTATTTCTTGCAATTGGATCTTATCATATTTGAAAAAATCAGGTGAAATTAATGCAGTTTGGCCCTCATTCATCACTAATTAGCAATTTATCACAAAAATACATTAACACAAGACTTATTATACCTTTATATATAAACGTATATATAAATAAATAAATAAAAGCCAAATAAATACTCTTGACATAATTATTAAATCTAAACTTATTTATTCCATGTTGAGCAATTTGAGTAGGTCACTAATTTAAATTCAGTTATCTTGAAAAGCGTGATACTAAAATCAAACTTATTTTAATCAAAATAATACTATATTAGGGGCTCACTTTTGCAATTTAACTTACTCTTTTTTTTGTTATCTGAGAATATTTTAAAATAAGGCCGCCTTTTAAAATAATCATAGCTTCAAAAGGGTTTGTAAACATTAAAATGTACCGATATTTTTAATTAGGATGTGCCATCCACATCGCACGCTATTCCTGTTGTCGAGAATCCGGGTCCAGCTTCGTTAGTGGCATGCAGCAACGTGGAAAACGAGAAGGAAGTTGGGATCTGGACCAATCCTAAGACTAAAATGGTCCATACACACCTAGTACCTCACCAGCCACTGCCTTTTACCCGTAAGACTTCCATTGAATTAATTATTGTTTCATATTTAATTACATTTTCAATTTATTGCAAATATAAGTACATTTTGGTGGAAATTCATACATTTAGGTATCATTATAGACCCTGTTGGGCACAGCAATTTAAAAAGAGAGGAGGATGCTTATTATTTTACTTTTTAAGTTACAGTAATTATTATTGTGTCTATTACAGTGAAGACATTGTTAATGAAGAAAACACTTAATGCAGCTTCCCCTGAGTAGCAAAGAAACTGATAATTTATATATGTTTATTTATTTAATCTTTATTGCAAGTAATAATGAAGTATGAGTAGTAATGACATTTATAAATTTTTGCAGCATACGAAGATGAAGATGATGTGCTTCGACTACCCGCTAACCACATGTCACATTGTTCTGAAGACTTGACGTTTAATGTGCCTCTCTGTGTACCTGACCCTCCAGACCCCACGAAAATTCCTTGTTATAACAAATCCCAGGTAATGAGTTATATTTTTGGTTCATGAATTTGATATTATACAGGTAAATTTTTTGTACAGTCAACAAATTTTGTTGACTATGTTGTTCAGTTTTAACAGTCTAGCGATTAAATATTCAAATTAATCATAAAGTTAAGGCCTCCTTAAATTAAAAAAAGTTGACAGATTTGACAGAAACTCTTTGAAACCAACAGCTTCCTTAAAGTTAAGGAGACCTTAACTAAAGGTTTTATTTAGCTAAGAAGCCTTTGAGTATTCGGCCGTATGCCACAACACAAAATTTGTCAACTGTTTTTGATTTCATGTTGTAGATTATAAATTATTTATCTTTGAAATTCTATTTACAGGTTTATGTTGATGATACTGAATACAGTTTAGAAGAAATTAGGTCCAGAAAGTACAATCTAGACAAGAAAGTAAAGACTGAATATTTCACCGAGACAAAGTCCCAACAATCTTATCAAAACATAAATGAAACCCTTGCACAGTGTAGTGCACTAGAAACTTTGGCTAACTGTGCTTTAGACACTGAACACGATCATTTAGGGCAACTGATGCCACTCACTATTCCCACATTGCAAAACATTACGAGAGTCACAAATATGCATTCTCCTGGAGAACCGAAGGTTTTGGTTAATTTGGATTCCAAAGAGTTTAGTGAACTTAGCACAAAGAAAAGTGATGAAACTCCTCGATCGGACGAAAATCATGCTGATAAAGAGAATATTGGAAGATTCGCTACCGACAACTACGGCAATGACCATGGGGCCAATAAGAATAACCTCATGGAAGAATTTAATAGAAGCTTGATGGGCAATCTTTTGGGGGATTCTGTAACTGTTAATACAAAGGAGGCACGCTGGGAGCTTCGGAACCTATTCAATGACAATGGTATGTAATACCTTTTCATATTAGACTGAATAAATAACCTAACCCAGTGGTTTTTAACGGGTGGTCCCTGGAAGCTCCAGAAGTGGTTACTGTATTTTACGTCCAATCTGAACAGTGGGTGGTCCTGGATTTATCTGGTTTAATTTGAAACTCGAAAAATTTTCCAAAGTTTGATTCGTTAGCCAGTACGGCCCCTGGTTTTGATTTCAAACTTGATTTAGCTTAAAACAAAGAAGATCATTGATTTTTATCATCATCTTTTTTAATCATAAAAAATAAACTAAAAATTCTCTAAGTAATAAGATGAAGAAGCCTTTGGACTGTATTAAAAAAAGGTTTTATTTATAGAACCATCAATGGTACAACCTGTGGTCCAACAGTTTGAAGTTCCAAACTTCGATATACATGAAGATCGTTCTATGACAATGGCCATCAATATCAAGAAGAAGGTGGAACCGTTAGATGTCAGAGGTTTGCCAGATGATAAAGAAAATGCTAACAAATTCACTGTCCCTGCAGCTGTACCATCACAACATGTATGTAAA
Organism: Agriphila tristella; assembly: GCA_928269145.1. Classification (NCBI taxonomy): domain Eukaryota; kingdom Metazoa; phylum Arthropoda; class Insecta; order Lepidoptera; family Crambidae; genus Agriphila; species Agriphila tristella. The sequence goes on along the minus strand of OV743440.1, from coordinate 23,857,752 downwards.
TAGAAATGTATAATTCAACATTTTGTTTCAAATTTTCATAAAACTAAGGGTAGCATTTAATCAGGTAACAATAAATTCCCATTTCGGGTATCAAAAATACTGAATATAGCGTACCGAAATACTAAGTGGGCGACGGATTGAGGGCGACTACAGATGTTGAAAATGGGTGACTTTAAAATACAAATTGAGTCATTCAGAACGGGTGACCAAATTACTATTTGGGCGACAACTTTAGGGCACACAAAACATTTAAAATGTGGCATTATATTTTATTTAAAAAGGTGACTATTATCCTAATTATGATGACAAAAATACCATGTTGGGCAGCTTAAGTTAGTTATATAGTTACCTACTTGGTATAACAGTCTGTTGCCCATTCAGTATTATTTTGTCATTCAGTTAGAATTTTCACCGCTAACTTTATTTATTTATCTCCCACATGTAGTCGCCCGTTTTACGTATTTTGTAACCCACAGTTAGTCGCCCGTTTAGTTATTTTGTCGCCCACAAAATAAACTGCTGCCAGGTTTAGTATTTAAGTATCCCATTAACAGTTGCCTTTAATTATTTCCATTCACCCTATTAATGAATTCCCTCAAACTAATAGATGCAACCATTTTATCTACAGTTTGATTTTAAAAATAACGGCTACAGTGGGAGATGAGTATAAGGGTTGAATGAACCCCACTTATCAGCATGGAATAGCACTGTTTCATGCTCTATTCTCTTCTATCACTGACGATCGTCATTTAGCTGGACCGAAAAAGATAGCATGAGTGCTATGGCGCGCGGCAGTATCTCTAGCAAATGACTTCTCAGTGATAGAAGAGGATAGTGGAGCATGAAAAATTATGATGTCATAACTGAGGAGAACGGCAAATCTCAATAGTCAAATAATATGTTCCTAACTTCCTAGTTTGCTATTTACTTAGGACCTTATTTCTGAGATAATAGTGCCATGATAGGGAACGAATGTCCTTTCATTATTGTTCAGATTTCAGAGTTCATTTAAATTGCTTATCTCGGCAGATCATATGAGCATTTGCAAGATTTTTGAGATGTTGTGAATGAAAAATATGTCTTCGAAAGCTTTTCTTTTTCACCTTTTTTTCCTCACATTTGATATTTCCCGACACAGGTAAATAGAACTGCATACTACGAAGAGCCTTCATGTACTCAAGCATTCAACTTTAACATCAAAGACGCTAGTACTCCTAACATGTCTCAATTCAAGAAACCTACCTCAATTGATCAGTCGAAATACCCCAACGTACCCAAGTTCAGTATGGATGAAAGTGTAATGGAGAATGTAGAAAATGGTGCTACAAAAAAGGAAGATAGCCCTAGACAGATGATTCCGGACCAACATGCTACTGTCGATAACCAAGGTGGTGGACTTTCAGTTATAATGGAAGCTACACGGGAATATAATAGGTAATGCATGTTTTTTATATTTAAGCTTGACAGTATGACATCCCAAAACGGGAACCGTTTCTTCAGACCATCAAACTCAACAACTTTTACTTTGGGCCCAACTTTGAAATCGCGAAATTAATCTGCTGTTTCATACATTTTGGTATTTTGGTTGTAAATTGTATGAAACAGCTGTTTTTTCCAGTTCAGTTTGATGGTGCGAAGAAACGGTTTTCCCATGTTGGGTTCATTAATTAACATGTTGTATATCATGTCTTTTTCAGCAAATCTGGGTCGAGTTCATCAGGGCAATCGACACGAACTAATTTCACTGGATACACGACTAACTTCGACTCGATGTATAATCATAACGATCCCTCCCAACAGCCTACCACTTCCAAAAGAAGTTCCATATCTTCACAACCGCGTTTACCCAGCGGGCAGTTCGCGCGAGTTTATCCCCAAAAACGGGAACCGGAAAAACCGGTCGTTCCTACCTCAGCCGTGCCTTATCACTCACACGACCACCAGTACCAGAAACCGGTACCTAACACTTACAACGGGTACTCCCCCCAAAGATCGATGCATGCGCACTATCAGCAGAACTTTAGCTACCAACAAGGTTATGCAAACAATCAGATGATGAGTCAGCAGCAACAGGGGTACGGTAGCCCTAACGCCAACGCGTACCCTAATCCTCAGCTCCCCACACACAGTCCTCACCCGATGAGCCCTAACATCCCGCAAGGGTTCCAAAGCCCCACATATTCCAACCAAGTAGGGTACCAAAGCCCCGGGCACGTGATGAGTCCGCAGAACTCGTACGCTGGACGCCAAGATTATCACTACCCTAGTCAACCCGATAGGCAACAAGTCTACGCCCCTCAACAACAACAAAGTCCTGCCTTCCAAAGTCCCCCCCACCAGCCACAGTATCAAAATAACCAATATTACCAAAGGCCGGCCCAAGTGTCTGCTGCGCCGAATCAAGCCCAGTATCAACAAAATTATCCCAACATGCATAGCCAATACAATAACGCTAACGTGTATGCCAATGTAAATAGTCATCCTAATCAAAGCTTTAATATGCAGAGCCCTTACAGACAGGCAGCTAAATCTATGCCTGAAAGTAGTCCGGCTGCGTACGGTGTGCAGAATAATAAACCTTTCCAAATATACCAAAGTCCTACCCAACAGCCACAACAGCTTCAGAACAGCTACCGAAATGCTGCTGTTTGTAGCACTAACATGTCTCCCGAAATACCGGAAAATCAAACAGTACAAGAATCACACGCGCATATGAAGCAGCAAGAAACAGTTTCGAATAATCAAAATGGTAACAAACTAACTCCACAACCTAAAAATGTTGCGTCTCATAAAAGTCCTACATCGGCATTGCGCCACATTAGACACGATCAGCCTAATGCGAAACTTAGTCAAAATTCATCCGATGTCGGTTTTTCGAATCAGTTCCTTAATTTCATATCTAACAGAAATGAACCAAAAGATAACGCAAACACTCCGAAGTTCACAAACAGTCCCAGTATTTCTCACAAGATGCATAAAAATCTTTACGTTTCGAGTCCGGAGCAGGCCCAAATACCTCCATCTTCAGGTCTCTCTGATTCCGATAGCAAGGATGGGATGACGGCACAGAGCGCCACACCTATCCAGTCTGCCAAAGTGTCCCACAATGTGCCTGAGAAACAGAAAGATATATCTAAAAGGCAATTGGACTTCGAACACAGAGTCGATTTACAATCTGAAGATAGCAGGGACTCTGTCAGTAAGGAGAGTAGAATCTCGTCAGTATACTCCAGGCAATCGGATTTCCAGTCTGATGGATACGGCATGGATGTCGACAGTGAGAACTCCATGGAATGTGGTGCTTTCAAATCTACGCATTCGATCTCGTTGGTGGAAACTAGCGACATACCCAGACCTGCCGATATCGACTTCCCTAAAGTAATTGATCCATTCAACAAAAAGATAGTTTCTTCTCTTTTGGAATACGTAAAATTCCCTAACAAAACTCATGCTGATGGATACATAGAGGTGAGATCAGTGCCCAAGATGCAAACGGCTTCTGTGATAAGTATTGGGAACAATAAGTTTTCTATTGAGAAGCAGCTCGGCAAAGGGAATTATGGCGCGGTATTTTTGTGTCTTGACATCCACACCAATAAGTCTGTGGCAGTTAAATACCAAAAACCGAGCAGGCCATGGGAGTTCTATATTTGTCAGGAGATCAAAGCTAGAATAAAGGATCCATTTATGGTAGGTATTCTCGTATCTAGTTTGTTATTATTATATCGGGTCATTTTGAACTTACCATCCAAATTTCAAGGATGTGTCCAGTCCATGAAACTAAACAACTTTCTCTAAGAAACATGTGTCGAATTTCGCCACAAAATTTTGGTCATCGCATACTAAAATTGATCACGTGATCTCTTTGATTTGTATGGATAGTCGATTTTTTTTTACATTTCTGGCCATGTGTTCCTAAGAGAAAGTTGTTCAATTTCATGGACTGAACACATCCTCAAAATTTGGATGGTGAATAGAAAATGTATAAACATTATTCATGTTTATAATATTTGTATGTTTGTAATCAATATTTTCTCTTATTTCAGCTTCCAGGATATATGGATATCACTACAGCATTCATAGGAGAGAATGCTAGTTTATTTGTATCAGAATATTCTAAATACGGTTCCTTACTAGACGTCGCTAACAAAGTTAAAATAGCTACTTCGAAATGTATAAATGAGTTTATTGTCATACTTCTGACTTCTGAAATGCTATCTATTGTTCACTATCTTCACAAAGCGCAAATAATCCACGCAGACATTAAGCCTGATAACTTTTTACTTATGAAAATGTAAGTAATTCAACTACTTTACTACTATTTTTATTACTTATAAAAAAATGTTTTTTAAGGTATGGTAAACTACAAAGGGACAACCTTAGACGCAAATAGACTTAGTTTTCAATAGTGTCAGTCCTATTAATGGGCAAAAGCAAAACACAATTAGGTCTAGTCTAGGGTTGCCATTGCCCCTCTGCAGTTTATCATGAAAAATTGATTTTTAAAAACCCATCACTGAAAACCGCATTAAAATCGGACCAGTGGTTTTGGAGATAGATGGTAACATTGGATGCTACAGACATTCTCTCACCCCAAACGCATATACCGTCTCCGTTCCGTCGTGGGTAAAAATGGCACTTTTTAGTGTTTATAATAATTTTCCGGGGTTTTATGAATGGTATCCGAATATACATAATAGTACAAGTACAGAAGATCCACTCCGCAAAGACATTTAAATAAATAGCGACTCTATTCCATATACAATAAAGTGCACTTCAGGTTGCACGCTGCTCCTTTGCCTACAGTTATATTCACCTAGAAGTTGCCTCTTTCTATCGCGTAGTTCTTATCTCTTCTAACGACTTCAGGGTTTCTTCTTTTAAATAATAATTAAATAACAGGTAGTTAATTTATTACAAGTTATGTGTTTGTGAAATAATGTGTAGTTAAATACGTTTAAAAAAAAACATAGGCTAGGTACAGTCAACGCCACATCAGACTATACATGCTGTCCATCAGCCATTTTTGATGTCCCCACTGCTGGGGCACAGGCCTTCCTTATGGGTTGGTAAGGAGGATGGGCCATAACCCACCACGCGGGCCCAATGCGGATTGGTGGGTGTTAACGACTGCAAATGCAGCCGGGACCAACGGCTTAACGTGCCTTCCGAAGCACGGAGGAGCTCGAGATAATAAACTTTTGGTCACCCATCCCATGACCGACCCTTGCGAACGTTGCTTAACTTCCGCAATCGCTGGGCCAGGCGCTAAACCACTGCGCTCCTACATACATGCTGACTTTAAAGCAATTTGCTTTATTACGAAATGAAATTGTAATTATAATTAACTTTATTTCGAAAGTAGGTAGGTAAGTAAGTACCTATCTATAAGTTATTATTTCAATAAATAGTTGGGCGAAGATTGTTTAGCAAATAAGACAAGTAAATACCTAAGAATAAACGGATACTAGTTACTAACTAGGTACCTAGTAGACAAGCATTCTTACGTTTTGATGTCGTTTGGATGTTTTGGAAGTGTGAAAAACGTGAGGTTCGGATCTTTTTTATTCGTATTAAGGCAGCCCATTGCGATGTAATATGCCTTCATTTTGGTCATTTATATTAGACGTGCGAACGAACGACGGACGCGGCAATACGCGAACGCGGCGCGAGTGAGTGACTATCGAAATCGAACTGCTAACGTGCGACCCAGCCGGCACGCGGTAGCCCTCTGAAATCGGACCCGCTAGCTACTTGTAGCTTCGTACCTAAAGCGCGGAGTGGGCCTAGCCTGACCATATTCGGATTTAGGGGATTTTTTGTAACCCTTTGTATAACATTTTAATGTATTGTTACAGACCCACCCAAGAATGGCGGACTCCATCTTTGCAACTTATAGATTTAGGTTGCGCTATAGATATGTCTCTTTTCCCAGAAGGCACCTCCTTTAGAGAAGTAAGTATTATTTTTACAATGCGATTTATTTAGTTATATTGTGATATTAAATTGTCAATAGACAGTGATCCGCTGCGACTTCACTCGAGAATGTATGGCAAAGAGTATATTTTACGTGACGAACTACGGCTGCGCCATAAAAAAAGTTGGAAATCTGACTTTTTGAGTGCCATGATGAAGTCGATAGTTTTTCAGATCGCACAAAAACCAGAATTTTGTCGGTCTTGCATTTAGGAGATAAACGTCTCTACAGCTGCGCCACACAGATCTCGAGAACGGAAGGTCGTAACGAAGATCTGAGTACTTGTATGTGTGTGTAGCCGTTAGTTTGTCAGAATTTGTCGCACGAAAATCAGAATTTATCCGTCTCGGCGCATAATGTCCTTTTCTCAAAATGTCCTTTTCTCGAAATGTCCTTTCTCAAAAAGTCCTTTCCTCAAAATGTCTTTTTCTCGAAATGTCCTTTTCTCAAAATGTCCTTTTAAGATGAATTTTTTTTAACAAATACATATTTAAGCTTTTTTTTAGTTAGTCGCTTATCTAAATTATCATTAAAAACACAGACGTGCAATGCATGTAAATATTTATTAAGTCTAAGAGTGTTATCCTTACTTTCCTTACTAATATTATAAATGCGAAAGTCCGTTTGTTTGTTACGTCTTTACGTCTTAACTACTGAATCGATCATCATGAATTTTTGCATAAATGTTCTCAGGGGCTGTACCCCTGAAGACGGACATAGGGTACTTTTCATCCCGAAAAACTGTATTGTTCCCGAGGGATAGCAAAAAAACTTTCCACGCAGACGATTATAAATGCGAAAGTCCGTTTGTTTGTTTGTTACGCCTTCACGTCTTAACTACTGAACCGATCATCATGAAATTTTGCATATACGTTGTCGGGGGTACAGAAAAGGACACAAAGAACCTTTCATCCATAAAAAATGTACTGATCCCGAGGGATAACAAAAAAACTGGCCACGCAGACGAAGTCGCGGGCGGCCGCTAGTAAAGTAATAAGTAATGTAGTTATAAAATTGTAGAAATATGATGGAAAGAATCATAAAAAAACATGAATCAGTCTCTCTATTTGTAGTCAAAAATATTATTTATATATTAATGATATATAAATAATATTTTTAATTATTAACATTAATCATTATTAACATTAAACTTTGTATTAATTACCAAACAAGTATCTGTCTTTTGTGATAATTATAGTTTTCTTAAATACATGTTTTAATGTAATATGTATTTGTTTAAAAAATATTGCATATTAAAAGGACGTTTTGAGAAAAGGACATTTCGAGAAAAGGACATTTCGAGAAAAAGACATTTTGAGAAAAGGACATTATGCGCCGAGACGAATTTTTCGGTCTTGCGTTTAGTAATCAGATTTTCTCTACGACTTTCCGTTCTGGAGATCTTTGTGGCGCAGCTGTAGAGATATCTCTACACCACACAGATCTCTTAAACGCAAGACCGACAAATTGGTTTTTGTGCGACAAATTCCGACACCCTATCGACTTCATCATGGCATACTTAAAAAGTCAGATTTCCAACTTTTATTGTGGCGCAAAAAATATAAAAAAAAAGATGCTTTTCCTCGATTTTCTCCTTTGCTGAGCCTGAGAAACATTATAAATCAAAAGGAATGTTTCATGAATTTGATGAAGCTTCGCCAAAATAAAACAACATTTGAATTATAACAGCTTTGTTCTTTAATATTTCAACCTCAGCAGTTTCTAGCATATTTATAACTTGGATGAATTTGATAGGTATATCAAATATGGAATAAGCCCAATATTGGGGCCAAACAGAGAATTAATAGAATTTTATATGCCAGAGTCATTCAAGAAACTTAGAATAATAAAATAAATATGATAAAACGGTTCGTGTAATTTTGGATGGTACAGAAATTCCAGTACAGAAACCTGAAATTACTATTGCACAGAAGGTATCATGAGGCAACTATAAACACGGAAATTCACACTCAGTTGCTTTGTTAAAATTTAAATCATATGCTTCTAATCTGAAATAAAAAGATTACTTGTAAATCTTACACGAAATTTAAAGAAATGTAATGCTTGTTAGCAATTTTTTGTAAGTTGCTATAAACTTTCTTGCCTGTTGTTTTGGCTTTTCTTTTCCGTAATTCTTCTTTTATCTGAGCTAAAGTTAGCATAGAATACATTGTTTGTCCGCAAAATCGAAAAAATACAATCTAAGAAAGTAAAATCACGTAATACACAGTCAGGACAATATAAGCTCAAACTGACAATTGTTCCAAAGACTGAAGCGCCATCTGTAATTCACTTTGCCTTCGCCTCCCCATGACGTTAACGTTATAAAAAATAAAATGTTAACAATAGCAGCAGACTTGGGCCAAGTCAGTTGCAAATAAAAAAGAAATAGCAGCAAGATTAAGTAGATTCCACAATAACAAAAAAAATTCTTTACAGTTGATAGCTACAGAAGGTTTCACTTGCACAGAGATGCGAGAAGGGAGACCTTGGACGTACCAAACGGATCTGTACTGCCTCGCGGGTACTATACACGTTATACTGATGGGAAGCTACATGAAGGTTGCCAATCGCTTAGGCCAATGGAATATAGACAAGAAATTTCCTAGGTGAATTTTTGCTTTTATTGTCTGAAAATTAGCTTAGAATATTATATTAAAATCACAGGTATTATTAACACGTTTAAACACCTACCTTATCCCGAAGTTTCGACCGAGTTGCGTCGGCCGTGGTGACGGGCTGACTCGCGTTTAATACCTGTGATTTTAATATAATAAAATGCAATTTGAACGCTTCGATTTTTTTTCACTACTATCCCCGCCTATTGGTAATGCGCCTGGCGGCATTGGCGTAGCTAGGCCCTGGGGCAAATTAAAAAATGGGGCCCCACTGCAGTGGCGTAGCATGTGTTGTGCCGCCCGGGGCGGACCCGAATTTTGCCGCCCTCCTATTTTCATTATAAATCAAGAAAATCAGTACCAATTTTCTTTAAAAGAATAATCATTATCTACCTTATTTATTTACTAAAAATTAACTCTTCGGGTTTTTTCGGTGCATAATCTTTTATGTAGCCGCGCGCTCCGTGCCATACGGTGATGATGGTTTGGTAATAGTAGTTTATGAAACTGACACATAAAGAGGGGTATTAAAACACGAGTGTGTGTTTAAAAACCGAGCCGTAGGCGAGGTTTTTAATAGTATCACACGAGTGTTTTAATACCTAGTTATGTGCAGTTTCATACACTACTTTATCTACACTCATACATTTGGGATTGAACCTCTAAATAAAAGATCAACTTTAGAAAAGAGAGAGAGAGACTTTGTTTGTATTAGCTAGGTACCTACCTTGTAATAAGTCATTTTCTTAGCTGCATCTAAAATATCGGGCAGAGTCATTTTTTTCACATTTTAAAGAAAGTATTAAAAAACCTACATAATTCAGTAAGTATAACAAAATTTAAAAATTGAAATCAAAACTTTATTTGAAATGCTTTAGAAATGGCGCGCATTCCATTAAGCCTCGATTACATACCAATTTAGAGTTTCCACTCGTATAAATAAGTTAAATTTTAACAGTGAATTTGCACAAATGACGGAAAGGTCAGCATTATTTATGATTTTTTATTTTCAATTCTCATCTCTAATCTTAAACAATGTTTCTTTTTCCGTTATAGTGTAGATTCGATTTTACAATATTTTAACTTATTCTACAATATTTTATTGTGGCAACCCGAAATTGGTTCCTAGCTAGGAAGCTAAATTGGCGTATGTAATCGAGGCATTAGAAAAAAAAAAGAGATGAGTGCATTCCAACAAACTAATCGCACTAAGTCATCGATTACCATAGAGTGCATTTTAATCATGGAAAATATGTGGGAAAATATCGTTGTTTTTTTTTAATGTTACGGCACTGCCTTCTTTTTGGCTTTGCCCTGTATCGTAATGAGAAAAAAAGTTATTTTATGATGCAGTTGACTGCATCGTAATGAGTTTATTTTTTAATTTTACCTATCCACGAAAATAAAGTACGTATTTATATTACCTTTTTTGAATTCATATTTGGAACATTACGTTGTGAGTGTAGATAAAAATATTTACAATCAATTATAGTGTAGCCTAGTCGCGGCGTGCGAAGCGCGCCGCGCGCTCCGGGTCATACGGTGATGATGGTTTGGTCAAAATCATTACAATCAAGGACAGTGTAGCCTAGCCGCGGCGTGCAAAGCGCGCTACATTATTAGCTACATTATCACTATCCATCAAATTGACAACACTGCCAACATACAGAAAGAATTTAGGGGAATTCCCTAGGCATAACTTTTGAATTTTTCTCAACTGAGTTGTCATGATTATAGTGTGGTTGCAACCTGTCATATTTATTTTGAAAATGGGAGAAATTTCCAAAAGTTCAGTTCGATCGAGATTTCTGGTAAGGATTCGAGGGCCCCCTGAGCTTGAGGGCCCCGGGGCACTGCCCCGCCTAGCCCCTGGGTAGCTACGCCACTGCCTGGCGGCAATGATTTTAATCTCAAATACGAAAAACAATTGTAAATTTTTATTTACCTAGACCCTTATTGAAAATAAGAATTCAATAATTAATATATTATATTACCTATTAGAATTTTCCTGTTTTATGTCATTTTTAGTTGCGGATGACGTTGATGTGTATGTTAATTTGACAAGTTTCCAGCGTATTAGCTATACTTTCGAAGCTTCCATACTAACTAAAGTATGTACTTTTCTTTTTTAGGTACATGAAGGTATCATTATGGGACAAAATATTCACCACTTTGTTGAATGTCCCAGATTGCAACAGTTTGCCAGACATCATGGATCTCAAAAATGAAGTAGATACTGTATTGAATGATATCGACAACCTAAGCTTTCAACTACGGAATTTTGCGAATGTGCTTAAATCTAGATAAATTGCGTAAATGATCCTAATGTATTTATTGCATTTAGTTATAATGGCGAGTGTAAAATAGACATCTGATTGTGTATGTATTATTAAATATAGAAATACAAACTATCTTAAGACTAATGAGCTACAACTAGAACCTTCGCCAGGTTAATTTCAACAATATTGCTCCTTTAGATTCAATGAAAGCAATAATTAATAAAATATCAGAATCAACTACAATCTATTTAAGCTATATAAAGCTGCTGTCTTGTTGTGTTTAGTTAAATTTGTGATATTTGTGATTTTTAGTTTGTTTTGTTAGTCTAACGAAATAATAAAAACTTGGCTTATACTATATATAATATTGTTAGCTGTAATGTTGAAACACTACCTATGTTTCATTTATTTTTGTACAACATAAGACGTGCACATTTCACATTTCTTGTTTGAATTGTAATAAAGTACCTAATAAACAATTACCTGGTTGAAACAAACATTGTTTCTTTTATGCTTCTACCTTATTACTATTTATTTACTTTTAGGTAGGTCAACTTTGTTAAAATATGATACAGCTAGCTTCCGCCTCTGTCTATAGAATTGAATCCTACGGGTTCGGGTTTCGGGTATATACAAATCTTATATTCATAAGGTTCTTGCTACCGGCTACACACACGAGGAGCAGTCCGATTTTCGCTACGACCTTCCGTTTTCGAGATCTGTGTGGCGGTCCTCTACAGCTGCGCCACACGTATCTCCTAAACGCAAGAGCGACTAACTCCGGTTTTTGTGCAACTATCGACTTCATCATGGCATAGTCAATTTTTTTTGGCGCAGCTGTAGTCCGGCACGTAGGTAGCATGACCACCGAAACACGATGTGTATCGCGTGATAGAGCGTTTTCGGTTTTATCGTCACTTATCTCAATTGTTAAAATCAATTGTTATGACAGTCAAACGTGATAGCTATATCATATCGCGTTTCGGTGGTCAGCCTAGCTAGCATGACCACAGGCTATGTAGCGGTGTGCAAGACCCTCAACCATGGAGGTTATCAACGTGTTGGACATCCAACTTTGATACCATTTAGTTTATTAGTGTCAAATAATCATTTTTCTTAGCTAGTACAAATATGGCACAATCAATGATTTTTAAAATATTCTAATATCTTTGGGCACAATGGGGAATGTCCGAACAAAATCAAATTGGCTGTATATTTTTTTATAGGTAGGAAAAACCTCCCTAAGTAATAGAAAAAAGTTTCAGAATTTTCGGTTGGGTTTAAAAAAGTTAAGTCTCTTTGACTTTACAAATGTAGGAAAGTAACAGTAGAATGGAGATTATACATTTGCCACCATCTGCCAAAAACACAACATTATATTTAAAAAAAAATTCAACACAATGTCAAAACATTTCTAAATACTTGTTGTCGTAGGCAGGTGGTGGCAAAGGTCCATTATACTAAGGGAGCTTATTCCTACCTATAAAAAATAAATCAGCCGATTTTATTTTTTCGGACATTCCCCATTGCTGTACAAATCTTAGTGATTATTTTATTCTGTACCTAAATCTAGAAAATTAGAAGGTTATAAATGAATATGAATAATTTAACAAAATTATGAACAAAATGGAAACAACATATTTTTAACATTCATTTATTTATTCATAATAGTCTTTTCTATTCTTTGCTTCTTTCTTTCCTGATATTCTTGAACGTTATCAAATTTTCTTTTATACAATACTTTGATGGCCTCTAAACTTCGCTTAACATTACAATTAATAACTTTATCTTCAAACATTTTAATTTTTTTATTTATTTGAAATGTAATTTTGTCATTACTCTTTACTATTGACATAATTGAAACTATGCAGTTTGTGTCATCATACAAAACCAGTGAATTATTGACAAACATTATTGCAGCTGGAAAATTCTCAACAATGAGCATTTCTTCTTTTTGATGTCTTAATACATTCCCAATGGTTTGTAGCTTATAGACTAAAATCTTGTTAAAACTGTGCACTGCTACAGCAATCAAGCTCGTATCTTCAGTAAGTTTCATGATAGCATAATGAACAATCGGTAATTTTGATATATCTACACCCTCTTCATCCATAATTTTAGAAAAGTTTACACTCAGCTCATCTTCATCAACATCTAAATGAACATCAATAGTATGACAAAGTCTGCCATTTTCATAGTCCCAACATTTCACAGTCCCATCGCCTGACGAACTTGTCAGGAATTTATCATTGTGAGGTAAAATTTCTATGTGGTTTACAAACTCTTTATGACCCAAGCAGTATGTTTGTATATTGTAAGTGTTGGGGTAATTTGAAACTTTGATTTTCTCATCTCTGTCACTAGTCACTATGTATTTCATATCATTGGTTTGCAACACATCTAACAACAAACTCAAATGACCCAAAAGTTTACGGCCAGTATCCTCCGTTTTCAAGTCATACAATAAAACGTCGCCACTTTTATCTGCCACCAATATACTGTTATTATCTGCAGAGAATCTTATCTTGCTGGCACTTCTTGGTAGTTTGAAACTTTTGTATTCTACCATTTGTGGTAAACTGTACAATATGAGTTGCTTGGAAACAGAAGTCATTAATGCCAAGTATTTGTTATCTGGCGAAATAATTATGTCACATATATGGTCATCGGGTGTTTCTGCTTTTTGCTCGATATCAAAATAACTGTGTATCTCAGAGTTGTAACAATCAATGGCCAAACCTCTAGTTAGAACTAAAATATTTTCACTTGCTGCTAGACACGACATCTTCAATGTTTCAAAATAACTTATTAAATTAAAATTCAATGAGAATTATCTGAAAATCTAAATAAAACTCAATATTTAATTTTAGTCTAATTAGAATTTCAAATCAAACATAACTAGGGATGCAAACGATACATCGATATTTAAAAACATCGATGTTTTGGTCATAAACATCGATGTTTTAACATCGATGTTGAAATTGTGAATATCGATGAAACATCGTTCTTCAAGAACGATGTTTTATGAACGATGTTTTTTAAGCGCCACCTATGCATTGGTTCGTACATTAACCATAAAAGGTGTTTCCATTACAAAATTTGGCAAGACTATACGAATGTTAAAATAAGTTATGTTACTCTATGGTTATAATCTGGCCTGTGACTGCGACTAGGCTGTGGTGTCGTGTGTATGTGTTGCAAAGCGCAGTTCGTTCGTCAGTTTGTGAAAAAGTAAAAAAAGTTAATTCATTTAAAAAAAAAATAAGGAAACACGTTAATCTCTTTATCTGATTAAGGTCCGTATTATAGGACGAGACTCAAGCACTGCTTGCTGCTTGAGTACAGTTAGAAAGGGATGGTGCTATTGATCGCATATAGCGCCATCCCTATCTAACTGTACTCAAGCAGAGATTTGAGTTTGATTCTGTAATACCAGCCCTAGTGTTTAAATAACTTGTATTTAATGTGCTTCTACTCCTAATTCCTAGATAAAATATAGTTTATACCCATATATCAAAACATCGATGTATAAATATTTATATATTGAGAAAACGCGTTTTTTCGGTGTTTCATTCAAAGCAGTGACCGGTAGTCTAGAAAAACATCGTAAAAACATCGATATATCGTTCATAAACGTCGATGTTTTCAACATCGATGTTATACTTTCAAAAACATCGATGTTTAAACATCGATGTTTTTTATGAACGATGTTGCATCCCTAAACATAACCTAAAAACAAAATACAAAATACAGCATTGAATTGACATTGACAATGGGTGAATTCCAGTAGACTAATCGTTGATTTGATTGAGTCATCGGTCGCCATAGAGTACAGTGCGAGGCATGTATCTTGAATTTTTTTCGACGGAGTAGGAATAAGTTCGCGCATGTGCTCTTGTGATTGACCAATAGTGCGCGCCCCTCTCCCGCCACCCGCACCCCTCACCGCAACGCATGCCCAAAATACGCGTTCCGCGCAATCCCCACCCAATTTCACGATATATACCTCGTACAGCTCGCGCAAAATAACTTGACCCAAACCATAGACAATGAAGCCTGCGCAGTAGCAATTTTCAGTACAAAAATTGTAGTGCTCAGGTCACGTGGTACATAAAATTGGGTCAAGTTATATTGCGCGAGCTGTACTGTGTCTAAACTTATTTCAACCACATTTTTTAACCATGGAAAGTAAAATATTGAACTTATAAACAAATTACATTCTATCCCCCCTAGCATGAACATCGAAACGCGATATGATATAGTGATTTATCACGTTTAACTGAAACGACATTGGATTTTGACAGTTGAGTGTCGACAAAACGCTATATTATCATCATCGATGACTTTGCGATTGGTCTGCTGGAATGCACCCATTTATTTTGGTTTGTTGCACGTTTGTTTGAGACGTTGCATAGCCTTCTCTATTACCCCGCGGGCTGATTATCTAATTAAAACCCACCGAGCGACTGGTTGCAGTTCACAGATGATCGTGATCCATTGCTACTTCTTTTTGGGTTAAAAAAACATACCAAAGAAAAGTGGCAAAGTATGTCAAATGCAACCGGTCGCTAAATAGTTTCTTTTTAGATAATCAGGGTGCCGGTCACTCACATTCGCGCAAATACGGAAGTGTCTATTCATCGGGGCGCCTCGACGAATAGTTTTTTTCTCTATCTTGCGGTGCGCATCGCTGAATAGCACTTTCTCTAGGGATTGGCTTTATGTCGGTGCCTCCTTACTTATTACGACGACTAATAAATAAATTAAGTTAAACTGTTCAAATAATGTTGTATGTAGTAGTTGTGTTACTGTCTCTGTGGTCTAGTGGTTACTGTAGTTAGAGCTATAGTGGTCTCTCGACCCAGACAGAGGTCGTGGGTTCGATTCGATCCCCGTGGGAAGCAACATCTTTGATTTGTTGTTTCTAGTTTGGTTGAAAACGTAGACAGAAAACGTAAATTCTGCGTTCAGATTTGGGTATTTTGGATAGTAGGTAGTCAATTAGTCACAAAAACTTGGATGATTTTAATTTTTCCAACAGTAAAAAACGTTATGCTAGATTGATAACTGAATGTTAAAGAGCTGTTATTGAAGGTCGTGCACTCAGTAGTTAGAGTTTGCGCCCAAACGTGTTACGTTTTATTTTATTTTTGGAAAAATGAAAATCTTCCAAGTTTTTGTAACTACTACCCAGAAAACCGAGATGAACGCAGAAGTTACGTTTCCTGCCAAATTAAATAATTCGGAGGACTGTGGTATAGGTAAAAAATAGGATTAAATAAAAAAAAATAGGTGCTTTTATTTACGAACTTATCAACTAATAATAGGTACGCTTCAATAATAACTACATCCTCAAAGACACAAAAGAACTTAAAGACAGGTTGGTCAATAAAACTCGGTACGGTAGTTAGATGTTGCGCGCAAAATCTAAGTACCTAGTTTTTTTGACCAATCAGAGATAACTATCAAAACTCAGGAGTTAGATTTTGCTCATATGCCGACCGGATAGAGGTCAGGCGCAGGACCTAGAGCTTAACGTGCCTTGCGAAGCACGGATCATCTTTCTTATCAGGCAACCAGGTGATCAGCCTGCAATTTCCTAACCAAACTAGAAACTGAAGGTGTTGCTTCCCCCGGGGATCGAACCCACGACCTCTAGATCGAGACGAGAGACCAACGCTCTAACCACTAGACCAAAGAATATTTGAATAGTTTAACTTACGATTACAACGACTAAAAAGAAGGTACCGGCATAAAGTCAATCCTTAGAGAAAGCGCTATTCAGCGGTGCGCACCGCTGGATAGAGAAAAATACTATTCGTCGAGGCGCCCCGATGAATAGACACTTCCAAAAAAAATCATACCAAAGAAAAGTGGCAATGTATGTCAAATGCAACCGGTCGCTAAATAGTTTCTTTTTAGATAATCAGGGTGCGGGGTTAGATTAGAAAGATTAAATTAGAACAATAGAGAAGGCTATGGACGTTGACGTAGAGTGAACAGGGTTGCGTTCAGAACGTACGCTCCGAGTGCAACCTATCCACAACCAAACGCTCTAACGGCGTTCCAAACATTAGAGCGTGACGTTCGGTTGAAACAACCATCAAAATTGATGGTTGTAAAACGCTCTGACGTTTGTCTATAGAAAAAATGTCAATGTCATTTGACATTATTTTGTATTTTGATGTTTTTGTATCTAATTTTTAAAATAATCATGGTAGATGCTCAAAAAACGGATTTTATTTGATTTAGTATAAAGAAAAGTTTAAATTATTCGTATTTCAAATGGAAAATGAAGACTTTGTATTGACATTGACATTTAAAGTTCTTGGTCGTTCCTAACCTTAGAGTGAGATATAAAACAACCAAACAACCGCGCACTAAGGCTTAGGGTTGCGTTCAGAGCCTAGTACGTTCTGAACGCAACCCTGAACGCAACCCAGTGTTCTGTGGACATGACAGATTATTGACAGTGACAGACAACTGACAACAAAACAAAATTGACGTAAAAACTTGAAATAAAGTGAAAATCGCGTAGACAGAGAAAACAGAAAATCGTGTTTTTTTGTGAAGTGATTTCTTTGCTTTTGCAAGTCTAAAAACTAATTTCTGACTGTAGATTTGTGTTTAATTACATTTACATAAATTATATAAGCGTTGTAAGATTGATTAAATATGATAACCTCTTGGAGTCCTGATAAAAAACACAGTGATGTGGAAAGGTACTATCACCTGTCTTACAACAGATTGTACGCAACAAATTAATTTGTGTATAGCCTCTAAATTCTAATTATTTTGTTTAATCTACTTTCCAGGTGGATCTGTATATACCCTGCCTATCTAAATAGCAAGAAATCCCTTGCCGAGGGCCGAAAGTTAGCAAAATCGAATTGTGTGGAGAATCCTACACATCAAGAGATTCGTGATGTTCTGGTTACAGCAGGATTGCATGTTGGTGTTGAAAACAAACTGTACTCGCGGGAGAGGAGTAAGGTAGGCAATTTTTGTAAAGTTCTCGACTACAGCAAAGCAAAAAGAAGGGTTATTTAGGATTTTGACCAGTCTGTTACTTACTAAATTATATCCTGAAGTGCCTAAATACTTTCTTTGTTCCTGCCCTTCTGGCATGATCATCTTAACAAAATATTTTTCATGTGAGATAGCATATTATCGATACTCGACTGTTAAAATCCATTGTAGTTAGCGAAAAATATATCTGTAACTGTATACACACACAAGTACCTTTCAGTAGCCCTTCAATAGCTGAGTTATAAAATAAGATTCAGTCAGTTGTAGTTCAGCCATTGTATCAGGTTAGTTAAAATCTATAGTTAGTTTTTATATTTTCCAGAATTTTACTAAACAGATATTACGTTGTAATGATTTTTTCTTGAGTGGCGGCTATAGTGTAGGCTGTTAAATAGCTAGGGTGGTCATGCTAGGAGGGCTGAAGAGTACCTTGTGGCTGTTGAGGGAGGTTTCTAACCTATATGCTCTGCTCTATGGTACATTCGGAATTCAAGTGAGTTTGATTATGTCAATCTGCCTGCACATCTGTAGTTTGACGTATTCATTGTAAAGCCGTGGTATCGAAAGGTTGTCATAGAGTTATATTAGGAAAACTATCTGTTGAAGTGTGATAATGTGATATAAAGTGTGAGAATGCTTAATAAACGCCTGTATAAAAGTCTCCTGGTCTCATTGCCACAACCCTTCAGTGGCAATATATCAGGTACATATGAGATAAAGCTACTGCTTCATCTCATATGTACCTGATTTTGGCCATAGGTATTTGTACTTTATTAATAAATAATTTTGATTTCCAGGAGATGTTATTTAGAGGCAGAATACGTGTGCAATTAAAGAATGACGATGGCACCCCTATCAAACCTGAATTTTCAACGAGGGAATCTGTCATGAAGTACATTGGTGAATCTATTCCCAAGTTGAAAACTCGTCAAAACAGGTAAAAACATCTGTTTAAAATAAACACCATATACTTCTGCTAACTTGCAGAAAAAAGGGGTGTAAATAAATATTTTAGTAAATCATTATATGAAAATCGATAAGATTATGATTGTATTGTTGTAATTCCTATCAATATAATTTAAATTTTTATCTTAATTCTTATAACAAACACTAGATAAAGTCATTAAGGCGGTTGTATGACCGAAAGTGGCGCCCTCAGAGGTTTTTATTTAATAAGTTATTAATAAAAAAAGATTTTAATAATGTTTTGCGTAGAGTTTTTAGGGCTCATGGTCTAGTATTTTTAGAAGGTATCACTACATGCCCTCGTAGTCATTCGTAGAAGTAGATAGAAAATGTGTCAAAAACGGCCACTTTTAGCAGTTTTGCTATATATTCTAGCAGTGACTACGAGGGAATGTAACGATACCGTCTAAAAATACTAGACTGTGGGCTCTAAAAATTCCATGTAAAACATTATTCAAATTGTGTATTAGAATTATAATCCTTACTAATATTATAAATGCGAAAGTCCGTTTGTTTGTTTGTTACGCCTTCACGTCGTAACTACTGAACCAATCATTGTGAAATTTTGCATACACGTTGTCAGGGGTGCAGAAAAGGACATAGGGTACCTTTCATCCAGAAAAAACATATAGTTCCCGAGGGATAGCAAAAAACTGTTGACGCAGACGAAGTCGCGGGCGGCCGCTAGTATTAAATAAAATTCACTGCGGCGCCACTTTCGCCCAGGGTGACAGGGTGCCACCTTAATTTGTTTTCTTTTTAATTTTCAGACCGGCAGAGCAACAGCCACAGGCTACCCATCAAGCTGCAGCCAAGACCAAGGGTAAAAAAGGACGACGATAGTGATAAATTATAATTATTATATATTTTCTTTTTATAATACATTGGTTTGATCTTAAAGTAGTGTTTTCTTTGAGTTACAGTACGCGGCAAACATCTTGACACTTTTTCGACGGAGTGGGGATAAGTTCGCGCATGTGCTCTTGTGAGCGACCAATAGCGCGCGCCCCTCTCCCGCCGCCCGCGTACCTCACCGCTACGCATACCCAAAATACGCGTTCTGCGCAATCCCCACCCGATTTCAAGATGTTTGCCTCGTACTGTGTCTAAACTTATGTGTGAATATGGATAGTTTTTTCTGACAGCTTGTTTTGTCCGTTTTTATCTCTGGCAACACTGTATCCATCAATTATAGTAACTGAAGGTGCTTCAGATTTTTGTGGACTTTTGTGGAGCGCAAGTTTTAAATTAGATAAATCTTTTAAAGAAATCATGTCTTCATTTGTTGCACTAGTTTCTTTAGCCTCTGTGGTAGATGGGCCACTTCTGCTAGAGATTCGTTTATCACTGGTGTTATCGAATGGGACATCGTTGAAGCTTTTCTCATAATATTCTTTGGATGGTATGGACTCCTCGATATCGCCATCCTCAACCTCGGATACAGGTCTTCGTAATCTTCGAACATGTTCTGGTACAAATTTTTCGCTTTTTGTTTGGTTTCGCCTAACTTTAAATTGATTTTCTCGTGAATGCTCCTCAATGGAGTCTCGTTCAAAAATGCGGTTGGTTTTATAATCTTCTTCAAAGGCCTTTCTCTTACTGGCTCTTCTTCCGATTGGTATATTTCTATTTCCTCTGTTCTGTCGTCTTCCGTATTCATCGCTACTTGCATAGTCTCGTGTATGACCGTGGGTAACTTTTTCATGACCTTGTGTATCGGATTCTTCTCCGAATCCGGTATAATGTTTACTATTTCTAGAATTCCCGGGGAGATTTCTTTCAAAGCTTCCGTGAAGTGTGGCGCGGCTTCCTTCACTGTGTCCATGACTGTCTCTCCGATCGCTAGGGGGATCTCTTGGAAGTAATAAGGATAGGTCCTTATTCTGTCGGAAACCGCTGACGTCACCAATGGTAGAATGAGGGGTTGGCGGGGAGGTAGCCGGGATCTTAGCGGGGAGAGTCTCGGCAGGAACAGCTGTCTTTTTATACGCCCTCGACTCTCCGGTGTCTGTATCAGATTGTAAACCGCATTTGCATACGATCCCGCGCTTTGCTTCAGATTGATATTTACGCTTTTTTTTAGTGTTTGTGATTTCGTTGGAGTCGATTGTCTCAGAGTTGAGCAAATTATTAAGCAGCTCGCCCAAATTTTTAAGAATTGGAAAGTATTTCTGGTCATTCTTGTGAGTGTCACGTTTTTTGGTGAAACTGCGACGTGAAGAAAATGGTTTGAGGAAGTTCCTTGCCTTTTTGGATTTTGAAGGACTTTTTATTTGATGACTTTTTGAATGTTTTAATGGTGATAGTTTTTCATGTAGCAGTTTTTCTGAAAAATAAGTTTATTCTGGATTAGAGCTAAAACACTATTACTTATTTGATTAATGATAATTTAATATGGCTAAACTTAGTACTTAAGAGCTTATTAGATCATCCTGAATTAAGGATCCGGAATGAAGTCGCTCCTTAATTCAGAGAAGTGTAATTGCATTCAGGAAGCTAGGATCCTAGTTAGCATCCTAGTTAGGATAGGAAATGGTCTCCGGCGTTAAGGATGCTAAATCGGACGCAGTTAGGACAGTGTAATCGCATTCAGGACGCTAGGCTCCGACACAGTAGTATCACAGCCTAAAGAGTATACAGTCAGTCAACGCTTTTTATGTTGGCGAAAAAAAGTCGCCGTTCGTCTAGTTTTCATAGTGTTTGTAAACGACAAAGTTATTTTTGCGGTTTTGGAAAATGTGCTAGGTACTCTAAAACTACTAATTATATCTCATTCAAACCAATTTTCGTTGATAGTGTTTATTAAGATCTACAACATATATTTTATCAGATTTTTAGAGGGGGGGGGGGGGGGGGACACATTTTACCACTTTGGAAGTGTATATTTTCCAAACGGTTGATTTTGAGAAAAAATACTTTTAGAAAACTCAATGTCATTTTTAAAGACCTAGCTATAGACACCCCACACGTATAGGTTTGATGATTTTTTTCGGTTTTTCCCCCTTAATCTTTTATATATTTTTTTATTTTGTGTGAAAATCGTAAAGCGGTTCGCAGAATACATCTCCTACCTAGTTTTAACTGTGTAATTTTAATAGTTTTGAAATAAAGTGGCTGCGACATACGGACGGACAGACAAACAGACAGACATGACGAATCTATAAGGGTTCCGTTTTTTGCCATTAGGCTATGGAACCCTAAAAAATAAAGATAAATAACTGGGTACTTGAAAATTCAACCTTTTTCTAAACGGGGCGTTGCGCGTCGCGAAGTCAACCTAGAAGTTGCCTCTCTTTCTACCGCGTACTTTCATGCAAATATTAGTACCTACATCAATAAACCTAGTTCAGATTAGCATTGAAAATGACACGTACCTACTACCTACCTAGCTACATACCTATACCTCCTACCTACATACCTATACCTCCTACCTACATGTATTTTTACGGTCACTGTATTTTCCCCTCCGTTGCTCTGCGCAAGTACATTCGTGTAACGACTGTATGATCGTTAAGCTGTGATATCGGATCCGTTATTCAGGACGGTCTAATTGGCGACTGAATTTCTCGTCCTAAATCGGACTCTGAATTCCGGATCCTTAATTCAGGATGATCTAATAAGCTCTTTAGGTACTGGGTTTGAGATGAGAGATGTAATATGGAAAAACCAGGAAGCTTAAATTCATATAGGTACAACGTGTTACAAAAAAAACCCTCTAAAGCTGAATATCGTAGATAGGGCACAGTGCATACAACCACGGAAAACGAATAGGTACTTATAAACCCTGAAGACCGCCATGTCATGAAACTATTTTTTTTTTCGGAAAAAAAAAGATTTCATGATAAACTGCATAGTGGCATGGCAACCCCAGCTAGACCTAAATTGGGATTGATTACGTACCTGAAAGACCTGACTGGCTGACTGTTAATAATATACCCATGAGGAATTATTCTGTTTGTGATGCTGTTGGTCTTCCATAGACTAAATAAATAAATAAATAAAATAAATGAAAAGAATAGTCTATTTCACTGACATGTTTTTTTTTTCTATTTAACTGGACAGGCTGTCTGTATGATTTGACAGCAAAGTTTTTGTGCCTATTTGAAACGCCTCTAGCTACTATTATTTATTCTGTGCTCTAGCGTCTGTCTAAGGAACTATCTGACGTAACTACTATGAAAATGGTTGCCATGATGACACCAGGGTTGCGTTCAGAACCTACGCTCCGAGTGCAACCTATCCACAACCAAACGCTCTAACGGCGTTCCAAACATTAGAGCGTGACGTTCGGTTGACACAACTATCCCGTTACAAACGTCAGCGTTGCAACCAAACAACCATCAAAATTGATGGATGTAAACGCTCTGACGTTTGTCCATAGAAAAATGACAATGTCGTTTGACATTATTTTGTATTTTGATGTTTTTGTGTCAAATTTTTAAACAATCATGGTAGATCCTCAAAAAACGGATTTTATTGGATTTAGTATAAAGAAAAGTTTAAATTATTCGTATTCCAAATGGAAAATGAAGACTTTGTATTGACATTGACATTTAAAGTTCTTGGTCGTTCCTAACCTTAGAGTGAGTAATAAAACAACCAAACAACCGCGCACTAAGGCTCTGAACGCAACCCTGACTTTAGTACCATGTCCCTCATGCTATGCTCACGCTACGTCCTACTATCCCCGTCAATTGGTAATGCGCCTGGCGGCCATGATTTTAACCTCAAAAACAAAAACCAATTGTAATTTTTTCATATAAAAAATTCTTATTAAAAATAAGAATTCAAGATTTAATTTATTACATTACCTATTAGAATTTTACTGTTTTTTGTCATTTTTAGTTGCGGATGATGTTGATGTGTATGTTAATTTGACAAGGTTCCAGCGCATTACCAATTGACGGGGATAGTACAGCGCCAAAATGGCGGAAATCAAATAGGCACAGTTTGAAAATTATCACTAATAATAATAACTGCTTTTTTGTTCATTTTTTGAAGCTTTTTCTATGTGACATGTACGATTTTGGGGGGGGGGTCATGTCCCCTGTGAGCCCCCCCCCCCCCCCCCCCCCCACGGACCGCGCCTGAGTTTGACAGCAGCCAGTCTAGTGGAATATATAGAAGTCAATGAGTCTATTTGCGTCTAGGGTTGTCATTTTGCAATTTTTCCATAGGTACAGTTAAAAAACAAAATTTTACGGGTTATTATGAAACTCCCTGTATTGTATGAATTTAAGTTTCTTGAAGTTCATGACTGACATTTAGCGTAGAGCCTATACTTGGTCTTGAGATACGTAATGTAGGTATGTCTGGTTATTAAGATAATTAATATTCAAATGCATTGGGCCGGACTCCCAAGGATGCGGGTTCGAATCCCGTCTGAGGGTTTCCCTCCCGTTTTTTTCTAGTATTTTTTCTAATACTTATATTAATTATCTTATTATAAAAATAGCATTGTGAATGCCTAAAATATAAAAATTCAATAAGGTCTGGTTATCCTTACTTTTCCTAACTAGTTTTTGACAGTTGACAATTGACATCTAGGAAACTCGAATTTATCTACAAACTGTTCAAGAAGAATATCGTGAGAGGAATTAAATTAATATTGCATCGGTTCTTTCGGTTGTTATAAGTCTTTCAGACTTTTTAACGTAAATCGTGATTTAAAAATATGTTGTGTTATTAAATCAAATAGCCATTATAATAAACAGCACTTAATTTGTGTGGAAAATAATTCGTTGTATTTTATACATAATTATTTCGATCAATCAAACTGCTTTTGCTAGAAGACAGTACCCATCCCAATCAGTATTTATATATAATAAACTTAACAAAATACTTAAAATTTATCCTATGCATCTATATATGTGTAAAAAATGTCTAACGCTATGGCTAGGAACGCTTACTTATCTCGAAGTCGAAGATCTCTTTACTAGAATCGCTTAACTACACACACACACACACACACACACACACACACACACACACACACACACACGTACACGCACTCATGATATCTCTTAGCTAGATTTTTACTACCTACCCCACTAAACATGCATACCTATTGTAATTTGATTGTTTGTTTGCCTTTTCTATTGTAGTAATTTACTTATTTTATTTTGTAATCTACTGTTATCCAAAGGGAAGTAGCGGGTCATTCCCAATACAAGTGTCTTTAGATTACTTACAGGGAAGTCTCAGCAAATTTTTGTACCTAAGATTACTGAAATAAATGAATTTTTATTTTATTTATTTTTATTTTTAATCAAGGTTCGGTTAGGTAAATATTGTTTACCAAATAAGACAAGTACCTAAGGATAAACAGACTAGTTAGGTAAGTAATTACATGTTTGAATCGAGTACCTAATAAAAAAAAATAAAGACAATTACCAACCTAACTTACCAAATTTGATTTTCTTTGGAATTTCTGTAGCAAAATTCTTGTTTAGGAAAAAACGTTGGGCTCCTGGTTCTGAAAAAAAATCTCAGGTAAATATTAACTGTCTTATTCAGAGTGCGTTCGTTAAACTAGGGCCAAAGTTAACATGGCGTTAGACTGTGGACTAACGCCATTTTAGCGCAAATCGTATTCAGAGTGACAGTTTAATGTTTAGTCCCACTGTTTAAGGATTAAAAGGTGCATTGTGATTGGTTTACAAGCATTAAACCAGGTTTTGTTAGAACAGTCTTGCACCCCAGTTTTGTGAAACATCTCTGAATAAGACAGTAGGGGTTTAAGTAAGTATGAAATTGCTGTTTTGTGACATACATAGGTACATCGATTCGATAGGTCACTTCAACATAAAATAAAACGGTGTTAACTTGGTATTATTTTATGGGCAAACATTCTACTTCCTCTAATATTATATGTGAAAGTTTGGATGTTTAAATGTTTGGAAAGTTAAGATGAGTTACTCAATCACGCAAAAACAGCCTAACGGATTTGTAAGATAGCACACAGTTAGTTTACAACCAGGATTAAAACAGGTACTTACCTAGTATGCTTTTTATCCTTATCAAAGGTTCCCTAGGGTCCACGTGGACAAAGTCGCGGGCGGCCGTTAAGCTAGGGTTTCCTAAGAAAGCGGTGCCGTCACATAGCGGCCGTAATTTTACGGACGTAAAAATACTATTTGACTTTACGGTGTCCAGCACCGCTCTCTAGGAAACCGCCCCGTATTGTTTACATAGACAACGTTCTACGCCGCTAAATTACGGCCGTAATATGACGGCACCGTCATCGTCAGGAAACCCTAGATTTAGTTAATAATAAGTTAGTTAATTTCATACCTGTGGACAAAGATGAAGAAACGTCTGAAGACTTCAGTTTGGATTCGGCTGCGAGGGCTTCGTTCAGAGAAAACGTCTTAGCTGCTAGAACTGTAACAAACGATGTTTTGGTAGGTACGGTCAGCAACGAATATCGCTTAACAGTTTAGTACTGTCATAACAACTTTTTTTGACTAATGCTTCAATCTGTGCGAAAGCTGTCAAAAGAGTTGTTACGACAAGTTCTACAAGTGTTAAACAACTTTAACTGACTGTACTGGCTGAATGTAGGTACCTATCACATTTTTTACACAGATTGATATTCTTACTAATATTATAAATGCGAAAGTCCGTTTGTTTATTTGTTTGGCGTAACAACAACTTCACGTCTTAGGCCCTCCGCTGCCTTGAGCGGGATCCCGCCGCGGGGCGACATAGATTATAGTTTACTCATGCACTGCGCAAGCATCTGTCCGTCAAAAACCAGCAATCTATATTCCCGCGCCGTGTACCCGCGGCGGGATCCCGCTCAAGGCAGCGGACGGCCTTAAGGCGTTAACATGCGTCAAATACCAATATTCAATTCAAATTATTGAAAGATTACGCGCGTGAAGCTATCATGGAAAAATATATACCTATAATGTACTTGAAATAATACACAATAGATTTAATTGAAAGCATGTATAAAAATGTTGCCACCTTTGATGTAAAAAAATATTCCGTGGACCCTGTCTCTGGTCTTATTTGCAAAATTTCTCGGAAACAGAACATTCGTTAATGTTAAAACCAACCATAAAAACCGGCCAAGTGCGAGTCGGACTCGCGCACAAAGGGTTCCGTACCAAAAAACAGCAAATAATCACATTTGTTGTATGGTAGCCCCCCTTAAATATTTATTTTATTCTGTTTTTAGCATATGTTGTTATAGCAGCAATAGAAATACACGATCTGTGAAAATATCAACTGTCTAGCTCTAGTCTTTATCAATATGGAGCAAAAAACGGCAAAAAAATCACGTTTGTTGTATGGGTGCCCCCCTTAAATATTTATTTTATTCTGTTTTTAGTCTTTGTTGTTATAGCGGCAACAGAAATACATCATCTGTGAAAATTTCAACTGTCTAGCTATCACGGTTCATGAGATACAGCCTGGTGACAGACAGACAGACAAACAGACAGACAGACGGACAGCGGAGGCTTAGTAATAGGGTCCCGTTTTTACCCTTTGGGTACGGAACCCTAAAAATCGTCGATGCTAATACCTTCAATTTTGATTGAACAGATTTTTGTTACTTATTTGAAAGCGAAGAAAAGTAACAAAAACATGTGAAAAATTCGGCGCTCGACGTCAAGTCGCCAACGCAACCACCGAGTTGCAACGCGCACTGAAGGAGTAGAGTTACGTTCGATTTCACTCCATCACGGATCGACCCGCTCGGATTGACCGATATCATAATGAAATTTTAGATTCACGTCGTCAGGGGTAATACTATACACAGAAGGACATAGGGTATCTTGCATTCATCCAGAAAAAAAGTACCTATTGTTCTCGAGGGATAGCAAAAAACTTTCCTTGCAGACGAAGTCGCGGGCGGTCGCTAGTAATCCTAACTAATATTATAAATGCGCAAGTCAGTTTGTTTGTTTGGTACCTATGCCTTCACGACTTAACTACTCAACCGAACATCATGATTTTTTGCATACATTGCCAGGGGTTCAGAGAAGGACATAGGGTACAAAAAGTACTGTTCCTGAGGGATAGAGTTAATAAATGACCACGCAGGCGAAGTCGCAGGCGGACGCTAACATTATAAATGCGAAAGTTTGTTTGTTTGTTACGCCTTCACGTCTTTACTACTGAACCGATCATGAAATTTTACAGACACGTTTTTAAGGGTACAGAAAAGGACATAGTGTACCATTCATCCCAAAAAAAGTATTGTTCCCGAGGGATAGCAAAAAAACTTTCCACGTAGACGAAGTCGCGAGCGTCGCTAGTCTTGTTTAAGTATTCTCTAGGATTACATACAATACTAACAGATTACACAAAAGAAACTTACAAAATTTTGCGTAGGTAGACGTTTATTCACATGTCGCCTGGAAGAAATTGCTTTAAGTAAAGCCCATACAGGTGCCTAACACAATTGATCTTTTCCCATTTAACTAAGTTTTTTACTTAAGAGGCATATTACATTTCGACTGTGATTTTTGCGTAAAATGGCTAATTTTGGCGTTATCGATCTCAGAAGCAAAAATACATTAACACTTTTGACTTATTGAATGGTGCAGAATAGCTATTGAAATAGTTCATAGCGGCCTCGCTTTTTTGAAAATTTGCTTAACTTTATTATTAAACCCGAAATTGCAGAGAAAGATTTTCATAAAATACGCGATGGCACTTTTTTGAGCTCATGGATTGAACAACTGTGCTAAACAATTGAAATAAAAAAAAAATTGAATGTTATTTCTAATATAGTCGAATAGTTCATAGCGGCCTCGGAATTTTGAAATTATGTATAAAATATGTGAAAAAAAATTCCAATCAAAAACCATAAAACTACTAAAAACGCTCAGAATAAACTGTGGATTTCTCCTAGATACATTATTATTTTTACGTAAAAAATATATCATAATAATCTTTACTTCATAAGAAAATCAAATTTCATACTTTTATTTGTTGTTTGTACTTGTTTGTCTTTCTGTGTATGTTCAAAGTTGACTCTAAGAAATCGTTCACCAACTTTCATTTTCCTTTCTAACCCTTTAACTGTCCAGTGAATCATCATATTACTTTTTGTCGCGGACACATATAAATGTATTTAGTAGACCCAAAGGTTTCTCTAGGTTGTATCGATAAAATCCGTCAAAATCGAAATTTCGACAAAAAAATGTGATAGGGCCCTTAATACTTTTGTTATAATAATAAAGAAAACGATGCTTTGCTACTTACAAGGTAAAAATGCACAGTTTATCACGATATACCAATTCCAATTTCGGATTTCCATTTTCACACATTTTTGCACATTATTCCGAAGGGTCCACCGAGAAACTGTTGATTTTGCAAATAAGTAAGTATTTATAACCTTTGTACAAAATTTGCTGACTGCCTTTTTGCTGCTTCCGCGATTTTCGAAGCACGTAATATCGTTACTCATAATATCAACAACGTGCGACAAACATTATGGTATCGTTTTCTTTAGCGAGAAATATTCAAGGGCATATTATTATTTACAAAGATCAAGAAAGTTATATTAGTAGGTAGACTTCTAATCTAACTAAGGCAAAAACGCAAGCAGTTTTTTTTATAAAAGTATGATGAAATTGATGACCTAAACAAAAATAAAAACTCAAATAAAAATACTTTCAAACTTTTAGATTTTTTATGCATTCACAATGCTATTTTTATTTAAGATGATTAATAATTGAAAACATATTAGAAAAAATCGACTCACCCGTAGCAATAGTATCCCGTCTGAGTTGCTACGGGTGAGTCGATTTTTTCTAATATTTTTCAATTATTAGTCATCTTAAAAATACTTTCGATTACTTTCCATATATCATTGATTTTTTGTTAAATATACGTACGTCAAAATAAAGAATGTGCATCGTGTTTTTGTTTTTCTTAAAACTGACGTTGACATTTATTTAATTGCAATAAAGTTGAAATATGACTTTTAGGGCCAAACAAATTTTTGTTAATTGTCTTTGTTATGTAATACGTAGACGATGGTTTCCGATGTTTTCCTATGCCCAGGTCCTATGCCCATTCTTTATCTTGAGGTACGGGTAGGTACTTATTAGTTGTTACTTACCCAGCTTGAAAGCGGCTGCGCCTCATGTTTCAGGACCCTGAAAATCATGAAAAAAGTTGATTAAATCTATCTATGTATAGGAACATTCAGTCTACTTTTACCAACATAATAACATAAACTGGGAATTTTGCACATGAACATAGAAAGGTAAGTAATAAAAAAAAAAAAAAAAAAACCTTTATTTCTTGCAAATATAGTTTTACATTTCTAATTTAAATACTTAAACTTATTTTCACTTAAACCTATTATTAATGTTAGTGTTTATTAGTTAGTATGTAGGTTGTAAGTTTTTTATTTTTACTTGAAACAATTTAGTCAGCAAGAACCCCAGATTGGGTGAAGGCCTCCTCCAAGGATGTCCATTCGTCTCTTTCCTGTGCAATTTGACTCCAATGTGGGCCGGCTGATTTCTTGATGTCATCCTCCCAGCGTGTTAACGGTCTCCCTCTGCTTCTTTTCCCTTGCGGTCCAAGCCACTGTGTCGTTCTGACAGTCCACCTCTGGTCTGTGAGCCTTGCAACATGAAAAGTAAGAAGAAGAGCAAGAAACAGAAAGGTAAGTAATTGAAACAAAACATTATTACGCTGGGTGTTTTTTCTTGCTTTGAAAAGAATGTTCTGGGATGTCAAACAACAACGATAACAAAAATCTAACTAAACACAACAAACTAAGAACAACGGAATAGTGCTTGGCTTTGACCTCACCTGATGTTATGTGACGATAAGGACGAAGGTGGAAACGCACTAGGTAGGTACACCCGGAATCCTCATCATTGAGGAACTGGCTATCTTACCTCTAACTGCCGGAACTCAACAATTTTTAAATTGTTGTTATGGCGTCAGACTTCGGCAAGATTATGGTAGCTATCCAGGACTTGAAATAAATAATAAATAAATAAAATTTATTTATTTGTTCCAGAAAATAAATACATTGAAGACAAATAACACTTAAAAATAACTCTAAGTATTACAATAAATTATAAATTCAATTAACTTTAAGTATTATAATATTATATAAATTATGAATACAATTGGAACAAAAAGGCATGCAGCTCAGCATCTGACAGCTGAGTTATCAACTGTCGCTGTTATTCTGCCACATCCCAAACTAAGATATGTCTAAAATATGACAATTTAGCAAGTTAGATAAGAATTAAGTAATGATTTGAAACGTTATTATTAGGTACCATGGGCAACAGCGTCGCTTAACCACTGCTAAGGTTAAAATCGCTTGCACGCCGCGCCCGCTGTCCCATACGTTTAGTTCGTGCAGGGGCGATACGCGCGCACACGAATTTTGTTGCAAACTGGTTAAGCGACGCTGTTGCCCATGGTACATAGGTCCACTACAAATTAAACTCCAAACTAGCCGCTTTGTATTGTTCTTCAAGGAACCATAGTTTGCACTTTCGCTTAAAATTGTTCTTAGGGAGGTGGTAAGTCGTTCCATATCTTTGAGGCGGTAAATGTAAAGCATCCCCTGGTAACAGTATTATTAAATATAGGCCAAGTCAGAAAAATACCTTGATTTCTTAGATTTGAACCACGCATCCTAAATTTTAACTTTTCACGTAAATATTGCGGTATATTCGACTTAAACAAGGAATGCAGAAAACAAGCATACTTTAGATCTCTGACCCTGCCCATACAAAGTATCTTGTCATGCACTAAGTAAGGGGTAATATGATCCCTCTTATGTATTGGGTAACAGTACCGCATGCAAGCGTTTTGCACCCTCTGGACTTGTTGTTCAGTCTTTTTCAGTAAGCAAGGACCATACACCACATCACAATAATGTAGATGTGACAATACTAAACTAACTACTAAAATAAGTAGTTAGTATTTTAGTACTAACTACTACTAAAATAAGCCCTACCACCAACCAAAAACGACATGTGTATGACAGCGTTATTGTTCAAAACATTGTACTGTTTCGTACTTAGTTTGCCACTAACTAACCATCGTTAATTTAGGATAGAAAGTTGCACTCATAAATAATGACCCAGCATTATTGTTTAGCTCGGTTTAAAAGCATTATTTATTGACATTGTTCGAATGATGTTCTCGGAAAACGTGATACCTACGTACACGAACGTGAATACATTTTGTTAATTTCATTTTAGCATTGGGTTGTGGTGGATAAATAATTTAATTGGAATTAGGTTAGGAAGGTACTATATTTAAGTAGATTTTAAGTAAAACTTTAACCCTTCAACGCCCGGCAAATGAAACACAATAGATTTCCTATTGTTATCCGGACGCCCCGGCGGCGTCCGCGCGGGTATTTAAATAACCCAGTAGACATACATAAATAAATACTTTATAAATATAAACAATGATTTGACAATATTTTATAGATGTGAGAAAAAATAAGTAATTGTTAACAAAATAAAAGGTTCTAAGTGCCAATTGAGCTTATTTTTATTAAGTTAGCGAACTCGGTTCACCGTTAATCAGAACAGGATATTAGAAAAGGCCGAAGATCAAACAAAAGCCTGTCAACAAGATAACAATTTGTAATATGTTTTTCACTTAGTTAAATGTAGGTAAGTACTTACTTAATACGACGTCCTTAATACAATGTTAATACAACTTATTTTAAACGGGAAATATCATGATGATAAAACAAACAAACAAGCAAGCAGAATACTAACTTCGCGTAGGTATATTTGTCAATTTCAAGAAGTGTCAATTGCTGTTTCAGGAAATTACAAAAACTTCACCCAAACTTCTCTAGATAAAACCATAATATAAATCTAAGTTACCAAACGTTTTCGGTAGCCACTTGTATCTTTGCAGTGTTACATTTGGCGTAGGCAATAAATTATACCGTAAAATTGCAGATAATGGCACTTTTATATCAAATGTTTCGATAAATAATAAAATAAGGGCAGTAAAACAAAGGACTCGGTGCAGGGTAGGGCGTCGTTAAAATATTACGACCGCCCGATATCTGAGGATGAAATCTTTAATCGCGGTACGGGGTTTTACGTAGAACTAAAGTGGGTAATGTTGCGGCCCAACAAATAGTCAGATAAGCCCGACCTTATGGCAGAGTAAATCATAAGAATAAGCCAATCGAACTCTGCTTATAATGTACAGGGTTAACTCACGATTGGGTGCTTTCATATGTCGTTTATGTGAACGCGTAATATATGAACATTGGTTGAGGTACTGCGGACGTTGAGGGCACTTATATTACAATTGATTGGGAAATATGCCTATAATTTGGTTGAGGGTTGTACGTAGTTTTGGGTGTATATTTAAGTAAGTAATAGGGCTTTTACATACTATACTAGGTATCTAAGGTGACACAGATTCCCTAACAGTTACTTTCTTAGGTTATTCTAAGAAAGTAACTATCACCTAGAAGTCCAGAGTTGTATGTAAAGTGAGGCAAAAAAGTGAACCAAAATGGCTCGATTTCGGATTTATATCCTTCCTATGAAAGTGAAAGTGAAATATATTTTATTTAAATAAGCTCACATAATAATCATTTTTAAATCGTCAATTCTTTTACCCTACCACCCATTATGACGTCTTTTAACTGACAAGAAAAATGGGCGCAAAAAACTTGTCAGCTTTATCAGATGGAACGGTATTTACAAATATGTAGGTATATCGTTTCCAGACTTTATATTAACAAAGATTAACAAATAAATAACATTATTGAATTAGATCATTTCTTAATGAATTTCAAATTTCTTAAACAATTTACAGATTTTAAGCTAAATTCAAAGTTTGAACTTGTTATTCAGTCTACGCTGTTACAATAAATAAAAATAAAAGAAAAACATACAATTCAATATGCGTTAAGATAGGTAGTCAGAAGCAGACCCATTCCCACTGGCAGCACCAGTTCACGAGCATGACGCATGAACCAGCCATCTCTTCGCTCAACCATATTTGAGGGAAGGTAACGACCCGCCTCATACGACACCACCGCAGAAATGATTAAAGAGAGCATGACATACTAAGACTACCTATGTTAAGGCATCGAATTGAAAATTTATATCCAAAGGCTTTTCATAGGTCTTTTACTAAACTACTGACTATAGAAAGTAAAAATATTGCAATTAAATAAATAAAAACAAGGTAAGCTATTAAGAATTATATTTTTTGAGTAAGAAGTGCCATACATACAGACAATATGAAACAGATCTTTTATATACGAGTTATACGTTATGTTATGTTAAGTTATGTTACCTAAGTGTAACTAAAATCCAACAAAATAGTAACTAATCATCTATAGATAGTGAAATTGAAACTTTTTCGTTCTTCTAGGTGCGATTAGGTAAGAACGTACGAAAAATAAAATTCTGAAAACTGGGCCATTTTGGCTCAATTTTATTGGTCTCACTTTTGACAGTGCTTTTTGTAGGGCACTATCGTTCTAGGTTGATATTATTCTAAGGTTCTTTTTATTTTTTTTGATAAAAGCATCATTAGTGCAATACAATAGAAAGATATAGAATTTTAAAACTTAGTAAATTGCATTTTAAGTAGTAATTTTTCATAGGAGCTCGAGCACGCTCTACATTGTTACAGAACATTATTTTCATGGTTTTTCTCAGAAAATTGTTTTATTTTTCAAATATTATTACTTACTTACGTATTTTGAAAAAGTTAAAAAAAAATTAAAATTTCTACTCATAACGTGAATACTACCTAATATTGACCATTTCTAAAACTAGCACAGAACGTTGAAAACTTCATCCAAACGAGATTATTCCAACCCCATCAAATACTTTTGCGCGATATTTCCTCTTTATAGGTACATCCAGGGCTCGCTTCCGCTACGTTAGCATTTTATTTTCCGGTTGATAAAGTGGTCTTTTTATTTGTACGCAAATCCGAAGGGCTGGCCGCGGCCGAGCGCTAGTGGTCGGTTACTTCGCCAATTTACGAGCGGCTGTAGTCGGGAGTTAGTATCCTGTCGTCACGGTTCGTATACCCTCGATTTATATCTCACCAATACACAGAATCGATGCGATTTCCATTTTTACCGTTAACTACAATTTTTTCACAGCTCGAATTAAAAACAAAAGAATGGGGGGATGTCACAAAATTTATCCCGCTGCTGGAGACCTTTGTATGGGCATTTACCCCCGATTTCCCAATTTATTTTAAATCATAATTTATCTAAAAATGGTTGATATTAATTAATAATTATTATGGACGTCGGATAGTTAATGAATTAAAGATTAAAGAAAACCAAAATATGTTGGAAGAAAAATTGATAGTTACGAAAATTCGCTTCCAACATCCAAAAATTGATAGCAAACACATATAAATAACAAAATGACAGGTCTACATCTAAACTAGCGCCAACGACGACGATTGTGAATCAGCAAAATTATCCTGCCATTCCGTTTCGCGCCAGAGATCTAAACTAAATTCAAAATTCGAAGAAGTTTCTAACGAAACTCGCGCGCGATGTTATTTTGTTTTTATGTTGTCTGAACGCTCCTACAAAATTGTTCAAAGGGAGGCTAAATTCGCCATTTGAGCGGAGTATATCGAGTGCAATGTATCTAAACAGACCGAACCGCCTCCCAGAGAGTCTTACCACTGTAGCGATAAACGGATTTGGAAGGGACGGTATTACGCCGGCGTAATAGAGTGATACTTCTTTAGGACCATTCGGGAAACTGATGACACTATTTGGTTTTCCCATAAAAAGTTATGATATTATATTTGCAGTATCAAAACATTACTAACTTATAACGTTCGGTTGGGCCTCTATTAGTTTGATTTATTTTTAGGCAGGTAATAAAAAATGGCATAAGGAAATAGGGCAATTAATATCTTGCCTAGCAAGACTGTTACGATAGGAAATCGAATAAGTTATTTTTATTCAAGAAAATATTGCAGTTATAAATATAAAGTTTTATCAGATTTGGTGAATTAGCAAAACCTTGATCGCATCAAGCGTTATTATACCTAAGTTTATTTATTTTAATTTATACTTATGAATTTTTATTAATCATCAGAAAAATAATTCAAATGTATAGGTATTATGCAAGCAGGTCATATGATTTAAGTTTTTCACTACAGGTAGAATAACTTATGAAGAGGAAAGATTAGTTTGTTTTTTTGTTTGTGTGTTTGTTTGTAATGCATAAACTCAAAACTACTGATCCGATTTCAAAAATTCTTTCAACTATAGAAAGCTATATTATCAAAGAGTAACATAGGCTATTTATTTATTTCAAAAATTTAGAGATCCCTTAAAAAATTGCAATAATCATGGTATCAAAAAAATTCATTTAAAAGTAATTGTTTGGCGTGCGCTGCGAAAACTATGAATTTTACACAAAAATAATGTACTTACTGTATGTTTATAGTTCTCATCATTATGCACAAAAAAAACCTACGAGGCTATAATTATGTCTAACTATATTAGTTTAGCCACAATTACTGTTTTCATCAAATTAATCAATCAAAATTGGAGTATATAAGTATAATACATTGGAATTGAGTTGATTATTTACATGTAAATTCCTCTTTAAATTATTCTAATCGGACCTTTCGTTTAGAAGTTACGACTGGTACGAAAATGCTAAAAGTATGAAAAATGCGTGTCTAGGATGATGAAATTTGGAAAGGTTGAGGTTTTTTTTCAAGTTAGGAACAAAAAACACATTCTAAAGATTGATCTTTATGTACAAAATCTATAGTTTACCTCAAAGCGAAACGAGGGCGGTTTGTTAGTTTATACCTTCTATAAAATACAAACTAAAAGTAGATCCCGATCTACAACCATTTAATCCGCAATTCAGCCTTTATTTATCTGTTCGAGACGCAACAGTCTATGCTGTGGTAGTATCTGTAGACATTGTTACCCTCCTAGTCGGTTAAGAAACAAAGCAGGGCGGGCAATAGAGAGCTGGCATATTGCCTCAGTTCCAAGTTTTACGGCCGCTATCTGCTCGGTTTATGCCTTATAAAACCTCCTGCCGCGACCGAGACCCGGGAAAAGTACGTCCAATGGATATTGTAATTGCTACCTAATACCTCGATGTGATATCATTTTTAAAATCATGGTAAAGTTTGAAATTGATGTTGGATTTTAGAGATTTGATGTTCGTTTGTCTTTTTAGCAGTGACGTAAATTAATATTGAAAAAAAAATCAATACCGTTTGAGTCAAAAGATGAAAACTTTCAGCGAAAATCGATACGAGACTTCTTATTGTAATCTATCTGACCTTGATTAGTTTGACGAAGATAAGAATAAAACAATTTATTTGTTAACGTAACGATTGCATGTTCAGTTGTTTTTCTTTTCAGTTGATTTATGCGTGCATGGTTCTCGCGAAACTTCATACGAAGACGTATCTTCTCGTAACAATCTTGCTAGCCGGTCAACCTATTAAGGTAAACATATAAACAAACAGACATATATATGTAAAGCTACCCCCAAAACTTCCGCAGGAGATGAGTTTGGCGAGTTCACATTTTACCCAAGCCACTTTAGGCGGTCTCCTGGGGAGCTAGTTTGCGTTCGGTCAAGCCAATTTTATTTGTAGGCAAATCCGAAGTCGTAACGCGCGGGTCATGGCAGACCGTAACGAACTGACTCGGTTCGTATATGCGACTTATCGGTTTCATTTCCTTTTGGAGTTCGGTACATCGTCAGTGTCTAGTTTACCGGAAAAAACTTTCTGCGCTATATTTTTTCTCATTTTGACAGCTCTTAAATGGTTAAAAAAGAGGCAATAGTACCCGTAAATCCATATGAGTTGTAATGAATGAAACTTTTTGGGTTTGATTAGGTAATTTTCTACAATGCAATTAATTTGACAACGTAAAACAGAAGTGAGCAACAACAACGTGTTACAACAAATCCTTAAAATCGAATATGGTTGATAGGGTCGTACAAACTAATCGACTAATACCACAGAATATATACAGGATGTCCCAAAACTTTGCCACATGGAGGGAAAGTACCTTAAATATTAAAGATAGGAAATTTTACTAAAATAAGACCGTTTTATTTTATAAAAAATAATGCGAACTGCATTCAAAGTTTTTTTTAAAATATCGCATTCATTCCTGTACAAATTGATACAATACGTAATAATTAAAATTTAAATGTTAAATTTAAATGTCTTCCTTTTGTTTAAGACGCTATGTTATTTAACAAAAAATAATTCTTAGAAATTTTATTCTTAGCGATTTTTAGAAAATCTTTGAATCCAGTTCCAATTATTTTAAAAATCAAAATGAAGTCTTCTTTCAGTAAAATTTCCTATCTTCAATATTTAAGGTACTTTCCCTCCGTGTGGCAAAGTTTTGGGACACCCTGTATAGTAATACTAACGTCTAATACTATGGGACCAACTCTAAAATCGCAACCCCCAGGGGAGTCTAGCAGGGGATCCTAGTGGACGGAGGGAAAAAAATTGGCTGTTTCATACATTTTGATATTTTCGTTATTAATTTTTGTATGAAACAGCTGCATGTTCAGGTCGCGCGTCAGTCAGTGCACTGAATTAATTAATTTCGGTATTGTCATTAAAGTGACGGGCGTAAGAATGATATCATTTGTGTTTTTCAGTGTGTCTTATACTGATAAATTAGCAAAATTAGTAGTGGTTTGTGCAACATCAAGAGCTGCGTGATCGTCTGATGAGGTGAGGTTCCAGCCTGCCACATGGAATTAACTGTTTGGATTGCAGTGATGCACGGATCTCAGTCTCACGCAGGTATTTATATCCTTATCCATAGGCTAGTTGTACAGGTTCCGGATTTTATCATAGTTAACTTACCTAATCAATAATAGCAACCGGTTCTAAATTTCGTTGACAGCGCATTACCGGTTCTAAATTTCGTTGACAGCGCATTACACGAAAACAATGGGAAAGCTTATTTTTTTTAGTTTTTTTTTCTTAACCCTTTCGTTTGATCTAGTTTTAATCCAATGGCTTGAAATCTAAAGCAAATTGGAGACAATAATTTTGTCCTGAATACCTAGTCAAAATTTAAAAGATAGATAACGTTAGCCACGTTTGATATTTTAAATAGTATTGACTTTCGGAGGCAGTTAACCGGTTTTTTACCTCAGCCCCTGGGGTAAATGGATCGAGACAATTGTGGGCGTCGTGATCCGAGGAAGGCGCCGCTCGTTATACGAAAGTGAAAATTTATCCGGAGATATCAAAAGCGCTTTTATCTCGCGAGATGACGTAACATTATCGCAATATCGTGCGTCGTCGCTGTCCCGCGCCCTGCGAATATCAAGAAGATATATTTTCACGGAACAATGCGTCCCCGGTATCTCAATTTTCATTTCCCCTCGGCGGGACATCCGGTGTGATTTGTAGCATGAGATAATATACAAAACGGTGGCTTCGCGGGACGCTCCGACACCGTCAGCGGAAAATCTAGGCCCTCAATCTTTATCTCGTACACATAACCAGTACATTTTTTTTTATCGAAAACCGAGTTGATCCGACTAAAAGTTTGTTCAAATCGCACCCATAAATGAAGAAGTAATATTATTTTCACTCCTCTTGCTCTAAAAGTCCGTCATTGTAAGGTACAAGAGCCAGGATAAAATAGCAAAATTACCCCTAGGGGATAAAGTTTTTTCTTTTTTAATGTTTGTCTATTACCAATGAGCCTACTAAAACGAAAAAGTCTTTATTCATAATCACGAATAAAGACTCGCTCGACTTAATACTCGATCGAAAAGCAGCGATCTCTTCGGTGAAATCATAGACTTATTTAGGCTGCATTCCGAATCACACTAAAATCGATGACAGCGCACTAAAATGCGTTCCGAGTCGGTGATTTTGTATGGGTTTGACAGATAACGTGAGCGCTGACATCGATTTTATCGTGATTCGGAATATAGCCTTATACTCTGTGACTTTAAGTGTTTGATCGTAGAATGCGTGCATTGTGTTTCTTAGCAGCTACAGTAGAAATTAAAAAAGGCGCGAAATCTTTAGAATTTTTCTCTAATACCAAACTGATTGAATTGTGTGACTGTAAGTAAGTAATAGGAAAGAAATAATTTTAATCTTTTGCCGTCAAGCACAAATCATTTATTTAAATACTGTATGAAAAGTTTATGAAGTGGAGGATAGAAAAATGAGTTGATTCGTTTACGTAAGTATAAACTAGGTATTTAATATTGTATTTTATTTTCTCGCCTTCGTAGTGAAAAGTAGAGTGTAACACACGACGCTAATAATAAAACTACCTCGTATGCAATGGGTCATTTTAGCGTCTTGTATAACAATCTACTATTGTGCTTAGTTTAACTTTATTACGTAGCGTTGGCATTTTCAAGTCGTAGGTTACCTACCTAATAAAATGTGAGTCAATCGCTGCTCTTCATGTACTTATTTATTTATTTATTAAACTCATTATTGTACCTAATAAAACAGTTACACAGTAACAATAAAAATATCGCGAGCAAGGTGGATTCTGGAATGGGCAAAACAACACTTTCTGGTTATGTGATAAGAAAACAAATGTTCAAAGAAATGAGATTATGCATTAATTCTGAAACTAATAATAATCGATTAATATTCAAATATCTCTCATTACCACCATATTTTCATTTTCATCACCACCACTTCATAGGTACCAGTTTTCTGAAATAAATGTTATTATTATTATATTAAAAATTTTCTTTTTGATGTTATTTTTATTACAGACTAATTCAGATACTATTTCTTTGATAAATCGTTATAAAACGGTAAAACCTTTAGTAGAAAATAGGAGCTGAAAGAGTTAGGATTAGGAAGTATTTAACTTAAGTGTGTGATGGAATAGGTATTTTAATTTTAATTTTGTTTATGTTCTAAATCATCACATGACAAATTTACAAAGTATTCTTGAATTTGTTTTAAAATTATGTAATCCGAACTTTCCTCAAATGAAGAAAGAGTACCTAAAGATTCTTTCAAAATCCACAGTTTGCCAGCGAATAAAAGTTTGTCGCCTCAGACAATCCAATTTAGCATACTGCTCAAATGATGCGGAACTAGAGTTATGTTACAAGTTATTTGCGGGATAAACATTAGATAGATTAGGAGGGACAGTGGCAGTAAGTCTCGGGGAGGGAGGGCCTTCTCATAAGTGCTCACTAAACTTTATTGTACTGTTTACGACCAGGCCAAACTACTTTTGTAGACGTTTTCGACGCTTGTGTACACGCAGCCTGTTTGACTTGACTTTGTATCATCAGGAAATGCGAACGGAAAATATTGCTCGGTTATTGCGATTTGGTCTCATTCAGCTCGAGTTATGTTTGATGTTTCAGTGTGTTTAGGTGTTTTGTTTTGCCTTTTAAAGGACATGTCCCATCGCGCCTATGTCATTTGCCCCACCATTCTCAAAAAATGAAAGTCTATCGCGTCTTAATCAAAGTAGTATGTCAGAGTAGGTATTTTACTCTAGAATCAGATTAATAATTATTTTTTTCATAAAAAATTGGGATTTTTAAGTTAAAACGCTTTTAAATCACAATTTTTTATCATTAGGTAGAGTACTACTTAAATTTTTTTCACAAAATACTTCAGAAAACAACTTAATGTTTTTGTAATTGTTTTTCTAAATATAAAACAATTCTTGACTGATACTATACCTACATAATATGTAATTAGCATTTTTTAATTATGAAAGTAATTAAATAAAATGAAACTGGGGCAACGCTGGGACATCTCTTTTGTTAGTAACTATGAGCAAGTAAAACAAATAGGCTATCTAATGAACGTCCATGATCGAGTTGCTACGTTGCTAGTATGCTGGGTCTGTGTTGCCATCCCTGAGCTCTCAGGGTCTAATTTAAAAAACTATCGCAATCGCTTTCAATTGACAGATAGGTGTGATACATTGCTACATTTCTTAGGTAAGTTTTTATTTGTGCCAAAAAGAAGTGTTAATGTATCACTCAATCTATCACCTGAAAGCGATTGCGATAGATTTTGAAATTAGACAATAAGTACCCTGGTTCAATTCCCGGTCTCTTAAGTTCTCAAATCGCGCGCACTGAAGGTTTTGTAAGAAAGAATCTAAAGCTTTTTGAAACTGAAAACTATAATAAACTGAAAAAGATATCCAGCTATCTTTCACAGGAAAGTACAGCTTACAAAGCACTATAGCAATAATATTGCACGTTCATAGGAACTCCGCAATTTGTTCCTTTAGCTACGATAAAAGAGCTAAAGGAAAAACGATTTCTATGCGCGTGAGTTACGTTCAGTAGCGCCACCTACTTCCAATTCTTCGGTGAGCAAATGTAAATTTAAAACGTCGTGAAACTCGTGTCCCGTCGAATAAGGTGCAAAATGAGTCGTCTGTTTCCGTCGTCGTCCATAATTCATGTCTTTTAAACTCTATTGCTCTTTGTTCGCTGATGCGGCGAATAATTCGCTGTTTGTTTAAAGAGACAAATAAATTCTGTTAGTGCTTTGGTAGGTACGTGGCTTCGTTTCTATTTAGGAAAGGAAGGTGCCAATCGACAATTTTACATCTTGGTCACAGAACAGAATGGTGTTAGTCGAGTTGTAGTTAAGAAAAGACTTAGGCGATTCTTAAGTAGTAGCTTACTACTGATAGTATGTTCCTAATTATTTTTTACTGTCTTTATTTTGATTTTGTATTTTTGAATAATGGGTCTGTGCCTGAAATAAATGCTTTACTATTTATATTATATTATTATTATTATAAGTTTAGTGCAACAATTATTATTGAGTGTACGTAAATCTACCTTTGAGATATTAGGTATGTTCTTTTGACTCAAATACTTATCTGATCAAAATACCTAATAAACAAAATATAAAAGTGGACAAATTGTAAGTACTTAAATTATAAATATTTTAGCTAGCTAGAGTCTGGCTGCTAGAGCAAAATGGTCAGTAATTATTTCTACGAATGGCGGAAATCTGAGCGCTAGACTTAACGTGGTTCTGTTTATGAAAACTTTCGCAAATTGTTACAAAAGGAATAGGAAAATGACATGGAATATGAAATTGAAATCTCAAAATGATTATATAAGTAAAACCTATCTGACAATTCGGATAATGTAACCAAGTAAACAAGAATTCTTATTTGCCAAACTCACATAATGGAGTCGATCTTTCTCCAGGGCAATATTGGGTAATGGCCCACAAACATTATGTAAGATAGGGACGTACCTATTAGGTACCTACTTACGTAATGAACAGTATTCCACCTCGGCGGTTTGGGGATAAATGGACGCCATCAGGGTTCGAATGGAAGACGAAGATTGATGAAGAATCGCGGCTGGAATCAAAGAATTTGGAGGAGCTGGTCATATTTGAAGGGTACCTACTACTACTGGACAGCAAGTTACCTATTATTGATTAGATAATAAAAAAAAACTACATCCTTGTAGCCAGAGACATTCATCCCAGTCTCCCATAGAAATTGCGCTCCGTACGACTACCCCAGGTCTACCCAACCTTTTTATATTCATTAGAAACTGGTTAGATTTAGGGTTTCGTTTTTTTCATTTCTGTAGAAGAGTCATCGGTATAAATAACTTAAAGTTTTACTTACAAAAATACAGGATGTCTCATGAAAGTATTAGGATTTCTGAAAAAAAAAGAACTCTCAGATTGGGCAGTGTGTGAATATTGGTCGAATCGAAAGATGATTTAGGGCGATTAAAGGTTTGTGCGAAACATCGATTGCGCGACTTAAGTTCGTGCGAAAGATCTAGTTTTACGTTGGTCATGTAGGTATAATGATTTTAAATGTTACTTATTATAAAAACTAGGTGGCTCCGTGAGCTGTAGACCTCGCGTTAAAATAAACAAATAACGCAGTCCTAGGTTACGTCACAACCTTATTATTTTCTTTGAAATATTGGCCAGTTTTAGAACTTTTGAGTCTTCTAAAAATAGAAACAAAATTTGCTTTGCACCTCTAACAAAAAGTTTTGTTACATATTTGATTATTTTCCGAAATGGCTGAAATATGTTTTTTTTACAATATCTCCGCCATTAAAAGAAATCACAAAACTGGCTCGACTAAAAATTCTACTTAAATAAATATCGAATCTGCTCCCAAAATTTCACGAGAATCGGTTGAGAAATAAGAACAAACGGACAGCCGGCCGGAAGGAAGGACATACGAAAGATTTTTTGACCAAGCTGAAGCAGACGCTTTGCGCACGCTCGAGCAAAAACATACATGTAGTTTGTAGTGCTTGCTTTGCTGAAAAAAAATATCAAAAAGCTTTAAAAATAACCACCTTCCATTTTACAGTGATTATGTTTTTTTCTATTTCTACGAAAGCTGAAAATTTATCAAAACCGTCATTA
This sequence comes from Agriphila tristella, assembly GCA_928269145.1. Taxonomy (NCBI): domain Eukaryota; kingdom Metazoa; phylum Arthropoda; class Insecta; order Lepidoptera; family Crambidae; genus Agriphila; species Agriphila tristella. The sequence continues at coordinate 23,813,494 of OV743440.1, read as the reverse complement.
CCAGACCGCATATAACTAAAAATGCAACAAATAATCAAGCTTTATAAATCCAGCAGCACTCTAACCGCAATCTAAGTTTCAATCCTATTCCAGTTTGGATCAGAATATAAATTGAATTTGGGACACAATGGGGCGAACATATTGTCCCGGGCCCAGACTTCACTATAGGAGTTTGTGCTCGACAAATTGATTTATTAACCTAAATGCATTTTCCGCAAAAACCTAAATGGCTGCATAAAATGCAACTTTTAATTTTAATTCTTTATTTGTTCGACAGTTGCGTTGGTCAAACGTTCATTGGTATGTAGTTCATTCGGTGAGAATTATAAATGGGTAATATTTTTATGGGAACTGTCAGTTGGTAAAATAGTTTTCGGAATCGTGTTCGGGATTCCAATATTGCGTGATCCTCACATTTTTTTTCTAAATACAATATTAAGAAGTGGTTTAACAGTTCGTTTAAAATGAAATCTAACGTAATATATTTCTGGTTTTTTTCCTGAACGTTAAAAAAAGTATCTTAAAACCACTGACCTGAAAAAAAGTTTTTTATGCTTAAAACTGACTCCTTTTTTCGTTAGCAGAAATAACCACTTAATTCGTTGTAACTTAGTCGATACTATTTTTTTCACTTACTCGTAATACATGTGGCTAGTTAGCTGAGTGTTTAAACATTTGTGCATACTTAAAAGTTTTAAAATATTAGCGTTCATGGTTGTTAAAAATATGGAAAATGCAAATTCTTTAAAATTCTCCACACAAAACGGCAATGTCATACTTAAACCGTTAATATTAACAGAATCACTAATCTCTGAAATGAAAACTGACAAAAACACCTCATCAGAACTTAAAGTTGTAGAAGTCTAAGTTTAGCTCTTTAGAAGGTTGTTTGAGTTCAAATTATTTCCAGGTATAGGTTTATCTTATTTCAGCTACTACCACGCAGTTTCATTTAGAGATTGCAACCCGCTATGTTTCTTAAACCGGCCGGGCCCGGTAGCATTCGTCGCCAACCCGGCCCGGGCCCGGCGGACCCGGCCGGGTTGATTATTAGAGAGGAAACCTTTAAAGTTCTTTATGAAAATTTGCTATATTTGAATGGAAAAAGACAATGATTCAAAGCTACGAACTTATATTTATTTCAAACTAGTAAATCGACAAAAATCACCATAATCAGTCTCACTCAAAGTCTCAAAATCACTGGTTTAATACAGAATTGATAAGTTTTACCGTCTTATGGACGGAATAGAAACGTTAGTATTAGTAATTTTTTTTTATAAGTTTAAGCAAGCAGGTCTTTCTCTTTACTCCTTATAGAGTCTATTTGAAAACAAAGTATCAGAATAAGCAACTAATAACGTACTTTACTTTACTATTAAAGTACTAAACTCGTCTTATCAACTTAGATTAGAAACTTTGGTAACTTTGGTAGCTTTGGTATAAATAAAACAAATTCTTATTTGCCTAAAGCAAAATAATATTATGTGTTTTCTTAAAGTTTAGCTATTAAAACCAGTAAGTGTTACCAATTTTCTACGAGTTGGCGCTCCCGCGCCGCGGTTTTCATACCTACCGGGTCCGGTGACCGGGCCCGGTGGGTGTCAAAAAGGGCACTGGGCCCGGGCGGGCTCGCCCCGCCCGGGCCCGGTTTACAATCTCTAGTTTCATTGCACACAAGAAACGCTGCTATTATTGTTGCTTGAAAATTCTAAACTGTTTGAGTTTGAGTTAGATCGTTTGAGTTTAAAGGAAAACCTTTACCTCTCTACTTGGAAAATCTTTCGATTGCATCTCAAAAGCTTTGTATAAATTCTAAACCTTTGGGGAATTATATGAATGCAATGAAGTAAATTTCCTATAACCTTCTAATAACAAAACTTGGAATAGGATAAATACATCCCACAGTGGAATAGGATAAGTAAGAATTATAAAAATCGTTAAGTTCCTATCTTGGTTCCTGGCACATAATAGAGCTCCATTTTGTGAATATCGAAATAAATAAGTTAAACCACGAAGCTTGCGAAATTCTCTAAAGTTACAACACAATTTGATACCTATATTAAACATCTAAATCTATGTTGTGTACAAACGGCGAAGATAGACGTTACAAATGGCGGTGCAGCATCACGTCTGAAACGTGTGTCTCGTCGCCGCACTCCGCCCAGAAGCATCTTCTGAATATCTGCACGTACGACCTCGATACCGGCACTGCACCTAAGCGCGCCCGCAGACTACAGACTTTCTATCGGCCGACAGTTTAGTCGGGCTCTCAATCAGTATGAAGGTGTATGCAGGTGCGCACACTAGAACGATTCGGTGTCGGCCGATAAATAAGTTGGATGGGCTTCCCGACTAAACTGTCGGCCAACTATCGGCCGACTGGTTAATCTGTATTGGCTCATATCCACGCGCGCACACACGACGATCATTTAGTCGGCCGGCTCGGCCAATAGTTCATTTCGCTCCGAGTTTTGGCGCCGGACAGTCGAGGGTTTATTAATAATGGCATCGCTAATTGTATTGTAGGACAGACGTCTTAAATTTTATCGAGGAAATAGAAAAAAAATATATATCTCTCTCTATACACGCTGAAATTTTAACCATTTGGTTCCCGCCGTGGGGTGGTTCCACTCATGATTACAAGCAACTTTTACTATGGGGCCAACTCTCCTGCTCGCAAAAAAAAATCAGCTGTTCCATACAAAAGTGCAGTACCTACACGACCTTAATGTATGGAACAGCTGATTTTTTTTTGCGAGCAGGAGAGTTGGCCCCATAGTAAAAGTTGCTTGTAATCATGAGTGGAACCACCCCACGGTGGGAACCAAATGATTAAAATTTCACGCTGTATAAGAAAAAATTTAAAGCTTACTCTGACGTTAATATAAAGAAAAAACTCTGGGAGGAAGTTTGTGAAATTTTGTTCCAGATTGGAATCAGCTTAGTGCCGAGCGCTCGCATGATATTAACATTACAGATGACTAAATTCAATAGTTCTAGGGGTTGCCAACTTTTTTGCATCGCGTGATAACGATCGACAAACTGAGTGGTGCATTGTTTCAATATCCCAGTCTACCACGCAAGGAATCGAACCTGCCTGAACCGGCCGGGCAGAAATTGAAATGATGAATTTTAATTTGGCTTATGTAATGATCACCATACTAACCTAAGCTTACCCAGAAGCAGTCAATGCTCACCAAATCTTTTTGGGTGGTTTAGGATTTGGTGAGCATTTACAAATTTTGGAGAACAAAATGATTTTTTGGTATGTATGCTAAAGTATTAATTCATTTCATTCCCTTTTAACTACCTACCTAGTAAAAAATCTGTTGTCTAGCATCCATATGCTATGTAGGTAGGTATGTTTTGTTAGTTATGTATGTAAAATCAAATATTCAGCTTCAGAAAGCTGAACTGACTTGGATGAATATTTTTCGGAAGATCGAGTAATTTGGAATGTATCGTGTAAATTTTTCTATTTAGTTGGAACTTTTTCTTGAACTTGAAAATTTTTCTATTTAGTATTTAAACTTTATTGCATAAGAAAATTCAATTGGCGGACTTAATGCCTTAAGGCATTCTCTAACAGTCGACCGGAAAGGGTGTTAAAGAAAGAAATCGTGGCGGCAAAAAAATGGATAACTAAATATCCGTTAATCATAAATAAGGATCTAGCTAAAATAAAAATATAAACCTACATAACAATACATACATAAATAATCCTAATTGCTATAACATATATAATACATACACATTCATTCAATAATCTATGACTGAAGATTGGATGTACCCAATATTCTCTTGATGAGAGCAGTAATAACCATTCTAGACAAAAGTAAATTAATTTTCATTGTGCGACAGTTCTCTTCAAAACTCGGTTACAAACTACACTAGGAAATCATTCAAAAAGTCGGCTGACAGTTGGCTAGTCTGCGCACTCATCACCAACCCGACTGTTTAGTCGGGCCAGTGTGCGCGCTAGCAACCCAACCCGATCAAACTATCGGCCGATAGAAAGTCTGTAGTCTGCGAGGGCTCTTATGCCACACAACTACGACAGATATCCAAATACAACCCTTAAGGGGCTATGTTAAAAATAAAGCGTAAAGCTAGGGTTTCCTAGGATGACGGTGTCGTCATATTACGGCCGCAATTTAGCGGCGTAGAACGTTGTCTATACACGGTTATTTTTAAAGTAAATCTAAAAATGAAAAGGGGTGTTCAGACCACGTTAATGAACAACTTTTACTATTGGGCCAACCACGAAATCGCGAAAAACAAATCAGCTGTTCCATAGAAAAGTACAACTTCGACTCGACTATAATGTATGGAACAGCTGATTTTTTTTTCGCGATTTCGTGGTTTGCCCCATAGTAAAAGTTGTTCATTAACAAGGTCTCAATACCCCTTTTCAATTTTAGATATACTTTAAAAATAACCGTGTATAGCTATGTAAACAATACGGCGCGGTTTCTGACGTTACGGTGTCGCCGTATTATTTACATAGATAAAATTCAATGCCGCTACATTACGGCCGTAATATGACAATGATAAAACGATGAAAGTGAAAGTGAAAGTGAAATATATTTTATTTAAATAAGCTCACATAATAAGCATTTTTAAATCGTCAATTCTTTTACCCTGCCACCCATTATGACGTCTTTTAACTGACAAGAAAAATGGGCGCAAAAAACTTGTCAGCTTTATCAATCAGATGGAACGATATTTACAAATATGTATATCGTTTCCAGACTTTATATTAACAAAGATTAACAAATAAATAACATTATTGAATTAGCTCATTTCTTAATGAGTTTCAAATTTCTTAATCAATTTACAGATTTTAAGCTAAATTCAAAGTTTGAACTTGTTATTCAGTCTAGGCTGTTACAATAAATAAAAATAAAAGAAAAACATACAATTCAATATGCATTAAGATAGGTAGTCAGAAGCAGACCCATTCCCACTGGCAGCACCAGTTCCCGAACATGACGCATGAACCAGCCATCTCTTCGCTCAACCATATTTGAGCCTCATACGACACCACCGCAGAAATGATTAAAGAGAGCATGACATACAAAGTGTCCGGGCACGAAAACTGCGACGGCGGAGCGGCAGCGGGGCGGCGCGACAGCGGAGCGGCGGCGATGCATTCAACAGTATGGCACAGTATGGAGACGCGCACGAAACGGGCGGTGGCGGCGCGGGGCGACGAGCGATGCACGGGCGGGAGGAGAGCGACGAAAACAAATGAACAAACTAGTTGGATTTGGTAGCCCGCGATTACAGTAGTGTTGTGTTGAATAATATAATAGTGTCTCTTTGATTACTAGGTAGTACCTATTTATTCAGTATGGATGTCGGCATCTTGGACATCATTTAAAAAACACAAGATGAGCAAAGAATCCGGTTTTGAAACTAGTTAACGCCTATACTTAGACCATTTTTTCGAACTAAATAAAATTTTTAGACATAGGATATATTTCGTGCTTTGAATATTTTTCGGTATTGATTTAACAAGAAATTGTTTCCATAGCAACATCACATTTGACACATCAATAGAAATAAAAAAAAATAAGAAGTTACTTTAGTGGTATACCGTGGTCCTACCAGTAGGTCAAATCGGTAGGTCCACGGGCCCTTAATGGTATTTAGCCCATCTGTCACAACACTACTAGCGCGGCTGACCGACCGCTGTTTCGTGCCCACGTTCTCATCGCCCCGCCCCGCCGCCGCTCCGCGGAAACCCTGACCGATTCGGCAGATTTGGCGCAAAAATCACTAAATCAATTCGTACTAAATAACTATAGCGATTAAAGAGAAATGCTTCTATTATTCTATATACGATTGTGAATATTGATGGTACACATTATTTAAAGCAATTTCAACTTTAAAACCTAACGTGTTTCTAAGTAATTTCAATCTTAAGAATTTTTAAGAGGTATTTTCGAAATTAATATGTATCGAACCAAAATCACTGAATCGTATTTCTGGTTCTATAAGTGTCAGGAAAAAGATATAAAGAAAAAGAAATATAAATTTCAGATCTCTAGGATTTTTCTGCGACCTAAAGCAATACATCAAAATTTGTTAATTTTTTAACGTAAGTATCCCCTTAACAAAAACAATAAGTATAGTCTCACCGCAGTTGGCACACCACAACATTCCAAACAAACCGAGTTGTTTCACTCAATATAACGTAAATGAAAGCAAACTGCGACCGAACTGAAAGAACTAAACGAGTAAAACAACAAACAGAACAGGCAATTTCAATACAAAGAGAATTCGAGTCGATCTTATGAGTCGCGCAGAAATCATTCATGGGCTATAACACACATTTCTGGTGGGCGCCACCTCAGTTATTGCCTCGGGATAGGATTATTGGCAAATTGTTCCGTTCGCATTCCGCCCCGATCGCACATGAAATATTAAGCACCTATGTACCGGTTCGATCCAACAGCCCTACCGCAGTAAACGAGCACTATATACTCATCAACTTTGTCTAGGGATACAGGTGTTATTTTCATGGTCATATCTAACATCCTGGAAGCATTTTAAAAAAAAAATACATTAAGTTTTTTTTTTCAATTTTTCTGTTTCTTGTACTTTAACTCATAGAATACTGGGATCAAAATATTTCAAAATGTTAAAATGTTATTTTTTTCAAAATTGCTTCCAGGACGTTAGATAAGAGTATATTAGAAGTTGTTTGGCGTATGTTTCATAAGAATTCATTAAGTGGTTTTCTTCCTGCAAGAGGCCAAACTTGTGTGTTTGGATAATTATTTTCAGATTTTTTTAAACCAACTGCTGCAATGTAATAATATTATATATATTTGGAATCGGCTCTAAAGTCCCTTTCATTCGATATCCCACATGATGGGTTTAAAAAAAAATCCAAATTCCATACAAAAAAAGATTGTATTTATTTCCCTCCCATACAAAAATCCAAGATAGCTCCCCTTCTTAAAATGATCTAAGGGTTCAGAAGGTGCACCCTGCCAAAGGATATCCCTCGATCACCAAACGCCGTATTTTTTATTGAGCACACGGGACTATAGAGCCCTACCGCAGTACCTAAACGAGAACAAAATATACTCATCAACTTTGTCTAGGGATACAGGTGATATTTTCATACAAACGAGGTAACTTTGAAGCCTTGGTTTCCTGCCAGGGATGCACCATGCTGTGATCTGATGATGGCCATCCAGGGAGTGAATGGAGGAGATTCAGACCGCAATACACACCCAACTGAGATCAGCATTCTAAAAGATGAATGGATCAGAGTTTTCAATTTCAGGATTTTCATACATTTTCATGCTATTTTCACGGTTTTTACACGACTGCCCAAAGCAAAAAGAGTGTTATTTAAACATATCCTTTAATCTTTTAGAATGCTGGTCAGATTAGTTAAATGTGTTTAGCGATCTGAATCTCCTCCATTCACTTCCTGGATAGCCGTCATCAGATCACAGCACATTACATCCCTGGCAGGAAACCTAGGCTTCAAAGTTACCTCGCTTGTATGAAAATAACACCTGTATCCCTAGACAAAGTTGATATGAATGATATGATATTGTTGGTATGAACCCAGTATAGCGCCAAAAGTATTAAAATTATTTTTTCGTTTCACGACCAGCATTCTTCCTCTTTGACTTCTGAGAATATCCGCTTGCAGAATTTACCGCTTTCATCACTAACAGACAAATGGATAAGGAAAACGTGAAATAACCGTAATAAAATAATACAACAAAGAACTGAGCATCCTAAACTTTGTGTTACGATAAATTCTTCGAGACCTCTTATTGAGTTAGAATATTGTTTTTAGAAACAAATATTGGTTTATTTACTTATTTAGTCATGCGAATTTTCCTCCTTATGTCTTTGAAAGTTTATGCCGCGCCGGCGGAAACTAGTTATTCTTAAAATTGTTTGTGTCAGATGAGGTAGGTAGATGATACCCTAGTAACAAAGTTTTTATTAACTATCGTGTCAGACATTTATGTAGACACGTAAGAAAAGGTCCAAACTTGCTCTAGTCTAGAATTTCCATATATTTGCTATTATTAAAAACAGAATTCAGAATTCAGTGTTTATATCAATGACTTCTCACAATGGGTGGTGTACTTACTCACGTAATGGGTGGTAGGGTAAAAGAATTAACGATTTAATAATGCGTATATGTGAGCTTATTTTAATATAGTCCAGTGTGCTCAATAAAAAATACGCGCGGCGTTTGGTGATCGAGGAATGTCCTTTGGCAGGGTGAAGCTTCTGACCCCTTAGATCAGTTTAAGAAAGGGAGCCATCTTGGATTTTTGTATGTAAGGGAGTTATAACACATTCTTTTTTTTGTATGGAATTTGTTTTTTTTTCAAATCCCATCGTTTGGGATATCGAATGAAAGTGCTTTTTGAGCTGATTCCAAATATACACACTATAACGAGATTGCAGCTGTTGGTTTAAAAAAAAAACAGAATTTTTTTTCCAAATGAATTCTTATTGAATGCCCTAGCATGAACTAGCTGATGCCCGCGACTTCGTACGCGTGGACTTTATGACTTCGGCGTATGCATATAAATGAACTAATGTAGTTACATAAGAAAATACTCAAAGCAGTGTTATATAGTTCTGCATCAGGGTGTTCCAGATCCTTGATTTTTATACCTCAACAAAAAATGCTCATCAGGCTGAGAAACTTTTGCAAAGATATAATTTTTATATTTTGTATAGTTTAGCTTGACCATTATGGTTCTGCATCGGGTGTTCCAGATCTTATATTTTTGTACCTCAACAAAAATGCTCATCAGGCTGAACAACTTTTGCCAAGATGTCATTTTTATATTTTGTATGGTTTAGCTGGACCATTATGGTTCTGCATCAGGTGTTCCAGATCTTCGATTTTTGTACCTCAACAAAAAATGCTCATCAGGCTGAACAACTTTTGCAATGATGACATTTTTATATTTTGTAAAGTTTAGCTGGAACATTATGGCTCTGCATCAGGTGTTCCAGATCTTCGATTTTTATACCTCAACAAAAAATGCTCATCAGGCTGAACAACTTTTGTTAAGGTGTCATTTTTATATTCCTTATAGTTAAGTTGGACCATTATGATTCTGCATCAGGTGTTCCATCTTCCATAATCAATTACCTATACCCTAAATTATGCCCAGGCTTAACAGCTATATAACAAAAAAAGTTTCATTCGAATCCGTCACGTATTTCCGGAGATTAGCGTGTTCAAACAGACAAACAAACAGACAAACAGACACACTTTTTTTTCAAATTCTTACTCTATTACTATGTCTCCATCGCCCCAGATATTTTTTTTTAAATATATGTAATGTACAGACACACTTTTTTTTACTGTTTTATTATATGTAAGGATACGCCAAATAACTTCTAATATACTCTTATCTAATGTCCTAATTTTGACAATATTAACATTTTGAAATTTCGAAATATTTTGATTCCAGTATTCTATAGTTAAAGTACTTACCAGAACACAAAAAAATACTAAATGTTAATTAAAAAAAAATGCTTCCAGGATGTTAGATAAGAGTATATAAGAGTTATTTGGCGTATGTTTCATAAGAATTCATTTTGTGGTTTTCTTCCTGCAAGAGCCCAAACTTAAGACGTTTGGAAACGTTTTCTGATTGTATATATGTAAACCAACAGCTGCAATCTTGTAATATTGTGTATATTTGGAATCAGCTCAAAAAGCCCTTTTATTCGACATACCACACGATGGTGTACAAACAAATCTAATTCCGTACAAAAAAAAAGATGGGTTATAACTTCCTCCCATACAAAAATCCAAGATGGCACCTCTTCAGGGTTCAGAAGGTTTACCCTGCCAAAGGATATCCCTCGATCACCAAACGCCGAATATTGCACTTTTATGTCGTGAGCAAATGCTACTAATAAATAATTCTTTACTTTCACTTTCACTAGGTATTTACCAAAATTGCAAGTTAAAAAAAGAAAGGAAAATCTACGCATAATTAAATGAAGTCGTTTAACAATACAAAACCGGTATCTACGTACTACGTACGTAGTTAAAGCGAACTCAGATAAAACGACAGTTGTAGTGTCAGCGAATATGTAAGTAGGTGTAGAATATTTGGGCCAAATCTGGCCCGAAAGGATGTTAGGGGCTATAAACTGGCAGATAAGGCCCGTTGCCATTGCGATGTACAAAACACGGGCAGGGCGGGCGGCTCACTGCGAACTCCGAAATCAATTTGTTTGTTATTTTTTACTTGCCTACATCTGCAACATTAAAACGGGTTTTTCATTTTCCTTTAGAGATGCGGTTTTCCAACAACAACAACAACAACATAATAATTATAATAAAATTATAACAACTAAATGGATGGCATTAGGGATATTTTTGTGACACGTTGTATAAAACAACAGAAGCACAACAAAGACATGTCCATAAAGTGAAAGGCAGTTATGTTTTTATCACTGACTTTAAATTTTTCTCTCTCCCTTACGTTACGTTATACTTACCTTAATACCAATGTGCACGGTACCATATGTATTCGTTGGTACACTGAAGAACCTTCTGCCAGTAAGATAGAATAAGCATTATGTAGATATGTAGGTGTGAACGACAGCTTCGTACAATAATGCCTAGGACGATCCTCATTACCATGTGAACGGCGCGTCGACGATCCATTTATCTTATCTCAGACAGACCTAATTTACAATATACAGATTTCAGTTATTGAATCCGGTTATAAGATATCAATAGAACTGTGAAAGTGGGGATTCGAATAGTTATAATCGGTTCAAATAATTTTGCTCCAAAAATTTGTTTCTCATCCCAGCTATTTGAAAAATGCTGATTGAGTCGCCTCAAGAATCTTCATCATCTTCATCATCAGATCAGCTCAATTACACCATAATATTGCATTGCCTTCCAGTTCTGACCTATGTTCAAAGTTTCAAGTCTCTAGCTCATCGGGGCCTCAAATCCACTAAATGTAATGTAGTTCAATTGCACGTCGTCAGCATGGCAATAGCCTAAAATGACACGTTTGGTATTCTGCTCCTGCTATGAGAGTTGAAAAGCTAGGATAAAATCGTTCGCAAACTTTGTGGAGAAACACACAAACAAACAAACAAACGCGAAAGCAACCTAATAAAAACGTGTTAAAAAAATGAGTGCGTCCAACGATGAAGATAGTTGTCTAACTCCAAAAGAGTTGAGTGAACAAGTTTCTAATGTTGAATTTAGCTTTTCACCAGGAAACTCACGTAATTTTTTTCTCGCCGGTAGAGGTGAAAAGTTGTATGTTTTACACGAGCCCAAAATTTTGTTCTGCCTCGTGACTTTAAATCACTTACTGTGCTCAGTAGTCTATATTAGAATCACTCGCTACGCTCGTGATTCAATTCTAGACTACTTCGCTAGTTTGTGATTTAAAGTCGGCACTCGCAGCACAAATTGATTTTGGTCACTTGTATAACAAATAACTATTCTCATAGACGGGGATAAAAAGAGTAAAGTGTATCAAGGTCGCAAAATTATTTTCACCTCGGGCGACGTATTTTATTACGTAAGTTATTTTGCTCCCTTGTAATACAATCTACTATTTTATATACTATAGGTAAGTAAAACGGATATTATGTACAGAAATAATATAATTCTAATAATTGCTTAAATGAGAAACACAATGAATCATAATCGTAACGTAACCTTTACAAAATAATAATTTCCCGAAGCAACAAAGTAAAACTAGAATTAAGTATTTGCTTTGAAAACAGTAGTATTATATTACAGAAGTGTATAACCAGAAACAAAGACGGTTTCCATTGTACTCAGGCGTCTTTGTTCACGTATCTATGAATCCTATCGCGGTATTATTGCCACAACATAAGTATAGCTGAAGCAGTAACGCAACTACATAAAAACTGTCCTCATGATATAACTCAGTTTCAAAAGGTACATACCTTTCCCCAAATGTCTTTTTTCAAAAAAGTTCCTATTCCAAAATATATTTTCCCTAAAACACACCATTCTAGAAATGTATCGCTTGCGAAAGATATTGTAAGGCTGTTTATAAATGGGTTTGAACCTATTAGTAAGAGAGGCTGGCATAGTGGTAACCATTAGGTTTGGTTTTGACGGATATTTCTGAAATAGCGGGTTTATTATACTGTGATAGCGGCGCATGATAAAACCTGTATATATCGATTGAGGATCTATAGACAAACAAAAAATGTCATATGATAAAGTCCTAAAGCGCAACGTTTTCGAGATAATCTATAGATAAAATGCAAACTTATTCCCCGTCCAATTATTTGTATTTTTCGTGCCGCTTATTTTTATTTTTATTTTTTTTCCGATCAAAATCAAAAATTGTGGTTAAAAACCACTATGCCAAAATGTTCAAAGCCTTTTCTCTGATAAATGATTTTTAAAATGTCAAACCTATCTATTTCGAAAGCGAAGCGAATGTGCAAACGTGACTTTGTCTACCTCTAGACCAGAGGTGCCCAAACGGTCGATCGCGATCGACCAGTCGATCGCGAGAGGTTTTAAAGTCGATCGCCAAGGATAACAGATTTGACACATTGCACCCAATGTAGTTTTACTTATGCATTTTTTTAAAAAACTGTCAAAATGTCGATCTCTTATTCATAAATTGTTGTTAGGTCGATCTCCTTAAGAAAAAGTATGGGCACCCCTGCTCTAGACAAACCTCTTAGCGTAATTTGAGGTCCAGCCCCTCGGTTGGACCTTAAAGGACCATGCCCATGGGTCTATAGAAGTTCCGGCCCACGGTACATCGTGGTGTACACAGACGAATTGTGAATTATATGAAAGCATGGCATGTCAAAAACTCAATAAACTGAATGTTGGTTAAGAAAATAAGTCGCCTTTTTTAGATAAAACTACTTTTTTTCGTCAGTATGGGCACAATTTATTTCAACAATTTTCATATCAAAGGCATTTGTTTTATCGTTTTAGTCACTCGAAGTCAATTTTAACTAAATGTAATGTTGTTTACTTTGAATAAACTAACCAGAACTGCTTCCAGAATCCAATGCATGCGAGAGTCAAGTGGGCATTTCCATTCCAGATTATCGTTATATAAAATAGCGGGGCCTAACTCCAAAGTTCGGGATAGGGTCGGAGACTCGAAGTCCATTAGCGTAAAATGGGTCAAAAAGTAAAGGATGCACGAGAAATTCACACTCACTGCAAAAGCTGCAAAACACTTCCAATACAAAACAAAACAACAAACGACAATCAAACGTTGTGACGTCGCCGTCGTCGTACTGTCACCATTGTCAAAGACAGTAGATCAGCCGAGTACGTAGTGCTGCCATTGTTCTATCGGAATCGATTACTAAATCGATTTTAATCTTGTTCAATACTGTTATAATCTAAAAAATATTTTATCATTTCACTGGTTTTAATAAAAACTATATTTTTTGAAGTTATACTCAGTCAAACAAGAATTGCCGTTACAAATAATGTTAGTAATTAATAATATATTTTGTTGGTATCGATTTTTATATCGCATCGATTGTTAACGAGATTTTTTCGTACCTCGAGCAACGTCACTCGCATAAAAATCTTTGAATTGTTATTAAAATGGTTTTCGTGATGGCGACTTTATTACACAATAATTCCAATTGCATTATTCATAATAAATTGAATAATGATTTTTAAATTTTATGGAAAGTTTGTACACGGTATTTTAAAGTTGGGCCGTAGATGGGCGTAAGCCTTTCGCTAAGATGCAGCTCGCTAGTCGCAGGTCGCAGTCACAAGAGTCGCGTTGAAACAACTACATTAGAAAGACGTTAAAAAATGAATCGTCCCATAGTTATTTATTCATGTTAGTATAATGTCACGATAGAGTGCCAATTGCCAATGCGCCAACCCTTACGGTCTCTAAAGAAGAGTGAGTAATTTAAATTTTCATTAAAATATCTCAAAAAGTTTTAAGTTGAGATACTGCTTTAGTTATTTTACAGTGTCATTAGATTTGACTCGCGCGCGTTTAATGGCGGCTCCCACACATAATATTCGTTTATTTGTAACCTCTGGTTCACTAGGGACTGACCTCTCCACCATCCGTAAATTGATGGAGCCACGCGATACAAAATATTACTATTTGGAACGAAATCGAAACCTATAAAAATACATTATTTATTTTGATCATGAATATGTGAAATAAAACATAAGTCTTTGGACATAAATGGTTTTGGTCTTTGGTCAAAAGTTTTAGACGATTTACATTAACCATTAGCAGTAAATTCTTATAAAACACTTTATGGACACAATATTAAATGATTTCCTTATTTTTTAATAATTTCTAAAGTAAGAGTGTCAATAGGGGTGCCAGGATTGGGGCAGTTATTTCCTTACATTTTAAAAACATCAATGTTTTTGAACATCATAAAATACTTATTTATAATTAATATTAAGTATTCATATATTTACCTTTCAATGCTCATCGATTATGTAATTTATCACGTATAATTTGGCTAATTAATTACCAATAATGAGGCAAATAGTTGCTTTGTGTAAGCATAAGTTATGTAATACTGATTATAGTCAGGTGGGGTAAGTGAAACATACTTTATTTTATTTTTATTTAACAAGGTGTAGTAAAGCTATAAAACTCGCAATTAAAGTAGCTGTATAGGCAAAGTACTCCTAATTAAATCAGCCTTTAAAATAAAGCTTTTTCAGTGTAAATTTTTTTAAACAAAACAGCTTTTGAGGAGTCGTGGTCACAATGAGACATTAGCCGAAAGTGTATAGGTTTCAACTCGTAGCATTTAGTTTGGAAATAGTTTTAAATTCACATCTCGGCGCAAAACCAGGGGCCCTATTTTTGAATCGTTCGGCTGGCGTCGAGCGATTGGTTTCTACTGATTTTCGTTCGACATTTGACTTTCCATATTTTTGAATCGCTCGACCGCAACGAGTGCCCCTACCCACTCGTTTACAGTCGAGCGATACAGGCGAGTGATAGAATAACTGTCAAAATCAAATACGTTGTGTCAATGTCGTCACTTTGTGTCTTTTGTCAAACGAAATAAATACCAAAAGCAAAACTTTTCGCTCAACTTTTCCCAATATATTACTTAACTCTTTGTTTTCGCTTTTTGTTGACGAAAATAATACCTTTTCAAATCAAAGATTTAAATCTTTGTTTCAAATGAATCTAGAGGAATATCTGGTTCATTATGGCTATCTAAGCAGTGGAGAAGATAGTGAAGTAAACGACGAAGACCCTAGTTCCACTGGAGAAAGAAGCAACCCTTTTGGAATGTCCAATTTCCAGTTTAAATCTAATTATAGACTGACAAAGGAGCTCGCCAAACAATTGATAGAAACACTAAGGCCTTTCATGGTTCCTAGCAGACGGGTATCTGATTTGCCTATTGAAATTAAGGTTAGTCCTTTTCTTACCAATGTTGTTGAATATTGTCACACCACACAAATAGTTGATCTACCAAAAAGCTAAAACCAAAAATATAATTTACAGGTTCTTACAGCGTTGAATTTTTTTGCCAAAGGCTCATACCAAAGCTGCATAGGAAACCACAAAAATTCAAGAATTGCTCAGGGTACTGTTTCCAAATGTATCACTGAAGTTGTGGAAGCCTTAAATAATCCTTCTGTTTTTGAACAATGGGTTAAATTTCCCAGAAACATTTCAGAAATGATGGCGATTTCACAGAGGTAAGAATTTTATATTAAATGTTGACTTTGAACTAAGCAAAGGTTCTTTGTAATTTTATAATGTTGTGATTGAATTGTTAAATATTGTCATTATAATTAAAGTTAGATTGTTCAAAGTCAACTCTTTAGTGGTGGGTGACTTGAGTCAAATAACCCGGGCATAGACATAGAAAAATTTTTCACTGTGCTCAAGAAGACCAACAAAGCGTGGAAAAGAGAAGTTAACATACGGACACAGTCTGTGAAAAAAAGATAAAGAATCAAGTGACAATGTGCCAAAAATTTTTACAGTAAGAGCCCCTAGCGTTCCACCTTGCAAATGAGCAATCACAGTTTGTTTAAAATATTTGTTAATCCTTATTAGAATTTCAAATAAAGGTATTGTGGAGCCATGGTATCTTGTGCTCTAAGTAATTGTGATGTGATAAAAAGAAACAATCCAAGTAATCACACTTTTCAAAGGTAAATAAGATTTTGCCACACATTTCTCTAAAACCAAATTTCGCTACAATTATTTGTTTATCAACGAAGAAACAAATACCCAGACAAGGTTCAAACAACAAAATAGCTAAATGTCCATGACAGATTGCTGTGCTGAGCAGGATACATAAAAGAAAAAAATCAACAAAGAAAACAGTATGGAACATAGTTTATTTATTACCTTTGCCATAATATAGTCATATTTTATGTATGTAAGTCATATTTTACGTATCTCATATATAATGTATACATTCGTTTTTGGGATCACCTGTTTATTGACTTTGTTGTTCTTTGGCATTCTATTTCTATGAACCCGGGCATTTCGAGTTACTTCTCCAGCCCGTCAACTCGGGTTGATTTAGTCCTAGACCGAATTGACTTGGTCGGTAGGTACATAAAATATCTGTAAGCATGTACACGCCACGCTGGTGAACTCGGTGTGTAGTGTGTTTTTACTGCCAAGCGAACGGCGGGCGGGGCGCCCCCCGCCTAAACAATATTTTTTATTACAGTCAATTATATCATTTAAAACAAAGCTTAATTTAGGTATCAATATAAACACTCTGTGCCTAACTTATGCTTATTTTATTAGTAATAAGCAGTTGATTTCAAGTAACTATTTGTTTTATAATTCAAATCTTTTTAATATCTCTTTTAACTTGCCCTTGCAACTTATGCAATGGCAACCGAGTGTTCGGTTCAATAGTTATCAAAAACAAATAACAAACTCATCCTTTATAGACTAAGCTCCCATTGCATGAAACCTTACCTCACAAGGTGGAAGAGCAGAAATGTGTTGCAGTAATAGATATTACTTAGGAACACTGGATTTTAGTGGGTTGCCATCGCATATCCTGGAAGAACATATTTTTTTTTTCGTTTTCGTACCGCAATTTTGACCGAAAATTACATCATGAGGTGGAAGATCGAAATGTTAACCCATCGAAAGAGAAACATTCGGAGGTCAAAACCCGCATGGGTTGCCAGCCCCTACCCTGGCAGGTTTCAAAGTCAGCCAAGTTTTATGAGGCCCAAAAATGGGGTCACTTACCTCATCAGGTGGAGAGATAAAATTGATGCAGGTCGATAGCCCTAGTCGTGCCGTTCATGAATATATAGGGTTGCCTGCCTTCAGCCTGGCAGTTTTCCTGGTCAGCCACCTCAAACAATCTATATCAATATCTCGGAAAAACGAAAAATTCTAGTAAAGACGCTTTGATTCGGAGTAAATTTTATACAAACCGTGGTATTCAATTAAAATCTACGCTCTGGCAGTCTTGCGCCTATTACAGTGTTGAAATAATAAGGTAAATGCACCAGTTATGGTCATTTTTCATTGGTATCTTCAAAATATTGAAAAAAGTAATGTAGTTGTTTAACCTCATCAAGTGGCTCGATGAAACTGATGCAGATCGATAGCTCCAGACGTGCCGTTCATGAATATATAGGGTTGCCTGCCTTCAGCTTGGCAGTTTTTCTGGTCAGCTACCTCAAACAATCTATATCAATATCTTAAAAATACGAAAAATTCTTGTAGAGACGCTTTGATTCGGGGTATATTTGAAACAAACCGTGGTATTCAATTAAAATCTACGCACTGGTAGTCTTGCGCCTATACGGTGTTGAAATAATAGGGTAAAGGTACTAGTAAGTGGTCATTGTTATCTTCCAATACGGAAAAATGTATCTGTTTTAGCGTTCTCATACCAGAGTGATAATCTTATACTACGTATAACCTATTTTGATATTACAATTGTAAAAAATGTACATAAAAAGGAAATACAAAATCACGTACATACTTTTTTTTATTCAAAACCAGGGAGTTCACAAAATCTTCTCTTTCTTACAACTGGTTGATTATTGCATAGCTTTTAATTGACACTTCGCTAGAAAAATGTAAAAATTTTAATATATTAAATTTTGGAATATTAATGTCGTAAAAAAATACTAAATTTGACGATTTGAAGTAAATACTTTTATTTGGTGATATTTAGGATTATTTAACAGAGTTAGTAAGTCATTTTTATTACACAACTATCCAAAAAAGTGTATTGTGTTCGGGTTTGATGTATTATGTATGTGAGTTTCTTATTTCACTATAACATCAAAACACCTGAACAAATTTGGCTGTGAGAGGTATCGTTAAATTAGAATCCTTACATCACCCCAAACGACACTAACAATAGATTTTTGAAAAATGACAATAATATATGTCAGCTGCATGACACCATTTATTTATTTTTTGCAATGATTACAAAATTAAAGGCCTTGATGAACACATTCCAAAACTAATAATTTGTAACTAAAATGTATGAAATAAAAAAAAACATCACTGCCCTGCCAAAAATGAACCAGTTAAATAAAAAGTATTATTGCATACTTGGTTTCTCAGGATTTTAGCTTTTAAACAATCAAAACATGATAAAAAGTATCCTATATTTTAATTCAACAATCTGTGTCCCTATCTAAATCCGTTGAGCCGTTTTTGCCACAGAAAAAGCAAAAATTAGAGTTTTTGCGTGATTGAGTAACGAACATCGAAAATTTTATAATAATACTAGCTTCCGCCCACGACTTCGTCCGCGTGCATATTAGAGAAAATCCTTAGGGAACCTACAACCAGGATCCGACCAGCCGTTTTTACGTCATTTGACGGGTCCCCACCAAGCTCGCGAAGCACAACGTTTGCCGCGTGTGGCGGGCCTCGCACTCCCTCTCCCTCTCCCTCAATCGCAATCACCATCTCCCTCTCCCTCTCCATTTCCCTCTCCCTCTCCCTCTCCCTCTCCCTCTCCCTCTCCCTCTCCCTCTCCCTCTCCCTCTCCCTCTCCCTCTCCCTCTCCCTCTCCCTCTCCCTCTCCCTCTCCCTCTCCCTCTCCCTCTCCCTCTCCCTCTCCCTCTCCCTCTCCCTCTCCCTCTCCCTCTCCCTCTCCCTCTCCCTCTCCCTCTCCCTCTCCCTCTCCCTCTCCCTCTCCCTCTCCCTCTCCCTCTCCCTCTCCCTCTCCCTCTCCCTCTCCCTCTCCCTCTCCCTCTCCCTCTCCCTCTCCCTCTCCCTCTCCCTCTCCCTCTCCCTCTCCCTCTCCCTCTCCCTCTCCCTCTCCCTCTCCCTCTCCCTCTCCCTCTCCCTCTCCCTCTCCCTCTCCCTCTCCCTCTCCCTCTCCCTCTCCCTCTCCCTCTCCCTCTCCCTCTCCCTCTCCCTCTCCCTCTGTCATATTCGCAATCACCATCCCATAAAACCTCAAGAACGGCATCCATATCGATTTTTATGTTTACTTACCCCATTTACCCTCTAAGGGGTTGATTTTCAAAATCACAAAATAATTTGTTTGCTTATTTATTGCAATTTTTAGACGTGCTCCAGCGAAGTTTAAAGTTGTAATTTCGATTTTATATTCTTTTTCCATACAAAATTTGAACCCCATTTTCACCCCTTTAGGGGTTAAATCATGTCCACCGTATTGGACTTCAAAATAAATGTTATTTTCGCAATCGTCATCCTAGAAAACCCTAATAACGACATCCATATCGATTTTTGGGTTTTTTACCCTATTTCACCCCCATAGGGGTCAAAATACTAACAGTAACGATATACGTTGCGTTAGATTTCCATCCATAAGGTTAAATAATAAATTTAGCTATTTTTACTTCGTAAATGAAGGATTTTCTTTACACAACTTCATCCCCCTTTTCACCCCTTCAGGAGTACAATTTTTAAAAACGCTGAGACAATTTATATAAATATTCAATCCTTAGCCTAAACACAAAATTTGAAGATCCTAGCTTCGAAACTCAGGAACTTTTATACAAATTTTGGGCCCCCGTTTCACCCCCTTGGAGGGTGAGTTTTGAAAAATCCTTTCTTAGTGCACCCTTAGACCTCATAAGGAACCTACGTGTCAAATTTGGAGTCTCTAGACCCCCCGCGACTTTATCTTCGTAAACAGTTATTTTTCTATCCCTCGGTAGGTAAAAAATAGCTATAAAGTACTTACTTTTATCATTGGAAATGTTTTTTCGATCGCATCTGTATAGGGCCCTGTTTTCGGCAAAAGTGGGACATGCCGATATTTCCGTTATTTCTAGGTCAATATAGTTCATTGATATGTCAAAATATTTGTATTTACAAGGCCTACAATGTACCAAAAAAGTCATACATTTATCTTTTAAACTTAAAAAAATGCTCTAAATGGGTCATTTTTTTGGAGTCCGTAATGTACCCAACATCTAGTCTTAATAGTAATAATGTTTACATAAAATCTACATTTTCTTATGGAGGTAGGTTATATCTCCGGATGCTTTTCGAATTAAAAAAAAAATATTATTATTTTAGGAGTTAAGATGACTTTAAACTGTAGGTTTGAGCGTCTCGGCGCGCGCTTCTGGATTTACGTATTAGGAATTTTTGTCGATAAATAGTTTGGGATTTCATTAAGTATATTTTTGTTTGTAATTCTGTTGTTTTGTAAATATTTACTAATTCGAAAAATATAATAAATATGCATGTTCATACAACAAAGCTGTACCTAGTTAGCATGTAGGTAGTATAGAAGTAGTATTGGAACGTCTTTATTTTCATTTAACAATTACTTACTATAACAAGTTTTGAAAAATATTATAATATTAATATTCCTCCCTATAAGTTCGTTTTATTATTTATTGCTGAACATTCCCAATGCCATTTGAAAGTCATGTGGTGCATGAGATCTGTGAACTTTTTCCTGAACGATGGGTACTCTATTTAATTTTCTGTACCCCTGACATGCCATGATGATTGGTTGATTATAGTTAAGACGTGAAAGCGTAACAAATAAACAGATAAACTTACTTTCGCATTCTGTAATATTAGTAAGGATAGTAGGATTCAGCTCAAATATGTCCCCCTCCTGTAATATTAGTAAGAGTTCCAAATTATATCCCCATCGAGGAGCATAGCCTACCTTACACGTCAACGATATTATTAATGTGGATGAAAATATTGAAAACTAGCGGCCACCCGCGGTTTCACCCGTGTGGTTCCCGTTCCCGTGGGAATATCGGGATAAAAAGTATTCTATGTTTTAATCCAGGCTATCTACAATCTGTGTGCCAAATTTCAACCAAATCCGTTCAGTAGTTTTTGCGTGATTGAGGAACAAACATCCAAACATCTAAACATCCAAACCCACAAACTTTCACATTTATAATATTAGTAGGATAATTCCGATATTGGTTGTGATACTTCTTATGATAAAAAAACAACTGTGTGAAAATTTGTTTTTGATGTTAACTTGTCGGAATAATATCGGGCACCATTCGTCTCTGCACACACGCACGCACACGGCACTACACTCTGTATATTTTTTACAATTATAATATCAAAATAAGTAATACTTAGTATAAGATTATCACTCTGGTATGAGAACGCTAAAACAGATACATTTTTCCGTATTTGAAGATAACAATGACCACTTACTGGTCCCTTTACTCTATTATTTCAACACCGTATAGGCGCAATACTACCAGCGCGTAGATTTTAATTGAATATCACGGTTTGTACAAAATATACCCCGAATCAAAGCGTCTTTACAAGAATTATTCGTTTTTCCAAGATATTGATATAGATTGTTTGAGGTGGCTGACCAGAAAAACTGCCAGGCTGAAGGTAGGCAACCCTATATATTTATGAATGGCACGTCTGCGGCTATCGATATGCATCAGTTTCATCGAGCCACCTGATGAGATTAAACAGCTACATTACTTTTTTCAATATTTTGAAGATATCAATGAAAAATGACCATAACTGGTGCATTTACCTTATTATTTCAACACTATAATAGGCGCAAAACTACCAGTGCATAGATTTTAATTGAATACCATGGTTTGTATTAAATATACCCCGAATCAAAGCGTCTTTACAAGAATTTTTCGTTTTTCCAAGATATTGATATAGATTGTTGGAGGTGACTGACCAGAAAAACTGCCAAGCGGAAGGCAGGCAACCCTATACATTCATGAACGGCACGTCTACGGCTATCGATCTGCATCAGTTTCATCGAGCCACCTGATGACGTTAAACAGCTACATTACTTTTTTCAATATTTGAAGATACCAATGAAAAATGTCCGTAACTGGTGCACTTACCCTATTATTTCAACTCCATAATAGGCGCAAGGCTGCCAGTGCGTAGACTTTAATTTAATATCAGGGTTTGCCCTTGATCATAGCATCTTTACATGACTTTTTCGTTTTTCCAAGATATTGATCTAGATTGTTTGAGGTGGCTGACCAGAAAAACTGCCAGGCTGAAGGCAGGCAACCCTATATATTCATGAATGGCACGTCGAGGGCTATCGATCTGCATCAATTTTATCTTTCCACCTGATGAGGTAAGTGACCCCATTTTTGGGCCTCATAAAACTTGGCTGACCTTGAAACCTGCCAGGGTAGGGGCTGGCAACCCATGCGGGTTTTGACCTCCAAATGTTTCTCTTTCGATGGGTAAACATTTCGATCTTCCACCTCATGATGTAATTTTCGATCAAAATAGCGGTACGAAAACGAAAAAAATTTTATGTTCTTCCAGGATATGCGATGGCAACCCACTAAAATCCAGTGTTTCTAAGTAATATCTATTACTGCAACACATTTCTGCTCTTCCACCTTGTGAGGTAAGGTTTCATGCAATGGGAGCTTAGTCTATTACTGATATTATCATTTTTGCACATAGTCCTCAAAAATTTAAATGACTTTTAATAGAATGCTTAAAAAACTTGTAAATTAGAAATTACAAAATTACATATTTTTTAGATTCGGTACTTATAAATCATATTGTTTCTCAGCTCGCACATAATAATAATTGTTTTTTAATTAACATAAGTATTGTTTTTCTCCTTTTTAACACGTTTTAATTAGGTTGCTTTCTCATTTGTTTGTCCACAAAGTTAGCGAATGATTTCATACTAGCTATCCGATGAGCTACTGACTTGAAACTTTGAACATAGGTCAAAACTGGAAAAGTTTATAGTTCAGTTTGGGCTCGTTTGAATCGTCTGGACAAGTACTTTGTTTGGAAATAGTGTCCAGGGTCTAATGATGGAGCCGGAAGAAGGCCACTGGAACTCTGTAATAAAACCATGCAACCCCATTGAGGTTGGGCTTGTTTGAATCGTCTTGATGAGTACTCTTATGGGAAATAGTGTCCAAGGATCTGATGAAGGAGCCGGAAGAAGGCCATAGGAACTTCATAATAAAACCATGCAACCCCATAGAGTTTGAACTCGTTTGAATCGTCTTGACGAGTACTTTGTTGAGAAATAGTTTTCAGGGTCTGATGATGCAGCCGGAAGAAGGGCACAGGAACTCTTAATTAAAACCACACTACCCCATCGAGTTTGGGCTCGTTTGAATCGCCTTGACAAGGACTTTGTTGGGAAATAGTGTCCAGGGTCTGATGATGAAGCCGGAAGAAGGCCAATGGAACTCTATAATAAAACCATGCAACCCCATCGAGTTTGGGCTTGTTTGAATCGACTTGACGAGTTCTTTGTTGGGAAATAGTTTCCAGGGTCTGATGATGGAGCAGGAAGAAGGGCACTGGGACTCTGTAATATAACCATGCAACCCCATCGAGTTTGGGCTCGTTTGAATTGTTTTGACAAGTGCTCCGATAGGAGATGGTATATTTTTAGTCTTAGCTCATTAACTAAAAAGCATAAAATAATAATTTAAGTAACACTGACTCGTGTCACACTGTGACTGGTTGAGAAAAATATTTGCAACGAGTAACAGGGGTGGGGTGACTCAGTGCGAATTTTTATTCTCATCTAGTAACACTGGTTCATAGTGTGAGACGTTCGGAATAAAAATTCGTATCGGATAACAGTGTGACTCAAAAGAGAATTTTCATTCTCATCTAGTCTATATTCTCAACGAGTCACACTGATCACACATCTAGTAACACTGGTTCATGTATAGTGTGACACGTTGTGGAAAAAAATCGCATCGGGTAACAGTGCGACTCGTTGCGAAGTCATATTCTCATCTAGTAACACTTTTTAGTAAATGGTTCATATTTATTATTAATTCATATATTTCTCTTGGAGGAGTTACCTGACACCGAGATGATGAAGAAAGAGAAGAATAAATATGAACCATTTACTAACAAGTGTAACTAGATGAGTATAAAAATTCACAACGAGTAACAGGTGTTACCCGATGAGATATTTTTTCCACACTATACATGAACCAGTGTTACTAGATGAGAATTAAATTCGCATCGAGTTGCACTGTTACCCGAGTCACATCTGTTACTCCGTTCAGCGGTTTTTGCATGATTGAGTAACAAACATCTAAACATCCGAACTTTCGCATTATAATATTAGTAGGACACTGTAGTAGTAGTTTGTAACCCATTAATGAAGGTTATCTCTTCCAGGTTCTATGAACTTTATAGACTACCAGGTGTAGTCGGGTGTATAGACTGCACACATATAGCTATTCACTCTCCACCAAATGATGAACAATACGAGGAGTCCATTTATGTCAATAGGAAGGGTTACCATTCCATTAATACGCAATTGGTATGATATCTGAATGATTTTACAGATTCTGTATATTTTATATACTAAAGCACTTATTAGACTATGCTTTGTGTGCTAATAAGCTATATTAATTAGCATAACGTAATACTCCTAATTAAAATTGGCATTGCCTCTAGATCTGAGAAGTTAATTAGAGATGTGAAAATATCTATTATCGGATCTATTATCGGGCTGTTACAAAAAATGCCTAACATCGAAGGCTAAGACGGGGAATTCGCTTCTTTTATTTTATGACAATTATTATGCGCAATAAGTGTTATGTGTTTTTATTATTATGCCTTTTCAATGTTATGCACAATTTATGTAATGCTAAATCTGTTATGAGAATTCATAATTATGACAATACTAGCGGCCGCCCGTGACTTCGTCTGCGTGGAAAGGTTTTTTGCTATCCCTCGAGAACAATACTTTTTTCCGGGATGAAAGGTACCCTATGTCCTTCTCTGTACCCCTTACAACGTGTATGCAAAATTTCATTATGATCGGTTCAGTAGTTAAGACGTGAAGGAGTAACAAACAAACAAACAAACGGACTTTCGCATTTATAATATTAAGTAAGGACTAGTAAGGATTAGGCGTATTAAGTTTACCCCGAATAAGCACATTATAAGTAATGCAGAAATATTTATTTGTCCATTGATCATGTCATGTTGATTCTTATTAAAATTTAATTTTCAGATATGTGATGCCGATTTAAGAATTATCAATGTGAATGCATTGTTCCCCGGCTCAAGTCATGATTCTTTTATATGGAATCAAAGCAATGTTCTTCCAATCATGGAACAACTTCACAGAGATGGAACTGGAAGTCATTATTTGATAGGTAAGGGAGATTTCAGATAAATAAAGTGTAGTTAGACAGTAAGCAAATACGATTCATAACAAACTTGGACTCTATGGTTCCGTGATGCAGATTAAATCTGTTATCTTATTTTGTATGACTTTGAGAACACATCTTAAATCGAAAGAATGTGTAAGTAACAGTACCCAGTGAAAAACTTTTTAACTGTTGCAGGTGACAGTGGGTATGCTCTACGCCGTTGGCTTCATACCCCCATCCCAGAACCACAAACAGGCCCTGAAACCCGTTATAATGAAGCCTTCAAAAGTGCTCGTGCCACGATTGAAAGATGTAATGGCGTGCTGAAGACACGTTTTCGCTGTCTACTTAAGGACAGAGTTTTACATTACTTGCCTGAAAAGGCAACACAAATAATAAATAGTTGTTGCGTTCTGCATAACATGTGCATCAACAGTAATGTTACTACCTATGAAGAATCATCAGATGATTCATCTCAAGATTCTCAAGACATTGATTTTGGGATGTTTGACACTATCCCCGCCCAGCAAGAACGCCGAAATGCAGGCTTGTCTGCAGGAGAAACTTTTAGAAATAATATAGTACGTAATTATTTTTAATATAATTGTTTTTGTTCGGGACGACCGCCAAAATAGTGTAAATACAGTGATTAAGGCTCGTTTTATAGAATCAAATTTAAACTCAAATCTTTGCTTGAGTGCAGTTAGAAAGGGATCTATTTATCGCATATTATGCGACCACCACTAAAGACTTCAGACTTTCAACAATCTAACTTGAATTATAATGACAATATTTAACAAATTAATTACAACATTATAAAAATATAAAGAACCTTCGATTAGTTCAAAGTCAACATATTTTAATATAAAATCCTTACCTCTGTAAAATCGCCATCATTTCTGAAATATTTCTGGGATATTTATTTAACCCATTGTTCAAAAACAGAAGGATTATTTAAGGCTTCCACAACTTCAGTGATACATTTGGAAACAGTACCCTGAGCAATTCTTGAATTTTTGTGGTTTCCTATGCAGCTTTGGTATGAGCCTTTGGCAAAAAAATTCAACGCTGTAAGTTATATTTTTGGTTTTAGCTATTGGTAGATCAACTATTTATGTGCTGTGACAATATTCAACAGCATTGGTAAGAAAAAGACTAACCTTAATTTCAATAGGCAAATCAGATTCTATCAATTGTTTGGCGAGCTGCTTTGTCAGTATAATTAGATTTGAACTGGAAATTGGACATCGCAAAAGGGTTGCTTCTTTCTCCAATGGAACTAGGGCCATCTTCGTTTACTTCACTATCTTCTTCTCCACAGCTTAGATAATACACCAGATATTCATCTAGATTTGTTTGAAAAGGTTTCACGACCGCCAAAATAGTGTAAATACAGTGATTAAGGCTCTTATTATAGAATCAAATTTAAACTCATATCTCTGCTTGAGTGCAGTTAGAAAGGGATGGTGGCTATTTATCGCATATTATGCGATAAATATCACAATCCCTTTCTAATTTCTAATACGAGTCTTAGCGAACTAAAGGACAAAATTTGTTACTGCTAATTAATAAAAATGCAGCTTTGAATATTATTTCTAGGTTTTTAGAACTGTTTTTAAGGGTTTTTTTGGCAGTTTTACTTTTTATTTTGTTTGCAACTTTTTGCTGTATGTATATACGATAATATTGTTTATTAAACAAATATATATTTCAAACTTTGCAAGGGTATATACCCTTAATAAGTTATGGGTCCACCGAGATTCCACTAGCGCCGCCACTCAAGAATAACGAAATAACTATTTTTAGTAAAATTCTGAGCTAGATAAATCCTACTTTAAGTTATAGATAATTATTGTACCCATTTATTGTGTTTTTTAATGTGTTTGTGTAGTTTCTATCAAGTGAACCGCCAAAAGTAGACACTTTTGGTGGTATGAAAACAAAGTTAAAATATGGTTAAATAAAGTTAAAAACTGGTGAGCTTCCGCGCAGTCCTCTATGTATATGGTATAGTCATCCGGGTATCCGGGTTCTGTGGCTATGGATCATCACTTGCCTCACTATCAGTTCGAATACAAGAAAGAGAAAGAAGTCTCCTCCCGCTGAAGCTCACTAGTTACGATTTTCAATCTCAAGCACGGAGTTTTACTTCCAAACACCTAGCATTCTGCATATGTATCGAGGCGTCTCGTACGTTTAGGCGCATTTGGTCCACTTGCCGAAAAAACGTCCACTTCGCATTTAGTCCATTTCGCGGAACGTCCATTTCGCATTTGGTTCATTTCGCGGAACGTCCATTTCGCATTTGGTCCATTACGCAGAACGTCCATTTCGCATTTGGTCCACTTTCTCAAATCGTATTATATAAAAAAGTGAAAATATATTAGTTAACATCCTCCACATTTATGTGTTCCTGGTACTTTTGTGGGTTCCCTATGTATTTGCATAAAATTTTAAGGCATAATATGATTTCGCCGAATGATGTTTACGCATAATATTACTTAGTCATAACAACAGCTTATGCATAATTTTTTTAAGCATAACTACATTAAGCATAATCATGTTTAAGCATAATATTCTTTAGCATAAATCTAAACACGCATAATGTTAATAACGCATATTTTTAATACGAAACCGAACGACGACCAACAACATGAATTATTTTCAAAACATATGCAGAATCACAAACATGAACCAAATGCACTTAGAGAAAAGGTAAATTTTGTGTTTACATTTTATGAAATAATTATTGTGTATTTACTTTACTTGTGTATTTTTTTATTAATTACTTTATTTAATTTAATTTATTTTATGATTATTCTAAATTGACATTAGTTTTATTATTATTATGATTATTGAATGTTAAATGAATATGGAATCTTTGTATTCTTAAATAAAGTATTATAATAATTGCAATCATGTTGGCGGCTTAAGGGTGACCCAAGGGCCACCCACGCCGCACCCTAACCTATCATTACACTACCCAAGTAAGATTGGTTATACATACATAAGTTAATATCGATTATAATTTGCATATTATGTAAATATACATATAAGATGAATATCTTATATGTATAATATGTCTTTTGCATGAAAATAAATAAGTGCCTACGTAAAAATATTTATTTTTATTGTTTTTGATTTTTATGTCTAAATAATATTAGGCGAAATGAACATTATGCGAAAACATATTAGTCTAAATGATAATTATGCCAATTTAAATAGTATGCCAAAAATCAATTATGACAAAGTATTATTATGACAAAAAATATATGCCAAATCCGTTATGCCAAATCAAATTAGGTATAAAACCATTATGCGAAAACAAGGGATCCCACTTTTGTGACGTACTAAAAAGAAAAAAGAAGAAAAAATATATCAAAAAGCAATATAAGTTATTATGTGAAAGTTGACTAAATGCGAAATGGACGATCTCCGAAATGGACCAAATGCGAAATGGACGTTCTGCGAAATGGACCAAATGAGAAATGGACCAAGTGGACCAATATACCGGAGAGTGCCTCGCCCGCAAAATTTGAATTTAGTCCTGTACTGTGTGTTCTGGATTTCGGGGGGGGGGGGGATAAATCCCAACTATCCCCCCTCCTTGGATACGTGCCTGTTAACCCCATATTCTTATCGAGTCACACTGTGATTGGTTGAGAAAAAAAATCGCATCGACTTTTTATTCTCATCTAGTAACACTGGTGCATGTATGAAAAAAATTAATGAAAAATGAAATAATATTTATTTTCTTCCACAAAGTTTACATGGTTACATACAGTGTTAGTGTTAGTTTCATTATAAACTATAATTAGTTATCTAAAGTATGGTGCGACACATTCGGAAAAAAGTCGCATCGGGTAACAAACAGTGTGACTCGATGCGAATTTTTATTCTCATCCAGTAACACTGGAACGTGTATGGTGTGACAAAAATATCGCATCGGGAACAGTGTGATTCGATGCGAATTTTTATTCTCATCTAATAACACTGGTGATGGGACTTTTTCCGAACAAGTAACACTATTTACGAAACACTGTTGATGATGAGAATAACAACTAGCTGAGAATAAAAATTACTCGTAGCGAATTCTTAAACGTGCCGGACTACAGTTGGGCCACAAAAAAAAAAGTTGGAAATCTGACTTTTTGACTATGCCATGATGAAGTCGATAATTTGTCGGAATTTGTCGCCAAAAACCAGAATTTGTCGGTCTTGCGTTTAGGAGATACGTGTGGCTCAGCTGTAGAGACGTCTCTACAGCTGGGCCACACAGATCTCGAAAACGGAAGGTCGTAGCGAAAATCTGATTACTCGTATGTGTAGCCGCTAATTTGTCGGATTTTGTCGCCAAAAACCAGAGTTGGTCGGTCTTGCGTTTAGGAGATACGTGTGGCTCAGCTGTAGAGACGTCTCTACAGCTGGGCCACACAGATCTCGAAAACGGAAGGTCGTAGCGAAAATCTGATTACTCGTATGTGTAGCCGGTAGTTTGTCGGATTTTGTCACCAAGAACCAGATTTTGTCGATCTTGCGTTTAGGAGATATGTGAGGATACGCTGTGGAGACTTTTCTACCTGGATCTTGAAAAAGGAAGGTCATAGCAAAAATCTGATAACTCGAGTGTGTAGCCGTTAGTTTGTCAGAATTTGTCACCAAGAATCAGATTTTTTCGATCTTGCGTTTAGGAGATATGTGAGGATACGTTTACGACCTTTCGTTCTCGAGATCCAGGTAAAAAAGTCTCCACAGCGCATCCTCACTTATCTCCTAGCATAGTCCGGCACGTAATTCTTAACCAGTCACAGTGTGACTCGATGAGAATATAGGGTTTTAAATAAAACTTCAAAGTATGGTTTTAGAAAATTATTATTTGTTTCTTGAATCACAGATCACACAATTTTTTTATAAAATTAAACTGATAAATACAGGGTAATTTTGCGACCTCTTTACAAAATCAAATATAAGATCAAGGAAGTAATAAAAAAAATTGGTGAGATAATTATGAATTATTTTCTTTTAAATTCACAGTTTTCAGCCACTTTTTATGTCCAAAAAATTTAGGCGCGCACGCTCACCCTCGCGAGCGGGACGCGAGCGGGGGAAGGCGGGTGGCGGGAGGGGGCTCGCGCGGGTCGACCGTGCGATGCGCAAACAGTGTAAAAAAAAATCAATTTGTGTAGGGAAAAAAATATTTTTTTTACTTCACAAATTGATTGTACTGCTGTTGTAGAATGACCTGACAAAATTTGAAAAGGGGTTCAAAAATGACCCTGTATAACTTGAGTACATAAATTAAACCATAGGTAAATAACAGATAGACAATCAACAGAGTTTTTCTTATGTATGCGTTTTTTTTATACTAAGTTCAATACCACTGAATACCGACCTATTAGTATAGTCAAATTAGATCGAATTTGCAAAAAGATTGGAAGTAATTCGTGTAGTTGTAATTTTTTATGGAATCATTAGAAGACATGAATATGAGTTTCCTCTGAGTTTGCACCATTCCTGCTATGTACGGAACATCGTTTTATGTTAGGTATTAACATTAAAGTCAGTTTTAAATATAATTTGACTGGACTATATTGTGCCCGTAAATAAGAAGCAAAATGATATTAATTCTAACTACTTAGCCATTAAAATCACAGATTAATAACGAGTATCATTTTGTATGTTTAAAGGACAGACATATAGATAAACTAATAAATAAATAAAACAGCCACTATGTGTCGGTATTACTGTGAGGAATAAAATCACAGATGAATCAATACTTGATATGGCAAAATACAGTCTTACTGCTTATATGTAGGTACCTTATAAATATTAAACATTTTAACGAAAGAAAAATACAAACGGCTACTAAACTACCTTACTGAAAATAGGAATAAAGCTAACAAATAAATCACGATTTTGTAAGTAAGTACTTTGATTAAGTACTTGGTCGTCTCAAGGAACAATACTATCGTATTAGTTTAAGTACAGTCATTATAGATTTAGAAATAAATAAAAAATACCTTAACTATAAACAACTATAAATTCACTATAAAAACAAACAGCCACTACGCTGATTCGAGTCGTTATTACCCTACGGAATCACAGATCAATCATCACCCTGATATGGCAAAACTGATTACCTTATACTCGTAAAAAATAAATACCTATCTTACCTAAAGAAAAATACAAACAGCTACTAAACAACTTGAATAAATCATGAATTAGTAAGTACTTCAATTATTTGGTCATCTCAAGGAACAATACGGTAGAGTTAAAGTACAGTCATATACAGGATGTTTGGTAATCCTACTTTTCCTACTAATATTATAAATGTGAAAGTTTGTGGGTTTGAATGTTTGTTCCTCAATCACGCAAAAACTACTGAACGGATTTGGTTGGAATTTGGCACACAGATGGTAGATAGCCTATATTAAAACATAGGATACTTTTTTATCCCGATATTCCCACGGGAAGAACCACGCGGGTGAAACCACGGGCGGCTGCTAGTTAGCCTTATAAAGCCGAATGTGGTCGATAGGGACCATCAAGCTGAACAACTTTTACTTATGGAACCAATTCTGAAATAGCGAAAAAAATCTGCTGTTTCATACATTACAATCAGCTGTTTCATACATTTGATATTTTCGTTATTAATTGTTGTATGAAACAGCTGTATTTTTTTCGCGATTTCAGTTGGTCCCATAGTAAAAGTTGTTCAGTTTTATGGCTCCTATCTACCTTATTCGGCTTTATAAGACTATTATAAAGCCGAATATGGTAGATTAAGTAGCTGTTCTGTCACATCTACCATTAGATGGTTCATCTTCCTGCCGAACTACCTATTAAATAAAAATACGTTAACTATATAAACAATCAGCTACTATGCTACTTTAAGTCGTTATTACCCAAAAGAATCACAGATTAATCATCACCTGATATGGCAAAATACAGTTTACTGATTATACCTTATAAATAATAAAAATATCCTAACTTAAGATGATTTAAAACACTACCTATGTACCATATCTAATACTACCAGCCATAGTTACATACTTATAACTTAAATATATAGGTACTTATACAACAAATATTAAAATAGTGGGGCGCCTTACTGGAGCAAAGTGGAATAATTCGTTACTCGTACATTACCTATAGTTACATTAATCAACTAGTCCATACTAATATCAACTACCTTATCGCTGAACCAGCACTTGAGCCCGCAACCTTTGGTTGTCCGGTCCAATTTTTTTCCAATTGTGCTAACGAGACCTCTTGTGAGGATACATCGAAATAGTCGTAGAGAAGTGTATACTAGACAATACGACATGTTTCAGTAGCTCAATTGGAAGAGCATTGGACTGGGACATACCAAGATTGATTTTTTCTAGCATCTTAATATAACACCATTTTATACTTTGAAAACCAACCAAATCACACTTATTAAAGCAAAATTTTACACTTTATAGTAAAAAACTAACGTAACACCATTATACTTTGAAAAATTATTAAATATTTAAAATACTTTAAAATATCACTTTTAAGTTAAATGATAAACAGTCTCTTGCTCATTGGTTTTTGTCTTTTTTTAACATAACAACATCACTTAGTAAAAGTGGCCTTTTGGTTTAAAACCATTTTAAAATTAACAGAAAGAATTAAAAGTATTGAAGAGTTATTCAATTAATATTAAGAGACATTACTAGGATCATGGTAGTTTACTTTTTTTTTAATATTGATCTGGTTTAAGAGTAATAAAAATAAGTAGGTAAATGAAATGAGGGCACCACTTGAGGTATGTAATCGTCTTGAGGCGCCGTACTAGCCACTACTAGCGCCGCCAATACATTTTTACTACTCGTACTTAAACCAAGACAATATTTAAAAAAGCTAAGATCATACCCTCTTAAATTGTCTCTTAGTGGCCACTTTGAGGTAGAATGGATTTTAAAACTTACAGAAAGAATGAAACTGTTGAAGAGTTATTAAAAAAATATAAGAGACAATTTAAGAGCGCATGATCTTTTTTTATTATATTGACTTGGTTTAAGAGTAATAAAAAGTAAGCACTGACGTCCATTATACAGGTACGCTGGACAGGCTATTGCAAGAAGCTTATACCCCCAATGGAGATTGCACGGCCAGTGTCATAGTGAAGATTGAAAAAAGCTCCTTTAGTGACGTGACGGCTTATTGCTACCTCTTTCTTTAGTATTACAATACGCGTTCGTTGTTCGTTCGTTCGTGAGAAACGAAAACGTATTGTAACACTAAAGAAAGAGGTAGCAATAAGCCGTCGTCACTAAAGGAGCTTTTTTCAATCTTCACTATGACACTGCAATCTCCATTGGAGGGAGGTATAAGCTTCTTGGGCTATTGTCATGAAATGACAGCAATTATTTGTACCGATTTGAAAATCGCCATATTGGCGCTGAGAGCAGTAGATTCTACTATGGCAGTAGTGAGTGTACTTGGAACTAATTAATTCCAAGTACACTCACTACTGCCATAGTATAGAATCTACTGCTCTCAGCGCCAATATGGCGATTTTCAAATCGGAACAAACGATTGGTGACGTTCGCCTGTCCAGCGTACTTGTATAATGGACGGCAGTGGTAGTAAGAGGGCGTAGTCTGCACACTAGCGCCACCATTGAAATGAGAATCAGTCACTGCACTTATTTTATTGCGAAAAGTGGTCACTTTTCGCAATAAAAGTCCATTAAACTAAACTACAGACTAGAATAACCCCTCTTAAGTTTAATAAAAATCTTAGTAGTATTCATACTGCGAATATTAGAATTGACCGATGTCAGTTCTAAGAGCGGCAGTATTAATACTATTTGTATTATTTTGTTGTGATGTCCTACTGATTTCCTCCAATGCAATCGTCTGGCGTTCCATGAGTTGAAGATAGCGTTCATAAAATTTAGTTTTTGCTTCAAACAATTTATATTTTATTTTGACTTTTTCTTCAAGAAGAGATTTCAAAACTACTTTCTTTTTCTTTTTCTGTCTATCTGTAAAGAAAAAGTAGTTAATTAGACATTAAGTAGTTGGGAGTCAGCAATTGAAGTAGGTATAAGTTAAGTAAGTATAGTTTACTCAGTTAAAATTATTTTTCTTATAGAGTTTATAGGTCTATGTGGGATTTAGATAGATGAACTGTCTCAGAGGCTAATGATAAATGATCAGTGGTATGAAACCATCACCACTACCAAAATAAATTAAATTTGATTTAAGTGTAAATATATGCTTTGAGCCTATTGCATAATAACAAATTAATTAATTGACTAAAGTTAGACTTACTATTTGTTTGTGGAGTTTGTGTTTCGCTTGCCTCAACATCACCAGACTCGCCAACAAATTCCATTGGGGGAGGCACTACATAATCTGAAAAGATATTATACTGAATCAGCAATTATAAGATGTACAAGACCTCTATTATAATCATGTTTTAATATTCTAGAAAATTTACAGAAATAGTTACCATTTATCTGTCTCAAGGGCTAATTTTTTTTTTTATTTTTTTTTATTTATTTAATTAATAATAATTAAAAATAATAATTATACATTATGTCCCAAATAAATAAATAAATTATAAATGATCAAGTGTTATGAAACTAGCCACCACTACCAAATTAATTTAGTTTGATTAAAAGTGTAAATCTATGCTTGGAGCCTATTGCATAATAAATGAATTAATTGACAAAAGTTAAGACTTACTATTTACTTGTGGATGTTGTGTTCCAATTGCCTCAACATCACCAGACTCGCCAACGAATTCCATTGGGGGAGGCACTACATATTCTGAAAAGTCATTATACTGAATCAGCAATTATAAGATGTACAAGACCTCTGTTAAAGTCATGTTTTAAGAAACCAATTCTATTGAGGGAGGCACTACATAATCTGAAAAGCCATTATTTCAGAATCAGTAATTATAAGATTTACAAGGCCTCTATTAAAGTCATGTTATAAGATTACTAGCAACTTTAAAGAAATAGTTACCATTTACTTGTGAAAGACACAGTGGATCAACTTCCATTGTTTCGTGAATAGGGGGCACAGCAACTGAAAGTCATAAAGGTTTTGATATTATTGAGAAGAACGTGGTCTTGTAACACAAATTTTGTTCTATTTACTAGTCGTCCCACAGCACTTTGCTTGGAAACAATTCAATTATACCAACCATCCCCAATCTCCGGAAGACAATAGATAATTTTTGTCCCCCATATAAACTTAGCCAACTCATATTGCATTCTTAACACAACCCAAATTTTGAAAACACCCCATCTGAGTGAATCTCTAAGTTACAAAAGGAAACAACTGTCCAGTTATATATTTCTAGCTTCAGTAGTTTTTGTTGGGTTTGGTTTATAATGAATCAGTCAACCATCTTCTTTTGTACTTAAAATGTGTAGATCAATCATTTACTTGCAACCATGACATACAGTAACTTAGTTTTATTAGGTACTAGCTGATGCCCGCAACTTCGTACGCGTGGACTTTATTACTCCGGCGTATGCATATAAATGAACTTGTAGCAATGTTATGGTTCTGCATCAGGTGTTCCATTTTCCATTATACCCTAAACTATGCCCAGGCTTAACAGCTATGTAACAAAAAAGTTTCATTGGAATCCGTTCAGTATTTCCGAAGATTAGCGTGTTCAAACAGACAAACAAACAGACACACTTTTTTTTCAAATTCTTACTCTATTACTATGTCTACATGCCCCAATTTTTTTTTTAAATTTATGTAATGTACAGACAGACTTTTTTTTCTGTTTTATCATTTGTAAGGATAAGTACTTATGGATTGTTCTACCTACCCTATAAAATGTAGATTAGTAACTGAATCAAATGAAAAATTTAAGTATTGATCTTTAATTCCTTGACGCCGACCCGGCTGCATGAGACCAGCTAAAAATAGCTTAAGCCATTCCATCAACACCAAGCCGGCCGCATGAGGCCGGCAATTTGTTTACGTTTTCTTCTTTTTTTCTCTTATCTTCTCTGGTGCTAATTATTTTAGGGGGGTATAACAGCCAGCGCAGATGGGTTAAAACTATACCTTCAAAATCAAATGTTGCAGATGATTCTGCCGATCCAGTGTGCCCACGAACAGCATGTGGATGTATTAGTGCTGCCACTCCTTCTTCAAACTCGTCGAGAGGGTCCTGTGGAGGTGGACCTCCACCAGTCCCTCTTCTGATTTTATTTATAGCGGCACTTTTGCCTTTGGTTTTAGATAAGTAATCTTGCCATGTCTGAAAAAATGTCAAGAATTAATAAAATGTCTTTACATTGAATAGTCAAACCACACTATTATGAGTTAATTTACCTTCCGCCATGCCTTCCAATCTTTGTTCGCCCCCGGTATGGCATTTAAAATTGCCGCTATTTCTTCCCACTCTTTTTGGGCAAGTTTATGAGTAAAACTCGCCGTAAATTTGCCGGTACGCAGTTGCGGCTTACTGGAAATTAACTCTAGAAGTTTGTTTTTCTGCGCACCGTTAATTTTTTGTTTGGACATTGTAATTTATTGTCAACACGATTAACACGAAAAAAACTTATTACCTATCTATTCAATTCTGTCAACGACAGGGTTAAAATTTTGAAACAGTCGGTTGTAATTTTAATTTAACTTTCCATGAGATCGAAACAGAAACAAAATTCAAACAAAACAACAAACAAACGATTTTACTTTTTTTCCTGTGTTGTGACATTGATGTTTTTTTCTACTATAAAAAGCAAAGAAATTTTGTTAAGAGCCAATCGAAACATGGATATTACGTTCCGTTTTCGTTGCGGTAATTACCGGTTTTCTCTAAATTCTGCGTGGAACGGAAAAAAACCAACATTTCGTATCACCCCTGAGTAAATTTGTTCTGTGTTTCGTATTATGTTGGCAGTACCGGAAACGAGCGATTCAAAAATACGGAAAATCGGTGTCATGCGACTTGGAAGACGAGTGTGACTTAAGTCGCATGCGACAAAACTATGTCATACGAGCGATTCAAAAATAGAGCCCAAAGATTTTCAGTAAGAGAGAGAAGTAAATATTGAAGTTACTTCAATACTAGAGTGACTGTTAATTAAACAGAAGTAGCTAAGTACCTACTTATAGTAGCCGTGTATTTTATAAGTTTTAACTACGATAAGTTGTTACAAGTTGTTCGTACTTTTTAATAGTGCTTGCAGAAGTGACTCAAGTTCTGTCCGCTAGTTTATTTTTTAATGGAGAATAATAGCTAATGAATAATGCAAGAGTCATTAAATATGAACGGTTAATTAATAAAAATAAGGTTTTGTCATGAAATTAATGTCGGTATGATACAAAACCTCAAGAAACATAGAATATCGAGAAAAAAAATGCGCAAGTTTTGAATTCGGATGTATTTTTTGATGTTGATAACACATCAATAGCTACAAAAAACCGGCTAAGTGCGAGTCGGACTCGCGCACGAAGGGTTTCGTACCAAAAAACACCAAAAAATCACGTTTGTTGTATGGGAGCCCCCCTTAAATATTTATTTTATTCTGTTTTTAGCATTTGTAGTTATAGAAACAATAGAAATACACGATATGTGAAAATTTCAACTGTCTACCTGCAGTCGTTATCAATATCGAGCAAAAAACGGCAAAAAAATCACGTTTGTTGTATGGGAGCCCCCCTTAAATATTTATTTTATGCTATTTTTATAGTATTTGTTGTTATAGCGGCAACAGAAATACATCATCTGTGAAAATTTCAACTGTCTAGCTATCACGGTTCATGAGATACAGCCTGGTGACAGACAGACAGACAGACAGACGGACAGCGGGGGCTTAGTAATAGGGTCCCGTTTTTACCCTTTGGGTACGGAACCCTAAAAACGACAAAATTCGAAGCAGTAGAAAAGCACTTAACTTAGTACTAACTGAGTAATGTTTCGTCTTTGCCATAATTTATACATAAGTATACTAGAGTCTGTATACGAGTATGTAGGTCATACTCGTATACAGACTCTAGTATACAGTTTACATGGAATAAGAAATCTAAAATCTACACTAAAATATTCCATATTTGATAAAGAAGTTAAGTAATTAATTGCATGAAATCCAGATGCACACAAATTTTATTTACCCTAAAATACCTAAGTCAGATCATGTAAAATTCCTCAATTTTGCCTCCATAAACTCAAAGAAATTAAATAAATATTTAGTCAATTAAATAGTTTGTGTCTTGTGTCTGAATCAACAAAATAATAAAAAAGGTGAAGTTTGCTCAATACTTACGAGTTTGCTTAATAATATTAATTAAAGAGACTGTGTAATAATATTGAAGAAGATATAATTCGAGAAACGAGTAACGAAAAGGTTTCAATGGATTATGTTACATAATTGATAAAGAACGAGTTCAAGATTGAGGCTATTTTTGACACTAATTATTAATTAAAATTAACTGATTGAAACAAGAATACTTTTACGTTCCCATCCCATTCTTATTTAAAATTTAGGTTGAGCTTGTCTGGGTAAACAAACGCCATCACTTTTTAGTATAATTTATAGTTTGTTTAGTAAGTATGGTTTTTGGAAGACTTATTCAAACCAGTAATTATTTTTACTACGCTAAGTTGACATTTGGTACTAACCATACCTTTGGGTAGAAAGGTCGTATAAACCATTTTGGCCAAATTGAGTTGAGTTGTATATACCATTTTACTCAGATTTTTTTTTCTCTATCGATCTGTAAATACGAAATAAGGAAATTCGCAAAAAAAGTATTTATACGACCCAGAAATGTATAGTCATAACGTCTTGCGAAAGGTAAATTATCAACGTAAAAGCCAAATGTTTTATTTTTGTAGTTTTGATAAGATGTAACGACCATTATTTTTATCAACTCGGGGCGTAAAATTCAACATTAATTGTAAATGGTTTTTACGACTCAATATTTATTGGATCTTTTAAGGAAATGGTGTATACACCCTTTATTTGCTTTTAAAGAAATGGTTTATACACCCTTCAGGCAGACATCAATTGCACAATAAAATAACGCGTATTGCTATACACATAAAGTGCAATATTGTATGGCATTAATTTTTGGTTTCGCATCGATAACAGCGAAAATAAATTAAACATAATCTTATCTGGATCGTGTTTTAATATTTAGTACTGACGCAAATTTAATAAAAATTAAAAAGAATGCAATGCAAAATATTTGAGTACCTACTCGGAACGAAGAAATTTATTGCGATTAAACTCTACCTACCTACCTAATAGGTGGTAGGAAAATATAGACGATTCAAAAGTGCTTAATTATTATGTTTATTTGAATAAATAACCATTTTGACTTTAACTTTGACTAATAGGAATACTAGAAGGCACTTGCATTACGTAAGTCGGCAAAATGTCATATAAGTAATTTATACTTCTAAATACCAAAAATGATATTTATCGACTTCATCGATCAATATACCATTCACAACAAACTCGTGAACAGGTACAAATTAGTGATAATACAGATTATAAACAATGCTTTTTACAGTTTTTAAGGCGAGATGTTATTATCTGGTACGCCATTAGCGAATTTTAACCTCTATAGAAGAGGAACCCTAACTGCACTTGAGAGCAAAGAAATTGATTTAGATCGGTTTTTAAGTTCTTTTGGACAATACATAATTGAGATAAGCAAAGTAAATTGATAACATTAAAAAATCAATTATTGTTAATTGATTTTTTTGTCATCAATTTCATTTCAAAGCTTGTGCTTTAAAATGGTAACAACTCTAATTCTTTGCATCAAAAGATTCTGTGCTGAAAAAAGAATGAAAGAAACTTAGCCGAGTTAATTTCATTAGTCTCAACTCAACACAACATTACACACACAATATGGCACAAAAAAACATTAATTATAATTTGTATGATAATATATATTTTACAAAAAATTAGATTTTTATTTATATTTATAATACGAATAATATAATAGTTTAGCAAAATTTATTTTGCTAATAAATTAACTTTAGTTAATTTAGTATTTAAAATAGATTCATTTTATTCGTATCGATCATAATTGGGTATTAGACAAATAATAATGACTTTCTACATGTTCTGGGAGTAACTGGATTGTTTTAATAGTCAGCATTCCATTTAACTCTAATTATAAATGGTTTTTAAAACAAAAATATCTACATCTACGGGTTTTTACGTCAGTAAATATGATCTTAAGTTTACCATTAATGGATACCATTAACGTATAGAG
Source organism: Agriphila tristella (assembly GCA_928269145.1). Lineage (NCBI taxonomy): Eukaryota > Metazoa > Arthropoda > Insecta > Lepidoptera > Crambidae > Agriphila > Agriphila tristella. The sequence goes on along the minus strand of OV743440.1, from coordinate 23,772,646 downwards.
TTATTTTTAGGTAAATTTTTGTGGGGTGTAAATACCATAACAACTGTTTTTTGAAGACGTAAATCCAAGCTAACTTCGAAACTAAAGAAGATAGATAGGTTTTGATGATTTAGCCTTTTTCATTCCCGAATTCTAAGATTCTTTTTTCTTGGATTTTTTTATAACTTCAAAAACAAAAAAGTTATGTTTTTTTTATTTAAATTTAACGGTAGTCGGGTTTTGGTTTATACGACCTTTCTACCCAAAGGTATCGATATTTTTAACATTGATTTGTCTAAGACGGGGTAAACAACTAAAATACGCAGTTTAGAAACTGAAAAAGAAAATGTCTAGTCTTACTAATCTCAGCATAACACGACCGTGTGTGTAGTAAATAATTCCCGGTGCTAATAGTAGAAAATTATCTCCAAACAGGCTATTTAGCATCTCACTATATCGACGTGCAAAGCCTCGCTGAGGCGCCGAGTCGTGCCTCGTTATCGGCGCCTCAGCGGCGAGGCGTATACACTTTGCTTTATAATCTGCTTCGCCGTCATTGGATAACTTCAGCAGACATTATAATACCTAGAAATTTTCCATGTGAGATTTTCAACATTATACAGGGTGTTTGGTAATACTTACTAATATTATAAATGCGAAAGTCCGTTTGTTTGTTTGTTACGCCTTCACGTCTTCACTACTGAACCGATCATCATGGACTTTTGCATACACGTTGTCAGAAGTACAGAAAAGTACATAGATCTTCTATCATCCCGAAAAAATTAATTGTTCCCGAGGAATAGAGAAATAACTATCCACGCAGACGAAGTCGCGGGCGGTCGCTAGTATTATAAATGCAAAAGTACGTTTGTTTGTTTGTTACGCCTTCAGATCATCATAAAATTTTACATACACGTTGTTAGGTGTATAGATAAGGACATAAAGTACCCCGAAAAAAAGTACTGTAAACCCATTAATGGGATTAATTATAAAATACATACACATACATACATACATACACTCACGCCTGTTTCCCATGGGGGTAGGCAGAGACTATGGATCGCCACCTGCTACGATCCTTGCACACTTCTTTCGCTTCATTCATATCCATCAATCTTTTCATACATGCCCTGCGGTTTTTGTCACTGCGTACACCAGCCTTTTTTATAATAACCTCTATTTGGTCCGCGTAGGTTTTTCTGGGACGCCCTCGTGCAATCGTTCCTTCCACATTCGCACAGTATATCTCTTTCGTGATTCGGCTTTCATTCATCCTCTCTAAGTGACCAAACCACTGGAGCATTCCTTTCTCAATTCTTGTCACTATATCATCTTTCAGACCACACCTTTTGCGAATCACCTCATTGCTCACTCTATCACTCAGTTTTACTCCGCATATTTTCCTCAACGATCGCATCTCTACCGCATTTATTCTGCTTTCATTCTTCTTCTGCCATACCCAAGATTCACTTCCATACATCAGTGTCGGTACCAGCACTCCGTTATGAATAGCCATTCGCGCCTTTGCAGAAACGGTTTGGCTACTCATAACCGAGTGTATAGCACCACTCACCGAATTTCCTTTCTTCACTCGTCTTTCTATGTCTTCCTCACTCTTTCCGTCCCTTGTGAACAAACTCCCTAAGTATACAAACTCACGGACTTGTTCCACTTTTTCGCCACCTAACATTACCGTACAGTCAGTCATTTCTTCATCTCTCTCAAACACCATCACTTTAGTCTTAGTTACATTCACTTTCATCCCTTTTCTCACAAAATCTTCATTCATAACCGACATCATTTCCTGCAACTCTTGCGCAGAAGACGCAAGTATAACTTGGTCGTCAGCGTAGAGAAGGCACTTGATTTGAGTCCCATTCATCACAACCCCACAGTCACGTTCTTTCAAACCTTTCATACAACTGTCCAAAAACAGATTAAAGAGCCATGGTGACGCAACACATCCCTGTCTGACTCCCCTAGAGATGCCAAACCAATCAGTGTATACGCCGTCAATTCTGACGCATGCACGGGAATCCTCATAGAGAGATTTCAGTGCATGAATCAGTCTGCTCTCCAATCCGTATTCGGACAACACCTTCCATAGCTCATTCCTGTCAACTCGATCGTAGGCCTTCTCCAGGTCCACAAAGGCACAGTAAACCTTTTTGTGCTTAGCCAGGTGTTTTTCGGTTAAGCACCTCAAGGAGAAGACCAGATCCGTGCATCCCATTCCCTTTCTGAATCCCGCTTGCACATCCCAAATACTCTGATCAGTTTTTTGCATCACTCTTTCAATCAGTACCTTTGCATACAATTTACTGACAATGCTGAGAAGACTGATCCCGCGGTAGTTTTTAGCATCCTGCCGTGACCCTTTCCCTTTGTACAGCGGCACGACCACGGCTTTACGCCAATCTTCCGGCACTTTGCCACTGTTCCAACATTTATTAAAGATCAGGCACAGCCAGGACGCAACCAGCTCTTTCCCACCTCTCAGCATTTCAACAGTAATTCTGTCATATCCTGCTGCTTTCCCTAGTAAAATTAATCCTTAATTATAAAATACACTTAGAATAATAATACGAACGATAGTTCTCTACAAAGCGCACTGTCAAAAGTGAGGCAACTAAACAGCCAAAATGGCTCCGTTTTCAGATTTTTATTTTTGCTTAGTAGGTATTTACTTAGCCATTTTGGCTTAGTATTTAGTTTTTTTTTATTTAAACTAAATTAGTTGCCTCCCTTTGCATACGCGGACACAGCTTCTATGTGTTATTATTCTAAGAAAATACAATAGTCTATTTGCGTCTTGGTTTGTCATTTTGCATTTTTCCATACAAATAAAAAAAAACTAAAATATAAAGTGCAGGTATGTAAACTTAAGCTTTAGCAGTTTTGGAAGCTTTTTGCATACTTATATATATACATATTTTTATTTAGCAAGCGATTTAGCAAGCGATATTTTTATTTAGCGAAAATGGTAAACAAATGATTTGGACCGTCGGCCAAGAAGCTCATTTTCAATCTATCTCATATTGGGGCAAGACCACACTGACAAGATAGCCATTACTTTGGTGTTATCAAATATCGTCGTCTGGGTTGCATAGTAGGAAGCTTCTGGGAGACGTGCCACTCTGAACATATGGGCTCCCATACAATGATTTCCAGCCGGAAAAATAATCGATCGCATATTGATATAACTGGTGAACAGGATTGTAAGTGGCATCATTACAAACATATTAGACATCGGCTTGGTTAGTTTTCAGGAAGCATGCGCGCGGCCAGGGTAGAAACATACAGACTTTTCTTCCAAAAAATAATCGACTACATATTGGCATCTAATTACATTCAGGGGGTATATAGCAGGTCCCAGGCGTATATAAAACCATAGTCTTGCGTCGCTTTCAGGATGCGTCTAGGAGGTCAGGGCAGGTAAGTACATTACACATATTATATGCTCTTGTGGTCCTTGTTCTTTATTCGATCGATATGAAAACACAAAAAAAAAAATCAAGTAATGATGCCACCCACGACCCTGTTCGCCATTGATATAAATATGCGATCGATATTTTTTTAGCGATGGGTGACCATGTTCAGTGTTGCATATCTCCCAGAAGCTTCCTACTTCGCAATCCAGATGATGAAATTTGATAATACCAAGCTAAAGGCTATCTTACCAATTTGGTCTGGTCTCAATATGCGATAGATCGAAAATTACCCTGGTTGGCCGACGGACCAATTGACCACTACTGTTGCACACATACATAAAAATATTAATAAGGACGGGGGTTAGTGTCGCCCCTAAAACTATCCCCCTAAACTTTGAGGTTGCCAACCTTCATAAGCTGAAACACAGCAAAACCAAAACTCTACATTTTGGTAATCACTTTGTATAGGCTTTCTCAACATTGTTTTGTTTAATTTGAAATTCCTATTGTATCAATAGCAATCAACAAGACATTTGAACCATGAAAGTCGGACAAATAATTTGATATCTTTACAAATTGAACAATCAAGGAAACCGTTTATATTTGAGAGGCATTTTCTTAGTAGCTGTCTATACCAATTTTACGAAAAGTTATAAAGATAGAGTTTCGGTATTCTTAATAAGTAAGTGAAACGAAATGAATTTGTTGTGATGATTTATTTCTAGTGAAGTAACGAAGGAATATGAAACAAGCACAGATTGCGTCAATTTTTTTATTATATATATAACTTTAGATTTATAACTTTGAATTACTGACTACAGCTACAGAGTGTTATCACAACATAAGCTATAAGTAAATAATAAATGTATAAATAGAATAATGTTAAAAGAGACTATGCAGTTATTATTTTCAATCATCAAAGTATACATGTGTGATATAATGCGATTAATTTAACAATGTACAAAAGTGGCCAACTTCAGAGCGCTTACTTGCGGTATAAAACGACGTATTTTCATTTATACATTTTTCACATCATTGCTGTAAATTCTCGAGTGAAGTTGCACCGGTCACTGTCTATTGTCAAATTTAATGTACAACATTTTATCACCAGTTCATTGGAAATTTACATTATTCAAATTAAGCCTTTTGTTTCACTTTTAGTAGAAAATTACGGGGAAAATCATTAACATCGGTGTAGCTAGGTACTCGGTTGTAATCAGTCGACCACAGAAATGAATTATTTGTAAGTATTATACAACTTGGATCGGTCGACTGTTTGTCAATTATTTACAAGTAGGCTTTGTTCTGGCGTCCCAGTTCCTGGAAACAAACGATCACCGGTTAGGATATTGCTTTTAAGATATTAAACACAAATTGACAGCTTAAATTAGTATTCAAGGATATAAATGAATATCAAAAGTTGTAGACAGAGAAGGGTTTTAATATTCCTTTCACGGTATCTGCTTGTACAGACAGACCAATACTATTATATTATCACAGAATAAATAATAAAAAGTTCATATTTATTCAAGCGTTAGATATTTTTTACGTTATTATTACTTTTAGAATGATCAAATCTCATCATGCATTCACATTAATTGTTATTTATTTATTAATCCACTTACTCATTTTAAGTAGGTTCTGGAAACTTCAAAATTCTGTCTTTTGTACCCGTAGCACGAACATACATCGAGAAAAAATAAAAAAATCTCGATAGAGTTGAATGTCTATGGGAAATCTTAGTTAGCTTTTCGGCGGAAGTGACGCTCTGCACAAATTTTTACTGATACCATGTTTTGCCAAAGTATCTGAAAAAATAGTATCAATAGGTAAGAAGTTAGAACTAACATAAAAATTAATTCCCAGAGCTCGAAAAAAAATAAAACCTACGCTTCAGCTTGCTTTTAAAAATGTAGGAGTTATTATTTGAATTAATTTGTACCGTTTGCGGCGTCGACATTCTGCATTCGAGTTCTTTGTAGAGTTTTCATTTCTATAAAAACCTGTCAACGTTTTGTGCACGTTGGACACAACCAGGTTCCATTAGGGGCGTCTATAAGACCAACACAGGAGAAGTGGTACCATTGGTGGGCACACTGACTTTCATCACACCCGATCATCAGGGCATCTGGGATATCCTTTCCACAATAGCAGTAAATGCTTTCCCTTGCATTAAAACGTTCACTTTCCTCATTGGGATTTTCTCCAAACATGATATCTTCAAAAGGAAGAACGAAACAGATGTGGATAGCAAAGTTCCATTTTTTTACGTCACATTTATTACACTTGGAACTCTCTGTTCCGTGACGCCAGAATAAGTGACACACTAAGTCTTTATAATTACTGTAACGGGCAGAACAGCTCCCACAAGAATATTTCCTTGGTCGCCAAGACACTTTTTTTTTTTTTTTTTTTTTTTTAATTTATTTGGCACAATAAACAACTACATTCACAAATAGTTTTAACGTTTTAAAAGTAACACATTACTATAAATGTAGCCAACCCCATTGTGCGCAGATTGAGTATGAAAACATATAGGGGGGCAGTGATAATAATAATTAAAACAGAAACTACACTCTAATCGTTTTAACGAGAGATTTTTTTTATACAGATATCTAATTTAGATTTTGAATTTAAAGATAAGAACGACTTGTAACAATTTAGATAATTTATTCTTTCGTTAAAACGAGTACTAAGTATAAATTAGTAAGGTAACATAATTATTATAAAAGAGATTTAGCAGATTTTACTATTTGTGTAAGTAAATAATACAGAATGTTAAGCAAACGATCAATAAATCAAGGCAGTAACTAAGTAGGTTGTAATTAATAATTATTCATCTATAGGACTTTTCTCGTAGATACACTTAATGCTGTTTCTAAAAGTTGCGAGCGAAGTCGCGAAGATCTCGACATTGACAAAGTGTGTATTATATTGTTCCATTAGTCTGCGCAAAGGTGCGCGCTTACCAGCGTTAGTCTTACAAGGAGCTGGTGCAAATAAGTAGCGTTTGCGAGCCTCTCGTGTAGGATGTGATCTATACGGAATACGAATATATATTTGGTTGACCAACTGGTTACAATCAAATTTGTTGTGACATATTTTATATAAAAGCATTTGGTCTAATAAAGCTCTTCTCAAGTCAAGGGCGGGAATCATGTATTTTTTTTTAAGCAAAACGTAGTTTGACTTAGAACGAAAACATCGATAGTGCATAGTCTTTAAAAATTTAGACTGTACTCTCTCAATCTGACTTTTATATTTGGTGTAGTGTGGATTCCAAACACACGACGCATACTCAAGTTGAGACCTAACCAAGGACTTGTAAAGGAGAAGGTACGATGCGGGTCTTCTAAAATGAGTAGACATTCTCATTACATACCCATACATTTTGAAAGCCTTATCGACGATGTGATTAACGTGAACATCAAAGTGAAGTTTACTATCCATGAATAAGCCTAAATCCTTTATAACTGATACCTTTTCTAAGGGGGTGCCCGATAGTGTATAAGTATGTTTAATAGTGTCGATTTTTTTTGTGAATGTTATGGATTTACATTTGGTCAAACTTAATTGTAGCTTGTTTACCCTACAATAATTTGCTAAGCGGTCTAAATCCTCCTGTAGCTTTTGACAGTCAGCTGGCGATGCAATTCTGCGGTATATTTTAAGATCGTCGGCGTACAGTAAGTATTTACTATTTCTAAAGCATTGGCTTATGTCGTTAACGAATAAAACAAAAAGAAGAGGACCCAAAATTGATCCTTGAGCTACTCCAGATGGGACGATAATTGTTCCAGATGTGTGTCCTTTGATAGAAACTCGCTGAGTTCTGTTCCTGACATAGGAAGAGAACCATCTCAACAAATTACCTCGAATACCATTAAATGCCAGTTTCTTAAGAAGTAGGTCATGGTCAACCCTGTCGAAGGCCTTGCAGAAGTCTGTGTATATTGCGTCTACTTGGACACGATTGTCCATACATTCAAATAAGTAATTAGTATACAGGATGAGGTTACTGATAGTTGAACGTTTTTTAACAAACCCATGTTGTTCCTCAATTATTATTCTGTGTAGATTAGGATATATGTAATCGTGTACTAATCGTTCAAGGACCTTCGCCAAGGTCGACAACAGGGAGATTGGGCGGTAGTTTGTGACATCGCTTCTATTTCCGCTTTTGTACACCGGAGTGATGTTGGCCGTTTTCCATATTTCAGGGACAATACCCTCATGAAGGCTTCTGTTGTACAAAATGTGCAAAGGCACTGCTATTGATTCTGCAGTGTGTTTAATAAAGAAAGGGGGTAGAATATCTGGTCCTGGACCCTTGGTGATATCTAATTTTTTGAGTTCTTTTATAATCATCTCCTTAGTAACGTGTAAGTCGGAGAGCGTAAAGTCACAATGTTCACCCGTGGGGACGTTGTCATAGTCTGCGTGACTCGAGCTGCTAGTCTCATACACCGAACTAAAGAAATCTGAAAAAAAATTGCAAATCTGCTCCGGCTTATCCGATTCAACGTCACTGTAACGCATGAGAGAAGGTATACCTGATTTATCTTTGTTACTTCTAACGTAAGCCCAAAACGTTCTCACGTCCGCCTTCAATCCGTCTTCAATTTTTTCTATGTATTTATCAAAACAATTTTGACACTGTGATTTGAATCTTTGGCGAAGAGTAGAAAAATCCTCATAATGTGTCAAGCTATTAAATTTTTTCCATTTTTTCCAGGCTTTTTCTTTATCATTAAATATATGTATAAGCGGACGTGAGAACCATATTGGGTAACTATTAGATCTCAGGAGGCTTGTTGGTATGTGCTCCCTAATTATTTCAAATATCTTTTCATAAAAGATACTGACCGCGTCCTCCAGACGACCACAATTCAGTATATTTGACCAGTCAATTTTATTAATTTGTTCATTAATTAAATTATAATTCCCTTCAAAGAAGCGGTATTTACTTACTGGTAAAGAACTAATATTTTTGCAATTTGAAATGAAGTTAGTCAAAACATAAAACGGGGGATGATAGTTATCAACGGGTACTAAAGGGTTAAGCGGTGGACTACAAGTACAAGGCTCAACATTCGATATGTATAAATCTAAAATGCAATCTAAATTATTTTTTATTTGATTGTATTGAAAGCTGTGAGTTGAACGAACGAAATCAAATAATACTTTTGTTATCATATTGTTCTCACTCGATGACATCGGAGTGTAAATTGTATTCGGATCGTATTCACACCAATCAGTATCTGGAGCGTTAAAGTCTCCCACTAGATAGAATGAGTCCAAGTCGTCGTCGATTAATTCACAGTAGAGGGTATTTAAAAAGGTAGAATAAGTTGTGATATTCTGCTTTGGGGGAATGTACACACCGCATATCACACAATGCCTACTACCCACGTCAAACCTAAGTAAGATATAATCGATAGAGGGTGACAGAGTAATGTCCGAGTCACCAGCGTCGTCCAGCGGGCCCAGGCCGCGGTGCGCGTCGAGCCGGACCCGCCTGGCCCTGAATTCGCGACGCACCGCCACCAATATACCGCCGCCGTCCTTCTTACCAGTGGCAATTCGATCCCTATCACATCTGTACACCGTGTATCGGGAATCCACACATTCACAATCATTAATATTTGATATTAACCACGATTCCGTTAGTATGATTACGTCATAACAATTAGCCAGAATATTTGTAAATAACGTATTCAGTTTCGTCCTAAGTCCCCGACAGTTTTGGTAGTAAACCATAATTTTATCACACATTTTTACATTTAAATATGTATAAAGTAGTTAAATATTGTGTATTATAGTGTAAGATTGCATTCCCGTCAAATATATTGATAAATATGTTATTGTAAATAAGTACGTAATTTTTAAATGTAAGAAAAATTTTATAGTTATGTTTAGGTGAGATTTGTATTTTTAAACACAAGAGTAAGACCCCATTATCATAAATGAAATCACATTTAAACAACAATATTTGCGGCAAGCAGGTAGTCAACACAAAATTATCAAGAAAACAACTTACGTAAAAATGCGCAGAGTAATGCACGCCCGAGAGACTGCAAACCACATTACCTTTATTCTTGCAACTTGACAATTGGTATCTACGCATTTCACAATAATATAACTTCAAGCTCACTATATTCACATTTTTTATACATGCAAACAGAGAAACACAAAAAATGACTACGTCATTAAAATAGAAGTCACTAGGTTTGTCCACCGATTTTTGACAGGTCATTTTCGGATCGAATGGAGAATATTGGAGATGTCTCGTTTCGCCTGACAAGGATAGTTCCGTGTTTGACCCACACAAAACGGAAATCGTTCTTCTTCGCTGTTTCGCGTGCTTGACGAAAGAGAGTTTTGTTTTTGAGGGTAAGATGTTCATTCAAATAAATCTTGTGAATGGGTCCGGCGATATTCAGCTGTTCCGAGGTAATACCCTTATGAAGGCGCGCACCACTTAAAATATCATCCCTTAATGAGCGGTTGTTCAGTTTCAATATAATATTTTTAGGGCGCTGAGTAGGGGTTGCCTGAGAAACACGGTGAACCGAGATTACGTTTTGCTTGTGGATAGGCACCTTTATTACCGAACCAATAGTTTCCAAAATTGAATCAAGATTTTCTCCTCTCTTTTCGGGTAAGTTAGCAATTTCTATATTGCACTGGCGGGCCTGTTGTTCCATAATATCTAGTTTTAATTCAAGCTCTTTGATTCGCGTCGTGTTTGTATCAATTGTCTCACTTTTGTTCTCCATAACCTTTACACGATTTTTCAAATCATCATTACTTTGCTTTAAGTCTTCAAAGTTATCGTTGATAAATTTCATAGAAGTCTTAATTTCATTGAATTCATCCATAATTTTTTTGTATTTGTTGTCTTGTTTTGAAAACCAATTTTCGAGTGTGGACACAATGCTGGATTGAAATGATTGTAACTCCAAGTGAAAGGCTTTCAAATCAGGGTTTGAGTTTCCCTTCCTCAATGTGATGTTTGGTGGTGGTGACTCCTGATCTATGCGGAAGCCATCGTCGATACTCATATCACCGCTATTAATCACTTGCTCAGTAGTGTTGAATGTGCTGTTAAGATTAGCCATGTTCACTTAGTTGAGTAGTCTCTGTTCCCGCGTTACTCTGTACTCGTATCACGCAATGCAGGCGTGTTGCTCGCTCGCTCGGTGAGCGGTAGGCGCACGAGACGATTGCACGAATGAATAAGGTCGAACGAACCGAGTTGACGCGGGACGCGAGCGTTGTGCCCCGATGCACGAAGCGAACTTTCTTTATAACTGTGGTTCTCATGTTGAAAATAGAATAAAAAAGTTGTGTGCTATTTGGTAATGAAGATGACCATGTGACCCTGAGGGATGCAAATGCCTTAATAACTTTTCAAATTAGATCTGTTGCATTTATAGCATCTTGCAATGTAGAGACATTACAAACCTCTCATTAGCCAATGGGACTGGATAATTACATAATAGGATCCAAGAATTAAGGGTTAAACGGATTTAGACTAATTGTTGGTATTTAGATAGTTGTTATTTACGATACATCTAAATAAATACAATAAATAACATCATTATGATAATTAATAGCCCGTGAATTGTACTAGTGAGTTAGGTGGCTCAAATTGGGAAATTACTTTCTGGTTGTTATTGCAGCGTATTTTATTTTCAGTATTTGTGATGAAAATGAAATTGAAAGAGACAAATGTTTAAATTTTAGGTTTTTCGCATTTGAAGATGCTCTTTTTGTATTAAGATAAATAAATAAGTACCTACTATAGAAAATAACGACTCATTCGTAGCATCTCCCCGTAGAGTCTACGGGATCTACGTGTTTATTAGGTGCTATGGGACTGGGTCCCGTCTGAGATGTTACGGGTGAGTCGATTTTTTACTAGTTTTGATTTATCTTAATGAGAAGAAGAGAAGAGACAACACGTTCAATTCACTTATTTGGACTCTTTTAAGATATTTTAAAAAATCGACGCCATGTTCAATGTTCAGCCATGTTTGTCAATGAGCTCATAGGCGGCGCGTAGAGGTGTGATTGAGAGCGATGGACGGTGACCACGGCGCTGAGTGAATAGGCTTGTCGTCGAAGTCAAGGCTGTCCAATACTAAAATGAGGGATTTTCTAAATGACAAAAAACTGTAGGCGATAGATGGCGTTGACAAACAGGCAAGTGTCAACTGTAGAAGACGTAGTAAATAAAAAAAAACACAACTAATTGACTTTTACAAAGTCAATTTTGCCACTTGTCCATCAACGTCATCTAGCGAGGCAAATAGTTAGGTACTATTTTTTGTTTTTAAATGACACTTCGAAAATCTCTAATTCAAATAGAACTGTCAAACTTCTTGATTTTGAGTACAGTTTCATTTAAAGCCGTTAACGATGTCAAGCGCTTGTGTCGCGTAGAGCAACTTTGTGCTAATATCACTCAAAGCGTTATCTTACTTAATATGATATGAGCATGGGAACAACGCTGTGTAGGGTAAATCACTACAGATATTATTAATGCTCTGGCAAGGAAAAACCTAATTAGGTCGTTAAGATGAGAGCTAGACATAATTATCATGTTACCCATTATCAGGTTAGCATCAACATAGTATTTATAGATACCTGTCGGGGTACGTGTAAGTGGATTGAGTTGATTCATATTCGTACTTTTATATAACTACTACTAACGGCCGCCTGCGGTTTCACCCGCGTGGTTCCCGTTCCCGTGGGAATATTGGGATAAAAAGTATTCTATGTTTTAATCTAGGCATTCTAGGCTATCTACTATCTGTGTGCCAAATTTCAACCAAATCCATTCAGTAGTTTTTGCGTGATTGAGGAACAAACATCCAAACATCTAAACATCCAAACCCACAAACTTTCACATTTATAATATTAGTAGGATGATAAATAATAGTACTGCCTAAAGATAAATATGGAACCTGGGGCCCTATTTTTGAATCGCTCGGCTGGCGTCGAGCGCTTGTTTCTACTGATTTTCGTTCGACAGCTCATACATTTGTCGAACGAAAATCAGTAGAAACGAGCGCTCGACGCCAGCCGAGCGATTCAAAAATAGGGACCCTGTTCATTTTTTTAAAAACAATTTATTTTAGTCAACATTTTTAGTTTGCTTGTTATTGATGTGAATGTTTACAATTCACGGAAACAAGCACACGCTTTTCCCCAATATCACAAAGGAAATTTGTGTTATGCTAGTTGTACACTCTCGCCCGAGTGCTCGCTCTCGCCCGAAGGTCTTGCAAGAGTAGTGCTCCGGGTGCGAGAGCAATCCTGTACAGTACACTCTCACGTCGTGCAGAGGAGATGGAGGACAAAGCAGGGCTTCAAATACCGTTAAAAATTAGTAACGTTAAAAAAAATAACGTTAAAAATGGAAATTAATAACGGTAAAAGAAATAACGGTAAAACAGAATTTAACGTTATTTTTACGTTCCTTGATAACGTTATTATGTTACTGTATAAAAATATTTAAAAGCAATGTGTAATTGACGTTGACGCCGCCGTGACGTGATCAGTCTCTGCGGTAGGTACTAGGTAGTAGAGGTACCTACCTACAAAACGCAATATTTATAAAATTACCGTTAAAAATAACGTTATTTTTAACGTTATCGACATTAATTTAACGTTATATTAAGGTAATGTTATTAGGTATCGTTAAAAAAATAACGTTATCAAAGTATCATATCGAAAATAACGTTACGTAACGTTATTTTTACTGTTAATTGATAACGTTATAAAGCCCTGGGACAAAGTAGCGCTGACTGCTGCCGTTGTCTTGTATGCCATTAGTTAATAGATTGGCTCCATTTCATTATATTCTAATGAATTAAGTTCTGTTTCTGTTTCACGTTTTTAAGCACAAATTATTATATTTTTCTGTGAAAAAACTGCCAACACGATGCATTTATAACCGAGAGACGCGCGTACACCTTTATCTCTCGGTCGGCCTCGCGAGAGGTAGCGAGTGCTACCTTGTATCAGGGCTTCAAATACCGTTAAAAATTAGTAACGTTAAAAAAAAAACGTTAAAAATGGAAATTAATAACGGTACAATTAATAACGGTAAAACAGAATTTGTCGGTATTTTTTCGTTCCTTAATAACGTTATTATGTAACTGTATAAAAATATTTAAAAGCAATGTGTATCTAATTGACGTTGACGCCGCCGTAACGTGATCAGTCTCTGCGGTAGGTACTAGGTAGTAGAGGTACCTACCTACAATACGCAATATTTATAAAATTACCGTTATAAATAACGTTATTTCTTAACGTTATCGACATTAATTTAACGTTATATTAAGGTTATGTTATTAGGTAAAAATATGTTATCAAGGTATCATATTGAAAACTAGCGGCAACCCGCGGTTTCACCTGCGTGGTTCCCGTTCCCGTGGGAATATCGAGATAAAAAGTATTCTTTGTTTTAATCTAGGCTATCTACAATCTCCAATATCCTATCTGTGTGCCAAATTTCAACCAAATCCGTTCAGTAGTTTTTGCGTGATTGAGGAACAAACATCCAAACATCTAAACATCCAAACCCACAAACTTTCACATTTATAATATTAGTAGGATAACGTTACGTAACGTAATTTTACTATTGGTAACGTTATAAAGCCCTGCCTTGTATGTCACTCTCGCACTCAGCCTGTCTCTTGTTGTCTCGGCGAGAGTGTACGCCGGCATTAAGGTTTGAACATTACCAGAAAATTCATTAAGAAAACAAATTCAAAACAAAAATATTGCAAAGTTATTAAAGTTTATCTTTACTTAAGGATTGGAATTCATGAAGTTTGATAATGATAATGGTTTTATTTTTGCGTTCTTTGTTAGCGCTGCTCATTTAAACAAAAAGTGGTTAGGTAATTGCTTTACTTAATGAGAATCAAATTTCGTTTGTTTGAATGCTAACAAATAAAACAACTCAGTCAACATTGAAACTGAAGCTGTACGAAAGAGAAAACAAAGTTTGCCAATAACCAAATAGGTTTACAGCGTGAAAGGAAACATTGTATTAGATAGAGGGCGAAAAAAAAATTGCGCAAACGGCTGTCCCCGACACACCCCGACATTTGCCTTTGACTCAGAATATATCTGCGTCTGACCTCATTCAATATCCTTTTTCCAAGCGAACAGTTTTATCGTCTTTGTTATTTCCAGCCAAATGAACACTAACCCCTTGAAGGGAATCATTGTGACGTGCACACAAAAATGTTTGTACTTCTTAAGCCCATAAATTCGAAAGAAATATTTCACCGACTTTTTATCAGTGAAAACATCGGATACCCACCCAAATACATACAGACCTAGATATTGAATAGGTATGATTTGATTTGTCGAGGTTTCTGTAGGTAGACGTGTGTAGAGGTGTATGTAGACGAAGTAATTTTATAGCTCATCTCTTTTGTAAATATAATTTCATATTACTTATTGTATTTAATTTTTAACATTTTCTTTATTTAGGTATGAATTGTTACTCTTTCATTCATTTTTGATTTGCATATTTAATGTGATTATTTTTGCATTCTCTATAAAAAGCATTTTCTGATCTATAATTCAGGAATAACGGCAGTCAAAGTCAAAATATTATCTTTATTTATATACCTACACTAATATAAGCACTAATAAATCGAATTTTGAATTTATATTTTCCTACCAACCGCTCTAGGGCTGCCATGTGCTAAAAATCGAGAATCATACATTAAATTAAAAATAAATCGTTTACCTACCTGTATAAAATAAAAACAATACAAACTTGGAAAATACATGGAAAAAGCTATCGTACACGACAAAATAAATAATCGTACTTTCATACAAAATCTGAAGTATTCAGAAAATTTGTGATCGTACACTGTTCTAAATAATCGTACAAATAAGTACCCTGTTCCAGACAAATAACTATAACAAGTTTGTGTTGAGCATTTTTTTTTTAATTTTTATTCACTTTCTTATTATGACTTAAATAACAATAATTATTGAAGCCCCCGAAAAAAGATGCCTGTGCCAGGAGACTCCGCTCTTAAGTAGGTAGTAAGTTGAGCTTAATACCTACCTATCTACTCGTTAAATATATTTTATTGATTTTGCTATTGAGTTTGTATTCATCATATTAAATTCGTTCGTCATCAGCCGATATACCTAACACCGATAACTGTACGTGTCAGCCGGACTTGGCTAATTTTTAACCGACTTCAAAAAAAGGAGGAGGTTCTCAAGTCGACGGTATTTTTTTTTTTATTTTTTTTTTTTTTTATGTATGTTTTAACATAGCTTCGTCAGTTATTACCCGATTTGTATAATTCTTTTTTTAACTCAAAGAACATAGTTCGTGTGTGGTCCCATATTTTTTTTACAGAGATCTGGCCAGTAGTTTTTTCATAATCCTGAAAAATATCAATTATTTAGCTCGCCATCGCACGAGTTTTTATGGAATTTCGGACATAAATTCTTTGTTTATGAACCGATTTAGATGATTCTTTTTTTATTTGAAAGGGTATACTTCAAGAGTGGTCACAATTTAATTTCATTGTTATTGGACTTCGAACTTCGAAGATACATAAAGGAACTCTTCAAAATCAAATAGTATAAGTAAAGTGATTTAGGTTTTGGTAAGTTTATGGCAATCCAAAACAAACCAAATCATGGTTTGCGATGCAACGTTCTGGACTAGACTTGGACTACGATGACACAACGGAACTCCTCAAAAACAAACAGCGTAAATTTGGAAATTGAGTTCTGGGCATTTTACCATTTTATAAAGTTAAAAAATATTTACACGCTGCGCTTACATACCTACCACTAAAAAGTTGAAAATAAAAAAGCTTTTTAAAAAAAAAGAAAAACCGCCTTCAAAAAACTGAAAACAAAAACAGCTTAAAAATTAAATACCTCTAAAAAGCAAGAAATAATATTCGAATCATTCGTTACACATATCAATATTAATAAAACACGTCTAATGAAGTCGGGTGGGGCTTTAAGAAAAAAATTAAGTTGTCCTCCAGCCCCACCCGACTTCAATAGACGTGTTTTATTAATATTGATATGTGTAACGAATGATTCGAATATTATTTCTTGCTTTTTAGAGGTATTTAATTTTTAAGCTGTTTTTGTTTTCAGTTTTTTGAAGGCGGTTTTTGTTTATGCCGCATTAATAGTGAGAAAAACAATTGTAATTCACAACAAAAAAAATATTTTAACTAATTAAAAAAAAATCTGTTAGTTAGTAGCGCAAATCGCCGTCAAAACTGTATTTAAAATACGTTGATGAATTTCTGCGACTTTTTGACACATCCTACTAATATTATAAATGTGAAAGTTTGTGGGTTTGGATATTTGGATGTTTAGATGTTTGGATGTTTGTTCCTCAATCACGCAAAAACTACTGAACGGATTTGGTTGGAATTTGGCACACAGATAGTAGATAGCCTGGATTAAAACATAGGATACTCTTTATCCCGATATTCCCACGGGGACGGGAACCACGCGGGTGAAACCGCGGGCGGCCGCTAGTTTCCAATAAATCCTACTTATTATGCCTAGTTTCTACTTACGTTTAAAATCCCAAATCCTTGCGAAACTCGAAGGTGTTCAAATATAAAGTGTAAATAAGTCACGTCCTGTGAGGCATCAGCTCTAAGTTAAGTGTCTAAGTAACTCCTGCTTTGAATAGGAAAGCTCTAGTTATCTTTTAAGTAGAACGGCACAAAGAATACAACACAAAAGCATATTCTAAGCGCTCGCTCAGATTGGTCTCGTTCGATTCAATTGGAAGCATCTTTGCCGACAAGAAAAGGTGTCTTCCAGCTATTCTATTTTTGCTATCGCAAGAGGGAATAAGGTAGTTTTAATAAGGATTTTTCATTGCTTGCTTCAATAATCTAGTATATAATTATTTACCTCGTCGATAGGTCGGTACCGTAGACATTTTAACAAAGGAGTGATGAATTGAAACCGCTGCAATAGGGTATTTTCCAAATTCTTTAAAGCTGCTTATATTTAAAGATTGAGAAGAACGATTTAACAGAAAAATATTAAAAGTATAATTAATGTCTTTTTTCTTCATTAAATCAATTAATGTTAAATTATTTTTAAATATTTTTGAATTTACCGCCAAAACGCTCGGTTCGACGACGTCTACTGTGTGACGTCATCTTTGTGTAAACAATAGAGTAAATTGTTACACAGACTACACAGACCGACAACCGTGAAGAAATGTGCAATGTGCCTCAGTCAAGGGAACGGAAAAGACCTAGTGAAAAGAAAAGAACTCAAGTAGTAACTAAGTTACCGTATCGTAATAAAAAGCTATCCAAGAAGATTAAGAAAGATAGGAACATAATAAAAAAACTGGAAAATTTAAGTAAAAACCTACAAAAAGAATGTGCTATATTAGAGCAAAAACTAGAACATTTCAAATCAATTTATAATACAGAAGAACAAAATAAGAAACATGCAAAAGAAGTAAACCAATGTGACAAGATGAAAGAAATGAAGCACCGAAGAATGGTGATATTCTCCGATGGGATAGGAAGTGGACTGGCGAGGAAAATAAAAGAAAAAAATGAATACATAAATATTGTCAACTATTGTAAGCCTGGTGCACGACATGACCAAGTGTTAATAAACTATAATGAGCAAATTAAATATTTACAAGAAGGTGACGTAGTGGCTGTATTATTAAGTGAATATTATCAAGAAGAAAAAAATTCAACGTACAAGAATATAATAAAACTAATTACAAATAATAGCGAAAGAAAGTTCAATATTGTGATAGGAAGTTTACTGTACAATGGAGTGGATGACGCAAGGATATATGAGATCAATCAAGAACTCGCAAATTTTGCGACGTACACGGCAAATGTCAAATACATCGACCTGAACTGTGTTAAGAAGAAAGGAGTGAAGCACTACCTTACTGAAGAACTTGACAAAGTAGCATATAGATTTAGGGGGACTTCATCTCTAACCTTTATCAAATGTACCGAAAACTTTGAAGACAAACTTCCAATTTCTGAAAATTTTCAAAGGTCGATAGTAATAGATGTCAATCGTTAAATATCATACACTCTAATGTTCAGAGTATAAATAACAAATTTTTAGAAATAGAATTAATGACTCTGGCACAAACCTGTGATATACTTTGCCTCACTGAGACATGGTGTAATGAGGCAAAGTTAGATAATATGGTTATAACAGGCTTCTCTCTGGCGTCGTATTATAATAGACTCATTTTTGAACACGGTGGAGTAGCTATTTTTGTAAGAGAGAATATAGATTATAAATTAAGACATGATATTAATAGACTCACTTCTGAATTGAATTGTGAACTAACAGCCATAGAATTAAAATCATCAAAGATTGTAATCGTTTGCATGTACAGAGCAGAATATAATATTCTCATATTTGAAGACATTTTGACAAAATTATTACATATAGTGACCAGAGAAAATAAGAAGTTAATATTAGCAGGAGACTTTAATTTGAACTTATTAAAATTAGATAAGAAAACTAAATCATTTTTGAGTATTTTAGAAAACTTTAATTGTATACCAATGATAAAACAGCCCACCAGGACTGTGAAAAAGAGCGCAACTTGTATTGATAATTTTATTGTTAGCAAAGATAGTAACTACAGTTATCACGAGGCGGTAGTTCTAAGTCAAAAGCTTTCTGAACACAATGTAATATTTTTAAAATATTGTATAAAATCAGATTTAAATAAAAATGCTGATAATAGGAATCAATACAGGATGCAAAGAATTTACTCTCAAAGCAATGTCAATTATTTTGAATACTTGTTCAATAGAGATTTTCAGAGAACTTATGATTTGATCTGTGATACAGTAGACGCTAATGACAAAATGAATATTCTTATGGACTTTGTAAAATACTGCTTCAATATTGCATTTCCAATTAAGAAAAAGTATGGGAACAAGAGACCAACTGTGTTATCAACTAAAGGAATAACCGTTTCAAAAAGAAAATTAGATAATTTACAACTATTAAATGATTGTTATCCTTCCGATGAATCAAAAAAACGTTTCAAAAAGTACAGAAAAGTATTTCGAAAGGTTTTAGTAACAGCTAAAAAGTTAACCTATGTAAAAAGAATCGAAAAATCGCAAAATATAATTAAAGAGTCTTGGAAAATAATCAATGAGCAGACAAATAGAAAGCAAAAAAAACTCAGTAAATTTGATGCCGTCTCTGATATCAGTGGTAATTTGGTAAAAGGGGAAAAAGAAATTGCAAACGCTTTTAATTTATTCTATAATACAATTGCAGCAAAATTAACAGAGTTTATTCAAATAGACAGGAATCATAGTGAGCAATTTTTAAATAAATCAAAAAAACCATGTATGTGCGTTAACTTCGAGCCATTGACTTTTCGTGAACTTAAAAAAAATATTAAGGGCCTTAAGAATAAAGAATCTGAAGATGTTTATGGCATGAATTGTAAAATAATGAAGCAGTTAATTTTGAACAATGATCTTTTTATTAGACTAATTTTAATCACCCTAAATGCCTGCCTATCGCAAGGTATTTTCCCAGATTCTTTGAAAATCGGGAAAATTGTACCTCTCCATAAGAAAGGTGATACCAAAAATATAGGAAATTATAGACCTGTGTGTATACTACCAGTGCTTTCAAAAATCTTGGAAACTGCTATTAAAGATAGAATGGTTAAATTCTTTGAATCGAATGATCTACTTACGGATACTCAATATGGCTTTCGCAAAGGTCGGTCCACAGAAATGGCAATTCTTAGGGTTGTTTATTCCGCGTTGAGTGCGATGGATGAAAAACAAAAATGTTCAAGCATTTTTTGCGATTTATCCAAAGCATTTGACAGTTTGAGACATGATATTTTGTTACTAAAGTTAAATTATTATGGATTTAAAGGAAAAGAGCTGAAAATGATACAAACTTATTTAACGAGTCGGAAACAAATCACTAAAATCAATAATACACATTCTAATGAACAAATATGTAGCATAGGTGTTCCGCAAGGATCTATTTTAGGGCCTTTGTTATTTCTAATCTATGTGAATGATCTCGAGAATTGTTTACCAGCGGGAAGTCACGCTACGTTATTTGCGGATGATACTCATATAGGTGTAAAAGACACGACCGAAAAGGGGGTGAATGAAAAGAAAATTAAAGTATTAGACAATATTAAAAAATGGTTTGAAATTAATGGAATAGTGTTAAATAGGGATAAAACTGTAATGATCAATTATAAATTAAGAAAAGAAAAACAACTGGATGAAACAAAAAGCACCACTTTTCTAGGATACGACGTTGACTACACGATCAGTCATGAAAATCACATTGACAAAATATGTAAAAAATTAGCAAGTGCGAATTACGTCCTATTTAAACTAAGATCTCTAGTTCCTCTACGAAAAACACTAGTATCCGTTTATTATGCTTATTTTCATTCTATTATTAGCTACGCCGTTACAGTATGGGGCAATGCGTCAAATATTGAACGAGTGTTAATTTGCCAAAAGAGGTCCATAAGAATCATTAATTGCCTAAAGAGACATCATTCAGCGAGGGAATATTTTAAGTTAAATAAGATAATGACTGTGGTGTCCTTGTTTATCTACAAATCTCTACTGGAAGTACACATGCAGAAACACCACTTACCCAAAATATCGGACGTACATCGGTACAATACACGCAACAAAGAAAAGTTACAGACCCCAGTGACTCGATTACACAAAACACACAAACAAGGATTTCACCTAAAAATTGACATGTATAATAAACTACCACTTTTCATCACCAAATTGCCACTGACCAAATTTAAGATTATAATAAAATTATTTTTTGAGTCACACCCTTTTTATAAAATTAATGAGTTCATGACAAAAACATGGAAGCAAAATAATTTCGATTTGTAATAATATTGTGTGCGAAATTGACTTTTCATGACATTGTAAATTTTTATTTAATTTATTATAACTATAAGGCCTTTTGACAATATCAAGACATATTTACAACTGCGATAGCTAAACAGAGAAAATAAGAATAAGTACTAAAATTGAAGTCTCCTGTAATTAATAGTATTCTAGAATGACTTAATGAATGTATGACTTAAACCTAGTAGTTAAGATTTATTTAAATAATGTAACGCTATGACATGCCAAATGTAACGTACTATGTTATAATGGTCAATAAATAAATTGAAATTGAAATTGAAATTGAAACTACATAGATGTTCAAATTGTTTACACAAAGTTGACGTCTCACAGTAGACGACATCGAACCGAGCGTTTTGGCGGCATAGAATAATTACACCTAGAAGCCGTGTCCTTGTATGCAAAGTGAGGCAACTTATACTGAGCCAAAATGGCTCAGTTCTCAATTTTATATCCTTCATACGTTACCTAATCGTTACTAAAATCCAATAATATAATAATTAATCTCTTTAAGGTAGGGAAATTGATACTGTTTTGTACTTATTAGGTATGATTATTTTTAATAATGGACAATTAAAATCTGAAAGCGGCGCCATTTTGTCTGTTTTTGTTGCCTCACTTTTGACAGCGCGCTTTGTAGGGAATTATCGTTCTAGGTGTAATTATTCTAAGTTTGGCGGTAAATTCAAAACCATTAGAAATAAATTAGACTTTAATTGTTTTAATAGAGAAAAAAGACATTAATTAATTTATTTTTATTTTTCTGTTAAATCTTTTGTCCCAAGCTTTAAATTTAAGCAGTTTTCAAAAAAATGGAAAATACCCTATTATATTTTAAGAAATTCATCTAATTGCAAAAGTTATGAACTACTGTTGGTGTGGCGTTGCGTTGGTACAGTTTGGTGGTGTGATGAATGTAATGAAACCAGGGATGGACACAATGATTCATCTTATCATTGATGACTTAATAGGCATGATGACTATTTTTTTAATTTCTGTTACATAAATAACCTCTCAAAAAAAAAAACATTGGTCAAAGAACAATTTCGCTAGCATGAAAACTGCCCGAGATATTACAGTTTGAAATGCACAAAATTGGACTCACCCAAAAACGCTCCATACTAACGGCTAATTAGTTATGAAGTCATGCATGCAACAACGCGTAGGAAATTTGTTCGGCAGCTATATTAAATATTGTGCTTATCAAAATGGTTTCGTAGACTTTGTTATTAATTTTATGGACTTATTAAAGGTATTATTTATTTTAATAAATTTTATACTTTTTAAATGGACTTGTCCACCCAACTTTGAATGGTCATAAAACAAATAATACGCAATATATAAAACCAAGAGGTATTCAAGCTACTCTAAAAGTTTAATATGTTTACGATTTTTATTAGTATTTCTTTATTTTATTCATAAGTCATCATCCCTATTGTGAAATTACAAATAAACGGCTTGATAGTGAACTAAAAAAAAATTCGAATGAGAACCTCCTCCTTTTTTAAGTCGGTCAAAAGTAACAGAAACTGCTTAAAAACTGTTTAAATATCAAGTTATCACTTTTACTGGATATCTATCATATAAATATGGCATTAAGCAAATACTGACCTACATCAAGAGAATTGTAAAAAAATATGCGCTTTGCATTCAGTGAGGTGTTAAGAGACGGCTGTTTGTTATTCGCACCATCGCATTGCGCCGGAGCCAGTTAAGGCAAGTTAGAAACAATTTCTGTTATCTAAGGGCCATAGCAGACATGTAATTATACCATCGGCGATTAACGTTTTTGCGATTGCATCTGCATCGCGTTTTGGCGACTATCTGCGTTTAGTCGCAGTATAAAAACGCGCGTTTTAGCGACTACATTGATGCATAATCATGTTTTGCTATCAAAATCGATAGCTAAAAGTAACTGTCACCAGCGTTCAAACGTGTCGGGGGTAGCGTTGCCATCTCTAAAAATGAAAAAGCCGGACTAACCCGTTAAAAAAGCCGGATTTTTGGGCCCCAAGGCCGGACGCTGAGAAAATATATAAAAAAAAAAACATATTAAAAAAGCCGGACTTTTGAGACCCAAATTCGGATGCTGAAGGGATTTCTATGACGGAGAACCCACGAGCTCACCTCCGCCCGCCCCGCACCTCACTCGTAGGGTGAGTTGACTGCAGTACGGGCGGGACGAAAGCTTAACAAAAGCCAGACAGGCCGGACGCAGTCAAATTTAGCCGGACAAGAGGTCAAAAAGCCTAAAATTGTCCGGCTTTATCCGGACGGATGGCAACATTGGCAACTTTAGTCGGGGTGTAACGTTAAGTCGCTGTATTGTATTGAGTAACTCGATTGTCGCGATCATGTTTTTACGTATGCGGTGTTCATCTAGCCACAAAATAAATTGTCTGTGTGTCTAGCTTCCGCAAAACAGCTAAATCGTCCATCGTCGATATTAAAGTGCCATGGTTTGCTGTAGCCCTAAATAGGAAAGAAGTTGGCAAGACGTCCCTGAAGGCTTCAGTAAGTAGATTCGTTTTGTTTGAGTTATTTTACAGTCCGCTGCTCACTTTAAAGTAGGTACGGACATTCTTGGAGAGTTCGTGAAAACTTTCCAAAGTTGTTGGAATCATCGTTAGGCCGCTTCGCTTTCAACGAGATTAATCATTATTAATGGATTCTTTGAAGGACATATTTTAAGATCCAACTAGTAACATTATAACGTATTAAAAAAAACCGGGCAAGTGCGAGTCGGACTCGCGCACGAAGGGTTCCGTACCAAAAAACAGCAAAAAATCACGTTTATTGTATGTGAGCCCCCCTTAAATATTTATTTTATTATGTTTTAGCATATGTCGTTATAGCAGCAATAGAACAATACACGATCTGTGAAAATTTCAACTGTCTACCTGTAGTCGTTATCAATATGGAGCAAAAAACGGCAAAAAAAATCACGTTTGTTTGTATTGTTTGTATGGGAGCCCCCCTTAAATATTTATTTTATTCTGTTTTTAGTATTTGTTGTTATAGCGGCAACAGAAATACATCATCTGTGAAAATTTCAACTGTCTATTATATTACGGTTTATGAGATACAGCCTGGTGACAGACAGACAGACGGACAGCGGAGGCTTAGTAATAGGGTCCCGTTTTTACCCTTTGGGGTTAGTACTATTATATATTCTGTGCTTTGGGTACGGAACCCTAAAAAGCACTTTATATTTAAGGTAGGAAAAACGTTCTTTTTAATTTAATCCTAAACGAAACGTATACCATGCATTTTTTTCGTAGATAGATACTTAGCAGAGCTTAGAGTAACACGATTACACAATACAAAATAACAATAAAATTACAATGTAAACAGCTAATATTGTTTTATACTCATGTCATAATATGTATACAACGTGTTACAAAATAACCCCTAATGCCGAAGTAGATAGGAATCATCAAACTGAAGGACTTTAACTACGTAACCAACTCTGAAATCGCGAAAAAAAATCAGCTGTTTCATACGTTTTGATATTTTCGTTATTAATTTTTGTATGAAACAGCTGATTTTTGTCGCGATTCCAGAGTTGGTCCAATAGTAAAAGTTGTTCTATTTAATGATCCCTATCTACCATATTTGGCATTAGGGGTTATTTTGTAACACGTTGTATATCATTTCCAGAACTCGATAAGGTTTCAGTTAGGAAATATCCAGAAAATCACAATATTAAGTTACATTTTCCTATGAAATGTAAACCAAGTCAATCTCCGCTTTGAAAGACACTCGCAGACGTACGTTTATTGAGGTCTCGTGGCGTTCTAGAAACTTCGTAACGTTTCATGGTCACATCGGCATCGCCATAGCCTTCTATATCTTCCAAGCCCTGAAGTTGAGCAGAACGGCAACATCGCATGTGGTCAAGCACATAGTATACAATTATTTTAAATATTATTTATTATTTGTTTTTCCTATATTATCTATGTTTAAACTAGTTGTAAATTGTGATGTAAGATTATTTCAATAAAGTTCTATATTTATTATTATTATTTATTTATTAGGACATACGGTTTGAGTCAAATTATTTGAACTTTTCGGGGGTCCTTTAGTACGATGAGCATTTTGATCTAAGCTTCTCCTAGCAATAAATCTTACATCATTGGAAAGGTCTTTAAATTTGAAACACTTTATCGTACTACAATAAACGTCAACTATTAGTACTTTGAGAGTTATAACGCTCTGAACTTGACCAATTTTTTTAACATTTATGACCTAAAACTCCAAAAATACTGATAATAAATAGAAAGTGTGTTTGCAGCAAATATTTATCATATGAAAACCTTTCTAATGATATATCATTTATTGCTAGAGGTGGGGTAATTCAACTCCCATAGACAATAAACCACTTTTATACTTTAATAACCTTTAACTCCAAAAGTATAAACAATTGATATAAAGTATATAAACAGCAAATATTTGTCTTTAAAGGACCTTTCTAATGATATATCATTTATTGCTAGAGGGGGTGTTAATCAACTCCCTGCTGAAGAAAATCAACAAAATAGATGACATCTTTGACAGCCATTTTTTCCTAGTTAACATTGATATTTTTCTTATTGTTTAATATACAAAGCATTTCAATAAAGGAACTAAATTATTTTCATATTTTTAACCTCACACGATTGCTAGGAAAAAAAAATATCGACCTCTTAAAATTGAAATATTCCCATACATTTAGTATGG
Organism: Agriphila tristella; assembly: GCA_928269145.1. Classification (NCBI taxonomy): domain Eukaryota; kingdom Metazoa; phylum Arthropoda; class Insecta; order Lepidoptera; family Crambidae; genus Agriphila; species Agriphila tristella. Next base: position 23,746,536 of record OV743440.1, on the reverse strand, counting down.
AGACTGGCCGACGACATGACCACGAACTGACAGTAACAGACGTTGCCAAACTTATGTTCACGGCTTGCAATTATAGAAGGCTATGGCATCGCCCAAGTTTGCCAAATTTATGTCAAATCACTCGACTTCGAAGCCTAAATTTTGCTGAAGTAACGGAGAGAGTAATTATCAGGGCTTGTTAATCACTTGAAGTAGCTGAATCACTTTAGTACTATGTCACACCAATTATTGCGTTTCTTTCATTCACACAAATATGCCCAGTTTTTTGTTTTTTTTTTATGCTCGACGGGATAGTGGGCCTTCACCTCACCTGATATTAAGTGACGATAACGCAGAAGGTAAGGATAACCCAGAATCCTCGCCACTGAGGAACTGGCTATCTTACGTCTAACTGCCGGAACACAACATTTATTTTAATTGTTGCTATGTTTTGTTTTATACTTTACTTATATTTTCTAAGTATAATAATAAAAGCAAGCAAAGCAAGAACCGTGAGTCAGGTTTCGCTGAAGTTTGCAAAGTCACCCATCGTCACGTACCACGCGCGTTGTTTACACTCCAACTTTTCGCTGATCTCACATTTACTTAATCTTGTCTTGGTGTGTAGGTACTATTGTAGCATGATAACGGTTGGCATTTGTCGATTTTTCAGACTAACTTGAAATTTCTAAAAATGACATCCCGTCGTAGAATATCATTAATTTTGTTTATTTGTCAAAAATCACATAGATGTACACAACATTTTGTTGCCGTTGTGTAATGCTACGCCTATAGAGCTAATTTTATTGCTGTTAGGTCAAACAAGAAAATATCCTCAGTAGCAGGATGTGGTATTTAATATACTTACTCAAATATTTATTCATCAAAGTCAAATTACCGATTTAATTTCCTGAAACTTTTGATTGTGTCACTATATGAAAATTGTTTTATTCTCTTGTTGAAAGCCATTTCCCGTTATGCGAAACTATTGAATTGCGAAAAATAGTAATCAGAAACAATTCATAGGCTTTTTGTAAAAAATATTGTTTAAAAATAACCTCCATAACTATAAAACTACATATGATGCAAAATTGGACAAACAATTAGAAATATTTCGAAATGATTTGATAAATATAAAAATAGCATTGTGAATGCAAAAATCTAAAAGTTTAAAATTGTACTGTTTCACCTTAATTGATTGTCTGGCACCCGCAATGGGTGCTACAACCGAATGTCGAAGTAGTTCTCTTCACATTGGTGAGATGGCGCTGATCTTCAGTGGAAACGTAAAAAGTATTAGAAAATTTCGCCAAATCCATCAGCGGCTTGGTAGCATAATTGGTAGTGCATTGGGCTGGAATCCTAAGGGTGCGGGTTCGAATCCCGTCTAAGTTGCTACGGGTGAGCCGATTTTTTCTAATATTTTTCATTATTTATTCATCTTAATATAAAAATAGCATTGTGAATGCAAAAATCTAAAAGTTTGATTTGATAAAGTTTTTCATTACAAATACGCTTTTTTCTTTCTTAATTCTAGCAATTATATTTTTTCATTAGTATTGGCCTGGTATTGGCGCATATAAGATTCACTACTTTGCTTCGAATGATCATCATTATCATCTTATTAGCCGCACGACACTCACTGCGGATTGGAAATAAGCCTGAAAGTATTAAACGGGTATTATTGGTTTAACGATGACGTAATGTAAACGCACCATTACAAAAACGTATTCGAGGCGTAGGTACCTACGTGTCGGGAGTTTTAAGGAGACTTTACTAAGGTATAGATTTTCTTGGAAATGATCATTTCCATAAGCTATCATGCAAATTTGATTGTGGCATACGTACGTTCAGGGGGGTTCATTAAACCATCGGAGGCACGACTGGCATATTCACGGCAACATAATCAAATAGATGCGTCATTTTACGTACGAAAATCCCTTTTTTCGTACGTCGTAAAAGAGTATTTTTCCCACGGTTACCGCACGGGTGAATCAAAACTTTGAAACTCGATCCATGAGATTTTATAACACTTGTTAACTTTCCATTTTCCATAGACAACATTTACTGCAAATAGCTTTCATGTTTAGGCATGTAGATTGTTAGTTTGATTGAATATGATTAGGTTTCTTTCTACTATCCATTTATTTGATAGTTGAATATTCTAAATATTGTAATTTTTGTTTATTTTGTTTTATATAAAACAGGGGTGCCCATACTTTTTCTTAAGGAGATCGACTTAGCAAAAATTTATGACTAAGAGATCGACATTTTGACGGTCAACCTACCAAATATTTAACAAGAAAAAAATAATATGTAAAATCACATTGGGTGCAAAATGTCAAGTTTGTTATCCTTGGCGATCGACCTTAAAACCTCTCGCGATCGACCGGTCGATCGCGATCGACCGTTTGGGCACCTCTGATATAAAAGATATGAAAGTGTCAATTTTTATTTAACACTCGCTACTCGTTGAATAAGTGTACATGTTACCACTAAAGTACGGAATACGTTAGTGTGCGGGTACAACGTACAACCCTGCAGATTTTTTCTCAAAGTAGCAGATTTCCGCACTTTACCTAGTTAATCTGCATATTAACGGATGCTACACCGTTAAGGTGCGGAAGACATTGAGTGAAATGCTTCAGGAAACTTAAGTTAAAGACCATTGTTGAAAGTAAATACAAAACCGTGGTTTCTGGTCGCAGACCGCATTTCTAATCTAACCTAACCTAAAGAATTCTATCAGACTTTTTTCGTGGCGCTTTATATTTTATGAAAAATTTAATTGGCAATTATTTTTAATTGGATTAGTATTTAGGATTTTTTATTCAATACAACTCTAGCCAAATACTGTCTTAATCCGAATAACATCACAAGAAGAGTTAATCATGCTTATTTTGCAAATCAATTTGGTATTAAGTTTGTAAAGGAAGTTTACTGTCCGGCGGCCTCTTATCTGCAGATTACTTAAGAAATCCTCAGATAACTTAGTTAATGTAAGAAATTCAATTTTTTTCGCACTTTAACGAGGTAATTTGCTGATTAACTAGTTAATGGGCACTCTAACTGGTTCATACAATTTAACGGTAACATACACAACAATGCAAAAAGTATTAAAACCGTTTTTCGTTAAAGTTCAAAAATTTATTTTTGAATCTTACTGGGTTTGTTTACCAAAGCGTAATACTCGAGATTTTGTCGGAAGCGAAATACGGCACGCTAATAAAACCAGGTACCTACAGGTACGGCCATATTTCAAAGATACTCTTGGCAAGCAGTATTATTTTCGCCTTCGTCATCGGTATAGAAGATGAAAATCCGAGAAAATCCTTCAGGGACGCTAACATTAGCATATTTATTAGTATCATCCCAGCCAAGTTCGCCGGCCGCGGATCTGTTATCAATAATGAGTTGCTGGAATCACAATAAATTTTATATAACTTTCGATTGATACGAGGCTTTTACTGAGCTTCGTTGCCGACCGAAATCGTCTTTGTTCTGTGGATTTGAGAAAAACCAAGTGGTCTATTTGATAAGTAGACCTCTGGCGCCTGTTCACAATTTGAAAATTCGCTGTGTAGGTGTTAATGTTTTGAAAAATCTTTTATTTTGTGAAAATTTCAGGTTCTTAAGCTCAAATAGACAAACATTGCCGAGGAGAAAAATTACTTGAGGTTGTCGATTATTACCTTGTGTAGGTTTACTGGGTAAAAATATTGATTGAAAATTATTGTAAGAGCCGTAGTTTATGATCTTCTTATCTAGCGATATTACCTACAATACTTTATCGTCATATTCTCTACATTACAGATAAAAGATTTTGCGTAATAAGTAGGTTAGTAGGACATCACATTTTTAGATAATACTGATTTATTTGCCTATAATAAATCAATAAAGTTTTTCGAGGGAATACATAATTTAACTTTTTCGAAGGACAGAAAAATTTGTCCTTAGAAACAGAAAATCGGTAAGTAATTGTATTACGACCTTCCCTCGGGACATATTTGAAGTGACATATTAATATAGTACCTAAAATATTACTGAGGCCAGAAGACATTTAATGGGACAGCCGTCGCCCCCGGCGACATCTAGAATCTACGCACGTATCGCTCTGGAAACAGCTGTATTATTTTACATCGGCTTTTGTGACATGTTTATAAAGCAAATGATAATACTATTATTACGAAAACTGAATGTACTGCTTGTAAACTAAACCGATTTGGTGTTCGTAATTTTATGGTTTCAGAACGGCTTAGCGTAAATGCCTTTCATGATATCCAACTCGCTTGCTAAGCGTGGAGATTACGCATACTGTTCTACCACAGTTACGACGATTTTCACAAAACTTTGCTCTACGTTTAACGTTGTTTGTCCTAATGGAAGATTGCTACGTACTGGGCCAACCGTGTGTGATAGAAAGGAATCACCAACACGACGAAGAAGAGTGATGGTTTCTGGGCATCATATCGTATTTCTACGAGAGACGTCTCCGTACTGCTGTGATGAGCTGTGCTATTTTCATGAGTTGAAGCAATCTGTTTTCCCTATCGTAAACTTTCGTTTTCTCTCTTTCACTCGCATTGACAGTGAGCAGTAATTTTCGATAGTTTTCGGCGGTGAAAAGTTTACATCAACTCATGGTAGAGCTACCGATAAGATGATCGAAGAGGCTAAAAACCGTCAGCGAGTAACAAAGACGGGGTTCTGCCGTTTGGCCAAATTATTTTTGGTCAAATTTCACTTCCCAAAAAACGTATGGCACTAGTTTCATTTCCCAAATGAATCTTTAGCAAATTTACATTTCGCATTTTATTCACTTGGTCAAATTATCATTTGGCATATTTTTACTTTGTCAAGTTTTATTTAGTCAAATGTTTATTAAGCAAACGTTTTATTTTGCCAAATATTATATTTCCAAAAAATAGATAGATATTATAGATATTATATTCCCAAAAGGTAGATGCCGGAAATGAGTCTAAACTAGTATACCGGGACTTAGAAAACGTAGACCGTAGGTCACGAGATAGGTGCGAGGAGCATAGCGACGAGCATGTTAGGTTGACATGAACCCAGCGCGCGAGCCGAGCGAGCGAAGCGAGCGTGCCGCGGTAGCGGCCGGCGAAGCGCCAGAAAAAAAACTATTTCAAACTCGATTGGTGGATTTTGTCAACATAATGACAAGCATTTTTGGGTAAAACAAATTAACCGTAACGCCCACTTTCATAAATGTAGGTTTCATAAATGTAGGTAGAGTAAGTGATAAGTATCCACATTTTAATTTTCGGGGTACTTTCGGGATTACGAACTTTCGGGATTTCGAACTTTCAGTCATTTGATAATCGATCTTTCAAGTTTCGGTCTATCGGATATCGACATTTAGGATGTTCGATATTTTGAAAATAGGTGTTTTATGCGTCGATATTTCGGTCGTATGTATTATGAATTTTCGGCATTGTAATGCATACCCATTATGCACTACTCAATCGTATGCCATGCAATATTTTGGGAAAAGTCTGTTTTGCCAAACGATACATTTGACTAAATGAAACTTTGACCAAGTAATTATTTGATAAACAATAATTTGGCAAAAAGAGTTTTGCTAACTGAAAAATTGCGATAAGTTGTGTTGCCAAATGTTTTTTTGCCAAATGAAAATTTGCGTAAAATAGTTTGCGATGTGATATTTTGGGAAACGTTTTTACCCGACTGCAAAGAAAGGGTTATGTTTTTCGCGCGTATCTTGTATGTAACTATGTAAGTATGTTTGTATGTGTGTTTGTATGTAATATTCTTTATTACCTCATATCTTTCAAACGGCTGAATGGATTTCTGTAATTAAGATATCGTTAGATTTGTCTCGTCAGCCCAAGTGTTCTTAAGAAGGTGGCGTTATAAAAAAAACAACATGGCGGCTGTACGGTGCTATTATACGTAGTGGAAAAAAAAATTTTTTTTTAGAATACTACAATATGGGTGTCAAATTAAAGGGCTTTTTATAAGGATTTCAAAAAGGTATATCATTACCGTAATATATAATAACTAAAAAGATATAAATAAAAAAATAAATTTAAAAAATTAAAAAACCCGCCTGCATAAAAAGACAAGTCAACTGAAAAGGTGGAAACAAGATTAAATATTAAAGGCAACATAATAACATGCAGTCGGAGGCATAACATCACTTTCTTTATGCATGCCTCCGACTGCATGTTATTATGTTGCCTTTAATATTGTATAAGCCAATTTAGCTACATGAGGTTGTATGCAAACCGCGGAATATTAAAAACTCTTTTGAGTGTTCCATACGTTTAAAAAGTATGTGAAAAGAAAAGATAAAACAATTGACTATCGTAATGGTCGTCACTGAAAACTGTTGTGCAAAATATTTGTACTGGATAATTTATAATTTCCAAGGATTAAACAATAATATTTGAACCAGCTACCAGCTATCGAAGTGTTTTATTATATATAGAGTTATATATTGGTCCTTTTACGACGGATAATTATTGGACCCAACGTCATATTGTGCGGCGCCATTGGAAAACGCGTTCGTATTTTCTCCCCAACGAAGCAGCAGTGTCGCTTGGCGGAGCCGGCTTGTACCGGAGGGACGTGTGGGAGGATTTTACAGTTTTCCGTCAAAAATATTTGAAGTTTTTTTGATGATCTTCAGTTTGGTGTGAGAGAATGCCACCCGTTATTGTAACCGAAGAGTTCCTACATTGACGGCAGCGGCAGCCGTGCGTGCGTTGCGGTGTCTGAGGAACCTGCCTTCAGTAGAGAGTGGCGGTACGACAACGGGAGTAACCAGCCGGCGGTTAAGAAGCCGGAGGAAGCTTACAGCGAGTATTGTCGGCGACGCGGCCACGGTGACGAGGCGACGACGCCGACGGCGACAATAGTAAGAGTGTAAAGTGTAAAACTGTGAATACTTTTATTTTCAAGCTAACTTTTATTTGAACTTAATTTTGCGTAATTTTAAGTATAACTTTCGTGTGTTTAATAATTTGTGTTTGTAGTTTATTATTTAATTTGTTGATTTTATTGTTTAAAAATGGAGAAATTGATTATTTGCCAGGAAGAATTATACGCGCGGCTAAATAAGGCAAGAGCTACTTTTAAGAAAAGTCCTAAAGCTCGACTAACGAAAGAGTATGTGGAAGGAAAATTGGAATTGTTAGAACAGTTATGGTTAGACTTTTCCGCGGGTCATAAAGAATTGATGCGCTCAGTGCCTTCTTCAGCAGCGTTGGCTGAAACAACTTATGTAAAAAATGACGTGTATGATAAAGGGGAGGAAGTTTATTTTGAGTATAAAATGGAATTAAAATCTATTTTGTCAACATTTGTAAATATTTCTCATAATCAAACCGAAACAGTTCCTACAAATACCATCTCATCTCAAGTAAAACTTCCTCAAATTAATATTCCTTATTTCTCAGGGAAATATTCAGAGTGGAATACTTTCCGTGATTTATTCTGTAGTTTAATCCATAAAAATAATGATTTGGGTAGTGTACAAAAATTGTTGTATTTAAAAGGTTATTTGCAAGGGGAAGCTGAACAGTTGTTAAATAATATTCCTATTACTGATTGTAATTATGAAAGATGCTGGAAATTACTGGAGGAAAGGTACAGTAACAAAAGATATATTTGTAATAATATTTTAAGGAAATTGTTGTCTCAAAGAAACATTGTAAATGAGTCCGCTAGTGGTTTGAAAGAGTTGTTGGATACGACAAATGATTGCTTGTCGTCTCTTTCTAATATCGGTGTTAATACGGAAAGTTGGGATGTACTTATTGTACATATTATTACTTTGAAGTTAGATTTGGAATCGCGGCGGCAATGGGAATTTTTCGCAACTGACAGTAGTTTGGAAAATTTACCTACTTTTAAACAGTTTGAGCAATTTCTTCGGAACCGTTATCGTGCTCTTGAATTTTTAGAATCCGGGACTAAACCTGTGACTAAAACTAATATGCCTGAAATTCCTATGCCTGATGTAAATAACGATCAAATAAAATGTATGCATATATCAAAGGTGATTTGTCAGTTTTGTTCAGAAGAACATAAACTTAATTTTTGTAAAGGTTTTAAGAATGAGTCTGTAGACTCGCGGCGTAATTTTGTGTTATCTAATAGTGTATGTTTTTGTTGTTTAGGCAGTAATCACACTGCCAAAAGTTGTAAAAGTAATTATAGATGTCGTATTTGCAGAAAACGTCATCACGTTCTTTTGCACCCTACTGGGAATGGTAGGGAGGGTAGTGTCTCCTCTAAGGAGAAGGTTACAATTAATGATACCGTGTCTGTTAATAATAATTTGAAACCGGGTACTTCCTTGTCAAATGCTGGTGATGCTGGGGCAGTGCCTGTCGTTTCTTGTATTTCGACAAGGCAAACAAAGTATAATCAGGTGTTACTTCCGACTGCGATAGTAAACACCATGTCGAAAGGTGGTCAAATGTATGCTATGCGTTCGTTGCTGGATCAGGGATCCCAATCATCTTTTGTGACGGAATCCGTGGTTCAACATTTGGGTCTTAAAAGGACTCCAGTTCGAAGTGAAATTATTGGTGCAGGTGGCGAGAATGGACTTGTGTCCAAGGCTGTTGTAGATATTAATATCTCGTCACGTTTGGATCCAAATTGTATTATAAATGTAAAAGCTTATGTATTAAAATCTATTACAAAGTTGTTGCCTACAAATGTAATAGCGGCTGTGGAATGGCCGGAGATGTCAGAGCTCGTTCTCGCCGATCCTGGATATTACACGGCGAACAGAGTCGATATGTTGCTAGGGTCTGAAGTGTACAGTCAGATCATACAAGAAGGGGTTAAGAAGGGGCCACATGGGTCGCTCCTTGCTCAGTGCACGTCGTTGGGCTGGATACTGTCTGGTGTAGTTGATTCGTGCAGTAGGCCTTCTGAAAGAATGAATGTTATGCATTGTCAAGTTAAGGGAAATGAGTTTTTGAAAGGTTTCAGGAGTTGAAAGATGATGTGGTGCCACGAAGTTCGTCTCCGTTAGAACTGGTTAAATTGGAATGCGTTTCTTGATGTTGTGTTGTGAGTAGATGGTGTTGTATGTCAGGAATTAAGTATGAAACTTGTAGTTTTGGGTGTTAGAATATGTAGGAGGTGGGCCTCAGTGGTGCTGTCAGTATTTGACAAGGTTTTACAAGCGCTATCGATAATTGGCGAGGTACTAGCAGGATAACTTACCTGCTGGATGTTGTTAAGTTTTATATTTTGTGTTTAGTTCACCTTATTTAATTGTGTCATGGTGGGCGATAGTGTATAGCATATTAAGTAATTTTTGAAGGACAAAGCTCAGTTTGTCCTTGGTGGGCGATGTGTATAAGCCAATTTAGCTACATGAGGTTGTATGCAAACCGCGGAATATTAAAAACTCTTTTGAGTGTTCCATACGTTTAAAAAGTATGTGAAAAGAAAAGATAAAACAATTGACTATCGTAATGGTCGTCACTGAAAACTGTTGTGCAAAATATTTGTACTGGATAATTTATAATTTCCAAGGATTAAACAATAATATTTGAACCAGCTACCAGCTATCGAAGTGTTTTATTATATATAGAGTTATATAAATATTTAATCTTGTTTCCACCTTTTCAGTTGACTTGTCTTTTTATGCAGGCGGGTTTTTTAATTTTTTAAATTTATTTTTTGCCCATACATTAGTAATCCAACAAAGACGCATAAAATAGAGTTGTCTTGTTAGAAATCAATTTACTGCTTTTATTGGTTTGACTCCTAGTTCAAGTGACAAGACTTGAAATCTAAATAAGACTAAAGAGGAATTAATGCTTTTTCTGCAGGCGTTTTATTGTAAAAAGCTTAAAGTTAAATAGACTAATAAGATTGAATAACCTAAATGTTTTATTTTGATTTTATACTTACTTATAAAAGATTTTGAGGTGTTTATTGAACCCCATTAAAATCATTCATGTAAACAACTTTTACAGATGGCGCATTATTTACTAAAAGTAATTGAATTAAAATTGATTAAAACTTTATAAATAATACAAGTATTAGTAAGAAAAGTCAGTGCCTGTAAGTCGTATCTCAAAAAAATTCAGTTAATCTCAAGAGAAATGTTAGTAGGTACTATCTCCCTTTGCACTACTTTTAAGCCGTTTAAACTTCTTAAAAGCTAAATTTAAAAACTTAACATAGAGAATTTCGCTGCAGTTATACTTCTCTGATAAAGTTTCTGATCCTCACTCGATATTATGCAAATGTAATGAGGCGCTATCCTTTCTTCTTAGAGGAGCTATCGCTTACAGAATCCTCCCTTAAAATATATTGTGCTTGCTTGGATATTTTTTTCTAAAATATTTGAAAATTTCGCAATGACTTTGAAATTCGAGTTTTTTCGAATAATAAACTCATTATTTAAAACTTTGTTTTTAATGTCAAAATTTGTTAATTTGTAATTCAATTAATTTGTTTATTTGTAATCTAAACTACCATCTAAGCAGACGTAAAAATTTAAAGCTGCGGAATTTTTATCTTCCAAGTGTTTTCAGGTACCTATGGTAGTAAGTGTTATTTAGATCAGTCTCGATCTAGCGAAGGCCGCGGGAAGCCGCTGGATGCTGACAACAGAACCGATCCAATTGGATATTATCTTTGGGGGAGGCCTATACCCAGCCTAGCCAGGCCCATACCATCAGTGGGCGTTGTGCAGCTAACATAAAGAATCTCAATTTTTTCTGGTAGTATTTAACCGAACGTTATTAAATTCAAATGAAGGGTATCAAAAATACTGACTATAGCGTACTGAAATACTATGTGGGCGACAGACTGAGGGCCACTGCAATTGAAAATGGGTGACTTTAAAATTTAAATCTGAGTTGCTTGATTATCTAGAACGATCAGTAGGTACGGCGGCACTTTCACATTTGGAACAAAATGGATGATGTCCTTTCTATTTTGATGACAACTTAACGGAACCATAATATTAAAATTTTAGGGTACTTATTTGAAAGTGTATTTTTTTAACCTAACCTAATAACCTTATTATATTTTCTCAAATCCATTACACAGTAACTTAGTATTTTTGTCACTCATTTAGAGTTTTCACTGTTAACTTAGATATTTATTTCCCAAATATAGCTGCTCGTAAACGTACTTTTTTCACAATCACAGTTTGACGCCCGTTAAGTTATTTTGTCGCAAACATAATTAAACGATATTATATTTTGCCGCCTGATTGATAATTCTCAATTTATTTCTAAACATAAGTAATGTATAGTTACTTTTCTCATGCACCACTTTAATAATAATAATAAGACTTTTATTTCAGACTTTTGGTCCATAACGTGTTAGTAACAATTTTAATCTTAAAAACTAGTGTTAGTAGATACATTTAATGTAGGTAATTTTAAAAATATTATAGCCGGGTGTGTAGCTGCACCCAATGACACAATAATGGGGAGTCCCATCGATCTACAAACACATTCAGCATTCCGTTGGCGGCGCCGCGGAGGCGGGCTAGCATGGAGGCGCTCCTTTTTCTCATAATAGCATAGAAGTCATCTGTGTGAGCCTCCGCAAACATCCCTGAGGCACTACAACGCCACGGCAGCCCCAACAGAACCCTGAATGCGTTGTTATACTGGACCCGCAGATCGCTGTATGCCCGCCGCGTGTAGTCGGCCCAAAGGCTGCAGGTGTAAAACGACTGGCAGTATGCTTTAAAAAGCGTAATTTTGACTGATTTCGTACACCTTGCAAACCTTCGAGCTAACATGTTACAGCGGACAGCCAGCGATCTACGTTCCCTTTCTATGTCACAGTTATCTGTCAAATCGTCTGTGACCCAGTGGCCCAAATACTTGAACTTATCTACCCTGTGCAGAGGCGTGCCACATAGTAAAACTTCCGGTATATCACTGTAGCTCTTCGAACCTGATTTAAAAATCATAACCTCACTTTTCTTGACATTGTATTTGAGCCCATGGGCCACCGCATATGATTCACATATTGCCAAAAGCTTCTTAAGAGCGCCGATCGATGGGCTCAGCAGCACCATATCATCGGCATAGCTGATGTTGTTCATACAGACACCGTCAATATGACATCCAATATTGGTGCTACTGAGCTCACCGATCAGTCGGTTCATGTACAGATTGAAGAGCCGGGGCGAGGTCAACCCCCCCTGCCTCACCCCGCACTCCAACCTATACATGTCCGAGTGTTCTCCCGCCCATCTTACGCTATTATTTTGATTAGAATACCAATACCTAAACATTGATATAATCTCAGGAGGTAACGTGGTGTCCTGACAAAGCTTATGCCACAGAATATCATAAGATACTAGGTCGAATGCCTTTGACAAGTCCAAAAAACATGCAAAGACCGGTGTTTTCCGTGCAGTATAATACTGTACAGTCTGCTTGAGGCACAGTATGGCACTCTCCGTCGACAGCCCGGGCCGGAACCCAAACTGCGCGTCATGAAGTTCGAGGTGTTTAGCCAGCTGTTTATCAAGCAGACTGTCCAGCACTTTAGCAACCACCGTGGCCAGAGATATGGGTCTGTAATTGGACATGTCAGAGGCATCCCCAGTCTTATTTTTAATAATAGGTACGACTACAGTCTGCATCAACTTCTGTGGTAAGTATCCATGACTAAGGCATAAGTTATAAAATAAAGCGAGGACCCGTGGCAAATGTGGTCCCGCATGCTGAAGGTGCTCGATACTGAGGCCATCGTGCCCAGGAGACTTACCTCTCACCATGCTTTTAATGACAGAAGCGACTTCTTTGGCTGTGAATATAGTTGTAATCTCCCCGGCACTGAACCCAGCATCCAGCACCCGCTGCAGGCTCGGTAAGGGCGATTCGACCTTAAAATGCCGCTGAAATAAATTGGCAATGGCCTTGGGCTCATTTAAACCACCCACGCTCACAGGTAGACTCGACTTTGCATTAATCTTATTTGTTAATTTCCAAAATTTACCAAATTTCTTTTCTGAGTGACTTTGTGCTAGCATATCCATTTTTATTTGCTGTTCATTGTTTATACAATATTTTAATTTAGCTTTAAATGTTTTTCTGGTACTACACATTTTATTGTACACATCTCCGTATATAGGTTTACCATACGAAAGCCATTCTTGGTACCAAAGTCGAGCCTCTCTGTGAGCTGCCTGAACATGTTTATTCCAACCCGTCACATATTTGTGTCTTCGCACTTTAGCACACCCCACAGATGTAGATTGTGCACCCTCCCTAAGAATACATACTAGGTTTTTATACATCTCGTCTAACAACAGAAAATGACTGTGATTATTACACATCTTAAATGAACATTCTGTGCATTCGGTAGGAAAGTCAATTAACTTTAATTTGGAATGACAAAATTCTAAAAATTTATTTGTTTGTATACTGTCTCTTTCGCCCCATTTCACCCCGTCACAAGAGGTATTGGATAGACATGGGCGCCGCGTTGAAAAATTGCGGCGGCGGCGAACTGGCAATTTTAGGTCGGCGGCGGCGCGGCGCCGGCGGCGTGGATTTTTTTTAAAGCTTACTCGACAGTATAGTTATAATGACTTCAATAGACGCTACATGTTACAATTTAACACTTTACGTTTATTAGAACTTTGGAAGATGCAGTAAAGCTCAAGACTTCGGACCAGAACCAAGCTTACCCGATTTAAATAGTTAGTTATAGATGTTAGTTTGTACGGCTTTCAAGCGACCATACAGTAACAAGGCTGCTGCCTTGTTGGGCCCTGCTGGGCATGGCAAAATGACAAAAAAAAACTTTCGAAAACGAGCGGAATACTAATGCTTAAAGCCCTCCAGACAATTCCATCATTCGGGAAGAAATCAAGAGGGTAGAAGGCCTAAGGCGACAGGTCAGGCGACTCTGTTGGTCATAAAGGGCAATAAATGGGCTCATAAAGGGCACTCATTAAGAACTATAGATCGCATTCCGTTCTACCGAAGCCATATTTACAATTTGATTACAAGGGTTATTACTATTACACATCGTCTCACGTGCGGCTTTGATGACTTCCAAGTTTCAACTTCCAGCAGCTTCAACTTCCAACAGTTCCAAGTTACAGCCAACTTTTCTAAAAAAGCCGAGTTTCGAAAAGCTTTGGCTATTGCATATAGACCATAACCATATGCGGCAGGTTGTTCTTAGAAATTGATCGGAAAGATTAGTAAATCCCTCATTTGCTCCCGAAAGCCAGCAGGCAATGCGTTTGGAAAGCACTACTGAGATATTTGAGCACAACAGTTTGCCGATAAAGGGTTTTTGTAGCTGAGACCTTGGAAAACCTGTACCTGCCTGCACAGGTTTCCGCTGACTTAGGGTCTTCCACGTGTCCCTGGACACACTTTGCCTTCCCGGACGGAAGGACGGATTTGGCGGGCTTATCTGCTGTGGGTAGTGTAGGCAATGGTCCCTGTCGTGGCGTCCAGCCTCCTTCGACTGACTAATGAGTCTAATGACTGACAGACCTATGACAGATGATGACATGGATCATATGCCGGAGGTAGGGATGGATGACGATCGACAAACGGAACGGACGGAACTGGTCCTGAAGACTTGCTGAAGACGACCAGGACCGACCCGCAGACCGACGACTGCGTCGACGAAATAGTCTCCATGACTCCACCAGTTGGCAATGATGGTATGGCTCACACTATGGTGAGTCCCACTGACTCCCAGCCATCTCCTGTGGTCGGGACATGCTTAACACATTTTCCAGTCGTAAAAAAGGTTTACGACCTAGGCTACCTGGCTACCTACTTACAGGACTGGCGAGAATCTGCCACTTTGATCAGCGTTCGAAGACTATGAAAGCCTTCGCTTCGATCGAGGCCTGGGCTGTGCTGCAGCTTCTCCAATGGTGCCAATACCAGAAACGAAGTGCTGTATTGAGGAATACTTATAATATTTAAAAAAAAAACCGACCAAGTGCGAGTCGGACTCGCGCACGAAGGGTTCCGTACCAAAATACAGCAAAAAAAACACGTTTGTTGTATGGGAGCCCCCTTAAATATTTATTGTATTCTGTTTTTAGTATTTGTTGTTATAGTGGCAACAGAAATACATCATCTGTGAAAATTTCAACAGCTGTCTGGCTATCACGCTTCAGTGGCAGACAGACAGTCTGTCTGTCTGCCACTGAGATAGACGGACAGCGCAGTCTTAGTAATAGGGTCCCGTTTTTACCCTTTGGATACGGAACCCTAAAAACACTATGTCGGTTTAAATTCGAAACCAGCGTTCAAATCCCATACTATCGCAGGAAAGAGTGAGACAAGGAGATGTTATTTCTCTTGACTGGAAAAGAACAAACATACAGTGAAGTACTATGTGCAACAGCGTTCCTTAACCATTTAGCAACAAAATTCGTGAGCGCGCGTATCACCCCTGCACGAACTAAACGTATGTTGTGACGGCGCGGCGTGCGAGCTATTTTGATCTTACGAGTGTTGCCCATGGTACCTAGCACGACACCTTCTTCGGTTTGCCGATGATTAAGTTCTTGTGGCTGAGATCTTGGAAGACCGGAATACAACGCTTAAAATATGTCAGTTGTGCTTTCCAAGAAACTTCTCTTTAACTACCAGATAATATTGGGAACACAACCGAAGTTAATGAATGATCATTATTTCGTAATGTCGTTAAATAGGACTGACATAGTCCAGTTCGAGAAAAAAGATCTTTGTGGAATACCTACAGCTTGTATTCGCAGCATTTGGTAAGCTACAAAAATGACGAGTCGCCAAAAACTGACATAAATAGTAAAACTTTCGCCGACAAATCTGTTTTGGCCACAAAATCCACGCCGCGCGGCAAGGGCGGCGGCGGCGGCGGCGCGCTTGTGGTTCAAGGCGGCGCCACGCCAGCGCGGCGCCCATGTCTAATTGGATAATAATAATTTGGGGTTAATTACAGAAATGTCACATTCAAAAATAACAGGCAAATGATCAGATGCATAAACATCATATAAAACTGACGCATTTAAAAACAGTGTTCTCGCTGCACTTGTTACTAGACAGTGGTCTAGCCACCGCCGTGACCCGCTAGCTTGACAAACGAATGTGTACCTACGTATCACTAGGTAATAGTTCAGTGTCAGTGTTGGGCAAAATGTAATTAACTACAAATTAACAATTACAATTACAAATTGTAATTGTAATTGAGTAATTGTAATTACAAACTAATGTAATTCAGTGTCAATACAATACCACGACTGCTCGGCGCACGTACTCAGCAACTCCTTTGAAAATCGTTCTCCAGGATGTGCGTTAAAGTCACCTAACACGACAACCGACTCCACCCCCGCTTTACCAACTTTACCAACCCAAATTGTCTTTATTGCGCTAGTTTTATCGTTTTTTTTTATTATTTTCTAACTCCTCTTCGGGCACCATGTGGAACGGTGCAAGCTTATAGCGGAAATTATGATAAGAGCTAAAGTTCTGTTTCGCTTGGGTCGTGAAATCTCATTTCAGTGCGATTTCGAATCGAACTCGTGAAATATCTACTTTGAAATAGTTCCGAGCGGTTCAGGAAACGACAGTTTGACCCAACTACGTCAGATGCTGGTATAATCCTTCGATGGATATCAATTCGATTCTATTGCCTTTGCCATGTGGGTAGGTACCTATTATTTGAAGAGTCGTAATTTCTGATAAGTTAGAAGTAAGATAGTCTGAGATGCGCTTAGGTCTTTCTTTCGGTATTACTGAAACAGTTGCTTATTTGTTTACAGTGTTTCCCAACCTGTGGTCCGCGGACCCCTGGGGGTACGCGAGTATGTATGGGGGTCCGCGGTGTCATCTGTGGACCATACATAATATTTTGTATCTGTAATAACTAAAATAAATACCTAAACCGAATTTTTTTGCTGTTTATTTTTTTAAGGGGGTCCGTGAAAACTGTGCTTGATTTCCTAGGGGTCCGTGGCTGAAAAAGATTGGGAAACGCTGTTTTAAACCGTAAACGCAAGAAATTTCGTGGGCTTCATCTCACTCACTTGACGTTAAGTGACGACTGCAGGTGGAAGTGCACTTCACATGGATTTCTCAACTATTAAGGAACTACAAGACTGTATATAATATAATAAATTATTATTAATAATGTACCTACTTTATTTGTTTGTTACGTCTTCCTTCACGTATAATCTACTCAACTGATCATCATGATTTTTGTATACACGTTGTTCGATGGAGCCCATCAATGGACAATTCATGATTATCTTCAATTCATTGTTTCGGTTTCAGGTAATTCAGAAATTACGTTTACTTTAAAAAAATAACAAAATTATTTGGATTTTTTTTTTGAAAAATACCAGTGGGTAATACCAGTGGGTCCACGGGTTATTAGGGGAAGATGAAGATCACTAGTCTAGGGGGTTGCATTGCATGCTTAGATTCTTAAATTAGATATTAGACTTACGTACATAGAATTACGTACATAGAAATTAGACATTACGTACGATACAAATTAGTAGTTTTCTGCAACTATAGTTATGACCCGTTATGTTTTCACTGTCTAAACTAGAAATCTGCATTTACATTTGAATTTTGAATTAAAGATTTAAATTAAATGGCCCGTGTTATTGTACTGTTAAGCCCCTAATCTAATCAAACCAATTTTGAGCCCGTGCCAAGTTTGAACTAATTGCAACACAAATAGTTAATTGTCACCAAATTATAAATACAGATTGCGGATTATTGTGAGTTTAACATGTCTTTTTCACGTAGTGGTTTAAGTAAAAACCATTTTAATTTTATTTCGAATCTATTTTAATTTAGTGTATGATGCAGCCGTATTAATGTATTTTGAAATGGTTTTAAAATGGGTGAAATTAGCTAGGGTTTCCTAGGATGACGGTGCCATCATATTAAGGCCGGCATTTAGCGGCGTAGAACGTTGTCTATGTAAACAATACGGCGCGGTTTCTGACGTTACGGTGTCGTCATATTGTTTACATATACAACATTATACACGCTATATTACGGCCGTAATATGACGGCACCGTCATTCTAGGAAACCCTAGCTTTACACAAGACTTTAAAGAGAGATTACACGATCATTCAGATAGACACTAGAGTGATACAGGGCTGCCATCGGTACTATTTTTAAAGAAATTCTAAAAATAAATCGTAAAAATGGCAGCCCTGTATTAGTCTTATGTCAGTCTGCATGATCGTGTAATCCCTCTCGGCTCTCATATAAAGACTAGAAGTCTAGTCATAAGACTAGACTTCTAGTCTTTATATGAGATGATGAGAGATATAGTCTTTATATCATAAGATGTTTATCAGCAGTTCCTAGTTTTAGGGCTTTGTTATCTCACTTCGGTTTCCGTCAAACGCAATCGATTCCACATACCTTTTGTCCGTATGTCTGTATCATTGTGGCAGAGGTCGTATGCAAATATAATTGCGGGCCCGCACCGTGCAGAGGCGCATTAGGGCGCTTTGTGCGGGCCCGCTCGGTCCATTTCACGCAGCTCGCCAAATTAGCCGTTTCAGTCCAGTGTTGGCACACTTATGCCGTTACTGTGATTCAATAGCTGCCTGTATCCGATATAATGGCGGAGCAAATGACGAGTTATTTTCACTTTTTAAGATACGGGTCATAAATAGACTAGACGTAGGAAAATTTCTGACAACACTAGCAGACCCGCAATCTGCGGTGTTTAAAGAACTTTTATTAATTTGTTTCTGTATCACTGACCCAAGTGTTCCCTTATATTGATGATTGTTAAGTTATTTACCTATACATAAGGGTATGATGAGGCTGACATACCTAAAATAGGTAAAAGCCTTAAATAAAAATAGATAAAAAAGATGCGGGTAAATAAACATGACCATTTGTTACCTGTCATGACAATTTTATATCCATTGTACCAAACAATTTGAAAGTAGAACAAACTACTTACTCATAGCTACACCGCAATGTAAACTAAATTGTCATGACAATTGATAAAGTTATTAAATGGGAAAAAACTAGTATTTTTTTTATTTTCTTATTGTTTTATAACTTCCCGACAGTCGAGTTAGTTTCATATTATTTTTATCTTTATTTCACATTTTGTATTTAATATCTAGTGGCGAGGGGTGAAATTAAGGCGAAGGTAAGCCGCTCTACAAAAATGGTGAAAAATGTTATGATCTGCATAGTGGATTCAGTGAGGTGGGATTTCCAAAGGTAAGCCGATGGGAATCGGTTTGTATGGACCCTTCGCCACTGACAGCTATAGGATTTTGAGCTAACTATTAGCATAGTACTTGGACGAATTAACCACTGGACACGTAACGTAAGAAAAATGTATGAAATCACGTTCGACCAATTTTTGCGGGGTGAGGGGGGATTAACTTGTCAAATAATGACAATATTATAGGGTGATTTAGCCGGTTTCCGGCCATAATTGCCGCCCAAATATTATGGATTGTGAAACTCATATATTAGTTCTCGGCCAGGCGGCCGAAAAGCAAATGACCTCCCAAAAATGCATTTAGTTACCCGGCCATCAAATTTAAATGTATCACACCGAAAACTTTACGCGTTTAAGTTAAACAGTACTAAAACTAATTTACCATACTCACACTCAATTGCAAGAAGCTTCACTTTAAATCTTCTTTAGCTAATGCCACTTTATAGCTAATGAAATCATTAAAATATTGATTTCATTAGTTTGTTGCATCAAACTACTTTAGGCTAAAAACTTTAACTAATGAGAGCCCTAAACATTGTTGCCAATAATAAAGTTAAAAAATGACCAAAGAAACATTTCTAGATTGCCCGCTATTTTTTTTGCTGAACAATACGGAGCATTTTGCCCATTTTTGTACCAATGTTTCGCCACGAGCTCTAGCATCACACTGACAACGCGATATCGTTTACTGAGGCTATCGGTCACAGTAAGTGGCTGAGGGGTAAAGGCGAATATGGCTGTCATTTCGCGTCCAGTGGCAGGCTAGGCGCACTCCGCGCTTTAGGTACGAAGCTACAAGTAGCCGGCGGGTCCGTCCGGACGGACTAATTACAGAGGCTGCCGCGTGCCGGCTGGGTCGCACGTTAGCAGTTTGATTTCTATACTCACTCGCATACTACCGCATTTGCGTATTGTCGCGTCGTTTGTTCGCACATTTATTATATTTAACCAAAATGAAGGCATATTGCATCGCAATGGAATGCCTTAATAGTAATAAAAAGGATGCGAACCTCACGTTTTTCACACTTCCAAAAGTTCCAAACGACATCGAAACGTAAGAAGTGCTTATCTAACTACTACCTAGTTAGTATTTAGTATCCGGTACTTACTTCTCTTATTTGCTAAACAATCTTCACCCAACTATTTATTGAAATAATAATTAATAGATTACGTAGGTACGTACCTACTTCCTTTCGAAATAAAGTAAATTATTAATGACAATTCGATTTCGTAAGAAAGCAAATTGCCTCAAAGTCAGCATGTATGTCTAATGTGGCGTTGACTGTATCTAGACTAGGGTTTTTTGAAACGTGTTTAAGTACACATTTTATTTCACAAACACATAACATGTAATAAAGTAAGTACCTATTATTTCATTATTACTTAAAAGAAGAAACCCTGAAGTCGTTAGAAGAATAAGAGCTACGCGATAGAAAGAGAGGCAACTTCTAGGTGAATATAACTGTAGGTATGGGAGCGGTGTGCGACCTGAATTGCATCTTATCGTGTCTGGGATAGAGTCGCTATTTATTTAAATGACTTTGCGGAGTGGATCTTCTGTACTTGTACTATTATGTATTCTGTGCCAGTGGTTGATTCGTCCAAGGCATAGTAGAATGCTGTTCGACTCCGAACTGAATCTCTGAACATGTCAAACAATAAGGTAAAATAAATGTTGTAAGAATTAAACATTTTAGTTTGCTGATTTATTCTTGCATTCATCATTATGATTATCCATTCTGAATTCCTTAGCTTGAAATATGATGCCTCAAGAGCGCTCATTTATAAGGCTCCTTAAGCAATGAGACCAGCTTAAATTAACGGGGCAGAAGCGAGAGCTTGCTGCACTGACCCTATTTAATGCTACTTAACCCTCCAGGCAAAATGGAGAGCGTAGGTGTTTATTAATGCCCTTTTAATTGAAGGAAAGAGAACCTTTTACTGAACCCATTTAACGTAGGTTATATTTAACAATATCGCAAAAGAAGTTTTATGTCCAATTTTAACAATAAATACCTATGTATTTTGTTTACACAATTTAATATACTTATTCTTAATTGATGATTATGCAATGTGTAATATGGTCGAATATGGTAGATAGGTACCATCAAATTGATCAACTTTTACTATGGCACATGGGACCGAAGAGTTGGTTGGTTGGTTGGAGTTAGAGTGGGGTATTTTTGTTATACGTTGTAGGGTACTTTTTATACGAAATCGACATTAGATTTTTTGTTATACTTAGTTTGAGAATACCTAAAAATGTTAAAGGGAAATTATATAACTCGAGATATCGACTTACTCAAACATAGTCGCTCCCTTAATTATCCAAAGGAAATTATTGGTGACAAAACTATCGTTTACTTTGAAAATTAATGAAATTGTAACATTAAACGTTCACACAAAATTACTCGTTAATATTTCACTAGGTAATTAAATTAGTTTTCTAGCTATGTTAATTGTTATATAGAATCAACTGTTTTAATAATTTCAATTACGTAAAGTGGAACTATTTGGGATTTGCGGTGCTATTTGGGACCTACAAAATTCGCGTTTGGATATCATATTATCATGTTTTTTTTTAATAAATGAAGATACACTCATTTTTTTACCATTTTTGGCAAAGCAGTATGAATACTCTAGAGATTCGAAGCAGTATCCGAAATCCCAAATAACCCTAGTATCCCAAATATCCCCATTTTTCCGGTATCTAAATTCTAATGAGGCCTATACGCTTACCCAATATCCGCTATGGAAAAAAAGTTTATCAATTTCATAAGTAATTAATTATCCTTACTTAAATTTGTTTCTATGACCTTAAAAGAAACCCTGAAATATACTTTTTTACTTGGCAATAATTACATACAACCTCATTTATTGCAGGGATTTTTCAAAGTGTTCGTAGATTTAGGTATAAGTACATAAAAGTTTTGTAGTATATATGATTCGCATTTCAATTAAAAAAAGAAAGACCTTCAAAAACTTGCAAGTAAAAACAAAAACAGCTTTAATATTAACCAGCTTTAAAAAGCAAGAAATAATATTCGAATCATAATTATTAAGTATCAATAAGATAATTTCAAATTTAAAAATCGTCTAATGTATTGGGGTGGGGCTGGAAGACGTTTTCTTTTTTTCAATTCAAAATATTATTATGTCGAGTGAAATCGTGAAATTATACTCAACGAGTGTGAAACGTTTGTTTGAATTGTACTTTATCCGATTAGTTTCAGCTTGGAATCAATCCGATAGATAGGCAATGGAAACACTCTTCATAAGATTCGTTCTTCGCTACAGATACCCATGGAAATTGCCAATTTGCTGTTTATACAAAAACCATGAAAATGACTTTCGTAGCCGTAGCTAAGGAATAGCGGAGGAATAATTATCACAAAGGCTTAGATGTTTTTTTGGTTTTTGTAAAAAGTATTTCAAATTGAAGTAAAAAACTGGCTTACATTTGATACATCCAGATCTAACCTAGTATTGGGTATATTGATTTCGATTTTAAAACTGCGAAGCCTTAGAGGTAGGTAATTTTTTTGGGCTAGATTTTATCTCAATGTCAACATTAAACGCTCTTTCCAAATGTCTCTAGAAACGTTTGCCGAGGTTCTTTAAAAAATCCCAATAATCTACTTTGAATAGAAATCCTAACAAAATTGAAGAACTGTTAGATTTTCTCAGATCTTCAATAGTATTTTACATTGTGAAATAGACTTGAAAGAAAACGTGTAACCTCATTTTTTAACAAGTTTTTGAAAAATGAGCTTATGTTCGAACAGCTGATCGAGTTTTGTATGAAAAGTCGATTTTTAACACGTTTTTATTAGGTTGCTTTCTCGTTTGTGTGTTTGTTTGTTTCTCCACAAAGTTTGCGAACGATTTTATATTAGCTTCCCGATGAGCTAGAGACTTGAAACTTTGAACATAGGTCAGAACTAGAAGGCAATTCAATATTATGGTGTCATTGAGCTGATCTGATGATGAAGCCGGAAGAAGGCCACAGGAACTCTATGATGAAACCATACAACCCCATCGTGGTTGGATTCATTAGAATCGTCTTGACGAGTACTATAATGGAAGACGAAGTCCAGGGTCTGATGATGAAGCTGGAAGGCCATGCCATAGGAACTCAATATTGGAATTGGAACCATGCAACCCCATCAAATTTGGGCTCGTTTGAATCGTCTTGACGAGTTCTTTGTTGGGAAATAGTTTCCAGGGTCTGATGATGGAGCCGGAAGAAGGACACAGGAACTCTTTAATAAAACTAGGCTATCCCATCGAGATTGGGCTCGTTTGAATTATCTTGACGAGTACTTTATTAGGAAATAGTTTCCGAGGATCTGATGATGGAGCCGGAGGAAGGCCATAGGAACTCTATAATAAAACCATGCAACTCCATCGAGTTTGGGCTCATTTGAATCATCTTGACGAGTTCTTTGTTGGGAAATAGTTTCCAGGGTCTGATGATGGAGCCGGAAGAAGGACACAGGAACTCTTTAATAAAACCATGTTACCCCATCGAGTTTGGACGCATTTGAATCGTCTTGACGAGTACTTTATTGGGAAATAGTTTCCAGGGTCTGATGATGGAGCCGGAAGAAGGCCACTGAAGGTTTTATTAGAGAGTCCCCTCTGTAATAAAACCATGCAACCCCATCGAGTTTGTGCTCGTTTGAATCGTCTTGACGAGTGCTCCGATAGAAGTTGAATCGTCTTGACGAGTGCTCCGATAGGAGATGGTATATTTTTGGTTCGGCTCGTTAACTATAAAAAGCAGAAAATAAAAATTAACTGAAAAAAAAACTTTTTTAAAAACATTTTTTTAAAACGGACTAAATTATTACAACAAAAAATCGGACTAAAAAAATTAAAACGGTCTAGTAAAAACAGACTAAAAAGTAAAAAATAAATTCTTCTGTAATTATTTATAACACTATAATATTTATACCTACAGAAAATTTAAACCTAAAAACGTGGGGCGCATGCTAAAGACTACATGGACGATAAATTTTATAAAATGCGCCCCACGTTTTTAGGTTTAAATTTTCTGTAGGTATAAATATTATAGTGTTATAAATATTTACAGAAGAATTTATTTTTTTCTTTTTAGTCTGTTTTTACTATAGACCGTTTTAATTTTTTTAGTCCGATATTTTGTTGCAATAATTTAGTCCGTTTTAAAAACGTGTTTTTAAAAAAGTTTTTTTTTGTCTATTTTTGGAAAAGTCGTAAAACCAATGTAGTTGTATACGATGTTACTAATCTACTCCTGAGATGTTGTTAGTGTTTTATAAATAACCCTGTACCTATAGCTGTGATAGAAATGTGCAATGTAATTTGACTACCATTATGCCGAATTTAAACAATAACTGTGTGGAATGTGTATCCAACTATCCAGGTATATTCGTTGTCTGAGTGTCACGGGAATAGTTGAAACTGTTTGGATACAGTCAAGGGTAATATTGCTGGAGTGCAACCGGCAAATGGAGATACGTAATTAATGCAACTATTCACATACCAAAATAGTGAGCATCTAATCTGAGCGCTTAACTCCCCTTTATTATAACCATTTGCAGTTACGAACATGTTTGTGTTAATCAGTTAAAATAACACGATACGGGAATTTACAACAATTTAGCTGATATGCTAGGTGTTTTGGTACAAATTGCCAACGGTGAATTCAGGTTTTTGGTTTACATTTGTGATATTTAGCTTAGGTTACAAATATGGAATAAGTAAAAAAAATTACTTACCCGTTTCAGTTTTTAAAATATTATTTTCACAACATCAGAAAAACTTATGTTGTCGCTAAATAAAAGATTCTGAAGACGAACTGAGAACCTTCTCCTTGTTTTGAAGTCGGTTAAAAATAAAGAGAATTAACGAGGATTGGGGTTGTCATAAATCTTCTATTGTGCAATGTCTGAAATGCTAACTTCACTCTCAATGGAGGTTTTATGCCAATAATTGGTAAAATTTACTTTTAAAGTAGGTAAGTAAGTAAGATATTTTGAATTCTCGAAAAATTGGATCGTAAACATTACTTTAGATATATCCACTAAAGCTACTTAGCCTGGCATCAGATCAATGTGTGCTTTTGCTATGTCGTATAACACTTATTTACTATTTCAAATATGCGAGTCTGTAAATTCGCTTTAACGACTGGAGTTTCTTCAGAAATCTTTGCCAAAACTAATACTCAAAATACGAAAACAAACTCCGCATAATTAAAACAATAAAAACATCAGATTGTATCAACAAACGTACCAAAAACGGTTTAATTAATACTTAACTCGCTTCATTCAATAAATACAGCACTAAAAGCGTTAAATTACCTCGAAAAATTAAAAGCATTTCGGGGCTTTATCCAGTTTAAAGCGGGCAAGTGTTAGGTAAATATTTAGCGAAACCTTGTATTACAGAGGGTTTTTGCTGTATGACGGCAACCCTTTGTCTTGGGCTTAGAGGGACTGCCCTCTTATCATCACGCTTTGTACCCAATGATAAATTATTAGGTGCCTTACCACGGGCACAATCTCGTGTACATGATACTACCTCTAGAGCTAGACCTCTAGATAATTAGGATAGCTCTTACACTGTAGTGGGTGGGTATAGTTAAAGCTTTATTTCTACATAAATATCTATAATTTAAAAAAATATACTGTCCAATAAAGATCTTCTTTTTTGACGGAAAAAGAAACAGGGGGTTTACTCCTGATCCTCCTGATACACGAACGAGAAAAAAATCGAGTAAACGTCAAAACGGTATTAATGGAAACCATGGCAACAGTTTTCAATGTACCAAAATACCAGAGTTTCGATGTTCATTCGCTCCTGACGGCCGCCAAAGTAACATTCGCAAATTTTCTCTATCGCTTCGCATTGAAAACATGTATGCGATTGACATAAGGTTTCGTTAACAATCGAATTTTAAAACGTCAAATCCATACATGTTTCGAAGCGAAGCGATAGCAAAATTTTGCAAATGTTACTTTGGCTAGGGGGGCTGATGTGAACTCGATCTCGTTAATAAATTCCCGTCGAGAGTAGGGGGGCAGATTTGCAAAGCAAAAATAAAAACGTCAAAAACAGATGAAATCATTTGTGTTGTTTTTACAATTACTTATAATCTTCTGATTTTGTCTGATTCTATCATATTCTATGAGGATTTTTTTTATTTAATATCAAACAAACAACTTAAGTCTCTTTATTCTTATGTCACTAGGTTATTAAATATTATATTATTTCATTGCAAATATCAAACAAAAGTAATCTCTTGTTTTATTTGTGTTTAATATTTATTTTCGTAAAACTAATTTAATTTATTATTTTGTATTTTTTAGATGATAATAACGAATTCTTGTTTTTACGCGAGCAAAAGCAAACACAATTTAGGTCTAGCTGCAGGCAGGCTAGGCAGTTTATCATGAAAAGAAAAAACTTTTTTTAAAAGTGGCAGTTATCAGGTGTTATAATAGTTTTCCTGGGGTTATAAGCATGGTACCTACCCTATTCGGCTTTAGGGTTGTTTGTAATAAGTTGTAAATATAATATGGGTTCTTTATATTTTCCAAACAAATCTAATTATATTACATTTTCAGTTACTCCTTCGAAATGTAAAAAATGACATCTAAATTTGCTGTAGATCGTACCCACAGTAAGCATTACTTAATAGAAGGTAGGTAATACCTACTACCCAATGAATTATTAATACTTATTCATCGCTTACTTACGCTTAGTGAATAAACTTCACCTCCTAAGTTGTTTTTGTATTAAATTTATTGCAACGACTTTCCAACAAGTGGTTGTTAGTGTTCGAAGTAAGTATGGACTTAATTTGGTTTCTCCAGAGTCCGTCCTGAAATTTCTAGAATCTAAGCTACACCGTTGCTTAGTTACTGGAGCGTGTAATTAATTTACTTTCAAATTGATCCTAATAGATATACACTCTCGGAAGCTATTGCTGTACAGACAGCAGCACAGCAGATAAATTGTAAATTTTACTCAAACCTTACTGTTTACACTTTAAGGTTTGTAATCGATTGTAGCTTTGACAGCTATGGACAATTTTATGTGCTGTCGAATGTACGATGGCCAGACGAACGCTGACGTATCGCAATGGAGTAAGCGCGATCCAATTTGGAGTCCAAAGCCGATGACATTCCCCTGAGAGGCACAGCTTTATTCATGGAACAAATTTTAACTGGGAAAAAGAGGATTCGATTTTTTTTCTCAAATACCTACATTATTAACGTACAAGTTACAATAAGGGTGAGTAAGGATCTTAAGAACATGGACATAAGAAACCAGTTGTTGTCGTTACACAGTTTTTTTAGTTTTGTCTATGTAAAAAAAAC
This sequence comes from Agriphila tristella, assembly GCA_928269145.1. Lineage (NCBI taxonomy): Eukaryota > Metazoa > Arthropoda > Insecta > Lepidoptera > Crambidae > Agriphila > Agriphila tristella. The sequence continues at coordinate 23,718,963 of OV743440.1, read as the reverse complement.
CGACTTCAAAAACCTGCCTCTAAAAAGCAAGAAATAATATTCAAATCATTAGATACGCATTATCATTGTTATAATAACAACACGTCTATTGAAGTCGGGTGGGGCTGGAGTACAACTTCCTTTTTTTATTCTAAAAGCCCCACCCGACTTCAATAGACGTGTTGTTATTATAACAATGATAATGCGTATCTAATGATTTGAATATTATTTCTTGCTTTTTAGAGGCAGGTTTTTGAAGTCGGTTTTTTGTTTTTTAAAACAATTTTTTATTTTTTTTATTTTTAGTGTAAGTACCTTCTGTATTAGGTATTTATTATAGGTATATTATTGGGTAGAAAAATCGGCTCAGCCAAACGTGAGATATTCGCGGAGAAACATACATTCATACAGGTCAAACTGAGAGAGAACCTTTTTTTTTGAAGTCGGTTAAAAAGACTACATTAAAAGTACCCCTTTCCCAACAAAAAGAAACATCTAATTCGGTTCATAAATAACAAAGTCGTCATGTTAGTTGATGCAAATCATAGTGTTTTCAGGATTTCTCAAAAACTACTGAACCGATTTGAAAAATAAATAAATGGGACCATCTCGCAAGAAAACTCAATCGAACAAAAGAAGAATCATCAAAATCGGTTCATAAATGACGAAGATATGCGCGAACAACGATAAAAAAAAAAAACATACAATCGAATTGAGAACCTCCTCCTTTTTGTGAAGTCGGTTAAAAATTCATTCATTGCGCAGTAGACAAGGCAGTCATAGCAAATTTTAATTGCATCTCGGATCCAAAAATAACTTTATAATAATGATCATCATGATAACATAGGTTTAAGTTAAGTTTCACTAAAAATACCTATGAATACTAGACCGAATGAAATTAACATTATTAATCGTAAAACTTTAATATTTTCAGTCACAACGAAGAAACGCTTGGCTACTAGCTCACACTTTGTTAAGAAATAATGGTGGAAGCACAAATAAGTTAGAATTTTCAAGAAATCCTACTAATATTTTAAACTAGCGGCCGCCCGCGGTTTCACGCACGTGGTTCCCGTTCATGTGGGAATATCGGAATAAAAAGTATCCTATGTTTTAATCTAGGCTATCTACTATCTGTGTGCCAAATTTCAACTTAATCCGTTCAGTAGTTTTTGCGTGATTGAGGAACAAACATCCAAACCCACAAACTTTCACATTTATAATACTAGCGGCCGCCCGCGGTTTCACCCGCGTGGTTCTTGTTCCCGTGGGAATATCGGGATAAAAAGTATTCTATGTTTTAATCTAGGCTATCTACTATCTGTGTGCCAAATTTCAACCAAATCTGTTCAGTAGTTTTTGCGTGATTGAGGAACAAACATCCAAACATCTAAACATCTAAACATCCAAACCCACAAACTTTCACATTTAGTAGGAAGTAGGATTAGGGGGAATATATAAATGCACTTTAAAAATAATGTAACACACTTCAAAATGTTCAGCTTCTAAATTTATTGAATGAACTATAAAAATAATAGTTTCCACTTTAAATATGCTAAGCTTTAAAATTAATACTTTGCACTATACAATTTAATTGCTTAGCTTTAAAATTAATACTTTGCACCTTACAAATTAATTTTTTAGCTTTAGCACTTAGACGTCTAGGTGCGACGACGAGCGGGTGCAGCGAGAGAGGAGCCCAGGAGGAGGTTAGGTTCCATTGTGACCAACAACGCCAGAACCGACCTGATGGCGTATATGCATTATGCCACAAGTTGTTTTCATCTTTCCATCTCATTTTAACAGTGGTCAGTCTGACATGGTTGGACAGAAACTAAATGGTTTCTGAGTTGGGACCAATGGTTGGGACACAGTTAAAGTGCAAACCATTATTTTTGTAGTGATAATATTAAATTACAGATCTATTATTATTTTAAAGTGCAAACCATTATTTTTGTAGTGCTAATATTAAATTATAGGTCTATTATTATTTTAAAGTGCTGATATACAATTTTATAGCTGTTTTCATCAAATTTAAAGTGCTATTAAATACATCCCTAGGATTAGTAGGAAGGAAGTAGGATGTGAAAGTTTGTGGGTTTGGATGTTTGTTCCTCAATCACGCAAAAACTACTGAACGGATTTGGTTGAAATTTGGCAGACAGATAGTAGACAGCCTGGATTAAAACATAGAATATTTTTTATCCCGATATTCCTACGGGAACGGGAACCAAGCGGGTGAAACCGCGGGCGTCCGCTAGTAAGTTATAAAATAGGCACTGAGAAACAGTCAATTCAAGTCAATCGACGTTGTTGTTAGGGCCATAAGTGTTTTATCTATGGTTAGGGCAACTTAGCTTATGTAAGAATTTGTATAATATTTCTAAGCCATGCTTAGATTATCATCTTCAATAAGAAATCAAATATCCAAATTACAGCAATACAGTACAATTTTCTGATAATAATATAATTTAAGATATACGAAGCGAAGCTTTGAAATACAAAGAATAAAAAATGAGCGATTATCCGATCTCTTATCGAATATCTATTCAGAGAAAATGTTTCGGTTTGGGAATGACATAAATATGCAAACAGTTTCCGCTCTGCTCGGGAGGAAAATCAAGTGGGTTTGAGTCCGCACCTAGGGTTGCCAGATGTCATGTTTTTAGAGTTATGTCCGGCCAAATTTATACAAGTCCTGTCCCGTTTTTGTAAGGCTTTGGTCAAGCTCCCCTCCAATTAAGGAAAGAGTAAATCTCAAATCAATAACACTAATACTTAGGTACAAAAGTACAGAAATGAATTTGTCAGGTTTTCAGGACAAAATGTGAATCTGTGTGACTTTTCTATTTTTGGGCCTGGCAACCCTACGCGCCGAGTACCGATAGGGTCACAAAAAGTTGCAAACATCGTTAGCCCACTCGGAATAATATTAAAGGTATACCCTATTTAAAAAGCAAGGGAATGCTTAAATTCACTTGATTTGGAACTATTGAAACTTGTTATATTTTGAATTCAAAATAAAAGAAAGTAGAAAACTGACTTTTCTGCTTTCTATTATTGCTCTAGGGCTAATTCACATTAATTTTATTTTCAATAGTAGGTTATAGTTAAGTTTAATAAGGCCTTATTTTGAAACTAGCGGCCGCCCTCGACTTCGTCTGCGTGGAAAGTTTTTTGACTATTCCTCGGGAACAGTTTCTTTTTCGGGACGAAAGTCCCCTATGTCCTTCTCTGTACCCCTGAAAACGTGTATGCAAAATTTCATGATGATCGGTTCAGTAGTTAAGACGTGAAGGCGTAACAAACAAACAACAAACGGATTTCTGGGCGGCCGAAAGACATAATATATCTATGTGATTGTGGACCACTTTGGTCCAAACACTAAAATTTGGTGGTCCAATCATTTAGTATTGGGCCACCCCGCTTACTATCTCTCAAGTTTACCCAAAGTAAGTCACTAGGTATTTCAACTTATAATTGTTAGGCAATAGTTTAGCTATTTGTACAGGTATAGTACTTGATTTTGTTGTTATAAAGAAAGTAACTCGTCTCAAAGTAGGTGCGAAGCAGTGGCACAATATTATGTTTGTCTTGGTAATACTATTAGATATTCTGTGTCTTGGTGCAGCTTCACCGTGAGGGCGATATAATGATCGCCAGAGCTTCGCAGCTTAAACTGGCGGGAGTTAATAATGTTTGCCATTCGGTATATCGGCTGCCCCATTGTGACGTTAGCGCGCTGGAAATTTTCGATTAATTAACACAGCCTTGTCTGCGTATTTGGCCTGTGAATGCCGGGACTCTATGAGAGACCAAAGTACTATTAGGTCCATGAAAATCTAAAAACTTATAAGAACTAGCATTATATCACAGCAAGGATTGAAATATCGTTAAAAAATAACGTTATTAATGTATTTTTACTACGGTACGGTACCACAGAATATATAATAGTATAACGGTACTATAAATGTAAAATAATGTTATTTAACGGAAAACAAGATTTAAGGCCTATTCAAACCTGGGGCCGTACCGGCTAACTTACATAGCTATCGTAATCGCTTTCATTTGACAGATGGATGTGATACATTGTGAGTGGTTTCTCTTTTGGAGGCACATGGAGTAGTTGGTTCATCATCATCATATCAGCCACACGACACCCACTGCTGGGTATAGGCATAGATAATATTATACTATACTAGTAGTATAGGCCTCCCCCAAGGATCTCCACGACGAACGGTTCTGCGCTGCCCGCATCTAGCGGCGCGCGGCGCACCGCGACTGCGCACCATCGTCGGTCCCTCTTGTCTACCTACCCACGGATCGTCGTCCGGTGCGCGGTCGCCATTCCAGAACCATTCTGCCCCAACGGCCATCGGTTCTTCTCGCTATGTGTCCCGCTCACTGCCACTTCCAGCTGAGTCGGTTACTTTAGTTCTCTTGCGGATCTCTTCATTTCTGATTCGATCACGCAGGGAAATGCCGAGCATGGCTCTCTCCATCGCACGGTGGGTGACCTTGAGCCTTCTTATGAGACCTATAGTTGGCGACCACGTTTCACAGCCGTAAGTCATCACTGGCAACACACACTGGTCATAGAATTTCGTCTTGAGTAGTTGGTTATTAGTTGGTAACCTTCCATGGTACTTACTTACGTAGGTGGGGGGTAATCTCACTGAAAATTTCATGTTCTATTTTATTGTGTTTATTTTTATAATGTTAAATAGTATTAAATTCTCCATTATACAACACATAACGTGACAACATTACAAGTTAATTAGCCTTAAAAATAAAATTACCCTAAAACAACACGACTTAGGCTACGCAATTAAAACTTTGTTACGAACGTATTTCACACTTCCCTTCAGTAATTATTATTTAGAATAGGTAGTCCATGAATACGCTTAACGTTGCTATATTTTGGAATGATAAATGTAATTTCCGATCACAGCCTAGTCTGTCACAAGTAGAATTACGCATCTAGGCAATCTAGGCACATAACACCGAAGCAACCAGGTCAAAGTTCTGAAGCTCATCGCTCCACTATGTAAGTTGTTCTAAATGTTGTGTAACTTTAATTAGAATTCCTAGAGAGCGGAGTGCCTCCCTATCTGACAAATGAGTATATCTAACATCTTCCGAACTAACCTTCAAGCTAACGAGAAAATGATGTTTGTCGCCAATGTTGGCCAATAATGTAAAAATGATGTCTCAGCGGCGGACGCCGAGCGACTGATACCGCGCGCGGCGGAGAAATTGAATCGTGATGACCTTTTATTAAATAATAAAAAATGGCGAAGATACTGATTTAAAAACGGTTATTCTGACAATCAATTTTCAGAGATACGGAAATCTTAAGAATTATACTGTTCCTTTTTGTCTTCACTAATATATTACTTTAAAAGCCTGCGCCCTAGCATGACCAACTGAAATGTATGACAGTTGAATGTCAACGCTATATCGGGTCATTTTGAACTTACCATCCAAATTTTAAGGATGTGTTCAGTCCTTGGAACTGAACAACTTTCTCTAAGGAACACATGGTCAAATATGTAAAATAAAAATCGACTTTCCATAACAAATCAAAGAGATCACGTGATCAATTTAGTATGGGTGACCAAAACTTTGTGGCGAAATTTGACACATGTTTCTTAGAGAAAGTTGTTTAGTTTCATGGACTGGACACATTCTTAAAATTTGGATGGTTAGTTCAAAATGACCCGATATAATGCGATATACAGGGGCGTCCCAAAGCTTTCCCACACGGAGGGAATGTATCTACTTTACCTTTACATTAAATATGGTAAATTTTACTGAACGAAGACTTCATTTTGATTTTAAAAATGATTGGGACTGCATTCAAAGATTAAAAAACACATGTCTTAACCTACTGGAAATCGAATCGAACCCACCAAATATGAATAAACGAAAACAATCTTTTATTTTTACGATACCGATCGAAAGAGTTAGGTACTCATTAGGATTTTTTAAAGTAAATAACACAGAAAATGAGATTTAAAGTTTAAATTTTAATTATTACGTATTGTATTAATTTGTATCGTAAGGGGGCGTCCATTAATTATGTGAGGCATTTAGGGGGAGAGAGGGTCGAGCCGAATCTCACCCAATCTTCCGCAAATATCACGCAATTTTTTTTCGCAGAAACAGTATCGCGAGAAAACTGGGTTAAATTAAGTTAATCATTAAAGTTTTGTGTCGAAAAATTGCCAAAAGATGCCCCCTAACGTATGAGATATTACTTGTACCTAATTATTTTCGCTTTATTTCAAATTTCATAGGAATGGTATAAAAAAAATAACACTTCAGTCACAAAAATTTTCATTTTTTTCATTTTTTTTCTTTTAAAATCAGATCTTATTACTTTCTTATCAAAGCATATAAACATTTATTTATATCTAGCTCCATTGGACGGAATTCTTAAAATAAACATTAAAAAAATATCTAATACCACTCTATCACATTTGCTTTTTAAGACAAAAAACTATTTAATATCATGGAAGTTGCCCAATAAAGTAATTTGAAAATCCAGTGAACACCTTTATTTAGCATGTAATACTGGAAAAGTTAATTTTGTAAATATTACCAAGAAGCATTAAAGATGGAACTTGCATGAATGACAAAATTGTTATACAAAGGCCCGGACCTCATGTCTGGAGCAGAGAATAAAAAAAAAATACTAAACTAGCGATAGAGCGAGCTCACTTAGTTCAGTGGTAGATGCCAATTCAAGAAATTATGCAACAAAAGATTATTTTTAATGCCCAATAAATGTCTTTATCTAAATCACCTTAAATTCTCATAAATATAAAATGAAATAAGATTATATTTACGAGCGTGTATAAAATTAAGTTAGCCGATTTCATTTTGCACAAACTTTTATTCCAGTGAGCGTGGCATAAGATTTTTGTAAAAAATGATGCTAATCGTGACATTACTAGTAATTCTTGGGTTTTGGAGATCTTTTGCAGCAGCAAAAGTTTTGCGAATTCTAGACGGAAAGTTTGTTGAAAACAATAAATACCCTTTCGTAGTAATGTCTAGAGTTGAAATTGAAGGCATAGACCCTGTGCGAGGATGCAGCGGTTCCCTGATAGCTGCACAGTGGGTGCTCACCGCGGCTCACTGCGTCATGGCCGGCACATACACTCCGGGTGTTTTTGTGGGAAATGAAACAAGCTCATTCAGGAAAATCTTGAAGGGCTTCCCCCATCCTAACTACCAGGCAATTAGCAGTGGAAGTGACAAGAAAGTCATTGGGGAGTTTATGAAAAATGACATTGGCTTAATTTTGATAGAAAAATTGGAAGGTGTAAAATTAGAAAGAGTGTCTGGAATGGATTACAAATCTCTTAGTGGACTGCCGGTGACGTTCGCAGGATTCGGAAACATAAATAATGATTATGAGGACTGGTACGTAATGAGACCGTTTCAAATTGGAGAGGGCGTTGTTGTTAATTGTAATCCTAAAGGGAAGCATGGTCTGTCTCCGAGTATATGTGTGGCCCCAAAATGTAATACATTAACCAGTGTCAGATGGGGAGACTCAGGGGGGCCATTAATGTTTAGGGATACGATCATAGGAGTTACATCCACTTTTGGAGAAACACCAGATATTGGCGCTTTTTGCCCCGTGAGTCCGTACTTGCAATGGATCAACGTGGTTATGACTACACAGCAGTAAATTGGCGTCACACGCTGTCTTGCTCGCTGCAGTAAAAATGTGTAAAGAACATGGATATAAATAAACGTAAAAATCGATATCGGTGTTTCGGATAAACACTTTATTTTTAACTATTTAATAACAAATCTGAGATCGTTGAAGAAATGTATTTTTTTCAGAGTTTTCCCTGTACTTGTAGTATAAGACGATATTACTTGCCAACATAGTTCAAGTCTAGGTCTTTCGTTTTAACGGATTATTTTTTTAAAAACATTTCCGAACTAATATGTAATACTTATAGCAAATTTATTAACTTATAAAAATCTGTTTTACATCGTATTGATCACGAATTTCTTAGACGTTTTAATAGAAAATTCTATAAAATCGGTTTCCTTTACCGTTTCAACGGCATTTTGTGAGCCATTTGGGCCACATGACTTTTCCGATGTAAAAAAGTCTGCTGAATTCGATTCTGAATGTTGCCAAGCCGAACTTTGGCTCCACCTCTCCCTGATTTTTTTAAGCTTGTTTTGCTCTATTAAGGCCCTAAACATGTGTCAATCCGAGTGCGTCGATCCGTGATGGAGTGAAATCGAACGTAACTCTACTCACTTTAGGTTCAAATCAGTGCGCGTTCCAGCGCGGCGGTTGCGTTGAGAACTAGCACCGAATTCTTAATTTTTACAGGTTTTTATTACTTTTCTTCGCTTTCAAGTTAGTGAAAAAAATATGTTTAATTAAGATTTAAGGTATTAACATCGCCGATTTTTATGGTTGGTTTTAACATAAACAAATGTTCTGTTTTTTGCAAATAAGACCAGAAACAGGGTCCACGGAATATTTTTATACATCGAAAGGTTGTAACATTTTTATAAATGCTTTCAATTAAATCTATTGTGTATTGTTTCAAGTATACTATATATTTTTTCCATGATAGCTTCACGCGCGTAATCTTTCAATAATTTGAATTGAATATTGGGATTTGACCCACCGGCCGTAACGACTTGATTCAGGAAAACATCTCTATATTCTAAAATATTGGTATTAGACTCCCATAAAATACAATGTGAGCCCTTTCGTAAACCATTTTGAAAATAAACGATTGCGTTAAGTCATCTTAATACATTTGGAAAAAAAATATTACTTTAAAGTCCTCTAGTAAGAATAAAGTTCCCTATACAATTTTGTGGTGAGCATCTTAAAAGCTTCCTTGTTTAGTTAGCTAACAGCCCTGTAAATTTCATTTGTCTGCTTTCGGTTTTAGCTGGCCGTAGTTTTGATATACGTTATAAAGAACATATTTCTGCCTATAGGAATGGCCGACCGGAATGATCTCATTTCGCGGAACATTTATTAAATACCGGACATCTATCCTATGAGGTTTTACATACTTGTAGTAAAGGTCTACGATTGAGCGTGTTGGAAAATCTAGAAATTATCAAACACAATGTTGATGGAGTCATGCTGAACAATCAACTTGACGTCTCTTCCTCGCTGCTGTTGCATATTTTCTCAAATAATAATAATTCTTAAAAATAAGTACCTAATTAAATAAAAAACATTATTTAATTAGCTTCCCGATGAGCTAGAAACTTGAAACTTTGAACATACCTAGGTCAGAACTGGAAGGCAATGCAATATCATGGTGTCATTGAGATACATTTTTAGATATAAGATACTAACATTAGCTTATAAGTTTAATATGTACCTACTAACAAAAATGGAACCAGTTTTCTGAAATAAATGTTATTATTATTATTATATTATTGAGCTGATCTGATGAAGAAGCCGGAAGAAGGCCACAGGATTTTTATGATGGAACCATAAAACCCCATCGTGTTTAGGCTCGTTAGAATTGTCTTGACAAGTACTCTAATGGGAGACGAAGTCCAGGGTCTGATGATGAAGCCGAAAGGCCATGCCATAGGAACTCAATATTGAAACCGTGCAACCACATCAAATTTGGGCTCGTTTGAATCACCTTGACGAGTTCTTTGTTGGGAAATAGTTTCAGGGTCTGATGGTGGAGCCGGAAGAAGGACACAGGAACTCTTTAATAAAACCCCGCTACCCCATCGACATTGGGCTCATTTGAATCGTCTTGACGAGTACTTTGTTGGAAAACAGTGTCCAAGGTCTGATGATGAAGCCGGCAGAAGGCCACTGGAACTCGCGGTACTAAAACCATGCATTCCCATCGAGTTTGGGCTCGTTTGAATCGTCTTGACGAGTACTTTAATGGGAAAATAGTGTTCGAGGATCTGATGATGGGGCCGGAGGAAGGCCATAGAAACTCTATAATAAAACCATGCAACTCCATCGAGTTTGGGCTCGTTTGAATCGTGTTGACGAGTACTTTGTTGGGAAATAGCTTTCAGGGTCTGATGATGGAGCCGGAAGAAGGCCACTGGGACTCTGTAATAAAACCATGCAACCCCATCGAGTTTGGGCTCGTTTGAACTGTCTTGACATATTATATGTATGGTATGTTTTGTATGGTATATTTTTAGTCTTAGCTCGTTAACTTAAAAGCAGAAAATAATTATTTACTGAAAAAATCTTTTTTAAAAACACGCTTTTAAAACGTACTAAATTATTACGAAAAAATCGGACTAAAAACATTAAAACGGACTTGTTAAAAGAGACTAAAAAGTAAAAAATAATTTCTTCTGTAAATTTTTAACCTAAAAACGTGGGGCGCATTTTTTTTAATTTATCATCCATAACATATAATCCGTTTTTTAAATTTATGGATTACTAGCGGCCGCCCGCGACTTCGTCTGCGTGAACAGTTTTTTTTGCTATCCCTTGGGAACTGTACGTTTTTTCTGGATAAAAGGTACCTTATGTCCTTTTTTGCACCCCTGACAACGTGTATGCAAAATTTCATGATTCAGTAGTTATGACGTGAATGCGTAAAAAACAAACAAATAAACAAACTATTATTAGTTATTATATAGTAAGGATATCCATAAATTTAAAAAACGCATGCTAAAGCATGCGCCCCACGTTTTTAGGCTAAAATTTCTGTAGGTATAGGGTTATAAATATTTACAGAATAAATTATTTTTTACTTTTTAGTCTTATTTAACTAGTCCGTTTTAATGTTTTTAGTCAGATTTTTTGTAATATTTTTTTGATTTCATTTGCACATCAAAATTGAATTCAACAGTAACTAGAGCGTATTAAATAAATAGGGGTCAGTGACTGGACCCAGTGACTTGGATTTTTTTTTTGCGTCTGTTCCCCGCTTTTTGGCAGGCAGGACCTTTTTTGCTATTCTTATTTTTTTTTCTTGTGTTTTCTTTTTTTCTTAGCTTTATAGCTTATGTCTATCTATCTATCTATATTCTTTGTTATTGTTTCTATTCTTTTTTCTTTTCTCAATGTTACAATTCTTTTAGCTGCTAATACAGTTTCTTTCTTAATTATAATAAATTTTTTACTTTGTTCTTATTTGTTAACATTATGTTTACACTGTGTGTAATATGCATAATTGACTCGGAATTTAGAACCCAGTAACTTGGTACATGTAGAAGACAGGAACGACAGTAAGTCGTACTGTACTGTGCCCGAAAATAGAACGGGTGGCTAGTCAGCTGGACTGACTTGCGAGCGAGAAGTCAACACTGGACTGGGTTGAAACTAGTGTCTACACGAGTCCAGTAGCAAGTCAGCACTGGACTGGATTACTACCTATACTGCCATGTTACTGACTCCATTGAGTTATATTTGCTATCTCTATTGTTTACAGTACTTTTCCTCCAGGTGGTATAAAAAAACACCTTGTATATTCATACTAAGATTATGTGAGAAATTAACCAACCTTAATGTTTTATACATATAGCTCGTTATCTTCTCAACAAAAAGGCAACAAACCTCAACATTTTCTTCCAAACTCAAGAGTAAATAAACTCCTCACGCCAGAGTTCTTAGTAAAACATCAAAACTGGCGTTGTATCCTGGCGGGTAAAAGTTAATACAACACAAACGAAGCGGCCGCGCCTGCCTTAAAAATTCCATGTGAATTCTTAGCCACTCGCTTCTCTGAAAAATATAAAAGCTTTTCTTATGCAGCACACTGCCACTGCACCAACAAGACTGTGTATTTTTACTGCAGTTGCAATTCTAATGTCACACGCAGAGCCACTTTTTATGCTAGCCTCTTTTGAAAATGAGAGCAAACGAAGATGGAAATACAACTTATTAAATGCTATGATATTATTGAATCTGCGAATGCTAGAGGGCTTTATTAAAATAAAAGAAAGAAAGAAGATATTTGGGATCACACACAATACACAATTATACTACTTAAAGCTAAAAACATCAGAAACTAAAATTATATAGATACCTACCTACACATTGCGTATAAAATAGTAGGTACCTAACACCTAAGTTAGCTACAAGATTTATTTTAGGAGATACAATCGTACGTTTTCTACCTTGATGTTAGGTATGGTTTGTGTGTTTAGAGTAACTATAAATTTGGTTATTTTGTTGGTTTTGTTAGTGAATGTTGTCTGATGGAGAACATTTATGACCACCCACGTTCACTAGAGGAACATAATTTAACATTTATTAAAGGGGTGTAAAAAGACCCTCACCGAAAGCCGAAATCTACGCTTTCTGCCCATCATCCGTACCAAGCGCTTTGCCAATACACTTCATGCGAACTGCGAAAGAATGGAATGCGCTGCCATCGAAATGTAGTACATTTCGATGTGCGCTGCCTGCTCATGTGATCCCCGATAGTTACAACCTTGGTCTCTTCAAGGCAAGTTGAATAGACATTTCCTGGGCAAGCATGGTCAAATGCCTGCCCAGTTACCATATAAATAAAAAAATCTCTCGATTTTATGCATACTAATTATGAGGAGTTGCATAAGAAGACTGTAGACATGTGCCACCGCCTTAACATTTTAGAAAAAAAATCAGAAAAAAACGATATTCAAGCTCGTCAAATTTCTGAGTTACAAACAAAAATAGAAGTAATGGAGCAAAATGCACGCCAGTGCAACCTGGAAATAAATAGTTTGCCTGAAAGGCGTGAAGAAGATCTAGTTTCCATGGTTATAGCTTTGGGGGTTATTGCAAAACAGCCTATCTCACGTCAGGATATTATTACTGTTCACCGAGTTCCGCACGCCGATAGCAAGAGCAAAAAACCCAAGAATGTGGTTCTTAAGTTGACTAGCAAGATATTGCGTGATAATCTTTTGTCGACTATTCGGCTGGCTAAAGGTGTCACCACGGATCAACTTAATATGTCAGGACCACCGCAGAAAATATATTGTAATGAGCATCTGACGTTGAAAAATAAGCATTTGTTTCGTGAAACAAGATTGGCCGCAAGAAACAATGGTTTTAAATACACTTGGGTTAAGAATGGAGTCATCTTGGTTCGCGAGAATGATACTTCCCCGATATTTGCTGTCCGCCGCCAGGAGGACTTACTCAAAATCAAGAAAACTAACTAATTATCAGCGGACTCAGTTGACCTCCAAACATACACTAGCAGTAATATCTACTATAATAATATTATTTCTAACACTTAAGTTTTGTATTGTAAGTGATATCTCTGACTTTATCATTACTCTGTGGTTTTACTTCGGTTGCTTGCGAATTTGTTTATGTGGCGGTCGTTATCAGTGTACCTTCGTGTTAAATTATCATGCAAATTATGCGTTATTAGTGCAAATCTATGAAAAAATGTGTTTGTATCGTGTTTTAAGATATTGTTTTACCGTAAAAGAAATGTGGTGCTCAAATATTGTGGCAAAATTTCGATTTACTACGTACCGATACCCAGCGGTTGTAAGTACCTACATTAATTTTTTTGCTTATTTTCAACACTTTCTCTTTGTCTTTTTTATACTATTACTCAAAAGATATATCCCGTTACTATTGATTATTGCATCAAACTCCCGTTGCCGCTGGGAAATTGCGTTTTTACCCATAATTAACATCGGTCTATACAGATATAATCGATTGTATTTAAGTGGACATTCGTCTAGTGAAAAACTCCATGTCAACACATTAGTGGATAACTTAAGTGTACTGTTATTTAGCGTTTTGGTGGGAGTGCAAATAAATCTATCGCAGCAATATTATGTAATAATTTTTTATGAAGGGCAAACTTACCAGTTAACTTATACTTTTGCGACATTATATATTTTATTAAATAGCACATTTTGTTATGCTAAATATAATTTACCATTATTGTTACTGACATCAATCACAATAGTAATTTATTGGACCAATCACTTTGTTTTTGGCAAAGCACTGTCAAGCATACATATACTTATTTTTTGTTATATTCTGCAGTTGCAACTATTGATTTATAACTACAATTTCTTAAGCAATGGCTAATAAATTGTCGATATATTACCAGAACTGCAGGGGATTACGTACAAAACTCAATATACTTTATATGAATATTTTATCTGAGTCATATGATGTCATTATCTTAACTGAGACCTGGCTTGTTCCCTCAATATTAGACGGGTCATTAATGGACAGTCGTTATATAATATTTCGCTGCGATCGCAACTTGGAAGCATCCGGCAAACTTGACGGTGGCGGTGTACTGGTGGCTCTTCGTCGCGGGATCTCGGCGAGCCGATTCGAGCTGTGCTCGGGCGATGATGACGATTCTGTTGATGTGTCCGTCTCCCACACCCTGTCACCTAGTATTGACTATGTGATGGTGCGACTTCCATCAGATATTCATAACCGCTTTCACGTAATATGTGCTCTTTACATACCACCCCGTCAGACATCAGATATTTATAAGCGATTTTTAAACGCCATTCAGTGTACAGTCTCTTCGAATAGTATCGATAACCTATATGTTATTGGCGATTTTAACGTACCAACACTTCAATGGGAGGTAAATAAAGATTCAGTGTTGGTTCCTGTTCTAACTAAACATAGTGGCGACACAGATTACTCGGTTATTAACTTTATCTCATACCTACGATCATTCCAATATAATGTAAATAGAAATAGCAGTGGTAATACATTGGACCTGTTTATCTCGAATTCGGTAGATTGCACTATTGAACTGTCACTTTCGCCATTAGTGCCTGTCGACAATCATCACCCCCCTTTCCAAGCTGAAACGACTCTCAAAACAAACTGCACTCCTATGGCTGAAAACAAAGTGCCTCGATACAGGTTTATTGAGGGTGACTATAACTCTATTAACAACGACATTAACGCTATCAATTGGAGTGAAGCACTTGACGCTCTTCCTTTCGATGAAGCTGTCAATGTATTCTATGAGCGTATATACCAAATCATTGCTAAACATATTCCTCTAAGGCCTGTTAAGTCTCAGGAATTCCCAATCTGGTTTACTCGGCCGCTAATACACATTTTTAAAAACAAAGAAAAGGCGTGGGTGGCATGGAAGAAATCAGGTAATATATCTGATTATGAGACTTTCTCTGTACACCGTAGTAGATTTAAAAATAATGTTGAGGTATGTTTTAATAATTATATTGACAAAGTTGAGAAAAGTATACGTAATGACATAAAAGCATTTTGGTCCTATGTTCGTAAGCATAATGACGTGGGTGGTATCCCGGATGTTATGACGTATAATGATTCGAAGTCTGACGATCCCGAACAAATATGTAACCTATTTAGCAGTTTCTTTAGCTCCGTCTTTGAAGAAAATACCGTCGACAACATTGATATTAATTCTTTACAGTCTGAAAATTATCATAGTAATTTCAGAATATGCAATATTAGTTTTACACGGCAGGACATAATTAAGGTGCTCAGGACACTAGATGTTAATAAAGGACATGGGCCAGACAATATCCCACCGCTGTTCGTTAAATTGACAGCTGATAGCATATCTATCCCGCTAGTAATACTTTTTAATAAATGCATGAAAGAAGCAACCGTACCCCATGTTTGGAAGAGTGCAAATGTCACCCCGGTTTATAAGTGTGGACCACGAAATGACGTCCGTAACTACCGTCCCATTTCTCTGTTGTCAGTCTTGTCGAAGGTCTTGGAGAGATTGGTCCATGATGCCATTTATCCTCAGTTACATTCTCTCATATTAACTCAACAGCACGGCTTTGTTAAGCACCGTTCAACAGAGTCTAATTTACTGATATTTAGTAATTTTCTGTTCGAAAATATGGATAAGCGCATTCAAATAGACACAATCTACACGGACTTCTGCAAGGCCTTCGACAAGGTAGACCACGAGATTCTTCTTAGGAAGATAGCATATAACGGTATCAGAGGTGATTTCTTGCGATGGTTCAGGTCATATGTGGAGAACAGGACTCAAAGGGTGGTTATCAAGGGATATGCTTCTTACAATACTATGGTAACATCTGGCGTTCCGCAGGGCTCTATTTTAGGGCCTTTGCTGTTCGTAATTTTCATAAATGACATAGATCAGTGCTTTCAAAATAGTAGCTTTCTCTTATATGCCGACGACTTAAAAGTATTTAAACAAATATATAACTTTAGTGACTGTTGTAAGCTCCAGGAAGATTTAAATCGTTTGGTCGAATATTGCGCTTTGAATAAATTACATCTGAGTACTGAAAAGTGCAAATCGATAACTTTCACCAAGAAAACAAACGTAACTAACTTTACTTACTCTCTTGGTACAGCCACTCTAAAGAAGGTTCGTTGTGTCCGCGATCTCGGTGTACTCCTCGACTCTGAGCTCCATCTTAGTAATCATATTGCACATGTGGTTGGTAAGGCTTACCAAATGTATGGATTTATTATGCGTATAGGTTCTAAGTTTAAAAAGCCAGCAACATACATACATCTACTTAAGAGTCTAGTGAGATCACAGTTAGAGTACGCTACAACCATCTGGAACCCTCATTACGAGAAGTATAACCAACTTATTGAGTCAGTTCAAAGAAAATATCTAAAAAGAGTTAACTACAGATGTCGGCTCCCTAAAGGTTCATATAGCGAATCACTTAACAGATATTCTTTACAAACTTTAAAAACACGTAGAACAATGCTGGGTATAATGACCCTGTATAAAATAATTCATCATGTTTTTGACTGCTGCGAATTAACCAACAGCATTTACTATCGTATCCCTAGCAGTTCTGTAAGAATACGTAACAAACACCCGCACAAGCTTTTCCATCTGACGCACACAATGACTAACGCAGGTAAGCGAGCTCCATTTTATAAAATGATGTCACTGTACAACGATTTTCTTTACGATGTTGATTTGTTTGCATTATCACCACGCTCTTTCAGAAAGGAAGTAGTTGTGGGACTCGCAGACGAACAGATTGTATTTTGTAAATAATTAATAAGGTTGCACTGATAACAGTTCTTTAATATTAGATATCAGCTATTAGATATTGGTGTTCCTTTATAAATGCATGATATGATAGCCCCTCTTGTTTGTATTTCTATTTTTTTTTTGTTTTTCTCTTTTTCTATTTAAGTAAGTACCTTTAAAAAAGGCTTAAAAAGCAGGTACCCACTCTCTTATTTAAGTTGTGGATAACGGTGTTGATTGTCCTATTAGTATTTTTCATTGTTCTTAGTTTATTTAAGTAACATACATTGGTCAATTGTTTGTTGTCCCAAATAAATTAAAAAAAAAAAAAAAAAAATCAGCATCATTTTTGTTTTTAAGACTATACCTAGGAAATTAATCTATCTATGAAGTTATTGAAGGTCAAAGTTAAAAAAAAACTTTCAAGATTTATTTAAACAAATTCAAAACATTAAATTTTATTTACAACATAGAAAACTTTAATAAACTAAATATATTAACTGCAACTCCTAAACTAGCGATAGAGCGAGCTCACATAGTTCCCGAGCCCGTATTGCTCTAAGTTTCAGTAGGTAGATGCTAATTCAAAAAAATTATGCAACAAAGATTATTTTTAATGCCCAATATATATCCTTATCTAAATCACCTCAAATTCTCATAAAAATAAAATGAAATAAGATTTTATTTACGAGCGTGTATAAAATTAAGTTAGCCGATTTCATTTTGCACAAAACTGTTATTCCAGTGGGCGTGTCCTTCTCCTAATATTTTTGTAAAGTATGATGCTAATCGCGACATTACTTGTAATTCTTGGGCTTTGGAGATCTTTTGCAGCAGCTAAGGACCTGCGAATTCTAGACGGAAAGTTTGTTGAAAACAATAAATACCCTTTCGTTGTAATGACTAGAATAGAAATTAAAGGCGGTTATATTCGAGGTTGCAGCGGTTCCGTGATAGCTGCACAGTGGGTGCTCAGCGCGGCTCATTGCGTTGTGAACGGCACATATATTTCGAGTGTTTTTGTGGGAAATGAAACTAGCTCATACAGGAAAATCTTGAAGGGCTTCCCCCATCCTAACT
Organism: Agriphila tristella; assembly: GCA_928269145.1. Classification (NCBI taxonomy): domain Eukaryota; kingdom Metazoa; phylum Arthropoda; class Insecta; order Lepidoptera; family Crambidae; genus Agriphila; species Agriphila tristella. Next base: position 23,700,937 of record OV743440.1, on the reverse strand, counting down.
ACAAGAACAATGGTTGGTTTGGAAGTAATGACATTGGCTTAATGTTAATAGAAAATTTGGAAGGTGTTAAATTAGCAAGAGTGTCTGGAATGGATTGGAAATCTCTTAAAGGACTGCCAGTGACGTTCGCAGGGTTCGGAAATACAAATAATGTTTTTGAAGACCGGTCCGTGATGAGACCGTTTCAAATTGGAGAGGGTGTTGTTGTCAATTGTAGTCCTAACGAGAAGCTTAGTCTGTCTCAAGGTATATGTGTGGCCCCTAAATGTAATACATTAACCAGTGCCAGATGGGGGGACTCTGGGGGGCCATTAATGTTTAGGGATACGATCATAGCAGTTGTATCCCGTCTTGGAAAAACACGATTAACTACCGTTTTCTGCCCCGTGAGTCCGTACTTGGAATGGATCAACGTGGTTATGACTACACAGCAGTAACGACATTATTGTTGAACCGTAAAAATGGAAAATAATGTACTTAAAGAATTTAGGACATTAAACTGCCATGTCTAGCACTGTTTTGATGACCAATATTTATATTTTCATTAAATTAAATATTTTGTATTATTTGTGAGGTTTCCCTGCCCGATTATAAGAAACACAATAGAAAATGAATTGAACGTGTGTCCCGAAAAAGGGTCCATATATATTTTTTCTAATCCACAACGGGGTAGTGCTTGGCCTTCTCACCTGATGCTAAGTGACGATTAGGCCGAAAGTGGCAGCGCACTTTACCCGGAATCCTCATCAATAAGGAACTGGCTATCTTTCCTCTAACTGCCGGAACATAACAATTTTTAATTGTTGTTATTGTGTCAGACTTGTAAGATGGCGGTAGCTAACCAGACAGACTTGAAATAAGCCCTATCACCAGGGTCGTATTTACCCTGGGCCAAGAGGGCCATGGCCCGGGGCGCCAGGATGCGAGGGGCGGCGCAGCTCCAGCAGTAACCTATACAGTATGCAGTATACAACGTGTTTTTTATATCCTATAACTCTAGCTAGGGTATTGATGAAACCGTTACTATGGGACCAACTCTGAGATCGCGAATAAAAAATCTGCTGTTTCATACAAAAATAACAAAATGTATGAAACAGCTGATTTATTTTCAGAGTTGGTCTCATAGTTGTTCAGTTTCACGATCAAATCGATACCCTAGCTAGGACGAATTTACTTTCAATGTATGGAACTTTTCAAATCGTGAGGATATAAAAAAAAACAGATGGTATAGTAAAAGCAAAATTATAATTTCCTCAAAATTGTTATTCTTAATTTAAAAAGAGTAAAATATTTTTTACGAAAACCCCCCGACTAAAAGTGATGTAGGTATGTACAATAATACATAATTATGAATATTGATGAACAGTTATGTATACCTACTCTAAAAACCGAATCTACATCGGTCAAACCGTACTGGAGTTAAATAGGAAAATGATTACTGGCAGCGTCCCTAACAGCCAAACACCATAACACCTATCTTAGAACTATCGCCTATTACCTACAAAATAATCATTACAGACAACCGCATCTAAATCGGTCAAACTGTTCTGGAGATAAGTGCTAGGAAAATGATTAATGCAGCGCCTCCTTAAACACCATAACACATAATAATATCTAAGAACCATCGCCGCCGCGCCGCACCGATAAACCTACAAACCCATTTCAGAAAACCGCATCGAAATCAGTTTAGTGGTTTTTAAGAATTTTTCAAGTGCGACTTATCTGGTTGTTGCAGCGCCGCGATACTACAAAAGCCTGCTGATTTCGGCCAGGTAGCTGGACGAAACGCTTTGGCTTTTGTAGAAAAAGAAATTACTACAAAAGCCAGAGCGTTTCGGCCAAGTACCTGGCCGAAATCAGGTTATTAGAGTAATGTTCTTGCCAAAAGTGATTTTACAAAAGCCTGTGGAACTCGGCCAGCTACTTGGACGAAATCAACAGGCTTTTTAAGTTTGAACAAACAACTTTAAAGCCCAGAGAGATTAGGCCGAGTTGCATGTTGAACCCGCCCTCGCTTTGTTCTGTATAGAGATTACACTACACTGTAGATAGACTATACCTAGCTTTGTAAATAGTTTTTTTTTATTATTTTTAGTGTTTTCTTACCTACCTTTAAAAATACTTTACAACTTTATTTTATTTTCTTCTCTTTATATTATTTTATTAAAAAAAAATACAAAATTTCCTAATCGCGCGTAATAGGGAATATGCATCTATTTTTTTTAATCTTAATCAAAAGTATAATGCGTGAGAAAATTAACTGTAATATTAAAACTTTTCTCTTGCGTTTTTTTCTCGTGATATAGTTACTTGAAGTTAGCGTGCAGCAGCACCCGCCGAAAACGCTCCATACAAAACGGTGACGTCACACATCACGTTTCAGGTGTGTTTCGGCGCGTTTAATATGGAGTTAGCCAATAATCTTCAATTATCTCCCTAAATTTTGCGTTTAAGTACATATGTGTCATACAAAATATTATTTCTTATTCGATATTCTATCTGACTGTAAAGTGCATTATATCCGAAAATGAAAAAAATATATCGTTATTTTCCCCTGATTTCATCGTATGATAAAACTACTACAACTTTTTTATTTTTTTCCTGTTCCATCATGTTTTTATAAGTGTCCGCAGCGATCAAGCTCAATTTCATGAAAATCGGTGACATACGCATAAACGCATATTCCCTATTATACTTCTGTATTTTTTGTTTTTTTTCTTTCATTATAATATGCCCAATTAACTGACAAACTTAATTCGATAAACCGTACTCTGTAGAAGGTTTTGACTTTGACCTTGTATTTGACCTTAACCTTGTATTGTATTTGACCTTGTATCTGACCTTGTATCTGACCTTGTATCTGACATTGTATCTGACCTTGTGTCTGACCTTGTATCTAACCTTGTATCTGACCGTATATCTGACCTTGTATCTGACCTTGACCACAGAATAGATAATAGTACTAGCGTCCTTGACCTTCAAACATAAAGGAATGTTTCTTTTGATTGAAGTTATCTCCATTGTTTAGAGTAGGTAATTTGCCTCCAGGTGGCATTAAAAATTTCCATCCTGGAGAACTATTTTCTAACATGCAACTTCACTATCAGTGATCATTTTGTCGAGTTTCAGACAGATGTCATATACCCATTAAGCTGAGTTATTATGCAAAATGCCATAGGTTCCAAAGAGTTTAACCAGTAATAGGAATATAGTACCCGCCAGACAACGAAGCTGCAGCCACGAACTGGACTCTGCAAACTTTAGAGAATAGTATAAGTAGCTGAAGTACAATGATAGTACATTATGAGACAAGTTAGCTTAGGTTGCTCATTGCACACAAGGCTGTGGGTTGCAGTACGTAACTCAGCCGAGTGTGCAATAAGCAAGAGCTTACGAGTTTCATACGATGTTTTTCAACACATTTGCGAGGAAAAATTAAAGCAATTTACAACACAGCAACAAATACGACAAAAACAAAATATGATAATTATGGGAAAAGGCGCGATATATGTATTTTGCGAACAAAGGGGTGAGTGACCATACAGTCTACTTCAAAATTATAATTATAAGTGATAAAATGCAAATATTTTAATATTTTAAAGCAAAATATTGTGAATTATGAATATTTTGATAATAATAAATATTTGTTTGACTTAATTAAGGACTTACACATTTATTTATTCCAAAAATGTATGTGAATTGTCAGCAACACCAACACTAAACCTCTTTGTTATTACTAAAAAAAAGAACTGTATTACCCGATTAAATTGGGAATGCTCTGGTTACTCACATAGAACTTGCAGTAAGGTACTAATTTAACTTTGTAGGGTTAATTCTATAACGTACTAGTGTTTTATATATTATTGCACGCGTTTGTTATAGCTTGGTTTATGGCCCTAAAAGCGATGCATTAGGGCTCACTTTACGAGCAAGTGTGTTGAAAAATTACTAAGGCGAGTTAAAAACAATAAAGGCTAAATTCACCGGAAACATACGGCTACAAAAACAACTATTCCAATATCAAATTTAGATTGAATCTTCAGTCCCCGGGGAGAGAAAAGCCTCAAGATTTATTCTACATCAAACTGGAAATTATTTTCCTTTCAAAATAAAAGAGACGTATCTGAAACTGCTTAGATATTGGAATGATTACCAAGATATCGAACGGGAGCTATTGCTTCACAAATACAATATCGCCTTTAGATAGACTAGAAGTAAATAGATACCTATTTACTTACTTAGATTTAATAAAATTATGTTTTTACTTGTATTAATCTGTCTATAATATACCGCAGTAATATAGTTAATTCCTTTTCAACACACTTGCTCGTAAAGTGAGCCCTAATACAGGCTTTTAGGGCCATAAACCGAGCTATAACAAACGCGTGCAATAATATATAAAATACTAGTTTGTTAAAGAATTAACCCCACAAAGTTAAATTAGTACCTTACAGCAAGTTCTATGCGAGTAATGAGAGTATTCCCAATTTAACCGGCGGGTTAATTATCTAATTAAAAACCACCTAGCGACTGGTTGCAGTTCACAGATGATCGTGATCCATTGCTACTTCTTTTTGGGTAAAAAAAAATACCAAAAAAAAGTGGCAATGTATGTCAAATGCAACCGGTCGCTAAATAGTTTCTTTTTAGATAATCAGGGTGCTGGTAATTTAGTTATTTTTTTTAGTAACAACAAAGAGGTTTTATGCCGCTGAAAATTCATATACATTTTTGAAATTTATAAATATGTAAGCCCTTATTGAGGAGCTCGGTAGCGCAGTGGTTTAGCGCCTGGCCCAGCGATTGCGGATGTTAAGCAACGTTCGCAAGGGTCGGTCATGGGATGGGTGACCAAAAATGTATTATCTCGAGCTCCTCCGTGCTTCGGAAGGCACGTTAAGCCGTTGGTCCCGGCTGCATTTGCAGTCGTTAACACCCACCAATCCGCATTGGGCCCGCGTGGTGGGTTATGGCCCGTCCTCCTTATCCACCCATAAGGAAGGCCTGTGCCCCAGCAGTGGGGACATTAAAAAATGGCTGATGGACAAGCCCTTAATTAAGTCAAACAAATATTTATTACTAGCTGATGTCCGCGACTTCGTACGCGTGGACTTTACAACTCCGGCGTATGCATAATATAAATATGAACGAATGTAGTAAGTAGTTTTATGAGAAAATACTTGTAGCAGTGGTATAATGTTAAAAGTTAAGAAACTATTTTTATTTAACTTTTTTATTTAATATTGTAAACATGTAAACATAGTTTAAAAAAATTCTTTGTAAATTATGTTCGGAGTCTAAAGCCACATAAAGTTGACCATGCGAAAAACAATCAGTCCTTAGATCGACACCAGCGGCTTTATAATATCAGACGCATAAGCGTCTGATATTTGGGCAAGTCGATATCAAAAATTAGGCCCAAATTGTATTATGCTAAACCACTTTAACCTGATCTCTTAGATTTCCACATCAGATGATCTTCGTTTTTTTGTAAACACATGTTTATCCTTACTAATATTATAAATGCGAAAGTCCGTTTGTTTGTTTATTTGTTTGTTACGCCTTCACGTCTTAACTACTGAACCGATCATCATGAAATTTTGCATAGACGTTGTTAGGGGTACAGAAAAGGACATAGGGTACCTTTCATCCAGAAAAAAACGTACAGTTCCCGAGAGATAGCAAAAAAACTGCCCACGCAGAAGAAGTCGCGGGCGGCCGCTAGTATGCAAATAAATTAAACTTGGTTCTACATCAGGTGTACCTCAATAAAAAATGCTCATCAGGCTGAACAACTTTTGCTAAGGTGTCATTTTTATATTTTGTATAGTTTAGCTGGACCATTATGGTTCTGAATCAGGTGTTCCATCCAGGTCTTCGATTTTTATACCTCAACAAAAAGTTCTCCTCAGGCTGAACAAGGTGTCATTTTTATATTTTGTATAGTTTATCTGGACCGTTATGGTTCTGCATCAGGTGTTCCATTTTCCAAAATCAATTATACCTTAAACTATATCTAGGCTTAACAGCTATATAACAAAAAAAGTTTCATTCGAATCCATTCAGTATTTCCGGAGATTAGCGTGTTCAAACAGACAAACAGACAAACGAACAGACAAACAGACACAACTTTTTTTTTAAATTCTAAAAAAAAAGTTGGGCAATGGAGACATAGTAATAGAGTACTATTACTATGTCTCCATCGCCCCAGATATATATTTTTTAAATATATGTAATGTACAGACACACTTTTTCTACTGTTTTATTATATGTTAGGATTAGGATTAGGATAAGGATAAGGATTATCAAATTATTCATAATTCACAATATTTTGTGATAAAATATTAAAATATTTGCATATTATCACTTAAAATTATAATTTTGAAGTAGGCTGTATGCTTACTCACCCTGTTGTTGTTCGCACAATATTCTTGCATTCGTGTGAAAAAAACAAAAAAAAAACCTACGCGCCTTTTCCCATCATAATTATCATATTTTGTTTTTGTCGTATTTGTTGCTGTGTGGTAAATTACTTTGTTTTTTCCTCGCAAATGTGTTGAAACACGTCGTATGAAACTCGTGAGCCCTTGCTTATTGCACACTCGGCTGAGTTACTTTTTTTACTATTGGGAATGCTCTGTTCACTCGCATATAACTTGCAGTGAGGTATTAATTTAACTTTGTAGGTATAATACTATAACCAACTAGTGTTTTATATATTATTGTACGCGTTTGTTACCTATGGCTCGGTTTATGGCCCTAAAAGCGATGTATTAGGGCTCACTTTAAGAGCAAGTGAGTTGAAAATATTTATAACTATATATTAAGGGCACTATAATAGTGCCCGTGTCATAGTTATTATTCCTAATAAGATGGTTATTAACCGTTTTCATTAATTTTTACATACATTATTGTATATAAAAGGTAAACAAGCCGACTTTCATATTGACAAATCAGCGCGCAGTTTAAACTATTGGGACTGAGAACTTGAAATATTTGCACAAGGCTTCTTTATATAATGCAGGCAACTTCATGAAATCGTCTTACATATTGATTTTTCGTAAACATTTCTTATCTTTTACCATTACTGAATAATGTCAAATTGTTTCTAATAAAGTCAACTAAATATTAAGTAACGATTCCTTGATCAAACTACTTATCCTTTAAAATAAACAAGAAACAATAAACTTAGTTTTTGAATAGTTGAGTCTTCAACAAACTTGGCTCACTCAAGTCGAGGCCCGAATCGAGAAATTAAAAAGCTATTACCGCCCAGAAATAAATCATTCGCTCTCCATTGCAACACCCGCTCGTGGGTCTTACCATCGGCTCTCAGAGAAGTATTATTTTTAATCAGTCTAAAGTGCTTTGACACTTTTACTCTAAATAATACAATGTCATGAAAAAATGTCTGTCTCTTCTGAAATAAGTAAGAGAGTGTTAGAAATAAAATAAGTTAAAATATTTTTTGTGGCAAAAATCAGTAAGTAGGTACAAGTACATATTTTTATTCATTGCAGCTTTAAACATTTTTTTTAAACGATTGTCTTTTTTGAGTTACGAAAAACTTAAACCATATTTTTCTACTTTTTAGAATTTGAAGATAATTTGAAACCGTTCGCTTGGAAGAGATGCTACTAATATTACTAGCAATAAGGCCGCCATTGAAGTATTTTTTTGTAAATACAATTTCGAGAAAGCTCTAAATAGATTTTTTGTATTCGTGTTTTGTCTTTGTGTGCAATAAGTGTCTTTATGTATCAGTTTTAAATAAGGTGTCGTTTCTTCACAATTGCTTTAATATCATAACCAAAGAGCATTTTCATAATTTCAGATAGCTTAATATTGATTATGGGGTATTTACATTAGTAACTTGAGTCGCACAACTTTCGCCGCACGGCGAAAATTGACCGTGTAAATAGCAATTCGGTCTAGGCCGCAGGTGACTGAACAAAATTATCTGATCCGGTGGCCAAAACTGGAACTACGTTACTACAATATTGTAACCTAGGTTACGCGATCAACTACATAGACGACAGCGACGCCATCACCTGCGATTCAATTTTGGAAGCGACTTGCTATGCTAGGTGACTAAAGTCGACCCTTACAGGTGACTAAAATCGACCCATGTAAATAGCCAATTAAATAAAAGAATGTGAAGAGTATTTTCATGAAATTATTTGACTAATCATAACGTGTGATACTAGCTGTGAGTGAGAATCGATGGTAGGGACCCAGATGGTTCAATTTACATTGGGGGTGAGTTCGGTTTAATTTCGAATCGCTGCCAAATTTAACGAATTGTTAAATACAAGCTGATGTAATGGCATCGTTTGCTGCCTTGGCTGAAAACCTCTTCGTACTCGCTTAAAAAGTTCTGAAAGACTTGTGAAACACTTATTTTCGACTTCTTTTAAACAGCTGACGACCCGAGTGGTGCAGTGGTCAACTTGCCGGTACACCACGCAAGAGATAGGAATCGATTCCCGGCTGGGCAGAAATTAAAAAAGATGAAATTTTCAAGAAATTGGAATGATGGGTCTGGGTGTTACTATTCAGTTGTCTAGTACCAATATTACAAGCTTTGCTTATTTGGAAGCTAGATGGCGCTGTGTGAAATAGTCCAAATATTTATTATTTTACTATTATCGTAGCTTTTATTAACTTTTAATGATGCTCTTAAAAATGGCTACTTTTATTTAGAAAATAAGAAACAATAAATTAATATGGAAAATGACCTCACTTTAAATGTTTCATTTTTCAATGTTGACGACTCTGTATGAAATATACAGGGGGAAAAAGCAGCCTTTGACGAGTTTCTTGCCGGTTCTTCTCGTTACAACCCCCCCTAGCCAAAGTAACATTTGCAAATTTTCGCTATCGCTTCGCTTCGAAACATGTATGGATTTGACGTTTTAAAATTCGATTGTTAACGAAACCTTATGTCAATTCCATACATGTTTCGAAAGCGAAGCAATAACGAAGATTAGCGAATGTTACTTTGGCTAAGCCCTAAGGTCTCCCGCTTAGGGTTTGCGAAACCGATGGCGTAGCTTCTATGACATTCACAAGTGCTTGTAACAGCCTAGACTGAATATGATTTTGAATTTTGAATTGGATTTTTTGAATTTTAATAACTGTCTTCATTCCTTAAATTATACTAAAAATAGGCAATCAAGTGAGTTTATGGAGAATTTGTACTACAATTACAATATTTCCATCGAATAATGATTTTTGGCAAGCAATTTAACAAAAACCTTTACCAAGAATCGGTTGAAATTGTGAAAAACTCAATTTCTGTCTAAATTGTCGTACAATATCCGTGAACAGCATCAAAAGAGCGTTTGAATTGAAATGGTATTATTAAATTATATCTGTTGAACATTTCTTTTTCCTTATGTCTTGTTTTTCTGACGCGTCGGGATACGCACAAGCTCCCAATTGATTACCCAACGTAAATCAACGTAAATATGAAAGCGCTAAAAGCAAATTGGCGTCCCAAATGTCTCTAACGGGATGAGGGTCGAATCGTCCCAGTGTAATCTTTTATTTACCTCACTCTAGTGAAGAACTGGATATATTGGTCCGGATGCAAATGTGGAAAAAAAATCAACCATAGTTTTCAAACAAGGTTTTTGGGATATTTTTTATTGATATTTGTTTAATGGAACAAAAACGTGTGCTTATAGTTCCGCAGCTAACACGACCTTGGCTCCTGTTAAACTGTGTCCTAAGATATAGATAGATAGATATATGTATTATTTATTGTTCACTATAATAGAAAAACATTTAGCCTTATCGCCAAAAAAGTAATTTCTTCCAGGCAACCATTTGATATCCTACTAATTATTTTAAATGTGAAAGTTTGTGGGTTTGGATGTTTGAATGTTTGTTCCTCAATCACGAAAAAACTACTGAACGAATTTGGTTGAAAATTGGCACACAGATAGTAGATAGCCTGGATTAAAACATAGAATACTTTTTATCCCGATATTCCCACGGGAACGGGAACCACGCGGGTGAAACAGCGGGCGGCCGCTAGTAATACAGATTGATTTGATAGGTATGCAGTGTGTCAATTCAACTTCGTCACTGAAATGCAAATTTTTATTTTATAAAATGAAATCTGGATAAAATGGTAAAAATGTAGGCAGTGTTTTAAAATTCTCTCAAAAACTACTGATTGATAAAAGTTTGACTCCATTTTCTAAATAGGTACCTCGTGCATTTATTCAAAAAATCTGTGTCTATTGTGATGTGAACAAATGTATATAAATGAATATCTATGTGTTTTTCGTAATAAGTTCCCGTTAGGGGCCTATCGGGTGAAACGTCGGTTTGTATGAACCCATTAGCTTCCGTCATGGCGATGAGCTCTCACAGCAATGTCCATACATCATCGTCCAACGATGACGTCACTCCGCCGAACCGTCTCCGGCCGTCATTAAAACAATCGTAATTAACTACCTAATTTATGACTCGTTACGACCGACTGGATGTTTATTTGTCATACAAGATATTATGAGTTTGACCAGGATAGAAAGTAGCCTATATGTAGTTAAAAGCCTATTGTCTATATTACCAAATTTCATCCAAATTCGGCCAGCTATTCTGGAGTGAAGAGGTAATAAACACAAACAAACTTTCGCATTTACGTTAATATCATTGATTTACGTAATATTATCTAGCAGATAAAAGTGAGTACTGATATAAAACATACGAAAGCAAAGCACAACGTGTTTTTTGTCGTTAACTTTTTTTTTACTTAAAAAATATTAATCTGACTTATCTTACCTCCCTTTCTTTATTTTTATAGAAATAGAACCATATAGAAATAAACCAATAGAGAAGGATATAATAAATACACATTTCTGTCTTATAAGTAACTAGCTTTTGCCCGCGACTTCGTTCGCGTGATTAAGATAGTTGTGCATTTGTTTTGAAAGTCACGGATTACCAATATACCTAGGTATTTATCAGTAAACCTTATTTCACACATTTAAATTTTCCCATAAAAAAATCATGTACAAACTGGAACACTCTGTAGCACCCTGTATAACGGGGATTTTCCAAAACCCTGTCTTAGTGCTTACCTACACAATGAAAGGAATCTAGCCTCCAAAAATGGTGTCTCTACCAGCAAAAATGGTTCAGCCCCATACAAATCCCCATACAAACTGGAACACCCTGTAGCACCCTGTATAACGGGAATTTTCCTAAATGCTTTCTTAATGCTCACCTACGCCATGAAAGGTATACCCTCCAAAAATTGTGTCTCTACCTTCAGCCCTATACAAATCCCTATTCAAACTGGAACACCCTGTTGCACCATGTATAACAGGAATTTTACAAAACGCTTTCTTAGTGCTCATCTACACCATGAAAGGTATCTACCCTCCAAAAATGGTGTCTCTATTTCAACCCTATACAAATTCTCATACAAACTTAAACAACCTGTAGCACCCTGTATAAGGGGAATTTTCTAAAATCCTTTCTTAATGCTCACCTACATCATGAAAGGTATCTACCCTCCAAAAATGGTGTCTCTACTTCAACCCTATACAAATTCTCATACAAACTTAAACAACCTGTAGCACCCTGTATAACGGGATTTTTTTAAAATCCTTTCATAGTGCTCACCTACACCATGAAAGGTATCTACCTTCCAAAAATGGTGTCTCTACTTCAACCCTATACAAATTTTCATACAAACTTAAACAACCTGTAACACCCTGTATAACGGGAATTTTCTAAAATACTTTCTTAGTGCTCATCTACATCATAAAAGGTATCTACCCTCCAAAAATGGTGTCTGTACCTTCAGCCGTTTGGGCTCCACGTTTATCCCAACAATGAATGAATCAATCAATCAATTTAGAGTTTTATATGTATCGATTTCCACATGATTTTACTAAATTTTTAAAAGTATAGTAAAGTTTGTTATCATCTATTTTTTTTAAAGAGCTTAACAGTATATCTCATGTTATTAAATTAGCTTCAATATCAAAATTTTGCTTGTAGAAACAACTACCATTAAAACTATTACCCGTTCACCAGGGCATAGACGTTTTCATGAATATTGATTCCACGAATTTCCTTCCTGAAGAGAATTACAATGAATTTACGTTGTTTTAACTTCGTAATCCCACCGTTTTTGACCTTGATTCTGTTAAATTATTGTTATAAGATGTTCGAGCACAACTTGCTCAAAGTTAAATCGCTCGTTGAGTTTATGTGGTCTCAATGTTAAATTAAGACATTAAAATTTAAATGTTGGCTAAGAAAGTTACCAACGCGATTTAAGGTGTTCGCTTCCCCAATTGGCAAAAACGAACTGAATAATATTCCACAATTTGAGAAGTTGCACGTTATGGACTTTGTAATATTTTAATACTTACAACTGATATTTTACGTGCTAAGCAGCTGGGTAGGTTAGGTATGTTCAGTAAAGAAGGAACATTTCTGAGCTGTCAAAATGATGATTTTATCAATTATCGTGTAGAGAGAAGTAATATAGCTCATAAAATTTAATTTTTATTGTTATTTATGAATTACAAAATAAAATAAAAATCGGCAATACAGAAATAGAGAAAATTAATAAAAACTAGAACATATGATTTTACTATTACATGTTTTTCTTATTGCCAAATTAAAATTCAATAAATACTAGTACTAGATCTACGTCATCTACGGTCATAGTAACTATTCAAATATAATTATATTATCATTTTAAATCAACTTTAAAAAAAATATTTGATTGGTCAACCCTTGAATGGAAAGTGGCCGTTGTTCTTTAGAATGGACTTAACGTAAAGGTGTCTCCAGACTACAAATTTTTCATAACACTAACGGTAACAATCTGCAAATAGTTTATTGCGTTATCAGACGCCCCATCGGCATAACACAAAGATAAATAAAGACAAATCGTCGCGCAAGTTTATGTTAATCCCGTAAAGGGTCTCCTCAGATAAAGTCCTTCGGGATTACAGTGTCGTAACTCGGCTCAGGGCGGACACTCCTGACACTATCTGCCGCAGTTGCGCGGATTACTGCTAGATTAGTATCACTATTACCCTATGTGTACGCGCACTAATTGATACTTCGACACGAGAACTTGTGGCGCTGCCTTTATGAGTAACTAGTTTAGTGTATAATGTTTTTGATTATGCTCCATGAAGCGCTTTAGTATGATGATGCTTTAAGCCTTTGCGTAGCATCTCTATACTAATAGATAATATATAAAATCGTAAACTGAATGACTGACTGACTGACTGACTGACTGACTGACTGACTGACTGACTGACTGACTGACTGATCTATCAACGCACAGCCCAAACCGCTGGACCTAGAGACTTGAAATTTTGCACACAGATACTTTATACAGTGTAGGCATCCACTAAGGAAGGATTTTTGAAAATTCCTTCCCTAAGGGGATGAAATAAGGGATGAAAGTTTGTATGAAAGTCCCTCAGTTTTAAAGCTAGAATCTTCAAATTTTGTGTTTAGGCTGACGATTGAAAAATAATAAATACGGGTCTCAGCGTTTCTCAAAATTCTACCCCCGAAGGGGTCAAAAGGGGGATGAAGTTGTGTATTAAAGAAAATCCTTCATTTTCGAAGTAAAAATCGCTAAATTTATAATTTAGGCTTACGGATAGTAATCTAAAGCAACGTATATTGTTTTTGTTAGGATTTCAACTCCAAAGGGGATGAAATAGGGGTGAAAAGGGTAAAAAAAAACCTAAAAATAGATATGGATGTCGTTATCGGGGTTTTGTGGGATGACGATTGCAAAAATGACATTTATTTTGAAGTCCAACCACGGTGGACATGATTTAACCCCTAAAGGGGTGAAAATGGGATCCAAATTTTGTATGGAAAAATAATATAAAATAGACATTACAACTTTAAACTTCGTAGGAGCACATCTAAAAATAAATAGGCAAATATATATTTTGTTATTTTGAAAATCAACCCCTTAGGGGGTAAATGGGGTGAGTAAACATAAAAATCGATATAGATGTCGTTATTGGGGTTTTCTGGGATGACGATTGCAAAAATGACATTTATATTGAAGTCCAACACGGTGGACATGATTTAACCCCTAAAGGGGTGAAAATGGGGTCCAAATTTTGTATGGAAAAATAATATTAAATAGACATTACAACTTTAAACTTCGTAGGAGCACATCTAAAAATAAATAGGCAAATATGTATTTTGTTATTTTTAAAATCAACCCCTTAAGGGGTAAATGGGGTGAGTAAACATAAAAATCGATATAGATGTCGTAATTGGGGTTTTCTGGGATGACGATTGCAAAAATGACATTTATTTTGAAGTCCAAACACGGTGGACATGATTTAACCCCTAAAGGGGTAAAAATGGGATTCAAATTTTGTATGGAAAAAGAATACATGTGGGAGAATGCGATATTTTTATTATTTAAAATCAATAAGATATAAATTAAAAGTACACAATTTGACTAGTTCAAACTACGCAACTTTTCGCGCCACTCCCCACTGCGCTATCTGTGAGTGAAACTTGTTTGTGTCGCACTATAAAAGGCGATGCACGCCTATTGACAAGCCTTATTCGTTGTTCGACTCTGATACGTTATACTACTGGTGCTCTGAACTGTCCGGTAATGTAGTTAAGTATTACATCTTTCATGACAGTAATAATAGTGTGATAAAATTACAATATTTAATTTGATATTAAATGTGATATCGACATAAAAGCTAATAAATCTAAGACATGTGATATAATCACAAATAAATAACGACATTCATAACCACGATATTTAAATAAATGAATAAATACTTTAAACTGCCATCTCTTCTTTTATTTTCTCCCACATCAGAAGTGAGATCTAACTTAGTTGGATTACATTACATATACTACGCCTACGTATTTTTATGTTTCAGGAATATCAAAATGCTTGCTGTAGAATCCGCCACGTTGGAGACTCGATGTTGAAGATCAAGTCGAGTGATCAATTATGGATCTGAGTCATCAATCCTGTGTGTTTTGAAAAGATCTGAATAGTGGAATGAAGCATGAAATAGTGAATCAGTTTCTGGTTGACCGACGAATTGCTGATAAGTACCCATAGATTTTACATTTTTATAAGGTACTCGTAGATTTTGTTAAATTATTATCATTTGGTCATTCCACAACGATAATTTTCAAAGTCAAAAATAATGGCGTTTCCTTGTGATGTTATAAAAATCAAGTAGAATTTGTGGTAGAAAATGATGACGCAAATGCTGCGCAAAGAGTGCTATACTTATGTTTTGTAAAAGTAGTGGAGTTGATTGATACAAAGATCCTGGGTTCGAATCCTGGTTCGAATACATAATTTTGTGATACTTATAGTAGTTAGTCACAGATTTTTTAAATTCTTGTTAAATATTTCTATATTTTTACCCCGTTATTTAGTAACCACAGTACAAGCTCTGCTTAGCTTGGAACTGGAACTAAATGATTGGTGTGAATTGTCTAGACTAGAATATATAATTTTTCATGTGCCTTGCACGAGTGTGCCACCAAATGGCCGTGATAATACAACTGTGACTACTTATATGAGATTTTTCATCATTATCTTTCTTGGAAAAAGTTATTGGAGCAACTACACAGTACGTTACAGTGTATTTTGATGTAGAATTCAATACGTTTCCGCTATTATTTACGCCGAAAATATGACCCGCGACAAGCGCTTTTGATATTTAGATTTTTTTTAACAATCATCTGTGAGGTTGATAATCAATTTAATACTTTTAGCTACTAGATAATCTCCTTAGCTTGTCGTATGTTTTTGTTGTGGCTACAACTTTATGTATGCTATATAAAAATATGGCCGTGCAAACCATGTTTTCCTATCATACACCCTTAATAGTGAGATTCAAAACGTGCCATTGAATAATAACATCAGGTACTGATATAAGAAATAATTTTAGCTTTCCTTAGGAAAAATGGTCAGCTTCAATTTGGTCTCAAAATATAACAAATTAGCCAACAAGACCTTTTCTTTCATTCCCCTTTGATCAGTGAAAAGACAATTTTAAGATATTATGTACATATTGTGACATTACAACCTAGTAGCATTGTACTTCTTTGCTTTAAATACTAAAGCATTATGGAGAATTCACTGATTTTTTTAAGTTTTAAATATTATTTTATTGAAAAGGAAGTAAGACCTGCTCAGAGAAATTTTAATGTGAAATAAGCTGTGCCCTTTACAGTTTACAATTTTATTCGTCGTATCAAATCCATAGCATTAATGAGAAAAAATCTTATTATTTCTTTGGTAGACTGCCCAGTAGAACTATGGAAATAAATCTTTCTTTTCTGGTTAAAAGTGTGTACAGAACCTATAATAAAATAAATGAAAGTCTGACAAATAACCAACTGATATTTATTATTTATTTACAACAGAGATAACTTGACATTATGATTACCTATAGATTGAACATTAAAACAATTTTTGTGCATGCTGTTCTGATTGCAGGTGTCAATTGTGCCTTAAACATTGTGTGGAGTAAGTGAGTTAACATAATATTTTTGAAGGCACTTTTCATTGAAACAATTTTCCTCGTCAAAACAGGAACTCTTTTAGTCTTTGGAAACAAAGGTTCTCTTCTTGTGCAGCAATTGTTCGTATCGAAGCTGATGCGGAGTATTTTCCTGTGCTTAAAAGATTACAAAAAAATAGGGTCACTTACAATCCCTAGATTTTATTTATAGATCTTTTAAACAACTATTTTAGTTCATCATTGGTTGATGCCTTATTTACTGCGCTGTATTTTATTTTGATCCCTGGAGGATACAAACTATTTTAATAGGGATATTTTTCAATAGAATTTCTGCAATAAAACATTATTGCAGAAAACTGTGTACATACAGTTGAAAATTACAAGAACTTGTAACAACAGTCTTCCTATGTTAATTTTCAATATCCAAAAGAAAGTTAATTTAAATTATGATGAAGAAATATGTTTTGGATAGAATTTGGATTCATTCAGTTAGATTCAATTTAGTTCAAGAATATCGTAAATAATATTCACAATTTTATTTCCGGTATTGTATTGATAGAATGTGGGTAGACTAAAGTGAAAAAAAATACTCAACATTCGTAATCATTTCTCATCATACATGTAGTAAATTATTAAGATTTTAATATTTTACTGTGCTTTACTGTACTTTTACTGTGCAATTGCATTTTACTGTACTATTGTGTCAGCTCATCAAATGGCTAGTCATTCTAAAAAGAAAAGTTAGTATGATTTTGTAAGTGATGTGTAGATAAAATTAAAATAATACTAGTGTTTTTATGCTGTACAAAAAAAGGTGTTTTACATTCATATAAAATGAAATTGGTAATGGTATTATTGAATATCTTTTTCTTAACCCGTTTTGTCATCATTTGACACAAAGATGCAGGTTACAATCAGGTGAGGATTGTTGGATGTTTTAGTCTGCGAATTACTCCAACTTAGTCTTCATTTTACTTCTACGAGTTGTAGATGTTGACAGTTTTTGAGAATGATTCCGATTAGTGGCAGTAGTGTTTTTGACTAGGTATATTGATGTTTCGTTACTCTTCAAGACCACTATGATATTTTTATTAATATACCTATAGCGTATAATAATAATTGGACATAGTTCGTGATAATTTTAGGTCCCTCCCATGTAATGGAAGGCGAGGTGACAAAATCGTTGGAGACAGACTGATCTCCCTAACCTGGTTATCTTATTTCTCTTTATACATTGACTCCTGGCCAGATGTTCACTGTATACTGAGCAATAAAGAAAATTACCAGTTGGCCGTGCCATTTAGGCGATTTTTACCGAGGCCGCGAGATTCTGATGAATGCCATGCCATATAAACTTTATAATGTTTTTTTTTTACCTAGGTACAACCTAAGTAAGAAATAAATAATATTTTCAAGTTCGCCGTGCCCATGTGGCTTATTACCGAGGTAGTACTATATAATGTATTTGAGCAATGAATAATATTGCAAGTTTGCCGTGCCCTCGTGGCTTATTTTTACCGAGGCAATTACTACTATCTGAGCAATATAGAACATTGGATCGAAAGTTATCCATGCTCTCGTGGTAGTATGACCAAATCTCTATATTACTATTTTATATTACTACACGACACATGCACTTACTCACATACAACAACACACCTTTACACACACTATTTAAAAAATAAAAGTTTATGTTTTCTATAAGACTCCTAAAATGTTCAATTGTTACAGTGTCGGCTGATTGATGTCCATGATTGTCCAGATGATGTACATCTGGGGCTCTGATGATCCTGAATTGTAGGCGTTTGCCTGTCTCGGGCAGTGGCCTACATAAGTACAATGTAACATCTACAATTAGTTACATCGATTCTTATTATAAATAAGAATTATTTGTAAGAAGTCCTTACTATACACTCTATAATTATGTACCAACATTAGAATTCCAGTAACGATTTAAGTTTTTAAAATTTGTTGTTTTGTTGACCAATCGATATTATTGTTATGAACTAAAGGGAAATTTGTTTTTTTCAACATCATTTCTATAAATAAGTGTTAGTTAACTCCCATTGAAGGTTTCACTGTGATAAAAGTCAGATTAAATAGATGAATAGTTTGCTGTTGAGAATTTTGAATTTAAATACATTGTATGTAATGTTCGTTAATAACAAAATAACTTATCTTGTTAATAATGTGTTCATATTAACAAAACAATATGTGAAAATAATTAAATTTCGGTTACATTTATGCCGCGCCATTATGGCTTTTATACCGAGGCAATATGTTTGTAGGATGTGCCGTGCGATTTATATAGCGTTTGTTTACTGAGGCTATAAGAACTATTCATACTTACCTTCCGAGTAATAATACTTATACAATTTTTGTCTTTGATACTGGACTACTTTGGACTACAATTAAATACATTTCTTTTCTAGATACCGTTTTATGTGAACTAATTGTTCCTTGTGTAATTTGACATATTATTCAAAGCTTTGTGAATTGACTTTTACATCAAAAAAAATTTTGCAAAGCCATGTGATTTGGCGATTTGATGATGATGATGCTGTGTGATTCGATAATAATGATTCATTTTTCAGATAACAAATATCCATGTTTGTTAATTGAGAGTTAATCAACTATGTTTTAATTTATATTTGAAAAAATTGACATAATATCGTTTGATTTGATCTATTTAACATTATCCTTGGAGGTCGGCATAACCTCTCAGAGTTTTCTTTCGCCAGTTCTTTCTCGAGAGGCCTCCTTTGTGAACTGGTGGTAGATTCAGTAGTTTAAACAATTTTAATCTAATAAATTCAATAAAAATAATGCAATATTAGAATATTTAAATAAATGCAGATTAATATTACTTGAAACGAGTAGACTGATAAAGATTAAGGCAGTGAGTTAAATTATTCATACTGTTGACAAAACGTTACATTTCCTGTACTGGATGTTTCAATTCGATTTGATGCTTTGTTGCTATTCTTCAAATTGAAAATATAGTTATTAAACATAATGTAGTTTCAAATAAAGATTTTAATGATTCGTAATTTGCGAAAAATAAAGTGTAAATTGTTTTGTTCGCGAGCCAAGTGGCTGCTCGTCAGAATGGCCGTGTGGGAGAATGCGATATTCTTATTATTTAAAATCAATAAGATATAAATTAAAAGTACACAATTTGACTAGTTCAAACTACGCAACTTTTCGCGCCACTCCCCACTGCGCTATCTGTGAGTGAAACTTGTTTGTGTCGCACTATAAAAGGCGATGCACGCCTATTGACAAGCCTTATTCGTTGTTCGACTCTGATACGTTATACTACTGGTGCTCTGAACTGTCCGGTAATGTAGTTAAGTATTACATCTTTCATGACAGTAATAATAGTGTGATAAAATTACAATATTTAATTTGATATTAAATGTGATATCGACATAAAAGCTAATAAATCTAAGACATGTGATATAATCACAAATAAATAACGACATTCATAACCACGATATTTAAATAAATGAATAAATACTTTAAACTGCCATCTCTTCTTTTATTTTCTCCCACATACAAAATCGAAATTACAACTTTAAAATTCGTAAGAGCACGTCAAAATATATATTTTGGGATTTTGAAAATCAACCCCTTAGAGGGTAAGTGGGGTGAGTAACATAAAAATCGATATGGATGTCGTTCTTGAGGTTTTATGGGATGGTGATAGCGAAAATGAGATTTATTTTGAAGTGCAACGCGGTGGACATGACACATATGGACCTGGACCTGGACATGCACATCCAGGGAACGGGAACGGCAACCGGAACCGGAACGGGCACGGGAACGGGAACCGGACCGGACCGGACCGGACCGGACCGGAACGGAACACAGCGGAACGGAACGGAACGGGAACGAGACGGTAACGGGAACTAAAACGGGACGGGTACGGGAACGGGAACGGAAGGGGTACGGGACGGAACGGACGGAACCGGAACGAAACGGGAATGAAACAGGAACGTAACAGGAACGGAACGGGAACAAAACAGGAACGAAACTGGAATGAAACGGGAACGGAACGGGAATAGAACAGGATGGGAACGGGAACGGGAACAAGAACCGGACGGGAACAGAACGGGAACAAGAACGGGAACGTAAGGCGTACGGGACGGTTAGGGGACGGGAAACCAGCGGGAACGGAACGGGATTGGGAACGTGAACGAAACGTGAACGGAACGGGAACGGAACGGGAATGGAACAGAACGGGAATGGAACGGGAACGGAACGGGAACGGAACGGGAATGGAACGGGAACGGAACGGAACGGGAACGGAACGGAACGGGAACGGAACGGGAACGGAACGGTAACGGAACGGAACGGGAACGGAACGGGAACGGAACGGGAACGGAACGGGAACGGGACGGTACCAAAACAGGAACGAAACTGGAATGAAACGGGAACGGAACGGGAATAAAACAAGATGGGAACGGGAACGGGAACAAGAACCGGACGGGAACGGAACGGGAACAAGAACGGGAACGTTAGGCGTACGGGACGGTTAGGGGACGTTTACGGGACGGGAAACCAGCGGGAACGGAACGGGAATGGGAATGGGAACGGAACGGGAACGGAACGGGAATATAACGGGACGAGAACGGGAACGAGAACAGGATGGGAACGGGACAGGAACGGGATGGGAACGGGAACGGAAACGGAAGGGGTACGGGACGGTTACGTGACGTTTACGGGACGGGAACGCAAACGGGACGGGAACGGAAAGGGAACGGGGAACGGGAGCGGGAACGGGAACGGGAACTGTGCAAGCCCTGTGGAAGCCTTGTGCAAGGCCCGCCACACGCGGCAAATGTCTTGCCTCGCGAGGCAGCGCGCTTGATGGAGACTCGCCTAATCGCGTAAAAATGGCTGGCCGGATCCTGGTTGAAGGTTCCTTAAAAAGATTTCGTCTAATATCCACGCGGACGAAGTCGCGGGCAGAAGCTAGTAGACTATAATACTATTTGTGACCAATTTCTCGCCTAGTGACTGATACTTTAGAATGTTTGTAAGAAAAAATATAAGATGGCTGGATTTCGTTGGGGACTCCACATAAGTAAGGTCGAGAGAGGTTAACTTTATTTGACCAAATAATTGGTAGCTATCCTCTCTCTGTTGAAGTATACTATTACTATATTATATAGGCCCTGAAAGCCATTTTCACTTTATACTATACCGGGTGTCCCAAAATTTTGCCACATGGAGGGAAAGTACCTTAAATATTGATGAGAGGAAATTTTACTGAAAGAAGACTTCATTTTATTTTAAAAATTAATGCGAACTGCATTCAAAGATTTTTTTAAATATCGCATTATTTCCTATACAAATTGATACAATACGTAATCATTAAAATATAAATGTAAAATTTCATGGTCTTCCTTTTATTTAAGATGCTGTGTTACTTAACAAAAAATAATCGTAACGAGTAACCCTTTCGATCGGTATCGTAAAAATAAAAGATTGTTTTTTTTTTCTAATTTGGTAGGTTCGATTCCTGGTTAAGGCATGCGATTTTTAGAAAATCTTTAAATACAGTTCCAATTATTTTAATAATCAAAATGAAGTCTTCTTTCAGTAAAATTTCCTATCTTCAATATTTAAGGTATTTTCAATCCGTGTGGCAAAGTTTTGGGACACCCGGTATTACTAGATACTTTCGAAAAGTAGGAAAATTATCAACGAATGGGGAAGGCAACTGTCAAAATGGCGCTGCGTACGCTTGTTCCACGAGAACTATGAAAACAAAGGACTTTTACTTAAAAAAACGTTTTTTTAAGCTTTAAAATGATTAACGTCTACTGTCTTAGGAACAAGCGTACGCAGCGACATCTACAATTAGCTTTGCGTTGCTAACCCCATTCGTATTAAGTATATTTTTAACCGACTCTATTAAAAGGAGGAGGTTCTCAATTCGATTGTATACTTTTTTTATCGTTGTTCGCGCGTATCTTCGTAATTTATGGACCAATTTTGATGATACTTTTTTTGTTCGATTGAATATTCTTGCGAGATAGTCCCATTTTTTTTTTAAATCGGTTCAGTAGTTTTGAATTAATCCTGAAAATACTATGATTTTGCATTAACTACCTTGATGACTTTGTTATTTATGAACCGAATCAGATGAAGTTTTTTTGTGTTGGAAAAGGGATAGCTTTAGTGTACCTAGTCTTTTTAACCGACTTAAAAAAATAAGGTTCTCAGTTTGATCTGTATGTATGTGTGTTTCTCCGCGATTATCTCACGTTTGGCTGAGTCAATTTTTCTACCTAATAATATACCTACACTACCTAATACAGAAGGTACTTACACTAAAAAAAAATTGTTTAAAAACAAAAAAAAAACCGACTACAAATACCTGCTTCTAAAAAGCAAGAAATAATATTCAAATACGCATTATCATCGTTATAATAACGACTATTAAAGTCGGGTGGGGCTTTTAGAATAAAAAAAAGTTTTTATGTTGTTTAAAAAAGGTTTTTTTGTTTTTTAAAAAAAAATTTTGCTAACCCTGCTGTTAAATTGATTGTTGTTTACATATCTCTACTAATTCATCCTGCAGTTATTAGTTGCAGATATATTTTAGGGCAAATGGTTTAAAATATATTATTTCATTAATACCATAAAACATAAAACAATCCAAGGCCAATTTCAAGGGCGGGATATAATGAAATATATATATAAAAGTCCATTAATTAAACTCGAATCGTGATTTTCTTTTCTAAGTATAAAATTGTGAGAAGTATCCTACCTACTTAAAAACGTACTTCTGGCTTCTTGATTCGACGACTTGATATGGGTAGCTTTAGTATGTCATGCTCACTTCAAACATTTCTGCGGTGGTGTCGTGTGAGGCGGGTCGTTACGTTCCCTCAAATATGGTTGAGCGAAGCGATGGCTGGTTCATGCGTCATGCTCGTGAACGGGTGCTGCCAGTGGGAATGGGTCTGCTTCTGTCTGCTTGTATTAAGGGCGTCGTATAACTCGTATATAAAAGATCTGTTTTATATTGTCTGTATGTATGGCACTTCTTACTCAAAAATAGCTTACCTTGTTTTGATTTATTTAATTGCAATATTTTTACTTTCTATAGTCAGTAGTTTAGTGAAAGACCTATGAAAAGCTTTTGGATATAAATTTTCAATTCGATGCCTTAACATAGGTAGTCTTAGTATGTCATGCTCTCTTTAATCATTTCTGCGGTGGTGTCGTATGAGGCTCAAATATGGTTGAGCGAAGAGATGGCTGGTTCATGCGTCATGTTCGGGAACTGGTGCTGCCAGTGGGAATGGGTCTGCTTCTGACTACCTATCTTAATGCATATTGAATTGTATGTTTTTCTTTTATTTTTATTTATTGTAACAGCCTAGACTGAATAATAAGTTCAAACTTTGAATTTAGCTTAAAATCTGTAAATTGATTAAGAAATTTGAAACTCATTAAGAAATGAGCTAATTCAATAATGTTATTTATTTGTTAATCTTTGTTAATATAAAGTCTGGAAACGATATACATATTTGTAAATATCGTTCCATCTGATTGATAAAGCTGACAAGTTTTTTGCGCCCATTTTTCTTGTCAGTTAAAAGACGTCATAATGGGTGGCAGGGTAAAAGAATTGACGATTTAAAAATGCTTATTATGTGAGCTTATTTAAATAAAATATATTTCACTTTCACTTTCACTTTGAACTATTAACTATACCCTGTATTTACCGACCTTGACAAACTATGTTACAAGCAAATAAACAATTTGTTAATTTAAAATTTTCCCAAAGAAAAAGAAATGTTGCTTCTTTCGCTGAATATATTTAAGATTTTGTGTTAATCTATTTTTCTACTAAGTACACTCTAAAAGAGATTATTTCCTCCTCCGCACTTGCATTAAAAGGATCATGGGCTGGATTTCCTTGCAAAAAAGGTAAATAAAATATGTGCATTTTAAGATTACTTTGACAAAAAGCCAGCACGGATGAGGCAAGCCAAGAGCGAAGCCCGAGACTTTTGTCGCTGAATTATTCATATAATCCTTTCAATATTACATTCTCAAGGTAAGACGGTTTGTTTGACTTTGTATTGGCCACGTGACTTTACGTGTTACAAACTTTAAGAAGGTGTTTTGATTGGTATCGTTAGCAATTGTGATTAAATGTGACGTTCCACCGGCCAAGGTACCCTAGGGTAAGTTGGTATTGATTTACTCATATTTATTTGCTATTCAAATCAAAGATTATTTTCGTATAAGATGTGTAATTACGGAGTTATTAATATTTGAAAATGTTAATCGAAATTGTGGACTTTTAGGAAAAGGCAATTTTTAAGTGAACGGACATGAATATTATCGTTGTTATTTTTAAGCTAATGACTTACTAATAAAAAATAAAAATGAAAAATAAGAGTATACCTACATCACGTACTTTAATAATAAGCAATAAAAAATCGCTGCATCATTTCTACAAAACATTAAATATCTTTGGAACTTATAAAAACCTCCATAAAGGTACCTTTACTCGTGAAACGTCACAAATTATTGGTTAGTTAGTTATCCTTATCATAGTGTGGCTTTGATGACTTCATCTGAATGTTGGTGTGGTCAACATACACAAAGACATTTTCATTTCTCATATTCGGAAAGTGATGTATATTTAATCTACATCACTTTCCGAATAAAACTTAGTAATAAAACTGATAAAACTGAGCAGCGGGTCCAAAACTCGTTCGTTCCACCTTAGGGTGTAAAAGAAATTTAAAAATAGAACTGAATTTGGTTAGATAGTCAACCATAGAGTTACAGTCAGTGGCACGAATCATGAAATCGGGTGGGGATTGCGCGGAACGCGTATTTAGGGTATGCGTTGCGGTGAGGGGCGCGGGCGGCGGGAGAGGGGCGCGCGCTATTGGTCGCTCACAAGAGCACATGCGCGAACTTATCCCCACTCCGTCGAAAAATTTTCATGATTCGTGCCACTGACTGTACCTCCTCGGTAATGGTTTAAAAAAGAATAAGTAAGGCGCATTCACGAACAACAATGAAACATGGTATAAACAGCCAGTGCAAAATTAAAAATATTGGACGGAGCGGCCGGCGACGCAACGTGTTCCAAATTTAAATTAAGAAAAACTATAAATTAATATTAGCGCGATACCTAACTCTGTGACTTTGAGCTGTGTGTGCCGTATTAAAGTTGTGTGTTGATTTTGTATGACTAAAAATTAGTTTAAAAATAAAACAAAAAGTTCAAACTAAATAAAAGAAACAATAAACCTACGCTCTAATTCACCTCAAACAACTACTTCAGAAGAGTCTCTGCCATGGACTTCACCGTCTAATCAAAGACCAAAGAATATCTTCAACTTTTACAGGCATCCAACATAGTCAAATCTATCATCATAATATATCAAACACTTAGATTATCAATAATCTAAGATCAAACAGTGTAAATATTCCAAGCAAGAATTTAACTTTAAATTTCGCAAATTATTCAAATTTTTCAATTAGATATGTAAGTATAATAAATATAAAGTCTAGGCACCTATGTAGTTACTACATGTAATACATGTGTTTTTATTAATAAAATATTTTGGTAAAACTTAGAATTATTTACTTTCCTTATATTCGAAATGAAAAGTAGAGTGTTAAACACGGGTAAAAGTCATTAATTCCATCCTCGAACTATAGCCGCCCTAGCTACGCCCGGGCGTCTAAATATCTCGTATGGGAATTGCTTCCTTTTGACCCTTATAAAACAATCTACTATTCTTGAACTAGTGACGAAATGTATTTTAAGCTCTATCGTATTGCGGGATCTTGGGATCTTAAAAAAATCTAATATCTTTAGGATCTAGCATAAAATCCATGCCAAAAAACTGACGATCAAAAGTAATGTACCTAGATGTAGATTGTGATGGATAGCGAGTGTGAGTAGACACGATACTAGTTTAAGGGGACGTACAACGGCAAATCACATTTTTTGAGCGTAAATTTCACACAGTATTACTTGATTTATCGGTCCAAAAAATTTTGAAAGTACTATGCGAGCCAAGTAAGAATAGTACTGTCAAGACGGCCATATTTATTTGCCTCTCGCTTCCACTTCAGGGTGTACGCTGTGCAAGAAAAGGAACGAAGATCAATATTGCCGTTTGACACTACTAAGTATTCTTATTTGGCTCGCATAGTAGATTATAGTACTTATGGCCGATTGCACTAAACTTAAGAATCGTCTAAGTCTTTTCGTAACTACAACATGACCAAATTAAAACGGTGTCATAAACTTAGCCCTCATGAAGCTGTCATTCGCTAAGTTAACTTGGTCGAGTTGTAGATAAGAAAAGACTTAGGCGATTCTTAAGTTTAGTGCTTTCACGCGTTAGTTATATAAATTGACAGAAACATGATAGTGTGACGCCATAAAAGAAATATAATGGAAATATTTCAACTTTACCTTACTGAATAATACTGTTTACTATACATATACCGTACGTAACTTGGACTATGTTTCAACCCAACAAAACACTTTACAAGGGTTCCATAAATTATTACATATTGACTCCACTTGTAAACTTATGCTGAATATTGAAAAGTGGTATTAAAAATGCTAATAAATAAGAGCATTTGTGACACAAATAGCTCTCAATATTTGTTTAGTATCAGGAAACATTGTGTCAATGAGACATTTATCTTTGGGTTTGACGTGTAGAGTGCAATTTGAGGATTTTAATTGCTTTAGAATTCTTGGAAGGTTGTGAGAAACAATTGACCATGGGAAAGAAAGGACTGCAGTGGTAGGGATGACAGGCGACGCGAGAGCAAAGCGTGGTTTAGGGGTTTCGGAGCGAGGTTACGGAGGAGGATGGAAGTGTCAGACAGATGTCATAGAAAATATTTAGTGCTTAGTGCTGAAGGAGCAAGTGATATTAAGCTATAGGTTCCCTTTCGGTATGTTTCATTTAATAACATTAGTCTACTTAATGATTTGCCTGTTGTTAATTCTAGCACTGAGGTGTGTCTAAATTAGGTTGGCTTTTTAGCTTGTCTAGAAATGCCAAGTCGAAGGCTAGGAGTAATAGATCACCAACTAGTAAGTTGGTACCTCATTCGAAGATTAGGAAACGATAATAATCGTTTAATCCAGGGAAATAGATCAGGTACATCTTACAATAACTCTATGTTTGGAAACAAACATTTACTCATTCAAAACACAAACTTCACACAGGCACAGATTTGGTGTTGGGTTGGCAATAAGAGAGATCATTATGTAGCAGTACCTTTTGAAACTGTTCTTTTAATAATATCAATTTTGTTAATATGCTTTTAATTGTATTATGCCAGTGGAGGTATTTTTGAGTCTGGGACGCATACCACAAAACAATGCGGATAGCATCTAGAATCTAGATTATGTCTAGAATCTAGATAGGTGGGGCATTGCTTCAGCCCCCTATTGAGGGGGTTGCTGGTATTAATACATGATACAATATTCATAAATAACCGTGCCATGAACATAGGTTCAAAATGGAAAGTTACATTTTGGCGCATGTGACCAGCATCCCGTCATTAAATGTTTCAATAGCAATTGAAACAACGGGAGTAAAAAAAATAAAATAAAATACAACGTGGGGTCCATAACGTAACGATCACTCTCTAAAAATTATATTTAGTAAGTAGTTGCTATGACCATAGAACACCAGTATTTATAAAATTTTGATTTTATAATAAGAAAATATGTAGTGGTAAAATCAATAAGTTCTAGTCTATACCAGATGTAATAATTTTCAACCTTTCATTTGTTTGCTCTATTTCTGTACTGCTGATTTTCGTTCCAGTTGGCAATTTAAAAGCAACAACGAAATGCAATTATATGAGCTATATTACTTCTTTATAAACGATAATTGATTAAATCAACATTTTGATAGGACAGAAATGGACTTCAATTATTAAAAACGTAACTCACTTTAAAAAAAAAATATAACAGTTAGCCAGATGCTGACTATGTTGTTCAGAAATAGTCACAAACTTCGTTTCGTTTACAAAAAAGGGTCACTTTTTATACAAAAGTTTGGTCTGAACCAAACTTTTGTAGGTATAAACTTTTGGCTTACTATCAAACAGACACGTGGTCATTTTAATGGCAGAGACCTAACAAAACAAATGGGTGGTATAAGAAAGATTTTCGTTTAATGAAATATAAATCGATCAACGTACGAGCAATGAACGAACACAGCTAAAAATATGCCCACCTAAATAGGACGAGAAAAAAATTTACGATATTTTATTCATTGAGATCGTGTGCAAATAATGTGTTTATTAGATTCATTTTATAAATACCTTACTAATGGGTAAAAGTTATTGCAATAAAATAAAATACATTGAAATCTAATTGACATAAGTTTTTATTTCTTGACATAGTTTAAATTAAGACCATTATATTTATTTTGCTAAATACTTATACAATGTAATTTTTTGCCAAACAACCTCGTATGCAAAACGCGAAATGCATTTTCAAATATTAAATTCATCATTCATTCACCATATTAACACTAATTATTAAATCAATAATAATTATTATATTATGAAGTTAAGAAAATGAATATCTAATCGTATAAGTGAAGAAACATTTATTAATTAGCCATATTTTGGTAAATTTTATTTATAGAAGTTAAAACTGTCTCATAGTCAAGCTCGTTTTGGAACAATGGTAGAAACTTAAGTTGTGTTAATTCCATATGTTGTTAAAATATTCGATCGAAAGTTCTGTAAAATGCATTGCAAAAAAAAAAAACACCACGCAGCTCGGCTGTTAGCCATTGTTTAAGAAATCGGACTAACAGATGTGTAAAAAGTGAAAACAAAATGGCTTGGGTAAACGCAGCAAATTATATAAGATACAAAAGCTTTATGGCTTCTATTTAGGCATGAGTCTTTACGTTAATTTTGGGAAACGTAACGTAACCAGTTATTTCGATAGCGTCACCTGTTTCGAAAAGCGTGATCTTTCAAAACTAGCTATGTCATCAAGTATCGACTATACTACGATAACAATAACTTTATCTTGAGTCTAACTAGTGACTACCTAATATGGCTGTCACCTATGAGTACGCTGTGTTAGCTAGCTATAATTATTTAGTCACAAGGAATAAAAAAATGTTTTACACGTCCGTGAATTTATCTATTTGCAGTTTGTTTTTTTTAACTAACTAACAATAGTAAAGGGCTCCAGACCCCAAAACTGAAAGCTATAAACCTCGGAACAATATGCCTTAAAAATTATTTTGAGAAAAACAATACAAGTTTATGCCATTGTCTCGGCCCTCCGTTCGTGTCACACGTGCGGCGGACTTTACTTTGTCAATGTGTGTTACTCGCACTACACCCAACCCCTTGCCCATAACGCCTTTGTTGATTGTTGCTATCTATTTGTCTAGTAACTGCTTATGTGTTAAATAACGATTCCTTTTTCTTCTATTGTCAGACAGAATTCTTATTACAAAATATTATAGTTGGGTGCAGGGTTACAATTATATTTTGCTTTATTAGAAAGACCATGTACATTTTGCATTAAGATCGATAATTCAATAGAAACAATAGTAAACATCATGAGATTTGAATTTATTGAAAACTTGATAAAAAAAAGGGAAAATGCGTTTGTAACTTTCGCATTTTCCTGGCGCAATTTTGATTTCGTCAGGCACAATGTCTGACAAAATTAAAATCAATTTGAGTGCCAATGTTTGAGGGGGGCTTAAATAATATTGATGTAAAATAATTTTCCTAGGTTTCATTTTACGTGTTAAAATTGTCGAAAACTCTAATCTAATGAGTTAATTGATACTTATGTTTAAAAATAAGCTACAAAAGGTACCTATTATCATTTCAACAATCATAACATTATTTTTTATTACCTATTCCATATTATACATCTGCAAAAACGTGGAGCATCCATCACCTGTTTCCTGATCGTGGTGGTAACTTCGTCTCAGTTCGTACCGTAGCGACTACAACAGCCAGGCTTCGGAGATGAGGAGTGTCAGAGCGAAGAAAAAAAAAATAAGTTAAGTGTTCATTAGTATAATTATTATACAAACTTGAGTTTAAAACCCAAGAGTTTTACTATATTGTTTCAGCTTAACGATTGATTAAATTTTTAAAATCACTTACATCTAATGTGAAACTTCAAGTTTTATGAAAGAGCTTATTGTTTATCGTTAAACAACTTTGATTATTTATTTCGACGGGTAAGTGCCATAGCGATAAATCAGCTACGTGAGTTAGCGGGTTCGAGTCCCGAGTGAGAGTGTATAATTGCAAAAATCAGATGTTCAAACCACACGCATACAATTATTACTCTAAATATGCGGCATTCAGTAAGTACAGTTAACAAAGTTATAACCTTAACAGTTGAAAATAAATCGCTTGCAAGGATGAGATGACTAAAGGTTCGTCTATTACCTGCCTCCATTGTCTTTGTACAAAAGATGTTTTTGTGACTTTTGGGTAAATGCCAATCTAGAAATGAACCTTATGGTGTTCAACTCATAGCTTTGCTGATGACAAAATTATTTTCAATTATGAATGCATCAAAATTAAATTAATATTAAGACATTAACAAGGTTTTGATTGAGTAATTGAGTAAATAAATAATAGGTTAAGTTATATAAAAAAATATAAAAGGTTAAATATTAATTAATGTAGATTAGTCATTACTCTTGGTATTGACAATACAGAAGTTGTAAGTAATGTGGGTATTACAGTTTCTTAGCTAGTTTCCTATCACAATTCCAGCACAAGTTCCGGGAAAATATTATGGCAGTCCGTCTCCGTTCGCAGAGCAACAATGGATTAGTGCAGTTTCTGAGGCAGATTGCGTCTTCATCGTGAAGACAGATAAGTACAATTGCATGCATGAGAATCATTATTATTATAGTATTACGAACTAGTCCCTTCAATGAAATGTCTGTTAGGAGATTGTCGTGCGAGTCGATTAAATAGTTTAGAAATTCAAAATTTTGAAGTCCAAATTGCAACAATTCTTAAAATTTATAAAACTTTGAATTAAACTCAAAAATATAAAATCGTATCATTATTTTATGCATAAATAATGATACAAATATTTATATATTTTGGGAGATCTTAAACATAGTGTTATAGTGTTTCATCATAATTGATCTATTTGCGGTATTTTTACAAATATCGATCTATGAGTGTTGACATAGCTTGTCTAAATTTTCTTAAGTGAAATATTAACGTATATTATATTATTAGCTAAGGAACATCAAATAAATATATATTAATTTTAGTGACATGAGGCAGAAATACACGGCAATCTTTAAAACTTCTAAAGTAACAATAGAATAATTACTGAAGGATAGAACTTTACTTTAGAATCTTTACATCATCTTATTTATGACCTTGATAATAAAATACTGTGCGTCAGGTGCTAACGACACATTTGTTTGCAATATCAAACGACAATATAAACTACAGTGCTGACAGAGTAATATGACTTATCGACAATCACAGGAGAAGATTGTGGGTACCAAGTTGCAAATAATTTTCGATTCCATATTTTAAAATATCAAAAGGTTTCATGATACGTTCAATGCGTTGGTAGTCGCAATAGTAATTATTATAAATAATTAATTACGGTAGACCTTATAAAATGTAACGAGATAACATTTTATAATTTGCAAAATCTCATAACTTACTCGATTAATAAGGGAGATAAGATAAAAAAAAGCTAACACACTAGAAATCAAAAATCTATTATTCACCCATACTTAGTCAATAATAATAATCTAAGCAGAGTAAATGCTATCCGGGTCTATGGTATCATTTTGGATGAAGAATTTTCATTTAATGACCTACCTTGATAAGGTAGTTGAAAGGTCATTACAACTATTTAGGTTTTTATAAGAGAATTGGAAAAGAATTAAGGAATTCAATCACGAAAAAAAAAAATACTTTACTTTCGTTCAGTCCATACTAGACTTTGTGAGCACAATTTGGAGCCCTACATTTGATGTTTAATAAAACAAATGTATGGTTATGTAACGATTGACATTTATTTCAAAAACCTTCTTTTATACGGCACAGAAGGCGCTAGTAGTTACCTACAAAAATAATATTTTGCTATGCACAGACCTATAAACTAACATCCTCTCCTAACAAAATAATCAAACAATGCAAAACCAATTAAACTTAAACTTCAGAGATGGCCATTAATCTAAGAAATTATAATGCTTATTAGTACAAAGACTTTGTTAATAAGTCAATAGGCATATCGGAAGTTGGTACACATTAAATTTATACATTATTGATTGCTACACATTCCCTGACAAAATGATGACGAACATCTATATGTTTTGAGAAATAATGGGTTTGCAGATAATTTTGAACAACTTTGTTTATTAAAATTTAAACTTATGGGAATACTATAATTCAGTACACCCATTTCATTCATTAAAGGCATTAAATAATTAGCTCTTTTAACAAGCTTCAGATAGGGCCATGTACTTGACTTCGGTACTTGACAATGCTACAGTTCTTAGCTTTTAGATTCAGTACGTTTATTAATAGAGACAAGATTATATCTTATTCGAAAAAAAAAATCAATTACACTAATTTGTTTGACGTTGAAATTTACCTTTAAAAATATATACGTCTAAGTACATGATGATCGCTAATCACTTAATATATTTTTGTAAGTGGAAGGGACTATTCTGCGTCCACTGAGGTGACTGAGCAAAAGCGCCATTGTTTGGACATGTTAGACATCTGAAAGATGAGCGGAATCAAGCGTAAATAAATAGGTATGATTTAAAAATGTTTTGCTAAAATATGCCGCTGCCACTGAAAAGGGGTTAAATATGCAAATGCATATGCAATAATATGTATTTGCATATAATCCGGTCTCTACTTATTACATACCTTGACAGATTAAAGTTATAACCTGTTATATGACCTACTATCCATAGTACGTGCCGCCTGTCAGCATCAAAAAAAAAAACATTCAAATTACAATCACTTTTATTATAAACTAGACAATATTTTTCTTAATTTTGTAGGTATTTAAACAACCAATATAAGTGTTTCCAATGAGTTTCATTAATACTGACTCAAATAAATAACGGTATAAGAAATACCTGGTTTGGTCAACGCAGATAAATACAACAAACTTCCTATTAATTGCTGATAAGGAAAAGTTTCATTTCTCTGATCATTTAAACCTTTTCTGATTTTAGATCAAATTTCATAGGAGTATCTGAAGTTTACATTGACTTATATTAATTCTAGTGAAAAAAAAAAATGTTTACAAATTGCTTTGGTCAATAGTAATACAATCTCTTTTAACTTTTACATTGATATCAAGGCTTTGGGATGACTGACCTAAACCTTTTATTTTAGTCAGAAGTAGGAGTAGTAGAACGTACGTGAATTTCAATTTATATGCCCAATACATGAAAATTCAATTGTTTTTAAACAATATACTAAAAGAAAATCTACACATTATTTATACCATCATTTACTGAACCAAGTAATAAAGTTGTGGTAATTAGGAAAAAGGTATTAGACCTAGATTAATACCTTTCTCATAAAATGTATCGTCTAGATAGACAAGTCTGTTTTGTTGTTTTATATAAATAAGCAGTGACGTATAAACATCTGATTAAGTTACTATTAATAAGTTATTATATTATTTGTCAATAGGATAATTCTAAAACAATTATTTAAATTACTATAGCAGTTATTGATATATTTTGACCTAATATATAATCGAGACCGTTCAGGAAATAATAAGACATTCTTATAATAAAATAATTATCGTTAACTAAATTATTTCACAAGTAAATAATTATCTGCAGAGTATTTTGGAGATATATATTATCTTCTTTGAAGCAAAATGAGAATAGTCTGATAAAGTTAGAAATTCGTAATATCGAAAGGTTATCTATTGGTAAGAGGACTAAAGCATATTTTTAATAATTCAAAACATTAATTCCTCTATTGTCATTATAAAATCAAGGACAATCTTATCGTGTGATAATTGATATAGTTATACATCTTCAGTTACAGTATGTAAGGTATTGGAGAAGCATCAGATAAATTAAATGTCTTAACTACAAAAAAAAGGCATAACTTTACTTGTTTAATAATAATTTAGTAAAATATTTACAACCACCGTTGTAATTAAACTACAAGACAATAAATTTCTGTGAAATCACAATCAAAAAGAAAATAAAACTGTAAATCTGTTCAGATTGTATTTTACATAAATTGAATATAGTGATTAGCACGCCAATATCCGTACAACAATAACCATTGAGTGATTCTGCTAATAAATCTATAATAATGTCATTATTGAAAATACTTTTAAAAGAAAGGATGATTTAAATGACTACTTAAACCTCTATAAGATACGTACGTCAAAAAATTGCATAGCGTCCAACAGCAAAACGCAGTTTGAGAATGAATAGCGCTACCTACTTGATTAGTAACAAAACAAGCATAACACGCTTGTATAACAATTTCTTAGCAAAACAGCACTTCCTTTTACCGAATGTTTTTTACCTTATCTTATCTCTTTCTTGATGGAAAGGTGCATCAACTATAAAAAAAATATATATATTTTCCTCAAGCAATGCAATCAAAAGAATTCAAAGCCATTGAAAAAAATATAGATATGTAGGTATTACGGATTTGCAATTTTAACTTAAATTTAGATTACTAACGTATCTAAGAGAATGATACGATAAATGAGTTTAAATAAACTGTACCTGTCTCAACGAGTCCTATTGTGAAAATCAATCGCTTCATTCTTACGCGTCTTATTTTCAGAGGGGGGAATGTGACGCCATAAAAGAAATATAATGGAAATATTTCAACTTTACCTTACTGAATAATACTGTTTACTATACATATACCGTACGTAACTTGGACTATGTTTCAACCCAACAAAACACTTTACAAGGGTTCCATAAATTATTACATATTGACTCCACTTGTAAACTTATGCTGAATATTGAAAAGTGGTATTAAAAATGCTAATAAATAAGAGCATTTGTGACACAAATAGCTCTCAATATTTGTTTAGTATCAGGAAACATTGTGTCAATGAGACATTTATCTTTGGGTTTGACGTGTAGAGTGCAATTTGAGGATTTTAATTGCTTTAGAATTCTTGGAAGGTTGTGAGAAACAATTGACCATGGGAAAGAAAGGACTGCAGTGGTAGGGATGACAGGCGACGCGAGAGCAAAGCGTGGTTTAGGGGTTTCGGAGCGAGGTTACGGAGGAGGATGGAAGTGTCAGACAGATGTCATAGAAAATATTTAGTGCTTAGTGCTGAAGGAGCAAGTGATATTAAGCTATAGGTTCCCTTTCGGTATGTTTCATTTAATAACATTAGTCTACTTAATGATTTGCCTGTTGTTAATTCTAGCACTGAGGTGTGTCTAAATTAGGTTGGCTTTTTAGCTTGTCTAGAAATGCCAAGTCGAAGGCTAGGAGTAATAGATCACCAACTAGTAAGTTGGTACCTCATTCGAAGATTAGGAAACGATAATAATCGTTTAATCCAGGGAAATAGATCAGGTACATCTTACAATAACTCTATGTTTGGAAACAAACATTTACTCATTCAAAACACAAACTTCACACAGGCACAGATTTGGTGTTGGGTTGGCAATAAGAGAGATCATTATGTAGCAGTACCTTTTGAAACTGTTCTTTTAATAATATCAATTTTGTTAATATGCTTTTAATTGTATTATGCCAGTGGAGGTATTTTTGAGTCTGGGACGCATACCACAAAACAATGCGGATAGCATCTAGAATCTAGATTATGTCTAGAATCTAGATAGGTGGGGCATTGCTTCAGCCCCCTATTGAGGGGGTTGCTGGTATTAATACATGATACAATATTCATAAATAACCGTGCCATGAACATAGGTTCAAAATGGAAAGTTACAATAGCTTAAAATTTTCTTGATTGAAAAAATCGGAAAGTACCTACTTAGTTTTTTTTGTAGTTTTTCGATGCTGTGCCTGTGCCAACCAATAAGTATTGAACCTATTGTACAGTAGCCCGTAGTACATTTAAATTACGAAAAAGGTTACTGTTTGCCGTTATGTGATATAGTTATTTATTAGAAAATTATAGATACTTTAACCCAAGTTTTACAGATCGCAACCCGCTGTAACCTATATTTGTATATCTCCAAAAATTATATTTTTTTATTTATCGAGGTTAACCACATGGTTTACCTATTGTCGTATTTTACAGCTTTGTTTGATTGCCACTTATCATTATCATAGTAAGACCATGAAAAGTAGCCATACACAGATTTAAGACCAGATGAAAATGGATGGACTTAATCTGGTCTTAAATCTGTGTATGATCACTTTCCTTAATCTTACTATTATCATTTCTTTAACTAGTGACGAAATGTATTTTAAGCTCTATCGTATTGCGGGATCTATTGGGATCTTAAAAAAATCTAATATCTTTGGGATGGATGGACTTAATCTGGTCTTAAATCTGTGTATGGTCACTTCCCTTAATCTTACTATTATCAGTAGCAATTAAACAAAGCTGTAGAACACGACAATAGCTAAACCATGTGGTAAACCTCGATAAATAAAAAAAAAAAAACAGTTTTGGAGATATACAAATATAGGTTACGGCGGGTTGCGATCTGTAAAACTTGGGTTAAAGTATCTATAATTTCCTAATAAATAACTATATCACAACGGCAAACGGTAACCTTTTTCGTAATTTGAATGTACTACGGGCTACTGTGCTATATCTCAATCTTGAAATATTTGCTAGCTGTCTAGCTTTTTAATTGTCAGTTTACCAAAATAAGACATAGTTTATTAGTTTAAAAAACTATAATGTTGTCAATAATTTCGATAATTTTGACTACGAAAATTTATTTCATCATTGTTTATTGTTTATTTAATATCGTCTCGCATCGCATACCTACTCGTGATAAAAAAAATCGGAAGTACCAATTTTCATGAATGTTGGGCATTCGATTTTTTAAACAAAACAGCTATTCATCGTGCAAAATTCTTTGACCGAGCCAGCGCGAAGCTCGAGCGAAGCGTCTCTTTTGCAAGCGCTTGGGCAAAAATGCTTTCGTATCTGACGGACTTTTGAGAATTTTGAGCTTTGAAAAGTTCTGGTTAATATTTTTTTTATCTGTATTATATTTCACCAGACGCGTAAACTTCGGAGTATCTCCCACGCGATTCCTATAAAATTACAGCATCAAAAGCAAAACCTATGTCCATTTTTTATTGAATCAATATATTGGTAAAAGTATATAAAGAACTTTTAATATCTCTAAGGAGTTGTCCAACTTGAATTTAAAAGAAAATACTCAAGAGATATTCAAATCTAGAGTTCTTTCTTTGTCTCCGAACAATTTCTTGACGTCCCGGCACTTCGTATGAAAAAGTTTAATAATTGACGTTATTATCTCGCCTTCTTTACAGTTATTCGATGCTATTAGATTTAAAGAACTTCGTTAAAAACAATTTGTAGAGAAGCTTTTCATTAAATTGTATTTATGAGTCAAACTTAATTCCTCAGCAAAGATTTTTATTATCTCTTCTTACACTTGAAAATAAAAGAAATCACAATAACTTGTGAGTAATTAAATTCTGAGAAACTGAAATCACTTCAATGAGAAATCATAAAAGTACGTCACAATAGTCTTTTGTAAGAAAAAGTTTAGAAAACACGTACTTTTATGATATCGTATCTCGTATTCATAACATGGGATTCACGTGTCCTTTTAAATATTCCCGAACGAGACATGAGTAAACAAAATTGGTTGTTCTTCTAATACGTATTCATATATTTCGCCAATAATCGATATCTGCACGTGCGGATTGAATGGGAAACAAAACAAGCCCCGTGCAAAATAGATCCCTGAGGACATATCCGCAAACAAAACTGTGAAATCGCGCCGATATCTTCGTGCAAAAACAAACGGGGAGCATGGGCGGAGTTGTCACAGGGACGCGTAGTCAGCGAGAAATGGAGTAACCCATTTTAAACTAGAATGAATTGCACGTCGTGGACTGCAGGTTCCCTGGAATGCTGCCCACTGACACGCGACACACGGCCGCGACACGCCTACAGGGGGTCAAGTCTGCTAATGTTTTCATCAAAATCGTAGTTCAATGGTGTTTGAATGATAATGCTTTTTGACACAGTTCTTGTTTCTTAAATCCAAAACTGAAACACATTGTGTTTCTTAAACCCAAAACGGAAACATATTGTGACTTGATTTTGGGTTTAAGAAACTAGAACTGTGTCAAAAAGCATTACCATTAGAATACCATTGAACTACGATTTTGACGAAAACATTAGCAGACTTGACCCCCAGGGCGGCACGGCATTTATCTTTATTTCCATCTAGGTACGAAAGCTTTTCCATTAGGTGCTCCCTCACCGGGAGCATTTGCGTGTAATGTAACATTATAGATTCGACTTTGAGCATTACATTACAATAATACCTCCCTGACTGACGAGCATTCTCGTGTAATGTAATATTATAAATTCGACGTTCGCATTGATGTTACAAGTTGTATCAAGATATTACACATTGTATCATTACAAGGTGCGCATTGTAATGCTCGGTTCTCCTCCTTCACTGATGTATGCCCGTTTATCATTACAAGGTGCGCATTGTAATGCTCGGTTCTCCTCCTTCACTGATGTAATGCTCAAATCTGTAAACATTACACGCGAACGCTCCCGGTGAGGGAGCACCTGAGTTTCTATTGAGTTTTGAAAGAGGTTTAGCGAAAAGAGACCACTTTCGTCATTACGTCACTCTCAAAATTTTAAGGATGTGTTTAGTCCTTGAAACTGAACTAGTTTTCTCACTTTCCATACAAATCAAAGAGATCACGTGATCACTTTAGTCTTTAGTAAAGAGGGCTCCACACTCGCGCCGCGAAAGCCCGCGAAGGCCGCGAACCGCAAGTGTGGAGGGTTTCGCGGCTTCGCGTTCGCGCTTCGCGGCGTTCCCTGCCCGGTGGCGGTTTTTTGGTCCGCGTCAAAGGGCTTGTGTGCCGAACTAAGGTTGCCGTGATTCGCGGTCGCGGTTCACGCGCGAGTCTGGAGGGC
Source organism: Agriphila tristella (assembly GCA_928269145.1). NCBI lineage: Eukaryota > Metazoa > Arthropoda > Insecta > Lepidoptera > Crambidae > Agriphila > Agriphila tristella. The sequence continues at coordinate 23,661,235 of OV743440.1, read as the reverse complement.
TTTTGTTTTCGCACCGTTTTCATGCGCGAACCGCGCCCGTGATTCGCGGCCGCGGTTCGCGCGCGAGTGTGGAGCCGGCTTAAGGTATGCCCAAAATTTTGTGGCGTATTTCGACACAGTCATGATTCATGAAGAAAGTTGTTCAGTTTCATGAACTGAACACAATATCCTTAAAATTTGGAGAGTGAATAAAAATGCAGCCTGTATATGTGTACTTAACACTTAGAATAATAACACCTAGAACGATAGTTACCTACAAAGCGCACTGGCAAAAGTGAGGAACTAAAACAGCCAAAATGGCGCCGCGCCGTTTTCAGATTTTTATTCTCCATTATTTCATAATCATACATAATAAGTACAAAACAGTTTCAATTTCCCTACCTTAAGGAGATTAGTTACTATATTATTGGATTTTAGTTACGATTAGGTAACGTACCTATGACGGATATAAATCTGAAAACAGCCATTTTGGCTCAGTATTAGCTGCCTCACTTTGCATACAAAGACACGGCTTCTAGGTGTTATTATTCTAAGACTTAACCAGTTTTTCAAGTAAGGGAGAATGAAAAGTTTTGAAGAGTTTTTCAATAAATATTAGAAATTTGAGGATAGAAAATGATAAGGGTTAAAAATTACACTCGATATCGACATCGAAATACAATTTATTTGTCAAAAAAGATAATACCAATACCGACAACAACGCTCAAAATGTTAAGGGTGCTGCTTGCAAAACAAACGCCATTGAAAAGCTAGGGTTTTCTAGGATAGCGGTGCCGTCATATTACGGCCATTATACACCGTCATTTTGTAGTCGTTTTAATTAACTTAAGGGTGTGTGGTACCAATGAAACTAAACATTTTTGCCCAAGAAACATGGGTCGAAAAACGACAAAAAAATTTGGGTCTCCCATACTAAGTAGACAGCTAAAACATTTTATTAGTGTGGGAAAGTCAAAATTTTTTGACGTTTTTCGACCCATGTTTCTTTGGTAAAAATGTTTAGTTCCGTTAGTAGAACACTCCCTTAAGTTAATTAAAACGACTACAAAGTGACGGTGTATAGCGGCGTTCAATATTGTCTATGTAAACAATACGGCGACACCGTAACGTCAGAAACCGCGCCGTATTGTTTACATAGACAACGTTCTACGACTCTAAATTACGGCCGTAATATGACGGCACCGTCATCTTAGGAAACTCTAGCTAAAGGGAAGTGATTGAAAAACTTGAAACATTTCGCAGCATGAAACAGAAATCTCGTAAAATTCAAGAATCTAACGGAACCATCACTGTGTGACCCTTTTTAAGAAGGCATCTACCCGGACAACCCGGACCAAAGCAATAGAGTTTGTCCTCACTTCGCCCCTTGTCAGGCGTCACTGGCTGAAACGAGGATTGCAACGGAACCTTTCGAAGGATGACGGTTGAACTTTGGCAACTTAATTCCTTCTTCCGAAATTCCAAATTATCGAGAGGTTTTCGAGGTGCGGCAATGTGTTAAAATATGTAGGTATATTTAAAGTTTATTGAATAAATGAATAATATTAATAATAATATATTTAAAAAAAGTCTTGTCTCTCCCGTAGCTTAGAATAATTACACCTAGAACGATAATTCCCTACAAAGCACGCTGTCAAAAGTGAGGCAACAAAAACTGCCAAAATGGCGCCGTTTTCAGATTTTTATTGTCCATTATTAAATAATCATACCTAATAAGTACACAACAGTTTAAATTTTCCCTACCTTGCCTACCTTAAAGAGATTAATTATTACATTATTGGATTTTACTTACGATTAGGTAACGTATGAAGGATATAAATCTGAGAACTGAGCCATTTTGGCTCAGTATAAGTTGCCTCACTTTGCATACAAGGACACGGCTTCTAGGTGTAATTATTCTAAGTCCCGTAGAGAATTTACCAACGTCTGGCGGACTACAAAATACTATGATTGCTCTGCAGTCTGCGCTTATTCATTATCTGTCGTAGTTTTCACACTTTGTATCTCAAACAACAGAAATAAGTAAATTGGTGTTGTTATTCTATGATTTTTTAATGCACAACGCGATAGTTCTTGGCTTTCACCTCTCCTGATGTTAAGTGACGATAAAGCCGAAGATGGAAGCGCACCCGGAATCCTCATCACTGAGGAACTGGCTATCTTACCTCTAACTGCCGGAACACAACAATTTTGAAATTGTTGTTATGGCGTCAGATTTAGGTAAGATGATGATGGCTAGCCAGGCGGACTTGAAATAAGCCCTACCACTAACCAAACTGAGTACAAATAGTACCCCCCCAGCCTGCCTAGCATGACCGTTTATATCGCGTGATATAGCATTTTATCGACACTCAACTGTCAAACTCCTTTATCTTTTTGACAGTTAAACGTGATAAAACGCTCTATCACGCGGTATAAATCGTGATAAGCTGGTCATGCTAGGGAGGCTGGAAATCGAACCCGGGACATCACTAGACCACAGAGTCCATGACCACAGACCACAGTAAGTACAAATTGCACTAATTCTGAGAGACAAAACCAAATTTTAAATGTCAACCGTTAAGCTTGGAATTTATTGGTTTAGGATCTTTAAGAAGTCATGATACTAAATCTCAAGAATGTCTAACTAATAATTCATTGAATATTAGAATAGACTTTAAGGGTTTGCTTCCCAAGCTAATCCGCAATGTGTAACGAACAAAGCAGCGGCGGCCACGCCCCGCTAACTGGGCACAAACTACCGTACCAATATTGACTTTTACTCCTTAAAACTTTCTCATTCCGCCTCTAATTAATATTTTTTGCGCTTTCGATTCGATCAACCGACTGACTAAAGTTTTCCATAAATTCCTTTGACTTTTGCTGGTTCTAAACTACAGAACTATTTAGCAATGCAACACAAAAATCCGAGGCTTATTATATGTATGGGTAATAAATCTGCTTTTTTTTGTTACAAAAATTAAGAACTTACATTAAAAAAAAAGATTTCACGACAAATCACAATGATTAATTTTTCATAATACCTAATGATTTTGCATTTCATATGTCTATCATAAAATCTATTGGTAAAATAGTTTTGATTTTATGATATTTACTTTCGGGTTGCAGAAATCTTTTATTTGGAAATTTAGGGGCATGGCTATAAATTTCATCGTTAACTTCCAATGAATTGATTGGTTGTCGCAATGTAAACGCCTCATCATTATTTTCCTTAATATTATTTATATGATTACTAGCGGCCGCCCGCGACTTCGTCTGCGTGGAAAGATTTTTTGCTATCCCTCGGGAACAATGCTTTTTTTCGAGATAAATGGTACCCTATGTCCTTTTCCGTACCCCTGACAAAGTGTATGCAAAATTTCATGATGATCGGTTCAGTAGTTAAGACGTGAAGGCGTAACAAACATACAAACAAACGGACTTTCACATTTATAATATTAGTAAGGATAATATTAAATTAAATTATTAGAAAGCAAAACTAAATTGTTACCAAATGTTATGTTTTAGTATTTGTTGGAAGTAGATCTTGAACTTCATTTAAATATTTAAAATTTGGTTTTAGTTAGTTCGGAATAGAAAAGTTATTACGAGAATAAACAAATACTATTAGTTTTTGGTATTAGAAAGGAATAGATCCCGGTTTACAAGTACAAATTAGACAAATATTATTTCATAGAAATTCGGTTCCATTTCCATTTTAAAACTAAACAGGCCGTTTTTAATTTTTATTCAAATGAAATATTTGGTTGTTCCATGACATGAACAGCGTAAGTTTCACTATGGCATAATTTGGGAAATTTAATAATATAATAAACTTCCAATTATACAGAAAATAATTTTATGCTGTAAGAGTTTTAATAAAATTATCTACTCCTTTGTGTTAAATATTAATTTTATTACAGACAATTTGTGATTGGCACAACACTAATTATAGCAATTTTGTTCCTTGTTAAATATAATAGTAATATACCTACTTACATTATTACATATTGTAAGGCAGCCATTACATGATCATGCAAGCGTCAGTCAAATTCCATCAGTCATGAATTACGTTTGACTGATGGAAAGAACAAATCACATCATGCAACCATCAGTCACTACATTACACGGTAGGTTAATCGTTAGTCACAACCCGTGACTGTGGTTAAACTGACAGCAAAACCTACCGTGTAATGGGTGCCTAACAACACCCCATCACAAGGTGGTACAAGGGTCAAGAGTCGAATACCTACCTTTACACAACGTGGTAGTGCTTAGCCTTCACCACACCTGATGTTAAGTGACGATAAGGCCGAAGGTGGAAGCTCACTACACCCGGAATCCTCATCACTGAGGAACTGGCTATCTTACCTCTAACTGCCGGAACACAACAATGTTTAAAATGTTGTTATGGCGTCCGACTTAGGTAAGATGATGGTAGCTACCCAGGCGGACTTGAAACCACCAACCAAATCGAATACAAATTGTACCCCCCCTGGGAATCGAACCCGGGACCTCTGCGTCTTACACGGGTAAACGAACCACTAGTGGTTTCCACCCCTAGTTACAACAAGTGGTGGTGTGGTCTAGACCACAGAATCGCCTCTGTGGTCTAGTGGTTCGCCCACCCGTGTAAGACGCAGAGGTCCCGGGTTCGATTCCCAGTAGGGGTACAATTTGTACTCGGTTTGGTTGGTGGTAGGGCTTATTTCAAGTCCGCCTGGCTAGCTACCACCATCTTACCTAAGTCTGACGCCATAACAACAATTTAAAAATTGTTGTGTTCCGGCAGTTAGAGGTATTCCGGGTGTAGTGCGGTTCCACCTTCGGCCTTATCGTCATTTAACATTAGGTGAGATGATGGCCAACTGGCCAAGCATTATCCCGTTGTGTATAAAAAAAGAGGGGTAATTTAAAATTATCAACCCTTAGTGTATAATATTAATTTTACTACGGAGAATAAAACTACCTTCAGGTAGAATTCCTTTTAATTTTATCAATGTCTTTACATCCAGTTGATGTTCGAGGTTTTAAAACACGTCAGTTGAAAGGGACTATTTTATCTCCAACTTTTTACGGGATGATCATCGATAATCCTCTTGCCATTCGCATCTATTCGTGGCGGAATGCTGATAAATCGATATTCCCTATTATCCTGGAGACATCAGTCTCCGCTTCGGGGCGGGCCAGTTAAGACAAGTTCATTCGCTAACGACTACCTCTTGCGCCATATCTCACTGGGACACCAGCCTCCTAAACAGAAAAGATAATAGTACTAGCGTACAGAAGTTGCACTCCGCAAATCGCTTAAACAAATTGCGACTCTTGCTTCGACACAATAAAGTGCAATTCAGTTCGCAAGGCGGTCCCTTCGCTCCAAAACATTCACTTAGTAGCTGCCTCGTAGGTTTTATATTTTCTGACGTATGAATTTTGTTATTTGTTCTCTCAGAGGACGCCGGGCACTTCATAGGTACCTACTCGCGCGCAGAGTGACATAGCCCTGCTCCTAGCATGACCACTGAAACGCGATATGTTTATACGATTTATCACTTTTAACTGTTAAAAGACAATGGATTTTGACAGTTGACTGTTGATAAAACGCTATTTAACGCGGTAAATAGTGGTGGCCAGATAATTAAGGACACAAGTCGATTTTCATACAAACCAGGCAACTTTGAAGCCTTGGTTCTCCGCCAAGGATTGCTAGCTGTGATCTGATGATGGTCATCCAGGGAGTGAATGGAGCAGATTCAGATCGCTAAACACACAACTGTCACCACTGTATACATATTGTGTTTAAATGGTCATGCTTGGAGGGCAGTGGCGGTGGTGCAACCAGTCTCGCTACCAAAAAAACTATACCTTAGATTTATGGAAAGTGGTGTCCGCTTGTATTTATTCTGTGGCTTGGTTGCGCTGGACTGATCACCGGCTGGTGGCGCAGCTATGGTGTGGTGTCCTAGTGAAATAGAACCCTTTGTGATAACTCTGAGAGGTTATCGTGTCGGATGGCAATTATTTTTTGTTTCCCCTTCAATTATGGCACGTTTCCGGGTGAATAAAAAAGTAAAGAAATTTTAAAAAGTCATTCTGATTTCATTAAACCAATTTTCTGGTACCGTTTTTTCTCATAATTAAAGGTAAAAAAGTAAGAATAAATATTTTTTAAGAAGTTAGTTATTAGATATGTGTCAGTATCACGATTTATGTCAGTATCGAAATCAGTGACTACTAACTACCTACCAAATAAGCAAATAAGCAAAATCAGAATAGCAAAATCATAGATTAGCAGAAGGCCAGATTTGCATAAAGGCAATAAATAAAGGCAAATGTACTGTAAAAGTTAACAAAAAAAGGTCACAAATTAATTATTGTAATTTGGACAGGACGACATCCAATACGTCAACTCGTACAATTATTATTATACTTGACATAAGAATAATTATTTTAATAATCAATTTAATTCAATGAATAAAATTAATAATTGACTGAGGAAAGTGTCTCTGCTTCAGCTTGGGCAAAAATGTTTTCGTATGTCTGTCCGTTCGTTCTCCTCTACCGGTCGCATGTCTCAACTGATTCTAAAATTGTGTGAGCAGATTCGTATACTTAGTAAGTCTAGAGATTTTTGTCAAGCCAGTTTTTCAAAATTTCCCTAAAAAAACACATTTCAGCCATTTTGAAAATTTTTCATAAACGCAAGGCTCACAAAGCCACTAGTTTTTACTGTAAGTACTTATTTAACTGAATCAATAACATTTGCATCCCAATCTAGTAAATCATGTTTGTACGCTCTAATGTTGTTGCCATCTTTTTCACCATGTTTTTTGCAAATAAATTATCATTTTTTTAAATTTTTAACAAAATACCCGGGTATTAACCCAGAAAATACCATAATAATACATTATAAAACATCTCCGAAGTAGATTTACCCAAACATCAAATCCTCCGATCAGTAGTGGTCTAACTAACAATCAGACTAGAGGTCCAAGATTGATCCCGGATTGCAACATCCGGACCAATAAAGATCTTTTTGCCAATTGATGGGATCAACTATGGCTTCGGGCGCGCGGATTATAGTCGCGTAGCCAGAGAAAAATTACCTTCGATAATACTAAAAGTTTTAGTTTTTGCTGAGTGTATAGATTATGTGCATTGTGAGTTATTGTTGAAAAGTTAGAAGTTTTATGCCGCTGCTTTAGGTATAGTTTAGGTATTTCGTAATATTTCGTTTAACGTTATATATATAGAATTAAAGTTTGAAATGTTGATTGTTTCATAATAAGAACTATGTTATCTTCATGTTGTAAAATATTTAGAAAGTTATTATGTGTGGAAGTACGTAAATCACAAAATCACTCTTTTGTGTTCGAATAAAATTTTAAAATTTCTGAAATCTTATTTTAAGACTTTCAGTGGTTAGTTATACCAGTTCAACAAAGTTTAGAAAGTTAAGTGGTGTGCTTCTTTGATATTTTCATTTTTCCTTTATAACATACGGAATAATGAATTAAAAATTGATAAGATCGCTCTTACAATACCTTTTCAATGCACTTATATACTACACAAAAAATTAGAAACATACATAATGTGGGTTTTGTTTAAATTACGGATAAATTATTGCGCTAAAATACGAATTATACGGGACGCGCGAGCAGGTGCATACAGGGGCCGCTGACTGCCACGCGGCGCGCGGGCGGGCGCGGGGCCACAAACAATAAGCTACTCTCGTTGCATGGCAATAAAGTACAATTTCAAATTTCACAGCGCTGCGTGCCTGATATTACAAGCACCTACGAAGCGCCACTCTTTTTGTCGCGTAATCGATGAAATTACACAGAATACTTATAAAATAAAATAAAGCTACCTACCTATTAAATAAGCTGATCATAATTGTTTTTCTAAGGTAGTTTGGCAAATCAACTTTTAAGGCACTCCTTTCAGAGGATTTTGAAACAGAAAACAAAAAAAAAATTAATTGAATTTACAAGAATTTATATTCGAATTTATATCATTTATCTAATTTTTAGATTTTAAAGGTGGCCACGAATGGCCACGATGTTTGACGTTGAGTTTTTGAGATTTTTGAGAATACCGTCATATCCTCCATCTTTGCCCTTTTGTCCTATTTTTGCCCAACGACAAAATTTAACTTTAAATTGAAATTGCCAGAAAAATATTCCATTTATGGTGATTTTTGACTCTTTAGTATATTTTTGAAGTATTATATGGCAACACTGAATGCATGTGACGTTCATAACCTCAATTAGTGTCTCACCATAAGGTGTTAAAGTTGGACGTGTAAAAGTGGTGCAAAATTTCTTGCCGGAAACTTTTTAGAGAAGTGATAGAAGGAGTGGAAATACGTAGTAATGCTTGTTGTGTCTAAAAACAGGTTAAAAATGAGGATCAGTTGCTTGATTACACACATATAGGACGCATATTTCGCAAGTTATGACGCTGGGTAATGTTAGGTAGTAAAAGTCCGTTCAAGCCGGCCCAATATTGCCCACAGGTTGAAATGCACTAGGGCTGACACTTTTTATTAACCGACTCCAAAAAAGAAGGTTCTCAATTAGATTATATTATTGTTAAGATTTTTATAGGTAGGTAACTTACCTAGGGGTTTTTTTTAATTGTACCTAACTAAACGATGTTTGTACTTTAGTTTTATGACTGATTAGTTCCCGAGGTTTCATATTAAAAGTGTATAAAATGTTCATACTTATTGTTTTTTATTTTACATTTTGACACCCCTAGCCACAATTAATTTTTGTATGAATATTTCAGAAATTGTGTACACAACATTGCCCACCTAATTTTTTCTTAATGTAAGGGGTTTTTTTAAGTATTTAAAACGTAGATCGCATCTTTGTCTCATAGGGCACCTTGGGTCTTAATATCAGAACCGTAAGTGTTAAAATGGCTTCACAATTCGCGGTGGGCTAAGATGGGCACATTGCCGCATAACTTAGCCTACCTCTTTAACTCCATTTTTTAAAGAAACTGCTTAGAAATACTTATTTGAAACCATTCTATTCTATTCTACTTTATCTCTGAAAACGAAATATGTGACTCAGGTATCTCTACGGTACATACTTTTTTCACAATCTTCAAAAATGTAAAAAAAGCGGGCAAAGATGGAGGGTATGACGGTAACAAAAGATCGTCTTAAAAATTTCCCCTCTGTTATTTTGTGTTTTTTTTGTGAATGAAAATGATACTTCTAAGAAAATCAGATACCGTAAACTGCTGCAACTTTGCACGAAATTTAAGGTTTTTTTTTTAATATCTCTTCAAGTATTTATTATCTGTGTCCATTTTTACATTAGCGCGCGAATTGGAGATAAATGTCATTTATCTTAAGGTTCATAACGCCGAAACGGCTGTTAGATTGATCTCCAGAAACCGTCAAAGTCGTAGGCAAAGTTGTGATAAAATATCCCAACTTTGCCTAGAAGATTATAAGCAAAAATACGAGCCGCATTTAAAAACTGGTCTTAATTATAGAGCCATACAAATTGCGTTACCATCGAGATGTGCATGGATTACCACATATAAGCATCAATATTTTTTTCTGGCAAGCAGGCGAAGTTGGGCACAAGCAGGCAAACTTTGAGCAGTATCAGTAAATATTTCCATAGTAAATTTGGAGCATACTACGGGTTGCCACAAATAGAAAAACACAAAATTTAAAAGACTTACTATAATTTCAATAAAAATAGGTAAATCCGGACGTAAACCAACTAAATTCACAGGACTAAACTAATTTCATTTGATTTGTTTTAATTTCTTTATTTTGAATTTATTATTTTATTTTGAATTTATTTATATATAACTATTAAACCTTTAAACATTTATAATTACTTTTGTAAGATTGTTATTTTTATAGCCGTATATCTTTTTATTTAATAACTAAACAAAGTAAACATAGACTGCCCTCCAAACCGCTTTACTGTCGTTGAGTAAGTAGTGGCAACCCTAGGGCTAGGCAAACTTGAGTCACTAATGCTCGAGAAGCCTTTTACAACATTGCCTACCGTGGTTCTAGCCGTAAATGATTGACATTAACAAGAAAAACCCTTATAAACAGGAGAAAGAGCATATTTGCTTACCCTATAAATACTAAGAGCTGAAATTCTCGATTTTTCCAAGGAAAAACTAAAAGTTTGCGACCGTTGACACCTGTCAGACAAAAAAGTAACGCGGTGTTGCCACTTTGGAAATGGGTTGCCAATAAAACGAAGGTATTTCTCTCATTATCAAAAGTAAAAAATAGATGGCGGTTATGAAGTAATGTTAGTTTTACTAGATTAGGCAAAATTGAAGCTTAGGGGCAATCTTGCAGCAGTTTACGGTACTTACATTTAGTATTTAATACAACAAGAAAGTATCCTATCAAAATAATGTATCTATGTTTATAGTAATAGTTTCTAAGATTTACATGATTTTAACTCCACTGCGTTACTTTGACATAAATGTATGTTAAACTTTAAAATAATTTGATATTAAACAGCCACTTGAAACTTACGTCTATGTCAGGCAGTACCTTTCTTTTCTTTATACATATTACGTTCACTGTATTGTTTACAAGTATAATTGAATTGTATAAATTATTTATACATAAAAACCTTCGATCAAGTATATCCTAGATAACGCTTACGAACTAAAACAGTATGCAAACATGGCACCTCAATAGCGTCCCACTTACAAACTTGGCGCTTATTTTGTACATGATCACCTCTTATTTTGTACAAACTCACATTTTATATCACTTATTTTGCACAAAATAAGCTTATTTTTTACAAAAATACATCTTTTATCACTTATTTTGTGCAAAATAAGCACCCAGTTTGTAGTGGGACGCTATTTGAGGTGCCATTTTTGAGACTCTGACCGGACATCTAGGGTATTCTTGATCAAAGATAAAAATTAGGGGACACCAGGGTAACACTAGAGAATATAGTAACTCCAGAGAAAAGAAAATAATTAGAGAATACTAGCTTCCGCCCGCGACTTCGTCCGCGTGGACATTCGAGAAAATCCTAAGGGTACCTTTAACCAGGATACAAAGTATTCTATGTTCTAACGTCCTGCCTCGCTAGGCAGTACGCTTGGTGTGGACGTACCTCGCTTGCAGGCAGGGCGTTTGCCACTTGCGCGTGAGGATGCGGCCCGACATCGCACTCGGTCGCTATAGTACGCGCATACCAGCCAGAGGCCTGCTGCGCGCAAGGCACGTTCACACCTAGCAAGGCAGGATATTAAACTTTTTATCCAGGTTAAAGGTTCCCTAATGATTTTCTCGAATGTCCACGCGAACCAAGTCGCGGGCGGAAGCTAGTAGTATAAAATATTATAATACTTAGAAAGCGGGCTTAGATTTTACTGCATTCACGTGCATTTTTTTCTGAGAAATTACAAAAGACTGACCCCAAAACTCGACACTTTATTGTTTACTTTTAAGCCATTGACCATTTTACCGTGCCAGATGTGGCAACACCAGGTCCTGAACCCCTAGTGTAAGTTTTCACAAGGAAAAAACGTAACTACAGCGTTTGCGTTTCGAGCAACATTTGTATGGGGAAAGTACAGCGCCGCCACGCGGCGAGAGGATGAACCAATTCTCGTGAGTGTGAGTTTGACCAAAACGTAAGTCGATCGGTTTTTAAACGCATCGAGCGCGTTTTGCTATCCGAATGGGGTTTTGGGTGCTTTTTGTGAGTGTAATTGACAAATTTGACAGGGCGAATAGTTAACTAACGCAAACGCAGTAGTTAAGTAACTCACTTGTTGATTCGCTAGTGAGATCGAGCGTTTCAGTGTTTTGCAAGGATATTTTGAAGTGTTTAGGTATTCATTTATTATAGCTACTAGATTTTTTTTTAAAGATGTCAGCGAACACTGAAATGCAAGACAGATTGTGATTAGCTACGCAGGCAAAATACTATTTTAGAACTTACTTTGATCCAATCAATCTTACAAAACAATTATGTGTATTTACGGTGGTGCAACAAGAAGTACTTATAAGTAGGTAGGTACTCACTGTTCCATTAATTCACCAATATTTTGAATTGGTTAGCACTTGGATTCATTCACTTTCGGAGGCCTATGATAAACTATTATTTCGATTTAGTTTAAGACCTAAACTGAGGCTCGCAGACACTCTACTCCTTTAACAACAATAACCACGGAAGCTCGCCGAAATATAACGCACTCACAATTAATCTGAAATGCATTTTTTGCAGTTTCTTTATTGTTTTTAGAAATCATATGTTAAAAACAAACAACTGCTCACCAGCCATTGAAAGTTAACTAGTAAAGTGTTCTCTGTCTGTGCTTGAAAGAATGGCTAGCAGGTAGTTAATACTTAGGGCCGCATCTTTTGTCTCCGTCTTTCTTGGGAATAAAAAAGAAAAAGCACTAAGCTCATTGATGAGAAATGTTATCCTATTTTAGGAAGAGGTATTACGTTATACAAGACTACTCTCTTAAAGTATAGCTTCTAATTTGGTCGTCTATTATTCGTCAAAACCGAATCCGAAGACAGGCTGACAACATAAAAATCATGACTTAACTTTCGGATAAGTGAGCATACGTAAAAGTTTATCGAGTGGTGAAATATAACCTACACTCGCATGTGTCACACATACTTTAAGGTTTGCGTTAACTCGATTAACTTTTTGGTGACGTTTTATGATTTGGAACGAAAAACTTACACTAGGGGTTCAGGTAGTCGTCGTTAGATATTGTTACAACGAATTCATCGTAAACTCTTCTTAAAAACTTAAAAGTCGTATATCTTTTGATTGAGTGAACTGATTGCGATGAGATAAAGATTTAATTACTTCGCAAAATACATAGTATATTTCTATGTAAACATCATTACGATTGAGTTAGCGCTTTTTAAGTTATTAGCGCACAAACAAACAGATAAACAGATAAAAAGGAGACAACCCTAACAGCGTCAGAAGAGATGAGCGCTACGCGATAGAAAGAGAGAAAACTTCTAGGTGAATATAACTGTAGGCGCTGTAGCGGTGTGCGATCTGAATTGCGCCTTATTGAGTCGTAGCAAGAGTCGCTATTTAATTAAATGATGTTGCAGAATGCGGCTTCTGTACTTGTACTATTATGTATTCTGTGACGGAGTGCACGTTTTTAGGTGAGTGTTAAACTTTTAGTTTTTCCTTGGAAAAATCGAGAATTTCAGCTCTATTTACGGGGTAAGCAAATATGCTGTTTCTCCTATTTATAAGGGTTTTTCTTGTTAATGTCAATCATTTACGGCTAGAACCACGGTAGGCAATGTTGTAAAAGGCTTCTCGGGCATTAGTGACTCAAGTTTGCCTAGCCCTAGGGTTGCCACTACTTACTCAACGACAGTAAAGCGGTTTGGAGGGCAGTCTATGTTTACTTTGTTTAGTTATTAAATAAAAAGATATACAGCTATAAAAATAGAAAACAATCTTCCAAAAGTAATTATAAATGTTTAAAGGTTTAATAGTTATATAAAAATAAATTCAAACTAAAATAATAAATTCAAACTAAAATAATAAATTCAAAATAAAGAAATTAAAACAAATCAAATGAAATTAGTTTAGTCCTGTGAATTTAGTTGGTTTACGTCCGGATTTACCCATTTTTATTGAAATTATAGTAAGTCTTTTAAATTTTGTGTTTTTCTATTTGTGGCAACTGGCAACCCGTAGTATGCTCCAAATTTACTATGGAAATATTTACTGATACTGCTCAAAGTTTGCCTGCTTGTGCCCAACTTCTCCTGCTTGCCAGAAAAAAATATTGATGCTTATATGTGGTAATCCATGCACATCTCGATGGTAACGCAATTTGTATGGCTCTATAATTAAGACCAGTTTTTAAATGCGGCTCTTATTTTTGCTTATAATCTTCTAGGCAAAGTTGGGATATTTTATCACAACTTTGCCTACGACTTTGACGGTTTCTGGAGATCAAAGTAACAGCCGTTTCGGCGTTATGAACCTTAAGATATATGGCATACATCTCCAATTCGCGTCTTAATGTAAAAATGGACACAGATAATAAATACTTGAAGAGATATTAAAAAAAAACCTTAAATTTCGTGCAAAGATGCAGCAGTTTACGGTATTGATCAAAGTGTTTAAACCAACTAACTTGTCTTATTTATCTATGTAGCTGCCTACATCTGTGGCTAATTTCATAAAATTACTGTCGTCTTTTAGGGACTTCCATTTTGTGGCAATTGTATAAATTAGGTAGGTAGGTACATTAGTTAGAGAGCTAGGTAGATTAGAGTCGCACTATCCATACTAATATTATAAATGCCAAAGTCTGTTTGTTACGCCTTCGCGTCATGAATACTGAACCGATCATCATGAAATTTTACATATACGTTGCCAGGGGTATAGAAAAGGAGATAGGGTTTTATCCCGAAAAAAGTATGGTTCCCGAGGGATAGCAAAAAAACTCCACGCAGACGAAGTCGAGGGCGGCCACTAGTGGAATCATAATAATATCATTTCGGGATAAGAGATAGGTCAGATAGGAGTCGACACGTCTTGTAAGTAGCCGAGCGTACAACTTGTAAGTAAGTAGGTAGCTGTAGGTAGTGTAGGTACCTTCATACACTTCGCGCGCGAGCATAAAGGTGGCGACTGACCTGTAACATTTCATCATAACGTAACGTTACGTTACGACGAAATGTTACAGATCAGTCGCCACCTTAATAATAACTTATTCTTATTTATGGCGCGAGTGGGCCTGGGACCCTATTTTTTTTTGAATCACTCGACTGGCGCCGAGCGCTCTTTTCTATTGATTTTCGTTCGACATTTGACTCAAATGTATGGGATGTCGAACGAAAATCATGGTGTCGAGCGATTCAAAAATAGGGCTCCTGAGGGCCTAGCCAAAGTAACATTCGCTAATCTTCGTTATCGCTTCGCTTTCGAAACATGTATGGGATTGACATAAGGTTTCGTTAACAATCGAATTTTAAAACGTCAAATCCATACATGTTTCGAAGCGAAGCGATAGCGAAAATTTGCAAATGTTACTTTGGCTAGGGGGGCTTGACTGGCGGCCGGCTGCCGCGCTGCGCCGCCGCGCGCCGCCAGCGGCACCGGACCGGCGCGGGCGGCCTGTAGCGACAATACTACATATTTTATCCGTAATTAAACAAAAGCCACTGTATGTATTTTTCTAATTTTTTGTGTAGTATATAAGTGCATTGAAAAGGTATTGTAAGAGCGATCTTATCAATTTTTAATTCATTATTCCGTATGTTATAAAGGAAAAATGAAAATATCAAAGAAGCACACCACTTAACTTTCTAAACTTTGTTGAACTGGTATATATAACCACTGAAAGTCTTAAAATAAGATTTCAGAAATTTTAAAATTTTATTCGAACACAAAAGAGTGATTTTGTAACTTACGCACTTCCACACATAATAACTTTCTAAATATTTTACAATATGAAGATAACATAGTTCTTATTATGAAACAATCAACATTTCAAACTTTAATTATATATATATTACGTTAAACGAAATATTACGAAATACCTAAACTATACCTAAAGCACAGGCATAAAACTTCTAACTTTTCAACAATAGCTCACAATGCACATAATCTATACACTCAGCAAAAACTAAAACTTTTAGTATTATCAAAACTTCTTTATGAAATTTAATGTCCCACGACCGGACTATTAGGGGAAGTATTTCACCAAGATATGTGCGTTATTGCCGAATGCCCGGGGAATATTTGAAGTGCTTGTGAGATGCGTGATGGTAGATTTTTTAACTTATGCGTAAATTATTGTCGTACATGGGGCGCAATTGCGTTAATTCTAAACAATAAAACCAATACCGTTCTTGTTATTAAGGTTATATTTACCTAAAAAACAACAACTTTTGTCCAAGATTGTCATCCTATTAGGCTCCCTTAGGCCACAGAATACATAATAGTTCCTAGGCTAAGCTTTCAACAACTTTAACAAAACTAACGCAAGTAGGATCTCGATGCAAGTAGGTATTTTTATGTAAACGAAACTGAAAAGGCAATGATTAAGTTTTGGTTTTATCGTTGAAAATTTTCGCGAGGACCCTATGATGTGTTTTTCTGAAAAATAGGAGTCACAGTCCTTCATCTGAACCAAATAGCGATTTAAATTACTGCTACGGTGTCGTAATTATGTTCGTTAAAATTAAGTAAATTTATTGCATAGTTTGCACTCCGTAGAAGGCAAATAAAGATTTATAATATTAAAAACAATTTGTAATAGCAAACTGTAGACAGAGATAATGATTTATAGTTGTTATTTTATTTTCTATTTGCAATTGAGAATAGATGGTGTGGTTTTGAAATTAATATTATATTACATACATTTTATAAACATTGTTAAAATGTAATAAAAGTGTAGAGGTTTAATTCTTGGAAAGCTTTTGATGAACTGGAAATAAAAGAAATAGCTGTTACATAGCTTATTTTTTAATATTCATCAATTGTTGTGGGCACAATTGAAGTTCTAAGAAAATCTCCTTCTTTTTAGTCGGGTACTCTTGACAGAGTGGTCGTGGCTGTCGATGGACAGGGTTCCAGCTCGCCATCGCCACTCGCTTTCAGGGCGGCCGCACGACGTGCGATGTCTCCCCATTTTTGTCGATTTTCATCGTTGCGAAAACACTCTACTGCGGTCGACTGCATAGTTTTCTTAATGAGGTCGATCCAACAGGAAATCCAAAAAAATACTTTGCAATAAATTCTCGTATAGCCAGACATCGCATCTGCACATTACCTAATATTACAGGTAAATCCACCTGCAATAACATCAATCGCACATACCTAATTGAATTTGAAAGTTGCCCACCGCAACGACCAAAATATGCGATGTACTACATCGGATAAAACACGAACACGCAGCTAAATGGAAATTCCTTAGTTAGCTTCGTTAACTGCCCAACTTTATTCATTAGCGTGTATTGTCTACCGAATTTATTCGTCAGGTCGAACACGGCTAAGTTCAGAAACATTCTTCCGAGACTTCAATGTTTACCATCGTATTTTGTTAATCTTAAGAACACAGCAACACTCTCTTTAACTCCGGGGAACTCAGAACTTGAGTTGAATTTTGACGACCGTATGTAAACGTAATGGGTTACGTAAAGGTTGAAAATTTGTTTTCCATTCAATTTTAATAGGGCACAAAGTAAAGCGAAGGATTCTCATACGAGCGTTTGTGTAATTACAGCTACCTATTACGAGATATAATAGGATGTTTACAATATGTATTAAAAACAAGTTTGCTTAATTAAAATATGCACTATTTTTGTTATTAATTAATGATATTAAATTTATACAAGCAATGTTAGATTTATTGTGTTTGATAATCTACCGCGGTTGTATTCAAATGGATAGGATAATTGATTTACAAGCAATAATCAATTTTAACGATACTTACTAAAAGCAAAAAGGCTGAGCAAATAATAAATTACACAAAAAAGAAACGAAAATTCTTAAAGCCAAAGCTTTCGGGCTAAAAATAACGTTTCTACTATCTCTTTATCTTACCAGGGACCTTCGCAACTCTTCATTTTGGAAGAGAAATTCTTTTCAACTCTATTACGCCCAAGTAATTTGTTTTACTTTTCTTTGAAACACCCATCGACGCTCACAAAATTCAAGTTTTTATTTAAGTGCCTAACAGATGTACGGAGTGGAACTTTGGTGAAATAACGACAACTTCCAATAAAAAAAAGTGTTGAGTTGTACAGTCAAGCGTAAAAAAGAAAAATGTAGCTCTACATTGTTGCTCTTGCTGGTACCTGAAGTCTCAACTAAAAGGCGAACAGTTAATAAAGATACTTTTTGCAAAGTAAAAAAAAATATGATTAAGATGATGAAGACACCATTTTATGGTGTTTCACTGGAAACGACATTGTTTTATTAAACTTTTACAAATTATACACGCCCGTTTCTATTCTGCATCTTTTGCGCTATCGCACACGGGCAACTTAGTCGCCTAGCAACTGTTTTGTCTCTCACATCAAGTCCACGGGGTTATATGGAAGCGCGCACACGAAGCGACACGGTCGTCGGCAACTTTTCATACAAACCATGTGAGAGACAAAATAGTTGCAGAGACAAAAGTTGCCTGTGTGCGGTAGCGCTTTATGTACAGTCAGCAAATAACCTTCACACTTTGAAAACAAATTCGCTTGCAAGGATGGCACTAAAAGTTCGTCTTTTACCTGACTCTATTGTTTTTAAGCAAAAGATGCTTTTGTTATCTCAATTTTATGGCTTTTGGGCATATGCAAGACAACACAGACCACTCAATCTAGAAATGGACCTTAAGGTTTTCAACTCATAACTTTGCTGACTGCACGTCTGACTTACCTAATGTCAGCACTTCACTCGCTGGCAATTGCTGAAGTACCAATATAAAACCTGGGAATGACTCCGTGCCCTTTAAAATTAGAAAAGCATAAAAGTGAGATCCCAACAACGGCAATTCACAATCGAATCCTAATGTAATGAATTTTCCCTTTTAAAGTAACAAAAAGCGTTATAAACATTAAACATTACAAGCACGTTCAGAGTTACAAGCCTAATGATCTATTCGTATAAATTGACAATGTTGTAACTTTATTCGACCGTCATTTTTTGGCAATTCAGTTAAGTATATTCAATTTTGTCCTCTTTATCAATGAAATCCATTTGATGAATAAATAAAACAAAATCTCTCTGTGATAAAAACGCAACTTGGAACATTTTAGATAATAATATAATTTGTTTACTAATGTGGTATTCACACGGGTTGGCTTGTCGATTTACGTCAAATAGGGTTTTTTATCGACAATCTCATAAAAAACCGAATCGCCACCTGATTGAAATTAGGTTTGCGAAGCTCTAATTGTCTAAAATTGACCAGCATATCACCTGCCGACTCGACCCGTGTAAATCCACGTAGGTAATATGGCTTTGTGTGAAAGCATGTTGGTGACGTTTTGAATAATACTATTGACTAATGTACCTAAATTGAAACTATTCGCTCAAAGATATTAAACATTCAATGCCTTCGTATATTAAACGATTAATCAAATAACAATTTGAATCTGTTGTAGTGACATTATCGGCATCTTTAAACATGAATAAATACCTACTTACGTAAGATGTAATACAGTAATGCTCGTATGTACTTATTTTAATTTTCAATATAAAATTTATTTGTGTTGATGTATCCTTGCCAAAGGTCGAAATAGACAGACCCTCAGTCGGCAATCAAATTCGGTACATAGAATTTACATAAGTACATAGAGTACATAATAGTTACAGTACACAGAATCTATATTTATACATATAGTACAAATAGGTAAGTAATTAATTGTAAAAAAGTAAGTTTCCGCTCTAAATATTGCTGTGCCCTTTTCAGGGTCTACTGAACAACAAATACGTATTTTGTTATTCTATGTTTACCCAACAACTTGTTATCATTGTGGATTACAATAAAATGAAATTGAAGACCCAATATTTCCACTAATTATTGATATAAGGTAACACATGGTAATTTTTATTTTTTTTATTCTTTTTTCTTATTTCACATTTGATAATTTTAGTACCAGGAAAAAAGGTTCAGCATATTATTACTTCATAATAAAAAAAAGGCTTCCTTTGAATGTGTCAGTGAAACTCACAGAGCTAATGAAACTTTTTCAAACGCAAAAACCCAATTTTCAGTGGCATACTTTCCGCAGCTTTCCGCATACGTGAATTGGTTTGGCGTTTGATGATGTATATTTTTGACGCAAACATGCCTAATTTCTTCGGGAATAAAAACTCCACGGAAGAAGATCGCAATTAAATCGCTCCTTTGATGCGCCGCCTCCACGCTTCATTGAGCAATATCAAAACAATTCGAGCGTACGGCGCCTCAACCATTTTAAATTCTCAAATATTTTTCCACGTGTGTGCTTGAAAAGTATGTAGGTACGTTAAGTTGCTTCCTAGTAAATGAGCTAAATATTTTATTATATTTTAAACTAAACAATTAAAAAGAAACTTTTTTCTGTGTACAAGCTATTACAATGTGAAAGGATTATGCCGATTTTTTTATACAAGCTAGGCTATGATGCGCTTTGATGAAATTACCAATATACTATAGTAATTTTATACTGATTGCGTGGGAAGAATGTCATTAAAATATAATGCGGGAGAAAAGAGAAATCTCAATCTCAAGGAGCTGTTTGGAGTTATAATTGTTTGATATTTTCTTAAATGACATTTCAAAGTCAAAGTACATATCTCATGTATGGTTAATGCGCATCATGGCCCAGAATGTGGCATTATCCTTTGGGGGTAAACATTTAATTAAGGTGATACCTCCAAAGACTTTTATATGTAAATTATTACTATTAGTAAAGCTTTAGGATATAGTGAACTAGCGGCCACCCGCGGTTTCACCCGCGTGGTTTTCATTCCTGTGAGAATATCAGGATAAAAAGTATTCTATGTTATAATCTAGGCTATCTACTATCTGTGTGCCAAATTTCAACCAAATCCGTTCAGTAGTTTTTGCGTGATTGAGGAACAAACATCCAAACCCACAAACTTTCACATTTATAATATTAGTAGGATGTAAAGTCATGGATCCCTTCAACTTGACCAAGTACTGATACTGCTGATTTGCCTAATATATAATTACGTAGTGGTTGGTAGATTTCTGCTCAGTTTGAATATTTGTCACAAGTAATCAACAATTAAGATGTAACTTAAAAAAATAATTAATGAGTAAGTTTTACGAGCATTTCCGAACGTTTGGAAACAAATTAAATACCTCGACAACTCAGTAATTGAAACTCAATTCATGCTTACTCATCCAACGTTTATTCAAGTTCCAACCAACTAATTCGGTTCAGAAAGTTATCCCAATGATTTAATTAACAACTTTTTCGTTATAAAAACTCCTGAACCCTTGATTAGGAGCAATTCATACTGTACCCTCTGACTTTTTACTTTAAACCAGACAATCCTAGGGATGTTTGCACAAATCTGTAGCTGACAAGAAACGGAGAAACTTACACAAAAACATTTTTTTCTTATGGTAATCCCGGCCACACAGATCGTATCATTAATATGGGACGTAAAACTGTCAAGAACAATGATAAACAAACGTAACTCGGCGTCGGAAAGAATTTAACTCGTCTAACTTGTGATATGTTAAGGAAAACATGTGTAGTGTGAAAACTAAGCATAGTTTCTGTTGATCTTTGGAACTAACTGGGAAACTAATTAAACTGTTAATACACAGATCATAATGGACGAAAATATAATAAGTTACCCTTCAGGTTACCCTACTAAACAGATGAAAATAAAAATGGATTGACATTTACAAGGCCTGGAATTGTTTTTTTTCTGTGTTTATTTAACTTAAAACAGTTCTGATTCAAATTACCTTAAAAGCCACTATCGTTGTTTTTTAAGAGGTCAATTTATAATCATTATAACGACTCCAAATCTAAATAAAAAAAGTAAGAAAAAAAAACCAAATTACTCTATTGTCAAATAAAATTATTAAAGACCATTATTATAAAGTCACTCTCTTTTCAGCATGAGCTTTAAAAAGCGCGTTTGCTTACATCAGAAAATTGGTTCAAATTACTTCAGTACAGCTGTATTTCACGAATAGGGTGATGTCATAGGTTTACGAGGACATAACCGTAAACTAGTCTTTCACTCACCGCTTCGTGATCTTAGTTACAATGTCACGGCATTTGAGAATTTGTGGCCCCTCCCGAATCGTTGATTTTATTGTTTCATTTCCACGAGAATGTTCTCCTCTTTTAGTACTAAGCGCTAAATAGATAAGTGTTCTGTTGTAAACAATTCGCACACCTTCTTTATAGTTTTGTTCGAACTGCGTGCTTCTTAAACTTTTAGAATTTTTTTATGTATTCACAATGCTATTTTTATATTAAGATTATTAATATAATTGAAAAATATTAGAAAAAAAAAATCAACTCACCCGTAGCAGCTCAGACGTGACTCGAACCCGCACCCTTAGGATTTCGGCCCAATGCACAAACCATTCGTGCTCCTTTCTTTCTTTTTTTTGTGCCGAAGGAGTTTCGTAACCTCAATTTATCAAACCTTTTTTAGAAATTCAAAAACAAAGTTACTTCCTAGCACGATCGAGAATCTGAGATCAAATTGGTAATGAGGGCTTTTCAAAATGATAAAAAGCTGTAGGCTCGATAGATGGCGTTGAAAAAAATAGGGGATTCAAAGTATTTTTTACTACCAATTTTGACTTCCCTCTTACCATCAACACCATCTGGTGAGGCAAATAGTTACTTTTCTTTTTTTTTAATGTCAATTTGAAAACTCCTCATTGGTATCGTCAAAAGCTACAATGGAATCCATGGAAACCGTTTTCAATGAACCAAAATAATAGATTTTTGACGTTTATTCGATCCTGATGCGAACACGATCTCGTTAATTCCCGTCGAGAGTAGGCAGGGGGGCAAATTTCATGAGTTGCTAAATTTACTTAACTTTTCCTATTTTGTTATATTTGTTCTTAAAAGATTCTAGCTGAAGTGGTTTTATCTCTTCTTTTAAGGATCAGTCAATCAAGGCCCGACTATTTATAGAGATTCTCACTTAGCAAAAAATTTAACAATCTACTTAAATAATGACTACAAGAGTGAAGAGGGTATAATCTTTAAATCCTCCTCTTCTAATAATTATTCTTCGTTACATAATTCTAGAGGCTTATAAGTCTAAGTAAGAAAGCCTTATGTGACGTTAAGTTTAAAGAAGGCTTTTTTCTTTAAGTAGTAAAGTAAAACTGCTACCTACGCTAAAGCTTTTCATTATCACATTGTTTTAACTATTATTAGTATAATTAACGATTAAGTATGAAAAGATATTATTTGGTAATTTCTGTTCAATGTTAAGAAAAGGCAGATATCGTTTCTGTTAACATTATTTTAATTTGTCAGACCACGTTCAATTTTAATAAACGTCAACTCGTAACAAATATAGTAAAACTAGCGGCCGCCCGCGGTTTCACCCACGTGTTTCCCGTTCCTGAAAGAATATCGGGATAAAAAGTATTCTATGTTTTAATCTAGGCTATCTACTATCTGTGTGCCAAATTTCAACCAAATCCGTTCAGTGGTTTTTGCGTGATTGAGGAACAAACATCCAAACTCACATACTTTTTACATTTATAATATTAGTAGGATAGTTACTCTGAATAGGGGAAAAAAATATTAACTGATTGGAACGAGTAAAATTCCATCGCGGCTTAGTTTCCTTTTATAAGCGCTTTGTACTATTTTGTTTGTGAATTGGGATCACTGAAATATTCATGTCACATTTGCACGCGAAGCCGGGAGATCAGCCATCCGCAAAATAATGCAAACAGGATAAAGTTATGACTCCTTTAGGGGTTCCAATGCGATTGGTGTCGGTAACCGACTGTGATTTGTCTAGCTCCAATCGTTTTACAGATAGTTACCTTTTTAGGATAGTCAAGTCAACAAGGACACTTTAGTTTTGCCATGTTCGTCTGTCTGTCCGCGGAATAGCTCAGAGGCCGTTAGTTAGTAGTTAGTTGTTAAAATAAGATAAATCCAATTATTATAATAACTATTTTCTCTTTTTAAATTTGCATGGCATTTGTTGATGGCTGAATAAACTGAATCTAATTTGTTATGACCATCTTAAAGTGTAACCTTATTCTAATGCAAATAAACGAATTTCTATTTCTATTTCTATTTCTATTTCTATTTCTATTTCTGTTTCTATTTCTATTTCTATTTCGATCTCGATTTCTATTTCTATTTCTACAGAAAGCTGCTATACATTTATTACGCCATAAAAGTGGTAGATTTTAATCTTAAAAATCTTTTAGTGTACCTCTCCTTTTTTTCTTTTTTTTTCTTTTTATGCACCACGGGATAGTGCTTGGCCTTCACCTCACCTGATGTTAACTGACGATAAGACCGAAGATGGAAGCGCACTACACCCGGAATACTGCATGCTATCTTACCTTTAACTGCCAGAACACAACAATTTTTAAATTGTCGTTATGGCGTCAGACTTAGGTAAGATGGTGGTAGCTAGCGGACTTAAAATAATCGCTACCACCAACCAAAATACACACCCAATCCTCACGGACGTAGCTATAGCTTTGATAAGGGGGGGGGGGGGGTCCTCAATGCAAAAAAAAAACAGTGCTCTAACGCCAATTAATCTATCATTTACAAATTTAACATTGCCTGCCAGTGCCGGTTTTAGCACTACCAGTGTCCTGGGCGACATTTCTACGAGGCGCCCCCTATCTGCGATTCCAAGATTTTTAATTTTGCCTGTTAGGTAAAAAATGGCCGCGCAGCCCGATGTTTTAGTCAGTTTCACCTACTAATCTTGTAATCTTGCTTGTTTATAGTAAAAAAAATAACGGCCGCGCAGCGCAATTCTTAATCAGTTTCATCTTCTAATCTTGTAATTTTACGTATTACAGTAAAAAACCTCCGCGCAGCGTGATATTTAGTCAGTTTCATCGACTAATCTTGCTTGTTTATAGTAAAAAAACAGCTGCGTTGCGCGATTTTTGGTAGTTTCATTCGTCGCGTCGTCGCTCGTCACCAGGCAACAATACGATTGATAGTCGGCCGGTTGTTGGGTGTTTTCAGCGCCCCACACACGAGGGTGCCCAGTGCAGTCGCACCGCTTGAACCGCCCTAGGGCCGCTCCTGGATTTTATAATGACCAAATCTTAAATGGCACATAGTAGCGAGCGATGAAGTTTCGACGAGATATTGCCAAGTTGTTCTGCGGGCTGATTATCTATTTAAAAACCACCTAGCGACTGGTTGCAGTTTACAGATGATCGTGATCCATTGCTACTTCTTTTTGGGTAAAAAAAACATACTACCAAAGAAAAGTGGCAATGTATGTCAAATGCAACCGGTCGCTAAATAGTTTCTTTTTAGATAATCAGGGTGCCGATCATGTTTTGCCACCATAACGATTTTGTCGCTAAAAGGGAATTTACGATAGTAATTGTAGGACTGTATAACGGTAAACTGTAAAGGTGTGCGGCTGGGGATATAAAATGGAACCCCGGGCGGTCGCCCCTGCTTGACCTGGAACCCTGAAAGACCTGTGCTAACTTCGTAGTGATCGAAAAACCTCAACTTATTTAAGTTTTTGGGTTACAACTTCAAAAAAATGCATTCTACGGCAAAGTTGTCTAAAACACTTTTAATGAAGTTAAAATTACCAACAATTTCCTCCGCTTGGAGTGTCGTATAATATCTCGAGATACACTCTGCGGCGGACTAAGCATCTATCGTTTTCTACAATCGGCGCGATGCATGTAATTTTTTTCTGTTGGACAAGTAAGATGGATATGAATGGGGGGGGTCCGGACCCCCAAACCCCCCCCCCCCCCTTATATACGTCCGTGCCAATCCTACATGTAAAGGGAGAATATTTTTTTTTCTCATTAAACTGGTCTTTTTTTACACGACTGCCCAAAAAGGAGTGGATATGTGTTCAGGGTTCATGTATGTTTGTGGGTATCTAAGTTTCTTTATTCCACCATAACTTCTAAATGGCTCAACGGATTTAGATGTATGGGGTATCGTTAGAATCCTTACATCATTCCGAGTGACACTGGCTATATTTTTTTAAAAGGCAATATGGATGGCGACTGTCAAAAAACGCCATTTTCAAATGTAAAAATTTTTTTATCTTCAAATATTAAAATAAAAAAACAGGACTGCCCTGCCAAAAAGTTAAATAACCCATTGGATGACATGTCATTGCAGTCGGGGGACCTCTGATTAAAAATTGTTCCACAAAACGGTCCCCCGACTGCAATGACATTGGTTATTTAACTTTTTTTTCAAGTTTTTTACAGGTTTTTTTTAGATATATAGTAGATTTGTGAAGATCACTTTCGATTGGTGTCGGTTACTTACTGCGATTTGTCTAGCTCCAATCATTTTACAGATAGTTACCTTTTCGTGACTCCATTTGTCGCAGACGTCGGATCGTCGGATTACAGGCGTCGTTGGGCGCGGATGCGTTGCCATTTTTATAAATTACAAAGTGATTTAGTTAAAACTGTTCGAGTCAATCCGTGGTTGTATAGATACATCAGTTATTATTAGTAGGTAGCATTTTATCTTATACTAAAATGATATTAAATAACTACTTGTTAAAACGGGGTCTTTTCCCCTATTTAATGAACATAAAAAACAAGAAAGAAACATTCAAACGGATATGAATAACAAAGACTGCGTTGGAATCACTCTGAGTTTTCTCATATGCTATCAAAAGTTGGGCAGGAAAATCAACATCTGCATTTTCTTCAGAGCGTCACATAAAAACAAATCAGAACTCGCAATTGTTGTTGGCAACATTAATAAGTTTTTGGGGCTTTCACATGCAACAATGAACAACTGGTATTACTTACTTTATGTTAATAGGAGATAATACAGGGTTTTTTCTACAGATTTTGTTAAATAATTGATGAAAAGCCCCGAAACAATATGTATTGCAAAAAATTGAAATGGTTTTCTATTTAAGGTATTGTAAAAAATTACAACATGTCAATTATGATATCAACTAGTGCAAGTAAACGGAATTGCATCATAATAGCAATATACAATACTATTTGATTGATTTTTGATGACTTTTACTATCCGTTTTCTCAATCAATATTTTAACAAGTGCCTACCTATAACTATGTATTTGTTTTTTTCTCTAAAACAATCTGATAAAATTATGATATTCAACCACAGTATTTTTTTTATTATTTAACTATTTGATCAATAGCGTATTATGAGTAGTTTAATCAGTTCATAAAGCAACATTTTGCGAGCGAGTGCTAAACGTTTCGTACTTTCAAAGTTAAAAACAACAGTCTTATTCTATTTTAAAACATCCCAATAAAATCCGTCAATACGTTCCGCATTTCACGTGAACAAATTTCTGTCAGTACGAAATAAAACGAGGTACCAAAAGAAAAGTCCTGTCTCTCAGAAGTTTCCTTTACGGAAGCACGAGACGTGATCTGTTTGGCTTTAATCCAGTTGAAATTTCGTCCTCGAAATGTTTTTCTCGTATAAACGTTGTTATTTCAATACGTATTATCTCATTCCTTCAAAATTAAAAGAAAAGATTACGTGAGTGGGACGAGATGGATTCCGCGAATTTACCTCATATCTATAAGAAAAATATGATGATAAAAGAAAAATATTTTACAATTGTTCTATAGAAGAACAAAGAAAACTAGAGTCCATATAAGAGGCCATATAATGACAATCACTGAGAAAAACAAATGAACACTGAGATGGAAAAACTAAAGAATGTGAATTTGTGTTTTCTTCTATAATTACTCTTTATTTTCTAGAATTTCTTAGCCTACTTAAAAGTAATAGTATACTTGTAGTACAACCTCTAGCTAGACCGTCCGCGTCGTCATTATTTTTACGAAAAAACATATTTCTTATGGTTAAAATTAAAGATGGCAGTAGCAACTAGAGTTTTCCTGATTTGATTCCTTATAATTGCTCCCGTGGTGGAACCGTTTTTAATATAAAAAAAAATATCATACTCGCACCCTTAAATATCTTTGTTTTTTTTTCATCCTCAATAATAGCACTATTATTCACATGCTGCAACGAGCGCTCACAAATAAAAATATACTTTTTGCTCCTCTTCTAATAGAGGTACAAGAAATAGTTCACCCTATCCCGCAAACGAAATTAATAGCGGAAATATTGCACACTCAATCGAGTTCATAATTCAACGTCAACACGCGCTCAATGGCTTCCGTTCCGCCGCCGACAAAACTAAATTGGTACCAATCTAAATTACAGCTTAGTTTGGAGGTTCACTAATTAGCGGCACGCTCGTAACTCCTACTCCGGAACTGTTCTTGTAATTTAATTTTTGCCCTGATAGCACAGAATAAAGAAGTGAACAGTATTCTATCTCAACCAGTGTCTTTGAAAGCTACGGCTGATTCTTAAACATGATCTTAACAGCCATACTCTGAAGAATACAGTTGATAACTTCGTGCCATAATCTACGTAGATAAGTCGTCTCGTCCACACCGTCCTCGACCGTACGTAATTGTGCAGTAGTGGTGGGGTCACCCCACCATTCTACCGGAGACCTAGATTCTTTAGCGTGGTCATATTGACGCACTTTCGCATTTCGGCTGGTTTGCATCATCATCGTCATCATTTTAGTGCTATCTATACTGAAGTTTGGAGATCAGTAGGCAACCCCATCATTGCCCCACCATTCAGCATTCATGATTGTTGTAAACCGAAGACCTAGATTCTTGAGCGTGGTCATATTGATGCACTTTCGCATTTTGGCTGGTTTGCATCATAATCATCATCATTTAAGTGCTATCTATACTGAAGTTTGGAGATCAGTAGGCAACCCCATCATTGCCCCACCATTCATTCACGATTGCCCCACCATTCATTCACGATTGCTGTGAACCGAAGACCTAGATTCCTTAGCGTGGTCCTATTGACGCACTTTTACATTTCGGCTGGTTTGCATTATCATCATCATTATGTTAGTGCTATCTATACTGAAGTTTGGAGATCAGTAGGCAACCCCATCATTGCCTCACCATTCAGCATTCACGATTGCTATGAACCGAAGACCTAGATTCTTTAGCGTGGTCATATTGACGCACTTTCACATCTCGGCTGGTTTGCATCATCATCAACGTCATTTTAGTGCCATCTATACTGAAGTTTGGAGATCAGTAGACAATCGTTTTTGCAGTGCCATGTAGCATTCTTTCTTTGTCTGTGTGAAGATAGAACACTGGTTATTCTTTAAGCTGTGCTGATAGCTTCCATGAGTTCCGTCGATGTCCCGAGCCGTCGATAAAAAACTTTTGGGTACGTCGATTCGCAAACGCAGATGATTTTGGAAACAGAATTACGTCGTGTTTATTTGATCAGGCGAGTTGATGGAGGTTGTTCTTCGAGTTGGAGTCGTGATTTGTTAATATAGTCTCGTCTCTACTTGGGAAACAATGGTGATTGTGTATTAAGTTTTCATTTAATGGTGTGTTTACATATCCTACTTTACACCAGTGAATGTTTAATAGAGATTACATTGAAATGCGAGGGATTCGTTCTCCTCTGGAAAACATTTAGGATGAAAATTTATTGGTCGACCCGGCTCCGCATTTTTCGATATCCCTATCTATATCTTCGTCGTTCAGAAACATGGTTCGCTTGAACAAGAATACCGCTCGATGATGATCGGCTGACCGATGCCGAGGAGCGCAGAAGCGGATGAGTGATTTTCTTGTTTCAGTAAATGATGTTTCTCTGTGAGTAAAAAAAAAATGCACTGTATAAAAATTCGGGCCAAGTGTGCCAAAGAAGACAAAGAAGATGATAAACATTTTAGCACTAAGTCCGCCTTTTGTAACATTTGTTTTATAAAATAAATGTAGAATAAAGAATGTTAACACACATTGTTTGTTGTATAACTAGCGGCCAACCGCGGTTTCACCCGCATGGTTCCCGTTCCCGTGGGAATATCGGGATAAAAAGTATTCTATGTTATAATTTAGGCTATCTACTATCTGTGTGCCAAATTTCAACCAAATCCGTTCAGAAGTTTTTGCGTGATTGAGGAACAAACATCCAAACATCTAAACATCTAAACCCACAAACTTTCACATTTATAATATTAGTAGGATTTAATAAAATATATTTGTTTATATTTATTTTATATTTGTAGTTTTTGTAGTAAGTAAAAAATTTAATAGTGGACAGACGCTTATAAAATGTTAAAGGAAGTTAACAATTTTCTTCACCGTCAAAAAGGACGTTCGGGCCGTAACCTTTCTGTGGTGCAAGCAGAGTGTAAACCATAATGCGTTTATTATTCAGCCACTTTTCAGGGCAGGTTATTTCCCGTGTGTGACGAGTGCTTTGTAGCCTTCTCAGGCTTAACCGACCCTGAATAATTAAATCAATGTAGAATTTAAATGATGAGATGAAAAATAAATAACGATTCCGTCTTTGAAAGTCGTTTATCCGAATTTTCTTTGAAGAATGAGATTTTATCATGGCCTTTTATCAAAAAGCATTACTTACCGTTTATGTTTTTGTAAAATTTTTCGAAAGCCCTCATAAACTTAATAGGTCAACTCCAATTTTCCAAAAAGCGAAAATTACCCCACCCACCTCATTTGAGGTATTAAATTACTCTGACCAAAGTACATCTCAATCCCAACGCACAAATTATAACACAATTATACCCTCCTCAGTTCCTCATGTTCAGAAGGTCAAAGGCAACAACATGGTTAATTGTTTCTTTTAATCTACAAAGGGGATAATGAGTTTGTGTTCAAGTGCCGGCTTCCAATCAGAGCCGCCTTTGATTCCGAACTTTGTGTGTTACTTACCCATTACGCCCAACGTGGAAAATTAACAAGCCTCCTGGCTCGCGGTCTGCATGAGAATTGCGGCCTTCCACCCGTTTGTGCGGAGTTTATCTTGAAACCTTTGTTCTCGCACATGCTGATGACTCAAAGCTACTTCTGAAGCCTGATTAAGAGTTTCGACGCGAAAATATTGGAAGTCAATTAAGTTGGTTATCGAGGCTCGTTTCACTTTGAACTGAAGGTAAGTGGACCAATAATTGTCGGCATATTCGTAGTCGTAATAAAAATGTTTTCCTGTAGTAATGTTATGAAAATTTGGCAGCGGAATATAGTAATGGGTATACTATCTTGCACGGCATACTGTAATCTGACTTTAGTTGACCTCCTCGTTGATTAATATTCATCTAATATAATTACCTAATAGTAATAAACAACATTTTCTATTTTAAAAACAAAAATTTAACCACAATGCCTGTCAAGGTAAAACCTATAGCTTGGTCATAAGGATTTATAATTTAAAGAATTCGATAACTTACTTAAAAAAAAAAGAAAATGATGTTTTTTAGGTATGTTAGATGAACAGAATTAACCAACGAGGTCAACTAATAGTCACCTATTATATGTCGTATGAAGAAGTACACCAATATATTTCGCGGGCTTAGTCGTCTCTCCCATGGGGAGTATTTGGCAATAATATGGATTTCAATTTTAGATAACGCTAGGAAATGCTCGGAATCGTCTGCGGGCTCGGGCAAGAAGCATTTGCTTGCAAACAAGAGTTGGTTTCACACAATTTTAAAGTTAATTTGTGTACATAAACAACGAAGTAAGTAAATAATGTTATTGGAGTAAACATAACCACGGTGTTTTGAGTTTGGAATAAAATTGTCACGTTGCATTAGCTCGCACAACGCAATGCTGTACACGACACGACACGTTTCTACTTAAGTACATATAAGTAATTCTCTCGTAGATGACATTTTAGAATTTATATTTTTTTACGGCTGTTTTAAGGTGAATGTTAAAGTAAATCCCATGTTACACAAGCTATTATACGAGAAGTCGCACAGAAATGAACCCGACTACCTACTACAAGGTTTTAAGTGAGCTATACAAACTATCCGCGTCGCGATATTAGAAATGCCTGTGGGGTGCAGACACAGCCTGCTCTGTACCGCTCTGGGTTTTTCAAATTAATAACGTCGAAAAAGCCTGTGTGTTTTAGAGCACCGCCTGCTCTGTATCACGCGGGGTTTTTCTACTAAAAAAATTATAATATCACCCTAAAAAGCCTGTGCAACACAGACACCTTGCGCTGTGATGCCTGTGATCCACAGTGATTTTCTAAATATAAATACCCCGCGCGATACAGACACATAAGGCACTAGGTATCGCGAAACTTTGATATTTAACAGAAGTTTTAACTCGTTAAAAAAAACATGGGACTAAATTTATTTTAGAAATAAATTCCCAAAGAACAGCTGTTTTTATCGTAATTTGCAAAACGGCATAGCACATTTTCTTTATTCGCAAAATATTACATTCGCAAAATATTATACTTTGTACAATCACAATCAAAATATTTTAGTAGATATTATGTAGAAATATTATTTTCAATCACTTTTAGATTTTTTTATACTTACATGTTTTTCTTTTCTTCGTTGTACGAGTATATCACCAAAGTACTATAGGGTCACATAAATATGGAGAAGGTTTACTTTCTACAATCTTCTATCACTTTTAGTTTTTTTTCTTTTTTTCGTAATGCACGCCACCTTCTAATTTAATTTTAATTTTTTTTTCTTTCCTTTGTAATACGTGACCAAAGTACCAGGACCACATAAATATGGAAAAGGTTAAATTCTATAATATCTTTTATTTTAACATAAAATTTAAAAATATAAACATTTTATTTAGGTTTTAACCCATGCCATATTTGTAATAATAGATACCTACTCTATTTTGTTTGTGTTTGATTGTATTTATAAAATTTTGAGAAAACAATATTTTGCAAATGTAATATTTTGCGAACAAAGGGCACATTTAATCTTTTCATTAAGTTTCTATCTTTTTTACAATGTGTGTGTAAAAGGAAAGGACTTGAAGATATACCTTATAAATAATTTTCATTGAGAGTATAGTTATTTTTATATTTTATCATATTTATTTCAAAAATAGTTATTTTTATAAAACAAAAGTACTTTTTTAAAGTTTTTCGCAATTTCCGAGCGCAATAACTACCAGCCGAACGTTATTATATTTTTTTTCTTCCGTTTGATAATAAGCGCTATCGCACACAGGCAACTTTTGTCTCCGCATCTTTTTTGTCTCTCACATGATTTGTATGAAAAGTTGCCGACTACCGCGTCGCCCCGTGTGCGCGCTTCCATATAAACCCGTGGACTTGATGTGAGAGACACACCAGTTGCTGGGTGACTAAGTTGCCCGTGTGCGCTCTCCCTAATTGTACCTAGGTACAGTCAACAGCACATCAGATTTAGACTAAACTTGACCTTGTGACTGCCTTTATGCCGATGCCGTACGTAATAAAAGCTGTTTTCGCAGTTCAAATGTCTTACCTTGTATACTCACATCAAAGAGTACTTTTGTAATATAGGAAATAAAGAATCTTGCTGGCTTTTATTGTTAACAAGAAAATTATAATTACTGATAATGTGTTTTTAGTTTCTTAATGTATATTTTTTGTCTTTTTGTAATATTCTAAATTTATAACAAAAATATTGATGAAAAAATAATAAATCAAAATGAAAAACACATAAAGTTTCACTTTTATATTATGTCAGATTAGTGATACAATAAAACATAACTATATAGGTATTGTTTATTAATTTATCCAAGAAACTTGAAAATGCACACTATCAAGCTACCGCTCGACGTTCTTAGGAATGAAAGTCTGCTTTATTTTAATCCAGGTTAAAAAAAACTATCTGTGTGCTTTTCATCCCAATCCATCCCGTCTAGCATAGCCTGCCATTTTTATGGGTTTGAGAGAAAAAAAATTCAACATTTACAATTAATTAATTATACCACTTCAGTAAAAAATAATTGCTAGTATGACTATAAATCATTGTTTTAATACGAGTATTCTACATAATTTACCGAAACATAAAGAAGGAATACTTTAATCACTACTGTAATTATCTGAATAGTCTGTGTTCCACAGGCTTTTTAGGGCGATAAAATTAAATTTTTAGTCGAAAAACCCCGCGCGCTACAGAGCAAGCGATGCTCTGAAACACACAGGCTTTTTCGACGTTATTAAATTAGAAAATCCCAGAGCGGTACAGAGCAGGGGGCCTACTCAAATGGCCACTTACTACAATTAACGCTAGTAGAATAGAAAGACAATGTATGGGATTGACATAGGTCACGTGATCAAGCGTCACGAATTTGTTGATTCGTACTCAAATGTACAATGTTTCTATTTGATCAAATAAAACTATGATCTTACCTTAAATTAAACAAATAGTCGTCCATCGGATGCCTGTGACTGTATTACACACATAACATTGCATTATTGTTAATTTAAAACCATAAGTAATCCAAAATCAAGTCAAATCATATTGCATAAAAATATTTCTAAGCGTTTCTCTATACAAAATCCTACGCTTAAACGATATCGACACTAATTTGGTACTCAAAAGTACATTAACATCACAAACGCTTGTTCCATTCTACAAACACAGAATACATAGAACGAAAACACCGATAGTCTCGTGTCATGACTTTGGGTGCATTCTAACAGACTATTCGCTGAGTCATCGATCATTTTTCAGAATCGACTAGCATGGAAAAAATAAAATTCGTCCTAGTTATTTTCAGCCCCTGATTTTTTCAGCACGCATTAATGTGGTGCATTCCGGTAAATCGAGTAAAAGTACATTACAACCGAGAACGGGAAGCTAACGAATTAGACGAAATTAGAAAGTCTAACGATTAAAATGTCGAAAACGAAAATGTTAAACACGGTCAGATAGTCATAATTTAAAAAGTCTAAGTTCAAATGAATTAAAGGACATCAGGCAGAGTCCCATAGAAAAAAACCAAAGAATGTATAACATTTCTGTATTTTCCAAAATGCAGGCATGTAATTAGTAATTCATAGAAAATATTCAGATTTTTACGAAGATTTATGTTTTAAGAGTTATTTATGTTTGAAAGTTTTTTTTTTGGTAATCCCGACACTAAATAGCAACACCACCACGACTACACGTTTCGTTAGCTGCGTTATGCTAGGGCCACACTACCGTAATATGCCAACAATTATGACCATTGATGAACCTTATGCGTATAGGAATAAGGAAAATTATGGCCATAATTATTGGCATATCACGGTAGTGTGCACATATTAACATTAGTGATACAGATTAGCACCACAATGTACGAGTTCTGTGCATATGTCGCACCGCACGTAACAAAACACTTTTAACAGTTGACTGACAGCCGGCAGATATTTTTTTTTAATGCGCAATCACTTGTGCCACAGAACAAATATACCCAGGGGAGACTTGTGCAATCGCTGACAAAGATGTCCGTTTCATTGATATGCTTTTGTTTTTTTCAATAATTAATTAAAGCTAAATGAAGGAGTAAAAAAATAATGTTGCTGCTGTTTTATGATTCTATTAACATAAAGTGTTTATAGATAACAGAACTATGTTTATACACTTTTGGGTCTCATGTGCCTGATGTCCTTTGGTATATGGGGGTTTTCGGGGGTAAACAATTGATCTAGATTGGTTTTATGTTTGGGGAAATGCGCGTTTTTGCGTTTTCATGCGTTTTTCTTTCGACGCAGCATATGGTCTCTAATTTCACCCGCGGCCGGCCAATGTCTGTTTGGTTCAGCGGGTTAGTACGTGGACCACAAGAAACGAGTGTTCAGAGTTCGAATCCCGCTCGGTGACTTACTTGTTTTATGTTCAAGTTTATACATATATTTTTTATTGTTTTTAGACAAGTTTAAAAAAATGTTGTTAATGTTGCTTTCGAGTTTTTATTTTATTGAGACTTATGAAGCAATAGTGCAAAACGAAAATTTACCGATACAAATTTTAAAAAGTTTTTCGGGTACGTTTTCTGACGCCATCTCTCGGATAATGCCATAAAAACTAACTACTACGCCTCGCGGAATTATTATGTATTAACTACATCTTATTCCATAGCTATGTAATGAGAGAAATTGACAATAGATGGCGTTACTCTGTGACAAAACGAGTAATGTAAGGTTGAGATTACGAATATCGAAAAAACATCACATACATTGCTCTGATCCCAAAGTAAGTAGCTAAAGCACTTTTTTATCACCTAAACACCACCATTTACAATAAATACTAATAACCGAGCTTGCTCGGTTCACCCAGGTACTGAGCTCTTATAGCAGGACTTATATTGAACTGCCTTACTTTTTCGTACTATGACCTCAAAGGTTAGTATGAAATCAGGCCTTAAGCAGTCCTGTTTAAGGCCTGCTTTTGAACTAAACGGTTTCTTATTTGCTGTTGGTAAGCCCTCTGATCAAACGGAAAATCTGTGCATATGTCGCACGTAACAAAACGCTTTTGACAGTTGACTGACAGCTGGCAGACATTCTTTGTTTTTAAGTGAGCATGCGACTCTCCGTACCACATGCATAATTCCATTCTAAAACCACCTAGAAGTAATGTACTGATGATATACGTTCTTATTTCTGATATCAATTCGATTGTACCGGCTTCTCGGCAGAATTATGGACAAAAGCATGTGGGCCGGAGAGTCGCATGCTTTGAGGTTATGTTTTTGGTTAAATCGTCGAATTCCAGATCAATCTGAGCCTGTACCGGTGGGTTGATGTATTTGTAGCCGTTACATATTCATTGTTACAGCTACGAACACATTCGTTACTCATGTAACGCGACAGGGACAAAGATATCGCGATCTAAAGTTTTAAAAGCATGCGACTCTCCGGCCCACACGCTTAAGTCTAAAATATTGGTGAAAATAGTATAAGGATTAAAAATAAACAGGTTTTCTTAACAGTTTAATCACGATAAAGCCTCAATATAAAGCCGGCTCCACACTCGCGCCGCAAATCACGGGCGCGGTTCGCGCATGAAAACGGTGCAAAAAATATAGCCCTCCAGACTCGCGCGTGAACCGCGGCCACGAATCACGGCAACCTTAGTTCGGCACACAAGCCTTTTAACACGGACCAAAAACCACCGGACGGGGAACGCCGCGAAGCGCGAACGCGAAGCCGCGAAACCCTCCACACTTCACACTCGCGGTTCTTGGCCTTCACGGGCTTTCGCGGCGCGAGTGTGGAACCGGTATAAGATTTAAATTATTAATTTATTTATATTTCACTAGAAAATAATTAAAGATGATGTTGTTTTAGAACGTGAGCAGCAGTGTTGCAAGTCACATTCGTTATAACCAGTGTGTATACAATACCCAATACAATGAAAGTCTTTATTAGTAAACAACTGTGTATACGATCTATAATACCTCTATCACTGTCATAGCTTAGCTACACAGCTGTTAAAGGGGTGGGTTGCAGTTCCTTATTAGTAAGGCGGATAAGATTTAACACTCGAACATCGTACAAAACAGAGCAGATCTCATAAAATCGTTGTTTAAACATGGCACATACAGAACCGTCTGTACCAGTTTTCAGTTGTCAAAATATCGACAACTAAACCGTTTGGAGCCAAATGAAGCAGTCTGTAATAGCAGCGTCACGTTTGATAAGTGACAGTATATAATACTTGAAATTCGTTCGCATAACGACACCTCAATAGAAAAAAGCGAAAACAATATTTCGAACCATCACACTGTATGGCCCATACATACTTAAACAGGCCCATCTTTCCCATTGGGCACTCTGGGCACTTGCCCAGGGCCCCGCGATCGATAGGGGCCCCTTGTTTCTTGGGATGCTTATTATATTACGAAAAAAAATCAAATCTAAAAGAGTACCTCTTCAAACCACATAGATTTTTAATCACTATTCTAAAATAGTTACTTTTGTGGATTATTTATTTTCTTATTAAATGTATCTCAGCAAGATTACAAGATTAGTGAATAAGGCTGATTAGGTATAAAAATCGCGCTGCGCGGCCGTTTTCTTTACTACAGTTAGACAGGCAAAATAACGAGATTATTGGATGAAACTGACTAAAAATCGCGCTGCGCGGCCGTGTTTTTCACTACAGACGGGTAAATAATATTACAAGATTAGTGAATGAGACTGACTAATAATCGCGCTTCGCGGCCGATTTTTGCTATACCTAGATAAGCATTTTTCTAAAAAATCTGGCATTTTGTGCCTCATATACAGGCATCCTCTCTTACTTTGATGGTAACCCAATTCAAGGTCATAGGGGCCCCATTATCCTAATGTGCCCAAGGCCTAAAATAGGTTAAAGACGGCCTTGTACTTAAAACTGTCACATTACGTGAATTTTGCTTCACGCAAGTTGTAAAGCAATTAATATTAAAAACAAGTTCCGTCACTGAGGATCTAGCTGCATCTAAAACCAATCACTGCAGGTAGTTACAATAAAATCCATGATTAAATTTGTATGAGATTTTTAAGATAGGGTGACAACAATGTACGTATGTTGATGGACAGAAAGGCTATAATCGTTATCTTATACCTTCGAACGAGCAATTTTTGTATTTATTTATTTATTTCTTTGATCTCGGAAACGGCCCTAACGATTTCGCTGAAATTTGGTATATGGGGGTTTTCGGGGGTAAACAATCGATCTAGATTAGTCTTATGTTTGGGAAAACGCGTGTTTTCGAGTTTTCATGCGTTTTTCTTCCGACGCAGAATATGGTCGCTAATTTCGTCCGGCCGGCCACTGTCGGCAAGAAACAAGTGTTACGGGTTCGAATCCCGCTCGGTGACTTATTTTTGTTTTTTCAAAAAGTCTAAAAAAGTCTGGAACAGCTGGTAGGAAAATATAGACGATTCAAAAGTACTTAATTATTAAGTTTATTTGAATAAAGCTTATTTGACTTTGACTTCATATGTTCAAGTTTATATATATATTTTTATTTTTATTGTTTTTAAATAAGTTTAAAAAATGTAGTTAATGTTTGAGATGACAATGTAGATTCTAGATTATCACCTAAACACCACAATTTTTGAGTTTTCATGCATTTTTCTTTCCACGCAGAATATGTAGAAAAGCGACATCTTGAAAACCGGTTTATAACCATTCGACCACGGAGGCAGTCAAACCACCAGAAAAAACCTGTCAAGTGCGAGTCGGACTCACGCACGAAGGGTTATACCATAAAACAGCAAAAAAGAACGTTTGTTGTATGGGAGCCCCTCTTAAATATTTATTTATTTTATTCTGTTTTTAGTTTTTGTTGTTATAGCGGCAACAAAAATACATAATCTGTAAAAATTTCAACTGTCTAGCTATTACAGTTCATGAGATACAGCCTGGTGACAGACAGACAGACGGACAGACAGACAGACGGACAGCGGAGTCTTAGTAATGGTTCCCGTTAATACCCTTTGGGTACGGAACCCTAAAAACCACCAGATGGCGCTTTCACCACCATATTACAATAAATAGTAATATCCGAGCAAAGCTCGGTCACCCAGATATTAAATTAATAAATGCTTGGACAATTTCACACAGCGCCATAGTGATGCGCGATTATTACTACTAATTTCAATAATCGAATTAACTACTAATTACTAATTTCAATAATCGAATGTCAGATTAGTAATAAACTAATTTAAATAATCGAATAATTACTACTAATTAGTAATACTTTTGAGAAGTGGCTCTACGAGGCTCAAGAAAAAACGCCGTGGCGCTATAAAATAATATAAAAAATATCTACATTACTAATTAGTAATACATGTTGATGGTCATTCGAATTATTCGAATGATTGATTGATTACCCCAACTATGCAAAGCTTGTAATATGGGTGCTAGACAACTGATATACTACTTATATACTTTTTAAATAGATAATTATTATACATAGTAGCGCCCAGACCCGTCACAGAAATTAATTCTTATTCACATTTAAAAGTGGCGTCGTACAGTCGCCATATTGACTTCAAAAAAATATATAGCCATTGTCACTCGGAATGATGTCAGGATTCTAACGATACCCCAAACATCTAATTCCGTTAAGCTAGTTAGAAGTTATGGTGGAATAAAGAAACTCACATAGGTAACTACAAACATACATGAACCCTGAACACAAAATTATTCAATTTTGGGCAGTCGTGTAAAAACCTAAAAGTAATGTGCACATACGCCACATACAGTCTCAATAAACTTCAATACAATGACCGCAAAAAATAATACTTCATGGTCACCCTAGCTTATTTACATACTAATTATTATGCTAGAAACCGTTACATAATTATGCTAGAAACCGTTTTATAGTTAGAGCGATGAAATTATATAACGTTAAATTTAGTCACATTGATTTGTTTAGTCTTAAGCCCGCTAAATTCAAAGTTGCACTTAATAGTACCAATTAATTAATGTTTGGCCTCTCATTTTTTATAAGTAAACAAAATTTAGTAAGCAAAATTTAGTTGTTTAAGTAAGTTACAGTGTTATTGTTACTCGATACTTTATTGTCATTACTTAGTAGTGGAAACTGTTTAGGCTAATGTAATTTGATGTATGTTGTAACTATATGTAAAAATTTATGCTGTATGTTTCCCAAGAAATAAAAGAAATAAATAAATAAATAAAATAAATAATTTTTTTTAACCTCGAATTGCATCGTAAGTGCTGCAGTAATTGGTTTCAGATAAAGCTAGATCCTCAGTGACGGAAATTCTTTACGCTTCATTCTAGCGCTATTCGGGTATTTAATGAAAGACTTTCGCCTAAATCTAACAAAGTGGAAAATATTCGAATATCACCGACTTGAGTATTCGAATAGCAAAATAAGCCGAATATTCGAAGTATTCGAATTGCAAGCCCTACTCACAACTCACAAGCCAGAAGGAGTAAGAGTGAGCGAGTAAGCACATACGAGATGACGATCATATTATACTGCCATTTCTTTTCATGGTTAAAATGTTCTTTATGGTGATCAATGACTCAGCGATTAGTCTGTTGGAATGCACCTAATGTCAAATTGTACGTAAGGTACTTTACTTACTACGTGGTGATTATTTCCTCTGTGTTGTGTAATGTGGTGTTTACTACTACTAAACTAATTAATTAGAATAGTATAGTACCTACCTAATTTTCTTTATAATAAACCCTTGCTCAGTCAGCAATCATATGCCATGGATACCTATAATAATAAATAAGATATATTTACTTAGTAAGTAAGTAAGAACTTTATATTACTTACATCAAAATACCACACTTAAGACTTATCGTATGGATTTATCAATCATTACTTACATTTATTTCAGTTCAAGATACCTACAATACTTACGGAATATAATTGGCAAGAAAACATGACTCTCTTTTCTGACCAAAGGATGAAACAAACAAAAAAGTGATCAAGAATGCTGGTGAATAATACTTATTATTACATGGTTCCTATTAAGTATATAATTATAATGTTACGGCTAATACCCAAAGTGCGGATAAAACTAGGTGTAGCCGATAGGCCTATACCCAGCAGTGGGTGTCGTGTGGCTGATATGATGATGATGATTTTTTTAACAGATAATACAAATAACTTTCTTCATACCCCAAACTACACATAGGCTACACATAGTTTTAGCCAGCTATTCGGGCACTTCGGCAAATAAGCCGTAACATTATATACTGACTACTTATTAGATCAAAATACCGCTATGGTTTTTAATAAGTCTTTTATTTACCTAAATTGTTATTAACTCAATCTTATTGAATTTCAGATACATACAATTCAATAGGTATATTGACATTGCAGAATATAATACACAAGTACCTTTTAAATTGGCTAGAAAAGATGTTGTAAAAAGCTAACCCTTGGACGTCGAACGTGCCCGATGGTGCACAGGAAATACGCTGAAGCTATTGAACAAAATTATAGTAATGAATATTTTGCTCCAAGCGACAAACAAGACTATGAAACTTTAGGTATAAAAAGAAGCATGATGGAAAAGTTCTGGCTGTACCTACTTTGTGCTTTAAAATCATATACCTAATTGTATTGGTTTAGATATAATTATAAAATAAAATATTGACTACCTACCTATAACCTTTCATTTTGTGTACTATCTATCACATCTACAAAACAAAAAAAAATTTCAACAATATGTTGTTGTTTTGCATTATCAAAATAATAGGGTAGTTATAAGGTGTTAGATTAAAACAAATTTAAATTTAAATCAAAGAGAACATTTACTTTTTGAACTTAAAAGTATAAAAATAATAATAACAA
The DNA here is from genome assembly GCA_928269145.1 of Agriphila tristella. Taxonomy (NCBI): domain Eukaryota; kingdom Metazoa; phylum Arthropoda; class Insecta; order Lepidoptera; family Crambidae; genus Agriphila; species Agriphila tristella. Next base: position 23,619,406 of record OV743440.1, on the reverse strand, counting down.
AGCAACCACATCCTTACTAATAATATTATAAATGAGAAAGTCCGTTTGTTTGTTTTGAGGTGTAACAAACAATTGTTAGAATCATCATGAAATTTTACATAGGTACATGTTGTCAGGGGTACAGAGAAGGACATAGGGTCCTTTCATCCTTAACAAAGTTCCCAAGGGATAGCAAAAAAAGCTTTTCACGCAGACAAAGTACTGAGGCCCATGATTTTGTTAGATAGGTACCATCTTGTATCAGTAGTTGAATCAGTCTTGCTTGGCTTATTGTAACTAGTATATCTTACAAACAGGCCTTCTTCTAAGTGTCACCTGTAAAAAAGTAGGTATTTATTTATTTAAGTTAACATTGTATTAAAACAATTACTATTTTTATTCTATTTTTATTTTTTCACTCATTAAAGAGGTAAATTTATGACTATGTGATTATTATTAGTGAATTAGAATTTATTAGAATTAGCGAATATTAATTACCAAGTAACATTCCTGACATGTCAGGAATTTAAGTCATCTATCAGGAAAACAGGGATAAAAACTGTAGTTGTCAGGGATGTACTCATAACTGTAGCAGTAAAAACTTAATGAAAACACATAATTTTTTAAATCACTTGGTGTGAAAAGATTATTAAATATTAACTAAATTAAGAATGTAGATGTAGATTTACTAAATGCCAAGAAATTTCCTGAAAAGTCAGGGAAAAAGTCAGGAAATCTCATTATTAGATCTGGAAACCATAGCCCCGATGCAACTTAAACATAAAGATTGGGTGTTATTGAAGCCTTATGTCTGTATGTCTGCATTTAACTTCCAAATATGTGTCGGGGGACCACTACTCAACTCAGATCAGACCCACCAAGCCAACCTGCACTGAATTATAGCATGTCAGGATATAGTCTATGGTGGTGAAGTTAACTATATGTTATGTATAATATCAAGTTTATATTTAAAAGTGTTAACACTTACCATCACTCGGCCAGCTGCCGAGCTGACCTCTTTTTTGATACATGCTTTATAGCTTTTACTTTTAATTTATTATTTTTTAATTGTTGTTCCTTTTTTATACATGTGTAATAGCATTACTATGTGCTTGACCACATGTGATGTTGCCGTTCTGCTCAACTTCATGGCTTGGAAATATAGAAGGCTATGGTAATAGGTATAGGTACAACATAGAAGTCTTTGACTTATGACATATTTTTCTTATGTTTTATACACTATTTTGTTTGCCATTGTATCAAATTATCAATGCTTTCTCTGTGTTGTGTTTGTGATAAAATACATTAGTACAAAGCTTCGCTCACTCATTACACAGCCCATTAGCTTACCACAGTTTCAGAAATCATAACTATAATTGTCTTTACACTTCTTCTTTATCTTCTTATAATATAGGTAGTGCAAATTCTATTTTGAACGAAAATTCAAGAAGAAATTATCACAACCTGAAACAATAAAAAGTACTTAATTGAAAATTTGAAATCATTACACAGCTCAACTAATCCTTCATTTCCATGCTACATGAAAGATAAATGTTAATTATAAGGGAATCATATTTTATTGTGATTACCGACTAAAGAAAGGGAAACTAATGAAAAAAGATTTTTACATAATTAGGTATTGTACCTACGAGTAACTGGAACTAATTTATACTTACGAAATGACAACCTTCAGGCATTGGCAGGAAGGGGGTGGGCCGGGTGGGCCGGGTGGGCCGTGCACACCCCAGAACAGCCTGATACCCACCCCAGAAAAATACCAGCTATAATACTTTTCTATTGCCTTTCAAAACTCCAACGCGGCTCTAGTCAAGCACCCTAGGCTTTGCCCCAGAACTAGAGGCCCGGCCCCACTGGAAATAATCTTTAGATACGCCAATGCCTTCAGGCTTTTGTAAAGAAGAATACTCTTCAAAGTACCTACTGCATAATTTATCAATTAATACTAAGTACTTACTGATGATTAGGGGTATAGGGGTTTTAATTCCGAGGCCCCACGCCTTAAGTGGCCTGTTTCAGTGCTTCTTACACAGATCACTATTATGATTTATCTCCTCCATTAGTTTTATTGGCAGAAATCACAGGAAACAAAAAAACCCTTTTCAAAATTGAAAATAAAACACGTGTCGTACGACTTTGTTTCTTTCTACAGGGTATGGACGTTCGCTGCGTTTTAGTACGATTGCTGGCTATCGTCGGCAAATCTACATGTCAAAATAGCCATTTGAGTACCATTTCTTTCTGTCGGAGCCAGCGTAACGTTAAACACAGATCATACAGTACAATACAAGAGGGGCACACTTGGAACAACGCAAACGGTCGAAACAAAAGTAGCGTCATCTCTGAATCTTAACCATCAACTTTCACAACAAAATCTTCAAGTTTGCCAAATAATTTCAACTGGTTATAAAGTAGGTAATTAAAAACAAAATTATATTAAAATATGAAAATGAAAATCGTTTTTGAGTTTGGTCATGGTGCGAATTACAATAATAATGATAAAATTCGACACCCGAATTAATGACCCAGTCCAGTAGCGTAGAGCGGATTACCACACCACCTCCGTTTATTTACATGACATTACTATCAAGGTAATGGTACAGTCAGTGGCACGAATCATGAATATTTTTCGACGGAGTGGGGATAAATTCGCGCATGTGCTCGTGTGAGCGACCAATAGTGCGTGCCCCTCTCCCGCCGCCTACGCCCCTCACCGCAACGCATACCCAGAATACGCGTTCCGCGCAATCCCCACCCAATTTCATGATTCGTGCCACTGACTGTATCTATCAGTATTCCAACTTCAACAATACTCGGTACACGAACAGTCGCGAATGCGCCGCAGTGACGAACGTAATATACCTACGAACTAATTATTGTTTGAAATACAAGTACTTACTTACTATGGTAAATTGCAGATTGTGCTGTTTGTATTATATTTATTATTTTATTACTCCAGAGATGACATGTTTAAATACCCGGAGTCCAAAAAATAAGATTAAGTATACTTTTATTAAAATATTTTTTTTTTACTATAGGTATTGCCTACTAACTACGGCCAGAAGGATTTGAAAATAATTTGTTTCTCTCTTTAATATGTAGGTATTTAGCTTTTTCAGTTTTTTGTTTTTACTGTTAGTTTTGTTAACCTAGGTACCTACCTATTTCATTTTCCCTATAATATTATGGATTCTAAAATATTACGCAGGTTATACGCAATTACAAAACTAGAAAGATACGAAAGTAGGTACTTAGCTGAAATTAAAATACTGTAGACGGGTGTATCGTGCGACAAAAAGGTCTCAATTTAAGGTTGCCACCTGTACTTTATTTCGGGGTTATTGTACTCTCTACTTTATGAGGAAAATAAAGTAGGTACGTGAAAATACTTTATTTCACAAGATTTGTTTAAATATTGCCAAAAGTAATAAAAAGTATGTTTTAAAGGTAAAAATAAATATTACTTTATTTCCATACAACGTACTTTTTACTAGCTTTAGCAATCAATATACTTTATTAGTTCAAAAAAGGTGGCAACCCTAGTTACAATATTAATAGATATTTACCGTGCTACAACATTTATACCGTTGTACGAATACCGAGCCAAATCATAGTTGTTTTTGTATTTTTCTTTGTTTTGATTTGTTCTTTTTCATTAATATTTTCTATTTTGTTATAAATAAAGATATTACAAAAAACTAAAATAAATATATAATAAGAAACAAAAAATACATTTTCAGCTATTATAATTTCGTGTCAGTAGTTCCGCATCGATTTCCAGAGGCGCTAGTGGACTCTTTGAGGTACTCTCTAGTTCTAGTTACTCTGTGATACAAGCGTTTGAAGATTGAATGCGGAGTGACGGGTTGAGTACCAAAATAATATCGCTTTCGCCGAGTCGAAGAAACATGTAGAATATAGAAACGCTTATAACGTTTGCCATTTGAGTAGGCCCCCAGGTATTGTCTGTACCCCACAGGCATTTCTAATATCGCATCCACGTCACGTTGTTGTGGCACAACTTGTAAACTTCGGCTGAACATAAACCTCTTATAAACCAGTATTAGTCTGGAATATTTGTGCAGTGATTTGTTTGGTTTTATTTACTTCTCTCTCAGATATAATAATTTCCAACCGAAGGACATAAAACGCTGTACCTACTCAATTCTAAGCTTACTAGAATATAATTTACTAGAATAGAACCTTAAAAAAATCGGACTCGCGCACGAAGGGTTCCGTACCAAAAACAAATAAACACGTTTCTGGTATGGGAGCCCCACTTTAATATTTATTTTATTCTGTTAGTATTTGTTGTTAAAGCGGCGACAGAAATACACCATCTGTGAAAATTTCAACTTTGACAGACAGACGGACAGTAGAGTCTTAGTAATAAGGTCCCATTTTTACCCTTTGGGTACGGAACGCTAAAGATTCATATTTTTTGCAATAATAACAGAGGAACGAAATGAAAATCCATTTTTTTTAACGAGATATGATGATAGGTATCGCAAAACTGGCAGAATCATGGACAACACACAAAACAAGCCATTTCAAAAGGAAAAAGAAGTTCTTGAAAAATCGGATAGTCAAAATATTTGCTGTATGTACCTACAATCATGTGAGGAACATAATTAATCTGTTCTGCAATATTTATTACTCTGGTTTTTAAAGGCGAGGCCGTCAAAATTAAAGCTAAGCGCATAAGCGCGGGATGCCGGCTCACGTTACATGACGTGCATAGAAACTATGCAGGGAATTTGTTCGCGAAACTATTGAGTGAGCGGAACGCGACTTACCGCAACATGCGCGATAATGCGGGATGTTACCGCTCTGTTTTAGCACTTTGTGACTGAGCTATTTAAGATTAATTTTAAGTAACTGGATATTATGGCTAAAATGTAAGTAAATATTGGGAAACATCAAGCAAGGAAGACCGGCGGGCTGATTATCTAATTAGAAACCGCCTAGCGACCGGTCGCAGTTCACAGATGAACGTAATACATTGCTACTTTTCTTTGGGGTAAAAAAAAACATACCAAAGAAAAGTAGCAATGTATGTCAAATGCAACCGGTCGCTAAATAGTTTCTTTTTAGATAATCAGGGTGCGGGTCCAATGATAGAATGGTCGGCCTAAAAAACCAAGTCCTACCAACTGTTTGTTACTTAGTTCGCTCGTTCAGTTAGTTGCAACTCTATAATAAAATTATCCTACTAATATTAACTATAAATGTGAAAGTTTGTGGGTTTGGATGTTTGTTCCTTAATCACGCAAAAACTACTCAACGGATTTGGTTGGAATTTGGTACACAGATAGGAGATAGCCTAGATTAAAAGATAGGATACTTTAATCCCGATATTCTAACGGGAACGGGAACCACGCGAGTGAAACCGCGGGCGGCTGCTAGTTATGTATATAAAAACATTTTTGCCCATCATCCTATACAAAATAATTTCTTGTCATGTTCTTTGTTTATTGCAATGATTTGTCTTTGTGTAACAAAGAAATTATTAAAAAATAAAATTATCATCAAATAAAACACATTTTAACGGATATTCGCGCTAGATCCCTTATAAAGTGTTTTATTTCATGTCTAGTGAGCGCGTAAGCTTGAGAAGTGAAAGTTATCATCGTTGATAAGTCTTTGCTCTACTATATTTATGAACTTTTCCTTGGATTCAACAGAAGCTTGTGGAATATATTTGCAGTTAAACTGCACAAACATCACGTTAGCTGACTCGTCATAACAATATGCACGTTATCGGTGCAGCATGCAACTGCAGCGACGAATGCCGGCCAGTTTGCAGAAACAGTTGTTTGCAGGGAGTTCGAGATAAAGGATGTCGGGATGTCTCCTCGTTTGGAGAGTACACGATACACGGACAACGTACCATCAGAATTTGGCTATAGTAAATGCCATTAAAAAAATATATATATGTAGCTTACTTCCGCAAACAATATACTTACCTATGCAAAATGCACCGCCCGCCCGCCCGCAAAAATATACACATGCACACCACAAAATATCAGTGCACAATACCTGCATTTAGCATAAATGTCTACATACGTCAATTATTACCGTCGCCAATATTATCTAATTTTATAACTTTGGAACCTGGGGTCCAACCGTGCTTATTTTCGACGATAAAATAAAATCGAAATTGGATCGAATTCTTTCTAATACCAAAAACTAATATCAATGTTATTTGTTTATTATCGTAATTAATTTTCTATTCCGAACGTATACCAATTCATAAGCGAACCCTAAAAGAAGTAAAATGTTATGAGATACAGTCAATAATAATCGTTCCTGTGACAGTACCAAATGTTAATTTTGGTATTTGTAGGGAATAGATTTTGAACTCCTTTCAAATTTTTTTTTTTATTAGTTAGGAATAGAATATTTATTACGACGATAAACAAATGCCTTTGGTATTAGAAAGGAATATAACACGCTTTAATAGGTACTCGAAAACCAACTAATGAGTCATAGAAAACTGTAAGTACATAACGGGTATAACAAGACACTCAACGAAGCCGAAGTCCACGCATTTCGCCCATCATCAGGATCATTTTTGTCTTTTGGACCCTACCTGGGAAACAAATAGTTACGAAATTATTCAAGGTCAAAGTAAAAAAAATATTTTCAAATTTTATGATATCTTATTTTATTAGTTATTTTCTAATTTTCATCTACAGAAACATTATCAAAATTATGTATTTAGTATGTATTTCGTAACAAACAATGGCTTCAAAACGTCATCACTTATTGTATTTCATGAGCACGCACATAAACGTTGCCTTTCAACTCGGCCGCACACAGCTTCTGTGTGGTCTGTTGTACGCGTTACATTGCGTGGTTTAGTATGCAATGCTTTTTTAACATCAAAAATTAAAATCATTTCCCAGCAATAATTTTGAACAGAAATGATCCTGATGATGGGCAGAATACGTAGACCTCGGCTTCGTTGAGGGTCTTGTTACACACGGTATAAGAGATTATACAACGTGTAAATTAATAACGCAAAACCATTAAACTATAGGGCTCATAATAAAATTACGAACAACTTTTTTATGGAAGCAATCCTCAAATCGCGAAAAAAATCAGATATTTCATACATTTTAGCAAAGTTTGCTTAAAATTTTGTATGAAACAGCTGATTTTCTCTTTCGCGATTTCAGGATTGCTTCAATACAAAGAGTTGTTCGTAACCATGAGAACTTATGAGCCCTTTACTTAGTGTAATGGTTTTTCTTTATTTTATTTACACGATGTATGTATAGGCAGGTACGAGCTGCCTATTATCTTAAACGTAAACTTAAATATACAGGGTTATTTTCCGAAAATAGACAAAAATAATCCGACTTTTCATACAAAACTCGATCAGCTGTTCGCACATTTCTATCGAAAGTCGAATTATTTTTATCTGTTTTCGGAAAAGTCGTAGAACAAATGTTGTAGTAATCGACTCTTACGGGGTTGTTGGTGTTTTACAAATAACCCTGTATATTTATTGCTTGTAGGGTTTTCAAGTACTTATCATCCTCCCTGAAATTTGTGCCCAATATATGAATTCTAAACTCTATAATTTGTAGTTTAGCTGCAACTGATAACATACAACATGTAAACCACATTAGAATAATGTGTATTCTAGTCGCTAATCATCGAAATCGTGAGAATTCCAAATACACGAATCGATTAATTCAACGCAGGAACTGAAGTTGATTTATGACTTCTGTGATATCGATTTACCCCGCTGTATCCTCTCATTGTACACAGCCGTACATATTGATGGCACGATAATGACCTATTTTTGGACCAAATTATGATGAGGGATAAAATCTGTTTTATTCTTGATTAATTTTTTTTCTTTGTCATTATTCATTACTCATAGAGACTTCTAGATGCATACAAGTGGAGGCTGATGTACAAAATTAAATTATTTGATTCTGATTTAATTTACAGGTAAAATTATTTAAATATTTAATAGTAATTTAACAAACAAGGTACTTTGTATAACTATCCATTCTTTTTACATTTTGCAGGATAATGATTGCTCGTAGAGCAAGTATCTTGAAAAAAAGAGGAACTTTGCATAAATGGGTGAAATCGAAGTCATTAGCAATCTATTTACAAATTTTTAATAGTATATACTTACATATTTTTGGCAGCACTTTTTATTTAATTTACTTAATAACACCGCAAACAGACTGTATCAAATTGCTCTAATTTTCAAATACGAGTACTTAAATTCACGTATTCGATATCCAAATGTTTAATATAAAAAAGAACAACGCGCTTTACCACCGAGCCACGTGTGGTGGCGAACGGCGAAACGACGAGCGGAATTCTCTCTTCAGTGTGCGGCTGTGCGCTCGTTTTGCTCACCGCACAACGATTAGTTCCTGATTTTGTGCATTGTACCACATGAGTATCATGTGATTGTACTCCATAATATTGAATGAATGAATGCATAAAATATTTTTTAATCTCAACACATAAACACACTAGAAAAAAGACAATAAGGAAAAAATATAAGTAGCAAAAGTACGGAATAGCAATAATAAAACACGTCATTGGTATGTGGACACTAATAAGGACTCTATCTCAGCAATACTCATCGCAATCCTACAGAGAGCGCTGCAGTAGGTACGTTGTTATTGTACCATGTTTCCACATGCCTCGCAAGGCAGCTTCGCGATGTAGAGACGCGTTTGCCTCGTGAGCCAATGTAACGTTGCTGTACAATTTACCGTTCAATGCGAGCATTTGACGAGGAATTCTTCCGGCATAATGGTCTATTTACATGGGTCGCTTTTAGTCACCTGTGCCGGTCTACTTTCGTCACCTAGGAAGTCGCTTCCAAAATTGAATCGCAGGTGATGGCGTCGCTGTCGTCTATGTAGTTGATGGCGTAACCTAGGTAACAATATGTAATAACATATTCATTTTGTTCAGTCACCTGCGGCCTAGGCTGAATTGCCATTTACACGGTTGATTTTCGCGGTGCGGCGAAAGTTGTGCGGCTTTAGTCACCCATATAAATACCAACTTAGGAATTCGCGCGTCGGTCGCTTCGCTATTCGCCACTTCGCGTGGCCGCCGTAAACCGCTCCCCGGTCCATACGCGATGGCTGCGTAAACGATGCTATAAAAGCTGCCAACAAACAATTATCGCCGACGCCGACATGAAAACGACATTTTAGTCGTCACAATCTGACGTCGTATATTGCTTCAGCGAGACTGAAACATTTGTGACGTCGATAAATGATTATGTCAAAATAAAAATCTTTTTATTTTTTGTGAAACATCACAAGTGGGGAATAAATTGAGACATAATTATGTTGCATGTTAATAAAACACATCCATCACAGTATGAATATAAAAAAAAAATACTGAAACGCATTATCTTATTTTTTCATACCAACTTCCAACGGGCTTGGTGTAACTTAATTATTTCTTCAATACCTTGAAGTTACGACAGAACTTACAAGTAAGTATACTGTCATTACGATATTTAGGCCAGACAAATCTAAATTACCCAAACAAAAAATAATGTTTCATTTTTAAATTTGAGATTCTAGTATTCACAATCCAATTTTTATATAATACTAAATATTATACTACGTGTCGAAAACATAAAATTTATTTAATTTAAGTTTCACTATGTGACGCCTCAAATTATTGGCGTGTCCAGATGATGAATTAATAAGTGTTGCTAATTTTAAGTTTCACTAACTGGACACACGTGTGTCCAGTCACAAGACTGGTGTCCAGTTGGTGAATAACCCGAATTAATCGACTCGCCACCAGATCATTTTCTCAGACGAGAATCTCACCCGCGACCTTTGGTAGTCCGGTCCATGCTCTTCCAGGAGCTAACGAGTCACTTAAAGTACCTAAAGTAATGAAATCTTACACTATTGAAACAAATTCAGCCTATTATACTCGTTACGTAATTTTTTTTAGTAGGCAGCTACAAACGAGCTGGTTCTAAGTTTATTATTGCTGACGATACTTACCTGGTAGTTTCGATATTAAAGCCAACGAAATACGCTGACTAGCGGCCATAACTTCGCGCTGACTAGTTCAACAGTTCGGTCGTATCTATGGGAAATTCTGGATTAGATACCGTTTTCTATTTTAGAGTTATTCATAGCGCTATTGGTAAAATAGACATCAAGTAATACGTACCTATGTTACGTAACAATAAAGCCGTGTACCTAATATAAAAATGTTTCTAATGGGACTAACTCTTAAATCGCAAAATAAAAATCAGCTGTTTCAGACACAAATTAATCACGAAAATATTAAAATTGTATGAAACAGATGCCTTTTCTCGCGATTTCACAGTTTATTTTACACCTTTTTGAATCCTATAAACCGGATCACTAAATATAAAAATGAAAACAATCATGTTCTCTTAATTTAATATGTCTCAAATATTTCTAAAATAAAATTAAGAAATATTCAAAAATATTCAATTCTCAAATATTTCTTGATGACACTTTTCATTTTTTGTTAATTTAATCATAAGAATATTGTTCATTTGATCATAAGAAATATTTGAGAAAATTAAGTTTTAAAACGGCTACTTTAGTTTGAGATTAGCAATATTAAATTTAAAACATTTCAGTCCTTTATTTATGCATGAAATTATTAAAATATTGTCAGTGACTTTCGTTTAATGTCGAAAACATAAACAAACCTAATTAGGTTTGTTTATGTTTTCGATATTAATAAACGCATAGTATATGCACGAACGCAGAAGTACCTAAATTCTCAAACTACAAGTAAGTTATTTTACCACCTTGTATTGTAACCCATTTAGCCCCCGTAAACTCAAACGAAAGTTACACTCTACATTACTGGCGCAGCAACAAGTCCAACTAAATACAGTGCTGTATAAACAGCAGGAGACAAACCGCGGCATTAGTCTATTTAATGGCGCATTCAGTAACATCGGTGCGCTCAGGTTAAGCACATGCTGCAAGCATTTTGTTCACACATAATTAGGCAATGGACTCTTTTGCTGAAACATTTTAAAGAACTAACCGGGAGTGACTCGGCTACGATAATGCACGACCCAACCACAACCCGAACTCAACTCAAACTCAACTCGAACTCAACTCAACCGGAGCCCACTCCATGAAATACAGCGCTTACAATTTTGAGTTTTATGATACCTACATTAAGGCTGCGTTCAGACAATAACGCACGACCCGACCTCAACCCGAACTTAACTTAAACTCAACTCGAACTCAACTCAACCGGAGCCCACTCCTTGAAATACAGCGCTTACAATTTTGAGTTTTATGAACCTACATTAATAAGCTCCGTTATATTTTTTCGATGCAACTGCACTGCACACGCCATGCGCTCGGCCCGAACTCAACTCAAACTCAACCCGAACTCAACCCGAACACCTGAACATTACACAGGAGCTTATTAATGCGCCATATAACTCAAAATTGTAAGCGCTGTATTTCAAGGAGTGGGCTTAAGAATAAATAAAATCATACGGAGTGGGCTCCGATTGAGTTGAGTTTAAGTTGAGTTTGGGTTGAGGTCGGGTCGTGTTCTATCGTTTGAACGCGGCCTTACTTATCTGACCTAAATACTTTTATGCTTTTAAAGAATTCTTGTCAAATTTAAGTTTCTAGCAAATCGTTAAAAGCTATTAGATGCCAATATTGGACAATTCAAATGAGAATTCTCAAGCTAAACCAAATATTTTAAAGTAAATATTGCCTAAATGACAACGTAATTACGGTTTTGGTTTTATCGTTCTGAAAGCGTGATTGGTCCCTTTGTCTTGTTAAATTAAATGTCTATATAATAAAATAATATAATGTCTATTTAATACTAAAAAACAAGCAGCTATTTCTGAGAAATCAATGTTAAATATATCTTACGAAACATGAGTGGATAAACTAATATTCTAAGATTCCTCCTGACAAAAGAAATCATGTTCGCCAAACTGGCGTTCTATCTCCAGACAATATATTAATAGAAGTCTGCTGTCCTCAAAATTAACAACACATCTCATCAACATAATTAGTAAATATGGAGTTCATTTCATATTACCTACATGGCGCGTCTGTGATTTATGTTGAGAGTCGACACAGCTTCTACCTCGACGCTATATACATTCAAATTTATAACATCAAACATGTCTGAAAGCCTAATTATTAAAAGTCTTTTTATAGGGGTAACCAACAACACGACGTTTCTACCTTTATTTTGTAAAAATCAGAGTGTTTTCAGAGTGTTCAGGTTAGCCCAATTAAAAAAACTGGATACCTGATACTGACATCATTAACTCCCATATTTGGTTAGCCAATCTGTGGTTTCATTCTTTATTTTTTTTGGGTCACTTTGTCTGGGACCGAGACACGTTCGTAACTGAAATATTTGATATCACAGGTTGAAAATATAGTAGCCAATACAAAAACAAAATGAACAGTTACTTCATGCATTAAGCAAATCACTTACAAATGTTTTGAATACAATTTTTAGTGAATAATGCTTTTTTAATAACTGTACTTTCATATTACAAGATGTTAAAATTAAAGTGGAATACACATATGGGCTATTTACATGGGTCGATTTTAGTCACATGTGACGGTCGACTTTACTCACGTCGCACACACGGCAAAACAGCCTATTTACGACGCAAAAAGTCAAAATATTGAACTCAATAAACACACACAATTTCTATTGTAAAATGTTGCTACGAAACAATAAATATATTGTGTCAGGACAAACGAATTGGTTGCGAAAAGTTTCACTGAACTTGACTCATTGCACTTAATGCATATACGCAGTTAATAGTGTGCGAAACGAGGTGCACTTGTTGTGATTTTGTACAGAAACAGCGAGCCTAACGAACATTTTAATTATGAATATTTTACCTAGCAGTAAGTACTTTGAAATAAAATAATTATGACAGATAAAGTAATGCATTTCGATGTAATACAATTCAAGACAGTTTAAGAAGTATCTGGCTATGTTTTCTGCATATTTGATATTGTTGTAAACTTTAAAAAAAAGTTCCAACGAGTTCCGCAAATTTTAAGTAATCAGAGTTAAGTCATTAGTACTACCTTTAATTTCAAACTAGTTTTGGTTCCAACTTTTGCCAACTTTTGATATAATTTGTTATTGTTCTCAGGTAGTCGCAGTAATGATATTGATGAAACCGCTTCTGATTAATATTAATTTGTCAAATATTTTCGTGCTTTTTTTATTTGTATTTAATAAAAAATCATTATTTTTAGAAATAAATTATTATTACTACACATTTTAAATAATTTGATGTACCTACCTGACACAAAAATAAAGTCTTGTTAAAAATTAGGTTTAGATGATTTGTAATCATCCGTCATAATGTTAAAACATAATTAATAGCAGTATAATACATAATTAGAAAAAAATATTTTTGGCGCCGTAAATAGGCTGTATTGCCGTGTGTGCGTCGCTTCCAAAATTGAATCGCAGGTGATGGCGTCGCTGTCGAATGTAGATGATGGCGTAACCTAGGTAACGTTAATAATATCGACTGTGGAAAGGAAAAAATGCTAAAGCGCCACTTTGGCCATTATGAGTTATATATATCATTCAAGAATCTTATATTCATATTCTATGACACATATCATTGGATAGGGCTTTTTTTTCTGCGTCGATCTGTCTAGGTTTCAAAGCAATCGGAGCACTTTTTTGGCGCTTTAGCATTTCTAAAATTCGATGTTTTTCTCAAATCTACGCTGTCAATACGACTAAAGCGACGTATTTTTATTATTTTTGTAACAAATGTAGCATAAGAATTTTTATCCGGTCCACCTTTATTTCATTTGTACCACTTAAGCAATTTTCGTTTTTTCAAATTTGAAAATTAATGGTGATTTAGTAATTTAAGCATTTTATAGACTGCAATGCTGACGGCTAGGCTCGGAGTTTCTCTGAGAGATAGGATCCGAAACGAGGTGATCCGACAGAGAACTAAAGTCATCGACATAGCCCACCGGATTAGCAAGCTGAAGTGGCAGTGGGCCGGCCATATTAGCCGTAGAACCGATGGCCGCTGGGGCAGACGAGTTCTTAAGTGGAGACCCCGAATGGGCAAACTTAGTGTGGGACGCCCTCAGACAAGGTAGAGCGACGATCTTCGCAAGGTGGCTGGCATAAACTGGATGAGTATAGCCGCGGATCGTGCTCAGTGGCGTGCACTCGGAGAGGCCAATGTTCAGCAGTGGACGATGATAGGCTGATGATGATAATGATGATAGACTGCAATGGTTTGGCGCTTTAGCAAAACATCATTGGTTTATGAAGTAAGAACGGTTGGCGCTTAAGCAATTTTTATAATAAATTATAAATATTATTTATTTAAATAAAATACTTGTTTGCATTTATTCCACAGCATTGGTGCATTTAAGCAATTTTCCTTAAAAGGTTCGGGTAAGTCATCGCCTCAAAGATTTTTTTTATTATAACCTGGGTAATTAAGTAAATTTTTCTTCACTGCATCTGTTAAAGTTAAGGTCACTAAGCATTTTGTCATTGCCCTAAAAAAGATCATTGCGACTTATAAGCAGTTTTCACTGAATGAGTTCTTACAATATTGTGGACATAAATATTTTTTTCCTGACAGTGATTTTATCAAAAAATTAAGTATTTTTGTTTAAGCGACAAGTATTTCGCGATATAATAGAATTAGAAACCAATGAGTATTTCCTAAATTTGGGGAAAAAATAAATAATATGGTCTTTCATATACATGAATTTGCTCACGTTAATAACAAAAAAGTTATGATTTTTTTTCGAAAAAATGAAACTCAAATCCTCATTTCCCAAAACTAGCATTTTGGCGTTTTAGCATTTTTACCTTTCCACAGTCGATATCGTAGTTCCAGTTTTGGCCGCCGGATCAGATAATTTTGTTCAGTCACCTGCGGCCTAGGACCGAATTGCCATTTGCTCGGTTGGTTTTCGCCGTGCGGCGAAAATTGTGCGGCTTTAGTCACCAATGTAAATACCGCAAAAACTTTTATAGGTGGTAAGTCTACCCTAATAAAGAATGTGTTTATAAAATCATTGTACATCTAATAACGAAGTGCTTGATGAAAGTATATTATGAAATAAAGAATTTTGAAATGAAATGAAATAAACAAATAATTAGGTGGTTTGCGAAACTCATTTGGGAGAAATGCTCATTGAGCACCGACGGTGGCGGCCAGGTGAGCACCATTGCTCACCGGGCCAGCGGAAAGTAATTAAACTTGATACTCAACTATTATCTGCGGACTCCCCGAAGTCACAAACTTCACCGTGTCTCGGGATGTGAAACTTTCTTTGCTGAAATTAATCCGAGAATCTTTGAGAAATCCTTTTAAGAAGTTCCCGGCCATTTGCGAGTCATGAGAAACGTTAATATGCTGATTATGACCAAGTTTTAAGAGCATTTATAAGATGTCCCTGATGAAGCCGCTTTCATTGCAGAGGGGATTGGGATTTATACGGAAAGGTAAATGTCTGTCTGTGTAAAATATCATTAACGTAGTATTTGATAGTCTATTTTAAGATAATGGCTAGGGCTTGATACCTGCCTCAGCGCAGACATTTTAAAACGTCAGATTTACACATGCCAGTAAAGGTGCCTTTTAACTTGCCCAACCACGTGGCCCGCAGGGATACATCAATCAAGGTCAATGATTAACACGAGGGCCAAGCTTTAGTTGATTAAAATGTGTTCAACTTAATATTAACTCAACACGTGCCTATGCAGCTGTGAGTGTCGTACGGCTTTTAATGGTGATGATGAAATTGAAAAAAGCAGTCAGAGAAAGAAAGTGCAAATTGCATTTTTTTAATGCTTTTGTGATTGCGAGACAAATACAGAATATGGAGCGAAAGTAAAACGAATGGACAAGACACATTCACACTTGTCCCGACAAAGGGACAGTACAACATTTTTTTTGTAGGATTTCTGCATGAGAATTTGGTTAATATACTATTCTATTTTTGCCAACTCTGAGTCGTTTTCGAACCTCGAAAATGGAAGCCTTACTTTTACAAACGTATTTGGGAAATATATTACCTTTGTATATTCTATTTTTTATGTTCTACCAAGCGAAAGGGACGATGGCCTTATCGTAAACTTTTTTATCACGAGATTTACTAAATCCAGTTTCGACAAAACAGTTTCACAAACACGGACCAATCAGCTGCCAAATAAAGTAAATAAGTTGGACTAACAGTTTACTAAGGAAAAAAGTTGACAAAGCAACTGTCTTGTTTCGCCAATCTCCGCCTCACCTGACCTCGCCGGGAACTTTCTTAATTCGCCATTTCGAGAAAGCACAATCAGGTGCCGATGTGAATAAGGCCAACATCTCACCCAGACTCCTGTGAACATGTAATTTATTTTTTCAAATGGGTGATGTTTTCGTTCATTTACGTTCTACCTTTTATGCGATATACGAGTATATTGACTATCCCCTTTAACTAGACTGTCTGTAGAAAGATGGAGGAATAAAATACATGCCTGTTCAAAACGATTATTTTTCATGTAAAATAGGATACCTATCTAACATTTCTGCTGCCTGAAAAAACCAATACATACCAACATGTGTGGCTTTAGAGATATTCTTTGAGATGATGTATGGCATAGTTTGGATAACACAGTGTTTCATACTTAACATCTACGTATCAAGCTCAGTTGACATTCCGAAAATGCCGTTACTTATACACCGTTAATTTTTAAGTAAGTATATCTAAAAATGAAATGGGGGTTTCAGACCATGCGAATGAACAAGTTTTACTATGGGGCCAACCACGAAATCTCGAAAAAAAAGCAGTTGTTCCATAGAAAAGTACAACATCGACTCGACTATAATGTTTTTGTTGTTGACAGCTGATTTTTTTAGAGATTTCGTGGTTGGTCCCATAGTAAAAGTTGTTCATTCACGTGGTCTGAAATCCCCATTTCATTTTTAGATATACTTAAAAACTAACGGTGTATAGTATTATAATCTGTGATGTGCTTAAACAGTACTGCTTTTTAACGGTAGCAAAACCACTGGAGCGTTAAACGATTTGACTGCTACCAGATGCTGTTGGTTCTGATTAGAAAACTACTTATACATTTCGTGTAGTAAGCGACCAGGTGCAAGCGTCGGCAGCCATCTTATCGAGCGGCCGCAGACTGCTATCCTCGCCATTACACTCTGATTACGTTACGAGGCACGACTAGTCCTGAGACCGGTTCATTAAACCGAAAGTCACAACATCGATAGTCGTTGTATACTGTACATTGATTGGTCTTTACGGCGTATTAAAGAATAAATGAATGATCAGTAAAATTGACTCCTTTTTCCTGTTTCGCGTATGAGCAAACGTAGTAAGGGACGCCCTCAGACAAAGTGGAGTGACGATATTTGCAAGGTGACTGGCAAAAACTGGATGAGAGTAGCCGCGGAACGTGCTCGGTGGTGCACTCGGAGAGGCCTGTGTTCAGCAGTGGACGATGATAGGCTGATGATGATGATGACGGTAAAATTAAGAAGATATGGAAAGTTTACATATGAAAAGGACGCAAGACACGATTTTGGAGAACACATTGGATGTAGCGCTCGTACGCTGCTGCCATGGACCAAGCTTTTTGGAGCGCATCTAGTTTCAATAACATTTCTTACTGTCATATCCTAGACTAATTGTAGTACATGAGCGTCCATGCAATTTAGCTTACCATCGTTTTTTCGATCTGGTGACCGAAAAGTCACAAAGTAAGTTGTACCACGTTTGTTATTATGACTATCGATGTGACTTTTCAATTCCTGCCAGTCTCCAACTAATCCCTGGTCCAGGAGGCACCCAGGTGCAGCTTCTCGTCGGTCGACTAATTGAGTTGATTGTTATTCAGATCCTGTTGCCGGCCGCGGCTAATTTGCGCTCCCAATTCCGTAGTTAGCTCCGCCCGCTGCTTAATTCAATACAAACATCAACGTAAAACCCAGCTTTGTGATATGTAATGCAATAAATAATGCAATATCACGTAACGCCCCGCTTGAGCAAATAGAATTTATTTAGATGAACATGTCGCCCTGATTTGGGGATGCCCAACGAATACGTAAGTGGGTCTAGTGGTGGAAACTTTCGTGTTTGTGAATTAAAAGTTTAATTGGCTCTGGATCGCTATCAAATGAGGTCTTGTTCCCGCCCCTGGTGGTTAGAGGTGATTAAGATCGTACATAATTAAGATGAGTTTGTAAAACACACTTGTCTGTCCCTTTGAAGAGAGTATAGGTATACCCAACCCATTACCCAATTTAGAAAGCATGATGATATTTTGAACCCAATTAATCGGAGCTTTAAAGTCTGGCTCTGTTTAATCAAAATTATTTCACACTTAGAAAGCTAAACTATAGGTATATCCCTGCCTGAGTAACATCTATATTTTGTACAACTAGATTGTGAGAATAGGGTATTACACCATTTTTTGAAAACTGCTTTAAATTAATCCTGAGGTCGTAATAAACCAGCGGAATTTTTATTTTAATTTTATAAAACCACGACTAAAACTAAAACACGATTTTGAATTTTCGCGCGGAAACACTAGCCACCATTTTGTTTATGCTCGTGACGTCATTCTGTTAGTAAACAATACGAATGCGAAAAGAGCTGTCATGTTTATTTACTATTGGAGTGACGTCACACCGTAATCCAAAATGGCGAATGGCGTTTTGAACATTTGAAGAAAAATACGATTTTTAAAATTGAATTATATTTATATTGCATTTTTATGAATAAATATCGACGTTTCTCGTTTACTATTAATGAAATCTATCTTAAATATGCATTTTTATTCTTTATTTTACATGGTGTAAAATAGTCTATTCTGAAAATGAGGGAATTTCAGGAAGTAGATATTACAAGTGTGTGTTTAAGAAAGTGAACGTTTTCAGAAAGTGTCCAATGTGATAAGTACGTAAAATAAACACAGTGTGAATTTTGTGAATTGTTAATCAGACTATATAAGACACGAAAAAATAGACGTCGGGGGACCGTTAGGTATCAGTAGACATGTGACGAGCTATGTAAATCCATTAACTTAGCGGTCCCCCGACTTCTATTTTTTGTGTCCGGGGTATTTAGAATTTTTGGTGACCTTTATTTTGCCGCATTTTTTTATTGCACCTAAATTTGTCCAAGGTGTACATTATTTTAGACAAAGCACCACCTCTGTATCTTTTTTCGTTTTGGCAGGCAGTTGACCATCTCCACTCCATAAATGGCTGGATCCATCCAGTTATTTTCATCCATCCATCAAACGTGGCTAAGAACCATCTCGAAAAATTTAGCTTTCAATAAAAAAACGCATTGAAACCGCTTGATCGGTTCAGGCACTATGATGATACGTATAGACACACAGACTTCAAACTTATAACACCCCTCTTTGCGCTGCGTGGATAGTTAAAATATCTATGGGATATGATATGAGTCGACCGTACTAGGTACTACAGCCGAGACTCGGCTCGGACTCGTCACAGAGTCGTCCATAGTATGAGTTTCAAAGCGCTATCATTTATAAAATTTATAGTATAGTCAAATTAGCAAAAAGATCGGAAGTAATTAGTGTAGTTGTAATTTTTTATGGAATCATTAGAGGACATGAATATAAGTTTCCTCCGAGTTTGCACCATTCCTGCTATGTACGGAACATCGTTTACTGTTAGGTATTAAAATTAAAGTGCCAATATTTTATTAAAATATAATACCTACAATAACAGTTTCTTTCCATGTTTCGTTACAATTTTAATTGCCTACCATTGCATACCTAGCTTGCTTAAATCAGATAAAAAGTTACCGAGATAATTGACAAAATCTAAACATAAGAGGCGCCACCTTTGTGACGTCGTAGGTACTTGTTCCATTACTTTTGCGTTGCGCATGCGTTACTGATCATCAAATCACTTTTTGTCACTCGCTAAAGTCGTGAAACAAGCACCTACGACGTCACAAAAGTGGTGCTCCTAGGTTTAGATTTTGTCAATTATCTCGGTAACTTTTTATCTGATTTAAGCTAGCTAGGTATGCAATGGTAGGTAATTAAAATTGTAACGAAACATGGAAATAAACTGTTATTGTAGGTATTATATTTAAAAAAATATTGGCACTTTAATTTTAATACCTAACAGTAAACGATGTTCCGTACATAGCAGGAATGGTGCAAACTCGGAGGAAACTTATATTCATGTCTTCTAATGATTCCATAAAAAAATTACAACTACACGAATTACTTCCGATCTTTTTGCAAATCCGACCTTATTTGACTACACTATTATGTAATTATCACCACTTTTAATATATTTGACACAGAATACATCATAATATTCAATATTTAAATAATACTAAGTTATCCATCCAAATAATTTTAATATACGTAAGTAATGTTCACGAACCAATTTCATAATGGATATTCACCATTGTTACTTACCTATGTCAAGTGTCAACGCAAAGTATAAGTAGTAAGCCGAGAGCCATCTGACTTACACTACACCACAGAAATAGCTGAAAATCAAACCGAGGCATTATTCAAGTAGTGGATTTAAACGATCATATCTTATACAATATCTTGTTAATTTACGATGTATTTTTTGTATTAAACTGAGATATCCCATTCTTTTAGCAAAATTAATAGGGCTTAAAGAATGATATTGCCGATTATGTCTCACACACAGAGGCTCATTATCATGATGTTAAAGATGCTTCGGTTACTTGTAAAGAATTAATCGACGTTCTCTTTTCTATCTATTCGTGATTCTACAGAATATGGATTCCGCACATCTACCATTGATCGCATTTTCTATTCCACACAATCTTCAATTTTACACAAACGTGTTTCTTTCTTTTCGCGATTCTACACAATATTATTTCGAATTATGATCTAACCAACGGCCTACTATCAGCAATAGTAATATTTCTGATTTTTTTCTGAACGTTAAAAAAAGTATCTTAATAGTGACTTTTTTTTCGTTAGCAGAAATGACCACTTAATTCGTTATAATTTAGCCGTTAGCTTTAGAATAATAACACCTAGAAGCCATGTCTTCGTATGCAAAGTGAGGCAACTAATACTAAGCCAGAATGGCTTAGTTTTCAGATTTATATCCTTCATACGTTACCTAATCGTAACTAAAATCTAATAAATGTAGGATGATTGAAACTGTTTTCTACTTATTCGGTATGATTAGGTAATAATGGAGAATATGAATCTGAAAACGGGGCCATTTTGATTTTGGCCGTTTTAGTTGCCTCACTTTTAACAGTGTGCTTTGTAGAGAACTATCGTTCTAGGTGTTATTATTCTGAGTAGTTAGCTGAGTGTTTAATCATTTGTGCAGTTTTAAAACACCTAGCTTCTAAGTTGTTAAATAAATCAGGAAAATGTTGATATGGAAAACGCGAATCCTTTAAAATTCTCTATACAAAACGGCAATTTCATAATTTAACCTCTAATACTAATATAAAACAATTTCATCAAGATTACGCCGAACCGTCTTCAGTGTTGACAAAGAATAAGTAGAGCTTAGCCGGAACAAAGAAAATATTCATATTGAACGGCCATTTTCCACGGCAGTGAGAGACTTAAAGGAACAGAAATGAAGTCAGTGCGTCCAATTGGCTGGCATATTTTAATGGCATCTGGCGCCGCGCCACTGCCGACGACACCCCTAATGTTTCCTGTTTCCCCTAATGTGCCTACTTAACGAACTAAACTTTCTTATCGGACAAACCAACAACTCAACGAAATTTCATTAAAATCCTTACATTACTGTAGCATTCAGCGCAGCTTTCAAAGAATATGAATTTTCTTTGGATAAATTTAAGTTTCTAATCTACTTAATAAGTTAAGATGCAGCCAGTGACTAAATGACCATCAATATGGTGTATAGCTTTCAGGTTTTAAGATACCTATTAACAGGCCTAATAAGGCCTGATTTTCGGATTGTCTATGTGCAAAACAAAAACAAATAAATATCTAAAACTCCATAAAAACAAATGATTTTAAAATTAAGGTTGAGTCTACTCAAAGGACTCAAAGTTTCGCACCGAAGTTTGCACTCCGGCTCGGAAAGATACTCAAATTAATGGAATATTTTATGGAGTAATTGAATAAAAGTTACAACATAATAAACAACTTCTTATTCAAATCTCGTATTGCGAGGACACTGAATGGAGACATAAACCCGGCTGGTATCTCCGCTCCAGATAAGATGAAACTTTCAGTAATCCTTTACAAGCAAGAAGATTTAAGGGCATTCGCATAATAAAAATTCGCTTCCACTTTATTTCGTGAAACGATCCCCTGTCGATACAATAAGACAGTTTGATGGATGTGATCACGATATTTTGTTGGATTCCACCGCCTTAGGAGGGTTTTATTTATTTAATTTTAAGCAAATTAAAATCGGTTACTGCAAATATACGTTTCTCGGGAATTTCGGTTAACAGATGGAACGTTTTGTTTGCTCAAGTCTGTTTGCCTCCGATAGATTTTCCGCGGTGATAAAACAGCGTATTTGCGACGGTAATTCATGCACTTGATACAATCCCGCCTGGCGCTGCGTCCTTTACGATCGAAAATTTCGGGGATAATAACAGATTGATACTTCATTTAAAATGTAAATTCGAGTTTAATTTTCATAGCGAAATGTTTAACCATTTTCGTAGACAATAATTGTCAATCTTGATAAAGATTTGTTGTACTTAGAAATCTATAAATCATAATATTTATAAGATTTTTTTTTATCTTTTTTATTAAATTTGTTGATATAAAATTGAACTAAGGCAAAAGTTCAATTAATATAGTAGTTTTCGCATTTGAACAAACTATTAACTTTTCCCCTAATGTTCACGTGTCGTTATAAAAAGGCACAATAGCATAAACTCTACAATGTTACCGTCACGACACTGTTTTGGCGACCGTACAACAGCGTCAACCAGTGAACTAAAATCGAGGGAATTGTAATTGCAAACAAATATTGCTTAAAAATGGCACCTTGGGGCCGAAAAAGTACAACCCGCTTAGCTTTAGTCGGTCCAGCCACGCACCCGTTGACTGACGTTAGTTCTTTACAATAATTGAAGTTTGTTTTGTAGAGAAAAGAGATAAAGAGAAAGTTTATAAAAAATGATGTACTGTGTAGTCAAATGGTGTAAAAAACGCAAAAAAGGCAGTAAAAATATGCAGAAGTAACGTATCATAATTATAATATCTAAGAGTAAGTATACAAATTATGGTCGCTAATAAGCAACTAGTGCTCAGACGCCTTGAACTTCATAATTAAATGCCAGCATTTTAGCTCCATCCACTTAGTTGTACTTTTCGTGTATTGCCATTTTTTGAGCGCAATGCTTGTTCCATAGATTTTAGTTCACTGGCGCCAACAGTTCACTTAACTGTTGTCAGGGCATTAAGATAATTGAGCGGTAATAATGCTTCCAGGCAAAACGAATTAGCTGAAAGTTACACAGAACTGCATAAAAACAAACAAGTTATTACTGAGTGCGATGCTTATCACAGCTACTCTGTGCCAGGCAATTTTCTGAGCGGCTTATATCACACAGTTACGAGTGCGTTATTGGGTAATATATGAGTTTCATTTGGTTAAAAGCTTTATACGTTTTGGTGTCCTGAACGAATTTTCAGTCGCCTCCTCTATCATTAAAATTGTTTTGTCATGAATGGTTATATTTGCAGTAAAACTCAAAAGTTATTGGTGCAACTTATTTGGAATAAACTCTGTTGCATTACAATGCAAATGACAGTTTAATTTCTATACAATTTTAAAATATTTTCATAAAGTAATTAATTTAAAGCGATGATTTGCATTGCAGATTAATTTATATAAATATTGCATACACAGCTTGTTAATAGATGTGCTTAGCTTGTTAAGAGGTGTGTGCAATATTTATATAAATATTGCACACACAGCTTGTTAATAGATGTGCTTAGCTTGTTAAGAGGTGTGTGCAATATTTATATAAATATTGCATACACAGCTTGTTAATAGATGTGCTTAGCTTGTTAAGAGGTGTGTGCAATATTTATATAAATATTGCACACACAGCTTGTTAATAGATGTGCTTAGCTTGTTAAGAGGTGTGTGCAATATTTATATAAATATTGCATACACAGCTTGTTAATAGATGTGCTTAGCTTGTTAAGAGGTGTGTGCAATATTTATATAAATATTGCACACACAGCTTGTTAATAGATGTGCTTAGCTTGTTAAGAGGTGTGTGCAATATTTATATAAATATTGCATACACAGCTTGTTAATAGATGTGCTTAGCTTGTTAAGAGGTGTGTGCAATATTTATATAAATATTGCACACATCTCTTTTCTTTCTACAATAAATATTATTGATCAGCCAACTGTCAATATGTTTATGTAGGATTTATAAGTTTGAGCATGAGGTGTTGAACGAAGCGTAAGAAAGGAGATGGATGAATGAGTGAGCGAGAGGAAACGTTGATGGAGAGAGTAAGGATTGGGGTTGAGCTATGGAAGATGTGTCACGTGGATATAATGGCGTGCCGTTGAATTTAAAATAAAAGATGTAAATTTATAAAGTATTTTATTAGCAAACCTCGACCCTACAAAAGTGGTGTCGAAGAGGGATATGCGTTCGCAGATTACTCGGATGCGATCGGATGAAAAAACTGATTCAAAAGAAGGCACGCCATTTTGATGTCGTTGGTAAGAAGAAAGAAGTCGAAAGTCTCAGAAAGAAGTATGAGTAGAAGGTGTAAAGACGTAAAGGTGAAAGACGAGAAGACGGAATATCAGGTGCAAGAAGAAAAAGGTGAAGGAATCAATATGATGACGAAAGATGAGAAAACTCGCGAGGCGTCATGGCTACCGATGCCGTTTGACACGATCCCTACGTTTAACGGCACCGACAAAACGTATACGGCGGAAAAATGGGCTGAGAACATCGAAGAAAATGCCGAAATATTCGGATGGAGCGCGGCTCAGCAGCTTATCTTGGCGCGGAGATCGCTTTCCGGCAACGCTCTACTATGGCTAAAATCCGAAAAGACGTTTAAGACGTTTTACGAGCTAAAAGACGCACTTCTACAGGAATTTCCCGTCACAATAAATGTGAAAGAGCTGCATGAAATGATGGCCGCAAAGAAGAAAAGTAGAGATGAGTCATGCTATGAATATATGCTGGTGATGAAGGAATTGGGTAAACGCGGCGGATTACCTGACTACGCGATTATTCAATACATAATCGACGGCATTGTCGATTACGAAACCAACAAGCTTGTTTTGTATGGGGCTACGAGCTTTGCGTCACTCAAAGAGAAGTTACAAATTTATGAAAGCATGAAGAAAAAGATGAATGCTACCTCTATAGAGAGAAAGGCGGTAATTATGAAGGAGCCTACTAGAGATAACAGAAGATGCTATAAGTGTGGTGAAAGTGGTCATGTTTCAACATCGTGTCCAAAAGGTGTGAAATGCTTCAAATGCAATTTGTACGGCCATATTGCACCAGATTGCCGAAGCCGAGCCGTTGACGAACAAGAACGAAGTCGGAGGAGTTCGTATGCGAAAGCTGGCAGCAGTGGCGCCTCGACGTCATCATCGGCGCGCGCAGCAACTATGAGCGTGAAGTTTGACAAGGAAGAGTGCGGCGGACATGTTGGCGACACTGGAGCGAAAACGATGTGCGTCAGTGTTCACTCGAGATCTGACCAATCCGAAGACAGGAATCCGGTTGTGCAAGTTGGCAGTAGTGGAAACTATGTCAACGACAATAAGAAGAATGACTATAGTTTACTCTCTGAAGTCTATGAAATGCGTGAAAGGAATGAGATGCTGTCATTAGTGTCATCAGTGAACGTCATAGAGAATGAGACACTATCGATGGAAGATGAACCGCTGGTAGAGAATGACAACGGCAACGAGAATGATTTACTCTCTGAAAAAGACGAGACGCTGTCATCAGGGAAGAATGTCAAGAAAAATAATACGCTGTCAAACGCCAGCAGTAAACCGAAGGATAAATATAAATTGCGAAAGCCGACACAAATATTTCAAGCTAGAATAGATTCCAGGAGAAATTATGATTTACGTGTGAACGATTTACCTTTTCAAAAAATTGGAAAATCCTATACGACGTTTAGAGGACTTGGTGCTGCACGGGTACAGCTTTTAGGAAGTTTTTATAGATCGATTTATGTAGCTAATAGTGGTTTTGATAATATTTTGTCTTATATTCTACTGCAGGATGTATGTATGGAACGACGACCGAGAGTTAAAATGAAGCGGGACTATTTTAGTATTGGCAGGGGTGTGAAATTCAAAGATCCTAAATATGGCATTTTGTAAGTTTGTTTGTTTTAAAGTTGTAAGTTTTTTAAATGTTCTTGAAAGTTTTAGCTTATAAGTTGGTGAAATCCGTAAAGTAGGTAGTGTGTTTATTTTGTTTACGAGTATTTGAAGCTGTTAAGTTGATATTATGTTTTGTTTCTTTGTTTGTGTATAAGATCAGCATGAAAGTTGTTTGTTATTGTTAAGATGCGTGTATGGGATAGTGGTGTGTAAGGAGTCTGTGGGCAGCCTCCACAGAGGATGGCCGAGGAAGAATTGTTGTGTGCAAGGAGTCTGTGGGCAGCCTCCACGCAGGATGGCCGAGTTGTAGGATTTATAAGTTTGAGCATGAGGTGTTGAACGAAGCGTAAGAAAGGAGATGGATGAATGAGTGAGCGAGAGGAAACGTTGATGGAGAGAGTAAGGATTGGGGTTGAGCTATGGAAGATGTGTCACGTGGATATAATGGCGTGCCGTTGAATTTAAAATAAAAGATGTAAATTTATAAAGTATTTTATTAGCAAACCTCGACCCTACATTTATATTGATCATAAATCTTATTATATTCCGCTACTTTCATAGTGTAAGTAAGTAATAAAGCTACTTTCGTACTAAGAAGTAGATAATAATTTAAGGACCTATATAATACTTACATATATTTTCGAATACATCCCAACAAAAAAATACATCTTTTTACATAACTTTCAGTGTTAACTTGCGTTTTACACTTGAACCAGTGATTTTACCGCGCAAGTATCGTCAGTGTCTCTATCGACTTCATTGTGGATCGTGATTCGGATGTGAATATTGTTATTTTTCTTTGGCAAGTTTTTATTTGTACAAAAAAGAAGTAGCAATGTATCACATCGATATGTCAAATAAAACCGATAGTGATGCCGACGACACTTGCGCGGTAGGGCCACTGGAGCATATCGTAATGATTCATATATTTAGAAATCAGCTAATAATAGTAGTTTATGAAACTGACACATAAAGAGGGGTATTAAATACGGCGAGGTTTTTAATAGTATCACACGAGTGTTTTAATACCTAGTTATGTGCAGTTTCATACACTACTTTATCTTCACTCATACATTTGGGATTGAACCTACTAAATAAAAGATCAACGTTAGAAAAGAGAGAGAGAGACTTTGTTTGTATTAGCAAGGTACCTACCTTGTAATAAGTCAATTCCTTAGCTGCATCTAAACTAAAATATCGGGCAGAGTAAATATTTTTTCACATTTTAAAGCAAGAATAATAAAAACCTACAAAATTCAGTAAGTATAACAAAATGTAAAAATTGAAATCAAAACTTTATCGGAAATGCTTGGCGCGCATTCCATTAGAAAAAAAAATTTGATCAGTGCATTTCAACAAACTAATCGCACTAAAGTCATCGATTACCATAGAGTACATTTTAATCATGAAAAATATGTGGGAAAATATCGTTGTTTTTTTTTAATGTTACGGCACTGCCTTCTTTTTGGATTTGCCCTGTATCGTAATGAGAAAAAAAGTTATTTTATGATGCAGTTGACTGCATCGTAATGAGTTTATTTTTTAATTTTACCTATCCACGAAAATAAAGTACGTATTTATATTACCTTTTTGAATTCATATTTGGAACATTACGTTGTGAGTGTAGATAAAATAATGTTATTTATTTGTTAATCTGTGTTAACATAATGTTTGGAATCGATATAGATATTTATAAATATCGTTCTATCTGATAAAGCGGATAAGTTTTTTGCGCTCACTGTTCTTGTCAGCTAAAAGACGTCATAATGGGTGGTAGTGTAAAATAATTGACGATTAAATTTGAATTAAGCATTTTTCACTTTCACTTTCACTTTTACTATAGTGAGGTTCCTCTGCCGTGTTGACAGGGCAACGATGAAGTGGGATGCGGGGCAGGGTCATCCCTCTATTAAAACCGCGCAGACAAGCTTTACTTAACTTTTTCATATTGAATACTTACCATAATTAGTAGTCGTTTGTCTGCATTCATCGACGATACAAAGGAGTTTCCATAGGAAAAGATATTATTAACTATGGCTGAAGCCTTTGGTGACAAAATCAAGCGCGTTTGCGGTACCTATTTACCAAGAACACGGCAAAGGTCCTTGTACTATGCGGTTTTGTAGGCGGAAACGTCGAAGCTGCAGCGCGCGGCGTATTGAAACTTGCTCAACTAAGTAAATATAACAACACTTAAGTAGTATAATATAATAAAGCATACTTAATGATTTTTTTTAAATATTTTATAGGAAAAGATCTATAATAGTAGTTTATGAAACTGACACATAAAGAGGGGTATTAAAACACGAGTGTGTGTTTAAAAACCGAGCCGTAGGCGAGGTTTTTAATAGTATCACACGAGTGTTTTAATACCTAGTTATGTGCAGTTTCATACACTACTTTATCTACACTCATACATTTGGGATTGAACCTACTAAATAAAAGATCAACGTTAGAAAAGAGAGAAAGAGACTGTTTGTATTAGCTAGGTACCTTGTAATAAGTCATTTCCTCAGCTGCATCTAAAATATCGGGCAGAGTCATTTTTTTCACATTTTAAAGCAAGAATAAAAAATACCTACAAAATTCAGTAAGTATAAGAAAATGTAAAATTTGAAATCATAACTTTATTTAAAATGCTTTAGAAATGGCGCGCATTCCATTAGAAAAAAAAAAGATGAGTGCATTCCAACAAACTAATCACTCTAAGTCATCGATTACCATAGAGTGCATTTTAATCATGGAAAATATGTAGGAAAATATCGTTGTTTTTTTTTTATGTTACGGCACTGCCTTCTTTTTGGATTTGCCCTGTATCGTAATGAGAAAAAAAGTTACTTTATGATGCAGTTGACAGCATCGTAATGAGTTTATTTTTTAATTTTACCTATCCACGAAAATAAAGTACTTATTTATATTACCTTTTTTGAATTCATATTTGGAACATTACGTTGTGAGTGTAGATAAAAATTTATACGATAGAGTTTTAAGCGAATTCTGTGTTCTGATGAAATTATGTTTTAGTAATTAGATAGCAAAAATCTAAGATAGCAAAATACAATATTATATCGTTGGACTAAAGTAACCGACACTGCTGTCATAAGAAGAAGAGACGTATCCAACATTTTATTTCAAAATTGAGTTACATACATATTCGCAGTCAGTAAAAAAGACGCATTTACTAGTATTTTTTCATTTCATAATTGTGACAGGAACCCACAAATTCTCGCTCATAAAAAGACGTATCTGCTTCAAAACAATGCTTAGGAAGTAGAAAGGATGCTTCTGCGTAGATGCGTCTTTACATTCTAGTATTATAAAAAAGTTGGTAGGCGCAAGTGGCAGTAGCGTCTTTTCTACTACGTATTCTTAGTTGTGTGGTGTAAAAGAGGAGGTCAGAAACGTTATTGACAATTATTTTTATATAGCATAATATAAAGTCTGATTCTTATATTTTGTTTTACTTTATAGTTAAATGAACTTTCTTAAAATATGATTGACTCTAATCTGTTTGTGTACCATAACCAAATAAACAAAAGTCTGTTTCTGCGTAGATACGTCTTTTCATCGTAGTATCATGAATTTCTTCCGATTTTTTTACTAAGAAGAAAAGGTTTTTCACGTTTTTTTAATATATTATATAAATATTATTTAAATTTTAATATGTCAGAAAATTGCTTACACTATGACCTACAATATTGCATACTAAAATTTAAAATTTTTACCTTAACTTTTGCACAGCGATTATTTTTCCAAAAAAAATACAAATCATTTTTTTTCTCGGTTCGAAGGTAAACGTAGATACGTCTCTTTTCCTTATGGTGGCAGGACATCGCTCGAAAGATTGCTCAGCTGAAGTGGCAGTGGGCTGGACAAATAGCAAGAAGAACCGATGGCCGTTGGGGCGGAAAGGTTCTTGAATGGCGACCGCGCACCGGACGACGCTCCGTGGGTAGGCCCCCGACAAAGTGGACCGACGATCTGGTGAAGGTCACGGGAAGCCAGTGGATGCAGGCAGCGCAGGACCGATCGTCGTGGAGATCCTTAGGGGAGGCCTATACCCAGCAGCGGGTGTCGTGCGGCTGATATGATGATCGTTGGACAAAGGTTCAATAAAACCCACCCACCAACAACACACAACCGTAACTGTTTTAATTAACAAAAAAATCTTTTGAATTGTACTTTAATGAAATTGAATTACCAATATAAATATCATTTTTAGCATTTGCTAACCAAATTATCAGTCAGAGCAATGAACCTAATATTTCATTATAATGTTAATACGAATTCATTCTCTGAACAAATATCTGGATGTAATTTAAACTCGGGGTACATTTTAATTCTGAAGGGTCAACTCAGTTAAGCGAAGAGTTATGACCCGCTTAATCTGTAGTGGAAAAGGACGGACTATTCAAATATTAATGGCTGTAGGACTAATGAAGGCTTTGTACTATTAATTACAACTTACATTTGTAACAGATACCAGATTATTATGGTTTAATTAGGTACTTACCTTCCTATTTTGATTTTTAGTCACGAAGGCATTCAGACTTATGCATGTTGAGACCGTCTTTACGCCCTTTGCGATAAAAGCTGTTTTCGCAGTCCAACTGTTTAAAAGTCCGAAATTTACTTTAATTTTTTTTTCATCCAAATTCTCAAAAAAGTTAGTTCATTAAAAAATCCAAGTGATTAATTATCGAACAAAAAACTGTATTATTTGTTTTGATCTCATCTATTATAACCACAGAACATAGAAGTAGATAGAAGTAGTATAAGCTCAATTTAGTATGAAAACCGATGTAACCAAACAAACACATCAGAAATCGAAGCCAAGCCCCCCACTTAATAGTTACATGCTACGCACACATACTTTGTGAACACATAATGGGGAGGCGAAGGCAAAGTGAATTACAGATGGCGCTCAGTCTTTGGAACAATTGTCAGATTGAGCTTATATTGTCTTGACTGTGTATTACGTGATTTTACTTTCTTAGATTGTATTTTTTTCGGTTTTGCGGACAAACAATGTATTCTATGCTAACTTTAGCTCATATAAAAGAAGAATTACGGAAAAGAAAAGCCAAAACAACAGGCAAGAAAGTTTATAGCAACTTACAAAAAATTGCTAACAAGCATTACATTTCTTTAAATTTCGTGTAAGATTTACAAGTAATCTTTTTATTTCAGATTAGAAGCATATGATTTAAATTTTAACAAAGCAACTGAGTGTGAATTTCCGTGTTTATAGTTGCCTGATGATGCATTCTGTGCAATAGTAATTTCAGGTTTCTGTACTGGAATTTCTGTACCATCCAAAATTACACGAACCGTTTTATCATATTTATTTTATTATTCTAAGTTTCTTGAATGACTCTGGCATATAAAATTCTATTAATTCTCTGTTTGGCCCCAATATTGGGCTTATTCCATATTTGATATACCTATCAAATTCATCCAAGTTATAAATATGTTAGAAACTGCTGAGGTTGAAATATTAAAGAACAAAGCTGTTATAATTCAAATGTTGTTTTATTTTGGCGAAGCTTCATCAAATTCATGAAACATTCCTTTTGATTTATAATGTTTCTCAGGCTCAGCAAAGGAGAAAATCGAGGAAAAAGCATATTTTTTTTGATATTTTTTTGCCCACTATTTTTTTTGTTACTGGGAAATCGATGAACTCCAATATTTTACAAGTTACATGCATAACAATGCGGCATTTTCTCAGTATAAAATTAAAAAGTGCAATACTCCAAGAGATTCCCATATGTTTTGACAGTTTCTTTGAGGCGGCTCGGTACCAACAACAAGACGCCACCTATCGGGATAAAATTGCGCTTTTCCTCCCCATTCGATAAAAAGTAAAAATGTATTATATATGAAAGCCATAAATCACAAACTTTATTTATTTAAATTCAGTCGTATTACCATAGCAACTTGGAACCAAATGGGGAGGCGAAGGCAAAGTGAATTACAGATGGCGCTTCATTCTTTGGAACAATTGTCAGTTTGAGCTTATATTGTCTTGACTGTGTATTACGTGATTTTACTTTCTTAGATTGTATTTTTTTCGGTTTTGCGGACAAACAATGTATTCTATGCTAACTTTAGCTCATATAAAAGAAGAATTACGGAAAAGAAAAGCCAAAACAACTGGCAAGAAAATTTATAGCAACTTACAAAAAATTGCTAACAAGCATTACATTTCTTTAAATTTCGTGTAAGGTTTACAAGTAATCTTTTTATTTCAGATTAGAAGCATATGATTTAAATTTTAACAAAGCAACTGAGTGTGAATTTCCGTGTTTATAGTTGCCTGATGATGCCTTCTGTGCAATAGTAATTTCAGGTTTCTGTACTGGAATTTCTGTACCATCCAAAATTACACGAACCGTTTTATCATATTTATTTTATTATTCTAAGTTTCTTGAATGACTCTGGCATATAAAATTCTATTAATTATCTGTTTGGCCCCAATATTGGGCTTATTCCATATTTGATTTACCTATCAAATTCATCCAAGTTATAAATATGTTAGAAACTGCTGAGGTGTAAATATTAAAGAACAAAGCTGTTATAATTCAAATGTTGTTTTATTTTGGCGAAGCTTCATCAAATTCATGAAACATTCCTTTTGATTTATAATGTTTCTCAGGCTCAGCAAAGGAGAAAATCGAGGGAAAAGCATCTTTTTTTTATATTTTTTTGCCCGATATTTTTTTTGTTACTGGGAAATCGATAAACTCCAATATTTTACAAGTTACATGCATAACAATGCGGAATTTTCTCAGTATAAAATTAAAAAGTGCAATACTCCAAGAGATTCCCATATGTTTTGACACTTTCTTTGAGGCGGCCCGGTACCTAAGACCAGACGCCACCTATCGGGATAAAATTGCGCTTTTCCTCCCCATTAAATAATATGTATATTTATAATGCTGCTGCTCAGCCGCTAGATGGCGCAAGCTAATTTTAATAGTGCGATTTACCACCTTATTTATTAAAACATAAAGTACTTTAAGAAAATTTAATGAGATAAGGGAGACCGGGTTGGTTGACATCCTTCACTTAGCTTATCCTAAATAGTTTCAGATCAATAATTCGTTTAAACTCTATTTTACAATTCTGTGGAATCCTGACATTTCTTAGTTACTAGGTAAAAAATATATGAAATTCAAAATTCAGACACTCAAATAAAAAAAATCGGAAGTTTTGAGAAGCAACACTTACAGATAGGTACCTCAATGTTGAATTCTACCACCATCCTTTACAGTTAGCTACCTACCGTAAGGAAATCTTTCTTTCAGAGAGTACGCGGGATCTGTGACCAACAACACCTGACAGCTGAGCTTCAGCATGTCAAGCACGTTCTGCGAAGTAACAAACTGCCAGTACCACGCCTCCAACACAGAAAACGTGTCAAGCCAGCCACAGTAGAACGACGACCTGCCATTCTACCTTACATGAAAGGTGTCACTGACAAGATTGTAGGTATTCTGAAGAGTGCGTCTATTAAGACCTACTTCAAGCCAACGAGGAAGATAAACCAATTCTTACGACCTGTCAAGTGCAACATCCCTTTCAAGGTGCAGGCGTCTACAAATCAGATTGCGACTGGGCTCTCTTGGGAAATAAAGTATAGGAATGCGCGTTAAAGAACTTGCCAAGTTATGTGCCGGCACCTATACCATACATATATAAGTTTTTTCAAACAGTAGAGGAGCTAACGTCACTTAGGCCCTTTTGTCATTGCAATCCGTCGGATCGCTAGGGTTGGCATTTTCCGGCCGTCTCGTGGAATGCTACGCGCGAACGCTATGGAAACAACTGCGACGCGATGTCACAACCCTGACCAAAGTACTGCGAACTTTGCTTAGAGCTCTTAGAGTGACGTCAGCCGTCAAATTCGAAAGTTTCCATGGAGCTCTCTTACTGTTTGAAAAACTTATATATGTACTGTGCCTATACCTACCGAGTTAATTTCAATAGTTAGTGCCCGCCCCGCAAAAGTTCAGGAATGTAGTATTCCAAATCCAAAAATAACCTATCTAGCGTTATTTTTATAAAACTTTATGGCTGCGTGACCAATCGTTTCACATGGCCACATGAACCAATTTCAAAATTAAATTTTAACTAAGAATTTTTTCCCACGCATTTCTCGGCACTGCGCATCTATTCCAAGTGAAGAATATCCAAGCTGCCCAGAGTGCCATGCTTTAAACGTCGATGAGGACGTCAGCCACCGGATAAATACAGCGTGGGTAAAGTGGAGATCACTCTCGGGTGTATTATGCGATGCAAGAATGCCAATAAAGACCAAGGGAAAATCTATAAGACAGCTGTAAGACCTACGATGCTGTATGGCGCGGAGTGCTGGACAACCAAGAAAGTACTAACACAACTTCAGGTTCTTGTAAAAGATTAAGTACTTCAATTGGCATTACATGTTTATGTTTTACATGTGATATGTTAGATATTACAGGATCTGAAGATACGAACAAAATTTTGACATTTTACGAACAAAATTTCGAACATAAGCACCCCACTTGAATGTGATTTATGCATTTGAGTCATCATTTCCTCAAAACTTCCGATTGATGAATTCAAATACGCGAAACCGTGATAATACAATGTGATAATACTTTTCAAGTCTTCACAGTCACAACTTTTCTAGGTCTCCCCTATTGAGTGACATTTCCGCCATTCTATATTTTAGTGTTTATGTAACTTCAAGAATATGTCAAATTGTGCGTTGGAATATGGATCATAAGTGTATACCGCATAAAGGTGGATATTTATTGTTTTGAGTTTTAAAAGGAAAATATCAGTTGAATTTTTAATTAATATCAAAATTAATTAAATAAAGCTCGCCTCTGATATTTTATGCACCCGTTTGCTAAATGATATATGTGGATATGAATTTTGCTCTTTTATATAATGCAACTCGGCATTTTTATATTATTTTTGAAGATGTTTTTGTTTGGCGTTCGTTCATACGACTGACGGAGCAAAATTCAAAGAAGTGCGGAGCTTCGCAGATTTGATGTTACACGGGTGCCGCCCACATGCGACTTCTACTGGGGGGAAAAAAAATTTCTTTGTTCTGTGATTATAACATCTTCAGGGAATAAGTCACATTTCCAATAAAAGTAACGTAATCATAAGAAAACGTTTCCATATTATATGTCAACGTACTAGACACATAAAGGAAGACGCTTCCAATTACGAGTATCAAACCATAAACACGTGTTATTAATGCAATTATTTTCATACCAAAAAACCTCTTACTAAAATAAAATAACCTACCTACTTACTTATTAATTTTAGATTGATTTAAGATTAGTTACTCTCATAAATGACTACGCTACATAAAAACCGAAAATGACTACGTGAGTAAGGGCGTGGGACTCCTGCTGTCGGAAAGGATGATAGAATGCATGACTGAGTATGAGTGTGTTAGTCCCAGACTTCTCTGGGTTAGACTCAAAATAGGGTTACTTCGGATACGCGTCATTGGCGTTTATGCCCGATATATCCAAGTCAGCAACGGAAAAAGAGGAGTTCTGGAAAAGTGTGGAAGACATCTTGAATGAATGCAAAGATAATGAAAGGATAGTTATGCTTGGAGATTTTAACGGATGGGTAGGTGTGAGAAGAGAAGAATGTGAGGGAGTTTTAGGAATATATGGAGACAAAAGAGTAAATGATAATGGCAGGAGTTTGATTGAGGTATGTTTAGAGAAGAATCTTGTGGTAACGAACACCATGTTTGACCACAAGGAAATTCATATGTACACTTGGCAGAGAGGGGAAAAGAAGAGTATGATCGATTTTGTGATTGTGGATGAAAGACTGAAGGGCAGAGTTGTAGACACCAGGGTCTTTAGGGGTAGTAACATTGGAACGGACCACTTTCTTGTAGTGTCTCGGGTTAGTGGTCTGTTCAAAAGTTGGCGTCATCGTCCCACAGTGTCAACAACGGAGCTGACTAGAGTAAAAGTTGAGAACCTGGATGAAGTGGAAGTGCAAAAGACATATTTGTGCAAATTGAAAGAACGATTGGGAAATGTGGCTGATGTGAAAGATAGCAAGCTTGAGGAAGTTTGGGAAAAGTTTAAAAGAGGTGTGACTGAAACAGCTGAGGAAATATGTGGAGTGATTAAAAGGAAGAATGCTCCCCCAATAAACTGGTGGGATAGTGACGTAAGACAGATAGTGAATGAAAAGAAAAAAGTATGGCAGGATCTGCTGGCCATCAAAGCCAGTAAAAGAGTGAATGCAAGTGTTACAGAAGATGATGTTAATGCAGTTGCAAGGGAGTATAAGAGGATTAAGAAAGTAGTGAAAGAAAAAGTAGACGAAAAAAAGAAAAAGATGAAAGAAAAGTGTGACTTCAAACTCTGTGACAACTTCCGAGACAATATAAAATTGTTTTGGAAACAAGTGAAAACGTCTTGAAGTGGATCACATAAGTCTAAAATGAATGTGATAAGAGATGAAAAAGGTGATCTAGTGACAGATGAAAAAGGTGTACTACAGGAGTGGATAAAATATTTTGAGAGTTTGTTTGAGGCTGACGGCTCTATGCTAGAAGCCTCGGATAAAAGGGTGGAAGACGAGGAAGAGACAGAAGAGGATGAAAGAGATATATATATGGATGAGATTATTAGTGCAATGAAAAGCATGAAAAAAGGGAAAGCAGCAGGATATGACAGAATTACTGTTGAAATGCTGAGAGGTGGGAAAGAGCTGGTTGCGTCCTGGCTGTGCCTGATCTTTAATAAATGTTGGAACAGTGGCAAAGTACCGGAAGACTGGCGTAAAGCCGTGGTCGTGCCGCTGTACAAAGGGAAAGGGTCACGGCAGGATGCTAAAAACTACCGCGGGATCAGTATTCTCAGCATTGTCAGTAAATTGTATGCAATGGTACTGATTGAAAGAGCGATGCAAAAAAACTGATCAGAGTATTTGGGATGTGCAAGCGGGATTCAGGAAGGGAATGGGATGCACGGATCATGTCTTCTCCTTGAGGTGCTTAACCGAAAAACACCTGGCTAGGCACAAAAAGGTTTACTGTGCCTTTGTGGACCTGGAGAAGGCCTACGATCGAGTTGACAGGAATGAGCTATGGAAGGTGCTGTCCGAATACGGATTGGAGAGTAGACTGATTCATGCACTGAAATCTCTCTATGAGGATTCCCGTGCATGCGTCAGGATTGACGGCGTATACACTGATCGGTTTGGCATCTCTAGGGGTGTCAGACAGGGATGTGTTGCGTCACCATGGCTCTTTAATCTGTTTTTGGACAGTTGTATGAAAGGTCTGAAAGAACGTGACTGTGGGGTTGTGATGAATGGGACTCAAATCAAGTGCCTCCTCTACGCTGACGACCAAGTTATACTTGCGTCTTCTGCGCAACAGTTGCAGGAAATGATGTCTGCTATGAATGATGATTTTGTGAGAAAAGGGATGAAAGTGAACGTAACTAAGACGAAAGTGATGGTGTTTGAGAGAGATGAAGAAATGACTGACTGTACAGTTATGTTAGGTGGCGAAAAAGTGGAACAAGTTCGTGAGTTTGTATACTTGGGGAGTTTGTTCACAAGGGACGGAAAAAGTGAGGAAGACATAGAAAGACGAGTGAAGAAAGGAAATTCGGTGAGTAGTGCTATACACTCGGTTATGAGTAGCCAAACCGTTTCTGCAAAGGCGCGAATGGCTATTCATAACGGAGTGCTGGTACCGACACTGATGTATGGAAGTGAATCTTGGGTATGGCAGAAGAAGAATGAAAGCAGAATAATTGCGGTAGAGATGCGATCGTTGAGGAAAATATGCGGAGTAAAACTGAGTGATAGAGTGAGCAATGAGGTGATTCGTAAAAGGTGTAGTCTGAAAGATGATATAGTGACAAGAATTGAGAAAGGAATGCTCCGGTGGTTTGGTCACTAAGAGAGGATGAATGAAAGGCAAATCACGAAAGAGATATATTGTGCGAATGTGGAAGGAACGATTGCACAAGGGCGTCCCAGAAAAACCTACGCGGACCAAATAGGGGTTATTATAAAAAAGGCTGGTGTACGCAGTGACAAAAATCGCAGGGCATGTATGAAAAGATTGATGGATGTGAATGAAGCGAAAGAAGTGTGCAAGGATCGTAGCAGGTGGCGATCCATAGTCTCTGCCTACCCCCATGGGAAACAGGCGTGAGTGTATGTATGTATGTACTCTCATAGACATAATAATATAACTCACAGAATAAGTTTCTTGTTATTATTAAGGAATAGTGTTATTTCTTATTATGTTTATTTAGTTAATACTATGTTTTTAGTGTGCTGGTTACTTCTTATCTTTTGTCCGAAACTCCGTAAGTGGCTTAAGAATAAAAAATATCAGCATAAGTTAATAGAGTTACATTTGTAAAAAAGCTGTTAAGTTGATAAATAAATACAATAATAAACATTTTTATACCAACAAGTCCTTGCTAAAATAAATTTAATGCGCACATCAATCGTATATAGGTAGGTAGTTACAAATCTTTTGCGTTACCAATGTGTTGTGTCAATCAAGCGACATATGCGGCTGACATGCCAGAATTGTTACTCAGCGATCCAACGGAAATATTAAATGGCATATTTTAATCTCCATCGCATTTCTGATGGGCGCCCACTGTGAAAATAACAAGTATTAAAAATACAGCTCAAATTGCGACAGATAAATGAACGATATGGAAATGCTGTGTTTGTCTGTTTCCAATTCAGAATTGCTGAGAGGATAATGTAGGTATTATTGCTGATTATGTTACAACATTTTCTTTTCTTTGAAGTATTTGTACCTACCGATCGCACTTACTTAGTTATGAATATATCGGTGTATTTAAACAATACTCGTAAATATGTGGATAACAATGTTGGTTACGCATTCGCATTGGCTTTGTTTTGACCTAACTTCCAATGTATTGTCAAAGTTAAACCAAATACATTTATTATTTTTGAAGAAAACATAAAAACCGAAAAATTTACATAAAAACCGAAAATGACTACGTGAGTAAGGGCGTGGGACTCCTGCTGTCGGAAAGGATGATAGAATGCATGACTGAGTATGAGTGTGTTAGTCCCAGACTTCTCTGGGTTAGACTCAAAATAGGGTTACTTCGGATACGCGTCATTGGCGTTTATGCCCGATATATCCAAGTCAGCAACGGAAAAAGAGGAGTTCTGGAAAAGTGTGGAAGACATCTTGAATGAATGCAAAGATAATGAAAGGATAGTTATGCTTGGAGATTTTAACGGATGGGTAGGTGTGAGAAGAGAAGAATGTGAGGGAGTTTTAGGAATATATGGAGACAAAAGAGTAAATGATAATGGCAGGAGTTTGATTGAGGTATGTTTAGAGAAGAATCTTGTGGTAACGAACACCATGTTTGACCACAAGGAAATTCATATGTACACTTGGCAGAGAGGGGAAAAGAAGAGTATGATCGATTTTGTGATTGTGGATGAAAGACTGAAGGGCAGAGTTGTAGACACCAGGGTCTTTAGGGGTAGTAACATTGGAACGGACCACTTTCTTGTAGTGTCTCGGGTTAGTGGTCTGTTCAAAAGTTGGCGTCATCGTCCCACAGTGTCAACAACGGAGCTGACTAGAGTAAAAGTTGAGAACCTGGATGAAGTGGAAGTGCAAAAGACATATTTGTGCAAATTGAAAGAACGATTGGGAAATGTGGCTGATGTGAAAGATAGCAAGCTTGAGGAAGTTTGGGAAAAGTTTAAAAGAGGTGTGACTGAAACAGCTGAGGAAATATGTGGAGTGATTAAAAGGAAGAATGCTCCCCCAATAAACTGGTGGGATAGTGACGTAAGACAGATAGTGAATGAAAAGAAAAAAGTATGGCAGGATCTGCTGGCCATCAAAGCCAGTAAAAGAGTGAATGCAAGTGTTACAGAAGATGATGTTAATGCAGTTGCAAGGGAGTATAAGAGGATTAAGAAAGTAGTGAAAGAAAAAGTAGACGAAAAAAAGAAAAAGATGAAAGAAAAGTGTGACTTCAAACTCTGTGACAACTTCCGAGACAATATAAAATTGTTTTGGAAACAAGTGAAAACGTCTTGAAGTGGATCACATAAGTCTAAAATGAATGTGATAAGAGATGAAAAAGGTGATCTAGTGACAGATGAAAAAGGTGTACTACAGGAGTAGAATAAGTTTCTTGTTATTATTAAGGAATAGTGTTATTTCTTATTATGTTTATTTAGTTAATACTATGTTTTTAGTGTGCTGGTTACTTCTTATCTTTTGTCCGAAACTCCGTAAGTGGCTTAAGAATAAAAAATATCAGCATAAGTTAGTTAAGTTACATTTGTAAAAAAGCTGTTAAGTTGATAAATAAATACAATAATAAACATTTTTATACCAACAAGTCCTTGCTAAAATAAATTTAATGCGCACATCAATCGTATATAGGTAGGTAGTTACAAATCTTTTGCGTTACCAATGTGTTGTGTCAATCAAGCGACATATGCGGCTGACATGCCAGAATTGTTACTCAG
Source organism: Agriphila tristella (assembly GCA_928269145.1). Taxonomy (NCBI): domain Eukaryota; kingdom Metazoa; phylum Arthropoda; class Insecta; order Lepidoptera; family Crambidae; genus Agriphila; species Agriphila tristella. Next base: position 23,578,446 of record OV743440.1, on the reverse strand, counting down.
CGATCCAACGGAAATATTAAATGGCATATTTTAATCTCCATCGCATTTCTGATGGGCGCCCACTGTGAAAATAACAAGTATTAAAAATACAGCTCAAATTGCGACAGATAAATGAACGATATGGAAATGCTGTGTTTGTCTGTTTCCAATTCAGAATTGCTGAGAGGATAATGTAGGTATTATTGCTGATTATGTTACAACATTTTCTTTTCTTTGAAGTATTTGTACCTACCGATCGCACTTACTTAGTTATGAATATATCGGTGTATTTAAACAATACTCGTAAATATGTGGATAACAATGTTGGTTACGCATTCGCATTGGCTTTGTTTTGACCTAACTTCCAATGTATTGTCAAAGTTAAACCAAATACTTACGGTACGGTATGTTTTTCGTTAAATATCGAAACGCTATCGATTTGGTTTTGATTTTATATACAAAATTACTGTAGGTAATCGAGCCTATCTCAGAATTTCAAAAATAAAATGAAAAATGACTAACGTCGAGGCGTTTGATATCTGGAAAGGTCAAAGTAAGTAGGTAGGTACCTATGTTTGATGTTATGATAATGCTATTGTTTTTGGTATAAATAAAAATACTGTAACTCAAAACAAAGCGAAAATAGTGGAAAAGCAAATTAGTTACCTACTTAATGTGGCAAATTGTGAAAGATTCCCAAATAAACACACGGCGTTGGTGATGTCTGACCGTGTAAATGGCTAAAATACGCAATCAAGGACCTTATGAGGATGTAGGTAATCTATTTTTGTTAGTTCTCTGACTTACCTGGGGTTCTACGGACGAGATTGTACGTTACTTATCACACCCTTAGTGCAAACTCCAGTAAAACAAATGAGACATTGAGATGTTTTTACCCGACTGCAAAGGAAGGGTTATGTTTTTCGCGCGTATCTTGTATGTAAGTATGTTTGTTTGTTTGTATGTAATATTCTTTATTACCTCATATCTTTCAAACGGCTGAATGGATAGATTTGTCTCGTCAAAATCTCTCTACTCAAACAATTAAATGCTAGAAGTCTTTGAAGTGCCAAGCCAAGAAATTGATTGGGTGGAAGCCATCAAGTGAAGTACATTCATTACCGGTAGGCAGTTTTCCTTCATATCTAAAAGGGTTCGATAGTTGTTCTAAGTAGCTGAACTCTTTAGAACTTTATCACACTAACGATAAAGCTTGTTCAAAAGTTACAAAACGACATATACGCAATGATTGGTGTGGCATGGTACTAATATGTTCAACTATTTTGATTTCGACCGTCAATGTAACTAGGTCCCGTACCAAAGGTTCCCGTAAATCCAATTATAACATGGTTGTTTATTGGTGATTATTACAAGAACTGGTCTATTTCCGACGCTAATATAATTATGTTTACTATTAAAAATGAATGTTAGAAGAGAGGATGAATGAAAGGCGAATCACGAAAAAGATATATTGTGCGAATGTGGAAGGAACGATTGCACAAGGGCGTCCGTAAATAGGGGTTATTATAAAAAAGGCTGGTGTACGCAGTGACAAAAATCGCAGGGCATGTATGAAAAGATTGATGGATGTGAATGAAGCGAAAGAAGTGTGCAAGGATCGTAGCAGGTGACGATCCATAGTCTCTGCCTACCCCCATGGGAAAGAGGCGTGAGTGTATGTATGTAAGCATTGTATCAAGGCATATAATAATAGGATGGATATTAATAGTACTTAGCTGCTTAATGTCAATACTTGTTTGCAAAACCTTTCGTTTTCCATTAACCCTTAAGCAAACCCGATCTTCTAATATAAATTTAGAAATTATCAAACACTAATTCGACCCTTCCGACCATTAAATAGTTTCACCCGAATCGAAATTCAAATTACTTACTATCCGCAGGGAATAACGAAATTTCCATTCAACTATTTTAAGTAGACGATGGTGAAACTTCAGGCGTAGGTAGTAGTTTGTTTGAGTGTGTTTAACGTTTGATCTATTAGTATAAAGTTCAACATTTTACGATAATTATTAGCGGTCGAAATGAAGTTAATCCAATCATAAATACCGTCCAATTAACGCTTTTCTGTTTAGGGTTCCGTACCAAAAGGGTAAAAACGGGACCCTTTACTAAGTCTCCGCTGTCCGTCTGTCTGTCTGTCTGTCACCAAGCTGTATCTCATGAACCGTGATAGCTAGACAGTTGAAAATTTCACAGATGATATATTTCTGTTGCCTTTATAACAACAAATACTAAAAACAGAATAAAATAAATACTTCAGTGGGGCTCCCATACAACAAACGTGATTTTTTGCCGTTTTCTGGTACGGAACCCTTCGTGCGCGAGTCCGACTCGCACTTGGCCAGTTTTTTCGAAGTATGCGTTCAGGTTAAATACAGTCATTTCAGAAGCTTTTTCGTCGTTGCTGTGTCTATAAGGTGAAATCGAAATCAAATCTAATAAACCCGCCTTATTCATAAAAAAAACCCTCAATAAATTTAGTGAAAATGCTGACAAGGCTTATTAAACGTCATATTATAAATTTCATTATTCATTAACGTATTTAAAGATTTATTTTATTTTAAGGTTTAAAGCGTTTTTCGCTATTGAGCGATATTAAATAATTTTCAAGAAATTCCTTATAACAAGCCTATAGGTCTACCATAACTTTGTATGAATAAGACGGTAAACAAACAAAAAAAAAACACAAGAAGTCATAATAAAGATTTAAACTTATGAAATAAAATAATTAATTACTAATTAGTAAAATAAAAAATATATACTTTCATGTTTTTTAGCTTCAGTAATCTTTTATTTGTGATTTGTGACTTCTTGTGATTTTTTAATTTTTGATTATTTCACCTTGAATTTTGATTTAATCACTTTGATTTATGAACAATTTGTCCTAAAATTATCAATATCGCGGTTAGATTCTAGTTAAAAAGATTGCCAATGACTTTGATTTTACTATGTAAGTATATCTTTTTGATTCATCAAAATCTTCTTCTCGTTAAGACTTATAACAAGAAGAAATGCTTGCAAACCGATGTCACAATTTACCTACTCAGACTGAATAAATAAAACCTAAACCTTAAACCAAATAATTTATTAATTTCTAAACGTCTTTAAAAATTCATCGCTTGTGGGTAGGCTCACAAGCAGCTTCAGTCCCCCGTGACCAAGGCAGCTGTAAAGGTGCCGAAACTTCTGGAAAATAAAAAATCAAACCAAATACCAATTAATTACAAAATTACTTTCAATAAAACCGCGCTAGTATCCGTTAAAAAGTGTTTTATTTCATGAATGAATTTATTTGATCCGCAGAAGCGTGCATCAGAAGCAAGGGCCAAAAACCTTAACATTACGCATCCAGGAACAAATCCAACCATTTTCGTGTGTACCCTATTAAAGCTTCCAAAAAGTACGCAACTTTTTAGCTCCCGGGAGTAAACCAACCGTTGTGAATCACGAAGACTTTTTAGGGATTCCCTTTCTTGCCACAAAGAAAGTCAGATTTCTTTAATGAATAGCTTTTTAAGAGAGAAAGTTCTTTGAAGATTATTAAAGAATCGTTTTAGAGGATAAGAACCCTTAGGCCATCCTTAGGATAGCAAGACGCAAACGTTGCATATTACATGCTTATTTTTGTAACCACTCCAGTATATTTTAACTTGCGTTTACTATTTTCCGACAGTTAAAAGCCATAACACTTACTTATAATGGTATTATATACTTGTACTATTATGTATTCTGTGATAATACTTAAATCCTCTCAAAATCCTTGTAATTCTATTATATAAAAAGTGTGTTCAGGCTCTCGATCTAATTTTCAACTAAAACTAAATCCTTACTGTTTCAGTTTCTTATACAGAAAAATACTTGCTTAAGTTTTGTTAAAATGCCTAATTGCCTAGGGAGCCTAGAATGCCAATCTTGGACAATTTAAAAGAGAATTCTAAAGCTAAACCAATAGGGTTTTAGATAAATTATAACCTAAATACACCTAAATGATAACGTACCTTACGGTTTTGTTCAGAAATAACGCGATTGGGCCCCAGGTGTATAAACGACTGTATAACGCAGCTGCGACAAACAAAAGAGCGACAATCACGATAGCGACAGAATGATATTTCGACAAACGTTGTAGCGACTGTACATAGCTGGGACGAACGCAGCCGCGACAGAACATAGCTGTGACGAACGTTACTGCGACAAACGTTTTGGCGACGCAAGCTTGTTAAATCAAACGATATTGCGATACATGATTTTTATTTTACTTTAGTTATTTTTAGTTAAGTATTTTATTTCTCGTTTGATATAGCGACACCACTTTAGATATTACGTTGATTACATAAGTAAAATAATGGGTGTAACAAGACAACGAAGCCGAAGTCCACGCATTCCGCCCATCATCAGAATATTTTTTGTCATATAGACTATACTTGGGAAACCAATAGCTACGAAGTTATTCAAAAGGTCAAAGTCAACATCTTTTTTTCAAAATTTTGATGGAATCTTATTTAGTTATTTCCTAATTTTTGTCTACTGAAACATTATCAATATTTTATATATTTCGTAACAAATAATGGCTTCAAAACGTCATCACTCAATGTATTTCATGAGCACGCACATTAACGTTGCCTTTCGACTCGGCCGCACGCAGCTGTGTAGCATTCACTCGCAGGCGCGGTCTTTTTTACGCGTTACATTGCGTGGTAATTAATGTATGCAATGCTTTTTTAACACCAAAAATTAAAATTGTTTCCCAACAATAATTTTGAACAGAAATGGTCCTGATGATGGGCGGTATACGTAGACCTCGGCTTCTTTGAATCTCTTGTTACACCCGGTAGAGTAACTACATGTTTTTTTTTATTTATAATTACTCCATTTTATTTATGTAATCAACGTAATATTTGAAGTGGTGTCGCTATATCATCCGAGAAATAAAATACTTAACTAAAAATAACTACAGTAAAATAAAAAAATCATGTATCGCAATATCGTATGATTTAACAATGTTGCGTCGTCAAAACGTTTGTCGCAGTAACGTTCGTCGCAGCTATGTTCTGTCGCGGCAGAGTTCGTCGCAGCTACGTAATGTCGCTACAACGTTTGTCGAAATATCGTTTTGTCGCTATAGTGATTGTCGCTCTTTTGTTTGTCGCAACTGCGTTTTACAAAACCATAGAATAGATTAATTATTTCGCTGCTTCACAGTTATTTTCACACTGAAATTTATTTGATACTTACCTTCACGAGGTAGGTAGCACCAGAAACTAAATAATATCTCGATTCTAGACTTACCTACTTTTGAAAATGGCGTAACAGACCACTTTCCCTTTTACTAAGATGCTTTGGTCTTCACTAGGTAGCTCAAAGAACACGTAGGTAAAGTGAAAATCGGATTTCATCTGCCCACATCCCACAATCAGCGGCAGCATTCGATTCCCACCGTGAGCGGAAATAGCTTTCGTTCCGTACCAGCGTTCCGATCAAATAAGTCTGGACGCTACTTTTGCCCGTTCCGTACCTCCGTTCCGTACCACCGTTCCGATCAAACCGCCGAACGTCGCCGCGATCACGTCCAGACTAGCGCCGTACCGTACCTCCGTTCCGTATCAACGTTCCGATCCAATAGTACAGCAGCCCGTAGTAAATTTAAATTACGAAAAAGGTTACCGTTTGCCGTTGTGATATAGTTATTTATTACAAAATTATAGATACTTTAACAGATTGCAACCCGCCGTAACTTATATTTGTATATCTCCAAAAATGATTATTTTTTTATTTTTCGAGGTTAATCACATGGTTTAGCTATTGTCGTGTTCTACAGCGCTATCTGTGTATGGCTACTTTTCACAGTCTAACTATTATCAGTGGCAATCAAACATAGCGCTGTAGAACACGACAATAGCTAAACCATGTGATTAACCTCGAAAAATAAAAAATCAAATTTTTGGAGATATACAAATATAGGTTACGGCGAGTTGCGATCTGTAAAACTTGGGTTAAAGTATCTATAATTTCATAATAAATAACTATATCACAACGGCAAACGGTACCTAACCTTTTTCGTAATTTAAATGTACTACGGGCTACTGTACTACAACCTCCGAACGTCGGCGTCGCCGCGATCACGTCCAGACTAGCGCCGTACCGTTCCTCCGTTCCGTTTTTCCTTTGAACGGGGCGAAAAAACCGACTCGCGATGGATCGGAGCGTACCTGTCGGCGATCGAGACGGCGTACCTCCGCACCGTTCCGAACATGCGTCCAGACTAGCGTTCTTTGTTCGCGACGCTCAAGAGCGAGAGATACGGGTACGGGCAAAAGAGCGAGAGATTCGAGGTGGATTGGGGCGTACCTGTTCGCCGAACGGAACGGCGTACCTCCGCACCGTTCCGAACATGCGTCCAGACTAGCGTTCTTTGATCGCGACGCCGATCGGAACGGAGGTACGGTACGGGCAAAAGAACATATCTGGACGCACCTTTCTGTTTTTTTGGGTAGTCACAACATTTGCTGGATGAAATGAGGCAAATTACAGCCTTATGTGGGATTTACACGGTTTCGATTTTCGTCGACGAATAGCGAAAATTACTTATAAAATTGAGTCACCAGTCGAATTCAAATGAGGTGGTGTTTCGATTTTTAAAAGATTGGCGATAAAATCGATCGATAAAAATCGACCGCAAAATCAACCTGCGTAAAAGGCCTCTGAGACGGACAGACCGCTTTTAAAAAACCTTTCAGAGAAAGAAGTTTCTGCTGATTGTAAAATCTTTTCAATTTTCTTTGTAGATAGTAAAAAAGTTATAGTACCTATAATTAGATAAACAATTTATATTTTATAAATAATGACCTAAGCTCTTACTCCTAAACAACGAGTACCTAAATAAATACAAAAAACTTAAGTCTGTACGTACATTTATGTACATTTGTACAATTTCCTTTTACTGAAATTGACTGGTAAGGTACCAACGATACTACCTCCCACAAAAATCTAATAAGCCATTCGTTCCATCGTATTCACAATTTTCTAAAACGAGTAGCTCCTAACTTAGCTCCAATCTATACTGTCTGAGTTTCAAAATCAAAATACTTGATATCCATATTTCAAGAATATATCTCGGGTTCTTTTTACGAGAGCAGTAGTAGACTAGATAAAAATAAAATGGGCGTCTAGCCCGGTTGCCGAAAGGGTTTAATCAAAGCCGGGCCGCCCCTACGAGCGGGGACGCAGTAAATAGTCCATACAAACCCTCCACTTCGATTCGAATGGCGAATATTACAGCTATAGACGACTGGAACGGCCTTTACACTATAGGTATACGTATATTCAGGATGTTTTTTTATTCACTCTGAAACATGTGTCGAAATACGTCAAAATATTTTGGTCATCCTATACTAAACTGATCACGTGGTCTCTTTGATTTGTATGGAAAGTCCATATTTGACCCTATGTTTCTTAGAGAAAGTTGTGCAGTTTCATGGACTGAACACATCCTTAAAATTTGAAGAGTGAATAAAAAAACACCCGGTGTATATGTATTGGAGTAAATGCAGCTTTTTTGCTTTTATGGATGCTTGGTTGGTCGGTTTATACTCTAGCATAGAGCTTTGAATATTCTTGCCTTGTTGAAAAGGTTTTTATTCAGAAACTGATCAAAGTAAAGAACCCGTGCTGCAGATTATATGTTATTTATTATACGGAAAATGTAAGGTAATCCTACTAATATTATAAATGTGAAAGTTTGTGGTATTGGATGTTTGGATGTTTAGATGTTTGTTCCTTAATTACGCAAAAACTACTGAGCGGATTTGGTTGAAATTTGGCACACAGATGGTAGACAGCCTAGATTAAAACATGAAATACTTTTTATCCCGATATTCCCACGGGAACGGGAACCACGCGGGTGAAACCGCGGGCGGCCGCTAGTTCTCTATAAAAAGATTTTTTAATGTTTTTTATAAATTAAGTAAAATACCGTGAATTAGAACAAAATAAAGTTTGATGATGGGCAAATAATTTTAATCTCATTTGAATAGGTATCTAAAATAGATAGACATGCCGACATACATAATTGAAATATAATTAGCCATACAAATGTTGAGACTGTGATAATGATAAACTATTCAACGAAACAATAGGTTTCCATTAAATCGCCATTAATAAATTAATTCATACCAAATATCAATTTTCCAGAGAACGCATTTCAGGGAAAATTACAATTACAAATATTGAAAAATAATGTAAGAAATATAATATTTGATTAAAAAATATGCATGTAAAACTCGTAGTGAATAGCTTAATTTAATAACAAAATTAATATCAAATGTAATTATTAATGAATAACATCCAACCTTGTTTTTAACGTTTTATCATATTTTACAGACGAAATTATTTTCCTACTAGCGGCCGCCCGCGGTTTCACCCGCGTGGTTCCCGTTCCCGCGGGAATATCAGGATAAAAAGTATTATTCTATGTTTTAATCCAGGCTATCTACTATCTGTGTGCCAAATTTCAATCAAGTCCGTTCAGTAGTTTTTGCGTGATTGTGGAACAAAGATCCAAACATCCAAACCCACAAACTTTCACATTTATAATATTAGTAGGATTAAAGTGACGTCAGTTTGCTCCCTCAAATGATTAGAGATGAATTTAAAAAAAACCTTTTCTTAGTGCTCGCCATCAATACAAATCCTTGCGCTAAATATCAAGTTACTTTAGTATAGTTAACTAAACTATTAGGACTAAGCTTAAAGGCTTTGCGCTGATATTTTAATCAGTTTCTTGTGCATTGCTGTATTTGCTGTATAACTAGTAGCTCTGTTCTACAAACGTGAGGTCACATACAAACAAACTACAAAATGTCACATTTTTTATTATTTTGGCTGAAATATGATATTTCCCATATCTCCGCCATTTTTAACGAAACACTGAATCGACAGAAAAATTCAAAAGAATCATAGAACCTGCTCACAAAATTTCACGAGAATAAGTTGAGAAATGCAACCTGTAGAGGAGAACAAACAGACAGCCCGACAGAGGGACAGCGGGACAATATACGAAAGCATTTTTGAGACGCTTTGCGCTCGCTTGGTCAATAAAGTCATCGACATTCAAGTTACATTCAGAAGCGAAACACACCGGATGCGTAAGCGTAAGCGTGCACGTACGCGTAAAGAAAAACTAATTGAAATAATGCGAAAAAATTAGTCCATTTACTCAATCTTCGTCGGACATCGCGCACTAGAGTCGCAAACTGGCTGCCGCAGCGGCTGGGTACGCAAGGGACAGGTTGCGTTGCGTGCCCAGCACGTATGCGTAAGCGTCGACGTATGCGTAACCTGAGGGCCTAGCCAAAGTAACATTGGCAAATCTTCGTTATCGCTTCGCTTTCGAAACATGTCTGGGATTGACATAAGGTTTCGTTAACTATCGAATTTTAAAACGTCAAATCCATACATGTTTCGAAGCGAAGCGATAGCGAAAATTTGTAAATGTTACTTTGGCTAGGGGGTCTGGTGTGTCAGGGGGTTACGTGCGTAACTACGCGCGTGTCTACGCAGCCGGTGTGTCCAGGCCTTCAATCTTCATTCAATACAGTTACTTTGGATATAACAACAACAACAGCAATACACTTTACTACTGGATTACGTCCAACAGTAATACAATTATTTATTTCTACCAGCTATTTAAAGTTGTAACTTACTTTAATAATCATAAACTTATTTAATGCAACCTAATTTATTAGTTCAAAATATGACCTTGAGATGTAGAACACATCTCAAAGGTTAAAAGGGTCGTTCGTTAAGTCTTTCTTAATTTGAGGTGAACCAGGATAGTTCTGAAATGGAAGCCAACACAAACTACGCGGGGTAGGTGGGTCTACCAGAAAGACGGGTCAATGACCTAAAGAGTCATGCTGGCTTCAACTGGCTCTAGGTGGCACAAGATAGAAGATCGTGGCAGGCTTTGGAGGTAGCCTAGGGTGGTGGGGTGCTATTCTCTAACATGCAACTCCACTGTCAGTGATAATTTTGTCGAGTTTCTGATAGATGTCATATACCCATTACTGACTAGGTAAATGCCAAAAATTCCAAAGAGTTTAACCAGTAGTGGGAATATGACACCTGCCAAACAACGCAGCTGCAGCGACGAACTGGACGCTGCAAACTTTAGAGAATAGTATAGCTGGCTATATCCGAAGACGAATGAACGAAAGGCTGCTTTACCTAGCTAGATAGATAAATTTACGCTCTATCGTAGGATTTTATTGGACTGTTACGTTATTAGTTGATAAATGTAGAAAAAGCTAGTAACAGGCGATCGCTAGGTAATTTGGGCTTTCCAAATAAGTGCGATGGTACACGGGCAGTTTTCCCGCCCGGAAGTTATGTTACTGATCCCATACGATGCGGTTTCAGACAGGAGAAAATTAACCGTAAACCGCAGTTGAAATTGCTTGGTCAAAAATACGAAGTGGTTTTCCACGATTGCATTCTTCTTATGCATAAGAAGCACTTAGGAACTGATCATTTCTATACAACGTGTTACTAAAAAACCACTAAAACCGAATGTGATAGATAGAGACCATCAAACTGAACAACTTTTACTATACGACCAACTCTGAAATCGCGAAGAAAACCAGCTGTTCATACATTTAAATATTTTCGTTATTATTTTTTGTATGAAGCAGCTGATAATTTTTATGCGCTCTCAGAGTTAGTACCATAGCAAAAGTTTATCTGTTTGATGGGTGGTTTTCCGCGACGGTTAAACCGTTCGTGTAGAATAGCTAAAGGTTACTATCATAAGTTATTATATCATAATGAATATCAGATACCTAATCGGTGGCTAAAAATAGAACTTATTTATCCTTACAAAATTACTCCTACAAAATTAGATCTCATTTTTACGGGTGATATAATGAGGAAGATACTGGATTATCCTGCTTAATATTTATTTATAGATTATGGATATTCAATATAAAACAAATGATATTTCCTTACTTCAGACGAAGAGAAAAAAAAGTACATTTATGACATAATATTAGGCTTTCCGACCGCAGCTTTTATTTGACCACTTTTCAAAATTGTCGTCTTGACGATACAGGGTTTTTTTCCATATATTTCATTAAATAACTGATCAAAAACCCCGAAAAAATGTGTACGGTGTCAGAAATTGAAAAACCTCGAAATGGTTTTCGGTACCTTAAGTACCTACCTTGTAAAAAATGAAAACATGTCAGTAACATAATTTTGATCAAACTTAAAAGTGTATTGGCTTGAAAATAAACATTTTGCTTAAAAATACTTACACTTAAGTCTTACTTAAAGCAACATTTTGGTAACAGAAAAAAATAACTTTGTTGTTTACATAGGTATCTGTTTTGTTTTACAACATACAATAAATTTGAGCTACTTTTTAACGCGAGGTCTACAGCTGACGGAGACACTAGTTAGTTTTTTTACTGATAACAACAAACTTTGACTGATTATAAATGTACGTTGAAATTAATGTACCTTTAGAAAAGGAGCTTCATACTTTCGTATATTTAATAGATACCCTAATAAAATAGAATTGACAAAAAAGGATAAAGTAATTTCTTTTGAGCAAGTACATTATTCCGTTGTCAAAATCCCAAACAAAAGGTTCTTTGAAATACAAGAGTATATTATCAGATATAAAGACTAATGTTATTCTGACCTTAAATCATACTCTCGCGGTCAAAAATAAGTAGTCAGGCATATTTTCATACAAACAAGGTAACTTTGAAGCTTTGGTTCTCCTTCCAGGATTAAACGGAATGTGATCTGATGATGGCAACTTAAAGAATAAGTGGCGAAAGAAACTTAACTAATTAGATGAATCGTGAAGCTCAGGAATCATTGCTCATTGAACTTAAAAAAATAACAAGCTAAAATTACATCAAAAGTATGGAAAATGTAGTCCGTAAGGTCTCTGGTGTAAATTATTCTTCTTATCCATTGGGTTTCCTGGCGATCTGAGCCTCCTCCATTTACTCTTTGAATGGCCATCATCAGATCGCACCCCGTTTAATCCTGGGCGGAGATTCAAAGCTTCAAAGTTGCCTCGTTTGTATTTTCATACAACCGGCCCGTGACTACTAATTATTGCTCGCGAGTGTATTTTAAGTCGTATCAATACAAAAGTCGTGTTTCAAAGTATATTAGGCTTCAGACTTGTAGTCACTGAGCTTTATCTGGAGTATGTATACAATTTAATCAACATACAATGGTACAAGCCCCGCTGACCACAGCCTAGCCAACATACTTGTGACGCGACGCTCGTATTTCGCAATTAGATGGTGGAACTACATCGAACTTCGCTGGCCAAATATTTACGCCAGTTGCAAAACTAGCAGTTTTCGACAAACAAAATTCTAATACAGAATTTGGAACTTATCAATATGGAAAATTCTAACAAAGTTTTGTTTCGGGAAAAACTGTTTGTTGTTTAAGCTATATCAAAGTTTAAAATGTATTTCAGATTAACTCAAATAACTATAATCCATCTTTGTATTTAGCTTTATATGAGACCTAAAAGTTTTTCAAATGGGGAAGGCAACTGTCAAAATGGCACTGCGTACGCTTGTTCCACGAGAACTATGAAAACAAAGGAAAATCGTTTTTATAGAAAAATTTATAAATTCCGTAAGAATAAAAACGTCTTTATTTGGTTTTGAATTCCGGCATTTGCATTGTAGAATAGTAGCCCAGTAAATGAAAAGGTGTAGAGGGAAATGATTGGAACACAATTTTTGACTTCGTGACTTTGTTTGGACCAGTTAGGAGGAGAACATATCAAAAGTCCCCACCCGTAGCCCCTATGCTGGGGGGGAGGGAGGGGTTTGAAGGTCCCATTTTTCGGTTTTTCAGATATATCTCAAAAACTATGCATTCCAGCGACATGAGTTCTTTTACAAAATAAAAGCTGATTAAATTTGAGACAAGATTTATAATAAAAATTTTTTCGATACTTGTATAGTTTTTGAGATATCCACTCCTGAATCTCTGTAATTTAGAAAAAAATTTTTTTTTAAATGATGATGATTCGCCCCCATTTTATCCCCATAATGGCTGAAAAACTAACAATAACGATATACGTCGAGTTAGATTTGCATCCATATGCCAAAATTATAAATTTTGCTATTTTTACTTCGAAAATAAAGGATTTTCTATACACAACTTCATCCCCCTTTTCACCCCTTCGGGAGTAAAATTTTCAAAAACGCTGGGACACGTATATATTAATTTTTTATCGTCAGCCTAAACACAAAATTTGAAGATCCTAGCTTCGAAACTGACGGACTTTCATACAAACTTTGGACCCCTGTTTCACCCTTTAGGGGGTGAGTTTTGAAAAATCCTTTCTTAGTGTATCCCTAAATCTTATTAGGAACCTATGTGCCAAATTTGGAGTCTCTAGACCCAGCGGTTATGGCTGTGCGTTGATATGGCAGTCACCAATCAGTTTCTTCTTTTATATATTAAAGATAAAATTACAGACTTTTAATAGTGAATATCTCGAAAACTATACAAGATATCAAATAAAACTTACTGAATTAAACATGTAGCAAATTTAACCAGCTTTCATTTTGTGAAGAAACTCATGTCGCTGGAATGTATAGTTTTCGAGATATATGTGAAAAACCGAAAAATGGGACCTTCAAAACTCCCCCTCCCCCCCGGCATACGGGCTACGGGCGGGGACTTTTGATATGTTCACCTCCTAACAGGTCCAAACAAAGTTACGAAGTCAAAAATTGTGTTCCACGCCTTTCCCTCTATACGCTTTTTTGAGCGTTCATTTCCTGAACTATAGTCTTTTATATCCATTTTGGGTCAATGGGTCTTTTCCGATTAAGAAAACCACATCCTTACTAATATTATAAATGCGAAAGTCCGTTTGTTTGTTTATTTGTTTGTTTGTTTGTTACGTCTTCACGTCGTAACTACTGAACCGATCATCATAAAATTTTGCATACACGTTGTCAGGGGTGTAGAAAAGGACATAGGGTACCATTCATCCAGAAAAAATGTACAGTTCCCGAGGGATAGCAAAAAACTGTCCACGCAGACGAAGTCGCGGGCGGCCGCTAGTAATAAATAAATATTTTCCCATACAGTTTGTTCTGAACGTCTACTGTCTTAGGAACAAGCGTACGCAGCGACATCTACAATTAGCTTTGTGTTGCCAACCCCATTGCTAACAGTAGGTAGATGAATATTATAATATTGCAGCCTCATTGCCTTATGCCATATAAAACCACATCACACCTGTTTAACAAACCCTATAAGTGGTATCGTTATGAAGTGTCAAGTAATCGTGACCGTCAAGTGTGTTTGCGGGCGGAAATGAGTTTTCGCTAAATAAAATACGCTCGTGTATTAATTAACATACACTCGAGTAAATATGGAGTGTGTCCGGTGTTGTCCCACATCCGACTCATTTTTTTAATCGAACCTTCAGTATTATATTAATTTGCATGTTTTAATTAAATCTTGTGCGAGAAAACCAATTGAAGGGCACGGCTAGATAGATGAGTGTTTATTCTTAAAGTTTTTGAGATTAGCTAAATTGAACATGTTGAAAACTGACAATCTTAGCATTTTAACCGCGAAATACGTTTGTGTTTTCTTCATAATAAAACTAGTGACTCTCATCTTTTAAGCATTTGGTTCTTTGACAAAAAGATAAAGCACTACAAAAAAAAAAACAACAGAATTTTCGGACCCTTATCATCCTACCCTTGTGTCCTTCAATTATCTAAACTTTGGAATTGGTTAATTTATCTTTTACTAACTTCCGTCCGCGTGGATATTCGAGAAAATCCTTAGGGAACCTCTTATCAAATATTTAATATTATCTGATTGACAAAAAATAAGTCTTCAAATCGAAGTCAAGCAAGTTCCATGGCGTGATAACTAGACGTTTGCGGTACAAAGGTGCTGATACACGTAACGATCACGCCAATAATAGTTCAGGAAATGAACGCTCAAAAAAGGGTATAGAGGGAAAGACGTGGAACACAATTTTTGACTTCGTAACTTTGTTTGGACCTGTTAGGAGGTGAACATATCAAAAGTCCCCGCCCGTAGCCCCTATGCCGGGGGGGAGGGGGAGTTTTGAAGGTCCCATTTTTCGGTTTTTCACATATATCTCGAAAACTATACATTCCAGCGACATGAGTTTTTTCACAAAATGAAAGCTGGTTAAATTTACTACATGTTAAATTCAGCAATTTTTTTTGATATCTTGTATAGTTTTCGAGATATTCACAATTAAGTCTGTAATTTTATCCTTTAATATATAAAAGAAGAAATTGATTGGTGACTGACATATCAACGCACAGCCCAAACCGCTGGGTCTAGAGACTCCAAATTTGGCACATAGGTTCCTAATGAGGTCTAGGGATGCACTAAGAAAGGATTTTTCAAAACTCACCCCCTAAAGGGTGAAACGGAGGTCCAAAATTTTTATGAAAGTCCGTCAGTTTCGAAGCTAGGATCTTCAAATTTTGTGTTTAGGCTGACGATAAAAAATTAATATACA
Organism: Agriphila tristella; assembly: GCA_928269145.1. Classification (NCBI taxonomy): domain Eukaryota; kingdom Metazoa; phylum Arthropoda; class Insecta; order Lepidoptera; family Crambidae; genus Agriphila; species Agriphila tristella. Next base: position 23,562,881 of record OV743440.1, on the reverse strand, counting down.
CATGTCCCAGCGTTTTTGAAAATTTTACTCCCGAAGGGGTGAAAAGGGGGATGAAGTTGTGTATAAAAAATCCTTCATTTTCTAAGTAAAAATAGCTAAATTTATAATTTTGGCATATGGATGCAAATCTAACTCGACGTATATCGTTATTGTTAGTATTTCAGCCATTATGGGGATGAAATGGGGGCGAATCATCATCAATCAAAAATATAATTTTTCCTAAATTACAGATATTCAGGAGCGGATATCTCAAAAACTATACAAGATATCGAAAAAATTTTCATAATGAATCTTGTTTCAAATTTAATCAGCTTTTATTTTGTAAAAAAACTCATGTCGCTGGAATGCATAGTTTTCGAGATATATCTGAAAAACCGAAAAATGGGACCTTCAAACCCCCCCCTCCCCCCTGGCATAGGGGCTACGGGCGGGGACTTTTGATATGTTCTCCTCCTAACTGGTCCAAACAAAGTTACGAAGTCAAAAATTGTGTTCCAATCATTTCCCTCTACACCTTTTCATTTACTGGGCTATAAGGGTTGCGGGAGAAATCCCGGTAATTGATTGTTCGAGAAGTGTCAAGTCACTAATATCGGTGGCCTACTAATGTTATGAGATTATAATACGTGAGTGATTACAGCGCCACGCACGTGTAATTAGTGTCGAATGAATAACGAATACTGATATTAAGTATCGAATGAATAACGATTGCAGGTATTAAGAATGTTCTGCGAAATAAGACTCAGGAATTTACAGGGAATTAATATACTTAACGCAAATAATTTGTTCAATTATTTGAGAGGATATTATTACGTTTTCGTTTGATTTCGAAATTTCGAGTAGATTTAATTAACTTTTATTATTTCTTATATCTGGTGAGTAATTATAAACTTTTCCATATAATGACGTAACGTTTTGATGTAACTAAGAAGAAAGGTATTATGACTATGGTTGATTGAGATTCTGGTTATAATTTAATAACAAAACTTCTATGAAGTTTTCGCATATTTTAATTAATAGCTTTTAAACCTGTGAATCAGGCTTAATCTTGTATTGTAACATACTATTCACACCAACTGACGTGAGTCGGGCCGCGTCGCAACGCATTGTGCACGTATGCGTCAGCATGCACGCGCATCCATCGGCACGCATCCGCATCCGTCGGCACGCGTCCGCATTCGTCGGTACGCGTTCGCATCCGTCGGCACGTGTCTGCATCTGTCGGCACGCGCGCGCATCCATCGAGTCAGTCATCGCAGTCAACTCAGTCAGTGTCACCTAGCGCGTCGGCAACCGAGAGCAGCCGACTGGCTGCCGCAGCGTGCGCGCAGAGTCAACCGGCTGCCGTGCCGACGCGTGCATGCGAAGCTGACCAGCTGCCAACGCGTGCGGTGCTGGTCGGGTTCCAAGCTGCGTAAATTACAACCAAATAAAGAACTTCACTACCTGTATGGACGCCTAAATTGCTTTCAGCATAGATAGTGAAATTCGCTCCGGCGCGGCCCGGGTCGGGCCGGTCGGTGTGAATCGTACATAACTATCTCTTTGCGATCGATCGCTCTCTAGATAATCTAAGTTAAGACCTTGAATCGTTGGCTGCGTAAAGTAACCTCGTTGAAATATCTAGCGTAATCCGCAAACTCATTCAAACGCGAATAAATTAACAAACAAAGCGTTTTGTATTTTTTGATACCAATTTAGCATTCGGGTTGGAGCTAAGGCTGGCCCCAGACCTACCGGTTCCGTTTCTTTGCTTTGCTGTGCTACCTTGCTTGAAAGACCGCCGGCCAACCAGAGTAATTTTCAATCTATCGCATTTTGGGACTAGACCAAATTGGCAAGATAGCCATTAGCTTGGTTTTATCAAATATTATCGCCTGGATTGCGAAGTAGGAAGCTTTTAGGAGATGTGCCACCCTGAACATGGACTTCGATCGTTAAAAATAACTCGATCGCTTATTTATACAAGATGTTTGGTAAAGCCTTATAAAACTGAATATGGTAGATAGGGACCATAATAAAACTGATCAACTTTTACTATGGGACCAAATCTGAAATCGCGAAAAAAAATGAACTGTTTCATACATTTTGATAATTTCGTTATTATTTTTTGTATAAAACAGCAGTTTTTTTTTTAAACGAAAACTAAAACTTCTCATCGCACCCCAGACGACGATATTTGATAACACCAAACTAATGGCTATCTTGCCAATGTGGTCAGGTCAAAATATGCGACAGATTGAAAATGAGCCTCTTGGCCGGCGGTCCATGGTAGCACAGCAAAGCAAAGAAACGGAACCGGTAGGTCTGGGGCCAGCCTAAATCTTTTATTATCATTCTAATCTTACTGCATAATCGTTGTAATCTAAATTCAACTTAGATATTAATGATTAACTAATCATTGAAAAAAGCGTTATACAGTAGGTACCATACATAATAATATTCGAGAATTGATAAATTAAGTCGCAGGTTCTTTCCAGATTTTCTTCTTTATTTTTAAGGACTATCTAGTTATTCCTTCAGTAAATAGGTACGCTCGGCACACTACAACCTCTGGGCCGTATTATCACAGTACATATAATTATAAGTTTTTTCAAACAGTATGAGAGCTCCATGGAAACGTTAGAATTTGACGGCTGACGTCACTCTAAGAGCTCTAAGCAAAGTTCGCAGTAGGTACTTTGGTCAGAGTTGTGACATCGCGTCGCAGTTGTTTCCATAGCGGTCGCGCGTAGCATTCCACGAGACGGCCTGAAAATGCCAACCCTAGCGATCCGACGGAGTGCAATGACAAAAGAGCCTAAGTGATGTTAGCTCCTCTACTGTTTGAAAAAACTTATATATGTACTGTGGTATTATTTTATGTTATTATAATAATCATAAGTATTTGCTATTGTGACTTTATACGTTGATATTTTCCTGAGAATACAAGCATTAGCAGTCTGCTAGTAAACCGCGCTAGTATCCGTTAAAAAGTCTTTTATTTCATGTCTAGTGAGCGCGTAAGCTTGAGAAGTGTAGCTGTCATCTCACAAACATTAAAAATATGACCATAATGTTGATAGTCTACATATTGTGTGTATTTATACCTGATCGAAGGTATTTACATTTATTTATTTGATAGGTATACCAGTATATAATTACGTTGAATTGAAATAAAAAAACATTTTCGGATCAAGCACTTAACACAGCACTTTGTTCACAATGAATCACTTCAATACATAGCACGCTGAGAATTTCTAAAATGCAAACAAAAATATGTTTCCTTGTCGTTATCACAACCATTTAGTTCCAAGATTTCATAGCTATTAATTTACTAAATAAAGTTTGTATATTATTTTATAATGTAAATTTCTTCCAAAAAGACTCACACTTTTTTATTTAGCTACATATAAGTGAAAGGTTTTGTTTGTCAACAATCTCCTTTCTATAATAAATCAAACTTAATGTGAAACTTCATACAACCCACCTGAAATATTAACCTGCCGTATATCAAGTAACTTTTATAAGGATTTTATGTCGTCCTACTAAAAAAAAGTGTTGTAAAAACTTGAACTGTCAATACGCTATAAAAAACACCATAAACTTTCTCCTTTTATGCGTTCACAACAATGAAAATATGGCAGAAACGCCATTAGCTGCGTTGTGAGCCTTATTGAATTGGAGCTATTGAAATTTTTTAAGAATAACCTTTTGATGGACTACGGACGGCATTAGAGGAAGGCTCATTGACGCGTCCGAAAGATTAAAAAAATGCTTCATCTAACCCCAATGGGTTTTAGATGAAGCGTTTTTATTTCGTCCTCAATAGGTTATTTTTAAACTTTTCTGTATTTTATTACCTTTATTTATGTTTTTACAGCAGGCTTTAGGGCTTATCAGAACGAGTAACGTAAATAATTTTATCTAAACGAGTCGATTGCAAGGTATAAAAAATGAGTCACAAATAATAGCTATTGATATTGAACTTATTTCGTATCGCTATTGTAACAGCCTCCAATTGGGCACTAAATTATGTTTATGAAACAGTGCTATTTCATGGTATACTGAGTTACATTCAGTACAAAGCCATTCAGGATTTCTAATGCTACAGTTGGGCGTATTATTCAAATGTGTAAACAAAAGTAGATAGTTGTTGGAATTGGTCGATGGTAAGTGTACTCATCTGAGTGATGTCTGATATTCTGATAATCTCTTGAAGTTACATGTAGTACTTTTAAGTATTTTGTGATAGATAGCACATTGCGTGATATACTTTACCAAACGTGCTAGTCTATTTAAGTAAATATTTTTATAAACACTAAGGTCATTAATCGTAATGGCTGGCACTTTTAACGTAATTGCTATTCGAGGAATTCATTTTAATATTTTCATTGTTTCGCAGAGCACAACTGTCAAAAATACTGACTCCGCGTCGGAAACTTCCGTTGATTTTTCCACGAGGTTTGATTGATGTTTGGTCAGTTGCTCTACGCAACATTTTCATTTCAATTTATAGCAAAAGACTTGATAATTCCAGGAACTTCAGTTTAATTTACTTCCGTTGACTTTCGAGTTACATAATTGACAATGTTAATGATACTAGCTGTGGTCGTCCGTAATAATCCCTGCCTTGTGATAACTTCAATCACTTTGGATTGGAATCGTCAATATTTCCCTGCCACCCATTCAAGTTTTTCTTACTGACAAGAACAACGAAAAATAAGTATTAGCTATTATTATCCAGGCGTACTATCGCACTCAGTCGATTTTTATAATGTCATCCAGACTCTGTAGCACAAAGACACCATTATTACTTCAGATTGCACCATGCCTACTTAATCTATGAAGTAAGCATGGTGCAATCTAAAGTAATAGCACTCTAAGTAACATCGGCATTTGCACATTTACCATCCATTTTAACACCGAAAGGATTTCTCAGTATTACCACAGAATACAGTATTACCACAGTATATACTGCAGTGTTAGCCCACGACACACGGAATTAGTGGGAACGCAAGTATAAAATAAGAGGTAGAATACAAAATATCAGATAAATACTTAAGGATACAAAGAGTGATCGCTTGAACCAACCGTTGGAGGCGAGCGGGAGGACGCGTGTGGATAATTGATCACGTCTTAACGCCGCCGCTCAGCCCGAGGCCGGCCTGCAGATTAAAATGATCTGTTATTATTTTCTAGACAGGTTTCACTTTGTGCTGAATAATAAAATAGCCAATATTTTTTACACGTAATTTCCCAGCTGCTCTTTCTTCCGTGACAAATTTTATTTTTAGGAATAAATTCCTAACGGACTTTTATGGGGCAGTTTAGTTTAGGGACGGAAACTTGTGCTCGTTTTAAGTTATCTTTAACGTGAAGATAGATTGAGAAATTTTATAAATACAGTCTTTCTATAAAAAGTATTTCTTTTTTTCAGAGGTCATTCATCCTACACGTTAAGTTACATAGAGATAAAAAGAAAAGAAGCAGATTTAAAGCCTTTGTAATATAATATAGGTTAGGTACTCGTATTATTTTTTGATCTTATTGTTCCAAATGTGCACCTTTTTATTATTGTTAAATTATAGTTTTTCTAAATAGTAAATGAAAAAAAATAAACAATTTACTAATTCTAGAGATACAAAATCAATCCTTACTTACTTAGAAAACAATATTCCAAATACCGAAACGGTATGTCGATTAGGGTGCACATAAAGCCCCCTATAGATAGACAAAGGGTACAAATTCGGGTACCATTAAAGAGCTAATAGCCACTAATAGAGAGGCCGAAGGCTCGGACAGAGCCGTGAGCTTGCGCATGAGTTGGCGGAAACGGCCGCCATCAATTATCCGATCCGAGCTTAGGACCCTTGCACATAGCCCACGATAAACGTCACTGTGGGTTCCCCACAAAGTAGACCGAAATAATACACACAACAAATGTGTCTAGGCATCAAGCACATTTTGACAATTACAGAAAATCTGTTTTTTAGGGTTCCGTATCAAAATGGTAAAAAGGTACCCTTATGGTGACTCAGTCTGTCTGTCTGTCACAGCTGGATATCTCGAGAACTACTAATGGTATCAACTTGAAATTTGGAACAGTATAAGATGACATTTGGTCAACTATTTTGCAAATAGGAAAGAAATAAAAGATTTTTTTACAACAGGGACTGAAAAGGAGTCTTAAAAATTTTAAGTGGGGCTACGAAAACCTCGGTGCGCGAGTCCGACTCGCTCTTGACCGGTTTTTTCAATCATAGGTTTATTACATTTAAACTCATGTTGTTTTGTCCATTTCATAATTTAAAACGGATGAGTAGATCTTTTTAAATTTTGATCAGAAATTTAAAAAGGATAAAAACATACATAACAAAATACTACCAAAATTTTATTTCTAAACACTTTCAATGATTGTGTGTATTAGATTATCTTTTCATTAAAATATATTTATCTTCTGAAAACACGTGAAAAAGCGTTTTATTATCAATTTTTATGTTTTAATCACTATTTACATTAAATAACTTTTTTAGGATAAAATAAAATAAACAACTTTACTAAAGATTACTTTCATACGTGAATTTGAGATAAATACAACAAAACACAGGCTGCGTGCCTCGAAAATTTGATCAAAGAATATTCGGTGAATCGGAACAGTTTGATTTACGTGACAATGTGACGCATGTAGGGAAATGTTTCTTACTTTTATATTAAGGGGTATTTCTTTCTTACTCTTTACAGTTAAACCTAAACTTTTTTAACACACTTTTGAAATTGTAATTTATTTTTACAAATTGCACCGATACAGTGCGAAATTTTACAAATGACTATTTTCCTTCTTATAGAAGAATTTGTTTTAGGGTAGTATTTCTCGCTTTCTCTAGAAATACTACCTTATAAGAAATGTAATTTTCAGAGTTAAAATGTGAATGTAAAAGTGTGTAAATGAATCTGAAAATCTATGTAAAAGTGTCATTTTGTGACAAACTAAGTCATAGACAAAGCCACAACGATCTCGACAAGTGGACAAGGGTCTTTACGAGCGGCCATCAACAGAACTCAATAATACCGATACAAAGTTTCTGATTAAATTTCCGCTAACCAGCCGTCTATAAACACCCCGACAAGGTTGCCCGAAACCAAATAAATGAGAATGCCAATACTATTATGAAATGGTTATTAGCGAAATGACTATCGCTTGTGCGAAAGTTACAGAACCCTTTACCTTCCGAAAAGGTTAATTATAAGGTAAAACTAAGCAAGGAACATACACAGAAACATTGCCGTTTCTTAAAGGGTGTTTTTATAAGGATTTACTTTTTAAATATTGATAGCGAGTGACCATCAGAAAATTTTAGCAGCTCGATGGCGCAGTGGTATAGCGCCTGGCCCAGCGATTGCGGAGGTTAAGCAACTTTCTTAAGGGTCGGTCATGGGATAGGTGACCAAAAATTTAATATCTCGAGCTCCTCCGTGCTTCGCAAGGCACGTTAAGCCGTTGGTTCTGGGTGCATTTGCAGTCGTTAACACCCACCAATCTACATTGGGCCCACGTGGTGTGTTATGGCCCATTCTCCTTATCCACCCATGGAAGGCCTGTACCCCAGCAGTGATGACATCAAAAATGGCTGATGGTAATTATCATATTATGATGCAGTGGTCATGCTAGGGTCCCTGTTTTCTTATCTTTATAGAACTCTGCAATCTTCTATTCCATAAAATCGCTTCTACACAATATAAGTCAATATGTCTCAGAACCTCAATCTATTATACTAAGTTCCAGTCGCAATAAAATTAACGAAAGCTTGTTTATAAAATAAACGGCTGTATTCCATAAAATAACGAACGAAATATCAGAGATAGGTAAACCAAGGGAATATAGGCATAATATTTTGATAGCGTAAATGAATCTCGTAAAATGGGGTAAATATAAAAAAAAAATCGTAAACAATATATTGTAAAAATATTAATGTTTTTTAACAATTTGTATCCCATCATCATCATATTCCCACCTTTTCTTGCTGTCTTAATTGAACCGTTTTAACCTCAAATGTTTTATCACTTTAGTGATAAAGTAATCTTACAACAAAACACCACCAACTACAACATAATAACCGAAATATGGCTCCAAGAGCAAACAACCACTTTATCAACCACTAATAATTATTAGTACTTATCGATATTTGAGCAGCGCCCAAGGCGGTTACCACTCAAAAAATATTACTTGGCTGAAAGCAAGCCAGAGTATGCGAGTTTTCAACTATTATAATTTGGAATTATTATTCTTAAGAAAGTGTTTTTCTTCGTGTTTCTTTCTTCATATGTATATTAAAATTGCTAATGCCTCGACTTGTTTTAAAAGAAATATCATTTTATAAAAGAAACTAGGCTATAAAAAGCTAATCTAGCTTTTGTTAAAACACACCCTCATATTTTCAATTTCAAAAATACAAACAACTGTAGATTAGCAAGACACCATGGAAAGCTGATGATACCCAAAACGCATTCAAAGTATTATAGAAGGAATTGTTATCCTAACTGCATAAAAATCTATAATAAGCTGCCGAAGTCCGTAAAGGAGCTTAGTTTACCTTCATTAAAGAAAAAATTACAAACATGGTTAATAAATAAATGTTTCTACACAATTGAAGAATTTCTAAATTCAAAAATTGACTTAAAATGATATTTTTTTTACTTGAGTCACATGTAATGTTAATTTAATTTTGATTACTTCTTAATCTAAACTGACATTTCACATGCCCTTTGTAGGGCAAGGCAGAGAACCGGAATTGTAATCAATAACAACTGTATGCACTCTGTTTTGTGTGAATAAAGCGATTTGATTTGATTTGATTTTACAACATTATTTTTTGTTTATACGAAAGCCGAAACACGGGTCACATGTTTTCATTTTCAGATATTAGTTATATAGTTTATATATGATAGTTAATTATGGTTTTATAAATATTATTTAGTCAATATACATATATAACATGATATTTAAAAATATTGCAATTGATTCTATTACTGATTCTGAACAAACAGTTTTCAGGTTTCGTATATGCTAAAAATAACCTTGTATAGGTAAGTATTATACGAGTATTTATAAATGTTTTACTATCGATACCTACTATATAGGACACTACGATATTCTAAAAAGCCCTAGTCCAGTAGGACCACGAGTACATAGTGGTATACCGTGGCCCTACCAGTAGGTCAAATCGGTAGGTCCACGGGCCCTTAAGGAAAAATAGTAGATTGTACAACAAGTGCATAAAATGGGTTTTATGTACGAGTTATACACTCTGCTTTTCACTTCGATTGTGAGGAAATTAAACAACAATATTGAAAAATGAAAAATATGTGAATATTGAAAACGAATTTTTTTCTTAAATTTTAGTGACAAATTATATAATTTTGGAATGTGCTCATCAAGGCCTTTCATTTGATACCCATATTCAAAAATTGAAAAAAAAAAATTTTTTTTCCTAATTTTACTGAAAAATTATATAATTTTGGAAATGTGCTCATCAAGGCCTTTCATTTGATACCCATATTGAAAAATTCCGAAAAATATTTTTTTTTCTTAAATTTTAGTGACAAATTATATAATTTTGGGATGTGCTCATCAAGGCCTTTCATTTGATACCCATATAAAAAAAAATAAAAAAAAATATTCAAAAATTAAAAAAAGTATTATTAAATATAACATGAATTATATGTATAAAAATTAAGAAAATAACAATTTTATTTGACGAAGTTTAATTGCGTGTGCCGTGTATGTGCTGGCCTAGAATAGCACTACCCCCTATCATCCCGTGGGTGTCGTAAAAGGCGACTAAGGGAGCATAGCCTTCAAGAGACGGGCAGCAGCGTCTCCAAAAAACCTTGGCCTACTGCGATCGCCAACCCGCCTGCCAAGCGTGGCGATTATGGCAAACCCCCCCCCCCCCTCATGCACAATGGATCAAAAAATTGGCCCCCAGTCCCCGGCAGCCCCGCTATTCCTAGCTACGGTAGCGGCTACGGTAACGGCGGGGCAGGGGGTGCTAAGAATCCCCGGGTGCGGCTCGGCTACCAAAAACGACGACAACTGCACCTGGCAACCTATAACACGCGCACACTAAGGACCGACGCGAAGTTAACCGAGTTGGAAGAAGTTATCAGCAAGGTACACTGGGACATTATCGGCTTATCTGAAGTCCGAAGAGCGGGAGAGGACTCGATAATCCTCAACTCCGGTAACTTGCTTTACTACCGGGAGGGCGACCAACAGTCCCAAGGTGGTATCGGGTTCATCGTCCACAAGTCCCTTGTCAACAACGTGACTACCATCGGAAGTGTGTCGACCAGGGTGGCGTACCTTATACTCAGAATATCCAAACACAAATCCTATCCAACTGCAGCGTGGTGTGAGACAGGGAGACGTTATTTCTCCGAAACTGTTCACAGCTGCGTTGGAGGACATCTTTAAGCTCTAGGACTGGAAAGGACTCGGCATCAACATTAATGGCCAATACCTAACACACCTTCGTTTTGCCGATGATATAGTCCTTATGGCTGAGACCATGGAAGACCTGAACACAATGCTCGAAGATCTCCGTAGTGCTTCCCAAAGAGTGGGTCTTAGGATGAACATGGATAAGACGAAAATTATGTTAAATGCCCATGTTGTACCCTCTCCAGTTCATGTTGGGAACACTACGCTTGAAGTTGTTGACCATACGTATACCTAGGACAGGCAGTCCAGTTAGGTAAGTCCAACTTCGAGAAAGAGATCTCTCGTCGAATCCAACTCGGGTGGGCAGCATTCGGGAAGCTTCGAAAAATCTTCGCGTCCGACTTACCTCAGTGTCTCAAGACGAAAGTCTATGAACAGTGTGTGTTGCCAGTGATGACTTACGGCAGTGAAACGTGGCCGCTAACTATGGGTCTCATAAGGAGGCTCAAGGTCACTCAGCGTGCAATGGAGAGAGCCATGCTCCTCGTTTCTCTACGTGATCAAATCAGAAACGAGGAGATCCGCAGGAGAACTAAAGTAACCGACGTCGCTCGAAGGATTGCTCAGCTGAAGTGGCAATGGGCGGGACACATAGCGAGAAGAACCGATGGCCGTTGGGGCAGAAAGGTTCTGGAATGGCGACCGCGCACCGGACGACGCTCCGTGGCTAGGCCCCCGACAAGGTGGACCGACGATCTGGTGAAGGTCGCGGAAAGCCAGTGGATGCAGGCAGCGCAGGACCGATCGTCGTGGAGATCCTTAGGGGAGGCCTATACCCAGCAGTGGGTGTCGTGTGGCTGATATGATGATGATGATGATGAATTGCGTGTGTGGCTGTTTAGCTGACGACCTTTGTCTTAGAGTCTGAACTTAGAAGAAGATTTTACTTTATGCTCTAGAGCATAAAAAGCGATTTTATGCAGCCTATACCCAACATAATGACGAACTTTACGAGCATGAGAAGTGAAAACGATATTTTCACACCGTGTTAATATGCACCGTGTTAAAACAGCATTTTAAAAACTACTCTGAGATTGTAATAAATATGAACATTATTTACATATTGTTTTTTTTTATTTTAAGCATTCACAATGCAATTTTTTTAACTTAATTATTTACATAGCTATTCTCTATAATATTAAAATGAATTGCTGTTGGTTAGTCTGGCTAAAACTCAAAAACAGCTTGGCCGATTGGAATATTAGTTTTTTGTTTCGTTCGCTATAGTAGTGGGGTAGTTTAACAAAAAAGGGGGAAAACCCAAAAGAACAGCGAAATAATCGAAATTTCGACATTGGTAATTTTGTATTGGAATAAAATAGGTTTTAATGTGAAATACCACTCGGTGAAATAAAGCATACATAGTATTCTTTTTAGTATTCTGCATTTTTGTTATTAACTAACTAATTAAATAGGTGGCGCTGGTTTTCAATATTTTTAAGATTCTTAACGCGGTTGTATACTTAGTAAAATGTGCGTAGAATTTTTAGTGCCCGAAGTCTAGTATTTTAAACGTTATCATTACATATCCTCGTAGTCACTGCTAGAAGTAGATAGCAAAACTGCTAAAAGTTGCCGTTTTTGACACATTTGCTATCTACTGCTACGAATGAATACGAGGTAGTGATTCCTTCTAAAAATACTAGACCATGGGCCCTAAAAATTCCAGGTAAAGTTTTATCAAAATCATTTTATATCAACAACTTTTTAAATACCTCTGAGGGTGCCACTTTCGGTGGTATAACCACTTTAAGGTATAATTGATAATTTATAAAAATTTAAAATTTTTTTTTTTTTATAAAAAAATTTTAGGGTAATACGAAGTTCATAGGGTCCACTATACGCTGGGTGCGAAGTAGCTGGGGTATCATAATTGATCGCAGCACTCACGGTGGCAAAAAGTAGCAATAATGTAGGCTCTGTAATCTGTCTGAAAATTATATTTAATTTATTACTGCATAAATAATAACTAATGAAATAAAACGTTAAAGTTGCTTTATCTTCTTGTTTTACAGTAAAACTACAACTAAAAAAGAAGTAAACACTTTTTGTATAGATTTTACTAACCACATTTAATTTGAATGACCAAAAATGATTTCACAACACTTTGTCCACCCAAATCAGAGTAACTTTGAAATTTACATTAATAACACGATATGAAGTATTTTATAAATATTTTGTCAAAATGCCGCCATTACATATCAAAATGTCAGAACGGTCAGGTCAGAGTCAACAAAGTTACGAACGCTAGATGACGCTGAAGTCGTGCGGATGAGTAGCCAAGCACCGTCGTATAAAACAAATAATTAAGGTCAAATCGTTTTCTTCATGTCATCCCTGTAGATAAGTATCTAAGTCATTACCAACAGAACAGAATACGATGTGCTAACTAGGTACTTACGTCGGGAAAAGATGTAAACGTAATTCAGTAATTTCGATGCTACTGATTACTATTGCCATAAAAATATACATATTGCAAATCATACTTGTGTACGTACTTATTTTATTTAAATACAATAATTCTTAATTTTAGAGTAAGGACAATCTTACAATTTAAAAGTGCCATATTCTAAGTTTTGTTTATTTGAATAAAGATTATTTTGTTTTTTACTTTAACATTGACTCTTAATAAGTACCTGATACATTTTAAAGACCCATTACTGATACCACGACAAATGAAATTGTTTACTGTATCAAAACGTCCACAGTATACTATCAAAATAATAAAACTCGTATAAATGACTAGAGTAATAAAATTACCATTTTATTTCAAGAAAATGTTTTCTTTTGGTTCTAAACCTAAATCTTTAGTTTGATTCTGAAACAAAACCTCTTATAGTCTGTTAACGAATTAGCATTCATATTTCTCGAGACGAAGATATTGAAGTTTGCTCTCAAAATCCTCTTCAAGAGTACACTGACAAATATTGTACATCTGTCAAACGTTAAGATACGCTCGATATTATTTACAGTCCTTTAGCGGGTTACAACGAGCAAATCTACTCCTTCCTTCCTAGGCACAAAGCCTAAATTCGTATGTACTTAACTGCATGAGCGAAAGACCGTAGTCCATGGCATTTGATGGCGAAAATGGAGTGCTTTAGAAATAAAAGCCTTTTAAAGCTTAAGGAGAGTCGAGATTTCCTACAACATTTGGGAAACTTAATAAATTATGCTCTGTGATTATGGTTAATTAAAATTTTCCGAGCTGTGTTGTGTAATCTCTCTGTATGTAATTGTATAATCAATGTAATATATAATATTATGGTAGAATGAAATGCTTAATAAATAAATTCAGTGCTCATTACGTTTTCTGGGAAATGTGAAGTATTCGTTTGTATTAATTATTATCTTGTTTCATAATAGTATTACGTTTAATTTAGTGTAGATTTTACTGTGATGCCACTAGTTGATATGTCTTACGTTTACATCTTAAAAGGGGCATTAGCATATTTATTTTCACATCTGGCAATGAACGCCGTATAGGACTAATCTTAGAATAATAACACCTAGAACGATAGTTCCCTACAAAGCGCACTGTCAAAAGTGAGGCAACTAAAACAGCCAAAATGGCGCCGTTTTCAGATTTTTATTCTTCATTTTTCTTAATCATACATAATAAGTACAAAGCAGTTTCAATTTCCCTACCTTAAGAAGATTAGTTACTATATTATTGGATTTTAGTTACGATTAGGTAACGTATGAAGGATATAAATCTGAAGACTGAGCCATTTTGGCTCAGTATTAGTTGCCTCATTTTGCATACAAAGACACGGCTTCTAGGTGTTATTATTCTAAGGGACTAACCTTAAGGCATAAAAGCATGTAGTCTTTACTTGGAAACCATTTGTGACAGGCGTAGACATATAGGTAAGTAAGTGTAAGTATTATATGTTATATGAATTAAGGGTGATACACAATTTTACGTTTATTTAAAAAAAAAGTGTGAAAACCTAAATATCTAGATTGCGTTTAAGAAAACTAGCAGAAACACCTGAGAAGTACGAAGGATTTATGTGGAGCACTTAGCAAACTTCAACGTGTGTGTTACGTTAAGTTATTTTAACTTAAAAGTTGCGTTTCGTTAGCCGTCTCAACAAACCACTGCCTAGGCATTTTATGCGCGCACACAAGTATAAATGCAGTTTAATTTATAGTGGTAGGTAAACAGTTCCGCACGCTTATTATACTAACTTTATTAAGCAGCGTGCTATAAAATAACTGTCGTGAAAAAGCGACAGCTGTTACATGAATACCGGTTTCATATTAGCATACCTAAACACAGTGAAATAGAGAAATAAAAAAGAGATGTCCTAAAATGTATGAGGTCTGGGTCACTTCCATGTGCAGTATACCAAAAAATACGTAATAAAGACTAGGTAAATACACGATAAACAGAGGGCCAATTATGACGTACGCAATTGCGTAATGCAGTCACTTGGCCACGATATTCGTCCGCAGTTCGTCGGTTGTAGTTATAAGAAACATTTTGAATTTGGCTATCGTAGCCCATAGACTACTTAACGAACGATGTCGGATACGCTGGAGATAAACTGTCAAACTCACGCAATCACTTCGCGATATCACATACGAAAGTGATTTGTAATAGGAAACAATCAAAACGAAGCACGGACGCAGCTGCGTGTATCGCATTAAACTTTTCGTAATAGACCCCCAGTTTCTTATAATCGAATTTCTCTAAAATTGCTTTGTATTTTTGGAAAATACTTAAATTGCAATTCTCTCAGAATTATTTTCTCTCTCTACCTTTTAAGATGGTGTATCTATATAGACGTGGCCTATACGTGACGTGTATCTATATGGTGTATCTATATGCCGTACAGTTCCGGTTAAGAATAGGACTGTCCCCGTGGGTATCGTAGAAGGCGATAGAGGGAAGTTTTAGGGACCGGGTGCAGACCATCGCACAAAGGGTCACTCGAATGGCAGCGAGGAAACTGTCAACAACAGCATTCCCAAGGAGGGTTGGTGTTAGGCAGGCGGCCGATCGTAAAACTTTGCCAAAACCTAATGCAGTATGTATTACATGCTGTGCCGACCCCAATAGTGGTCGTTCTACGAGCGCAATTTTTTTTTTGTGTAGACATAGCACTACAAATAAATTGGGATAAGGACAGGAGGATGATGATGATCTATATAGACGTGGCCAAATTGGAACATGTCCTTTTACTAACACTCAAGATTTACCATAACTAACAAGTTGTTAGTTATGTTAAATCTATAGATAAGTCTATATAGATACACCATCTTAAAAGGTAGAGAAGGACATAGTCCCTTTCAGTCTTATTAATAAAAATCGCTTACTCCAAAGTTAATCTACCGTTACGCTTGGATTTGTTACTCCGAGAGTAACAAAGTATTAACTTTGTAATTAGAACGTTATTAATAAACATCGAGTAACCTTCGCGTAACAATACATTCCTTACACCGGGATTAAAACGAATGTTGTGGCAACCCACAATATTTAAAAGTAAAAAGAGTGAGCAATTGAATGAACTGAATGACAGATGACATTAAACGTCAACAGCAGACTGTCAAACTCGTTGAAAACTGACAAGTCGTTGGTGTGTTTCGTTTGTTGCTTTGAATTCTTCGTTGCGATTTTCGGTGAAAATATAAGATTTTGTAGTGTTAGAGAATTTATTCAAGTTATCCTTATTACATAGTAGTTATATTCTTAGTTAAAATGAGTCAAAAACGCAATCGCTCTATTAACTGGGATGAAGAAGAAAAGGTAAATTACGTTCATGGTTATTGCATGGTCTTTTTTTAATTCTTCCGTGTGGTTGTTATTTCTAATGTATTTAATTATTCCAGCAATTATTTCGCTCAGTGCTCAAGGAGTATGCACAAATTATAGAAAATAAATCCTTAAACACAAATACAAATAAAATAAAAACTAACGCATGGGAGGAAGTTCACAGAAAGTAAGTAAATGGTCTATCTATGTTATATTATACTTTGGTTTGCCTGTAATTCCGTACGTTTGGACTTATAAATGTCCTGTGTAGGAGTAGACCCATACCACACCTTCACACGATGTTTGTTTATCCTTTATTCATAATAATATCTAGTTTTTTGCATAGAGATAGTTGAAGTGCTAGGAAGCGACATAAATTTTATTCTTTCACTGCTGAAAATAACAAACCATGCAGGCCGAGACATAAGGCTAGTGAACTAAATTTCTACTAGATGTATCCCCTGTACAATTTTTAATTTTCTGTTATATCTTCTGTTCTAGGTTTAATCAATTAAATAGCCGACCTCGAGATCTGAACCAATTGAAAATTCAATGGAAAACGATGAAAATAAATGCCAGGAAGACATACGGCACCTTTAAAAAGGAAATCAACAAAACAGGTGGCGGGGCAAGACCAGCAACTCCTAATGAGGCAATCATTGAAGTGAAAGATTTATTAAATCCTGCTGAGCTGTTAATCGATCACAATATATATGATTCAGATGGAATTATGATTGGAGAATTTGAACCAAGCATAATTGTAAGTGTCCCATTAAAATGACAGTTTAGTTACTTACAACTGTCAGGCAATAATAATCAAGCATTTATCAACAGCATAAATTTTGTCTTTGTGTGGCTAACTTGTTATTTGTGTTTTTATTCTAGGATTCGAATCGAATAATTGATAACAGTGAGCAAAGTCTCCCACTGCTGGACACGGGTCTCCTCCCACAACTGGAATTGACTCCATTAGTGGTGAGCATACAACAGTTATATACATATATTATGCCATAGCTAAACATATGGTTAAATCAGCCATTCAGTTGAATGGCTAGGCCGTTTTTTTAAGCATTAGACACCTAGTTCATTAACGGGTTTGATAATTGAACGGTGTGTGAACCGTCGAGGGATTGAAAAGTAGGGCCCCAGGTCATTATTTTGCTGTATTCTGTTGCTTTTTTCTTCCATTTATTTAACCATCGGGCGGCGACATAAATACGTTACGTATGATTGTGTAATCTTTAGTTTTTTAACACATGATATTTTACAGATCTCTCAAGAAACTGCAACTGTTGCCACTCCAATGGAAAATAAAGTTGATTCAATTCCAGTAAAGGTAAAATTAATATACTAGATATTTAGATTTAGTGTGTGCTATGCATATAAAAAAATATTATCTGTTTTTATTAACTTTTTATGATTTATTTTACAGACCTCTGAAGATGAAAATATAACAGTGGAAACGCCAATGAAAAAAAGTATGGGCACAAAATCAGCAAAGAAGGTACCTTTTCAAAATATTTATTTGTTTTTGCTAAAGGTATTTAATGGCTTTAGATCCTCTATAGAAAGGTTCTGAAACAGTTAGCTTACTGCCAACATTAAAACAACCTGTCTCATAGTAACCATAATATCCGAGCAAGAGCATGTCGCGCTCCTCCCCGCGCCCACACGTACATTATGAAATTCAGTACACCATTATACACTCGTTCGGTCGATATAATGAAGAGGAGGAAGAGGAGCGCAACAAGCTCTCACTCCTCTCATTACGGCTACCATGGCACTGGTTGTTTCAGTGTTGCCAATAAGCCATCGTTTTAAAACCCTTTATAGAGGATACATCATGGGTGTAGTAGATAATAGTTATTTATGCAACTGCACTATAATACCTAATTACCTACGTCCAGTTGCATGCAAGTTTTTGTATTTTTTTATTTGGAAAACAATATTTTAATATATATGGATCAAAACACCCATGATATTTACCTGCACCCATGATATGTATCATCTATAAATGGTTTTGACTTTGACTTTCCTCCTGTTGTACTGAATTATAAAAATGTAACACTTCGTGCGCCGGCGCAGCGTGACCTCCTCTCGCTCGGATACTATAATGATGTCAGTACCTAAGCTAACCGTTTCAGAACCCTTTACAGAGGATTTAGGTAGGCATGGGTGTAAATAAAGTCTTGTACATCATAAGGTATTAATAAGGTATTAAAACACTCATGATCACATGATCAACTTTCGTGTTTTAATACCCGTCATTATAGTACAGCTGCAAAAATAACTTTTAACAGATTGTAATTGTGTATTTGAATATTTGAAGTCTCTGTTTGAAATTTGTAATAATTATGAACCTATTTTTTACGTTTGCAGGTCGCCAAGCGAAAAATAATGATAAATAATATTGTGGATAGCAGTATGAAACCAAGAAAGGTAAACTCCTGCTTATTTTTTAAATTTGTTTATAACAGAACCATAAAGCTATTAATTTATTGTTTTAAATTGCCATGGTTATAAACGTTATTAGAATAAACTATATCGGAATTTACACCATGTACCTGTTTATTTTTGAGACTACGATATTTCAGCGCAGTTGCATGCGCCATGATCACGGAAGAACTGAGTCCAGAAAGGAATCTCAAAAATAAACATTTACATGGTGTAAATCCCGACATAGTTTATTCTAATAACAAAAAGCTATCCTTTGGGTTATTTGTTATATACAGGACCACGAGGACTATGTGAACAGCATGATAAGCCATAGCAGAATGTTAAAGGACGAGGAGCATATGAGAAGGATGGAAATGGCTGAAGAAGAACATAAAATCAAAATGGAAATCCATCAAGAAAAATTGAAGTCTGCAATATTAGAACGGGAAATTTTGGAATTGAAAAAGGCCCGTGAGGCTCTATAAAATAAAAATCTCACTCTATTCAATTCTTAGTTGTATACTTAGTTAATTTGCCTATTTTTATATAAAAGTTTTAAGATTCCAAAATAAAACAAGACTGATGATTCAAAACTTTTATTTACACAAAAGGACTGTACAGCAGATGCACATATTATTATTATAATCAATTATCTTTTTTAAAAAATTTCGTTTATAAAGGCTGTCCGCACAAAATTTCCTCTAAGGGAGTTGTTAATTGCCTCAGTTACTGGGACAATGTCATTATCTTCTAGATCTACAAATTCTTCAAGATCTTGCCTGTGCATTGCAATATTGTGGAGTACTGCCAATGCAACAATATATAGTTTTGTATTTTCCAATTTTGTTGAAAATCCTCTTAGTAAACACTGAAACCTTTGTTTCCATACTCCAAAGCATCTTTCCACTACATTACGGGTCCTTATGTGTGCCTTGTTATATATTTCTTCCTTTTCTGTAGTAGGACGAAGGATAGGAGTGAATAAATAAGGAGTACAAGCGTATCCCGAGTCTCCCAAAAGCCTGCCTTTAAATTCTGATTGCTCAAATCTTTGTTTTAAGCGACATTCGTTAAATATTCTCGAGTCATGTGTACTGCCTCGCCAATGAGCAACTATATCCATTATCTCTAAATTAGCATTTGAAACAACCTGAAACAATATACATACGACTTATAAGTAACAGATTACTAATACCTAATTTCTTTTTTACAAAAGTAGGTGACTTAGGTAATAAAAACTCACTTGTACATTTATTGAACTATATCCTTTCCTGTTTACGTAGTACTGTCCAACATCTCCTCCGACTTTTGGGATTCGAATATGTGTGCAATCGATAGCTCCTATCACTTGTCTAAACCCACACAATGCATAGAAACCAGCAATCACATTATTCTGTTCTGGATCGGTTTGTGGCATTTTAATCCATTGAGCTCTTTGAGCAACTATAGCCAAGGCAACTTGTTTGCATACAAGTGATATTGTTGGCTGACTCATTCCACTAATATCTCCTGCATCATCTTGAAACTGTTGACATAAAATCATAGGATTACAAATTAAAAACAAGAAAACAGGTACTGAATTGTGAAAATATGTAGGTTAATATAATACGCCCCTGGATCTACTTAATATGATGAAATTGATGCTAGTTTATTTACCTCTTCACGGGCCCATGTTCTTATTGCTGCCAAAACTTTCAGGTAGGGTGGTATAAAGCCACCTCTTGCATCACCAGCTAGATAATTTTTCACCATATCGATGATAAAAACTGCAGTAGATCGAGAAAATCTGTACTTTGATTTAAACTCATTTTCTTGAAGTTCTTCTAGTGGATTCTTACGTATTTTATAAAATTTTACACGCCTCATTAATGGCATCAGGTTCTCCATCTCACTTATTTCATCTAAATCACTTAAATCATCAATAAAATAATCTCTTTCCATTTTCTTTGAACAATAACAAAAATATTCACACGCAGACGCACCCAGAGGTTATAATTACTCGAAACAAACGTCAAAATAGACGGCTACTCCATGCTTAATCACTCGTTAAACTATGTGGCACCTAGGATTAACTTTAATTCAAAGAGTAAAGTCGGATTAGTTTACTCTCTGCTTACTCCGCATTTATTAATACGGAAGTGAATTACTTTCAACTTACAACTTGGAGTAAAGTTATTCTTGCTTTAATCTACGTTTATTAATAAGACTGTTTGAGTATTGGTTGTTAGTAACAACCAATACTCAAAGGGACTATGTCTTTTGACAAAGTAACATATTTAGAGCGATATATATTCATGAATTTTTCGATTAGCATTATTATTAAACACTATTAATTAGCTACTATTAGTCAATAACTACAAATAACTTAAGTCGAACCCATATTTTAAAATTTTCAAAGCTCGTTTCATCACAGTTCAAAAATGCGTCCGTAGTCAAATTCTCTAACCGAAAATATTCAGCACCAAATTGCAGTTAAGTGAAATTTTATGTCCTACGTGTTTCCCTGTGGCGAGCAGGATTTCTAAGTCGAGGATGTTCGCTCCTTGTGAACAAAACCACAGCTGTTCTGGTGTTTTATTGCGATATGACACTTTAGTATCGCTCTTTTATGTTCTCAGTAAGTCTTTACTAAATTTTATACACGTACGTGCTGAAATTGCAACTGTCTTAAATATTAAATGTGTCAAAAGTGGGTTTTAAAGTGATTTATATTAACTTATCTATTCTTTAGTAGAATAGTCTATCTACAACAGTTTTTAAACTCACGAATAAGATTAAGTAAATATCAAGTAAATTGCCACAAATTGCGTCCGATTATCGCGATTCTCTTTGATATTACATTGCAGGCTTATTGCCCTGCTAGTAGTTATATTTATTCTATGAAGATTGTATAAATTGGTTTTCTGGGTTATATGTTAAACTAAAAGCCACTTGCGACATCATCCACGTGAACCCTAGGAAATATTTGACCAGGATGAAAAGTAACATTTAGTCATAATAATTCAGGTCCTAATCTGTCTACCAGCCAAATTTCATCCAAATCTGTCTAGCCGTTTAGGCGTGAAGAGGTAACAAACGTACACAAACAAAAAAATCGCATTTATAAAATAGTAGGATTAAAATATAAATGGGTCTGGCTGTCTGTTTTATTTTCACAGCTAAACCGATTTTGCTGGGAGTTAACGTTACCTTTTCATAAATTTTCTGATCTCTTTGCCTGAATTTATAAATGTTTTATAGAACATTTGAATATAAATGGGTATTCCAGTGACATATGTTAAGATCCCTTTGAGTCTCGTAAGCGTAACTCGGTTCACAATAGTT
The DNA here is from genome assembly GCA_928269145.1 of Agriphila tristella. Classification (NCBI taxonomy): domain Eukaryota; kingdom Metazoa; phylum Arthropoda; class Insecta; order Lepidoptera; family Crambidae; genus Agriphila; species Agriphila tristella. The sequence continues at coordinate 23,540,877 of OV743440.1, read as the reverse complement.
ATTTTAAGAGACTTGTTAGAAAAGGGTGTTTTTTTGTTAATCGCGAATTTTAAAAGAGTCTTATTTAGTCACATGTGCCGGTCGACTTATCACCTAGCAAGCCGCTTGTAAAATTGAATCGCTGATGACAAATCGGTGGCGGCGGCGGCGTCGCTTTCGTTACGCCATGGACTTCTTGCATGGCGTAACCCGGTAACAATATGTGATAGCACTTAGCTCCAGTTTTGGCCACCGGATCAGATAAGTTTGTTCAGTCACCTGCAACCTAGGCCGAAGTGCCATATATACAGTAATTTTTTACCGTTTTTGAAAAGTTGTGCGGCTTTATTAATTACCCATGCATGTAAATCCCACATTACTAGTATAATTTGGATACTATACTAATGACAATCTTTTTCGCACAAACGTGCATCATACAATACAAACGCTATTTCAAACTTACAACGCTCATCGCAAAAACGTTCTTGTGCACAAACTTGTATCGCACAAACGTTCTTTCGAACTAACGTTCATCGCACATTCGTAATTCGGCTATAATGAAGGCAGCAACAACCACTTATAAATACGTTTTTCAGCTCGAAGAGCTCATGGCGGAACTTGACTGACTAATCGTACTCGATCACGTTTGTTAAGCAACGCTCGGTCCGGTCAGGTGTCGGATGGGTGACCGTTAAAGTGGTATTTCAACTGAGCGCGTCCGTGCTTCGGAGGGCACGTTATACCGTCTGATAACAGTCGTTAAGCCAAGTTAGAGCCTTACAGGCGGCTTGATAAACTCTAACACCAGAGGTGGCCACTAATCCTCATTCGATAAGAAAGAAGCTTGTTAGTAAACTCTGACTCCAGTCCCCTACACTTATTAAAGTCCTGCCCCCCTACTCAAATGGCTTATTTTCTATTCGTTCGGTAACTTAAAAATTGAAAATAAGCCATAAACTCTAAAATTACGGGTCGTAAGCTTGTCAATTCTATACAATACAACAATGTCAGAGTTTATTGTATAGAATGACAATTATTTTTAAGCTTTAAGTTAGCGAACGAATAGAAAATTGGTCATTTGAGTAGGGGGGGCAGGTCAATCCTATAGTAATTGTAAGCCATCGACAAAGCAGAGCTCCCTACAGTTCCCTCAATGGAAACCATAAAACTTGCATATCTGTTACTCTACTCGTATTTTAACGTAAACTCTCCATAAAACTCCAATTGTCTACTCCGGAACAAATACTTGGTATTGTACTTATATAATAACTAATATAACTTTGTCAGTTTTTTTGGACACAACCGCGGGAAAATATTCGTCGGTTTGATAACAACATAAAAAGAGTACTCGTTTTAATTTCACAAATTTCTTTATGCCAGTTAATTTATTACTCAGTGGAACCGTCGAGAGGTTTTTCATAATTAAAGACTAGCCTCTTATTCTCGCTTACAAAAGACCGTAAAATTAAACCTGCATATTCGTATACGGCCCGTTTATACACTGCGGCCCCATGTCATAAATTAGGTACACAAAAAGGGAACATTATGAGCCGGCATGCTAGGCTCCGACCTTTTTTGCGATTCTGCATTTTCTAACATGAGCACGAATAAGAAATAGGGACTTGGTAATGCCAAAATTAGCATCCTCAGGGTGAATTTGTAGATTTTAAATTAGTTTTGATATGGACCTGTTTGATAGGTTCTGTTCTGGCTAGCCAGTAGGTGCCATTTCCTGATGTATGAGCCCTTGCTAAACTCATACATTAACTTGATTTATCTGTCTTGATTAGATCTTGATAATAACAACACTCGGAAAATATAAACTTGATTTATTTATAAAATTGTAAACAAATGTGTGCACACAAAGAAAGGCTGCTTAGAACTAAATTACATGTTTGTGAAATAAATTAATTACGATATCGATGATTCATTGTGCAATACAATTGTGCTGATTCTAAGGTATTGTAAATCTGTACTTTGTACATATTCCGGGGCGGGAGATGCTGGGAAGAAAACTTGATCAATATGGAAAATATAAATGGACTAACTTAAATAGTTACATTTCATGATAAAGTAACTTAAAAATGTACATGTCATTATTAATAACTAACGTATAAAAATATTACATAACACAATAACATAGTAATTTTACGACACTGTGCTATATTCTTGTTCGTGAATGATGACCCTCCTCGTTGTCGGTGATGTGTTTCTGTCTACTCGACGGGGTGCTTCTGGAACTGGCATCGTGAAGTGCGTGGGAGCGTGTTGGTGGGTACCATGGCTGGGCGTGCAGTACGGGGCCAGGCTGTGCGGGACCGGCGGCGGTGCTGCTGCGCTCGGGGCGGGGGGCGGCGGCAGAGTGGCTGCGCTCGTGGCTGCCGGGGTGCTGGGCGCCGATCGGGCTGAAGAGGGAGCGCACAACTTGCATTGCAGGCGCCGTTGCATCCATATTATGCATGCTATTCCAATTATGCTGACCACTACGTATATCATTACGTAGTGATGCATATCGTGAGATGACAGTGGCTCGGAGGCTGTAATCAGTTGTTCATCATCCTTCTTGATTGACTTGATCTTGCTGTCGATGTCCACTGCGCCTTCCAGCAACTGTTTAGTTGATAGCTCATCTTCCTTGGTGAAATGAGGTATTGAGAGGTTGATGATATTGTTTATGGGGGCAACTACAGGAGTATACAGTTCGGGGGATATTTTTATCTCGCTTGTGTGAGATCGATGTGGATAAATTGTAAACTTGTCCGTCTTGATGATACAACCATGACCTATGGTAATAAGTCCACTTCCGTTCAGTGTATGTGCTGTAATTTGATCGTCGCACATAACTCTCACATTACATCGGTTGCAACAAAAATAAATATAAGAATTAATTGAATATGATTCTTTCCATATATCTTGGCATGTTTCTGTATTTATCATGCATTCTGATTTTTCTAGTCGGCATAAATTCTTATCTCCCTTCATCTGGTATTCAGGGCCTTGATTATGACAGAAGTAAGCGACATCTTGATGGAAACATGCTTTCACGTCGTTTTCGGACATAGGGATGTATAAGTCCTTTTTCATGTTGACTGACACGTAGTCCTCCACTGGAATTAAACTTATCATTTTTTCGTCTTGATACTTCGGTATTGGAAATATGTGTAGCAGTTCAAACGTTTCCCGGCTGATAAGTGGTATCTTTATTTCAAAAATAAAGTAATCATCTAGTACTCTTGTTTTTATACTTAGAAAATCATATATCGTGCGTATATCTGAATGTATGTTATTCACAGGCAAAGATACGTCCGGTGGTGACTGACTTGATATGGTGTTCAGTTCCTTGATAAGTTGTTCTGGTGTGAGAATGTGAATATTGAAATATCCTTGATGAATTTCGGTTACTGTATCCAATAAAGTATTTTGTAATATTCTCAAGTTGTTCAACATGTTGCTTGCTATAATAGACTCTAAAGCGAAGTCATTTAGGACAAGATTCACTTGAGCGGCATTTTTCAAGTCCTTAACAGCTTTTTCCAAAGCTAACATATGTTGATTTGCGATTTTGTGTTATTATGGATATCTGTGATCCCGGGTCGATAAGAACTCGCATGTTCCGGGATACTCCATCCATTCCTGTGACTTTGATTATGGCGGTTGCTAACAGGACTTCTGTTGATTCCCACTGTTGGGCTGCGTAAGTGTTTGTTGGTTCGGAGCTTGATCCCGAAATCCCGATTCTTGATGAAGGGTTATTGAACTTGGCGAAAGCTTCATGAAGAATTGTGTTATGATTGCCGTCACAATCACGACATCGTTTGCTTGATATGCACTTTTTTCCATAGTGACTGCAAAGGCAATTTGCGCAATAATTTAATTTTGTTATTATTTGTCTTTTTTGCATGGGTAACATTTCTAAAAACCGCTTGCAATAATAAATTCCGTGCTCGTTACTGTCGCAGATTGCACAATTAAGTCTATTTCTTGATAATTTAGCTTGTTGTAAAATTGTTTTATTACTTGAATGTTGATGATATTTTCTTGTTTGATGAAAATGTTCTGGCTTTCCTGAAGTGGATGGCGTACTATAGCTCGGCTTTTGTGGAGGTTCTTGTTTGCGGCGGGATGACTCCATGGTGGTGAATTTGTTCTCCAGAAACTCCATGAAGTCCGTCTTGGTAATTCCCTTGGATCTTTCAATGAGCTCATATATTCGCTATGCGTTTCAGGGTCCAGTTTTTGAGATAATATGTGAATTAGGATGGGATCCCAGCTGTCAATGTTAATGCCCAAGTTCTTGATGGCATTTAAACATTCGGTCGTGACGTCATGAATACGCTTTATTTGGTAGGAGGTGGCTTATTGCGTCACTGCTGGCATGCTCGTCATGATATTCATATGAGATGTGAATATTAGTTTCTTGTTATTGTATCTGTGGTTCAGAATTTCCCAACTTGCTAGGTAATTTTCAGAACCAATCTGTAAATGCTGTATCAAACGTTCAGCCTCGCCTCTTAACTTGCTTTTGAGATGCTGCATCTTCTGTGCGTTTGATAGAGCTGGGTTGTTGTGAATTGCTTCACAGAAAAGATCTTTGAACGACACCCATTGTTGATAATTACCGGAAAAAACAGGAATGTCAAGCTGCGGCGTTGATTTTTCCCGGTGTGAAACAGACCATAACTTGTTATTGATGGCTCTCTTGATATCATTATAGCTCTTTTCATGTTGAGTAAAGTTGTTTTCATATTTTGCATCTGACCCATTTAAAATACCGTCGATCTCCCAGTGAAGGGTATCTATAGCTTGCCAACGAGATTGTAACGCCCGCAGAGTGTCTTCAAACTCCCATCTATCGTTGATATTTTCAATGTCAATCTGAGACACGGTTCTTGAGAAAGCCTTGAAGTTGGTTGTTTGCTTCTTAAGCATGTCATCTAGGAGGCTGTTTGTTCCTTGAGATGTGTACTGCTGGGATAACGGTACTTCATCCGCCCACTTGATTGAAGGTTGAACTGAAGACATGGTCGGCTCCGGTTCCTTTGGGATGGGCATGGGAACCCGCAACGGTGATGGTTTTGGCGCAGTCATGGTAGCTGAATAGAGTGATTTTTCAAAAAAATCTCTGGCTTCTTGATAGGTTCTGCGCGTAGTATCATGCTCGTTTTCGGTAAGATATATATGATCCGTTTCAAGTATGTTACATAACTTATGATGGTTGCTTTGATACTCTGCCCAGTATGAATCCAGGCTGTCGATTCTTTTTCTGATGTTTTCAGGTGTCTTGCGTTCTGCCCCATCTTTCTTAATGTTTCGTAAAAGGTTCTTGATAGTTTCAGAAATCTGGGATTGGTTTGATAGTAGTGTTTCCATGATTTTAATTAACTTGATGCTGAATAAAAATTAAATACCTTGATTGAGTGTTGACCTTGAAGTGAGTTCTGCTTTTCTTGCCTTTCTTGTTCTTGATAGGTACGTACCAACTTGATAAACTTGATTGTATCTTGATCTGATGCTTGTTTCTCACTGTACTTGAGACTTCGGGTGTAGGACTTGATTCACCACTTTGCGCTTGTTCTTATTTAGGGTTTTCACAGCTTCCGATTGGTCTTTATGCGTCCTCTCAACTCTGTCGGTGAGACCCGCTGGTGGGAGGCCGAAGAGCCGATCGCAACCGCACGAAAAACTGATAAAAACCACTAAAAAATTCTCGAAGGACCACTATCCATAGGTCGCTGGTTCAAATCCGGCTCGAAGGACCACTAATGTGAGAGCCCTTGCTAAACTCATACATTAACTTGATTTATCTGTCTTGATTAGATCTTGATAATAACAACACTCGGAAAATATAAACTTGATTTATTTATAAAATTGTAAACAAATGTGTGCACACAAAGAAAGGCTGCTTAGAACTAAATTACATGTTTGTGAAATAAATTAATTACGATATCGATGATTCATTGTGCAATACAATGGGGAGGAAAAGCGCAATTTTATCCCGATAGGTGGCGTCTTTTCTTTGGTACCGGGCCGCCTCAAAGAAAGTGTCAAAACATAAGGGAATCTCTTGGAGTATTGCACTTTTTAATTTTATACTGAGAAAATGCCGCATTGTTATGCATGTAACTTGTAAAATATTGGAGTTCATCGATTTCCCAGTAACAAAAAAAATAGTAGGCAAAAAAATATAAAAAAAATATGCTTTTCCCTCGATTTTCTCCGTTGCTGAGCCTGAGAAACATTATAAATCAAAAGGAATGTTTCATGAATTTGATGAAGCTTCGCTAAAATAAAACAACATTTGAATTATAACAGCTTTGTTCTTTAATATTTCAACCTCAGCAGTTTCTAACATATTTATAACTTGGATGAATTTGATAGGTATATCAAATATGGAATAAGCCCAATATTGGGGCCAAACAGAGAATTAATAGAATTTTATATGCCAGAGTCATTCAAGAAACTTAGAATAATAAAATAAATATGATAAAACGGTTCGTGGAATTTTGGATGGTACAGAAATTCCAGTACAGAAACCTGAAATTACTATTGCACAGAAGGCATCATCAGGCAACTATAAACACGGAAATTCACACTCAGTTGCTTTGTTAAAATTTAAATCATATGCTTCTAATCTGAAATAAAAAGATTACTTGTAAATCTTAATTTAAAGAAATGTAATGCTTGTTAGCAATTTTTTGTAAGTTGCTATAAACTTTCTTGCCTGTTGTTTTGGCTTTTCTTTTCCGTAATTCTTCTTTTATATGAGCTAAAGTTAGCATAGAATACATTGTTTGTCCGCAAAACCGAAAAAAATACAATCTAAGAAAGTAAAATCACGTAATACACAGTCAAGACAATATAAGCTCAAACTGACAATTGTTCCAAAGACTGAGCGCCATCTGTAATTCACTTTGCCTTCGCCTCCCCATTGTGCTGATTCTAAGGTATTGTTAATCTGTACTTTGTACACCTGATTTAATTAAAAAAAACCGGCCAAGTGCGTATCGAGCCACGCGCAATAGGGTGCTGTCTATCAGTTCTTTTTTTAATGTCCCCACTGCTGGGGCACAGGCCTTCCTTATGGGTGGATAAGGAGGACGGGCCATAACCCACCACGCGGGCCCAATGCGGATTGGTGGGTGTTAACGACTACAAATGCACGCGGGACCAACGGCTTAACGTGCCTTCTGAAGCACGGATGAGCTCGAGATAATACATTTTTGGTCACCCATCCCATAACCGACCATTGCGAAAGTTGCTTAACCTCCGCAATCGCTGGGCCAGGCGCTAAACCACTGCGCCACCGAGCTCCCCGAGGGTGCTGTAGTTACTGCGTAACATACCATATTAAACTTATATTTACTCCCTGTTTTACACAATAACATCTAACGACTCTAACTAAGTATATTACCAAACTATTCTATGAAATTTGTATCTACGAAAACTTTACCAATTTTAAAAGTTGTTCGACACTTATCAACTTGTAAAGCTAGCAGTGATAGTTTTTTTAAAACATCAATCAAAAAGTTCCTATGACAAAGTACTAAAGTGCTAAGCTAATTTCGTTGCTAACTGTACTACTGAAACTATGTTTAACCCAGTGGGACTAAAAGTCATATGCGTAGTTAAAAAAACATTTTCTCTTTCATTTCGATTTTAAGAACAAGAAAGCTCAGTGTCACTCTTATAAAGAAATACGAGAATTGAGAAAATTCCCAACTGGGACTGTCCTGTCAGGGTCGGCGGCTCATGAATTAATAATGTCTACCGCCAATGTATTGGATTTGAAAGATACTTTTAAAAACGGAGAGAGTGTTACTTGGCTTGAAAGGAATTAAGAAATACGAAAATCTTATTTGGTTGTCAGGAGCCAATTAGCACCGCCAATGCAATTTTTTTGTAAAATAAAAGATTTTGAATGAGCGGTACGAAATTATTCACTATTCAAAAAAATTTTTTTTTTTTAATTTTTGAAAAATAAAATGTTTTACTTAACTTACTTGAACGGTGTAAATATTAACAAAAAGGGAAACATTGGAGTTAATAATATATGCCATAATTTTTAGGGTCCGTACCCAAAGAAGAGTAAAAACGGAACCCTATTACTAAGACTCCGCTGTCCGTCTGTCAGTCTGTCTGTCTGTCACCAAGCTGTATCTCATAAACCGTAATAGCTAGACAGTTGAAATTTTCACAGATGATGTATTTCTGTTGCGGCTATTCAACTTTATTTACACAAAACAGACGCAAAATCGACGTGAGTTCACTACGCCATACTGTGAAGTACTGAGCGGGGGGGGGGGATTTAAGAGGTCTGACTTTAACAAAATGGACGCCCGGAATTAAGAGGTTTTCTTTTTTGCATTTTAAACTTTAACGGCTTTTTTAATTGATTTGAGAGGTTTGCCATTGGATGCGTTCCGAAATAAGCAATAAAATGGTATCAAAATGTCATTTTCGAAAAAAAGTGGAGTTAAGAGGTTTGACAGTTAAGCCGACGATATGTAGAATGGAAAATAGTAAAAAAAACCTATCATATTTGTTATTTTGATTACTATAATTTCACAATATGAAAAATATCTGATACAGATTTTATGATCTATGTTAGTAATAGCTTTTCTTTAAAAATATAATAATCTTCGATAATCTATTGATCGTACGTAGATTATTATCTTTAAGGCCAAAAGTTTTCATATAAAACGTAGATAGTAGAGATACACATAAAATTCACCAATATAATATTTATATTTTAATTTATATTTTAATTTTAAACCAATGAATAAGAGAGTGAAACTTCAAAGTTCCATGAAAATGATTTTTTTAATAACCATTTGCAGAATTAAAATTCACGTCTGCTTCAAAAGTAATTTTAAATATACATATACGAATATAACATGAAATTAATATTTTCAATTCCACGAATGAATATTTCATTTGTACTTTGTCGGCGTGGCTTGGAGTAAAATAAAATAAAAACATTATTAAAAAATGTTGTTTTGTTAACACAAACAAATACCAAATAAGTCTATGCAAACAATAAATTTTGTTTTATTAATTTTTGTCATCAGATACTAGAAAGTTTGAGAGTTCCTTGTCTTCTTAGACAGACGGGACAATAATATAATCTGTCAAATGGTTCTTGACAGATCAATGGGGAGGCGAAGGCAAAGTGAATTACAGATGGCGCTTCATTCTTTGGAACAATTGTCAGTTTGAGCTTATATTGTCTTGACTGTGTATTACGTGATTTTACTTTCTTAGATTGTATTTTTTTCGGTTTTGCGGACAAACAATGTATTATATGCTAACTTTAGCTCATATAAAAGAAGAATTACGGAAAAGAAAAGCCAAAACAACAGGCAAGAAAGTTTATAGCAACTTACAAAAAATTGCTAACAAGCATTACATTTCTTTAAATTTCGTGTAAGATTTACAAGTAATCTTTTTATTTCAGATTAGAAGCATATGATTTAAATTTTAACAAAGCAACTGAGTGTGAATTTCCGTGTTTATAGTTGCCTGATGATGCCTTCTGTGCAATAGTAATTTCAGGTTTCTGTACTGGAATTTCTGTACCATCCAAAATTACACGAACCGTTTTATCATATTTATTTTATTATTCTAAGTTTCTTGAATGACTCTGGCATATAAAATTCTATTAATTCTCTGTTTGGCCCCAATATTGGGCTTATTCCATATTTGATATATCTATAAAATTCATCCAAGTTATAAATATGCTAGAAACTGCTGAGGTTGAAATATTAAAGAACAAAGCTGTTATAATTCAAATGTTGTTTTATTTTGGCGAAGCTTCATCAAATTCATGAAACATTCCTTTTGATTTATAATGTTTCTCAGGCTCAGCAAAGGAGAAAATCGAGGGAAAAGCATCTTTTTTTTGATATTTTTTTGCCCAATATTTTTTTTGTTACTGGGAAATCGATGAACTCCAATAATTTACAAGTTACATGCATAACAATGCGGAATTTTCTCAGTATAAAATTAAAAAGTGCAATACTCCAAGAGATTCCCATATGTTTTGACACTTTCTTTGAGGCGGCCCGGTACCAAGACCAGACGCCACCTATCGGGATAAAATTGCGCTTTTCCTCCCCATTGTACGGATGAGCGGTGACGGATGAAATTCAACCCGGGTGTCGCAGGGAATTGTTTACTGCTTACAAACTGTTCAGTTGCCTACTTTTATTGTTACTTGAAGTTCAGTAAAATGTAATAAGTCATAATTTTGATCAACATTGACCATTCCTGACGTTCAAATGTAATTTAAGGCGTATTTTTAATTATACTTTCGCACGCGCACGCATATGTAGAGAATTTGCAAGCAAATGATTTTTTATTAACCGACTTCAAATAGAGGAGGAGGTTCTCAAGTCGACGGTTTTTTTTAATGTATGTTTTAACATAGCTTCGTCAGTTGTTACCCGATTTGTATAATTCTTTTTTTATCTCAAAGAACATAGTTTGTGTGTGGTCCCATAAAATTTTTTTAGAGATCTGGCTAGTAGTTTGCTCATAATCCTGAAAAATATCAATTATTTAGCTCGCCATTGCATGAGTTTTTAACCGACTTCAAAAAAAGGAGGAGGTTCTCAAGTCGACGGTATTTTTTTTTTTATTTTTTTTTTTATGTATGTTTTAACATAGCTTCGTCAGTTGTTACCCGATTTGTACAATTCTTTTTTTATCTCAAAGAACATAGTTCGTGTGTGGTCCCATAAAATTTTTTCAGAGATCTGGCCAGTAGTTTTCTCATAATCCTGAAAAATATCAATTATTTAGCTCGCCATCGTACGAGTTTTTATGGAATTTCGGACATAACATCTTTGTTTATGAACCGATTTAGATGATTCTTTTTTTATTTGAAAGGGTATACTTCAAGAGTGGTCACAATTTAATTTCATCGTTATTGGACTTCGAACTTCGAAGATACACAAGGGAACTCCTCAAAGTCAAATAGTATATGTAAAGTGATTTAGGTTTTGGTAAGTTTATGGCAATCCAAAACAAACCAAATCATGGTTTACGATGCAACGTTCTGGACTAGATTTGGACTACGAAAACACAACGGAACTCCTCAAAAACAAACAGCGTGAATTTGGAAATTGAGTTCTGGGAATTTTACCATTGAAAATGTTATAATATAAAGTTAATAAATATTTACACGCTGCGCTTACATACCTACCACTAAAAAGTTGAAAATAAAAAAGCTTTTTAAAAAAAAAAGAAAAACCGCCTTCAAAAAACCTGAAAACAAAAACAGCTTAAAAATTAAATACCTCTAAAAAGCAAGAAATAATATTCGAATCATTCGTTACACATATCAATATTAATAAAACACGTCTAATGAAGTCGGGTGGGGCTTTTAGAAAAAAATGAAGTTGTCCTCCAGCCCCACCCGACTTCAATAGACGTGTTTTATTAATATTGATATGTGTAACGAATGATTCGAATATTATTTCTTGCTTTTTAGAGGTATTTAATTTTTAAGCTGTTTTTATGGAATTTCGGACATTACATCTTTGTTTATGAACCGATTTAGATGATTCTTTTATTATTTAAAAGGGTTTACTTCAAGAGTGGTCACAATTTATTTTCATCGTTATTGGATTTCGAACTTCGAAGATACACAAGGGAACTCCTCAAAGTCAAATAGTATATGTAAAGTGATTTAGGTTTTAGAAAGTTTATGGCAATCCAAAACAAACCAAATCATGGTTTGCGATGCAACGTTCTGGACTATACTTGGACTACGAAGATACAATGGAACTCCTCAAAAACAAACAGCGTAAATTTGGAAATTGAGTTCTGGGCATTTTACCATTGAAAATGTTATAATATAAAGTTAAAAAATATTTACACGCTGCGCTTACATACCTACCACTGAAAAGTTGAAAATAAAAAAGCTTTTATAAAAAAAAGATAAACCGCCTTCAAAAAACTTGAAAACAAAAACAGCTTAAAAATTAAGTACCTCTAAAAAGCAAGAAATAATATTCGAATCATTCGTTACACATATCAATATTAATAAAACACGTCTAATGAAGTCGGGTGGGGCTTTTAGAAAAAAATGAAGTTGTCCTCCAGTTGTTTTCAGGTTTTTTTTGCATTCCCTGATTCCCGACGTGTCAGCAATTTTTTAATTATAGTGCTACTTTCCGAACTTAATGAAATTCTCTACACACATGTACTATATACGAATGTCATTATCTTATAAAGTATATTAGACGTATCAAAGTAAAACTAGAATATCACAGTGTTTAAAAAAGCTCAGCTCTATTTACACAAAGTTTTTGTGAAGTCTTTTCTGCAACTGAACAAAATACGACCTTATTATTTCTAAATCATTAAATTTTTGGCGTAAGTTGGGGTAAACATTTAATCAATTACTATTATTTACAATAAACGTTGTTAAAAATCTATTAGGATGAGATACATAATAATATCACACAAAATAAGTCAACTCAAACAAAATTTAATTTCATGTTAAAACAGATTGCAATTTTTTTTTACGTTTTCATGAATTAAAGTTCTGAAAAAGCCTACCTACTGAATGTGTACCGGAAATAAGCCTGTGGATAAAGTGAAATATACACAGCTTTCACTGACGTACCAGTCGGTTTTTTAGGGTTCCATACCCAAAGGGTAAAAACGGGACCCTATTGTCACTGTGTCTGTCTGTCTGTCACCAGGCTATATCTCATGAACCGTGATAGCCAGACTGTTGAAATTTTCACAGATAATGTATTTCTGTTGCCGCTTTAACAACAAATACTAAAAACAGAATAAAATAAATATTTAAGGAGAGCTCTCATAAAATTATTTTGCCGTTTTTGGTACGGAACCCTTCGTGCGCGAGTCCGACTCGCACTTGGCCAGTTTTTTTTTGCTGTTTTTTGGTACGGAACCCTTCGTCCGCGAGTCCGACTCGCACTTGGCCGGTTTTTTCGTATTCATTGCTGCATTGAGTACTTTTGAATGCAACCTGATATCGTGGATCCAATTACGTGGGACAAAACATTATATCCTGTCCATTAGTCTATTATTCCATAGTCTTCCGGCATGTGTTTTGTTGCTTAATTTTCTAAAAATGACACTCGTTGAAACTTCAATATATTTGAATGATAGCTCCTTTTATTATCTACTTCAAGGAAGAAACTACGAAGAAAGTTAAATTATTTTGTGTAAAAAGTACCGGGAATTGACAACATTTCAAAATTTTTATCCTGTTTTTTTATTTGTTATTTAGAAATTACTGATGAAAACAAGAGACACGTATTTTTTTCTTTTCCAAAATTTTTATTTTAAGTCAACATAATATTAATTTGAAAACTTATTTATTCTAAAAGAGCGTAAGTGCCGTTTAAAGGATTTCTGGCGGACATTATCCTTTGCCCATATGAATAAAAAAATCATTTTGACGTCAACCTGTCAACCTAATCTATGGACGCTAATGACGTTTGTTTGTTTATCTTTTGCTCAAGGTTGTTTTCTTTTATTGTGGCTATTTTTACCTTATTTTCAACAATAATAAATAAATATATATGTAAAATAGATTCCATAATCTCATGTGTAGTTCCTGCCTGCAAAAATACTGTGATGAATGCCCAAACAAACACTGTTTTACGTGCCAAACCAAAGTCTACACGTTCAGGTGGTGTGTTGCTTTAAAGTTTTGTGGAAATTGAAATTAATGCACTTCAAAACAAACTGTATTTATTAAACAAGTTCAAACGTACACAATATCTTTTTATTTCTAAAAAATAAAATGTTTCGCAGAAGAATTCAGCTTCAGCAGCATGATGAAGTCGACTTTGGTAAGGTTGCGGCTGTCTGCTATCAAAAATCCTTCAGAAAACTTGATATTATATTTTGATAGATGTTAAATTTAATCAAAATACTAATTCAAGTTAAAAATATCATGAATACATTCAAAACAAAACGAATAAAAGTGAAAAATATTTTGATTCTTGACACAGACTTTGACATACATTGTAAACTTGACAGCGACAGTTTTTTTGATTATTTTTTTTTAAGATAAAATCACACAACTTTTTTATGCAAAGGAGTTAAGTTTTGATTATTCCTTTGTCTTGATGACACAGTGTTTTTTCCATATATTTCGTTAAATAATTGATCAATAGCCCCGAAAAATTATGTACGGTGTCAGAAATTGAAAAACCTCGAAATGGTTTTCGATTTAAGGTACCTTGTAAAAAATGAAAACATGTCAATTGTTTGGCAAAACCAAAGTGAAGGAAACAAAGGTAGTGGGGGTCCACTACCTTTCTTTCCTTTTTTAAACTTTACAGTAATAAAACATATATTACTTAAATTTATCCCAATCGTTTTGGTTTTGTTTTTGGATATTTGTTCATAGTTTTTGGTCCCTGCAAAGTTTCATCGACTAAAGATTTAATGTTGGGGTCTCCATACAAAAGATCGCTTCATTTCCTACACTTAAGCTAGGGTTTCCTAGGATGACGGTGCCGTTATGTTACGGCCCTCACTTAGCGGCGTAGAACGTTGTCTATGTAAACAATACGGCGCGGTTTCTGACGTTACGGTGTCGCCGTATTGTTTACATAGACAACATTCAACGCCGCTATATTATGGCCGTAATATGACGGCACCGTCATCCTAGGAAACCCTAGCTTAATAGACCTACGCCAGCGTTTGACCCAGTTTTTCATATTTTTTTTGTAAGCTGACCGAGGAGCTCGGTGGCGCAGTGGTTTAGCGCCTGGCCCAACGATTGCGGCGGTTAAGCAACGTTCGCAAGGGTCGGTCATGGGATGGGTGACCAAAAATTTATTATCTCGAGCTCCTCCGTGCTTCGGAAGGCACGTTAAGCCGTTGGTCCCGGCTGCATTTGCAGTCGTTAACACCCACCAATCCGCATTGGGCCCGCGTGGTGGGTTATCGCCCATCCTCCTTACCACCCATAAGGAAGGCCTGTGCCCCAGCAGTGGGGACATTAAAAATGGCTGATGGATGAAGCTGATTGAGGTACCTAACGGTCTTCAACTCTTTTATTCGACTCGAAACGCCTTCATCGTAGTGGTAATTTCAGCCTCGGGAACAGGAAAAAGTCAAACGGAGCCATAACAGGTGAGTACGGCACTTGGTCGATTTCGTCGAGTTTTTGGTTAAAAACTCTTGCACAATATTGGTTTGTGGGATGGCGCATTATCATGGTGTGAAATCCATGAATTGTCGTTCCACAATTCTGGCTGTTTTCGGTGGATACCTATTCTCTCGCAAACGCCTCATGATACCTAAATAATATTCCTTATTCACCGTTTGATTCGCAAAACTCTTATAGCATGACGTACTCGATTAACTAAACAGTTTAATCGATTATTTTACATTATCTCATAGGATTATTTCAGACAAGATTGTTTCAAATAAGTACTAGGAATGAAATAAATTGCTTCCATCTATCTGGGCCGAGAAAGGGACACAAGTAATGGACAGATGATCCTGATTAGTTTGTCACAGTAATTAATACGTTGCTATTAAAGGGATTATCACTCAATACTACTGTTTATTATTTTGTTGTCGATTGCGAACGTCCTTTTTGGATAAATGAATTGGTTTGGTGATGTGTGGAAATAAAGATAGTAAATTAAGGATCATCATCATCATCATATCAGCCACACGACACCCACTGCTGGGTATAGGCCTCCCCTAAGGATCTCCACGACGATCGGTCTTGCGCTGCCTGCATCCACTGGCTTTCCGCGACCTCCACCAGATCGTCGGTCCACCTTGTCGGGGGCCTACCCACGGAGCGTCGTCCGGTGCGCGGTCGCCATTCCAGAAAATTAAGGATACCTATTCAAAGTAAATAGCTACTTATACTTATTATAGTATAAGTAATGTGATGCTTTTTGAAATCAAATAAAGAACATAATAAGTACTCTCACTGAAATAAATTACTTTTACGGATTACAACGCATACCTATTTGTTTTATGAAATAAAGAACAGCTTATTCTGAAAAGCAAATTAAATTGTTTCTATTAAAATATGGCTTTAGTTAGATTGTTTAGTAGCAAAACATACATTAGGTATGTAATCAAAATGTGGGAATATTATAAAGTTTTAATTAAAACAATGGAATAGTGATTTTGATTTAGCTCATCATGTAAGTTCTCAAAGTGCCTAGCTATCTTAAACTTTACAGGCATGTTTCAGGCTTGCCAAACGCCCCGAGCTCATCTGCGTGGTATTTTACACCTCCACTTTTCGCTTAAAGATCTTACATTACTTTATATCGTCATTCTTAACTGTCTCTGGAGCTACTATGATTCGGTTGCTATCATGTCGATTTTTTTTTCATTCAAATCACTCTACGCATTTGTTTTTTATAATTTTAATAATTATAAGGCCTTCACAAACACACACGCACACTCAATCTTCTCCTTATCCAAAACTGCAATGATTTATGGATGTTTAAATTTGATTATTGATGATTGATTTGATGAATGATTTAGGGATCTAAAACAGCAGTAATATACAGCTGCTAATATTCAGAGGTATTGATATTTTATTGTCAATATATGCATGCTTAATTGGACAAGTTCGTCCAACAATAGTAGTTGGAAGAGCTTGTCGAAACTATCTGACGGTGGATGGGCTGTTCTACAAGGCAACTCATTAGGCAAATCAATAGAATTGTAGGGGATCCTTATGAAGTCCTTGAGATTGATTACTTAGCGAATGAATAAGCTGAATATATTAACATATTATTGTTATTGAAATTTATAATTTGCAACCATTTGTCAGTTATCTACGTAGACGCAGGGGTTTATTTTTTGTATCCTTCACTCTATTTTGAATGACACCTTTCCACAGGGTGTTTGTTACACCCGTAAAATCTTGTTTTTTGTTTTTATGGAAAACTATGCAACCTTAGACGCAAATAGACTATCGTTTTTGATAATGAATCCCACTAATGGGCAAAGGTAAAACACATTTTAGGTCTAGGGTTGCCGCCACTATGCAGTTTATCATGAAAAAATAAAATAACACCCTGTAGGTACTTTTATAATACCAATTGATAGTGTCAATGATAAGTGTCAATTTCTTCTATAATTTAACGTAGTATCTTAAAGACAGACACGAGAAAAAAATAGTTTTATTTTCTTTGTACCTACTTCATCTTCTTAATTTATTCAAAAAGTTCCTTTTAGTAAAATTTGTCATCATCAAATTAAGGCTACTTTCCGTCCAACAACCATGTTTTTTCCCACCCTGTATAAGTTTGTGGTCTCGCTCGTTATCAGTGATGGTGGATGACTACAGTTGACAATAACTAAATCACAGTTTAAGTATTCCGATGATTGGACGCCGACGGACGTTGATTGTGTTTTCCGGTGAGAGGAATGGAATAGTACATTACCCGAGGATGGTTTGAAGCCCGAGCCGCAGGCGAGGGCTTTAATCATTCGAGGCAATGCAAGTAGCTTCCAGTACAAGGTTTGTATAATACTTTACTCACGAAATGCGAGGAAATACAATTTTCTTTGTAAAAATGTGATATTAAATTGGTTCGCGTGGCCATGTTTACTGACCGGTCATGCAAAGTATCAAAAAAAGAATGCTAGCTGATAAGTTCTACCGATTTGAATTTAGAACACTTACTTCCCGCACTCAGTGCGGGAAGTAAGTATTGAATTTCATTTCCGCACTGAATTTCAAATTTAGAATGTGATGAACCAGACCCCCACGGAAATGTTGAACGCCCCGCATTCTTTTTTCAAATGGAATGATAGCATTTCAGAGCATAAGTGAGTAAAATATAATAGAATCTGCGTCCTCCCTTGCGACTGGATTGCGTTGAAAAATCTCATTGCTCTCTAAACTTTAACGAAAAAAAGTTTTTCTGGAAAAATACTTGAAATTGTGTGGTATATAATTCGCGATTTCAATAAATTATGTTAAGCAGATCTTAAGAGAGCTACTGATATGTATACTTAATCTGTTTCACAGTTTCTGAAAAACACTTTCTTCTTAGTTTATAATAATTCTACTAATGTTATAAATATGAAAGTTTGTGGGTTTGGATGTTTGGAGGTTTGTTCCTCAATCACGCAAAAACTACTAAATGGATTTTGTTGAAATTTGGCAGACAGTAGATAGCCTAGATTAAAACATACAATACTTTTTATCTCGATATTCCCACGGGAACGGGAACCACGTGGATGAAACCGCGGGCGGCCGCTAGTCTAGGTTTACAAAGTTCTTTATACCCAATTTATACCCTACTTTATCAAAAAGCGAAAGATGTTTAGCGTGCTATATAATTCGAGGTCCAAGCCTCGATTCAAAATACCTCATTTAAATAAATGTAGAACACGATACAAATGGAACCGACATCAATTTCGAAAACCGAAATTGAATTACTTATTGTACTTATAAGTATCTTCCATCTTTAAAATAGCAGCGTTTCGTTCGGCCTTCATTTCGCAAAATTAAACATCTCCTTCTAGTGTAAATACTTCACTTAACTCGTTGATTTCTTCCTGTTGATTCTGGTACCCAATTTTTATGTACATACTTAGACTGAAGATTGGAATAGAGTTTGAACAAGTTGTTAGCCGAAATAAATTTTCCCAAGAATCAAACTTGGAAAACCACAGTTGCATTTTTCTATGAATATTTTAAAAGCAGAAGTAATTTCGCTTTTATATTATCGTTAAGAAATTCTTAAGTAATTTCGTCGAACATTGTAATCCGAGTTTACCCTATACTTGTCTAACAATGTGGTTTCGTCTTTCACAAGGTAGTAATCGAACGTTGATTAACAATGAGGTAAAACATCAAACATTTTCTTAGTAGCGTCTTTTTTCGATTTAACTTTTCCTCTGGTTTTACTAGTGAAGGGTCCAGAAAGAGCGAATTCGCCTTGAATTCACGCGCGATTTTGGTTACACTGCTGTTAATATTGCAAACGTTGATGACGTCGCGGGTCCTAAGGGAACATTGTATAACGAAACGTGTCCAATTCTCGAATCAAACATTTTCTTGGTAGCGTCTTTTTTCGATTTAACTTTTCCTCTGGTTTTACTAGTGAAGGGTCCAGAAAGAGCGAATTCGCCTCGAATCCACGCGCGATTTTGGTTACACTGATGTTATAATATTGCACACGTTGATGACGTCGCTGGTTCTAAGGGAACATTGTATAACGAAACGTGTCCAATTCTCGAATCAAACATTTTCTTGGTAGCGTCTTTTTTCGATTTAACTTTTCCTCTGGTTTTACTAGTGAAGGGTCCAGAAAGAGCGAATTCGCCTTGAATTCACGCGCGATTTTGGTTACACTGCTGTTAATATTGCAAACGTTGATGACGTCGCGGGTCCTAAGGGAACATTGTATAACGAAACGCGTCCAATTCTCGAATCAAACATTTTCTTGGTAGCGTCTTTTTTCGATTTAACTTTTCCTCTGGTTTTACCAGTGAAGGGTCCAGAAAGAGCGAATTCGCCTTGAATTGACGCGCGATTTTGGTTACACTGCTGTTAATATTGCAAACGTTGATGACGTCGCGGGTCCTAAGGGAACATTGTATAACGAAACGTGTCCAATTCTCGAATCAAACATTTTCTTGGTAGCGTCTTTTTTCGATTTAACTTTTCCTCTGGTTTTACTAGTGAAGGGTCCAGAAAAAGCGAATTCGCCTTGAATTCACGCGCGATTTTGGTTACACTGCTGTTAATATTGCAAACGTTGATGACGTCGCGGGTCCTAAGGGAACATTGTATAACGAAACGCGTCCAATTCTCGAATCAAACATTTTCTTGGTAGCGTCTTTTTTCGATTTAACTTTTCCTCTGGTTTTACCAGTGAAGGGTCCAGAAAGAGCGAATTCGCCTTGAATTCACGCGCGATTTTGGTTACACTGCTGTTAATATTGCACACGTTGATGACGTAACGAAACGCGCCCATTCGCGCGTAGCTCTGGACAGGGTCTAGTTCGTTTACTACAGTTGTAATACATTTATCGCGGAAACAGAATCGAGCAGCCTATTTATTCTTTGTCAATGAAACATTTTCCTCTTTGTCCAATTTCTTATTAGATTGCTCTTACTTCGCTGCTGCCGGTAGGCTCTTATTGTTGTTATTCAGTTAGAGAACGCACCACTGACGCGAGAAACTAAACTTGACTTGTTATGTCCTCGCCTTATTGTGTTACGTCATTTCTTGTTTGGTGTACTGTTTCGTTGGCTAACTAACAACAAACACTGATTAAGTGGCATCCGGTATCAAGTTTTGTTGTTTTGTGATGCTATTGTAGGTATAAAGGGCTTTTACATTGAAGGTGAGATAAATGTTTTTCGTCTTGTGAGAAAAAAACTACTATAAGTCATAGTTAGTATTTTAGGATCTTCGTTTTCAATATAAAGGTATATTTTCTATCATAAATATTTATGTTATACTTACTTAATTATAAAAAGTACTAAAATTAGAATAAGTTGAAACTTTAGTTGTTTATCTACAGATATAAATGAGAAACAAAAGGGTGCGTCTTTCTCTAACTTGGCTTTAAAAATAAGTTGAAGTTTGTTGATATTCAAAAGTAGGTACTTACCATTGAGATACAAACTACCAGTCTATTTATTTATTGTTCAACCCTTTGGATAACAACTGAATTTAAACTTCCAAAGTTTTTGTTTAAGAAAGATTTTTCAGAGTTAAGTCAATATTATTTTATTATACAGTAGCTTTGATTTAAATCTACATATATTGATTGGTACCTAAGGTAATTATAATTAAATACGCGATTTGTTTAACGTTACACAAAACTCAAACGTTTGTTATGATTCCCTGTTAGTTAAAACTGAAACTTCTGAAAAATAGGAATTAATCTATTGATTGAAATACATAGTACATGTAAAAGATATATTACTCCTTTTGGTCTTTGCCCCAGTCGGGTAAAAAAGGATGGAAGTAAAGGACATGTCCTATCGCGTCTATGTCATTTGCCTCACCATTCTCAAAAATGAAAGTCTGTAGCGTCTTAATCAAAGTAGTATGTCAGAGTAGGATTTTACTCTACAATCAAATTAATAATCATTTTCTGCATGAAAAAGTGGGTTTTTTATGTTAAAACGCTTTTATATCACAATATTTTATCATGATATTTACTTAATTTTTTTTTAAATACTTCAGAAAACAACTTATAATTGTTTTTCTAAATATAAAACAATGTTTGAGTGGTACTATACCTAAATAAAATGTGATTAGCATTTTTTAATTATGAAAGTAATTAAATAAAACGCTGAGGCAGTTAACTGAGGCAACGCTGGGACATCTCCTTTTATATTTTTTTAACGAAACATATAATTCTAGTAGAAAGGCAGAGACACTATTCAGTGAAACCATAGCTCATATATGTACCATGGGCAACAGCGACGCTTAACCACTGCTAAGGTCAAAATCGCTTGCACGCCGCAACGTCACTGCATACGTTTAGTTCGTGTAGGGGCGATACGCGTGCACACGAATTTTGTTGCAAACTGGTTAAGCGACGCTGTTGCCCATAGTACCTACATAGGTACAACTTCCCATCTCCACTGTGATTTGAGTTTAATCCTTCAAAATATATTAATTATCTTATCGGCGTTCGCACACGGTGTTTAATTCCTGCGCATAATTTAGCCAATCAAAATTGCCTGTAAAACGCCATCGTCCAATAATGTTCTCTGATGATACCAGGGATTAATTAAATAATGGTATAGAACAGCTTGGACGGGTGCTTGTGAATCTAAATATAGTCTGTAAAATAACGGATCTTTACACCTTTTTTTGGTAATAATTTTGTAAGTAACTATCAATACTAAGCAATGGGGAATGTCCGAAAAAAATCAAATTGGCTGAATATTTTTCTATAGGTAGGAATAAGGTCCCTTAGTAATAGAAAAAACTTTCAGAATTTTCGGTTTGGTAAAAAAGTTTTTAAAAATCAAAGTCTCTCCGACTTCACAAATGTATGAAAGTAACAGCAGAATGGAGATTATACCTTTGCCGCTAACTGCTACAAAGACAACACGTATTTAAAAAAAAAAGTTTTGACATTTTGTCTTGAAACTTTTTTTTAAATACCATGTTGTGGTTGTGGCAGGTGTTGGCAAAGGTACAATCTCCATTCTGCTGTTACTTTCATACATTTGTGAAGTCGAAGAGACTTTGATTTTTTGAAATTTTTTCACGAAACCGAAAATTTTGAAAATTTATTCTATTACTAAGGGACCTTATTCCTACCTATAGAAAAATATTCAGCCAATTTGATTTTTTTCGGACATTCCCCATTCAGCAACCTTATGTGGTATTTACATAGGCGACTAAAGCGGCACAACTTTTGCCGCTCGGCGAAAATCGAACGTGTAAATGGCAATTCGGCCTAGGCCGCACGCAGGTGACTGAACAAAGTTATCTGATCCAGTGGCCCAGTGGCGAAGGGTCGATACAAGCCGATTCCCATCGGCTTACCTTTTAGAAAACCCACCCCACGGATCCACTATGCAGATCATAATATTTTTGTAGAACGGCTTACCTTCGCCATAACTTCACCCCTCGCCACTGCAGTGGCCAAAACATAATTGTTACCTAGGTTACGCCATCAACCACATAGACGACAGCGACGCAATGACCTGCGATTCAATTTTGAAAGCGACTTGCTAGGTGACTAAAGATGACCGTCACAGGTAACTAAAATCGACTCATGTAAATAGCCCATTATCGGAAACATTTCGGCGAGTGTGCAGTGGAATTGTGCACCCTAATTCCGCCAACTCCCTTCTTCCATCGGACAACCAATGCATATTCCAAAGACTCGCACTAGGCATTTTCAAATTTTATCATCCGTACCGCCAGAGAGTGGAACTCCTTGCCTGAGTCTGTGTTTCACGATAGGTCAATCTGGGGGCCTTCAAGTCGCGAGTGAATAAGATATCTATCTTCTCGGCAAGAGTGTTCCATCGTAGATCGCATCATCGCTTACCATCAGGTGTGATAACGAAGTTGAGGAGATTGTCCTCACAGACCCTCATACAGCCCTACGGATGTCGACATTTGGTGGCGAGTGGACAGGTGCCGGGGTTTTTTTGTGGGTATTCCCTCCTCCTGGGATTCCACCGAGCTTTGACTTGATGGAATTACGGGATGCAGTCGTGGAGGGAGCTGCAACGCCGAAGTTGCGGTCCCCTCCTGGCGAGTCCCACATACCCCCCTCTCGCTCACCTGCGGGAGGGGAAGCGCGTAAATGCGTTTTTCCTCGGCATAGAAAAAAAAAGGTGTGATAACGAACAAGCGCTTGCCTATCTATAAAAAAACTTAATTTTAACTTTTTTAATAGGTAACTGGGCAGGCATTTGACCACCATCTTGTTTGGTAAACAGGATGTGGTCTAAGGTGTAGCACGCTAGCCCAGCAAATGCCTATTCACCCTTGCCTTGATAGATCAAGGTTGTAACTATCGGGGAACACATAAGCAGGCAGCGCATTCCATTCCTTAACAGTTCGCATAAGAAATGTATTGGCAAAGTGCTTGGTACGGACCCTTGGAGTAAGTTATATTACTTATTTATTCAAAAAATACTTACCGGCTTACAGAATATTCCAAAACGCCAGTAAGCTTAATCTAACAATAATATAAATGAATTAATTAAAGTTTACCACAACTACAAATACACTAACAATATAATAATAAAAAAAAACAAATGTCAAATAATAAACATGCAATAAAAAATAAAATTCTAAATAATGTCCAAAGAAAATGGAATAACAATAAGATTAAAAAAAAACTATAAAACAAAGGGAGTATCTACTATGTAAGGGAGATAATTATGCTAACCTGCGTCTGGTACCCCGATGGTAGAAAGGGGCTGTAGGAACAAAGACGTGCAGTTCCCTCGCACACTCTCCAAAGTGTATTCTATAAAAACCGATAAACAAGCAATTTTGCTACGGTGACTAAGGCTCTGAAGTTCTACCGTGGCCAATGTTGAGTTGCCGACGATCCTTATTATGGCACGGTTTTCATCTATCAAATAATCGATTCAAGAAGTTCGAGTTGGCACTTAGCAGAACCATCCCACAGGTGACAACGTAATCTTTGACCGGACGAATCTGCGCTTTGTATAATGTGGGCTCCACACTCGCGCCGCGAAAGCCCGCGAAGGCCGCGAAGCGCGAGTGTGGAGGGTTTCGCGGCTTCGCGTATGGGCTTCGCGTCTTCGCGTTCGCGCTTCGCGTCGTTCCCCGTCCGGTGGCGGTTTTTGCGCCGCGTCAAAAGAGGGCTCCACACTCGCGCCGCGAACCGCAGCCGCGAATCACGGGCGCGGTTCGCGCATGAAAACGGTGCGAACAATATAGCCCTCCAGAATCGCGCGTGAACCGCGGCCGCGAATCACGGCAACATTAGTTCGGCACACAAGTCCTTTGACGCGGACCAAAAAACCGCCACCGGACGGGGAACGCCGCGTAGCGCGAACGCGAAGCCGCGAAGCCCATACGCGAAGCCGCGAAACCCTCCACACTCGCGCTTCGCGGCCTTCGCGGGCTTTCGCGGCGCGAGTGTGGAGCCCTCTAAAGGACTTGTGTGCCGAACTAATGTTGCCGTGATTCGCGGCCGCGGTTCACGCGCGAGTCTGGAGGGCTATATTTTTCGCACCGTTTTCATGCGCGAACCGCGCCCGTGATTCGCGGCCGCGGTTCGCGGCGCGAGTGTGGTGAGAAAATATTTGTCACAAGTGTTAAAATTGCTTGTTAATGTGAACGGACAACATCGATTCCGAGTGGCTCTTTTACTATCGATATATTGTTTTGGTTTCAACTAAAATATCAATATCAAATTTCTTTTCATACGAATTCTTGGTAAACCAATTTCTTCAAATTATGAAAAGGCCTTTGATACGAATCTGTGCAATTTCATCAGATTACTGATATTGCTGTTACTAGCAAAGGCACAGCAGAGCTATTTGTAGATTAAAATTTTAGTTGCATAGATCAAGTGTCGAAATCTTTTGAATCAGAATATTTCATTCTTCAAGAATTCTCGGTTATTCTTTATGAGTTTTGTTATATCTCATTCAACTTTTTACTGTCGGTGTTCAACCGCGAAATTTACTTTCTAGCTAGCAAAGTAAACCTCATAGTATAAAAGTTCACTTGTTTTTGAAATATTACTAAACAAAATATAGCTTGGGAAAGCTCAATTTCAGATGGTGCGCTTGTTTTACTATATTTTTGTGTTAACAGATTTCTACTTTTTTTACCGACTTCAAAAGGAGGGACGTACTCAATTCGACCCGTATTTTTTATTTTATTTCTTGTATTGCATCGGTTACCCTGTATCTATACTTTAATTTTTTTCACGTATGTATGCATACAGTTCCTTTAAAAACGCAATAAAACATTTTTCATATTTTTTGTTTCTTTGGCAAACACCGTATAGGGACAGGACCGTGTCCTCTGTCAATAACTTGAAAAAACCGTTGAAAGAGCGTTGTATGCTTTTCTTTTCCTTTCAATAACAGTAAAAGTAGCTCCACGGTGGTGAAGTGGTTAAATTACCTGTCCACCCAAATGGACAACTTTCTATTCAGTTCAATAAGTATTATTAGAAAAATAATAATCGTAGCACCTCAGACGGGACTCGAACCCGCACCCTTGGGATTTCGTTCCAACGCACTGTAAATATAATTAAAAAATTCTGTGATACTATGCATGTTGATACAAAACACGTTTTTACAGTTTTTACGGTCCCTATCTACCACATTCAGCATTGTGGATTGTTTTGTAACACCCTGTATAGCAATTTTCAAAAACTGTAGTGTTTTGCTTCTGCTGGTTCAAATGTAGTCCAGTAAAATTTTACAAAAATTGTCCTGAAAACGCAAAACGCTATGTCAATCTGCTTTTTTGGTACGTCATTTGGACTCCTTAGGGGAGTGTAAAACTGAGTTTAGCAAGTAAAAAAAATTTGTGCTACCTATGTAATACGAGAAAAACTGTAAAAAGTTTTTTCGGTTTTTGACATTAGTTACTACTTTTATTTTGAAAGTATATTAAAGTTTGCAACAATTAAAGCCAACCCACAATTCCGTATGTTTAATAGTTTTTGATATGCTTGAAAAATGTATACTCACCAGCACATCTAACTACCCACAACGTTACTTTCATACAAACATGCTTACTTCACAGTCTCATAAATAAAAAATGTTGTGTATTTCTGCAATGATTTGTATGTTCTTGTTGTATGGTCTGTGGTATGTTGATAGATTAGTGAGATGCTCATTTTTCGAATAAGAATGTCAAATAAGTATAGACACCTCTCAATTTATCCAAAAAGAGGGAAAGGTAAACCAATTTCCTCGCTCCATACAATGGTTAATGACATATGGAACTAAAATTATGCATTGCTTTACTGCATTTTTAGCGAAATTGAGAGGTATCTATACTTCTTTAAAAATAAAACTGCAAAAACTGATTTTTTTTGCAGTTTTTTAGGGTTCCGTACCCAAAGGGTAGAAACGGGACCCTATTACTAAGACTTCACTGTCTGTCTGTCTGTCTGTCTGTCCGTCTGTCTGTCTGTCTGTCTGTCTGTCACCATCTCATGAACCGTGATAGCTAGACAGTTGAAATTTTCACAGATGATGTATTTCTGTTGCCGCTATAACAACAAATACTAAAAACAGAATAAAATAAATATTTAAGGGGGGCTCCCATACAACAAACGTGTTTTTTTGCCGTTTTTGGTACGGAACCCTTCGTGCGTGAGTCCGACTCGCACTTGGCCGATTTTTTCGTATTACGCAGGCAGCACAACTTTTTTTGCTTGCAAAACGTAGTTTTACACTCCCCTAAGGGGTTCAAATAACGTACCAAAAATGCAGCTTCACATCGCGTTTTGTTTAATTTTACTGGCCTAATGATACTTTACCGTATCGTTCATTTGGAAATTAATTTAGCAGCGTGAATTAATTTGATGCGTCCATATAAATTATCTTAATATACGTATATTCGTGTAAGATATGGGCTATTAGAGCGATGTGTTTCCCAACTCTCGCAAATTATCGAATAAATGACGAAGCACAGATGCGATGGCAATAACAGGCCGGCGCGGCGGTACGCGGAATCCGGCCAAACGACGCGTATTAGCAATGAATATTTGTCGTACGTACGTACCTATGCTACTTAATACGTTTTTGATGACGCCTTCGAATACCTTTTTTTATGTAAGTATAATAGATTTATATTTATATCAGTTTTAGAAGTTGGTTTGATGCTGCACTGTTTTTGCATGCTTGTTATACAGCGATATGTGCCTGGTCTTCATCTCACCTCATGTGTTTTCTTCTTTCTTATCGAATGAGGATTAGTGGTCACCTCTGGTGTTAGAGTTTATCAAGCGTAAGGCCTCTAACTTGGCTTAACGACTGTTATCAGATGACAACAGCTGGGACCGATGGTTTAAATGTGCCCTCCGAAGCACTAAAGCACCCAGTTGTAATGCCACTTTAACGGTAACCCATCCGACACCTGACCGGCCCGAGCGTTGCTTAACAAACGTGATCGAGTACGATCAGTCTGTCAGGTTCCGCCATGAGCGCTTCATAAACCTCATGTTAAACTAGTGGCTCTGTAGAGCTGTAGACCTCGTGTTTGTGTTATTTTTGTTAATTTGACAATTTTATTTTCCCCCTATCTCCGCCATTTTGAAAAATTTCAGAAAACGTAATTTTGCTAAATAATTATAGAATGTGTTTACAAAATTTCAAGAGAATTGGTTGAGAAATGCGACCTGTAGAGGAGAATGAATGGACAGCTGGACATACGAAAGCATTTTTGCTCAAGCTGAAACGAAAATAGACACTTTGCTCCCGCTTCGCGTTTGCTCGGTCAATGAAGATGCCAAAGGAAGTGCACTACACATGATTCAGAATACTTAAACTTTTTCATATCAAACACTTACAGTAAATTAAAATGGGTCCATGATAGGAAAACATGGGTTGCGCGGGCCATATTTATTACACGACTGCCCAAAGCAAAAAGAGTACATGACATGTGTTCAGGGTTCATGTATGTTTGTGGGTATGTGAGTTTCTTTATTCCACCATAACTTCTAAATGCCTGAACTGATTTGGATAAATGGGGTATCGTTAGAATCCTTACAGCACCCCGAGTGACACTGGCTATATTTTTTTTAGAAAAAAATAATATGGCGACGGTACGATGTCATTTTCAAATGTGAAAAAAAAATTTTTTTCTTCTATTATTACGATATGGGTATCAAATGAAAGGCCTTGATGAGCACATTCCAAAACTATATAACATGTCACTAAAATATGTAAAATTAAAATAAATAAATAAAAAAAATGTTAAAAACACGACTGCCCTGCCAAAAACGATCTAAAAAGTTATACAACAAGTGTCATTGCAGTCGGGGGACCACTTTGATCACAAATTGTTCCATAAAAAGGCCCCCCGACTGCAACGACACTTGTTGTTTAACTTTTTAGATCGTTTTTGGCAGGGCAGTCGTGTTTTTAATATTTTTTTAATTAATTATTTTTTTTTGTACAGAAAACGTAAAGTTGTAGCCACAAAAACGGCAAGCTAAAGAGATTATCTAGATAATTTGTGCTAAAGATAATGATGAATGATGAAAAAACAACAAAAAAACATCGAAAAAGTGCAGAAGTGAGGTTATTTTCCATACTCTTTACACTTAAAGAAAAAGACAGAAAAAAATGTTTCCGCATACCCAAGCCTTAAACAAACATAAATGAAACTTTGATAAAAAATGAAACCATACTTACAGATTTAATTGGAACAAGTAATTTTAATGAATTGCTTGAGATCAACCATAAATAGAGTAAGTCCGGATTTCTTTTGTGTTCCAAATTCTCATAAAGTGTTTACCTCATACTATTCCCGGACGCGGGGTTATTTAGGCGAAGAGAACAATAAAAGGTTTAGCGCGGTTTCTTTGTCTTCCCTTATAGGGTTCGCTCTGATTTTACTCACGTTATTTGGGTTGTTTATAATGAAATGATTATTCTTCTAAGAAAGGGGAAATTATTTATGTTCATAGTCTGTTTGTTAGAGTTGATATTATGAATAGGTATCGAAATATTGACTGTAGCTTAAAAAAGTAAATGTTTTTTGCTTAAGAGATTTTAATTTACTGCATAACCGAAATACCTAATCGAAAAAAATCAAAATAAAAATGCTGGCAATATTTGACAAAATGAAAACAAATTCCTTCTCTGAAAAATAAACACAATAATCGGAATTTATAGAATTTTTTGTACTATTAATAATTATTATCCGACACAAAACGTTTTAAGAATGTAGCACTTTTCAAGAACAAAGTCTCAAATAGCTAACTGTGTTTCCTTACATTTTCCTTTAGATTCTCGACTTGCTATTTCAGCTGTTTGGTTTGTAGGCAAGATGATGTCAAATATCACAAGGGTTGGGCGGAAAGAATTTGATACTGGCACCGTTCTACAATACAAACAAAGGATCAATCGTATCTCCGTGTTGATCGAGCTGCGCTGTCGAAAAACAATACGGTCACCCTTACTGGCTTTATTGGGAAATGTATTGAATTCAGGAATTTAGTAAAATATATCGATAAACTAAAGTTAGATAAAGATTAAAAATTGGCTTTGGCTGGGTCTACTACTACTTATAAAGAATATAAAAATGATGCCTTAACAAAAGCTGTTTGGCCTGATGAGCATTTTTTGTTGAGGTATAAAAATCTAAGAACTGGCACACCTGATGTAAAACCATAATGGCCCAGCGAAACTATTAGAAATATAAAAATGACACCTTGGCAAAAATTGTTCAGCCTGATGAGCATTTTTTTGAGGTATAAAAATCAAAAAACTGACATGTATATAAACAGACCCATAATGCTCCAGCTAAACAATACAAAATATAAAAACCAGCCAAGTGCGAGTCGGACTCGCGCACGAAGAGTTACGAACCAAAAAACGGCAAAAAATCACGTTTGTTGTATAGAAGCCCCCCTTAAATATGTATTTTATTCTATTTTTAGTATTTGTTGTTAAAGCAACTATAGAAATACATCATTTGTGAAAATTTCAACTGTCTACCTGTTGTCGTTATTAATATCGAGCAAAAAATGGCAAAAAAATCACGTTTGTTGTATGGGAGCCGGAGCCCCCTCAAATATTAATTTTATTCTGTTTTTAGTATTTGTTGTTATAGCGGCATCAGAAATATATCATCTGTGAAAATTTCAACTGTCTAGCTATCACGGGTTCATGAGATACAGCCTGGTGACAGACATACACACAGACAGACAGACGAACAGCGGAGTCTTAGTAATAGTATTCCGTTTTTACCCTTTGGGTACGAAACTCTAAAAACCGGCAAAAAATCTCGTTTGTTGTATGGGAGACCCCTTTAAATATTTATTTATTTGATTCTGTTTTTAGTATTCGTTGTTATAGCGGCAACAGAAATACATCATCTGTAAAAATTTCAACTGTCTAGCTATCACGGTTCATGAGATACAGCTTGGTGACAGACAGACGGACAGGGTCCCGTTTTTACCCATTGGGTACGGAACCCTAAAAATGACACCTATCAAAAGTTGTTCAGCCTGATTAGCATTTTTTGTTGAGGTATAAAAATCTAAGATATGGGACACAGAACCATAATGATCCAGCTAAAATATATACAAAATATAAAAAACCGGCCAAGTGCGAGTCGGACACGCGCACGAAGGGTTCCGTACCAAAAAACGGCAAAACATCACGTTTGTTGTATGAGAAAATATTTATTTTATTGTGTTTTTAGTATTTATTGTTATGGCAGCAATAGAAATACGTCATTTGTGAAAATTTCAACTGTCTACATGCAGTCGTTATTAATATCGAGCAAAAAACGGCAAAAAAATCACGTTTGTTGTATGGGAGCCCCCCTTAAATATTAATTTATACTGTTTTTAGTACTTGTTGTTATAGCGGCAACAGAAATAGGTACATCATCTGTGAAAATTTCAACTGTCTAGCTATCACGGTTCATGAGATACAGCCTGGTGACAGACAGACAGACAGACAGACAGACGGACAGCGGAGTCTTAGTAATAGGGTCCCGTTTTTACTCTTTGGGTACGGAACCCTAAAAATGACACATGAGCAAACGTTGTTCTGTCTGATGGGTATTTTTGGTTGAGGTATAAAAATCGAAGATCTAGAATACCTGGAAGACCTTATATGACGCCGGAGTCATAAAGTCCACGAGTACGAAGTCGCGGGCATCAGCTATAATTTAATAATAAGTGTAGGGAAAAATCTGAAAACTAACATTTGTTATTAAATCATAAAAAAGTATTTATTTAAAGCACCCATATCGATTTTTAGGTATATTTATATCTATAATATTCTTTACACATTTTTACTGCAGCGCGCAATACTGGCGCGTAACGCCAATTTACTGCTGTGTAGTCATAACCACGTTGATCCATTCCAAGTACGGACTCACGGGGCAAAAAGCGCCAATTACTGGTGTTTCTCCAGGACCAGATGTAACTCCTATGATCGTATCCCTAAACATTAATGGCCCCCCCGAGTCACCCATTCTGACAGTGGTTAATGTATTGCATTTAGGGGCCACACATATTCCTGGAGACAGACCATGCTTCCCTTTAGGATTACAATTAATAACAACACCTTCTCCAATTCGAAGCGGTCTCACCACGAAGATGTCCTGAGGATCAAGCAAATTCTTATTCATGTTTCCGAATCCTGCGAATGTCACCGGCAGTCCACTAAGAGATTTGTAATCCATTGCAGACACTGTTGCTAATTTTACACCTTCCAATTTTTCTATTAAAATTAAACCAATGTCATTACTTGCAAACCAACCAATGATATATCGACTGCCAACTACCTGGTAGTTAGGATGGGGGAAGAACTTCAAGACTTTCCTGTATGAGTGAGTTTCATTTCCTACAAAAAAATTCCGAGTACTTGTGCCGGGCAAGATGCAGTGAGCTGCGGTGAGCACCCACTGTGCAGCTATTAGGGACCCACTGCATCCTTGGAAAACTTTGCCTTCCATTTCTAATCTAGTCGTTACTGCAAAGGGGTACTTATTGTTTTTAACGATCTTTCCGTCTAGAATTCGCAGGACTTTACCTGCTGCAAAGGATCTCCAAAGCCCAAGAAACATTAGCATTGTCACGATTAGCATCATAAGTACTTGAGAAAAATCTTATGCCACGCTCACTGGAATTACAGTTTTATGCAAAATGAAATCGGCTAACTTAATTTTATACACGCTCGTAAATAAAAATCTTATTTCATTTTACATTTATGAGAATTTGAGGTGATTTAGATAAGGATATTTATTGGGCATTAAAAATAATCTTTGTTACATAATTTCTTGAATTGGCACCTACTGATCTAAGTAAGCTCGGTCTATCGCTAGTTTAGGAGTTGGAGTTATTATTAAGCAAGCAAGCGCGAAGCGCGAGCGAAGCGTCTTTGCTTCAGCTTGGGCAAAAAAAAAATTCGTATGGCTTTCCGTTTTTTCTCCTCGGACACGCACACGGACACTTGGTGAATACTATAGCATGTGAAATAACGAAAGAAATACCGAAATTCATGTATCTAAAGCCAATGTGGTCATCGCAAACTTTGTAATATCAAATTGACGATCACGAAACAATTATTTGCTATCGCAAAGGTGCTGTTGAGTAAGCCGGTCGCATTTCTCAACCGATTCTCGTTAATATTGATAATTATAGAGATTTTTTTTGTTGAGTCAGCATTTCGAAATTTATCCGAAAACTAAATTCACACATTTAGAAAAATGATCAAATTAGAAGCGCCATCTAGCTGAGAATATATCAAATACTTAAGGGGCTGTGTCAAAAATAAAGTGTTAAGCAATGTGTTAACTAAACGTTTAAATAGCATCCCCGCAGCAGCAAACGGAACGCAAGCTGTGCGGGGCGAGGGGCGAGGGGTGCGCACGAGCGCCCCCTCCGACCAAAAAATATCGATTCCAAGATGGCGTTCTTTATCTCATACTAGCACGCGTGCCTTTATATCTTAAAAAATTGAGAAACATACATTATTATAGGAGTCAGAAACAAATTATTTAACAAATTAAGGAAGAGAAGAAAGCCGAGTGTTTTCAGCACGTTTTCAGGTAATTATTCTCAACATGGTGACCACGACGTGATCAAATCAAAGCACTGAAGCAACTGAACAACAAGCGTGGTTTGTTGGCACCAAAAAAGAGTTGAGAATTGTGATCCGGCAAAGTGAATATTCAATAACACGAAATAATTATCGTCGGAGCAACCTCTTGTGATAAAACAAGTTACGAAAACTGAGTGTGTCCAGCGAGCAAAGCAAAAGAAACAGCGGGAAATGGCGGGAATGGTATCTAATCTACAATAACGTGTGACCAAAGTTAAGTGAAACCAATTTTAGTATCATTTTGCGCGTTTTACCAATAATTAGTCTATTTAAAATTGCTCCATCCGTGCTAATAGTATTTTTTCCAAAGATTTTGCCAATCGATTAATTCGCAAGTAAGTACCTACATAAAGGTCAACGCCACGCCGCGCCGCATTGAACGCAAGTTGCGTTGCTTCAATTTTATGTATGTTTTATCATTTTGCACGTCAAAGTGTTTGCTAAATGAGTGACCCATCTTATTTTAATTGCTAACTAAGTTGCTATCGCAAAGTAAAAAATCTAAGTCAAATTTTCATCTGGGAAGTGCTAAGGTTTAGTTTAAGCCCTAGGTTACCTAATTTTTAGCTGTGAAAACAGCTGTAGCCTACTTCACTTCACCGAATGTTATTTTATTCATTTGCTGTGCAAAGTGCTAAGACTTTTTTCAAGTCCTAGGTTACCTATATTTTGGCAATCGTATGCTTGTAACCTACTTCACTTTCGTTTGCAGTCAGCTGTTTTTAATAACGATGATTGTCATTTTTCATCATTAATTGCTATTTTGTCCATAAAACTTAACTAAAAATAAACAAAATTTTTAATTTTCGTCTTTCGTTCTCGAACGTTCGGTATAACCCGACTAAATTAAATAAACATTCCAGGTTCGGTTGTCGACTTACGAGCCGACCTCCTCGATTCCGCCGACTTATAGTGAGCTGCGAGTCGGACTTTGACGCCGAGTCGAGTCACGGTGACGCGAAAAACATTATCGCGGGCCGATTGCAACATTGCCGCTTCGCAGTACTTTGCGAGCGGCCTTTACGGTTTGATACCTTTATTATTTTATTTTTGTTTTTTGATTCTTTTTGTATTTTCGTTGTTTGCTCCTACGTTGTCCATCAACATTAATAATGACCGATCCCGAGAAGCCTAAGTCGGATAAAGATAGTAATAGCAATCTAAAGGACCTTATACAACAAAGAGGTACTATTAAGGCTAGAGTTACAGTGTTTCAAAAATATGTAAACAATTTAAGTAAACTTAGTTCAAAGGAACTTGATAGTATCATTATCGGTGAATTACAATTGAAATTAACTAGAATCCAGGAATTGTTAATTGTTTTTGATGAAATTCAAAACAAAATAGAATGTTCAGTGTCAGATATTAATTCTCAAATTGAGGAACGTGATTCAATTGAGACAACTTTTTGTAAAATTATTTCTGTTGCTCAAAACTTTATCGAAACCTTTGATAAGTCTCAAAAGCGTACTTCTCCAAATAATAGTCAAGCATCCTGTCATGGTTCAGCCTCATGTGGCAACCATAACCAATTAAATGTACGGTTGCCAACAATTAATTTAACGTTATTTGACGGAAATCACTTGAAGTGGTTGGAGTTCCGAGACACATTTGAGTCTCTCATCCACAGTAATGAGTCGCTGCCTGCAATAAGTAAATTTCATTATCTTCGTAATTCGTTGGAAGGTGGAGCCGCTGTGGTGATTAAATCAATCAGTTTTACGTCGTCTAACTATGAAGTTGCTTGGTCAACACTATGTGAACGCTTTAACAATAAAAGAATTCTTATAAATAACCATACAAAAGCATTGTTTAGTTTTGAAGCGATTTCTAAAGAGTCATATAAGTCTATTCGTTACATGATTGATAATTATTCAAAAAAATTTCGTGCCTTGGAGGAATTGGGTGAACCCGTTCAGTATTGGTACACCATGATTATCTATATTATGGCATCAAGATTGGATGGCGCCACTAGTCGCAAGTGGGAAGAACATAGAAATACTTTTGAATCGTCACCCAAACTTGCAGATTTTTTCGAATTCCTTCGGGGTCGTGCCGATGTTTTGGAAACAATTCAATATAGTCGTTTTGATTCTAACAAACCCGAAAAAAATATAGTTAAAGAAGTTAATAAATTCACCAAGACTTTTGTTAACACAAATAATGATTCCAAATTTAAACCCTGCATTGTTTGTAAACAAATTCATTTGCTTCACGTGTGTGATAAATTTAAAACCATGTCGTTAAGTGATAAAATTTCTTTAGTAAATAAAAATCAATTGTGTCATAATTGCCTTCGTTCTGGGCATCATCTATCGCAGTGTCGTTTGGGTCCTTGTAAAATTTGTAAAAAAAGGCATAATTCCTTATTGCATAAAAAATCTGATGATGATAAAAATAATAGTTCCACGTCTAGTATGCCAGTAGAAACAAATGATCAGTCTCCATCGTCCAGTGTTGCTCTGTCTGCTGTGGTTCCTAATCAAGTCTTATTGTGTACTGCTGAAGTTGTCTTAGTAGACGTCAATAATAATAAATCTTTTCCTGCTAAGGCTTTACTTGATAGCGGCAGCCAAACTTCTTTTTTGACTGAAAAAATGCAACAAACCAAGAATATTTTGTGTTCTCGGACCAACCCAATTTCGGTATGTGGTGTCAATCATACTGTAACAAAAACAGTCAAAGTTTGTGACTTACAAGTCAAATCTCGAATAAATAATTTCTCTATTAATGTTAGCTGTTTGGTAATTCCACAAATAACTAGTAATGTACCAAACGTTCCAGTTGATGTAACTAAATTAAATCTCCCTTCTAATATCAAATTGGCAGATACAACTTTCTTCAAAAGTTCTGAAATTCAAATCCTTTTGGGAGCTGATGTTTTCTGGGATATTATTATGTCCAATCAAATTAAGTTGAGTTCGAATCAACCTACTTTACAAGAATCCAAGTTTGGTTGGCTTGTGGGTGGTCCAATAGGTGCAAGGTCTAATTCTAATAACTCTAAAGTTAATTGCAACTTCTCTCAAGAGATAAAAGACTCTCTTGCTAAATTTTGGGAAGTTGAAGAGCTCCCACAGTCAGTAAAATTGTTATCCAAAGAAGAAGAGGAGTGTGAGGCTCACTTCGTCGAAAATCATAAACGTCTTCCAGATGGAAGATTTTGTGTCAAAATTCCATTTCGTGAAAATCCAGAAGAGTCGCTTGGTGAATCATACCATGTCGCTCGAAAACGTTTCTTTAATTTAGAAAAACGTCTAATTAAATCAAACAACCAGTTGGATTATTCAGAGTTTTTGCAAGAATATGAACAATTAGGGCACTTGTCAGAGGTGTCTCGTCCGTCGTTTGGGTACTACATTCCTCATCATGCAGTCCTGCGTTCACAAAGTGAAACGACAAAATTAAGGGTCGTCTTTAATGCTTCGTTTAAGACCTCGACTGGCAAATCGTTAAATGAGTTAATGTTAGTAGGTCCGACAATACAAGATGATTTGTTTTCAATTCTTTTGCGATTTCGTCAAAACATCTACGTCGTTACTGGCGATATAACAAAAATGTATAGGCAAATTTTCCTCGATGAATCGCAACGTCACTTGCAATTAATTCTTTGGCGTAATAATGAGACAGAACCTTTGAAAATTCTCCAGCTAAACACCGTGAGTTACGGAACGGCATGTGCTTCTTTCTTAAGTACACGTTGTCTAATAGAATTAGCTAATGAGTGTCAGGATGAAACCATTGCTAATGTCATTCGCAAAGATTTTTATGTTGATGACCTCATAACTGGGGCGAACTCTGTAGATGAATTAAAATCAATAGTAAAAGGTGTTATAAATAAATTAAATGAAGGTTGCTTTCCATTGCGTAAATTTCGTTCTAACGTGTCAGAAGTGTTTAATGATCTTCCTATAGAAACTCAAACACAAGATTTCTCTAAAGATTCTAATGTTCTGGGCTTGAAATGGTCGCCCACTAACGATGTTTTAGAAATTTCTACTCAACATGAAATGGTGTCCAAATTTACAAAACGAAGTATTTTGTCCAAGTCAAGTAAGCTTTTTGACCCACTCGGTTTGTTGTCTGCATGTACAATTACACCTAAACTTATACTACAAGAATTGTGGTCCTTAAAGTCTGGTTGGGATGACCCAGTTCCTAATGAAATTCAAGTTCAGTGGGAATCGTTTTATAACAATCTCACCTATTTGTCAAATATTCAAATTCCTAGATGTGTCTTGTCTAATAATTCATTGAATGTCGAAATTCATTGTTTTACAGACGCCTCTCAGAAGGCTTACGCTGCATGTATCTATATAAAATCTAACGAGGAAATTAAACTCTTATGTGCGAAGTCGAAAGTAGCACCTTTAAAGCCTGAAATGACCGTTCCAAGATTAGAATTACTGGGCGCGCTGCTCGGTGCTCGATTGTATTCCAAAGTAATTAATTCATCTAGAATAACGGTATCTAGATCTGTGTTTTGGTCTGATTCGACCATCGTCTTGGGTTGGGTTAAAAGTGTACCAAAAATCCTTAAAACTTTTATTTGTAACAGAGTTCAGGAGATACGTGAGTTAACAGATTCATCGGCATGGCGTCATGTTCCCACCGATGCAAATCCGGCAGACTTAGCTTCTCGAGGCATTTCACCTCGCCAGCTTCATGGCAGTCTTCTGTGGTGGCAGGGTCCTCCTTTCCTCGCGAAGTCGGAAGAATGCTGGCCAACTTCTAGACCGTCACGTGTCGATTTACCTGAAACCAAATTAAGTCTTAAATTACAACGTCTAGAAAACATTGTCCCATTTGAAAAATATTCAAACTTCAACAAATTACAAAGAATTATGGCATATGCGCTGCGTTTCATAAATAATTCTAAAAACAAAGTAAAAAAACTTACCGGCGTACTTACCGCTGATGAATTGCAGCAATCGTTGATAGTTTTAGTCAAGCAATCGCAAAATGATTCCTTTCCAGAAGATATACATTCCTTGTCAACATCAAAATCAATTAAGTCAAAATCGAATATTTTATCTTTGAACCCTTTTCTTGATGAAAATAATATATTACGCGTAGGAGGTCGCATTCAGAATGCGTCACATTGCTCATTTAATAAAATTCATCCTATGTTAATTGATTCAAAGCATAATTTCTGCAAACTTTTATTTGAAAGTGAACACCTGCGACTTCTTCACTGCGGTCCGCAGCAATTATTAAGTTCGGTACGCGAACAATTTTGGCCTATTGGGGGCAGAGCCCTGAGTTCATCAACTGTTTTTAAATGTATCAAATGTAAAAGGTTTAAGGGCCAAACGTTTCAACCTTTGATGGGGAATTTACCTCATCCACGCGTTAATCCAGCTCCAGCTTTCGAGTCTTGCGGAACCGACTACGCTGGACCATTTTTAATATCTAGTCGCAAGGGTCGTGGCTCACGCAGTAGTAAATGTTATCTTTGTATTTTCGTTTGTCTCTGCACCAAGGCCGTTCATTTAGAACTTGTCAGCGACCTCAGTACCAACGCTTTTATCTTATGCCTGCGAAGGTTTATTGCTCGTCGTGGCAAACCTCGAACCATTTATTGTGATAACGGAATAAACTTCGTAGGAGCAAACAACGAGTTGGCCAGATTGGTCAAAAAGTGCGACCAGTCGATAGGCACTTTCGCTTCAAATGAAGGTATCAACTTCAAATTTAGTCCTGCATACTCGCCTAACTTCGGTGGAATCTGGGAGGCGGGCGTAAAATCCGCGAAGTTCCACTTAAAACGAATCGCTGGTAGTACTAGTTTAACTTTTGAGGAATTGTCCACATTATTCGCTCAGATCGAAGCAATTTTAAATTCGCGTCCGTTAACATGTATGTCTTCTGATCCATCTGATCTATCACCGCTCACTCTTGGGCATTTTTTAATTGGTCGACCTTTGACGGCTTTACCTGCTCCCGTATCCGAACCAGTCAAGACGAACCATTACCGCCTACTGGAAAGCTTGCGACACCAATTCTGGAGAAGGTGGACACAAGAGGTGCTCTCTGCTATGCAACACCGTGTGAAATGGCGCACCAAGGGGCAAAACGTCAACGTCGGAGACCTCGTGCTGGTGAAGGACGACCAGTTGCCTCCACTACAATGGCTGTTGGGCAGGATCAGCAAACTCTACCCTGGTGAAGATGGTGTCACCAGAGTCGTCGACGTCACTACGAAGAAAGGTCTTCTAAGAAGAGCAATATCCAAATTGTGTCCCATGATTGTAGAATCCCATGAGCCTCTTGAAAGTTGTCCTTTCAAGGGGGGGCAGGATGTTAACTAAACGTTTAAATAGCATCCCCGCAGCAGCAAACGGAACGCAAGCTGTGCGGGGCGAGGGGCGAGGGGTGCGCACGAGCGCCCCCTCCGACCAAAAAATATCGATTCCAAGATGGCGTTCTTTATCTCATACTAGCACGCGTGCCTTTATATCTTAAAAAATTGAGAAACATACATTATTATAGGAGTCAGAAACAAATTATTTAACAAATTAAGGAAGAGAAGAAAGCCGAGTGTTTTCAGCACGTTTTCAGGTAATTATTCTCAACACAATGAAAAAAAACGAAGTGCGCGGGAGCGAGACCGATTCAGCAGATTTGGCGCAAAATCAATACCAGCAATACAACAAATTAAGTAGGATCATCACTGTCGCACCAACCGATCCACGATCAATGATTTTTTTATCATTTCCAACCTCCTATATCCAAGCAAACATTTTTTTACACAGCGCCATCTATCCCCAAAGCAATCCTTGTAATATGGGTGCTAGACAACTGACTACTTATATACTTTTTAAATATAACTTTCTTATTTATTATACATAGTAACACCCAGACCCGTCACAGATATTAAAATTCATCATTTAAATTTCTGCCCAGCTGGGAATCGAACCAGGACCTCTTGCGCGGTAGACCGGCACGTTGACCACTGCACCACTTGGATAGTCTATAACTTGGATCCTCTGCTGTGGCTGAGGATTCCAAGCAACTTCTCGAGATTGAATAAAAAAAATACATTAAAGTATTCATGTTCGTCGCCTAGAAATTTTATTCATTGGTATTTTTTTCTGTATGCCTGATTCGTCCAGTGCTTAGCGGCCACCCGCGACTTCGTCTGCGTGGACAGTTTTTTGCTATCCCTCGGGAACTGTACGTTTTTTCTGGATGAAAGGTAGCCTATGTCCTTTTCTGTACCCCTGACAACGTTTATGCAAAATTTCATGATGATCGGTTCAGTAGTTAAGACGTGAAGGCGTAACAAATAAACAAACAAACAAACAAACGGACTTTCGCATTTATAATATTAAGTAAGGATGTCAGTCTAGACATAATTTAAGAGGTACAAAATACACTCGGGGTCAGAAAAATCGCACCTTTAAAAAAATTCTTCAAAGTAATTTTAATCCTATCTAATTTAATGGTAAGTGTTGTTACATACTTCTTCCCCTTCGGACAGTTCAGACATACAGTCTCTAGAAATCCTTGGAATACTTGTCGAACGGAATCAATTACTGAGATTCAGTTTCCGAGCAACATTACATTGCTAAATTTTTTCACAATATTTGAACAACTTAGACCCAAGTTCACCAACAGATGATTAAATTTTAATCAATTGTTTAAAACATAAACGACTGATTTACAATATAATGCTGTTCACCAAACACTAACCATTGATTATATGCTGTAACCGACTGTTTAACTTAAACGAAGGAATTGACTTAGTTTAACCGCTGGTTACGTCTATTTCTCGTACTGTACCCATCACTTTTAGGTAAAATAAAATGCAAGATAAGATAATAATAATCATTTATTTCAGGCAACAGAAATGTCATTTACAATATTAGGTCTATATAATAAATACCTTACAGACTAACATACATAATATATTAAATCATAACTATTTATTAACACAACAAGTATAGAAGGCGGTGACGTGCGCAGTGTCCGGAAGTCTAAACCGGCGGAATAGGACACCCTTCGGCCAAAAACTTCCTTCATGAAGGTCGACAGATATTCAGTCGGCAGCCTCACCACAAATGAATTGAAGTTCACGTTATGACGGGACTCCAACCGCTCGACCCTCAGCGTATATTTGGCTTTTATTCTGATGTACTCCACAATGTTATCGGTTTACGACTAGAGGCCTTCTCTTCTTTAACACCTTCTTGAAGCCATCATCATCGCATCCTGCATCCTGTCTCCGCGGCACTGGTTGCTCACCTTTGGAGACCAATCCTTGTTTGTTTCCCTCGTTTGTAGCCCGGCCAAGATGTTTAGCGGGCTTGTTGGTAGCGGTAACAGCAGCGTAAGCAGATTTTTTATTTTCGACGATGTCTTTATATTTTATTATTAGTTCAGTGAGAACTGCTTTTTCATCATTATTGAAACTGGGTGTACGTGTCGAGGGAGGTTTCTCACGAAGTGCTATGCTCTATGGTACATTCGAATTTCAAGTTAGATTTGTTATGTCAATCTGCTTGGACATGCGCAGCACTCTGTAGTTTGACACACTTCTTGTGGATCCGTCGAGATGTATAGACATTAGGTCAGAAACTACGTAAAGTATAAATTATGTTATAACAGTGCTGTAACTTGTGAACCGGCTCAATATATATATACACAAAAGTCTCCTGGTCTCATTAACATATGCCTTTAGGTTATGGGCCACACGCTAGAGGTTGTGGCCCTATAGAGACCGGGAGTGAAAATAATAAGAGAAAAAGTGAGTTTTGCATTTGAGATGATTATTTTGAAATAACATATAACTGACAGAGTTGGATAGAGGCCTTAGCAACGGAGTATGTTGACAAAATAGTGTTGCTAAGGGCAATGAAATGAAAGTGTCAACAGATAAATAATGATTACAAATAAAATAAAATGCGGGATGATTTAAATTATGAAATGATTAAGCTGGTGAAAATCTTATGAAGGTGAACTTTATCTGAATTAAAAAAAAAAAAAATTGAAATTACACTTTTGGCCGTGGAAAGTAGTATGATGAAGAAAATATGGTGAGAATAAATAGACTGAAGATGAACAAACAAGAGAAGAGGAAACAAGTTAAAATTCAACAGATAGGAATGAAGGGTGTCGAGAAGATGGAGAAATAGAAGGAAATAGAAGTTTTGGTGAAACAAGAGATAGTAAAACAAATGACAGTCAAACGAAGGTAGAACAAGTGACGGTGAAACAAATGAAAGTGAAGAAAGTTATGGAAAATTTTATTATTTTGTGAAGAACTGTTTTTTGGAATAAGTTTATTTTGAAGAAGTCTTTTGGCGAGTATTTTATGATGGAAGAGGTCGAGCAGGAGGCAAAGAATAGTCGAGCAATAATGTAATGATGATGAAGAAGGAAGAAGTTTTTTAGGATGATGAATCGAGTGGGAGAAAAGAAGTTTTTTAATGATGATGTGTCGAGTGGGAGAAAAATGTAGAAGTTTTATAATGATGATGAGTCGAGTGGGAGAAATGTAGAAGAAGTTTTATAATGATGATGAGTCGAGTGGGAGAAAAGTAGAAGAAGTTTTATAATGAAGATGATGTTGAGTGGCAGTAAAGGTTTATAAAGAAGATGTCGAGTAGGAGAATTTAATGAAGATGTTGAGAAGGAGAGGTTTTAAAATAGAAGATGTCGAGAAGGAGAGGTTTTATAGAAGATGTCGAGAAGGAGATTTTATATGAAGAGGTAGAGAAGGAGTAATTTTATAATATTGAAGAAGTTGAGTAGGAGCGAGATAGTTTTGAGAAGAATTATTTTATGAGAAGAAGATAGAGATAGAGATGAAGAAGTTTATTAGAAGATAGAATATAGAATTAAGGGGGTGCTTGTGTTCGTTAAGGGGGTGCGTTAAATAATGATTCATTTAAGGGGGTGTGGGATTAGAAAGTAAATGAATCATCATTTAAAATGAAATGTTTTTGATATCCAAGTGTATTTTGATATTTCTTGTGGCTTAGTCTGATGTTTAGCTAGTTAGGTCTTTGGTTTGAATTATTGTATGTGTAGAAATTGTGTCATTTGAGTTAGGTAAAGTTAGGTTCCTGGGTTGGGTTAAAGGTTAATGTAACTTTGTAGGATTTAAGAAGTTTATACGTTTGGCAGGTGATTCGAAATTTATCATGATGTTGTACTGGTAGGTAGAAAATTGTTTTTAGTCAGTATGGTCAGCATGTGCAGCAGATTGAGGGGGTGTGTTGAGGGAGGTTTCTAACCTATATGCTCTGCTCTATGGTACATTCGAAATTCAAGTGAGTTTGATTATGTCAATCTGCCTGCACATCTGTAGTTTGACGTATTCATTGTAAAGCCGTGGTATCGAAAGGTTGTCTTAGAATTATATTTGGAAAACTATCTGTTGAAGTGTGATAATGTGATATAAAGTGTGAGAATGCTTAATAAACGCTTGTATAAAAGTCTCCTGGTCTCAT
Source organism: Agriphila tristella (assembly GCA_928269145.1). Taxonomy (NCBI): domain Eukaryota; kingdom Metazoa; phylum Arthropoda; class Insecta; order Lepidoptera; family Crambidae; genus Agriphila; species Agriphila tristella. The sequence goes on along the minus strand of OV743440.1, from coordinate 23,497,161 downwards.
TGCCACAACCCTTCAGTACGCTTATGTTTTTCCATATTAGTAGGGTATTTATGTATTTAAATTTAATTCTTTGTTTATAATTAAAATTGTTTGTTTGACACTGACTGACAAGTGACATGACATGAAAAGAGTAAAATATTTATACCAAAACAATACCAAAAGACAGCGAGATCGACACAGATAATAAAAAATGACATGCCTATTCACTCATTTACGGATCATTTGTTCAATTAGATAACCGTTTGTTAAAAATGGCTGGTAAACATAAAAAAAACGTGATCTGTTTAAACGATCAATTAATTTTAATGGAACGATTAGGTAATCAATGATTACGTTGTAGTTGGTGAACTCAACCCTTAATGGGCAATAGTATCCATCTTGGGTATTCCTTTTTTAACACGTTTTTATTAGGTTGCTTTCTCGTTTGTGTGTTTGTTTGTTTGTTTCTCCACAAAGTTTGCGAACGTTATTAGCTTCCCAATGAGCTAGAGACTTGAAACTTTGAACATAGGTCAGAACTAGAAGGCAATTCAATATTATGGTGTCATTGAGCTGATCTGATGATGAAGCCATACAACCCCATCGTGGTTGGACTCATTAGAATCGTCTTGACGAGTACTCTAATGGGAGACGAAGTCCAGGGTCTGATGATGAAGCTGGAAGGCCATGCCATAGGAACTCAATATTGGAACCATGCAACCCCATCAAATTTGGGCTCGTTTGAATCCTCTTGACCAGTTCTTTGTTGGTAAATAGTTTCCAGGGTCTGATGATGGAGCCGGAAGATGGACACAGGAACTCTTTAATAAAACTACGCTATCCCATCGAGATTGGGCTCGTTTGAATTATCTTGACGAGTACTTTATTAGGAAATAGTTTCCGAGGATCTGATGATGGAGCCGGAGGAAGGCCATAGGAACTCTATAATAAAACCATGCAACTCCATCGAGTTTGGGCTCATTTGAATCATCTTGACGTGTTTTTTGTTGGGAAATAGTTTCCAGGGTCTGATGATGGAGCCGGAAGAAGGATACAGGAACTCTTTAATAAAACCATGTTACCTCATCGAGTTTGGTTGGACTCATTTGAATCGTCTTGACGAGTACTTTATTGGGAAATAGTTTCCAGGGTCTGATGATGGAGCCGGAAGAAGGCCACTGGGACTCTGTAATAAAACCATGCCACCCCATCGAGTTTGGGCTCGTTTGGATCGTCTTGACGAGTGCTCCGATAGGAGATGGTATATTTTTGGTCTTAGCTCGTTAACTAAAAAGCAGAAAATAAAAATTTACTAAAAAAAATCTTTTTTAAAAACACGTTTTTAAAACGGACTAAATTATTACAACAAAAAATCGGACTAAAAAAAATTAAAACGGAATAGTAAAAACAGACTAAAAAGTAAAAAAAAAATTCTTCTGTAAATATTTATAACACTATAATATTTATACCTACAGAAAATTTAAACCTAAAAACGTGGGGCGCATGCTAAAGACTACATGGATGATAAATTTTATTAAATGCGCCCCACGTTTTTAGGTTTAAATTTTCTGTAGGTATAAATATTATAGTGTTATAAATATTTACAGAAGAATTTATTTTTTACTTTTTAGTCTGTTTTTACTAGACCGTTTTAATTTATTTAGTCCGATTTTTTGTTGTAATAATTTAGTCTCGATAGCGAATTTATCCGCATTTCCTGAATTGACCCCTTTTATTTTCCTTTTATGGCGGCGCAAGCAATAACGCTTTAAGCATTTTATTATGGTAACTGTTACGTTAATTAAATCAAATAATTTTAATTTGAAAGCTCATTAAATGTACTTTCAATAGATATCAACATTAATACAATAAAACGTTAGCTAGCAATAGCAGGTGGCCAAGTCTAAACTTATTTTCGAAGAGGTGTGATTTTTCTGACGTCGAGTGTATATGTTACCGGCAATTTGAATAATCCGGCATTGTATACAATGCCTGCTGGTCCACCGGCAATGTGTAAAATAAGTATATTTCTGTTGTCTGTTATAAAAAAATAACCTCGAAATTTAAGGCTCACGCTCCGCTGCGCTGCGCGCTCGCCTTCTAACCTAACCCGGGACCTACAGGAGTAAAGCAGGTTCGATACCAAACTCAATGAGCCCCCGTCGAGCCCCGTCGAGCACCCCTCGAGCCCCCCTCGACCCCCCGAGCACCCCTTGAGCCCCCCTCGATCCCCTCTGGAGCTACCCTCGACCCCCCCGAGCACCCCTCGAGCCCCTCTCGACCCCCCCGACCCCCCCTTGACCGCCCCGAGCCCCCCTCGACCCCCCAGCCCCCCCTTGACCCCCCGCCCTGAGCCACCCTTGACCCCCCCGAGCCACCCTTGACCTCCCCGAGCCTCCCTCGACCACCCCGAGCCCCATCGACCCCCCCGAGCCCCCCCGAGCCCCCCCGAGCCCCCCCGAGCCCCCCCGCCCCCAACGCCCCCTGAGCCCCCCTTGACCCCCCCCCCCACATAGCTAAAACTCTGAAAACCAGGAAAATACTAGACTTCTTGGAAGCCGCTGGGCCTAAAGAGTTACCATAATTAGGTGGCGAGTTACAATACTTAGATCTTTTAGGTCGCAGTGACTACAGCTTCATCTAGAGCTGCATAGACCCTAACACTGAAATAATAATAATAAATAACGAGATGAGTGACATGCAGTCGTGGGACCGTTCTACAATTTTTAATCAAAGAGGTCCCCCGTTTGCTATGACACTTGTTATTTTACTTTTTAGTTCGTTTTAGGCAGAGCAGTCGTGTTTTCAATATTTTTTAAAACTATTTATTTTTATTTCATACATTTTAGTAACAAAATTTAAAGTTTTGAAATGTGCTCTTCAATCTTCAAGTCTTTTCATTGATACCCTTATTCTAATAATTGAAGAATATTTTTTTTACACTTTACAACGAACAAGAACGCCAGTTCTGCATAGACGATACAGTCATTAACTTTTTTTAAAATCGGTAAAAAAATCTGTCACTCGGGGAGATGCAAGAATTCTAACGACCACACACATCCAAATCTGCTCAGTAATTTAGAAGTTATGGTGGAATAAAGTAACTCACCATACATACAAATATACATGAACCCTGAACATAATACACTCTTATTTTTTTGGGTAGTCGGTAAAAAATCTTATCCATGTATATTTTTTATATTCATGTTCAATCAGACAATTTTCCTGTTAAAGTTTTGAAGGGATTTTCTCAAAAATACATTCAGTAAAAGAACCTTTTAGAAAGGATTCAAATGGAATATAGTAAACACAAAGTTGGACTTGGTCCTATGCAAAAATATTCATGGAATAACAATATTACGAGACTACTTGGTACGTACTTCATCTCGTTTGAATTCAAAGGAAGGACTTTAAAAAAAATATATCTCATCTGCTATGATTGTGGTTTTAGGGTTCGGGTTTTTAAATTGGGAAAATGGAACCGTTGTAGAATCACTTTTTTGACTGTTTGTCTGTTTGCATGTCTGTCAATATTTTTTTTAAGGGTAGTATTTAATCGGGTAACAATAAATTCCTAATTTGGGTGTCAAAAATAATAATAATAATAAAAATATTTATTGACATAAAATACAAAGCTTTTTAAAACATCTCATACTTAAATGAACTAAAACATCTTTGGAACAAACAAATGACATCTGCACCCGAACTAGTTATAACTGTATCTCGGGCACAGCGCTCTTATAAGGACTCAATTCTCTAGATGATAATAATACAACGCAAGAATGTGGTAACATTTCCAAAAACTTAATACTTAATAAAAGTTAAAAGTGAATAAGTGAATCCTCTCGCGGTGTGTAAAGTGAATGTGAGTGAGTGTGTGTAGAGAGGGTGTGTTTTATGAAGAATTACACTAAAATGGAATTAAATTACGGATTTCAAAAGCAATTCAGTATCGTCATAGGATAACGATTTTAACCAGACAATTGTAGAATTTTTTACTTGATGCATGTTCTGACGATATATATTTATACTTTTGTTTACCTTATTATAGAGAAATGGACCTAGAAAGTTAAAGAATTTATGAGCGAAAGAGTGCCTGGTAACAGAGGAGGAGCACACTTGATAATTAAGGCGTCGCGACGCCTAGTCTCAAATTCCTTGTTGTATTGCAACAATGAGTGTTGTTTCAAAATTACTTGTAAAACGAATAGTTGTCTCACAGTTAGCACATCACAATCCTTATACAAAAGAGTAGAGGAATAGAAAATTGGACGGGATGTGAGGACTTTTAAAACAAATCTTTGGGCTCTTTCTAAATTCATGAGCGTGAGTCTTGGCTGTTCCTCCCCATGCCATGATGCCATAGGTTAAAACAGACTGGCACAGAGATTGGTACACTTTCCGGAGGAGATCAAAGTCAGCAACGTGTCTCAGATTTCTAAAGACATAAATTAGTTTATGGACTCTGCCAACTAGAAATCTAATGTGTTCCCCGAAAGATAGAGAGTAATCAATGACTAAACCAAGGTATTTTATACTAACTGTTCTTTCCAATTCAACACATAAGCATGTCTGAGAAAGGGAGTCACCACAGCAATGATCCTTAAGTGCAAATCCTTCAGTTGGTAGGCCAGTGGATCTCATAGCAAAAGTTATGTATTTAGTTTTTTCTGGGTTCAAAGTTAGAATGTTCTGGCGAAGCCATTTAGAAACCTCGTTAAATCCTTTCTGAGCAGCGCCAAAGACATCAGACCAGGTTTTAGCTGAGAAGAGTAGCACGGTGTCATCGGCGTAGCAGATTAACTTGCCATGGGTAAGATAAAGCTCCAGAAGGTCGTTTATATATACTAAGAACAGGATGGGCCCAAGGACACTGCCCTGAGGCACGCCATATCCCATACTGATAAAACCACTGGTCTCTCTCCTGATACTGACACACTGAGTTCGATCCGTCAAGTAATCGCGAAAAAGTTGCAACTGGATACCACGAATTCCCATATTCTCGAGCTTCCCTAGAAGGATGGGGATAGACACCGTATCAAAAGCCTTAGCTAGATCTAAGAATATCCCTAAGCATTTACTGCCCTGATCTAAATTAGAAGCAATGAAGGTGGTTACCTCTAAAATGGCATCATTGGTCGACTTACCAGATCTAAAACCAAACTGAGAGTTAGATAATAAATCATTCTTGTGAAGATAATTGATTAAACGATTGTATATAAGGCGCTCCAATATTTTAGAAAACGCTGGTAAGATAGAGATCGGCCTATAGTTGTTAATACAGTGTCTATCCCCAGCCTTGTGAACTGGGTGGATGCGCGATTTTTTCAAAACAGTCGGAAACACTCCTTTCTCAAAACAACAATTAAAAATATGAACCAAGCTAGGTGTCAGAGCGTGACGACAAAGCTTGATTATGTGTATACTGTTAGGGATACCATCGCAGCCAGTAGCACAATTTTTCAAAATTTTATCAAAAATACTAAACTAAGTGAGCGACGGACTGAAGGCGACTGAGTATTTCTCAAAATTTTTGTACGTAACGAAAATGTTGTAACTAAAAAAATGCAACGAAATGGTTACCTGTAACGCAATGGTACAACGAAAATGTTTGCCCATTCAGTATTTTTGTCACTTATTTAGAATTTTCACTGCTAACTTAAATTATTTATCTCCCACATTGTGTCCCCCGTATTAGGTAATTTTGTAATCCACAGTTGTCGCCCGTTTATTTCTCGTCCAAATAATAAATAGCTACCGGTTTAGTATTTAAGTATCCCATTAACAGCCGCCTTTAATTATTTCCAGTCACTCAATTAATTAATTCCCTTTTTTTATCAAAAATATGGGCCGGTGTCAAGTTAAAATTATAATATAAAATACCAAAAACTAATATTAGTTTAGGAACACAGGTATGAAACGCGTTTGAACTAAACATAGGTGTTGAACACCTGCCTCTTCCCGACTTTTCGACCGAGATGTTTTGATGCCGTGGTCACGGGCTGACTGAAGAACCGGCCAATGTAACTCCGTCGAAAGGTCATCGGGAAAAAGTAGGTGTTCAACACCTATGTTTAGTGCAAAAGCGTTTAATACCTGTGTCCCTAATGTAATAAAATGCAACGCGAATTTTAAAAGTGTATAAAAACGAATATATCAATAACATTTAAATTAAAAGATACGTCTTTTTTGTTGCAGATTTTGGACTCTAAATAATTCAAAATATAAGAAGTAACGACCGTTGATCTAGATCATAAACATGAAATTTAGAAAGAAGCAAGGTTTCACGTAAGAAGAGTAAAAATTACGAATAATTTCATTACGTCGCTATATTTCTTAAATCTTCAGTTTTGCATATTTTGCCCGGTTTTCTCATGAAATGTTTTATAGTTTTACCATTGCCCTTCAGGGTGGTAAAGATTTCTATCTTTCAAAGGATCTCAAGAAGTGTGCAAGAAAATAATGATGAAAAATAAGCAAGCGAACGACAAAAGGGGACGAGCATCATTATATCTCAATCAACAATAGAGAATCTCTCCCACGTTCTCTGTAAGGCTTACGTTTAATTTTAGTATACAGGGTGTTTAGCACACGGAGGGAAATAGTGCTAAATATATTTAAGATAATAGGAATAGTGAAAAGGGACTTTATTTTGATTTTAAAAATAAGTGGAACTGCATTCAATGATTAAGAAAAATCGCATACGCTATAGTAACGCTTTCGAAAGGTATCGTAAAAATAAAAGATTGTTTTTTATTTGCTCTTCTTTTTAAAATCTTTGAATGCAATTCCAATTATTTTCAAAATCAAAATGAAGTCTATCTGTAGGTAAGTTTTGAGACCCCTTGTATAGCAAACATTTCTGAATATGTGTGTTCTTCAAAACTTACATGCCTAACTTTTAATGATAAGATGACGGACTAGCGAAGGTATTGTATGTGTCCTGGGGCAATCGTTTAACATCCACCTACTCAAATAGGCGACATTCCATCGTTATAAGCAATATAATTTCAGATTTCGCAAGCTTATGTAAATCACAGACAATCATTGTTGTATTAAATGGAATTGAGAAGCCTGCGACACGTTATTTTAGAGTTTACGGCTTAAGTATATTTCATTTCTAGCCCCCCTACTCAAATGGCCAACTTTCTATTCGTTTGAACGCTACGCTTACTTTTAAAGCTTAAATATGAGCAATAGATGATTAAATCACATGTCGTAGACTTATATAAATCACAGACTTCGATGTATTGTATGGAATCGTCAAGCTTACGGCACGTAATTTTATAGTTTACTGCTTATTTTAAAGTTTTAATAGTAAGCGGAGTGTTTAAACGAATAGAAAGTTAGCCATTTGAGTAGGTGCCTAGGTAAGCGATCGAATAGAATTTCGATCATTTGAGTAAGGAGGCAGGACCGCTCGAGATTTTGCAGAGTAGATCATGATATGCCGGCATTTCGTTATTTGTACTGCAACTGTACGCTTATTACTTATTTGTTTTGAAGTTTCAGATCAGCGGGGCTACTCAAATGGCCACTTTTCTATTCGTTCGCTAACTTAAAAATTAAAAATAAGCCATAAACACCAAAATAACGTGTCGTAGGCTTGTCAATTCTATACAATACAACAATGTCTGTGATTTACATAAACTTGCGACGTCTGACTTGATCATTAATTGCTTATTTTTAAGATTTAAGTTAGCGAACGAATAGAAAAGTGGCCATTTGAGTAGCCCCCCAGAGATTGTTTTTTACCTATCATAACCATTTAAAGATAGACAATAAAGTACAAACCTTGTACTTACATTTCAGCATCATCATGTCAGCTACACGACATCCACTGCTAGGTAGTTATAGATAAGCACAGAGGACCCAACGATCTCCAAGACTACCACTCCGGCCAGGGTTGCCAGATGGCCTGGACTAGGCTGGATTATTTCATGTGTTGTCCGGTTTTAGACAAAATGGCCTGCTAAAAATGAAAAGCCCGCACCGCCCGCCTCTCACGTGCTTTTTGCTTTTAACTTCAACCAGGACAACCCCGCCGCCCGCCCTCCCTCCCTCGCCCGTGGCCCGCCGATTTTAATTATGTCCAGTCAAAAATCCTATATATTCTCCAGATATTTTAGAATATAGCCCAGAATTATGATTTTTCAATCTGGCGCTGGGTTGCCATTTCTTTGAAACAAGAACTAAGAAAATGTAGCTGTTGGTACCTATATAAAAACTCCTTTAACTCATAGTTACAGTTCAACGACAAAAACAGGTTTTCAATTCCAATTTCAAATTACTTTAATTAGTTTAACTTTACTTCTGTCAGCTAATAAATTGCTAAAGAAAGTTTAAAGTAATTGCTTTCGTAATTCTACCTTGTTAAGCATCTTAAGATCTCCGAGTATTGTTTTTGCTTTTAGCAAAGCTAATGGATTACTGATGTATCATGTAGCTAGGGAGTTAAAACAAAGGAGCGAAGTACTTTTCAATAGAAAGTGCACATTAACTTTAAGCATTTTGTTGTTATTATTTTGTCCGTGATGAGAGTTTAAGATTAATAAGTAGGTATTTTTTTAGTAATCGCACAGAAGTGCGAGATGACTTAAATAGTCAAAATATTCAAAAAACCTTCTTCTTCTTTTTTTTTTTAGCTATCTACTTTCCTCTTGGAAGTAATTTTTGCCAGTGTCAAGTGTTGAATAGTTCAGTGGTAGGTATTATTTAAATTTTCATAAGAATGCGGGTGCATCGCAATCCAATGCTTCTTGGAGCATTTGGCACCAAGTATATCAAGACAGTTGTCGAGGACAGCAAAGGAAACGGCGGTTGAAAGGGGAAAAGGAAGATATAATAGCAGATAAAAGGAAACACATTTACAAATAGGCAAAGGAAAGCAATATGACAAGAATAGAGAAAAGAGACGAAACCACAGTATAGGTATTTACATACTAATTACAGAGTAAAATATAAGTCTATACATGGGTGGGCCTGTCCTTGACAACAGTTTACTCGGTTAGTTCAGCCGAGGTAGCCGCCACTACAATAAAAGTCTCACTTCACACAACCAAGATCGCGCCTATTTCAATTATCCCACAAATTGTTCAGTTGCGTAGACACTTGCACCAAACTGCACCGATTTTAAGATCCACTATGAATCAATTTGCAAATAATTAAAATAAACACCGAACCGAACTCGATAAAATAGCGCCAAAAACCCCCAAAAAAAATCTATTGTGTAAGTATGTCAGATATTGATGGGATTGGAATCTTCCTTTTTGGCCGATTTTTCAATCGCCTGATAAAATATAACCCAAGGGATGAACCATAAAGTTAATATACCTTACGGAATATTTTGATGGGATAAACTATATCCATTTCATAAAACATGACGTATTATTAGATGTCTATTCCTTGGGTTAAATTTTATCCAGCGACTGAAAAATCAGCCCGTAGTCTTACGTTGAGTTGTAACTGAGGACTTCGTAATAAGGGGTCTGCCTTGGACTTTCTAGAACACAATTTGACTACATTTGATATATTTTTTCTTTTTTCTTTAGTAAAATTTTGACTAAAGCTTAAAGTGACTACAACATAACTGGGTCGAGCACTAAAATTTCCTAAAACACAAATTGGCAACTGCATTATTTTTCCTTCATAGTATAGTGACATGAATAAAAACTGTCGGGACATTCAGATCGAATGTCTTCATATTAAGATTGATAATATTATTGATAAATATTAAAACAGTATTTTACAAGCATAATGTGAGGAGCTCGGTGGCGCCTGGCCCAGCGATTGCGGAAGTTAAGCAACGTTCGCAAGGGTCGGTCATGGGATGGGTGACCAAAAATTTATTATCACGAGCTCCTCTGTGGTTCGGAAGGCACGTTAAGCCGTTGGTCCCGGCTGCATTTGCAGTCGTAAACACCCACTAATCCGCATTGGGCCCGCGTGGTGGGTTATGGCCCGTCCTCCTTATCCACCCATAAGGAAGGCCTGTGCCCCAGCAGTGGGGACATTAAAAATAGCTGATGCAGAATGTAAATCGGATAAAACATTTTACTATAAAACATGTAATCAGTTATTTACATCAAAGAGCCTAGACTTCTGCCTTATCTAATCAATATGTATCGACTTGCAAATGTCAAAGAGGTAGACGAAAGTATATTTATTCCTAAACACAGATCTAGGTTGTTGCTTCTGAATAATTCATTTAATCCATCTAATAGGACAACATAAGGACATAAACATCTGTCGCTTCTTCAAGATTTACTTTTCGTGTGACCAGCGATCTGCTTAGTCTTTGATTTCGAAATGCATTTAGGTATAACATAGTCATACCAAGAGATTATGGAATCTAAGTGGCCTATAAATATATTTTTCTTTATTTCTTTTAAATGTTTATACATAACGTTTCTGTGACATATTGACACAGTACATAATTATATAACAAACAGTGGAGGAGCTAACGTCACTTAGGCCCTTTTGTCATTGCACTCCGTCGGATCGCTAGGGTTGGCATTTTCCGGCCGTCTCGTGGAATGCTACGCGCGAACGCTATGGAAACAACTGCGACGCGATGTCACAACCCTGACCAAAGTACTATGCGAACCTTGCTTAGAGCTCTTAGAGTGACGTCAGCCGTCAAATTCGAACGTTTCCATGGAGCTCTCATACTGTTTGAAAAAACTTATATATGTACTGTGATATTGATATGTGAATATTGACGGAAATATAGCATATACATAATCAACTAAAACTATATTATAATGAGGATGATAAAGACTAACCTTTGCCTTAACAGAATTTCGCTAACAAGCGCAGATTTATAAATACTACAGAGACATATATTGACGCAATCGCTAACAGAGATTGACTTATAGACGCACAATTTCCAATCATCCGAGCGAGCTATACGAATATTGCCAGATTTATAAATCCCAGACAAGATATGCCCACACATGTCGTTGCCATGAGGCCCAGAGACTTCGTGCTATCTTTGAATGTTAAAACTAAAACTAATTTGTTTTTGTTTACACATATTCGCATTTACTTTGGAAATAGCCTTGAAACTAATCCGCGATGACCTTGGAAATAGCCTTGAAACTAAGCCTACAGGGACTTCGAAATGCCAATCGCATTAAAATTAACGAAAATTATGGAGTTTAATTAAGAGGTTTATCGTAAATTTAACCAAAACAACAACGTTAGAGGTTTAGTTTAGCGTTAAAAAGTAATGCAATTTTAAATAAACTCCTACACACTATATTACACGTAAAAGAAGTTGCTAAGTACTTAATTTATTTAAAAATCTTCTATATTTACTTTATTGAATTATTAATCGTGGTTGATTCCTTCTGAGAAGAAATTAAAGTCTTGAGGAAAGCTCAAACTGACAAAACGGCTTCTTATCTTTAAAGAACCCCCGGCTACTTAAGATGATTGACTAAATAATAGTTCGAATAGAGAAAAGCGAGACGTATTCTAAGACCGTCGTAAAACTAACTTCGACTATCGAAAGTTAGAAACAAGTTGGGGTTTAAAAATGCTCTGCAGTTGAATTCTCATGTTCCTTTTCCGATAATTTGGATCTGTTGTTTTCTGCTTTGTAAATAGATTCGTCAATTATCGTAGCCAGATCCCCAACAAATCGATTGAGAATCTTATAAAATAAAAAAAGTAATCATCATTAATTTTTAAAGATTCTAAGTTAAAACAGCAAAACGTCACGTCAAGTTGACTTATTTCTCTCGCCGTCATACTGTGGGTGTTAAGATCGTCTTTACATTGTATTAGTACGTACCTAATAATGGTTTAAAATCTGGAAATAGTACGGACAAGGTCGTAAAAAGCCAAAAGCCGGATATCTGGAAACCATAAGCTCTCGTTTAAGACTTGCTATAATTGTACCTTAATATGCATACTTACAATTACGCCTCTCGTGTTTTACTTAAAATTTTCAAATACGTTGGCAGAGCACGTTCTTTGTTTGCGCACAAACAACATTTTTTTTAGCTGAATGAGTGTAGGGGTGTCAGCATAATAGAGATTTAGTATTTTTGGTAAATCCACGTTGGTAAACCCGAACTGAAAGCCAAAATAAAAGTGTCCAACGTAAAGGTATATTGTAATAATAGTATTTATAAGTAAGACATTTTTATTTTATTACCAATACTACATTAGTTATAATCTAGTTATAAACAGATCGTGATGAATTCAAACATTATTTATTTTAACCTACATCTATAGTTATATATTTTTTCTTTCGCAGATTAAAAACATTCACTTTAATTCGAAACAAAAAAAATAATCGCACATGAAAATCAACATAATCATAACTAAAAGAACGAGTTTCGATATAGCTATTCAAAGATTTGAAAAATCATATTCCTGACTGTGAAGTATTTGTAGCCTGATTGTTATATTTTTAGAAAGCTACATACTTCCACTTTGTATACTTCAAAAATAAAGTCTTTGGGGCTTATATATTATAAGGATTTTCACGCTACTTTATAGAATCATTTAGAGTAAATACCATGTTGCCTCGCCAATTAATTAAAAAACGAACAATCAAAACAGTAATATCTCAAAATAACATTAACTCTATTAATAAGTTGACAGGCAATACAGTATCAAGTAAAAGCTAATACGCTGACATTTGTAAATAATTTGCCTATTTAGTGTGCTAATTCGAAATGCAACACAATTTGACGTCGTGGTATCCTCGGCAATAGGCAAGACAACTGTTTTACAGTTTGTAGAGAAAAAAATATGATTCCGAATAATATAAATAGCTCAAAATAAATTGTTGTTAGTTATGACTATCTTAATTTTCATGTACGAAAAATGTACGAACTTTTAGATTAAAAAACAAATACTTATAATTCTATACGGTGCTTTAACGACTGCAAGTCAGTATAACTGAAATTAATACAATATAATTCATCACTTTAAACGTTAAATAGGTACTACCCAGAGTTTTTATATTAAATCACAATAATTGTTTTGATTACACAAAACAAAAAGTATGTAACGACTTTTTATATAAAACATTTCAAAACAATAAGAATAAAATTTCGAGTCCACCTCTTCAATAAGATTATAAAATTTTTGATCATAACAATAATTTTTTTTTCACAAATAAGTTTTGTTTAGCTCCTATTCAGAATATTTTGAATAGTAACTGTTGTAACATATTTCTAACAATTTCCTTTAAATCATATGTCTTCTATTATTATAAAATAAATATTATAATTACAACAATAACCATGTACATTTTAACTAAATAATAAAAAAATTGTAAGGCTAAAATTCCATAAATTTTACTATCATGAAACATTACAATATTTTTTACAAAACATCACTTTATTTATTTACATCTACACAGAGTCATAGCACTAGTACAAAATGGTCTTTTCAATAAATTGGGTATTATATCGCGAAACTTTCTCGATTATATCACACGTTTCCTTATTGATAGCCGGCGTGGTTATAATAATTCATTCCTGTCTGTCAAACTTTCAAAGAAGTTTCAAAGACGATGAAATCATAAAAGGTTCTTTTCAACGTGAGTGGCATATACTCACAGGGGAATCAAATTGGAAAAATCCGACTTCTCCACCGTAATACTCGTACGTAACTGCTCAACTCGATACAAGTTTTTGAACGCGTATTTCGAGACACGATTTCCGTTCACTCTTGGTTCGGCTGCGATTTCGTTTTATCAGTTACAGTATTAATGTCCATGTCAGTAGTTTGCACTTCTATGTTTGGTGTATTAAAATTGTCGTATGAAATATATTGAGGCGTTTGTTGCACTTCTGCTTTGGCTATTATTACAGGGCGTTTTTTAGTTTTAAAGTATCCCAAAGTTGACACTAAAACCACAAACACTATAAACCCTATACAGCAACCGACGACAAGACTCAATCTTCTTGTTACCATATCTGCTATTCCCATGTATGTATTTGAAAAGGGACTATCCATTGCTGAAGTGAATATTTCAATGGTCCTGACACTTGTACATTTGCTTGTTAGAGAATCATTCATGAATGGTCTAAGGTGGTTGAAAGTTTGTTCGTCACCAAAAATGCTGTTGCTTTGTACTTCTGGATATGGCGCTATTCTGGCATCTGGTGATGATGATCCTGAAGAAGAACCAAGACCCAAGTTCCCGATTGCCAAAACGCAAATCGAATATTGTGTTCCTGGTGTGAGGTGATTAAGCCTTGTAGATCTGCTATTAGCATTCACTGTTTTACCTCGAATCTGCAATAAAGTACACCAGCTGAGTATGTTAATAAAAAATTCAGAGAGCGATTATTACTTTAATGAATATTTATATTTTCTTAATTATTAGCAATTGAATTCTCATACTTCGATTAATTAAATTTTCCAATATAGGAATTTTGAATTTGTGAATCAGGATTATTGAAGCTTTTTGTAAATTGTAAACAAATTGCATAAATTGAATGGATTAATAAAAGGGATGATTCAAAAATATTTGCACTATGCTGCCGAATATCCACGGGAAAAGAGCATAAATATTTTTTATGGTCCATTGAAGTGATGCACAGCCTTTGTATTCAAATGTTTGTTGTAATGGAAGCTGAGCTCGTTGTATTATATAAGTTTACCCAAACATTAAAAGGTGTAATTTATGGAGGTGTGCAAAAATTACCCTCGAGAAGGAATCGAGTCCTTCGCGACAAAAAGAAAATTAGGAATGATGATGTAACGTAACGTGATACTCGTACTTACGATGTTTGGGTTTTGTTCACTGAAATAAGCCACTTGGTACCCGCTTATGCTGCTTTGGTTGCGACTTTGCCAAGATACGACTACGGAATATGTTTGTATATCTTGTATAGCTACACGGTTTACAAGAGGCACGTCGCATAGTTTCTGGGACGACAATAATATGAAACTATAACCGTGAAGATCCTCCGGGTGCTCGCAACGCAAATTACTGGTTCGCTTTAAGACGATTTTGTAATGATCTTGCATCCACCTCCAAACGTTCTGGGACTCACAGTTGCAAGTGAGTGGGTTTTCTGAAATACGATCTACATTAATACACAGAAGAACGCGTACACACTAAATTAATTTGGAATCATTTCGTAATACGTACCGTCAAAAGATAAAGTCTTAATTTGCGTTTCCAATAGCAATAGCATTTTCATTTGTATAACTTCAAAGTAATTGTGACTCAAGTCTATTAAAGTAATTTTGTTTAAGCTTTGGAATACATCAGACGCTACTGCTGATAGCCAGTTACCTCGCAAGTATAACTCAGCGAGACTTTGTAGTCCTCGAAATACGTCTTTGTTTATTTTCGTTATGTGATTGAAAGAGAGATCTAACTTTTGCAAACTCTGCAAATCCGATGTAAATTCTTCAAGTTCTCTAATGATATTCTGAGATATATTCAACAGACGCGTGGAGTATAATCCTTGGAGTCTCTCTCTGGGAATATTTTCCATTTGGTTTTGGCTTAAATCCAGTATATGTAAATAGTGCAGCTTTGAAAATGCACCAGGCGATAGTCGCACTATTGAGTTTCTAGTCAAAACCAGCCTTTTGAGAGACGGAAAGTTTTCAAAGTCTCTGCTCGTTATTATAGTTAGATTTGTATCAGTTATTACAAGCTCTTCCAATTGTGGAAATTGTTTGCTGGGATAAGTTTGTAACAATTGTATCAATGAATTATACGATACATTTAAAGTGGTCAGTGTTGACAGCACTGACTCTGAAAATCCGTTGCTAGGTATATATTTAAAAATATTATGTGATAAGTCTATTTCTTTTAAGCCTAATGAATGCTGAAAAAAGTTCGGTGGAAGAACTGTAATCATATTTCTACTTATATTCAAAGTTACCAGATTTTTCAAGGCTGGGGAATTGAAACCATTAAGAACTGAAATATGGTTGTCGCATAAATTTAAAGTTCGTAAGTTTTGCAACCCAATGAACTTGAAAAAATCTACGCTTCGTAATTGGTTATGGCATAAATCTAGGATTTCTAAAGATGTTATGTTGAATAAGGCTACGTGTGGAAAATCTGTAAAATTATTTCCCTTTAAGTTAAGCTCTTGTAGTATTGTTGTGTAAGCGAATACATCTTTGTGTATATCTTTTAAATTGTTATATGCTAAATTTACACGCAACAGATTTTGGTTTTTGATGAACGTTGCCGGTGGTAAGTGGGATATGTTCGACATTTCTAGAGACAGGGCTTGTAACGAGGGCAGATGTGAAAACGTTTTGTTTTCCAATACTGAAAAGTTATTTTTAGACAAAGCTAGAGATTTAAGTCCCGGTATTTGAACTTGAGTAACATCTTCACAAGTTAAGAAATTATTGTTCATTTCTAAGTCACTTAAATTTGGCAAGTTCTTGAGAGAATCGGCTTCAATTATCGATATTGAATTTTTGTTCAATCGAAGTTGTTTGATTGGAAGTGAAGAAATGTCAAAGTCAAAAACAATTATTTCATTCTGTGATAAATCTAACACTTTTAATTTTACTAAAAAATTGAACGTATCTTTGGCTATTTGATTTATATTATTACATTGTAAATACAGTTCTTCCAACGTTACAAGTTTGAAAAATGTTTCAGCCGCTAGTCTTGTAAGCTTATTATAACTTAAATCTAAGAACTTTAATCGTTTTAAATGCATAAATGTCTTATTTTCAATAAGTCCAATACTATTATTTTTTATATACAGCCTTTGAATGTTGAACAAATCATTAAATAAATTAAAAGTTAGCACTCTTATATTATTTTGGCTGAGCCACATTATTTGCACATTCTCTTGTCCTCTTAGAGAACTATTTTTTATTAAAGATAAAGAATTAGAACTTAGTTGCATGGAAACAAGGGAAGAGTTTCTATTTGGGAATACGTCTCCAATAGTAGTTAAACGGTTACCCTGCAAGTTAATATGTTGGAGACTTTTGAGTGTAATAAATGCATGAGATTCTATATTTTGAATAACGTTATTCTGTAAATGCAGTTCCAAGAGATCTGGCAGTGGGCTAAATACACTTCTTTTAATATGATTCAATTTATTATTTTGTAGACGAAGCTCCTTGAGTTCGTTCAGCTTAACAAATACTAATTCATCTAATTCGTTTATTACATTATTATCTAAGCTTAATGTAACTAATTTATTATTGGAGTGGAAAATTGTTCGAGGAAGTACCTTCAAAAAGTTTGTTCCCATGTGTAGTTGAGATAAATTATGCAATGAAGAAAAACAATCTGGATGCAACCTCTGCAATGCGTTATGTTCTAAGTTTAATACGGCTAATGCCGAAGCATTGCTAAATGCATCTTCGGAAATTTCAAGAATATTATTTTCCGATAAAAATATTTCGGTGAGGTAGACGAGATTTGAAAATAAACCTCTAATGTGATGCAGATGATTATGAGTCAAGTCTATAGTACGAATTTTTTTATTTCTTTGAAATGTATTTTTATCGATACTAATTATTTTATTTCGACTAAGGTCAATTGTTTCTAATTCATGTAATGAATAAAAAGCTTCTTCATCTATTTTTTTAATATGATTACTAAAAAATGTTAAAATTTTAATTTTAGGTATACACCGAAACCAATTTTTCTTCAATTCAGTAAACGAGTTAGAACTTAAGTCTAATGTAATTAAATTTTCTATGGTAACATTTTCATTGTCTGGTATTGAATTAATTCTATTCCAGGCTAGTCTCAAATTATTGAGTTGCTTAAGTTTTCCCAAAGCTTCTAAAGGAAAAACATTTAGATAATTTTCTGTCATATCCAATTCAGAAAGTGATTGATCCAGACTTTGAAATGCATTTACAGAGATGTTTGCAATTTTGTTTCCTTTGAAGTTTAGCTTTTTCAGTTTGAGATTTTTGAAGATGTTAGCTTGAATATCTTTGATGTCGTTGAGTTGTAAGTCGAGTGCTTCGATATTATGGAGCTCGAAGAAGGATTCGTGTGGGACCCTACTTAATTTGCTGGAAATAATGCTTAAAGTCCTTAATGATTCACGAAGTGTCACAAATGAACCAGGATTCACTTTGTTTATGTTCGATTGAGAAATTTGCAGATTGTTAATTTTTACGTTAGGTGGAAAGAGGTCTGCCTTGAGTTCTGTTGTTGAACTTTCAAGATCGTATATTGATAATGATTGTATAGATCCTTTGATTTTTGATAGCACATTTTTCACAACTCCAGGTGTCGCACTTGGACATTCCAAAAATAGCCCTGAAATAGGAAAAAGAATATGAAGACATCTTCTGTACTATATCTTATCTTGTGTTTGTTGTTTCTAGAGAAATACTTACCTTCTTTGAACTTATAGCACGGACAAATAGGATTTTCTGCTAATGCCGGGCAGAGGGATTGCTCTTCTCCTTGCAGTATCGGAATATGGATGGCAAGCAACAACATGTATATTCCACATTTTCCCCTTTCGAGTCGAGTAAAGGTAACCATTCTGACTTGACATCATTTCACTGACATCGTGCATTCGCCGCCGTCCCAAAATATTGCAGGTCTTTTATCTGTAAAGAAAGGAAATAGTTACATATTTGCCAAAGTAACACCATGACAATACCCGTCGAAATTATCAAAATATCTTATTACGTTTCATATAATACCTATATATTATTACCTAAAAACTACGCCTCACAACAAAGAGCTGATAAAAAACCGGATGGTTTAAAAATAACACTAGTTTTGAAAACAAACATTTTAAATTAAATAAAAAAGAGTACCCATTATTTTAAATCACCTTGCGAGCGAGCTAGCCTAAGCTTAACCTAGATCAGCTTCTCATCAAAAAACCTTGGTTATTATTAATGAAAAAATACTCCATACTCCGGTCTTATAATCTCTTGACTTCAGATGATGGTGTCGTGATAAGCACAAACTGCATGAAAAGTAAAATTTTCTAATGGTTTATTTTTCACGATTTCATCAAATGAAACGGTGATTTGTCACGGCTGCCTCGTCGAAAACATTTATCTTACTTTGAACAATTCCCCTATTAATAAAAGGAGAAACCATCGTTAGTATTAAATCTTGAAAATACACAAAGGAAATCTATGGCGACCGTCGTCGGTTGGTTCTCAGTGCAAGAGAAGAAAAATGATTAAATCCAATTATTCAACAGCCAATTTAATTAGCTATGTATTTTTATGTCTAGTTTGATTGTAGTTTATACTAATAATATTTTAGCGAATAATTGGGATGTCGTTTTGAAAAATTAGAAAAAGCTAAGTGAATGGTAAGGGTTTATTTTAACGGTGAAGACCGCCTATTGTACAAGACAAAAGTATTATCAAAACGAATCAAGATTTAACAACGAATCAAGAAAAGTATTCACCTTATAGATTTCCGCATCCATTTAACCGATCTACTATTTCTTTGGATAAAGCTATTTTATTTAAAGTTTATGTAAGTGCCTTGCTGTTTTTAGAAGTACATAATATTGCCTCGAGCTTCTATCAAAATTATATTGTTTTAAATATGAATTGCTTCTGCCCTCATAATTTATCATACTTATAAAATATCGTCAAGTCTAAATCAGAAAAGTTTGGGAAGTGTAATCATCTTGGCAAAAGAAACAAAAATTAAATGGGGGCTCAAGTAAATTCAAATAGCCATCAATTTGTCCAGGAAACATCTATTTTAGACAAAGGAGCCTCGGGCATTGAAAAATAATAAAGTACAAAATTACCTTTCCGAGCAACTTTGGCCAAAGTCAGCCGCAACTTTAACCGGGGAAGAAAATATCTAGGGGGAAAGCCAACATCTTTCCTACACTCATTTGTTGTGGCTCTTTACAACTTAATAATCGATTTTTAACGATGCTACGTACACGAGTCGGCAGAATAAACGCTGGGGTGGGAGGAAAATGCTTTTTTTAACTTCGGAATAAAGTTTCTGCGTTTGCATAAATGAATGGGTTTTAATGTTGTGGAAACTTGAATTTGATGAGTTGGGATGCTTTGTCGCGGTCGGCTCAGGTGTACAATTGCTTACTTGCTTACTTTTGCATTATCTGGCTCTTTTTATTATAACTTTTATGATCTTTGGTATCGAAGGGAGAAAATACTACGGTTTTTTTCGAAAATTCAGTTTGAGTGAATATTTAAAAAAACCCAATAACATTCTATGCGAACCTTGTCGCTACTAAAATATTGCTATAATTGCCATTGTGGCTCTAGAAATAACTTGGTAAATCTTATCTTACAAAAAAACCGACTTCAAAAAACCTACCTCTAAAAAGCAAGAATTAATATTCGTAATAATAAATAAAACCACGTCTATTGAAGTCGGGTGGGGCTGGAGTACAGATTCCTTATTTTATTCTAAAAGCCCCACCCGACTTCACTAGACGTGTTTTTATTATTACGAATATTATTTCTTGCTTTTTAGAGGTAGGTTTTTTGAAGTCGGTTTATTGTTTTTTTAAACAATTTTATTTTTTTTATTTTTAGTATAGGTACCTTGTAGATATATTTAGATAGTAAAATCGGCTCAGCCAAACGTGAGATAATTGCGAAGAAACATACACACATATGGGTCAAACTGAGAAC
This sequence comes from Agriphila tristella, assembly GCA_928269145.1. NCBI lineage: Eukaryota > Metazoa > Arthropoda > Insecta > Lepidoptera > Crambidae > Agriphila > Agriphila tristella. The sequence goes on along the minus strand of OV743440.1, from coordinate 23,476,596 downwards.
CTCCTTTTTTAAGTCGGTTAAAGAACTACACAGATATCCCTCTTCCAACAAAAAAATAAGTATCTTATTCAGTTCATAAACAAAGAAGTAATACGACCATTATCATCGAGGTAATTCACACAAAATCATATTATTTTCGTGCTTTTTTCAAGATTAATTGAAAAGTACTGAATTGATTTCTAAATTTAAAAAAATGGGACCAACTTGGGAGTTTACCTAATATAATAACGTTTGAATCATTTCAATCGGTCCAGCCGTTTTTGAGTTATCAGTGTACATACACAAAAAAAAAACAAATATACAGACGAACAGAGAACCTCCTCCTTTTTGGAAGTCGGTTAAAAAAGAATCAACAACTGACATTATTAGTATCCCAATTTAGCATGGTCCAGAAAATATATGACCAATAAAATTTAATTAGAGACATTAACAATGATGAATCGCGCTCTGCTCCGGGCATTAGCGTAATTATATTGTGATTTCAGAATAATCGCTTGATGAATGGGCTTATGGCAACTTCTACTTCTGTTGAATTGCTGTAATATTAATTCCAAGTTGCGACTAACAACTTTGTAGCGTCGTAATTATGAATTATTCTGCACTCCTCCTTATGACTTCTGAACGAAACACTGTTTTCAATTCCGGAAGTGTTTCGTGAAATCTTTATGTATTTTTTTTTGTATTACTGTTGGTGAAATATATGTTTATGTTAGGTGTCTCTCTTATTATTAACTGTATACCAAACTTTGAAATTCGACAAAAAACGAAGGTCTAATATAAATAACTGTTACTGCTTAATTAACTATTACTAACTATGGTCAAATCTTCGTTTAATAAATCTAACACATAATATTATTTTAACTAACCACTCCAGTTTAAAAAATAGTATGACCTTCAAAAGGTAACACTTTTTGCATGCTACCTATCTTTATTTTTATACACAGGTACAGCAAGTATTAAAGACGGCTTTACATCAGAATTTGTTACTCTTTCAAATAATGTTAAATTATTGTTAAGTATTTATTGTGACCAAATATTGTTTTCGAGAAAGGAGATCCTGGTATCCTATTTTACAAGCCTTGGCCTAGTTTAGATGCCAGTCTCCTAACAAATAAGTGCTTTTAAACTTTTGGTATTGTTTTTAGCATAATAATTATTTGTAGAGAAGAATAAACATTTTTATATTAATATTAAACATATTTTTAAAAACCTACATTTATTATAATGTGATGCATGCTAAAGGGTAGGCTTGTATGTGTTTTTTATAAAAAAAATAGTGTCAGAAATAAGAACTAAGTACTATTATTATAACTCCACGCAATATGCATCCAATTTGCGGGAATGGGTATTGCTAGAAGAAGAAAGATCACCGATTTTTTCTCTTTCATTGATCTTCTATCAAATATTATTTGGCGCAAATCTACTGTGTCACTTCGTGCTTGTTTTGACAACGCGGGGTGCTTACAACTTTATCACAAGAGCTTTCACTTGAAAGTACTTACTTATTTACTGTTGAAGCACTTCGCTCTGTGTCCACTTAAGTTTCGGAGTTTGGTAACTTCTAATGTCACAAGTAAACAAACTATGTAATAACAATATTGTTTTTTTGTGAGAACTTTGAGTTTATGCACTTTTAACTTATTCGTTTTTCATATCATTTTGACGTCACGTTTGTAACTGAAAATCCTATCCTACTTCCTACTAATATTATAAATGTGAAAGTATGTGGTTTTGGATGTTTAGATGTTTGGATGTTTGTTCCTAAATCACGCAAAAACTACTGAACAGATTTGGTTGAAATTTGGCACACAGATAGTAGATAGCCTAGATTAAAACATAGAATACTTTTTATCTCGATATTCCCACGGGAACGGGAACCACGCGGGTGTAACCGCGGGCGGCCGCTAGTACAATATAAAAATATTACCTACCACTTTCCACCACCTACTGCTGCTTGCGCACAGGCTTTCCTAATGGTTTGGTGGGTAATAACCGCAAAATTATAGTAATAACTGTTATGTGCCAAAATAAATAAAAAAAAAATGTAATCGGGACCTTTCGAAGGACGGATGAGTTCGAGATAATATTTTATTGGCCATCCATCTGATCACCGACAATTTCAGGCCAAATGCACTTTGCTACTATGCTATGGAGCTCTTCAATATTGCACATAATAAACAAATCAACCAAAGCAATCTATGCGATGAGCGCAGCGAGCACTTTGCACAGAGAGCATGCAGACTGCTTGATGCCAGGGAACGAAGAAAAAATCTCCCCCTCACACCTGTTCTGTGGCTTAATGTGTTATTAATAGAAATTTTATAATCACACCCACACTTAAAAAAGGTTCAGTTTATTTATCAAGAGACTCAAATGTGTAAATTGTAAATTGATTGTAATAACTTTTTCACAATCTAAAGGATAATCAATATTTTAGCTTATTTGACTCAATTAAATTAAATAAAATTAAAATCAATGCAGTAATTAATGTTTATTTTATATATTACCTACTATAAATCCGAGTAATTGTGATATGTTTTTGGTTTAGTTTAGCATTTACTAAATAGTTTGTTTTTCTGTGACTTAAAAATGAAAAAATCACGTAGAATCCGAAAAATAAATAATAATCTGACAAGTCATTCAAAACAATATGAAAATATAAATTAAATTAAGCAAAAACAAAACATTCTATAATAATATAGACACAAGACACAATAGAGGAAAAAACCGGCCAAGTGCGAGTCGGACTCGCGCACGAAGGGTTCCGTACCAAAAACGGCAAAAAAAGCTGTTTGTTGTATGGGAGCCTCCCTTAAATATTATGAATTTTGTTCTGTTTTTAGTATTTGTTGTTATAGCGGCAACAGAAATACATCATCTGTGAAAATTTCAACTGTCTAGCTATCATGGTTCATGATATACAGCCTGGTGCAGACAGACAGACAGACAGACGGACAGACAGACAGACAGACGGACAGCGGGCTCTTAGTAATAGGGTCCCGTTTTTCCCTTTGGGTACGGAACCCTAAAAACATACTTATGCAATAATGTTGAATGTGCGAGGGCTACGTGTCTCAGCATAAAGCAGGCATAAGAAAACAAAGGCAAATTGGGATAACAGTAACAACATTTACGAGTTGTTAACTAGTTTCAAAGTCATATAACAAACAAGCACTACTGTATAGTTAAATTGGAGTGCCTACCGCTCAACCGTATCTAGTTAAGCAAGCTTCCTTGGAACCGCACATAAGCATTCAATACATACGTATGCTAGCGAGAATTCCGCATTCATTACATCAATTCCGCATTCATTACATCTAAAATAACATAGTTACGAGCACTTTGATATAACATCGCCAGACGTTTGGTAATTATCAGTTTAGTATTTCTTGGTGTGATTTGGGTTTATGGATCAACAAATACGAGTAACGTTAAACTTTAGTTTGTAGCTCTAATAGTATAAACAGAAGATCAATTATTACTGAAACTACTTCTGTCAGAAGTTGACTTTTGATGGATTGAATTTCTAAGGGGTTTCTATCAATCATAAGAGTTACTTGATAAATTCTAGTAACGGAAGTATCTGAACCTTTTTTTATTGGAATATATTCCTATATTTTGATATTAAAAGCTCAATTTATTCATTCATAAAGGTAACACAAAATAAAGAAAAGTTTCTCATCCTCTAACAAATGAACAGAGTGTAAGCTTGGAAAGATATTTTGTTCACGTCACTCAAACGTCACTGTATTTGGTGAAAAGAGACTAACATTGAATAACAAGTCTTAGCATCTTGTTTAATATCGGCGTAATAATTTTATGTTAGGTACAATTTCAAAATGATATTTTTTTAAATATTTTCCCATAATTTATTTTATATGAGATCTTGCTTTCTGTCTAGTCGAGATTCTCATTCAGCGGAAAATACCCCATAGGTTTTAATTTCTTAAAAGCTGAATTATTTGACTATGGACATATTGATTTTACACATTACGATTTTTTGACTAAAAATTTAATAGATATTCCTGAAACTATCTCAAGACTATTGCAATCAATTGCAATTTCTCAAAGAAGGTTGTTAAAAAGGTTATTATTATGTTTAAAAAAATAGTTACCTATATTCACTACAGTGCTTCGAAATGAAGCTTGAGAATTAGTCAATGAAAAATAAGTTATTTCTAGAGAAACCAGTGAATTAAAAAACAAATACCTATTTTATCATGAAAAACAACCAATTAAAAAATGATTTTCCTCTCATTAAAAAAGCAACAAGCAGCGGGCACGAGATTGTATAAGCTTATTTTCTCAGAAAACTCATTGATGAAAAAAGATTGAATTTGCTAAGCCCGAGTATCGGAAACGAAAAATTTATTGCTTAAAAGGAAAAAATAACTTGGCAAGCGGTTGGACCCATTAGGAAACATACCCACCGGTAAAGAGTTAATTTATGTTGTGAAAAAAAATGCGGCAAATAAACGGGCTATAGGTATTATTATTTGTTATATCGAAGTCTCGAATATAAGAAGGTAATTAGTATTCTTCTGTCATTCTCCGTATTGATAAAATCGTTCTGACCTCTCTATTGTAATGGGGTCCTTTTGAATCGTGATGAAAGCCTTTGGTTAACTTACTCGTTTATTAAAGATATATTATAATATACTTCGATATTAGTAATAAACCAATAGTCTGTAAGTATAAATATTATTTACTTGGTGCATGGAATGAATATCAAATCTTCTTTCTACTTTGAGTATAAATAAAAATGAATGTTTGTACAATGGGATTAAACTGACAATATGAAATAACTCAAGAATGTGTGGCAAAATGAAAATTTGACAGATAAAAATACGTCATTTTGCACTGCAAGCGCTCTGAAGTTGGCGCAGATCACTGTCATTTTTCTTATTGTCAACTAGCGGAAGCCCGCGACTTTGTCTGCGTGTTTTTTGCTATCCCTCGAGAACAGTACTTTTATTCTGGATAGCCTCCGCCCGCGAAAACGTCCTCGTGGACACGGTAAAGAAATTTCTTTACCGTGGCGTAGACAATAAAAATCCCCAGGTAGGTATCCCTTTTACCCGCGATTTAACAATAAGGCGACCAGTTTAAATGATTTCCTTAGTGTATAAAATCTAGTACTACGGAGAGTTCAAGCTGTTTCCCAGGTTCTACCCACCCGAATTAGATAAAACATAACTGAGGTTTCAAGTCGGACCCTATGCTACCAAACTGTGAAAATTTCAACAAAATCAGTTTAGTGGTTTTTGAGTTATATGCGCACAAACATTTAGAATCTTCTGTTTTATTATAATGTACAGATTTAATCGCATTGTACTACGCGTTCACTTCGTGATTGCCGTCGTTGACCGTTGTGACGTCGCAGCTAACGGTACTGTAGACAAAAAAGTAATAATGGTTTTCATTTTTTTTTGTTCAAAGAGTGTCATTAATTTATATAACAAATTGCATTCGCCATTATGTAGGACCTTTCCCTCTTTTACTCATTATAACAACGCAAATAATGTATGTAAATAATAAATCAACAGAAACAAAAATTAAGTTTTGCGTTGCTATTCATATTAGAAAGGCGACGCAAGGGGTGCGGTATGACGAAGCGGGTCTGGAGGTAGCGGCAATCATGAATTGAACGCGTAGTATATCATATACTCTTAAATAGTTTTCTCTTTACGTTCCTATATTCGTACATTCTTTCCCATCTTTATGTATGGAGTGGAAACATGGACCATACTAGCCAGAAAGAGACATAGAATAGATGCATTCGAGATGTGGTGTTGGAGGCGAATACTTGGGATACCCTGGACGGCCTAACGCACAAATGTATCTATCCTAACACAATTAAATGTCAAGACTCGGCTGTCCACTATCTGCTTACATCGCGTACTCTCATACTTTGGCCACATAATGCGAAGAGGAGATGAAAGTCTCGAAAAGCTGGTCGTGGTTGGTGGAATAGAAGGCAAGAGAGCCCGAGGTCGTTCGCCACCCTGATGGTCTGACCAAGTAAGAGTAGCAACCTCCTCAAGCAAATTCCATCAAGCAGTGACCATGGACCGAGGCCGATGGAGACAAATCGTAAAAGCAGCCGGTGATCACGATCCTCAGTTATGAGGGAACGATTAAGAGAGAGATTCGTACAAACTTACTTATATATCTTTCTAATCCTATAGTTTTTCAGGATTATCCTATGTTTTATTTCATTTGTATGATCAAATGGGAGGATTCAATTCTATAGACCGCGCGGATGAAGTCACAGGCGAAAGCTAGTATATTAATCAATATGGTAATAAAACCAACATAGTTTTGCTTATATAGTTTCTTAGTGATATAGTTCCAATGATAACGATTCCAAATATAACGATCTATCAGATCGGTTTTGTACACATTATAATAACTTAGTTCTGGTTCTTCTCTTAGCTTAATTGCCGTGAAATAAACAGAAAGGAGTTTCTCTCAATATAATGTTAAGTTAAAATCAGTTTTGGAATTAATATGTCATGAATAGGGTAATGAAGAAGACATCTATCAAAGTGTTATTATTATACAGCGGTCCTACCCACGCATCCTTCGCATTTTGTGAAAAAAAATTTTTGTCTTATACCCATTGTTCTGGGGGGTTACTCCCAATCTTGGCATGATTGAGAGCATCGAAATCGATTCGGAATCGAGTAAACGTCAAAACGGTACAATAGAAACCATGGAAAATAGCCATAGATATAGTATATTAAAAAAATAGCAGATATTTGACGTTTTTTCGATCCTAAATGAACTCGATTCCGTCAATTTCCGTCGAAAGTAGGGGGGAAATTCATTGCATTCTGGGTACACGCGCCATTACAAAGCCTAGAGCAAATATTTCATTTAAGTTCGGTGATAATAACCCTTCACTTGGGGAGGCCGCACCTATCAATCCCGAACAAAAACATCAAACGCCGCTGTATAGCTGAAAAGTGACAGTGTGGTATGCTTTGTGAGTGCATGAAAAAAAAGGAAAAAAATGCCTGCGAATGTCCGTTCGACTATCTGTCTGTTCTCCTCTACAGGTCGCATTTTTCAACAGATTCTCGTGAAATTTTGTGAACAGGTTCGATAATTATATATTAGGTATTATATTTTCTTTATCCGTTCAGTTTTTCAAAATCTTTCAAATGGCGGGGATATTAAAGTGAGGTTAGCTCACAGAACGACTGGTAATATACAGGCTTAGAATAATAACATCTAGAAGCCGTGTCCGCGTATGCAAAGTGACGAAAATAATACTAAGCCAAAATGGCTTAGATTTTAGATTAATATCCTTCATACGATACCTAATCGTAACTAAGATCCAATAATATAGTAACTAATCTCTTAAATGTAGATAAACTCCAACTGTTTTGTACTTATTCGGTATGGTTATGGTTAGGTAATAATGGAGAATCAAAATCTGAAAACGGAGCCATTTTGGCTATTTTAGCTGCCTCACTTTTAAGAGTGCGCTTTGTAGAGAACTATCTAGTTCTAGGTGTTATTATTAAAATTATACCAGGGTTATTTGTAAAACACTAATATTAGTCGAGTTTTGTATGAAGAGTCTATATATTTTTGATATTACTATTGTTTATGATGTTAGTAATCTACTCCTGCAAGATTGGTTGGTATAACAAACAGCCATGTATACCTGTTGACTGTCGTGGTCAGGTATGGTCGGTGTTATCAACACTTTAAGTATGAATCCGCACCAGCCATTACGTTCATTTCTTAACGTAATTATTGTTTAACTGTAACGTAGTATTTTTTTAATATTTCCAAAAACACTTTGAAATTTTGCTAAATAAAATTCAACAATAAAATCAAATAGCATAATACCCATTGAATTACCTATATTTATTACTTTTGGAATCATTGATAATATCCCTCTCAAAATTCCCGGAATCAATTTCTACTTCGCACAAAATATTATTATGGTTTACCGAAACATTTTGGGGCTAGTAAAGTACTGGGTAAGTATTGACTAATTACATTATCAATGATCAATTGTTCTTTAGCTCAATAATTACTGAACAAGGTTTATGATTACAGGGTTTGGGCAGGTTCTGAGAAATGTAGGTTAAAGAGTGGGTTTTAAAACGAATTGAAAGGGTAGTTTGGGTAGCAGTAATAATTAAATTAATTTCTGGGACAAGTCAAAGAAAGTATTATATTTTTGTCAAGTCACTGGAATAGTGACTTGTATACCTACAATATTTTCTTGGATGTTTCATGAATCATGGCTTTTTCGGAAAACCATGAAAAAAGATTGCCATGGTTTTGTGACATTTCAGTTTAACCAGAAAATCAAGCTTTGTGGCAAATATTAGCATACACTTGGCATCCACCCACAAAATTTAGAAGCATTTTCTTAGACGCGAAGTTTACAGCTAACGGGGCCACTAATTATACTAGCTTCCAGCCGTGACTTTGTCCGCGTGGACATTCTGAAAATCTTTAAGGAACTTCTAACCAGTATAAAAAGTATTTTTTGTTTTTTAATCCAGGTAATAAAATATCTGTGTGCTCCGTCTAACGGTTTTTGCGTGATTGAGCAACAAACATCCAAATATAAACTTTTACATTTATAAAATACTAGCGACCCGCCCTCGCTTCGCTTCGGTGTAGTGTGGAATTTGTCACCATGTATTATACATATAAACCTTCCTCTTGAATCACTCTATCTATTAAGAAAACCTCATCAAAATCCATGGCGTAGTTTTAATGATTTAAGCATACATACATTGGGATATAGGGACAGAGAAAGCGACTTTGTTTTATACTATGTAGTGATTAGTAGGAAGTCTACTTAGGATTATGTCATTCCAAGAATATCATTCGAATGCGTGTCATATGCAACAATGCGACATATTTTGATTTTGATGTTTCTTATTTTCAAACTTGTATCAATTTTATTCATTTTGAAGACCTTTGTAAGTTTAGTTTGCAATCACCATCAAGTGTTTAAGTTGAGCTCTTTAGCTTCAGATATATTCATTGCGATTCGTTGCGAAAAGGTAATTCGATGTTACCTTTTAAAGGATTACTTCATTGTCCGCCTGTCTGTTTGTCTATATTTCAACGCAGGAGATAGGTATATAATGAATGTAGTATCAAACCAAAGTGTTTATACTAATTATAGGAACTGAAAAATTAAGCGTGTAAGTCAACTCATCAAACCAGTAATTTAATTACTGGATAGTCTTAATTGATTTTCTGGACAGTAAAAAAATTGGACTGAAAATGCATTTATTCCTTTAAGACGTATAGTGCTACAGGAAATTCTACAAATCTTTTCGACTATTTGCAGCAACACTTTCATTTTGCAGGAACATAATGTCAGCTTCAGACTTCCACTGCCATTTTAAAGAAAGGAAACCATTTATCTTACCTTTTCAAATAAATTATTTATTTGTACCGTGTTTCGAACGAATAAACTACTTCCATTTCTACCATTGAAAACAAACTAATAGGAGTTAGCTCTGATGTAACTTTTTGTTAAAAAGTATTTAAATTGCCGACAAAAAAGTTTATTGAAGTGTAAAATTAGCATTTTTCCAGCATTAATTAGTGTTACCTTCCAGGAACTAATTAAACGTTACAGCGAAATAAACCTAAATGAGGCGAGATAAAATCGGTTTTTCAGGGCGAGCTAGGGCGGTGTGTATTCCATTTGGGCGCCAACAAATGGTCCTTATCCGTCAACTCTCGAGATACGGGCGTTGATGAGTGGTGACTGTCAAAGCATGTCATTTCGACTACCTTTGCCATCACTGAATTTTGAACTTTACCACTACAACTTACGGTATAACGGCCCCGTAGTGTTGCTCATGGAAAGGATTACAAGAGAGCAGAAAATAGAATTTGTTGAACGTGTTTCATAGCCCTAACTAATCTGCGGAGTGAGTTTATGGTTTTTGTCTGGTGTATGTGACCCAAATGTCTTCGACGTTAAATTTAATTATATGTTAAATTTGTTCCTTCCGTAACTTTTAAGCATCTGTTTTTAAGACCACAATTTAAACCATAAGGCGAAAGGGGATTAAAAATAATAAAACTACGCAAAAAATGAATAAGCATATTGCTTGGGCATTGAACTCGAAATCCTGTTTTCAAGCTTTCAGTACAGCTAACAACAACAATAATTTATTGAATAAAACAATTAATTGATTACAACTCAACTAATTACTTATGTATTGAAAATCACAAATTAAATCGATTAATTCACAGTCCCGATTGAATTAATTGTTAGCGATAAGTCAACAGAACAACCATTTACAAATTGAATACCGAATTCTGAAACTCTTTAAATCTTTCGAAAGTTAAATGTCTAATCAATCCCGAGAGAAAACCGGGTATTGGCAGGAAAGTTTGCCGAACGAAAAGTTTTGCGACGAGGCAGGCCCGGAAGGATCCATCATTGGTTGAGGCCAGGTAAGCTTTTAAAAGTGGAAAACTTTCAGGTCACTATAATATTGAGTTTCGATTTACTTTTAAAATATTCGTTGCTGCAAACTTACCATTCAAAAGCCCACAACTCCGAAACAACAAAATCCTTGCTGGTTATTAAAACTCAAACTTGTGAACTTTCAACACACAATTTGTCGCGCGGTCGCAGATAGAGGGGCGACCGGGAGCGTCTGCACGGTCCCTTCTCCCGTTGCTGACTGAAATTGGGATCTCGGAGTCTGCGTAATGGACGGTATCCGTACAGATTGCTGTATGGGATAAACGCTAATAAATTACATACAACATACACGCGTTACGCTACTCTTGATTAGTTTGAAGCTCGCATTAGCGAGCCATGCAACGAACACGCTGTGTGTAGTTTGTTCAACTGTCGAGGTTGTTTGTAAACCATAAGCTTATAAGCCAACCATTTCCTGTTACGATTTCGTGGTCTCAAGTCAAAGAGTAGATTGACTGTTTTGAAGCAGAAACACGTCGGTTGCAGATATTCTGTTACTATCAAATCAAAGAAATACAGTGCGGTTTGATGTTGTAAGTACCTAGTAGAAAAAAAATAGTAAGATCTCTTGACGAAAGAAACTTAACGTACTACATATATACTATTAAATCTTTTTCTAAAATAACTATTGAAAAGAGAATAATTTTTTCGACTTGCCGAATCCTCTAATTATTATAAATGTGAAAGTTTGGATCTTTGTTACTTAAACACAACGTGTTAAAAAACTGATTGATAAAATTTGGCATCTAATATAGGCCTAGATTGAAACAGAATACTTTTTATTCCGGTCAAAGGCTCCCTAGGGATTTTCCGAAAGTCCCCGCGGACGAAGTCGCTGGCAGAAACAAGTAAAACTAATAATTATCAAGACATTATTTGACAATCGTAAAAAGTCCAATAAAAATCCAGTGCTTCGGTTTTTGGAAACTTTAATAAGCACAATTAAATGGTTTTATAGCGAAGTGAGCTGAGTGGGTCGGTCTGAAAGAGGTCATGAAGTAAGTTCCTCTTCCACGCAGTAAACGTTTATAACCCTCATCTCTAAGCGCAGCCTTATTAAAACAGTTTCCTCGAAGTTGGCTTTTATCATTCTTTCTCATAGACAGGTGTAAAAGGTTGCTAGTGCATTTATTACTGGCATTAATAAGAAGTTTTTCATATGAAAAAGTAGGAATTCAAATACTTTTTTTTGTCAATCTTTGATGAAATCTCTACGATGTGGAATTTTTAGTATTTTGAATTATAATATTAGGCTAGACTCTACCTATAGTGATGTACAAGACAGACTAAAGTCCTCAGAGTCCTTTTGTCTAGAGCTCGGAGTCGTTTTACAGGGCTCGCCTCGTTTGTTTGAAGCTCGATGACTCGGGAGTCTTTTTCAGAGCTAGAGCCTTTTTCAGAGCTCGGCCGATTTTGAGCCATTGAGAGCTCGGTCGATCTCGAGGCTTTTTCACGGCTCGAGTCTTTTTCGGCGCACTAGTTGTGATGGGCTGCTGATGAATGAGGATAAATAAAGCTAAAGCACAATAGATTAGGCACCTACGGTGCTCTTTATAACACAAGACATTTATCTTTTTGAGTTCTAATTTTGGAGACTAGAGTCAGATTTTCAGGGCTCTGTGAGCTCGATAGGCTCGGCTTTAATATCTCCGTAAATAATAATATTTACAATATTATTATAGATATTTAAGTCATAAACATAAACTCTCAGCTTTTTATGAGGCTCGCGTTCATTTTAAGACTCGATCTTTTTTGAAGGCTCGAGCTCTTTTGATAGGTTCGAGCTCTTTTGAAGGCTTGAACTCTTTTGAAGCCTCGATGCGTGGCTCAAAGAGCTCGTTTCTCGGCTAGGCTCGGGATTACGAGCCTACCGAGCTCGCCGAGTCCTGCCAATCCGATTCGAGTCTTCAAAAGTAGAACTCGACGACACGAGCTTTGTACATCACTACTAGACTCACACGGACTGTCTCAAACATAGTCTAAGATACAAACCTCTACCGTAGGTATCACCAATTTAATTACAATATCGTCGATCTTGAATGGATACAGGAATACATAATTACGGGTTAGGATATTAATTGTTCTAACTAAAGTTAGTTCAATTAGCCAAAATTGAACTAACTACAGTTAGAACAATAAATATTGTTTTTGACTTGAATTGCCAATTTTATATTTTTGTTTAAGCGAATGACTGCTTAGCGTACCTGCCTGATAAACCAAAGGTCTTGGGTTCAAAACCTGGTAGAGCAAAAATTGTGTAAGATCATTATAAGATTTTTGATCTCGAGAAATAGATGTTTGTGTTCATCAGCCATTTTAAATATCTCTACAGTAGGCGCACATGCCTTAATTCCTTATGGGTGGATAAGGACGATGGGACGTGGACCTAATGCGGATTGGTGGGTGTTAACGATTGCAAATGCAGCTGGGAACAATGGCTTGCGTGCCTTTCGATACACGGAGGAGCTCGAGATAATAAATTTTTGGTCACCCATCCCATATCAAGGGTCGGCCTTGCGAAAGTTGCTTAATTGTCACAATTGGAAGGCGATGCGCTTACGCACTGCGCCATCGATATTCTCATGAGGATGATTGTGATCTTTATTACATAATATCCGTTACTTAGTTACTAAAGTACAAACTTTACTTAGTTTGGATCTACATTTATATTTAGAGTTGTCAAATTATTAATAAATAAATGCAAATAAGTAAAAAGGTCATGTTACGCAACACCAAATGTTTTCGTTGCTCCGATCCTAAAATAACTAGTGATACAATTATTGTAAAAAAAATATTATGATGACTAATTGTTTTTATTTTTTTTATGTTTTCGTTTTTATAAACTTGTTTATATCAAGGTTTTCACAAGAGCAATATGAAAAGCCAAAAACCATATTTTGCCACTTACATCTCTGTCAAAAGATATAACCTCGTTTCCATTTTATTACATATCGAGGAAAGCTTATATTAGTGATCCCATGGGATTTCGTCATCGTTAGTTAGGCCGTAGCCTGAGGGCCTACTCCAAAAACTGAATAACGATAATCGGAACGACGTTCGTACCTCTTTATAAAATTGTGAGCTTATAGGAGCAAGTCCAAAAAAGGTAAATACTCCATCGAAAGTGGCGCCCTTAGAGGTTTTTTATTAAATAAGTTGTTTTAAAAAAAAGATTTTAATAAAACTTTTCGTGCAATTTTTAGAGCTTATAGTTTAGTATTTTTAAAAGGTGTCAACTATATTCCCTCGTATTCATTCGTAGAATTAGATTGCCCATATGTCTAAAACGGCCACTTTTAGCAGTCTAGCAGTGACTACGAGGGAATGTAATGATACCGTCAAAAAATACTAGACTATTGGCCGAATACTCAAACGCTAATTAACTTTGAGGGGCTCTCAAACGTCGTCCTGTCACATTAAATGTCAAAGATATAACACAGACAGCATGCTGTTTGAGAGCCACTCAAAGTTAAGTAGCGTTTGAGTATTCGGCCATAAGGGCCCTAAAAATTTCACGAGAAGTTTTATCAAAAATGTGTATTAGAATTACAATATTTAAAAAAAAACACCGTGGCGCCACATCCGGTCAGAAAAGCGACTTCAACATAATCTAATATCGTTCGATCGCATGTTTTTCGTAGTTAGCACTCTGCTCCTTTCCACAAAGCCCCGAGCTACCCTAACGATTAGTATTCTTCCCTCGCCCGCAACACACATCAAAGAGCAAAATGCCACGCCACATTATCTCATAAAAAAATAACTCGAACAACCGCATAAAATGTCAGTCTTGTCTTACTTTTACCTCCCTAGAGATGTACATTACAACCCTAATTTCTAATTTACACCCCATTGTTTTAATTAGAAGCCCCGTTGATGGTTCTTATGAAAGAGAAATGACCTTTCGAATTTTAACGTTGGGGTTCATGTTTTTGTTCCATCTATTCTATTTTCATAATACTAAACGGGTTATTTGTGTTGCTCTTCGGAAGAGGCCAAACAAGTTTCGCTCAGTGCGTCATTTGCGGACTTACCCCTTCTTTTGGTGCGAGGGCGCAGTGTAAATTGTAAGGCAGTATCACCACAGAATAGATAATAAAACTAGTACAGAATTTGCACTCCGAAGCATCGTTTAAATAAATAGCGACTCTAGCTCCGACACAATAAAGTGCAATTCAGGTCGCACAGCGCTCCCTTCGCTCCAAAACATTCAATTAGTAGTTGGTCTTATCCTTTCTGATGTATGAAATGTGTCCTCTCAGAGGACGCCGAGCGCTTCATAATCACGCGCGGAGTGACGGAGTCCTGAGGCCGTATTACAAGCTCTTAAATCCTGCCAGGTTTATAAATTGCTGTAGTGACATCTCTTTCTCGTCGTAAAGCAAATAAAAGAGATAGATTGATAGCCAGTCAGAAAACTGCCTGGAAATAAGAGGTCATAATACGGCCCCTGGTATCACAAATAAGCCGCTTTTTCTTGCAAAAAAGATGGTGGAGGGAGGTTCTTTACGAAAATATAATCAGTATCCCTACCACGAACATCTGAGAAAAAAATGCGCGTAAAAGTACTCGATAGAGTAATTATCTATGAAAAATTTCATAAACGGTTTTCGGCGGCAGATGCGTGGCGCTCGCTGTAAAAAAAATCCATACAAAATCACTGTATGGAATGTTATTTTGCGCGTTATTTCTTTCGATAGCTGTTCGTGTTACGAGCACTGATATTTTTTTTCGGTATTATAACTAACGCGCGACCTGCTTAGTATAAATTTGTATAGAAAACGTGGGTCGCGGTCACGGGTCGTGGTCGCCAACATCGAAATGCTACCCTAACGGCTCGGCCACAGCCCGCCACGGCAAGCGGCGCGGCGCGGCATGCGAATTCGGTAATCACTGAGCGGTCGTGAACGTGACGACGAGCTGAGAGGCCGAGGCCGACATCAATATAGTGCGCAGTGAATATTGAATTCACCTGCCGCGCCGCCCACCGCGGTGGGCTGTGGCCGAACCGCAAAGTGTTTAGTTTCAATAATTACCTACTTACCGTTAGCTGCTTAGAGTGACTATAATGCTGGCATTGAATAATTTATTTGATAAACAATGCAATTAGAAAAACATATCGTGCCTGCCTAGCATGACCGATTTATGTCGCGTGATATAGCATTTTATCAACACTCAACTGTCAAATTCCTTTGTATTTTTGACAGTTAAACGTGATAAAACGCTATATAACGCAACATAAATCGGTCATGCTAGGCAGGGTGGAAAACAAAAGATTGCAGTTGTATAGTAACTCACAACTAACAGCATCAAAAGTCATGTAGCGCATTGACATACACTGACGTGCTGTTTCAGATTTGTATGTAGTTGAGCTACTGCCTTAGCTATGTTAACTGTGGCGAGGGTAAACACTCTCTGAACCCTGCTGTTTTAACGGGTTACATCGCGATGACTGCACGGTAATGAGTTGTCAAGTGTTTTTACTGGCCTTTAAAGAATAAAGGCCACCAAAAAGTTTTTAATGTATCTATGTTGTTAAAGTGCTGCTAAAATACAATAATGTTTAAGGAATTCACAATTAATCTGACATTGGACTTAAGAAATAAAATAATGTAAATTTAGAATTTAATTTAAGCGTTGTCCATAAATTTGAAGTGCCCAGTCATGAAAAATATTTTTAATAAGATTATTGCAGCTAAAAATTATATAATTACCGTCTTTTGGCAATTGCTTTTAGTATTATACTTTAGTATTGAAACTGGTACACGGTGATATCAAATAAAACAAAAAAAAACCCGCCATTTCCGTGTAGTAAAATTTGAGCCAGACGCTTTTAAGCTCGTGAAAAAATTAGGGCACTTATCTACGTTATGGTATGGAAACTACAACTTGGTGAAAAGAATGGCTGGAGTGAATATCTTTTTAAATTGTAAAATGGTGAATAATAATGATCAAGTGTTCTTAACTTTCATGTTCCAATCTTTGCTTACTTTACTATCGTTAAAGCTAGGGTTCCTAGGATGACGGTGCCGTCATATTACGGCCGTAATTTAGTGGCGTAGAACGTTGTCTATGTAAACAATACGGTGCGGTTTCCTAGAGTGCGATGCTGGACACCATAAAGTCAAATTGTCTTTTTACATCCGTAAAATTACGGCTGCTATGTGACGGCACCGCTTACTTAGGAAACCCTAGCTTTAGGTATTGGCTAGTTGTTAGTTATAATTTCGTTGTTTCTCATTACCATAATACAAATATTTTAACGGCATTCATATACGCCTAAAAATCTATTTTAACTATTGAAGCGTTAAAATAAGTTTTATCTTTCATCATCATCATCAGCCTATCATCGTCCACTGCTGAACATAGGCCTCTCTGAGTGCACGCCACTGAGCACAATCCAGTTTATGCCAGCCACCTTGCGAAGATCGTCGCTCCACCTTGTCTGAGGGCGTCCCATATTATGTTTGCCCATACGCGGTCTCCACTCAAGAACTCGTCTGCCCCAGCGGCTATGCATCGGTTCTAAGGCTAATATGGCCGGCCCACTGCCCCTTCAGCTTTCTAATCCGGTGGGCTAAGTCAATGACTTTAGTTCTCTTTCGGATCACCTCGTTTCGGACCCGATCTCTCAGAGAAACTCCGAGTATAGCCCTTTCCGTAGCTTCTTTTTATCATTGGTCAAAACACTTTATAAGCCTCCTATCTTTGCTTATTTTGATGAATAAGGCGGTAAGTGTATTCCACTTTAATTAAAGTTGTTTTTAGGGGAAAAAAACATAAAAGATTATTTATTTCTATCGCCCCGTAGTTATGTAAGATAAATTCGGTAGAAATGATTACCCCATCAGTAGATAATCAATAATAGTTATTTATGCAACTGTATTATAATGACGGGTATTTCCAAGTGTGATAATAGTATTACATGAGTGTTTTAATACCTAATTATGTACAGTTGCATACAAGACTTTATCTACACCTATTTATTTTATTTTATTTGGGAAACAAACAATATTTGAATAGGAACCTACATATGGATTAAAAACACCTATGATATTTATCTACACCCATGATATGTATCCTCTATAAAAGTTTTGACTTTGACTTTGTCTTTGACTTTCCTCCCCCTCCTCGTCATTATATCTTCCGCAAGAATGTTATAATGTTGTACTGAATTTCATAAAGCAACGCTTAGCGCGTGGGCGCGCGGCGCAGCAGGACCTCCTCTCGCTCGGGATATTGTAATGATGGCAATAATCTAACTGTTTCAGAACCCTTT
Source organism: Agriphila tristella (assembly GCA_928269145.1). Classification (NCBI taxonomy): domain Eukaryota; kingdom Metazoa; phylum Arthropoda; class Insecta; order Lepidoptera; family Crambidae; genus Agriphila; species Agriphila tristella. Next base: position 23,458,828 of record OV743440.1, on the reverse strand, counting down.
ACAAAGAATTTAAAGCATGGGTGTAAAAAAATAAATATTTATGTAGTCTTATTTTCAATGCAGTTTTAAAAATGTTCTGTTTTACATTATCTTTTTATAACGCTGTAAAGAATCTAGTAAAACTTTGAGCATACGAAAAGAGATACTCAAAAAGGTTTTTTGCATACCTAACCTTTATTGAAGTTTTCATCTGGTTCGACAGAAAGCTCTTGACCGAAATGTTCCACAAAGCAATTTAATACATTCCTGAAAGCAAATTGTTTGCACTTCGGTACCTTTGAAGCTCTCCAAAATATTACTTAAGTAAGTTGCAAGTTGTATAAGCTACCTCGTTCATACTACACTCCAATAATAGATTGGATGCTTAATTATTTTAGAAACTTTTGAACTTTGAATTTTAAACTAAGCATGAGAAGTAAAATGGCCGCTTATGGAATCCACAACTCTAATAACAGTTTTTTTTATAAGTTTTAACATTATTTTTTAATTTAATAACTTAATATCATTCAATATTGTATATTCAATAAACAAATCACGTCATCGGACTATATACTTTGCGTGATTATATGCCTTAGGCATAAGAATAAACAATAGGCGACATTTGCTAGTTTACTCGAATTCCGAATGAAACAAATTCGAGTTCACTCACATTCGTATAAATTATCCTCATTTCGTATTCGTCATTACATACCCGCATTCGGCTATGTCTGTGTAAAAAAAACACGTTGGTCGCTTATCCGAATTCGGGTTTTCCGATTTCGGAAAAACCCGAATTCGGGTTTTCCGAAACCGGGTAAACATCGAGCAACAAAGGGCTTCGTTTTTCAAGCCCGTCTTACTCTAAGCGGGTAAATGACTTAATGCTAATCTTGTCATTAAAACGTGTTAAAAAAATGGTCCAATTATTTTTAATTTGTTATCACTACCGACCATGCTTGACAATTTCTGTAATCAATTGGTTTTCGAGCAAGTGAATGAAAGCCCACTGTGCAGTATCGACAGAACGCGATGAAGGCATGGAGGATCTAGAAATGTGGACGCGGTCTGTCCCATATAGATGACACTAGCTTCTGCCCGCGACTTCGTCCGCGTGAATATTAGATGAAATCCTTTTAAGGAACCTTCAACCAGGATCCGGCCAGCCATTTTAACGCGATTAGGCGAGTCCCCATCAAGCGCGCTGCCTCGCGAGGCAAGACATTTGCCGCGTGTGGCGGGCCTCGCACAAGACTTCCAGTTCCCGTTCCCGCTCCCGCTCCCGTTCCCCGTTCCCGTTCCCGTCCCGTTTGCGTTCCCGTCCCGTACCCCTTCCGTTTCCGTTCTCGTTCCCATCCCGTTCCTATCTAGTTCCCATCCTGTTCTCGTTCCCGTTCCCGTCCCGTTATATTCCCGTTCCGTTCACGTTTCGTTCCCGTTCCCATTCCGTTCCCGTTCCCATTCCCGTTCCGTTCCCGCTGCGTTCCCGTCCCGTAAACGTCCCCTAACCGTCCCGTACGCCTTACGTTCCCGTTCTTGTTCCCGTTCCGTTTCCGTCCGGTTCTTGTTCCCGTTCCCGTTCCCATCCTGTTCTATTCTCGTTCCGTTCCCGTTTCATTCCAGTTTCGTTACCATTCCGTTACCGTTACGTTCCTGTTTCGTTCCCGTTTCGTTCCGTTTCCGTTCCGTTCCCGTTCCTGTACCCGTCTTTTCTAGTTCCCGTTACCGTCTCGTTCCCGTTCCGTTCCGTTCCGTTCCGTTCCGTTCCGTTCCGTTCCGTTCCGTTCCGTTCCGTTCCGTTCCGTTCCGTTCCGTTCCGTTTCCGTTCCGTTCCGTTCCGTTCCGTTCCGCTCCGCTCCGGTCCGGTCCGGTCCGGTCCGGTCCGGTCCGGTCCGGTCCGTTCCGTTCCGGTCCGGTCCGGTCCGGTCCGGTCCGGTCCGTTCCGTTCCGTTCCGTTCCGTTCCGTTCCGTTCCGTTCCGTTCCGTTCCGTTCCGTTCCGTTCCGTTCCGTTCCGTTCCGTTCCGTTCCGTTCCGTTCCGCTCCGCTCCGGTCCGGTCCGGTCCGGTCCGGTCCGTTCCGTTCCGTTCCGTTCCGGTCCGGTCCGGCCCGGTCCGGTCCGTTCCGTTCCGTTCCGTTCCGTTCCGTTCCGTTCCGTTCCGTTCCGTTCCGTTCCGTTCCGTTCCGTTCCGTTCCGTTCCGTTCCGTTCCGTTCCGCTCCGCTCCGCTCCGGTCCGGTCCGGTCCGGTCCGGTCCGGTCCGTTCCGTTCCGTTCCGGTCCGGTCCGGTCCGGTCCGGTCCGTTCCGTTCCGTTCCATTCCGTTCCGTTCCGTTCCGTTCCGTTCCGTTCCGTTCCGTTCCGTTCCGTTCCGTTCCGTTCCGTTCCGGTTCCCGTTCCCGTTCCCTGGATGTGCATGTCCAGGTCCAGGTCCATATGTGTCATGTCCACCGCGTTGGACTTCAAAATAAATCTCATTTTCGCAATCACCATCCCATAAAACCTCAAGAACGACATCCATATCGATTTTTATGTTACTCACCCCACTTACCCTCTAAGGGGTTGATTTTCAAAATCCCAAAATATATATTTAGACGTGCTCCTACGAATTTTAAAGTTGTAATTTCGATTTTGTATTCTTTTTCCATACAAAATTTGAACCCCATTTTTACCCCTTTAGGGGTTAAATCATGTCCACCGTGTTGGACTTCAAAATAAATGTCATTTTTGCAATCGTCATCCCAGAAAACCCCAATAACGACATCTATATCGATTTTTATGTTTACTTACCCCATTTACCCCCTAAGGGGTTGATTTTCAAAATAACAAAATATATATTTGCCTATTTATTTTAAGATGTGCTCCTACGAAGTTTAAAGTTGTAATGTCTATTTTATATTATTTTTCCATACAAAATTTGGACCCCATTTTCACCCCTTTAGGGGTTAAATCATGTCCACCGTGTTGGACTTCAAAATAAATGTCATTTTTGCAATCGTCATCCCAGAAAACCCCAATAACGACATCTATATCGATTTTTATGTTTACTCACCCCATTTACCCCCTAAGGGGTTGATTTTCAAAATAACAAAATAATTATTTGCCATTTATTTTTAGATGTGCTCCTACGAAGTTTAAAGTTGTAATGTCTATTTTATATTATTTTTCCATACAAATTTTGGACCCCATTTTCACCCTTTTAGGGGTTAAATCATGTCCACCGTGGTTGGACTTCAAAATAAATGTCATTTTTGCAATCGTCATCCCACAAAACCCCGATAACGACATCCATATCTATTTTTAGGTATTTTAAACCCTTTTCACCCCCATTTCATCCCCTTTGGAGTTGAAATCCTAACAAAAACAATATACGTTGCTTTAGATTTCTATCCATAAGCCTAAATTATAAATTTAGCGATTTTTACCTCGAAAATGAAGGATTTTCTTTAATACACAAGTTCATCCCCCTTTTGACCCCTTCGGGGGTAGAATTTTGAAAAACGCTGAGACCCGTATTTATTTATTTTCAATCGTCAGCCTAAACACAAAATTTGAAGATTCTAGCTTCAAAACTGAGGGACTTTCATACAAACTTTCATCCCTTATTTCATCCCCTTAGGGATGGAATTTTCAAAAATCCTTCCTTAGTGGATGCCTACACTGTATAAGGTATCTGTGTGCAAAATTTCAAGTCTCTAGGTCCAGCGGTTTGGGCTGTGCGTTGATAGATCAGTCAGTCAGTCATTCAGTTTACGATTTTATATATTAAGATAGGAAATTAAGTCAAGTGCCTTAAAACCTAGAGAGCTAAATCATACACTGATACATATTTATCAACCCGGAAAATATTAGAGGTAACTTGATAGAGCTTATGCAAAAGATTTCAAGAAAAAAACATATGTTTTTTTGTCAATCCTGAAATCGGTGCTAAGCCTATTAAAGTAGAAATGGAAAATTTGTATCAACTGATAACTTGCGTCCGAATATGCGGCGTTGCAATTTTGTACTCATTCATCGCCTTTTAACGAAATGTCCGTGAAAGTGGAGCGTTGGATATTTTGTGAGAAAGTTTCCAAATTACCTGTTGAGTTATTTTTAATTTTTTACTTACCCAAACTGCCCTGAAAATTTCCTGGCTGATAAAAAAGGAACCGTGTATAAATCCTTAACATCTTCCAATTGCAAGCCTGAATAAAGAAATACTTAGTTACTTTTCTTACGGCTCCTCCTCCGATATCTGTACAACTTATGTCCTCTATAAGTTGAGTTATCCCCTGGGAAATAAGGAAAAGCAGGAAATACGCTGGAGAACTCATGCAAAATATGTCTTCCAATTTTATTATTCATGCACTTTTGTGTTTTATGATGATTTAATTTTCACTTCCGTGTTATGGATTAGTATTTTGATTATTTAGCTAGCCAAAATTTGTAAGAGTCAACAATTGGTAATAAGACCATTGTGAGAGTAAAAGTCGGAAAACTATTGTGTAATTAGCATAATCTAAATACCTATATCACTTTTTTTTATTAAACAAATTCAAATGGTAATAAAGAAGACTTCTTTGTTTGGAATATGGATTTTCTTATACCTATATTTTACTCTAGTTTCTTACTTATTAAAATGGAAATCGAAGTTACTCATTCACGCAATCACATCATTTAACTGAAATTGCAAACTTAACCGGTCGTTAAGCAAACATTGGTTTAAAAACGAGGTCAATAAGCCGTTACAAGGGAAATAAGAGCGCGTTAAAACTTGGATGTGGGAATTTTCTTGCAACCGAGTTCAGTAATTGAGTGCGCCGGCCGGATGTTTGTTTAACTGGAGAACTTTTTATCGGCGATTGGCGCGATGGTGGCGCGATGGTGTCGCGCTAACTGCACTTCGTACGTATAAAAATTGCATAGTCGCTTAGCTGAGTAAATGGGGCTGAAGCTTAATGCGGCGTAAGGATTGCAAGTGAATGCTTTTTTCTTTGAGAAAAAATAGTGCTCATAAAGCCTTTTTATGTGTTTAATGATTTTTTAAGTTAGGTTGACGTGGTAAGCATAGCTCACCGTGCGATTCCACTGCATTGACATGTTAAATGTAAGCCAACTTGTCAATTACAAACATTTTGAGAAAGTTGTGGCTACTATATGTCAGACACAATTTTTTTAAAAATGTTTAAAGCGATATATAGCAATAAGAAAACAACGCGCGCAGGATCGAGACCGATTCGGGAGATTTGGCGCAAAAATCAGTAAATCAATCATCATAGTAAGTAAGTAACTATAGCAATTAAATTGATATGCTTCTAGACGATTCTGAATATTGATAATACAAATTGTTTAAAGCAATTTCGAAATAGGTATAGTGCGGATCACGAAAGATGACCACAAATGGCGCCCATCTCCGCGTCATAGCTCATGAAGCAAAGGCTTTAGACAAAATAACATTTCACATTCATATGGTTATATCGATACTATTTAAATATATGAAATATTATTTTGTCTAAAGTCTTTTCTTCATCAGTAATGACGCGAAGATACTCGCCATTTGTGGTCATCTTTCGTGATTCGAACTGTAGCTAATGTTGTTTCTAAGTAATTTCAATTTTAAGTTAATTTTTTAAGAGGTATTTTCGAAATGAAAATGTATCGAGTCAAAATCACTAAATCATGTTTCTGGTTCTATACAATGCTGGAGAAAGATATACAGAAATAAGAATAATTTTAATTTCAGATCTCTAGGATTTTTCCGCGATCTATGGCATTACATCAAAAAGTGTAAATTTTTTAGACGTATCGCTAATTAATACGTATCGTATAATTAATTAACTAGTGGAAACGCATGGTATGGCATGTACGCATGGCATAAATATTTTACTAGAGTTGTAGGTCCAATGTTTGGTTGACAAAATTGTTGCTAAAAACCATAAAAAGTTCAAAATTGCTTCTATTGGCACCGTGCACGCTTTTAGCGCATTATATGTAATGGCGGCATTGTGACAAAATATTAAAAAATACTATACATATTGTGTTATAATGTAAATTTCCAAATTACTGTGATTTGGGTAGACAAAGAGTTGTGAAATCATTTTTGGTCATTTAAATTAAATATGGCAAGTAAGATCTATTCAAAAAGAGTGCTTTATTTTGGTTAAATCAGGGTTTGTTTACTTCTTTTTTAGTTGTAAATTGTGTAAAACAAGAGGATAAAGCTACTTTAATAATTTTATTAAGTGATAATAATTGTTCCTGTATCGCTAGTTATAAATTAAATATCGTTTTCAAACAGATTACAGAGCCTACATTATTTCTACTTTTTGCCACCATGAGCGCTGCGATCGATTATTATACCTTTGCACCCAGCGAATATTTCGCACTGCCACCGTTAAAATACATACTTAGATAAAATTGCTAGCTCCTACAAATTCCAATAACACGATCCAAACTTAGTGGGAACTAAACAAATTAATCAAGTCCGTCAACTCGCTGCTGTTAACGTTTTATCCTTGTCTTAATTAATTGGAGTCTGTTTCGTTGCTTAATCAATTCTGTAATAAATAAACGAACATAGATGGTGCTACTAACCCTTCCCGCGCCGCGCCGCACGCTCCCAAAATTATTTACCTTTTATTTCGCTCACTAAATGAGTAGGTTTATTGGATTAAGTCCAGAAAGCTTTGCCCTTAATTGGGGCTTTCCAACAAATAACTTTTGTGTTTTCTCAAACTTGGACAGCTCAAAATAATGCTGTTAATTAAATGTGCGCGGAAAATTAAATAGATTTTTGCTATTAAGTACTTCTGGTGTTTCTGGTTAATATTAAAGTATACATTAAACAGGGTTATTTGTAAAACATCAACAACCTCGCAGGACTATTAACATAATGAACAATAACGTTTGGTCTACGGCTTTTCCGAAAAAGGAAAAAAAAATATTTTTTCCATACTCCAGACATCTGATCGAGTTTTGTGTAAAAATACTTTTTTTTGTCTTTTTTAGAAAATTTGTAGAACAAACGTTGTTGTTTATGATGTTAGTAATGTACTCCAGCGAGGTTTTCGGTGTTTTACAAATAAGTGTATAAAAAAACTGTGAAAATGTTAAACGTTTACTCTATTACCAAATACCGTTAGAAAAAAAAACAAGTATTAGTAATGTTTCTGAATAAAATTAAGTTAAAATATGCAATGACATTTTTGTACTTAATAATACTAATACTCAATACTATAAGAATGTACCTCCATCTTTCGCAGGTTAAGATTCAAAGCTAACTTATACTATCCTATTCAAAGTGCGTTCGTTAAACTAGGGCCAAAGTTAACATGGCGTTAGACTGCGGACTAACGCCATTTTAGCGCAAATCGTATTCAGAGTGACAGTTTAACGTTTAGTCCCACCGTTTAAAGTCAAAGTCAAAGTCAAAGTCAAATAAGCTTTATTCAAATAAACTTAATTATTAAGTACTTTTGAATCGTCTATATTTTCCTACCACCCGTTCCAGACTTTTTTAGCTGACAAGAAGAACGGGCGCAAGAAACTTATCAGCTGTTACAGCCATAAGTAACGATATTTACAAACTTTAATATATCGTTACCAGAAAATTACAACAGGGTGACAGGATTATTGGCAACAACATAGACTTATTATATTACTTCAACAAAGTACTTATTAGCAAGTTATGTGTTACATCATTTCCACGCATTTAGATCTTTAAGATAATCATCTACTTTATAATAACCTTTACCCATGAGCGTTTTTTTAACATGGTTTTTAAATTCATGCAAAGGAAGATCAATCACTTGTTGTGGAACTTTATTAATAAAGGCTATGCCTTTCCCCATAAATGAACCTCTAGTTTTTGCAAGCCTAAATCTTGGAACGGCAAGTTTATCTTTATTTCTTGTATTGAACTGGTGAATATTGCTGTTCTTAGCAAATGAATCATAGTGTTTCCTTACATAAACTAAATTATCATAAATATATTGGCCTGCCAAAGTTAAAATATTTATTTCTTTGAACATTTCTCTCAAAGTATCTCTCCGCCGTAGATTGTATATGGCGCGAACAGCTCTTTTTTGGAGTACAAAAATATTTTCAATACTGGCAGCTGAGCCCCACAATAGCAGTCCATACGACATTACGCTATGAAAATAACTAAAGTATACTAACCTTGCCGTTTCAATATCAGTTAAAAGCCTTATTTTCTTAACAGCGAATGCCGCTGAACTAAGTCTACTTGACAAGGCTTCAGGACTTCGGCTTTAAGGATTAAAAGGTGCATTGTGATTGGTTTACAAGCATTAAACCAGGTTTTGTTAGAACAGTCTTGCACCCCAGTTTTGTGAAACATCTCTGAATAAGACAGATCAGGTTTAGCATAGTGATTGCAAAGTTTTAATCAACAGTAAAGACAATTGAAGTTGTTGAAAGAATTGTTTGTTTCCTTCCAGTAATAAAGAGTGACACGATACTCTTGTGACCTACAATAGGATAATTACAGAGGGAAAATTGAGGTCCAGAGGTCTACTCAATGATACTGAATGCGAGACCCACGATATATTTAAATAGAATTATGTCAATTGTTTTTATTTTTTGTGTTTTAATTTGATTCGGTCTGATAAAAGAGAACTGGGTTGTACTTTTTTATATTTTTCATTATATCTCTGCTTGGACGAATCACGTCCAAGTATCTCTGTTAAACCCCGAACTTAATGTAGGTAAATCCTAAGATTTTCCGGTAAAACCTAAGATTTACCAACTCTCAATGGTAAAGTTCGAACTCTTCTGTGATCATCGTTCACTTCGAACTTTTACCACCTTTTACTCGGTAAATCTTAGGTTTTACCTCAGAGACGCGGTTAATTATGAAAAATTATTATTTTGAAGGTGTTTTAAAATTATATTTTATTTATTACTATTAAATTTAGTAAATCATAATAATTAGCAGAGAATTTGACTGACGGAATAATTTTAATTAATTGTTATTTGTTGTTATTTGTTGTTGACTTAGAAATACTCCTAAGACAAATAAAAATAATAATTATAGTGAAGAATAAATAAAAATTATTTTGAAAAATAGTCAATGATTTTATCGATAGGTAATTTGAAATAAATAACTAAGTTACAATAGCTCATTCACTGTTTTATTTAAAAATCTAACATTTACCAACCGTCATTGGTAAAACCTATCATGTGCCAAACTCTAATGGTAAAAGGCCAAAAAATTTTCGCCCTTTTATAAAATCCTTACATTTTAAACTTTTAGATTTTTGCATTCACAATGCTATTTTTATATTAAGATGAAAAAATAATGAAAAATATTAGAAAAAATCGGCTCACCCGTAGCAACTTAGACGCCGTCTACATTTACATTTACCAACTCGAGTTGGTAACTTCTAAGATTTTCCAATAAAACCTAAGATTTACCAATATACGGATTTTTTTAGTAATATATCCATAATACAATCTGTTTAGTTGTGAAAGTCAAAGCTATTCTATTCAATTATTTATTTTAAATCATGATTATAAATTGTTATCATCATTATGAACCTAATTCAATGGATCTAATTTGAAATTTGTTTCGAATGCTGTGCGGGTAGTACTTGTACTTAAGTGGTACTACTTTTAACCTGTACTAATTTGATAGTACTTGTACCTACTAAAGTGATACAATGCTAATGCTAATGTTCAAAGGATGAGAACGCAAACACAGAATGTTAAACCCAGTGATCGTTTTTGTCTGACCAAATCCCAAAAGATAAAAAAAAAAAACAAAACAAAAGGAAAAAGTTAGTGACACAACTATCAGCAAATAAAAATGTTTGAAAATAATACTTGATGTCCTATTCAGACCTCAAAAGGATTAAAATAAGCCGCCATTGAAAATTGTGAACCATTAACGCTAAGCTTATTAAATGTTGGCTCCTGAAATGCTGTATTGGCGCCGCGCGCCGCCATTTTTCGTTTTTTCATCAAGCGAACACGAAATCGGCTTTGGGCACTCACTTCACTATTTCGGATATCTGTCTTTCTTTCCTGTCCCCACAATAATGTACCGTATTTGGAGCAAATGATTAAATTGCTCGTGAAGCTTTTAGAAGCAAACTCAATAAAATTCATTTCGTACGTAGTAAGTAGTTTCGTTCGCAGTAAAAGCTTTTCGTGTGCTTCACGAATGCCAAATACGAGGACCGTCCAATTAAATGACTAATCTTATTATATGTATTCAGCTGCGCTGTACAAATCACTTTATTAAGGAATAAAGTGGGCTCCTCGGGTATTTTTGTGTCTAACATCATCTACGCATTCTTCAGCTTCATTTTGAGGATCTCGATGGCGAGCCATCGAGCCAACAGCTCAACATGCTTTCCGAGCACAGAGAAGCTCAAAATAGTGAAATTTTGGTCACCCATCCCCTGACTGACCCTTGCAAAAGTTGCTTAACCTCCTCAATCGCTGAACCAGACGTTAAAGCTAGGGTTTTTTAGGATGACGGTGCTGTCATTTACGGCCGTAATTTAGCGGCGTAGAACGTTTCTATGTAACGCCGTATTATTTACATAGACAACGTTCTACACCGCTAAATTACGGCCGTAATATGACGCCACCGTTATCCTAGGAAACCCTAGCTTTAATGGTTCAGCGTTTGCGGAGGTTAAGCATCTTTCGCAAGGGTCAGTCATGGAATGGGTGACCATAATTTTACTATCTCGAGCTTCTCCGTGCTCGGAAGGCATGTTGAGCCGTTGGTCCTGCCCGGGTGCATTTGCAGTTGTTAACACCCACCAATCCGCATTGGGCCCGCGTGGTGGGTTATGACCCATCCTCCTTATCCACCCTTATGGGAAGGCCTGTGGCCCTGCAGTGGGGACATAAAAAAAAATGCTGATTATTAGGAGCTTCATTGGTGGGTCGTAGACAGTCGTAATGAAATGATGGGTTTGTGTTATCAAATGTCAACCAATTTGTTTGAAGAATAAACTATGTCGGGATTTACACCATGCACCTGTTTATTTTTAAGACTTCGATATTTCCCCGGTAAATCGTCAATAACCATGGAAATTTAAAACAATATAATTTGTTTGAAGTTTGAGTTTGCTAATAGTAATTGATGTTGTACTAACAATAATACATTGCTTGCTTTATATTGTATGAAATCACAATCAAGAGCTGATATTTTCAACGCTACAATGTCTTAAGTAATTTGAAATGCCTTTATGTGACAGGCTATTTCCCTGTAAACATCTGCATTAAAAAGTAAATAAAAAACTAAAGCCAGATTAAATTAACTGAAATTGCATAATCGTAAAGCAATAAAAAATTACTTGCAGCAAAATGTCGCAGGTGTTAATAAAAGCGGTGTGTTTTTCTTAAAATTTCACTTTTGGCTCACAGTCAGTCCGGGATGATGTTGCATTATGCATTTTACTAACGAACGCCTACCGCGGTCCACGTGTGGAAAATTTGAACGGAAAATTTTAAGCATTCTGAAAATCTCAGTTGCCTCGGTGTAAGATGGCAAAAAGATATTCAAAGGCTGTGAGAAATGGCTATTCGTCGCTAAATTATGAGCTCTCCTTGCAGACATTGCGAAATGACAGTGCTAAATCTACCCTAAGTGTTAAATTTAAAAACACCATTCTGTATTCAAGTCGTTTCATTTAAAAATTTCAATTGAAAAATTTTAGCTGGGATAGAAATTTTATATGCTGTTTTTTTGTGTATAAAGAACAGAAATAATTTTATAATTTTCTTAAGTTAGAACTTAAGTTTTAACCAATTACTTAAGTTAGTTTATTAAGAAGAGAAAAAAATAAATGAAAAATGGGTAATAAACTTGACATATGCTTGACAGTTGGATACGGTTTGTTATTTAATTTACGTTATAAGAATAAAGATTGCTTTAACATAAAATTAAATATTTATTAAAACTGTTTCAATTCTCGTAGATACCTACCTACCCACACTGATCTTCATTAAACAAGTACTTGTCAGTCAAGTCAGTGTACCTACCTCTCAAAGTAATAGTTATTCTATAATCGAAGTTATTCTCCCATAATCCCTTAAAATAACTGGTCACTCTACTGGTTCCCACTAAAGTAAAATTTAATTAAGTAAGTAAATAATTTTATTAATTTTTATTAATTAAATTTTTAACTGGTTGGTTTCATGGTTTGGCGCCAAAATGTGATAATGCAGTTGGTGTGATACTTGATGATTTGGTTCATTGCCAGTGAAAAGATTGAATATTGGTAGACTAAATATTAACTATAGCAATGGATGGTATTCTTATTACATGAAAAAACTGCGTGATCATTCTTCTAAATTTACACATGTCTCGAAACACATCAAACTCATTCACCATATTCGAGCGCTAATCGAAAAGCAAACATTCGAAAGAAAAACTCCTCGTCAATGGAAAATCCATGAGTAATACGTTTCATCAAGCAGAACATTAAAATAAATGCGCTTGTGTATAGCATTCTATTCGCACTCTTGAATTATTCATGTACACAATCTATAAAGCAGACAGCGGAGAGCATTTTACAAAACAAACAAATTTTATTGATCTCTCAGGCGTTGTTTGTGCCTCCCCAATAAAATATTTACATTTACTCTGCAACACCTGGCCTGCCTAGATATCGCCCACCGCAAGTATTAGAATAATGAAACGTTCTGAAGGCTATTGAATAAAACATTATTTTTAAAATGGTACGGGCTACTGTATCGCTTTCCGCAACTCGAAGGGTCTAAGGAATCTTATCTCTCCGTTTGATGTAGGTAAGGTCCGATATCAATTAAGAATATTAACTTATCAGATGGTGGTCTAAATCGTTTGGATCGTTGCAATAGCGAAAACAATTGTGACGTGAGTAGAGTAATTGCAACAATTACTGGGATGCTGATAGCATCTGTGACCCGCATAGCTGTCATTCAATTGACTATGTGAGTGAACCGTACACAACAGAGTCAGCAGCAAAAGTTACTTGTCAAACACAAGTCACGAAAAATATCAATGAAACAAATGTAATGTAGGTCGGGTTATCATTCGTCAGTTTCCTTAATTCGTCGCTTACTTTTTCGTCAGTTTCGCGAAATTCGTCAATTGGTCAGTTTACTTTTTGGTCAGTTTCGTAAAAGCATGAGAAGTTACCAATTTATTTTATGTGGCTTCGTCATGTAAGGAATTTGGCGCAAATCGTGTTGATTCGAAACGATTGAAAGCGATGTGACATAGCAAGCTATCGTTTTTAACTGTCAAAACACAGGATTTTTACAGTTGAGTATCGATAAATCGATATATTATTATCATATGCTGACTTTCAGTGGTCATGCTACAGGGCAGTTTAATTTAAAAGCATTGCAATCTCCATTAAAAGTATTGGGTCAAATTTAGAAGTTGGAACACGTAAACTAACTGGAAAAGGAAAAACTCCGTTGCACCAAACCAAAACATTGTTCCCGTTGCTAATTCGCAGCTAACTGGGTATGGAAAGTCCGTCCAGCTTTACGTGCGAGTTTTAACAACAATTACAGTTTTTGGTGACTTTTTCACAGCTGTCGCCCAAATAAAATTTAGTTCACATACTTTTGATAGATCGGTCGGGGAAGGGCTTTGGAAATAAATGACGAGTGAAGGTATCAAGTGCAAAATCGAGCATAATCACTGACGTCCATATACAAGTACGCTGGACAGCAATTTTTTGTGCCGATTTGAAAATCGCCATATTGGCGCTGAGAGCACTAGATTCTACTCTAGCAGTAGTGAGTGTACTTGGAGCTAATTAATTCCAAGTACACTCACTAGTACCATAGTATAGAATCTACTGCTCTCAGCGCCAATATGGCGATTTTCAAATCGGAACAAACGATTGGTGACGTTCGCCTGTCCAGCGTACTTGTATAATGGACGTCAGTGAGCATAATGGTATAATCCGCGCGCGATGAGAATGGTATAATACCTTTTAGGACTGAAACGCGCACGGTACCGCTAACGCGTGAGCGCGGCGCTGTAGACTACCTACTGCTTTACAGTCATTTTCAATTCACTTTGACAAGGTCCCTTACCATTCTCATCGCGCGCGGATTATAGGCTTGCCGTGCTCGGATAAAATTCGCTCGCTTAGCTCACGCATAAGATTTAGAAGAAGCTAGAAGAAGCTAAAGCTTTTGAGTATATCCATGTAAGTGCAGAGAACTGCTTCAAAAGATTGTACAGTGAGATTAGCTCATAGACATAACTTTTCCAAGCGCGGTAAAAGCTTAAAGATGTAAAAAAGTAAAATGCATATTGAGTCAAAATCACTACGCGAGAGGCAACGTAAATCTGATGCGAGGATTACGAATTTGAAATGACGTCAGAGAAATTTGCACCTTATTACACGCTCGAGAAAAAGTAAAGGCACGTAAAGGGCATGCCAAGTTCTATTTCCATTAGGTCCCGCTCGAGAAAAAGTAAAGGCACGTAAAGGGCATGCCAAGCTCTATATCCATTAGGTCCCGCTCGAGAAAAAGTAAAGGCAGGTAAAGGGCATGCCAAGCTCTATTTCCATTAGGTCCCATTTACACGATGAAATATTTTTTTATCGACATTAGTTGCATTATTTTATACCTACTTCAAGAACCTAAATAATATTGTGTAACAAATACATCTATAGGTACTTTCAGCATAAAGAAAAGGTGTTAGAACTGTTGACGTTATAATTTTTCCTAGTTGTTTACTTATTTCAATACGATGTTAAGGTTCAAATTACTCTGAAAAGAAAATCTGCCCTAGACTTAAGAAACCCCATAACGGAATTCATATTTACAACTGTAAATGCAAGCGTTTTCTGATAAATTATTTTTCTCACATTTTCTTGTTGTAGCTATCGTAATTTAAATTCACTCTGTCAGCTTCCTTTCCGTTCTCATTTCTCGACAGTAAAGCAAGCAATGTAATGGTGAATCTATAATTAAAACACAATATGTCCATAAACTACGGTAATTTCTCACAATCAATAGTAGTCTGGTGAAGCACGTTTGTGTGTAAACAAACATCATATCTCAGCAAGGAACTGGCAACGTGTAAATGGAGCTTAAGCTTATAAATATTTATGCTATGTCTGTGCGTTATATCTTACATATTTATAGATACCTATCTCTCATCGCCTGCCGATATTTCATTTAACAGTGACTTGTGAATTATAAATGCTACCTTGGAAACCGAAGTTTTAAACGTGTACGCGGTGCTTAATTTCTTCTTAAGGGCCGTAAAAACTTCCGCTGCCATTAATGCTTTTAAACTCTTGTTATGTCTTCAAGATGTT
The DNA here is from genome assembly GCA_928269145.1 of Agriphila tristella. Classification (NCBI taxonomy): domain Eukaryota; kingdom Metazoa; phylum Arthropoda; class Insecta; order Lepidoptera; family Crambidae; genus Agriphila; species Agriphila tristella. The sequence continues at coordinate 23,443,557 of OV743440.1, read as the reverse complement.
TAAAAACAGTTTGGATGAAACCTTTATTAATTGACAATTTTCGTAGAGGGAAGTTTTCTATAATGTACCTATTACATAGTTACTTATTTTTGGATATTACAAAAATTAACAGAATAACCACAGAATTATTGTTTTAATCTCCTGATAATGAATTAAGAAGAAAGATTGCTCAGATGAAGAAGTAGATAGTGGCAAAAACCGATAAGTAGCTGGGGTTATCTAAAATGATAACTGCGCACCGGACCTCGGTCGCTCCGCGTGTAGACTGGAAACCCAATACAAGTTGCCACCAATACAAGGTCCAATACAAGGTATCCACTGACGGAAGGCCCGTGTCCAGCGTGCGGGCATACCATTATAATATTATATCGTGGTAATCATAAAGTAGATTAATAAACAAATACAGTCGTCGGCGTCGTTACTTTTAGTATGCACTGTGAGTCAGCTAATTATATAAACACATACCACGATGCGACATCTTTCCAAACCAGTTGATAAAGAGAGAACAATGAATATGACAGGTGTCGTATTCCATTCCGAAATCACCGCGTATATTTCGTGCGTTATAAAGGTGTCAATAAAATTCGCCTTCGAGTATCGAGGAGCAATAAATTCGTTTTCAGCTACGTAGAACTAAGAGGCCAGATTATTTCGCACCATTTACCCTATTCAGCCACCGTCTTCATAATACTGCTGCTATGAAAGGGATTTTTGCCGACAAGATTGAAGTTTTTTGACTACACCCTTTCGTTCGGAGAAATTCCAAGAATTTCTTATAAGTCGGAGTACGGAGCTATCATTATTTTTCAATACTTGATGATTTTAATGGAGTTAAAATAATTTCTCAAATGACGCAGTTTGTACATTATTAAAATGTGCTTAGAAGAGTAAATTTTGGTTTGTGGTAGGGCTTACTTCAAGTCCGCCTGGCTAACCACCATCTTCTGACGCCATAACTACAATTTAAAAATTGTTTTGTTCCGGCAGTTAGAGGTAAGATAGCTAGTTCCTCAGTGATGAGAATTCCGGGTGTAGTGCGCTTCCAACTCCTGGTAGCGATATTTTTTTAAATAATTATATCTTATTTTAATATCATTCATATCGAAAGAGACCATGTACAATTAATAAATCTAAACCATTGTAAACTTGATTACGTAAATACATTAATTTAATGGTAACCCATTATCTAATTAGGACTTAATTAGGATAAGACTTGAGTATAAGTCCATATACGTAAAAAAACCGGCTAAGTCCGAGTCGCACTCGCACACGAAGGGTTCCGTACCAAAAATCGAAAATAAAAACACGTTTGTTGTATGGGAGCCACATTCAAATATTTATTTTATTCTGTTTTTTAGTGTTTGTTGTTATATCGGCAACAGAAATACATCATCTGTGAAAATTCCAACTGTCTAGCTATCACGGTTCATGAGATATAACCTGGTGACAGACAGACAGACGGACAGCAAAGTCTTAGTAATAGGGTCCCGTTTTTACCCTTTATGTACAGAACCCTAAAAATTGACAATTTACTAATACCCTCGTCTTACATCCTTGCGACCAGCGGGTACCTATAGTATAGGTACTACAACGGCCAGATCTCGATCATTCTTTCCGCTTGGTGACGTTATTACCTCAGTAATAAAGTCCAAAATTAAGTAAATGAGGATCACTAACGATTTTTGTTTAGTGGTTTATCAGAAAGCCTATGCCACCACATGATTAAATGTAAAGAAATACGATATCTTTTAAACCTGAGAAGCTATACGAGCTAAAACGTGCTAAAACACTGATATTTTGGGGGGTCCTTATGACGTCATCAAGACGTACGCGAACCTTATGTTGTACGTGATAAAGCACATATTGCATTGAGCTTGGCATTATTTTCAAAACCCTTATTACTCAACCATTTCTAAACGGATTTTCAAAAAATCTTTCACTAAGTTTCATAGCTATGAATATGCTTTTATATTATACCAATAAAACTGTAGGATTCAAACCTATTACTGAATACTGATCCTCATTGAACGTCTAATATCGTCCGACTATCACACTTCTTTTTCGTAGTAACCGTCAGTTTACAAAGCAGTAGGGAAAGCTCGTCGAATATTGGTTTTAACCCGATGCACATTTTCCGGGTTGATTGGGCCGTGAACAGTGCGCATATCGAGCAGATTCGGCGGCATCATTATGCGCTCGCCCAATCGCATACACGCTTTATTGGAAAACCAGCGTGAAAAAGAATAATAACTAAAGCACTTTTTGCTGAATTTATGAGTTCCACTCCTTATTATTGTTTCAGGTTTTTTAGGTTTCCGTACTCAAAGGGCAAAAACGGGACCCTATTAGTAAGACTCCACTGTCCGTCTTTATGTCTATCTATCACCAGGCCACACAAGAACTGTGATAGATAGCCAGTTGAAATTTTCACAGATGATGTATTTCTGTTGCCGGTATAACAACAAATACTAAAAACAGAATAAAATAAATAATTAAGTGGGGCTCCCATACAACAAATGTGTTTTTTTACGTATTTTTGTACGGAACCCTTCGTGCGCGAGTCCGAATCGCACTTGGCCGGTTTTTAAATCGTATTTTTTTTATCATAGTTCTATTTGATTTTACTAATCGATCAATTCAATGCAATTATCATACTAGAACCTATAGACAAACTAAACCTATAGGTATAAACCACTTGTGTTTAATTAGAACCAAACAAACACAGAGACAGAGCAATCTGTAGCCTGTTCTGGGAATTAAACAAGACAAAGCAAGGATTTAGCTATCGTCTTATTCCTTAATCACACATGTAAGCGCTTGCATCCCGAATTGTGTACGAACTTAGCGTGCAGACTATAACATAAATAAAAGCGTGTCGAATCAAATGTTTGGTGCGCTGTTTCAATTATGCTTGTGTGAAAGATTTGGCTAAGTGCAGTTATCAACGAGTTTAGTTAGATGCAAACAGTATTTCGTCGTGGTAATATTGTGTTTGGCAATTTTATTTATGTCGCTGCAACATTCGTGTCGTAACGACTACGACTACATTATACAGCGTCAAGATTGAATTTCAGAGGGATAGTCCGTCCAACAATAGAATAAAACCACAGAAAATAAGCCAAAAAATTTTCAAGAAGCTACAGAATACATCTTTTTCAAACAAGTTCAATACCAAACTTGGATCTTTGTCAAGTCTTATAGCTCGTCTAAGCCACAACTGTAGATATAAAATTGGTACTCCTTCAGCTATTCTAGTGTGTTGAAAAAAAAACAAAGTTATAATGAAGAGTACATTTATTTTAGTTACTACTTTTTTTGGGGGGCTTTATCTGTAAGAGAGATAGCAATGAGAAAACGACGCGCATGGGAGCGAGGCCGATTTGGCAGATTGGGCGTAATATATCACAAAATCAATTTGTAGTAAATAACAATAGTAATAAAAGATAAATATTTATACACGATTCTGAATATTGATAATACAAATTACTGAGTTACTTAGTCCTAAATCAATTTCGACTTGAAAACCCGAATTTTGTTTCTAAATCATCTCACACTTATGAATTTTTAAAAGGTAAGTATGTTGATATTAAAATGTGTCGAACCAAAATCACTGAATTGTGTTTCTGATTCAATTCATGTCTGGATAAAGATATAAAGAAATATATATCTTAAATTCAGAATCAGTAGTATTTTCCAGGCCTTCTGGAATCACATAAAAAAGTGTAAATTTTTTCAAAAGCTCGCCAACCCGAATTCATAAGCAACGGCTTTATTTTTTGTTGTACAAGTTGCTACGAAACGTTTGCTATTTTTAATAAAAAAAAATATTAAAATCATTTTATTTCCACCAGGTTTATATTAAAAGAAGAAAATTTTAAGTACTTTTCTATTTTACTAAATTCTAAGCGAAAAAATTAAATAACGCAATAACGTTTTAATCTCACAAATTGTCAAATAGTGATTCAGATTTAATTTATCGCTAAAAGACAGCAATAAAACGATTGTTCTGATATTAAAGTTTGAAGCTTGTAAGTTTGAAATTCATCTATTGAATACTTTAAGTTAGTGTGATAGCAAATTAAATAGTTTTGTGTGAAATATAATTCTGAAATTGTTGAAATTAGAATCCGCCAAATCTCATAGAAAAAACCAGGTCCGACGCAAAAGAATTGTATCTCAGATTACAGGTTAATAATGGTAGAAAAATGTAAGAGAATGGTATTTCTGAATTTGGTTGTTGAGAAGTTTCAGTTTCATAGGCGCTAATGTAAAAATTACACTTTTTAAGAAAAAAAAATCATGCTTGTGTCATCATCATCATCATATCAGCCGCACGACAGCCACTGCTGGCTAAATGCCTCCCCTAAGGATCTCCACGACGATCGGTCCTGCGCTGCCCGCATCCAGTGGCTTGGCTTCCCGCAACCTTCACCAGCGGGTCTCTCGCCTTACTCTATCGCTTTGACTCTGGCTTTGCTTTATGACGTCAGTGCACTGTCCGTCCTTGTCATCATGTTATGATATGACAAGGACGGATATAGCATTGCTATCGCTCTGGCTAAAGCTTTGAGTTGGGTGGCAGGGCCACAGATCGTCGGTTCACCTTGTAGGGGGCCTACCCCCACGGAGCGTCGTCCGGTGCATGCTTGTGTACTAAACTAATATTAACAACATAATTTTATGTCTGTACCTGTACTATTTTTAGTACATTTATATATTATTTTCGATTATATCTCATTTGTAGAAAAAATAAGACGTTCATTAGCAGTCGATAGGCGATAGGCGCCCGGGTATACAATTCGTAACCTTTGTTGCCTAAATTATAACGTAATGTATAATTACATACGTATTTATGAGTGCTCATATTTTTTTCCGACAAGCGATTTCATTCTTGTGCCCGCTCCAGTTCACGTTGGGAACACAATACACTTGAAGTTGTTGACCATTATGTTTACCTAGGACAGGCAGTCCAGTTGGGTAGGTCCAACTTTGAGAAAGAGATCTCTCGTCGAATCCAACTCAGATGGGCAGCATTCGGGAAGCTCCGAAAAATCTTCGTGTCCGATCTACCTCAGTGTCTCAAGACGAAAGTCCAGTGTGTGTTGCCAGTGATGACTTACGGCAGTGAAACGTGGTCGCCAACTATGGGTCTCATAAGGAGGCTCAAGGTCACCCAGCGTGCAATGGAGAGAGCCATGCTCGGTGTTTCCCTGCGTGATCGAATCAGAAATGAGGATATCCGCAGGCGAACTAAAGTAACCGACATCGCTCGAAGGATTGCTCAGCTAAAGTGGCAGTGGGCTGGACATATAGCGAGAAGAACCGATGGCCATTTGGGGCGGAAAGGTTCTTGAATGGCGACCGCGCAGCGGTCGGCGCTCCGTGGGTAGGCCCCCGACAAGGTGGGACCGACGATCTGGTGAAGGTTGCCGGACGCCACTGGATGTGGGAAGCGCAGGACCGATCGTCGTGGAAATCCTTGGGGGAGGCCTATACCCAGCAGTGGGTGTCGTGCGGCTGATATGATGATGATGATGATTTCATTCTATTAGTTGCTTATTTTCAAGTTTAAAAAGTTAACATTTGTGGTCAATTATGTTATGTAACGTTCGTACTGTAACTGTGTAGGCATATGACCACTATCTTGCTTGGTGAATAGGATGCGGTCTAAGGTGTAGCACACGCAACACATGAGCAGTCAGCGCATTCCATTCTTTAGCAGTTCGCATAAGGAGGTATTGGCAAAGCGCATGGTACGAACCCTTGAAGTATCTACTATGTAAGGGTGATATGCTAACCTGCGTCTGGTATCCCGATGGTGGAAAAGGGCTGGAGGATCAAGGTTGTGCAGTTCCCTCAGATATCCTCCAAAGTGTATTCTATAAAAATCCGTTAAACGAGCAACTTCGACTAAGGCTCTGAAGTTCTGCAGTGGCCAATGTTGAGTTGCCGATGAGCCTCCTGGCACGGTTTTCAAGGTTTTCTTTGATAATAAGTCTTAATGGTAAAGCCTTTTTCCTTGGAGATAACCATGGCCAGATAACTGGTTATCTGTGAACCCTTGTTCCCTGGAGATAACCATGGCCATATAACTGGTTATCTGTGAACCCTTGTTCCTTGGAGAAAACCATGGTCAGATAACTGGATATCTGTGAACCCTTGTTCCTTGGATGTTATGTTATGTTAGCAACTTGAACAAAGAGAAAGCTTATCGATCTATCACAGAGTTTTTTTGTGAAAACTGAAATCTGTATCAGTTTAAAATAAAAATTGATTTAGGAGTTAAATAATTTTTTGTTTTAATTAATAAATGCGACCATTTTTGTCGGTCTTTCAGCGTAGTCTTTTTTACAAAAAAGATATCAGTTTACAATGTTTGTTTGTAAATTTAAACAATATCAGTTGCCGAATATCAAAGTTGATTTTATTTGTGGCTGTGTAAAACAAACAACGTTCATAAAAACAAACGATGCAGTGGCTTATATATGGCCTGAAATTTAAACATTCAGTTATTTATCAGTCGTTTTATTGAACATCGAACTGTTTCGATATATTTCGCACTGAAAAGCCATTTTCACGGTGCAAATAGTCCTTGGATTTTAAGCTAATTACGTTATTTCTGTCGATTCCATAATCAAACTGGATTTGACGACTAGTCACCCTATTCAAATGACCTACATTCTATGCGTTTGAACGCTACGCTTACTAGTAAAGATATAAAATAAGCAGTATAAACTACAAAATTACGTGTCGTAAGCCTGTCAATTCCATACAATACATTCAAATTTGCGATTTAAATAAGTTTGCGACATGTGATTTGATTGTCTATTGCTCATATTTAAGCTTTAATTACTATTAAAGCATAAATATTAGCAGTAAGTAGTAGAGTTCAAATGTATCTTAGAGTGTTGGCCACTGGAGTAGGGAGCTAGTTGTTGGTTAAGTAGTAATGTGATAAAATTAACCCCATGACTTAGTAAATTAATTTGGTTGGGTTTCACAAATTCATTTTCCACCGAATCCTCAAGGGAACAGTCAAGGGTACACAGGAAAAAAGGAATATTTTATCATCATCACACTGAAATGCAGTCCACTGCAGGGAACGGATTCTCTCGTAACGTTGTTACGGCAAAGTGCATTTAAAGATAAATTATCATATAAAACAAAGTAGCTTTCCACTGTCTGTACCCAGATCCTCAAAACTACGCAACGGATTTTGATGCGATTTTTTGATAGAGCGAAGCGAAGCGAGGGCGGGTCACTAGTAAGAAATAAAATAGAGTTCCTTAGCTTGTTTTACAACCGTCATTAATGAGACTTGAAAAGCCATCAGCAGATAAAATACGTATTATATGAAACGCTTAAAAAAAGTCCCTGCAAAAAGTTTTCTATTTGCTCTCTTTATTATATCAAATGGCCGGATCACTGACGTTGATTGAGACAAATGCTCAGAGGAAAGGTGACGCTCTTGCCAGAAGAAGCGTGTACTTAAGCAATAACTAACTGTAATAGAATTCTTAGTTTCGGTAATTTACTATCGAATAAATATTTGATCGTGTTAGGTATCTATGTTAAAGGTATTAGAAGTTATTTTGTGACTTGGTAGTCTCTAGGATAAAAAACTGAAGTTTTTCATTAAAAGTAGGTAACTATTGTGGATTTAATTTACAAGGTGATCAGAAAAACCGATTAAGATTTGTGTGACACAACTTAGATAACAGTTTAATAAATAAATAAATAAATAAATATTTGACAACATCACATACATTGCTCCAATCCCAAAGTAAGTAGCTATAGCACTTGTGTTATGGAAATCAGAAACAACGGTGGTATGACACACACCCAGACCTGAGACAATATTGAAAAGTTCATTTTCTACATTGACCCAGCCGGGGATCGAACCCGGGACCTCAAGAGATGGTGACGCCTTGAAAACCGGCGTGCGAACCACTCGACCACGGAGGTCGTCAAGAGTTTAAAATTGTACTTTTCTTTAAAAAAAAATAATATATTACTTTGAAATTAATCGTAACGTGAAACAGCTCTCTTAACGCCCGTTATAATGTAAAGTAATAACTGTTGCCTAAATAATTTTAATTAATTATTTAATAATAATTTAAACTATCGAAAAATAATGCGTTAAGTGTAAGCAGTATGGTACATATTTATTCGTCTATAATCTCGCGAGATAAATTATAATTATTAAAGTGGCCACTTTAAGCGTTAATCCGGATTGTAGCTGCACGAACACATTTGAACTAAGAATTAATGCATACAAAAATAGTTTATAAATATTTTTTTTATAATCTAACGGTATTTTCAATTTTACGGTGACACTTCATCCTTTTGTTGACGATGTTATAACGGTAACGTAGTTACCGTTATGGTAGATAGAGACCATCAAATTAAACAACTTTTACTATGGGACCAACACTGAAATCGTGAAAAAAAAATCAGCTGTTTCATACATTTGATATCTTCGTTTTTTTTTTACTTACATTATTAGTTATGGGGATAAGTTTTATGGTCTCTATCTACCATATTCGGCATTAGGAGTTTTTTGTATCAAGTTGTATACCTAGTATTTATTCTGAACAACCAATACACACAAACATCACAGAGACGTGTATGTATCGATGGCTTTGAAGTGAGTTTCGCTCATACATAAAGGCTGCCGTTACAAGCCAAAAGCGCTGCTTTGTAGGCATGTAAGCAACTTGAGGTTTTAATTAGCATATCTGAGTCTGAGCTCAACTAGGTATTGCGTCTGCTCTATATAGGTATTCTACCACATTATACGTAGCTATTTTATTGCGTAAACGTGCACAAGGTGCTATGTAGAGGTTTTGATGTTATAATTTACTAGCGGCCGCCTGCGGTTTCACCCGCGTGGTTCCCGTTCCCGTAGGAATATCGGGATAAATAGTATTCTATGTTTTAATCCAGGCTATCTACTATCTGTGTGCCAAATTCCAACCAAATCCGTTCAGCAGTTTTTGCGTGATTGAGGAACAAACATCCAAACCCACAAACTTTCACATTTATAATATTAGTAGGATTTATCTCTTACAATTACTTATTTTTAATTATTATGTTGAGTCATGGTTGGGAAGCAGGGTTTTCATTGGGCGTTATTTTAGATAAAAAAAAAGAAAAAAACCGGCCCATATAAGTTTAGCCATTTGCAAAATAACAGCTATTTTACACGGGTCGTCATTATTTTTAAAATTGCTAAGGCCCGTGACTTTGATCGTGTAGTTATTTAAAAATCCATAGGGAACCTTTGACCAAAACGAAATGTCTATGTTTAAATCCAGGTTATAAAATATCCGTTCGTGTACACAACGTCGGTTGTTAGGATTCATTAAAAATTAAAGGATAAAATAATATTAGAGAAATTACTGTTTAAGGCTTATACCTACCTTTTTTATTTCTTAGACCCTAACTTTATAAGAAGACGTGGGTGTTTAAATTAAGTGATTTCTAGGAATATTATAAATTGCTGATTAAACCTGTTTTCCTAATTAATTAATGTTATAATCTCTTCACAACTTGTTATCCGAATATTCTGATTAACAATCACCAGAATTATTTTTTAGTGTGTTCTACGAATGAAACTGAACATTTGTGCCAAAGAGAAATGAGTCGAAAGACGACAAAAAAAAATACTTTCCCAAACTAATACAATGTTAGCTGTCTATAGTATGGGAGGACAATTTTTTTTGTCGATTTTCGACCCATGTCTCTTTGGAAAAAATGTTAAGATTCATTATTTTGTGTAAAACAATTACTTAAAAGGATTTAAAAGATTACAAAATAACGGTGTGTAATGTGTTATAGTTAGTCGCCAAAGCTCCAAACCTGAGGTTTGACTAGTCATCAAAACTCATTGTTTTGATGACTAGTCAAACCTCAGGTTTGACAAGTAGGCTTAGACAAAGTCCAAAATCAATAGCGTATTTCGGCCTTTAAATGACGAATTTATGGCCAAACATAGGAGAGTCTATCTTGGACAGTCAAAAGCCAAAACTTATTACGATCAAATCGGGGTTTGACCAGTCAAACTTAAATTAGGTACAGAATTTGTTATTTTGTGTTTAAAAGTATGAAAAATACATTCTTGAGTGATAACTAAATTAATTATCTTCCTGTAAACAAAAGATTTCTATTGTCTGTAAAAAAATAACCACAAAATTTATATTTCTAACCTATCACGTGACCTACAGGAGTAAGGCAGCTTCATGTCATGACTAAATCTCACATCGGAAATGAATTATGTTTTTCATAATCTTGAGGTTAAGTTTACTCAAAGCTGCCTTACTCCTGTAGGACAAGTGATAGGTTAGAAATTAATTCTTAAAGGAGATGTCCCAGCGTTGCCCCAGTTTCATTTTATTTAATTACTTTCATAATAAAAAAATGCTAATTACATTTTATTTAGGTATCACGAATTGTTTTATATTTAGAAAAACAATTACAAAAACATTAAGTTGTTTTCTGAAGTATTTTGTGAAAAATGTAAGTAAATAGTTCTCTAATGATAAAAAATTTAGATTTAAAAGCGTTTTAACTTAAAAATCCCACTTTGTAATGCAGAAAATAATTATTAATCTGATTCTAGAGTAAAATACTTACTCTGACATACTACTTTGATTAAGTCGCGATAGACTTTAATTTTTTGAGAATGGTGGGGCAAATGACATAGGCGCGATGGGACATGTCTTTTCGTGGTTATTTTTTTTAACAGACAAAAGAAATTTTCAGTTCGCAGGAAGATAGTTTAGATAAATTAACATATGTACCTTATTTAAGTCCAACAGGTCAAACCGCGATTTGGTCGTATTGAGTTTCGGAGTGTGACTGTCCAATAGGGATGTTGACTTATGAATAAAATAACGAAATACTAATAAAAATCGTAAACATATCAAACTTTTGGAGTAGCTTGTATACCTCTTGGTTTTATATATTGCGTATTATTTGTTTTATGACCCTTCAAAGTTGGGTGGACAAGTCCATTTAAAAAGTATATTATTATTATTAATTCATTTATTTCAGACAATTACAGTCCATAGGGTTAGTAACAATAATCTTAAAGCTATGTTAGTTACATAAAGGATGATAAATTGGTATCATCGAACTGCACGTTTAACATGCAAGTCGATGAACCTGTGATACAGCGCCGAGTCCAATCTCTCGGCAATCATGACCAGAATTTTGTTGCTGCTCCCCCGCACTCGCTGCATTATTGACGCTGTTTTCTTGCGTATAATTGCGAAAAAGTCTTCTATGTGTGCGTCGGCAAACATACCTGAGGCACTGCAGTGGCGTGGGAGCTTCAACAAGGCCCTGAGAATATTATTATATTGTACCCTAAGGGCGTTATATGATTTTTGCATAAAGGTGTTCCAAAGGCCACTGGTATAAAAGCTTTGGCAGTATGCCTTAAAAAGTATCAGTTTAACATTAACAGTACACCGATGGAACTTGTGTGCTATCATGTTGCCGCGAATTGATAACGCCCTTTTTTCTCTCTCGATATCAAGGTCATCTTTTAAATCCTCAGAGAGTATATGGCCAAGATATTTGAACTGAGAAACACGATCCAAGGCTACTCCGTTCAAGGTTATGGACGGTACAGAACAAGGTTTTCTATTATTTCCTGTGAAGACCATAAATTGGCTCTTTTTACTATTGTACCTTAGACCGTGTTGCTCAGCATACTCTTCACAGATACGCAAGAGTGTCCTCAATCCGCTGATTGAGGGCAGCACCATGTCATCTGCATAGCTTATATTATTTACACTAACATTGTCAATTCGGCATCCGACATGTGTGCTGCTCAGCCGCTCAATCAGTTGATTAACATATAAACAAAACAATCTTGGTGATGTAAGACCACCTTGCCTTACACCGCAGCTCAATTTATACTTCAGAGAAGACATTACCCCACTTTACGACATTCCTCTGATTTTTGTACCAATAAGAAAAAGTATCTATCACTTCTGGCGATATTCCTACCTGCTGCAGCTTAGTCCAAAGTGTATTGTATGATACTAGATCAAATGCTCGCGAAAGATCAAGAAAGCATGCATAGATAGGTGTACCTCTTTTAACATAATAACCCACTGTATGTTTGAGGGTGAGAATTGCACTTTTAGTAGATAAACCTTCTCTGAACCCGAATTGGGCGTCATGTAAATTGATGTATTTACTAAGATGCAAATATAGTCGCCAGTGAAATGGGTCTATAGTTTGATTTGTCACTTATATAGTATAAAATTTGTTAAAATAAATAATACATTTAATTAGTCCGTAAAATTTATAGCAAATTTGACAAAGAAACCATTTTGATAAACACAATATTTAATATGGCTGCCGAACAAATTTCCTACGCGTTGCATACAACATAAGAAGGCGTGACGTCATAATTTGGTAGCCGTTAGTTAGTATGGAGCGTTTTCGGGTGAGTCCAATTTTGTGCATTTCAAACTGTGATATCTCGGGCAGTTTTCATGCTAGCGAAATAGTTCTTATACCAATGTTTCTTTTTTTTGAGGGGTAATTTATGTAACATAAAACAAAAAAATAGTCAACATGCCTATTTCGTCTCTCCTAGGTTTGGCCATAAATTCGTTAGTCAAAGGCCGAAACACGCATTTGTTTTTGGGCTTTGTTTGACTAAGGCTTCTTGTCGAAACTGAGGTTTGACTAGTCAAACCTAAGAGCGCCTGAGCTTCGGCGTTTGCCTATTGGAAAGAAATATAGAAAATAACTTGAGAGGGAACCGTCTGGCTTAAGTAGTATTTCTTGTATGCATGATGAAAGGCGTGTTGCTAGAAGAGTGATGGAGATGAACCACAGAATATATAATAGTACACGTATGAACGTAGATGGATGTCGAATACGAAGACCTCAGAAAGAGGAATGGATTTTGTGCGGAACATTGACCTGAAATATTTTTTTTCTATTAGGTTATATACAGGTCAATGGTACGGAACGATAATATGATTGAGAAAGGAGTAAAAGAGAGGTGACGTACGACAGAAAGAAAGAATGGAAGAGAAGGACCATAGCCTTCTTCATTTCCAAGCCATGAACATAAGTTTGGCAACGTCTGTTACTGTCAGTTCGTGGTCATGTCGTCGGCCAGTCTCCATACTAAATGTATGGGAATATTTCAATTTTAAGAGGTCGATATTTTTTTCGTAGTAATCGTGTGAGGTTCAAAATATAAAAATAATTTAGTTCTTTTATTGAAATGCTTTGTATATTAAACAATAAGAAAAATATCAATGTTAACCAGGAAAAAATGCATGTCAAAGATGTCATCTTTTTTGTTGATTTTCTTCAGCAGGGAGTTGATTCACACGCCCTCTAGCAATAAATGATATATCATTAGAAATGTCTTTTAAAGACAAATATTTGCTGTTAATATACTTTATATTAATTGTTAATACTTTTGGAGTTAAAGGTTATTAAAGTATAAAAGTGGTTTATTGTCTATGGGAGTTGATCTACCACACCTATAGAAATGAATGATATATCATAAGAAAGGTTTTTATATGACAAATATTTGTTTCAAAAATACTTTCTATTAATTGCTAGTATTTTCGGAGTTTTAGGTCATTAATGTTAAAAAAATTGGTCAAGTTCAGAGCGTTATAACTCTCAAAATACTAATAGTTGACGATTATAGTGATACAATAAAGTGTTTCAAATTTAAATACCTTTCCAATGATGTAAGATTTATTGCTAGAGGAGGCTTAGATCAAAATGCTCATCGTACTAAAGGACCCCCGAAAAGTTCAAATAATTTGACTCAAACCTTATGTTCTAATAAATAAATAATAATAATAATAAATATAAAACTTTATTGAAATAATCTTACATCACAATTTACAACTAGTTTAAACATAGATAATATGTGTATAGGAAAAACAAATAATAAATAATTATTAAAATAATTTTATACTATGTGCTTGACCACATGCGATGTTGCCGTTCTGCTCAACTTCAGGGCTTGGAAGATATAGAAGGCTATGGAAGGACGAATTGCGCTGAAACTGGAATAAGATTTATTTATTTTTTTTTTATTTATTAGAAACAATTACATTGATATTATTTAAATAGAAGTCTCGCAAAACCAAATATATGGTTTGTCTGCAAGGACGTTCTCACTCGACTTAATACAATGAGTAGGTACAATTCCGCTTTCTATGAGTACATTATACTGACATAAAGGAGTACATTATAGACTTCGTATTATTTATAAATCTAGTAACAATTGGTTAAAGAGAGTTTATGAGATATTTCTTTAAGTGCGTTTTAAATACATTTTTCTTTTTTAGAGTGACTATTTCGTTGGGCAATGAGTTTAATAGGTACGGGAGCCTTTTATTCATGGTTCTATCTCCATATATACTTGTTACTCTGGGTACAACAAATTTTCCCTGAATTACTGCCCTGGTGCAATGGCCGTGATTCAACGGTATCAAACGCTCCTCATCATGAAAGTTATTCAATAAAAATATATATTTATGTTTAATGCTTGCCGGTAGTACTTTACAAATTTTAAATAGTTTGTAATAATCATCTTTATATTTATTTTTAGTTTTATTACTTACAAGAAGCTTTAAGAATCTAATTTGAAGTTGTTCTATTTTTGCTATGTGGGATTTAAATGTAAGTCCGTAGCTATCCAAAGCGTATGATACCACCGAATCTACTAAAGCCTTATACATACATTTAAGCACATTTACAGGTATTTTATATTTAAGGTTATAAAATTTTCCTAGTAGTAATCGCAGTTTATTGCAAATATAATCTATGTGTTTTTTCCATGAAAAATGTTCATCAATTGTTAATCCTAAATATGTTACATTTGAAACTATTTTAATCGGTTCGCAGTTACAATTATTAATGTTTCTATGCATACAATCAAAACTGTGAGGCACAATTGGACAATCTATATTATTGTTATTTTTATGCGGTGATCTTACAATTAACATCTTAGTTTTTAAACTGTTAGTTATGATGCCATTGTCATGAGTCCACTTAATTATATTATCAACATCCTGTTGCACGAGTCTGCGTATTTCTGTTAAATCAGTGCCGGCCATCAGCACACTCAGGTCGTCAGCAAACATGTAAGGTGAACAGTGCTGCACGACGTTGCACAAGCTGTTGACGTGCATCAAAAAGCTGATAGGTCCACATCCAGAGCCCTGCGGCACGCCATGCAGCACCGCCCTACGTGTACTTTGGGTGTCCCCAACTTTGACGGTGAATGTACGCGAAGTTAGATAGTCGCGGAACCATGGGTTAAGGGGGTGACTGACCCCACATTCCTCTATGGCCTTTAAAAGTGTCTCGTGCTCCAGGGTATCAAAAGATTTTTTGAAGTCAAAAAATACAGCCACTACTATTTTTTTGTTATGTAAATGTTCATTAATTTCGTTAGTAAATTTTGCTAATAGTGAAGCTGTACTTTTTCCCTTCTGGAATCCGTATTGGCAGTCACTCAGTACGTTATTTGATTGTAAGTATGAATTAATTTGATTTACGATGCATTTTTCTATGATTTTTTCAATACTTGATAAAATTGCTATTGGTCTATAGTTATTGTAATTTTTACGTTCACCTTTTTTAAATATTGGTCTGATTATTGATTCTTTGAGTTTCTCAGGGAATTTATGATTTTCTATACACAGGTTAGTAAGTTTGGCAAGTACAGGGCTTATCTTATCTGAAACTAAAGCGATGTCTCTCATACGTACTGAATCACTGCCCGCGGATTTTTTACACGACATATTTTTTATAATTTTTAATACATCTAAACTACTCACAGATTTCCATCTCATTGACATTTCGGATTTCTTTACATAACTTTCTCTGTCCAAGAATTTTTCAGCACAGTTGTGTTTTATTTGTTCCAGCTCACGTTCGAAGGAAGATGCAAATTCGTTACAGATATCATTTAAACTAGCACTTTCGTTCATGCTTTGCAATATTTTTGTATCCAACGGCTGCTTTTTTGTACCCAATAGTGTATTTAGTTTATCCCATAATAGTCTTATATTATTCTTACAGTCAGATATACATTGCTTCTCATAATTATTTCTAGCTCTATTAAAAATTTTAGTACACTTATTCCTAAGCCTAGTATACTCTAATCGCTTAACCATGTTTTTAGTGTCGTTACTCCATATGGTAAATAAGTTATCTCTTTCTAGTATTAAGTTTTTCATGGCGTTAGTTACCCACGGATTGGTATTTCGATCACTAGTATATTGCTGTTTGGTGGACTTGATTACATAGCTGTTATTATATATATTATTATACAATTTAATCAAGGCCAAATATAACTGAACGGCGCAGTCAATATCTAACAATTCATCAAAATTGGCATCAAGCAATTGCTCGCGCACTTTATTATTATCTATAACGCGACGAGTTGCAGGTGCAGATAAGGAAGCGGTCATATTAGTGCGTGCGGAGCGGAGCGGGCTAGCGTTCCACGCTATTGCTGCTGTCACAATATAATGGTCTGAAATTTTGTGTGTAATAACTGCCGAGTGTATAGTGGCATCTGGTGACCTTATATAAATATGATCCAAACATGATTCAGTAAGCTTGTCCAACAATATTTCCCTTCTTGTTACACTACTTATGCATTTGATAAATCCAAATTCACTTAATAGATTTTCATAAGAAACAACCCAACTATCGTTATTGTTAAGTAAGTCGATGTTTATGTCCCCTATTAAAATTGTTTTACATTGATTAGGTAAACAATCTAATAATGACTTAAGATTTATTATGAATTCACGAATTTTATTTTTATTATTTATTTTAGGTGGTCTATATAGTAAGAGCAGGGTAAGATGATGATGAATGATGATTACAAGAAAAAATCGCATTTCTATTTTAAATATATATCTAGTTGAGTATTCTTTGTAATTCTTGTCAGATTAAAAAGCGAATAGGAATGGTTTCCTAGTCTTAGCTGATTGTTATGAGTTTTTCATAAATATTTCCAAATTTTTTTATCATTATGCATCTAAGATCTTTAGTGATTTTTATTATTACCTCATAATATTTTTACTACAGAAATGCTTTTTAGTGCAAAAATACAACCACATTTATAAGCCAACCTTAATGTACACACGTTCGTAAATCTTTTTTATAACGTTCAAAGCTGTTGAGTGTCAAAAATAAGCGTCATTTTTTTGTATAGTCCAATATTGGTTGAGGTTACACTAACAGCCCGGTTTACAAGTTTGGACGTAAGTAAGATTATTTTTGACAACATTTATTTTTATGTTCATTTATTACACTTTTGTTCATTTATTACAACTAAGTCGGTCATATGGCATCTCTCTATTGATCTTCTCTGATATTCTTTGCTTGGTTTTCTACGTCAGACTTAACATCTCTAAGCCATTTTGTCGCCTAAAGTTAAAGTTCTTTATTGGCACTTAATATTATTTAAAATAAGCAACAAGCTATCTTAAGTCTGCAATCCACTAAAAGTGTCTCCTGGTAAACTTGGGAGTTTATGGGAAAACTTGCGAGCACGATGCGGGGACGCCGGGAAAACTCCGGACAAGTGTTGGGCACGTGACGGTCCCAGTTTAGTGCCCGGCTACGTGGGGCTACGTCGCCAACTACCCTCGAACGGGGTGAACTATTTAATATAATGTAAAAGGTGAAGCAAAGCGGGAATGCTATTGAACTGTCCGGTTGCCTACACTGTGGCCAGCCGTTCAACTGAAATGCAAGTCTAAAATTGTATGTAAACCGTTGTTGTCCGTTACCAATTCACAATCCGATGCGGTTATCCGCAATCCGCTTCGGTTGCTCATTGGCTACGGCACGCGGCTGGCCAATGGCACCGTTGCTCAACGTATTGTGTATTTATGAGTTTAGATTGCAGTTGAGTCAAAACTCATATACATATACCTATAAGGTGATACATGGCTGTACTTTACGATACTCTGTACCTAAAATCTTGTAATACCCATGTTTATGGACCAATAAATGATTTGAATTAATGAATTGAATTGAATGAAAACTTTATTGAGTCCGTTTACCCGTAAGATGAACCGGACGGCCGGACGGGCAGACGCAGTACGGGTAACCGGATATAGAGCGCACGTAGCCTTGACTTATTTCACTGTTAGCCGGACTACAGGAAACCGCATTTTTACTTTTTTTCTATTTACGGTTCAGAGGACTTGTCCGGTTTCCCTATGACAAGTACGGGTAAGCGCCCCCGGACCCTCAGCCTCCGCTGCTGCAACCTCTCAACCCCCCCGCAGCAACGGTGTCCTTTTTGTACCCTGATCCGTCCCATTTTACACACTCCTATACCCACCTCACATCCCTATCCTAATCCTATTCCTTCCCCTCCGCTAAGCTAAGGTCTGCCGTGCCTATGGCTGCATGGCTAGGGGCGTGCCTAGTTATAAGCGTGCCACCCTGGAAATTGGTGCCCTCCAGGCGTAAATAGCCTTACCACACACGCGGGGCTCTGTGTGGTGGACAGTTAGTTGTCTTTCCCTAGCTAATCGTGGGAACAAAATGGTTTCAAATTTTAATAAACCTGACTGCGGCGATAGAGCTCGCCACTCATCACGCGTAACTTGTTTCTCTCGGGGCGAAAAGCGGGCATCGGAGACCCGTTTTGCTACGCTGAATGTATGTGGAGCGATGGAGGAGAAAATGGATGAGGTGTGTTTGATTATGGAAGAAAAGAAGTTGGATGTTTTATGCGTGAACGAGACGAAAAGAAAGGGCAAAGGAGTCTCAGAACATGGCCCGTTTAAAGTTCTGTGGTCGGGCGTTGCCGAAAATGAGCACGCGAGTATGGGCGTGGGACTCCTGCTGTCGGAAAGGATGATAGAATGCATGACTGAGTATGAGTGTGTTAGTCCCAGACTTCTCTGGGTTAGACTCAAAGTAGGATTGCTTCGGATACGCGTCATTGGCGTGTATGCTCCCGATATATCCAAGTCAGCAACGGAAAAGGAGGATTTCTGGAAAAGTGTGGAAGTCATCTTGAATGAATGCAAAGATAATGAAAGGATAGTTATGCTTGGAGATTTTAACGGATGGGTAGGTGTGAGAAGAGAGGGATGTGAGGGAGTTTTAGGAATATATGGAGACAAAAGAGTAAATGATAATGGCAGGAGTTTGATTGAGGTATGTTTAGAAAAGAATCTTGTGGTAACGAACACCATGTTTGACCACAAAGAAATTCATATGTACACTTGGCAGAGAGGGGAAAAGAAGAGTATGATCGATTTTGTGATTGTTGATGAAAGACTGAAGGGCAGAGTTGTAGACACCAGGGTCTTTAGGGGTAGTAACATTGGAACAGACCACTTTCTTGTAGTGTCTCGGGTTAGTGGTCTGTTCAAAAGTTGGCGTCATCGTCCCACAGTGTCAACAACGGAGCTGACTAGAGTAAAAGTTGAGAACCTGGATGAAGTGGAAGTGCAAAAGACATATTTGTGCAAATTGAAAGAACGTTTGGGAAATGTGGCTGAAGTGAAAGATGGCAAGCTTGAGGAAGTTTGGGAAAAGTTTAAAAAAGGTGTGACTGAAACAGCTGAGGAAATATGTGGAGTGAGTAAAAGGAAGAATGCTCCCCCAATAAACTGGTGGGATAGTGAGGTAAGACAGATAGTGAATGAAAAGAAAAAAGTATGGCAGGATCTGCTGGCCATCAAAGCCAGTAAAAGAGTGAATGCAAGTGTTACAGAAGAGGATGTTGATACAGTTGCAAGGGAGTTTAAAAGGATTAAGAAAGTAGTGAAAGAAAAAGTAGACGAAAAAAAGAGAAAGATGAAAGAAAAGTGTGACTTCAAACTCTGTGATAACTTTCGAGACACTATAAAATTGTTTTGGAAACAAGTGAAAACGTCTCGAAGTGGATCACATAAGTCTAAAATGAATGTGATAAGAGATGAAAAAAAGCTTTTTAAAAAAAGCACAACCTCCTTCAAAAATCTTAAAAAACAGCTCTATAAAAAGCAAGAAATAATGTTCAAATCGATTAATTAAAACACGTCTATTGAAGTCGGGTGGAGCTGGAAGTATTTTTTTTATTTATTGTATTGTTTATATTCTTAAAGCCCACCCGACTTCAATAGACGTGTTTTAATTAATCGATTTGAACATTATTTCTTGCTTTTTATAGAGCTGTTTTTTAAGATTTTTGAAGGAGGTTGTGCTTTTTTTAAAAAGCTTTTTTATTTCAAACTTTTTTTGTGGTAGGTATGTAAGTGATGATTTTATAAAATAAAACGTTATAATGTTTCAAATTTTTCAATGGTATACCCCGAGTAACTCAATTTCCACAAGAGTTCCGTTGGGCCTTCGCAGTTCAACCCTAGTCCAGCACGTCCTTGACAATAAATAGGTACTTGTTTTTGATTGTCATAATCCTACCAATATTTCAATCACTGTACAGTTCCTATTTAATTTTGAGGAGTTCCCTTGTGTATCTTCAAAATCCAAAGTCCAATACCAATGAAATTGATATGGTATCATCTTTAAGGTGTCTTCTTTCAAACAAAAAAATAATCATCTAAATCGGTTCATAAACAAAAAAGGAATGGTTGAAAATCCGCCTGAATTCATATAAAATGGTAACAAAAACGACAGTTTTTTCAAGATTACTTGAAAACTACTGAAGCGATTTCAAAATTTCAAAAAATGGGACCAACTTGGAAACAAATGTCATGTTATAACGTTTGAATTATTTCAATCGGTTCAGCCGTCTTCGAGTAATCGGTGTACATACATAAATAAAAAAAAAATATACGCGACGAATAGATAACCTCCTCCTTTTCAAATTTTTGAAGTCGGTTAAAAAGGTGAGCTAGTGACAGATGAAAAAGGTGTACTACAGGAGTGGATGAAATATTTTGAGAGTTTGTTTGAGGCGGATGGCTCTATGCTAGAAGCCTCGGATAAAAGGGTGGAAGACGAGGAAGAGACAGAAGTGGATGAAAGAGATATATATATGGATGAGATTATTAGTGCAATGAAGAGCATGAAAAAAGGGAAAGCAGCAGGATATGACAGAATTACTGTTGAAATGCTGAGAGGTGGGAAAGAGCTGGTTGCGTCCTGGCTGTGCCTGATCTTTAATAAATGTTGGAACAGTGGCAAAGTGCCGGAAGATTGGCGTAAAGCCGTGGTCGTGCCGCTGTACAAAGGGAAAGGGTCACGGCAGGATGCTAAAAACTACCGCGGGATCAGTCTTCTCAGCATTGTCAGTAAATTGTATGCAAAGGTACTGATTGAAAGAGTGATGCAAAAAACTGATCAGAGTATTTGGGATGTGCAAGCGGGATTCAGAAAGGGAATGGGATGCACGGATCAGGTCTTCTCCTTGAGGTGCTTAACCGAAAAACACCTGGCTAAGCACAAAAAGGTTTACTGTGCCTTTGTGGACCTGGAGAAGGCCTACGATCGAGTTGACAGGAATGAGCTATGGAAGGTGTTGTCCGAATACGGATTGAAGAGCAGACTGATTCATGCACTGAAATCTCTCTATGAGGATTCCCGTGCATGCGTCAGGATTGACGGCGTATACACTGACTGGTTTGGCATCTCTAGGGGTGTCAGACAGGGATGTGTTGCGTCACCATGGCTCTTTAATCTGTTTTTGGACAGTTGTATGAAAGGTCTGAAAGAACGTGACTGTGGGGTTGTGATGAATGGGACTCAAATCAAGTGCCTTCTCTACGCTGACGACCAAGTTATACTTGCGTCTTCTGCGCAAGAGTTGCAGGAAATGATGTCGGTTATGAATGAAGATTTTGTGAGAAAAGGGATGAAAGTGAATGTAACTAAGACTAAAGTGATGGTGTTTGAGAGAGATGAAGAAATGACTGACTGTACGGTAATGTTAGGTGGCGAAAAAGTGGAACAAGTCCGTGAGTTTGTATACTTGGGGAGTTTGTTCACAAGGGACGGAAAGAGTGAGGAAGACATAGAAAGACGAGTGAAGAAAGGAAATTCGGTGAGTGGTGCTATACACTCGGTTATGAGTAGCCAAACCGTTTCTGCAAAGGCGCGAATGGCTATTCATAACGGAGTGCTGGTACCGACACTGATGTATGGAAGTGAATCTCAATATTCAATATTCAATATTCAATATATTTATTGCAACCATAATCTTGGGTATGGCAGAAGAAGAATGAAAGCAGAATAAATGCGGTAGAGATGCGATCTTTGAGGAAAATATGCGGAGTAAAACTGAGTGATAGAGTGAGCAATGAGGTGATTCGCAAAAGGTGTGGTCTGAAAGATGATATAGTGACAAGAATTGAGAAAGGAATGCTCCAGTGGTTTGGTCACTTGGAGAGGATGAATGAAAGGCGAATCACGAAAGAGATATACTGTGCGAAT
This sequence comes from Agriphila tristella, assembly GCA_928269145.1. Taxonomy (NCBI): domain Eukaryota; kingdom Metazoa; phylum Arthropoda; class Insecta; order Lepidoptera; family Crambidae; genus Agriphila; species Agriphila tristella. Next base: position 23,421,132 of record OV743440.1, on the reverse strand, counting down.
GTGGAAGGAACGATTGCACGAGGGCGTCCCAGAAAAACCTACGCGGACCAAATAGAGGTTATTATAAAAAAGGCTGGTGTACGCAGTGACAAAAACCGCAGGGCATGTATGAAAAGAGTGATGGATATGAATGAAGCGAAAGAAGTGTGCAAGGATCGTAGCAGGTGGCGATCCATAGTCTCTGCCTACCCCCATGGGAAACAGGCGTGAGTGTATGTATGTATGTATGTATGTATTTACGGTTATTGAATTATAAGTTAACTAGCTTTTGCCCGCAACTTCGTTCGCGTGATTAAGATAGTTGTGCATTTATTTTGAAAGTCACGGAATACCAATATACCTAGGTATTTATCAGTAGACCTCATTTCACACATTTAAATTTTCCCATAAAAAATATATACAAACTGAAACACTCTGTAGCACCCTGTATATAGGGATTTTCCAAAACCCTTTCTTAGTGCTCACCTGCACCATGAAAGGTATCTCTCTACCCTCCAAAAATGTTGTCACTACCTTCAGCCCCATACAAATCTCCATACAAACTGGAACACGCTGTAGCACTCTGTATAACAGGAATTTTCCAAAACACTTTCTTAGTGCTCACCTACACTATGAAAGGTATCTACCCTCCAAAAATGGTGTCTCTACTTCAACCCTTTACAAATTCTCATACAAACTTGAACAACCTGTAGCACCCTGTATAACGGGAATTTTCTAAAATCCTTTCTTAGTGCTCATCTACATCATGAAATGTATCTACCCTCCAAAAATGGTGTCACTACCATCAGCCCTATATAAATCCCAATACAAACTGGAACATCCTGTAGCACCCTGTGTAACAGGAATTTTCCAAAACTCTTTCTTAGTGCTCAGCTACACCATGAAAGGTATCTCCCTCCAAAAATGGTGTCTCTATCTTCAGCCCTATACAAATCTCCATACAAACTGGAACACGCTGTAGCACCCTGTATAACAGGAATTTTCCAAAACCCTTTCTTAGTGCTCACCTACACCATGAAAGGTATCTACCCTTCAAAAATGGTGTCTCTACCTTCAACCCTTTACAAATTCTCATACAAGCTTGAACAACCTGTAGCACCCTGTATAACGGGAATTTTCTAAAATCCTTTCTTAGTGCTCATCTACATCATGAAAGGTATCTACCCTCCAAAAATTGTGTCTCTACCTTCAGCCGTCAGGGCTCTACACCTATCCCAACAATCAATCAATTTAGAGTTTTATATATATAGATACAAACTGTTTCGGTACCGTAAACTGACGTTTTCTCTCCTTCACTCGTATTAACTGTGAGCAGTATATCCAATAGTTTATGGTAGCGGAAACAGTTTGCATCAGGTCATGGTAGAGCTACAGGCACGGATTGAAATACCGTTAAAAAATATAACGATAAATAATAAATAACGTTAAAAATACCGTTTAAACATTTTATCGGTAAATTTACCGGTAAAAATAACGTTAAAAATAACGTTAAAAATATTTTACCGGTAAAATTAGCGTTAAATATAGCGTTAAACTTTACCGGTACAATATACCGGTAAAATTATCGTTAAAAAAATAACGTTTTTAATTGGAATAACGTTAATTTTAAAGTTTAACGTTAAAAAAATATCAAATAACGTTAAAATTAACGTTATTTACTGAAATAACGTTAATTTCAATGTAACGTTATCTAAATTTACGTTATTTATTGACATAACGTTAATTTTAAAATTAACGTTAAAAAAGTAAGAAATAACGTTATATCTAAAAATAACGTTATCATTCCCTGGCTACAGGGAATTAACGAAACTACAGCGGCCGTGGGCCACAGCCTCCGAGCAACCAGAGCGGTTTGCGGGCACCCGCATCCTGGTATTGAGTGAATACATCGATGGATGTCGTTAGTTACCGGAATAGTACGTAGTACGTACGAGGGTGGTTTGAAAAGACCATGACTTTGTTAAGAAGAAACACTTTTTTTCTCTACCTAATCGTTTCGTAGCCCTGCGTTTTCAGTCCAACAAAGTTCCTACCTCTTTAACCCATTATTTTTTTCATTCATCGCCTGAAAACTGTGGTAACTGAAATGCGGGCTCATTTCAGACACTACCTTTTGGCTTGATGAAAATCTTTGCCCGCCAAGACATTTATTTATGTTTGATAGGAGAAAAAGTCGCGGTGGGCTAAAGGATGATGCCGATTTATCTATACAAGCTAGGCCATGATGCGCTTTGATGAAATTACCATTATACTATAGTAATTTTTTTTAGTGATTGTGTGGGGAGAATATCATTAAAATATAATGCGGGAAAAAGGAGAAATCTCAATCTTAAGGAGCCGTTTTGGGGTTATAATTGTTTGACATTTTCGTATTATATGACATTTTGTTATCTACCCCTTTGGACATGACATGAGTTTGTCACAGATTAACTAGTTAGTAGTTGGTAAATAATGTCATACATACATACACGAATTTCATGATCAATCAACAATCGATTCACTAAATGACAAAAGTATAGGGTGTGTTGGAAATAAAACAATGGGTTTTTGTTATTCTTTTATTACACGACTGCCCAAAAAAACAAAGAGTGTAGTGTGTTCAGGGTTCATGTATGTATGTGGCTGTTTGTGGGTATATGAGTTTCTTTATTATTTTTATAACTTTGGCACCGTGGCCGGGTCACGACGTAACACACGTTAGTTTGTCAATGAGGAAGAGAGGGAGAATTTGTTTACTCACTATCTTAATATATAAAATCGTAAACTGAATGACTGACTGACTGACTGACTGACTGACTGACTGACTGACTGACTGACTGATCTATCAACGCACAGCCCAAACCGCTGGACCTAGAGACTTGAAATTTTGCACACAGATACTTTATACAGTGTAGGCATCCACTAAGGAAGGATTTTTGAAAATTCCATCTCTAAGGGGATGAAATAAGGGATGAAAGTTTGTATGAAAGTCCCTCAGTTTTGAAGCTAGAATCTTCAAATTTTGTATTTAGGCTGACGATTGAAAATTAATAAATACGGGTCTCAGCGTTTTTCAAAATTCTACCTCCGAAGGGGTCAAAAGGGGGATGAAGTTGTGTATTGAAGAAAATCCTTCATTTTCGAAGTAAAAATCGCTAAATTTATAATTTAGGCTTATGGATAGAAATCTAAAGCAACGTTTATTGTTTTTGTTAGGATTTCAACTCCAAAGGGGATGAAATGGGGGTGAAAAGGGTTAAAAAACCTAAAAATAGATATGGATGTCGTTATCGGGGTTTTGTGGGATGACGATTGCAAAAATGACATTTATTTTGAAGTCCAACCACGGTGGACATGATTTAACCCCTAAAGGGGTGAAAATGGGGACCAAATTTTGTATGGAAAAATAATATAAAATAGACATTACAACTTTAAACTTCGTAGGAGCACATCTAAAAATAAAAAGGCAAATTTATATTTTGTTATTTTGAAAATCTACCCCTTAGGGGGTAAATGGGGTGAGTAAACATAAAAATCGATATAGATGTCGTTATTGGGGTTTTCTGGGATGACGATTGCAAAAATGACATTTATTTTGAAGTCCAACACGGTGGACATGATTTAACCCCTAAAGGGGTGAAAATGGTGTCCAAATTTTGTATCGAAAAATAATATAAAATAGACATTACAACTTTAAACTTCGTAGGAGCACATCTAAAAATAAATAGGCAAATATATATTTTGTTATTTTGAAAATCAACCCCTTAGGGGGTAAATGGGGTGAGTAAACATAAAAATCGATATAGCTGTCGTTATTGGGGTTTTCTGGGATTACGATTGCAAAAATGACATTTATTTTGAAGTCCATTATTTTGGAGTCCAACACGGTGGACATGATTAACACCTAAAGGGGTAAAAATGGGGTTAAAATTTTGTATGGAAAAAGAATACAAAATCGAAATTACAACTTTAAAATTCGTAGGAGCACGTCTAAATATATATTTTGGGATTTTGAAAATAAACCCCTTAGAGGGTAAGTGGGGTGAGTAACATAAATATCGATATGGATGTCGTTCTTGAGGTTTTATGGGATGGTGATTGCGAAAATGAGATTTATTTTGAAGTCCAACGCGGTGGACATGACACATATGGACCTGGACCTGGACATGCACATCCAGGGAACGGGAACGGGAACCGGTAAGGGCACGGGCACGGGCACGGGAACGGGAACGGAACGGAACGGAGCGGAGCGGAACGGAACGGAACGGAACGGAACGGAACGGAATGGAACGGAACGGAACGGAACGAGACGGTAATGGGAACTAGAACGGGACGGGTACGGGAACGGGAACGGAAGGGGTACGGGACGAGTACGGGACGGGATCGGACGGGAATGGAACGAAACGGTAATGAAACAGGAACGTAACGGGAACGGAACGGGAACGAAACAGGAACGAATCTGGAATGAAACGGGAACGGAACGGGGATAGAACAGGATGGGAACGGGAACGCGAAAAAGAACCGGACGGGAACGGAACGGGAACAAGAACGGGAACGTAAGGCGTACAGGACAGTTAGGGGACGTTTACGGGACGGGAACGCAGCGGGAACGGAACGGGAATGAGAACAGGACGAGAACGGGACGGGAACGGAATGGAAACAAAACGAAAAGGGAACGGGAATGAAACGGGAACGGAAAGGGAACGGAATGGGAACGGAACGGGAACGAAATGGGAATGGAACGGAAAAGAGAAAGGGACAGGAACGGGACGGGAACAGTACCGGAAAAAGGAACGGAAGGAGTACGGGACGGTAACGGGACGTGAACGGAAACGAAACGGGAACGGAATGGGACGGAACGGAACGGAAACGGAATGGAAACGAAACGGGAATGAAACGGGAATGCAACGGGAACGAAACGGGAACGAAACAGGAACGGAACGGGAACGTGAACGGGACGGGAACGGGAAAGGAACGGGACGGGAACGGAGGGGAAAGGAACGGGAACGGTACGGAACGGGAACGATACGTTAACGGAACGGGACGAGAACGGAACGGGAACGGAAACGGAAACGGAAACTAGAACGGCAACGAGAACGGGACGGGAATGGGAACGGGACGGGAATGGGAACGGAACGGGAACGGAATGGGAACGGGTACGGCACGGGACGGAATGGGTACTGAAGGGGTACGGGACGGATACGGAACGGGAACGGAACGGGACGGAATGGGAACGGACGGGAACGGGAACGGAACGGGAATTAAACGGGAACGGAACGGGACGAGAACAGTACGGGAACGGGAATGGCAACGGAAGGGGTACGGGAACGGGACAGGAAAGGGACGGGAACAGAACGGAAAACGTAAAAATGACTGGTCAGATCCTGGTTGAAGGTTCTCTTAGGATTTTCTCTAACATCCACGCGGACGAAGTCGCGGGCAGAAGCTAGTTATTTATAAGGATATTGAATACTAGGTACTAAGTTTAGGATTTGAGTAAATAATACATTATTCTATCTTCGATCCGATCAGGGAATCAAATCTGAAGAATCTGTAAACTCAACATTTATAAGACTATTTTTCACAAATGAAATCACTTAAAATACACTGAAACTCAAATAAACTAAACTTCATGCACACTTCAACAAAGAGTATTTAATCATTAATCAAAAAGCAAAGAGAGAGTAAATTAATTTCTGTCTTCTGTCTGTCTGTCTGACCACAGCTCAGAAGAATAAGCACAGATTAAGACACAGACTAATAATCTAAATCTGACCAAAGAGTGAGATAGTACTGTCAAGTCAGTATCAATAAACTGGGATGATTAGCAAAGATGATTTTATTCTATATTGAGAAGACATAATACCGTATCAATTTATTGTCTATATGTTGAGATACTATTTTATTTATAACATTTTAACGCAACATTAGTTTTAATAATTTATTGTTTATTATGAAACCATTTTTTATATCCTTTTTTTGAGATATGTATGCTTAATGCGCATCATGGCCCAGAATCCGGCATGATCCTTTAGAAAATAAAAAGCTTTAAAAGAAGAAAAAAAATCCTTCAAAAAACCTAAAACAAAAACAAAAACCGCATCAAAATCTCTAAAAAGCAAGAAATAATATTCAAATCATTTGATAAGAGATACTCATATCAATTTTAATAAAACACGTCTATTGAAGTCGGGTGGGGCTGGAGGACCTCTTTTTTGTTCTAAAAGCCCAACCCGACTTCATGAACAAAAAAAAAATTATGAAAAAAGTCTTTCTTCTTTTCAAAGTCATGGAGTTATCAAACCGCCCTCGAATGTGCACTTGATTAATTTATAGCCTTATGTCCTATACCAACAGATATTTTTGATGACAGCTTGCAATGGTAGCGATACCGTGCCAAAGGCTCCGGGTTCAAATTCTGGTCCCCTTCCTTAATTCAACGACTGTCCGACAATTTTTTTGTAATATAAATGTCCAATGTCATAAAAAGGTTCTCCGATAAATTCCGGTGTTCGATATTGTTTTTGTTTTGTTATTTTAACTGCGGCTCAATGAATTCCGTAGGTACCTATTCTTACTAAAGGGCCATCAAAATGTTATGCTCGCGCGCTAATTCGCTTGCTCGTATTTTCGCGAGTCACTGGCTGCCAGCTCATGCAGGCTTGTCACTCCGCTCGGAAATATTGAACTCCTGTTCCGCTACAGGGAAAACTTTTACGTCCGCTACACTGCATTTGACTTCATAAAAGTTACAAATGAGGAAAAATATCATTATTTAATTAGCTTGACTTCGTCCACGTGGACATTCGAGAAAATCCTTATGAAACTTTGAACCTGGATAAAATGTATTCTATGTTTTATTTGATTGAATCAGGCGTCACTTGGCGGAAGTCCCAAACCATTTAAAAAAAAGAAATATATGTAGCTTACTTCCGCAAACAATATAATGCAAGATGCACTTTCCGCCCGCTCGAAAAAATATGCACATGCACACCACAAAATATTAGCGGACAGTACCTGCAAGCAGCTTAGCAAGACAGCAACACACCTTGCACCTTTACCAATTAGGCTACTCTACACGTATTTCGCCCCAACCCGGAGCATCCTCAGAGATCGTGCGTAAACCAACACCGAATGAGCAACTATGCCCTCCGACACCGTATTTATTGCCTCTTCCTCCCCACTCCGCAGTCCGCACCGAGTGATTGACATTCTTCAAACGTTGTCAGTCACTCGGTGGGGAGTGGGGAGGAAGAGACATTTCTATTGTCTGTTTACGGAAAAGTCGTAGAACAAATGTTGTTGTTTATGATGTTAGTAATCTACTCCTGCGAGGTTGCAAAACAACCCGCAATGCCGAATATGGTAGATAGGGACCATCAATCTGAACAACTTTTACTATTGGACCTGAAATCGCGAAAAAATCTGCTGTTTCATACTTTATAATATTTTCTTTTTTAATTTTAGTATGAAACAGCAGATTTTTTGGCGATTTCAGAGTTCGTCCAATAGTAAAGGTTGTTCAGGTTGATGGTCCCTATCTACTCTATTCGGCATTGCGGGTTGTTTTGTAACACCCTGTATAGATTAGATAGAATGACTATATTAATGTATGTCTTTGCCGACCCTATATACTGCAGCTCACATTACAGTCTGTCACATTACCTTTACTGAAACTTAGTTTACGGTTTACATTTTACGCGTGATGCCTAAACAGAAATATACTAAATGCGTAGTGTATATATATTTTATTAACTGTATGTTTTCTGTGCGATTCCATCGAATTTTGCAGTTTTATAAAACTGTCGGTGCAGGAAAAGCCGTCGGATACATTGACATGACCGGAAATGATTTGTGGCGAACATTCAATTGCAAGAGTTTTAAGCCATTTTTGATACGTTTTTTAAATGTCAAAATTATTGTTTAGTTATAATAAGATGAACAACGTTAATAGAATAAACTATGTCGGGATTTACACCATGTACCTGATGTACGAGTGTCGTGTGTCGAGAACAAATTCGAGTGAATAGTGAGTTTGCAGACAGTGGTACCGGTATCGAACGAAGTAATAAAAGAACTAGACGGAGGGTAGACCGATTCGTCTGCCAATAACATCTACCCGCACGCAACAATCGACAGTTCTTCCGTGATCATGGCGCATGCAACTGCGCCGAAATATCGGAGTCTCAAAAATAAACAGGTACATGGTGTAAATCCCGACATAGTTTATTCTATTAACGTCAATAACCATGGAAATTTAAAACAATATAAGATGAACAACATTTATAGAGAAGAGAATACACATTTTTAATTTTCTTGATGATGTTGGTAGACGGTTAAACTATAGGTAGATGTCGCTGATTATGCGTTTTTTATTTGCGAAAACCTAACTTGTTTATTATAATACGTAACACATTTAATAATGAGCGAGTTTATTGAACTCAAACCCTTACCAATGTATCTTTTTCCAGTCAAAATGTACATTCGTGCTTGCAAAAGGTCCGGTTGTTCTGATTTTTTTATATGTAGAAACATATAAAAAAATCAGAACGACCTGTAGGCTGATTATCTAATTAAAAACCACCTAGCGACTGGTTGCAGTTCACAGATGATCGTGATCCATTGCTACCTACTTCTTTTTAGATTAAAAAAAACATACCATAGAAAAGTAGCAATGTATGTCAAATGAAACCGGTCGCTAAATAGTTTCTTTTTGGATAATCAGCCTACGGACCTTTTGCAATCACGACCCCCTTTTCATGTTTGATATGACTGAAGTATTTTCGCTGCAATTTCGAAGTTAAACATGTTTTTTAGCAATACTATATTTTGTCGCTAACGCTATGCTATGACATGCAAAACACTGCTGTGCTTCGTTTCTAAAATAAGAACGCTTCAGCACGAGGTTGACACCTTTTTTATTCTTTTTCAATAATGACATATTTCGATTTAGACAAAGTGTCGAGTTCTACGTACTCGCAGCATGCTTGCTGGCCGATGCTCGTCGCACACTCGTAGCATGCTCGTCTGATATTTCACACTCGCCGCATGCTTGTCATACATTCGCCGAACGCTTGTCGCACACTCGTCACACGCTCATCCTATTACGCGCGTCGCATGCTCACTTGGCACTCGTTAGAAGGAAATTCATCTGTACTAGTAGTTATTTAAAATCGTCTCAGCCAATTAATAGAACCATACATACTTACATACATACAGGTCAAACTGAGAACCTTATTTTTTTGAAGTCGGTAAAAAAGACTACACTAAAGGTATCCCTTTTCCAACACATAAAACTTCATCTAATTCGGTTCAAAAATAACAAAGTCGTCAAGGTAGTCATGCAAAATCATAGTATTTTCAGGATTACTTAAAAACTACTGAATAGATTTGAAAAAAATGGGACCATCTCGCTAGAATACTCAATCGAACAAAAAAGAATCATCAAAATCGGTTTATAAATGACAAAGATACGCGTGAACAACGATAAAAAAAATATACAATCGAATTGAGAACCTTTTGATGAAGTCGGTTAAAAAAGAGGGATTCCCCTTTTCATTGCATCATCTTTCATATAAATGTCAAAAAATTATCCACAGACCATTTTTCAAAAACATACGGTAGGGGTTTTGACAGCTTCCAATCCATAAATAGAGCTGACCGCGCAGCGATGCCCTCCGCGATGCAGGAAAACGTCCATGAGAGTAGATTACCCATGAAAGATAGACCGCCTTACCTTTAACAACAATTTATTTTTAGAAATTCTATTTTTAAAGTTATCCGTTCTACTTAAGAAGTGTACGCTTTCAAAGCTACGTTTTCGTTTCTTTGAATGGAAGAATCACCTTTGTTGTGTTACTCGTATTTTTATAGATAATAATTAGCTTTTGCCCGCGACTTCGTTCGCGTGATTAAGATAGTTGTTCATTTATTTTGAAAGTCACGGTTTACCAATATACCTAGGTATTTATCAGTAGACCTCATTTCACTCATTAAATTTTTCCCATAAAAATTCATGTAAAACTGGAACATTCTGTAACACCCTGAATAACGGGAATTTTCCAAATACCTTTCTTAGTGTTCGCTCACCCTACACCATAAAAGTTATCTACCCTCCAAAAATGGTATCTCTACCAGCAAAAATGGTTCAGCCCTATACAAATCCCCAAACTGAAACACCATAATATAGTAGCAACTTGAAGAAGCGGAATTTTCCAAGACATTTTCTTAGTGCTCACCTACACCATGAAAGGTATCTACCCTCCAAAAATTGTGTCTCTATCTTCAGCCGTTAGGGCTCTGCGCCTATCCTAACAATGAATAAGTGAATGAATCAATCAATTAGGAGTTTTATATGTATAGATTTGGAAAGAAAAGTAGTAAGAACTCAACTAAATAAAAACATATCAAATTAAATATATATGTACCTATGTATGCTGCATGTATATAGAATGCGAATGGTAATGTAAAGAGAATGCGTGATATATAAATTATGATAACACTCCAAACTTTCAAAAACATTTGTCGCTTAAGTTATGTATTCCGTGCTTAAGTATTCTGCCGGTGTACCACTTGAAGCTACAATAATTTATTATAAATCTCAGACAGATTGCAAAGTATTAAAGTAGACCACAAACAAGTAGACACTTATGTATTGAATTTGTCAAAGTGCAAAATTTGTTATTCAGCGCGGAAAGTTAGACAAGCGAAAATTCACAAGTTAATGCAAGAACGGCAAGTTTTCCGACAATATGCCAGCTCACTGCGTTTTACGCTTTTGAGACGAAATTTCTTAGACATCACGTCATTTAAAATGTCACGAAAGCGTAAGTTACGAAAACATTAATTATTTTCTTAATGCACACGACACATGAGCCTTTAATTATACGACGTAAATAAGTCCATGCCATGTTAATTGTTAAAAAATCACAGGCATTTTTTGCAGATATACCTACAATGAATAAAATATTCAATTAACATCAGTTTAAGAGAGGGACTAGTCTTGTGCGACTTCATAATTATCTAATTTTATTCGATCGTTTATTTCAGAATTTCCAAAATGAATTAAATAAAGAAATTTTCCAAAAGGTAAATGGTTTCCCAGCAAGTTGTGTTAATCCATACCTATAACTATTTACAAAACTCAAATTTTAATAAACCTGGGTACTTATTGTCTAATTTCAAAATCTATCGCAATCGCTTTCAGTATGTGATACATTGATATCCTGCTACTAACTGCTGCGCTGTCATTTGTTTTTAGTTCCATTGTGTCTACGCCTAGAAGCTCGATGGTGCAGTAGCTTAGGGGTGCAGTAGCTCGATGGTGCAGTAGCTTAGCCCTTTCGGACCGCTCCAATGCAATTGTGCGGGTCACAAAGTCGAGTGTAACTCATTAGTTTTACGTTGGAAGTGGACGGGCCCAGTATCGTACGATTGTGCGGGGAGCGAACTTTCGCCTCCTGTGCAAAATGTTGTCCGATGCGCAGTCGGCGAACATTTTTCAAGCTGTACAGTTTGTGACTGATTGGGTTCCCCGACTTGGCGAAAGTAAGTACCTATTATTGTTTTATTTTGTAAGTGTAGTAATATACAAGTTCTTGATTGGAAAAACAGTTAAACATAGGATGTTTTTGTGATAACAGGGACTATTGGCAAGCAAATGCTTTGGCGTAACGTCTTAACAAACTTTGTTGACACAATTGTATCGACGTGGGTCCTACCTTACCTCATGGGTATTTTAAGTTTCTAAAGATTATTAATTTTTCACAGTTTCCGCACTATGTTTCTAGTTCTAAACGACGCTGCTATTGCAGAGATGCTCAATGACTCTGTGGACGAGGGCAATGACAACAACGAAATCGATTTGTACTACTTGTTGAAGGAAACGCCCAATATTCAAGCTCCTCTTCTTCTGATGAAGGCGAAGAAAGTGATGACGATAACATACCTCTGAGTATGCTAGCAAGATGGCAGAAGAAGCCCGAGCTCCAAGAAAGAGACCACGAGGGAAGATCTGGAATTTGCTGATATGTTTAGGTGTCTCTTCCAAATACGCAGGCATAGGCAGGACTGATGTGTCACCTCCATCTGTCAAATGAAAGTGATTGCGATAGATTTTGAGAATTAGACAATAAGTACCCAAGATCTTATTCATAAAGTATTGGAAAATGTTAAACGATAAAATATTCACGATGTCATTCAACCGATTTATTGAGCATTAACAATAATAATAATAATAATAATAATAATAATAATAATAATAATTTATTGGCAACAAAAATTACAATTTTATATTACATGTTACTTATTAAACTATACATCATAGTACTATAAAATGACATCTGCACCCAAACTAGTGAAAACTGTATCTCAGGTGCAGCGCTCTAAATTGGAACCATGTTAATGCAATAGTTCAACGCAAAACTATAATAATGAAATTTTGCCAAAATTACAAGTAAGTGTTAAGTGAATCCTCTCATGGTGTGTGAAGTGAAAGTGAGTGAGTGTGTGTAGAGAGGGTGTGTTTGTATAAAATTAACATAAATGGAATTAAAATTACAAAGACTTCAATAGTAATTCAGTGTCGTCATAACATAAAGATTTTAACCATTCAACCACTGAGTTTTTAAGTTCATGTACATTTAGATTATATATATTTTGAATTTTATTTACTTTATTATAAAGAAAAGGTCCTAGAAAATTGAAAAAATTATGCGCAAAGGAGTGCCTGGTAACATAGGTTGAGCACACTTGATAGTTTCGACGTCTAGCTGTAACATCCTTATTATATTGTAAGAGTGAATGCTGTTTCATAATCACCTGTAATATAAATAATTGTCTTACTGATAACACATTGCAATTCCTGTACAACTGAGAAGTAGGATAGTAAATTGGGCGGAATGTAAGAACCTTCAAAATGAATCTTTGAGCTATTTCCAAGTTCATAAGAGTAGTTTTGGCAGAACCTCCCCAAGCGATAATGCCATAGGTTAAGACAGACTGACATAATGAAACATAAACTTTCCTAAGGAGATTAAAGTCCGCAACGTGTCTTAAGTTTTTAAATACATATATCAATTTGTGGACTCTGCCAACAAGAAGTCTGATGTGTTCTTTAAAAGATAGGGAATAGTCAATTAATAAACCAAGATATTTGATGCTAACAGTTTTTTCCAAAATAATACATGAACACGTCTGCGAACTGAAATTACCACAGCGATGTGCCTTTAGTGCAAATTCTTCAGATGGAAGACCAGTAGCTCTCATAGCGAAAGTTATGTATTTGGTTTTTTCCGGATTCAAAGTCAAAATGTTTTGGCGAAGCCACATTGACACCTCATTAAAACCTTTTTGAGCAACGTCAAAGACATCCGACCATGTTTTTGCAGAAAAAAGGAGCGCGGTATCATCGGCGTAACATATTAGCTTTCCCTGGGCAAGGTTTAATTCGAGAAGGTCATTTATATAAACTAAAAATAAAATAGGGCCAAGGACACTGCCCTGAGGCACACCATATTCCACACTGACAAAATTACTAACTTCTGCACCGATACCGACACATTGCATTCGGTTCGTCAAATAATCTCGAAAAAGTTGCAATTGTAGACCTCGGATACCCATGTTCTCAAGCTTACCTAGAAGGAGGGGGATAGACACTGTATCGAAGGCCTTAGCTAGATCTAGAAAGATACCTATGCATTTACTGCCCTGATCCATATTGGAAGCAATAAAGCTGGTAACCTCCAATATTGCATCATTAGTTGACTTGCCAGATCTAAAACCAAACTGAGAGTTTGATAACAAGTCATATTTGTTAAGGTAATTTACCAAACGATTGTAAATGAGGCGTTCCAATATTTTAGATAATGCTGGTAAAATAGAGATTGGCCTATAGTTATTAATACAGCGTCTATCCCCGGCCTTGTGGACTGGGTGGATGCGCGATTTCTTTAAAGCAGATGGAAATACTCCTTCCTCAAAACAACAATTGAATATATGAACCAGGACAGGGGTCAAAGCATGCCTGCAAAGCTTAATTATACTATTGGGGATACCATCACAACCAGTAGCACTATTATTTTTAAGATTTTTTATGATATTATCGACCTCAAATACATCACATGGTAGAAGAACAAATGAATTTCGATTAATAGACCTAGAGGCTTGGTTTATTGGAGATGAAGGTTGAGCAGTTGATCCACTCACCAATTCGTCAGCCAGACTCTTTCCCACATTAGCAAAAAACTCATTGTACATGTTAATTTCGGTAACACTTTTTTCATTGCAGCTTGACGATAATAATTCACTAGGTGATGACTTTTTTTTAAAAGTGCTCGTAATTTTTTTGATAACTTCCCATAACTTTTTATTGTCTTTATTTGCCTTTATAATTTCATTACGCTCATACTGTCTTTTAAGATTTTTTAACACATTATTACAATATTTACGGTATCTTAAATAAGTGACCTTAATTACAACATTGTCAGGTGCATTCCGAAATTTTTTATGTAAACGGTCTCTGTTACGTATGCAACGAATCATACCAGAGGTGATCCAGGGTTTTAAAGGCCTTTTTCTTCTAGATATCTTCACTACCTTGGAATGATTTTTTATAATGTTTACTATGTGACTAAAGAGATATTCAATCATAAAATTACAATCTCTACTTTTTAAAATTACATCAAAATCTATATTATGATGAATAGCAGCAATAATCTGATCATAGTCTAGTTTAACGTGGGATGACTCAGTATTTTTTACTGTTTTTTGATTACTAATGCAGGAAACAACAGCTGAGTGATCGGTTATGGAAGTATTAGTTATAAAAGTTGAAACCAGACTTTTGGTTTTTAAGAGGACGTGATCAAGGCAAGAACCACTTTGGTGTGTAGATTCACGATAAAATGTACTTATGTGTGCTTATGTTGAACATAATATTAATGCGACCTTTTCATCAATTAACGGCTATGAGCAATCATCAACCAAACAAATAAGTTAAAATGTTACATTATGGAGTTTGAACGTAAGTGTATTTTTAATATTAATTTGAATGTTTTAAACTTTTTAGATTTTGCATTCACAATGCTATTTTTATATTAAGATGATTAATAAATGAAAAATATTAGAAAAAATCGACTCACTCGTAGCAGTTGAGTTGCTGTCGAGTTGTCCCGTCTGAGTTGCTACGGGTGAGTCGATTTTTTCTAATATTTTTCATTTATTAATCATCTTCATTTGAATGTTTAATGGATTTTCGATATTTTAATTACTTACTACTAATTACTCACAAAATATAAACGACGACTGTTATTGCTATGATCTTCTCTAAGATCGTAAAGTCAACCTCAGAAGTAGAACAAGACTTGTTCTGTAAGTTGCAACTTGGTTGCAACCCTACTTTATAAATGCAATCATTGGTGCGACATGGTATTACTTTTCAGACAAAACATACTACCCCGATTCAGGAAGCTAAAATAAGAACGAAAAAACTATCTGTGCAATACGCACGACACTTTTGTGTCCGAACGAAATTTTTCGAGTTAGAGTTTTTGAGCCAGAGTTAAAAGTTGTTAATTGTCATGAATAGGGCTTTCGGTCCTAATGCCGAGGTTACACGGTGTGAGCTGCTGCCTTGACAGTAGACTGCTGCTACTGCTGCTATAGTATACTTGCAAGACAATAGCTTGCCTCACCATGCCTTGAATCTGATCATACAATGTGCGAGCTGACGTATGAGTCGCATGCGACGGTGCGAGCTACCATTTGTGGCGTGGTTAGGGCAGACAAGTAGCGAGTAAAAACGAAAAATTTTGGTATTTGGATGCCAGATACTGGCCTACCCGCACATGTCAGTAACTCGTAAGATACGGTCAGATAATTCAAGTAACTGCACTACAGTAACTGGCAAAAGCAGCTTGTATAGTGTAACCTGTTCATAAGTTAGAGTCGATAGTTAAATCCATCGATGCAACATTAGGTCCCATTATGTGCTTAAGATGCTTAAGGTCTACTTTCAAAGCAATCTGTACACACGAGAAATTTTTGAACTTCGATTAGCAAATGGACTTGCATTGGGTCAAGCTGATGGACTTTTGGTTAATTTGGTCACGTCACGTGTTGGTGCTCCAGTTAAATGATTTGAAAAACTAACCAGATTTCCGGAGACCTTTGTTGGGAAAGCATTACTTTAGATTTGAAGACTGCGACTATCTATTCAAATAATTAAGCAGAAGTAAGTAAATTGGTTACTTATATTAAAATTTTTAGGCACATAATTAAAATCACAATTTCTTAGTTGACCATCAGCCATTTTTAATGTCCCCACTGTTGGGGCACAGGCCTTCTTATGGGTAGATAAGGAGAATAGGTATGACCCACCACGCGGGCTCAATGTGGATTGGTAGGTGCTAACGACTGCAAATGTAGCCGAGACCAACGGCTTAACGTGGAGCTCGAGATAGTAAATTTTTGTTCACCCATCCCAGGACCGACCCTTGTGAAAGTTAACCTCCGTATTAGCTGGACCAGGCTAGTGCCTGCTTATTTCTTAGTATTCCTGTCTTTTTGTTGGCACGACATCAGAAAATAGCTACCTACTAGACCTATTAAGATTCGATGTTTTTATTTCATTCTTTGAACAGCACTTGACTTCACCTAACGTTAAGAAGATTTGCCACATTATCAATTTTAATTTCGCCCAATCGAGTCCAAGTCAGTTCTCGAGACAATTTCGCAGCTGCGTTCGCGTGCTATTTGTCTAGTTGTCTGCAGCCACGGGTTGCTCAGATAATCCGACTTGGAAACAGCAGTTACCAGTTCTTACCCCAAGCTGCTGTTTGCAATGGATGTTGTTTCCTACCTACAGGGGACACACGGACCTAAAGAAAACGTCTCACCCCGAATTCGTGATTTTACCCCAAATTCGTGATTTGCTTCTTTGTGTCCGTGTGTAGCGTCTGCTACCAGTCGGGATTCAGGGCGGCCCGACAGCCCATAAAGCTACTTAAACTAATAAATCAAAACTACTTACTGCTAAGACGACCTCGCCGAATGTCCCACCTGTCCCAGGCCGTCCCAGGCCACGTGGCCATCTTCACCGCTGGGCTCGGTGTCTGGTACCAACCTGTGGGGATGAAAACCCCACCTACACGCTTGGCCAAGCTATCGGAATACGCAGACGGCACCAGTAACGCGATGTTGAGATCTCGCCACCACTTTCACGAGCTCATATTTCTCACTTCCAAAAGTGTTCAAATGAAGATGTACAACACACACAAAAATCAATGAAACACGTTTCCACACGCGAGAAATTCAAAATAATACAAATGAAAACCACAAATGTCCAATTTTGCAACAAAGTTAATAAAGTATATTTCACACGAGATTCAAAGCACAAACAAACTGATTATTTAGACTTGCTATAACAAAACACACGCGAATGAATATAAAATCAAATCAGGCGATAGACGCCATTTTTCCAAACGTAAAATTGAGGTTATGTCGTGACCGGCCAGTTGGCTGGGTTCACACCGATCGTTTGTCGATCGGGGCGCCACGCGCGGCGGAATTCGAAACCTACTGCACTGCGAAATGCGTGCGCGCGATATTTGAATTCCGGGCGTGATGCTGTCTTTAGATTAAACAAACAAATCTTAACCATCTCACGTTATATTCCAAACAATGGATCTATCGAAAATGTATAACTAAACTACTAAGCATTTAAGGGCTTCTTTTAATTTCAAGCTTCCATTAAAACCTGTCTACTTATAGAAAATCTTAATGACGTGCGACGTAGCCTGCTTTATGTCATTTTCATAATCATCGTAACCCATATCATCCACCACAGGATCTAGAACAAAAATTTTTTTTTCAACCCTGTTGTTACCGTAATCTCCGCTTGGCAGGCTAATTGGATATTTTATTTGTGCTCAACAATGTTTTATTTTAAATTATCCATGAACATGATTTTCGTTTTCATTGTTAAGAGTTTAAAATAACCTACTTATTTTTTGTTTTATAATACCCACTTTTAAGTTTTTTTTTTATGTCTTATACTGTCTGACCTTTGTCACACAGGCAATAAACCTAGCATCAGGACCAGGGACTTCACTGATATCTGTAACCTTTGTTTTATGTAACAATAAAGAAATTATTATTATTAATGCGCCATAGTGTGTATGCAAACCCGTACGCAATATAGCGCACTTTACCATGTTCGCAAAGCGCGGAGGTTCGCTATCCTAAGTGGGTTCCCACCCATAGAATTACATAGCTCTAAAACAATCTGGTTTAGGACTCCCCAATGTGAAGGGTTGGTATTCTACAAACAGTTCAAAGTAAAACAGTGTTTCTCAAAATCTTGAAGTAAATTCAACAAAATAGAATCCTCCAGCATATCGTAAAACAAAATCTTTCAAGATCCCATTCGTTCTGTTACAGTTTGAAGGAGTGCTATCTCTATTGGATTTCAATTGAGTGCGTTGGCTATTGTTTTCTGCTATCTTTTAGTGCCATATCTCACTAAGTCACCAATGGCGGCGCCACCAGTTTAGCTACTAACAAAACGTATCAGATGTGTTGAGGGTACCTGGGTATCTCACCGTGCCGCTTGGTTACGCAACCAATTTTGGGGCGGCACCGAATCAACCATTAGTGGCGCAACCATGGTGTTACAATGAGATAGAGCCCTTACGTATGTATGTCGTAGGTACATCATTCTTATTACATATTCTTCATTGAGCACGATCGCTCAATCTAGCTACCTACCATTATGAATATTTCTCTAAAACAAATAAGGTGCAAATTCCTTTAGCTTATTATCACACAGATACCTACTTTTAGTCAAAAGTTTCAGTAAGGGTAAATGAATTTAAAAATATGCTATAACCTATTTCTAATAAGGACTTAGGTCCTTAATGCTATAATTTATAATTTAAACAAACAAACTATAAATAACTATCAAATGCCCAAAGACCGGATGGTTAATCCTATGCAAATTCGGAATAAAATGCAAAACTACTTTCACAGGACACTGTGAGGAAAATTTCATGTTAATCGGGTCAGTGGTTGGATGACAAATGAAATTCAAATATATTTAATGCATATAAAGTAATCTTTATGATGTGCTATAAATGAAATAAGTATATTATTAAGTTTATTTAATGGAAATTTGAATCGATTTTAAAATGGTTCGTTTTTTAAATCACACGTATTTTTCTGTAGTTAGATCTTGGAAAATACACACGCTGTAACGCACGTTTACAAACTAAAATAGACATATACTTACCAATTTGTCAAAGCGGTAGTATAAGTTGGAGAATCTCATAATCGCGTTGATGTAACTCACCCTCGTATCTATGGACGAGTAAATAATGACTAGAAACCGGATTATTATGCAACTTAATAAGCCCAAAATATGCATGCAAATATGCAACGAAAATCCATAAAAAGGGCCAAATTATGCAATATGAAATAAAAAAATAAGTTTAATTTTTATTTTAAAAGGTATTTTGTACTCAACGACAACAAAAGTAGGTAAGTATTTGCGAAAATATCAAATAAAAAAATTATTTTAAATTGAAATTTACCTTTAAAAATGTATACTACTCAGTAGGATACCTACTGTTTCAAATGTTCTGAAGACAAATTGTGTCCATGATTGCTTAATATATTTTTATACGTCCACTGAGGTATGCACTGAGGTGACTAGGCAGAATTTAAATTTGAATGCCGTTGTTTGGACATGTTAGACGTCTGAACGAGAACGAGATCGAGCGTAAATATGCAGGTTTTCAAAAAAAATTGGCAAAATATGCAACTACCACTGAAAAGGGGAATATGCAAATGCATATGCAATATAATCCGGTCTCTAGTAATGACTTGAGTAAAACTTGCAATTTTCTCTAATAGGTAATGATATTCACTTGCATTTATAGTATAATTGATCTTAGCATATAAGATAAGATTTTAATTTAGTTTTTAAGTCATACTTACTCGTCTAGGTATAGATACAAGGCTTAATAAATTAAATTTTAAATTTAAGCTGTTTATTTCTGGTAAGTATTACAAACGATATAAGAAATGGCTTATCCTAGGGTTAGAATGTTTAATAGGTACCTATTCAAAATTATGACACTATAGGAAGGTCACTCAGGGCAATGGATTATAACAATTGTTTACATTTTTATTCTTATTTATTTTATTTACTGGCACAAAATACAATAAATAACCAGTTTATTAGATCGTCAAAATGTAGTGTAATTACATTTTAAGTCAAGCACTATTTCGTATTGTGCCAATGCCGATACAATTGTTGCCAAAAAATTTAAGCGTTTTACTGCACTTTAAGAAATGCATTGCACTAGAAACGGTTTCTGCTCGTCGGGCAAATTGCAGTGTCTATAATGGGGTTTCGTAGTACATTGCAAAATTCTTATGAATGCAACGCACTGCACAAATTTGAGAACCTAGAAGTATTTCATATTTCCGAGGGCGCTTATTGAATTCGCTCAATAAGAAAATTATCAACTACCTATCGAAGAAACCTTTCGCCACAAGGCTGTACAGTTTCATGAAACTCAAAAATTGCTATAAAAGCAAAATGTGCTAGCAAAATCTGCTTGAATTTCACGTTGGACATTTCTTATTCGGCAAAGTTGTATGTCACTAAACGATTCGAACCGTAGAGGTTCACTTTTGTATGCACGAGCATCGCCTAATGTACCCAATAGGTCCGAATCGAACACGGATCGATGTGTAAGCACTTAGCCGAAACACGGCTGCCCGTGGCAGTTTCGGACAGCCTTTTGAAAAGATGAGAAATAGTTATTTTCTGCTCGTGGACTCCCCACTACTATTAATCATCTTTACGCAGCGGGAGGCTCGGATTGACCTGCGTAACTCGCGCGCTCTGAATTTTGCTATTGTTTCTCTGCCTACATTATAAAAAGTAAGGCCGCATTATCCAGCCTGTACATGAAATAGGTCGAATAAACAGATTGTTCTTTGTGATACGAAAAAAGAACCTTTTTTGGGTTTATAGTTTGCAAACATGCCATTAAAATCCAATTTCGACAAGAAATTAATTAGTTATTAAATAAATCCTACTAATATTATAAATGTGAAAGTTTGTGGGTTTGGATGTTTAGATGTTTGTTCCTCAATCACGCAAAAACCACTGAACGGATTTGGTTGAAATTTGGCACACAGATAATAGATAGCCTAGATTAAAATATATAATACTTTTTATCCCGATATTCCCACGGGAACGGGAACCACGCAGGTGAAACCGCGGGCGGCCGCTAGTCAGTGAATAAATAACAAGTAAAGTCAAACTGTCCAATCAGTCAGTTTAGAGTCGTTTGGCGAATGTTTTCAGTGTTCACTTTTAGCAAAGATTGAATATTCCAAATTACAATACTCAGAAAATTACCCGAAGAAATTACCAAATAATAAGTTACATTGTCTTGTCTTTCACGTCAGCTTAGGTCGCAGCGACATTTCCGGAGTGCCGAGTTTGATCGTTCGTAAGCGTTTTCCATTGATCACAGAAAAAGATTCGATTTATCAGGATGTCAATTGCATCAAACTTCAACGAATATAATTATACTAACATTGTTTTTAATAAACATTATAACGTCATAATCGGTAGTAGGGTAATAATAATTGACGATTTAAAAATGCTTATTATGTGAGCTTATTTGAATAAAGATTTTACCATTGAAAATGGTTATCAGATGCAAATCGCCTGAGACGTATTTTTGGCCATATCTCCGAGGATTTTGAGAGGATCAAGATGGAAATAGTACCAAAAGTTGAGGAATTTATCGAGACACCTGTGAACGTTTGAATTTTGAACATCTACTGGTAACTTTTATTGAAATTTTGTAAAATTCCGAAAATTCCGGGTTTTTTTGGGGGGTGTTTGTTTACTAAATTGTAAATATTTTGGAAAAAAAACCGACTTAAGAAAAAATGAAAAAAAGGGTCCTAGGGTAAGTTTAGCTACCAAATGGTGAAATAATTTGAAAATCGGTCAATAATTGTGACCTGTAGGTGGTCCCTGTAAATTTGGAATTGTAGAAAAACGGCTGTTTCCGTACATAAAAAGTGATGTAGCTTCTATGATTATTGACCGATCGTCATGGTAATAGTGTTAAAAGATGCAGAAGCAGACGAGAAGTGCATTCGTTGGAATTTTGAAAATCGGTTAATAATATTTCGGCTGTGTAGAGGCAGTCAGCGGGCGCTTTTGTGACACGAGGCGGAGCCGAGTGTCACAATCGTAAAAATAAATAGATACTACCTAGGTAACTTTAAAAATATAATATGTAGGACTACATTCGATTTGATTTTGGTTTTTCGTAAATTTTGGTGTTCATTTTCAATGCTCCGATTCTTGCGGGGACTGTAAAATCTGTGAATTTTTTTCTTTCACAAATTGACAACGATTCGGGTTTCTTCATCCCTTGTTGCATTTAGTCTTCGCAAAGCAATGATTTATTTATTCCATAATGAAAGTATTCGTTTGGAGTAATAGACAGACCATCTTATTCATAAAAATTTATGGATGGCCTATAAAGTTGTTAAAATCATTATTATAATTGCTTAATAGAGATAAACGCTCTATAGATCTTTGACATAGGGTGCTGCTCATAAAGTTAATAGCCCAGTAAAAGAAAAGGTGTAGAGGGAAATTAATGAAACACAATTTTTGACATCGTAACTTTGGTTGGACTAGTTAGGAGGTGAAAATATCTAAAGTCCCCGTCCGTAGCCTCTTATCCCAGGGGGGAGAGGGGGGTTACAAGGTCCCATTTTTAGATTTTTGACATATATCTCGGAAACTATGCGTTCTAGCGCCATGAGACTTGCTACAAAATAACGGCTGATAAAAACTCCTTCAAACCCTTCCTTTATTTTATATTATGACGTATATTAAGACGAATTTAAACTAAAATTGACTACAACAAAAATACAACATAAAAGTCTTTGACTACAACTCTATATTTTTTTTCTCAATAAGATAGAAAGTTTATACAAGGACCATCATTCTTAACTTATTCAACAGAATTAACCAAATTAACCTTGGTCACTACAGCTCTCATTTTTACAAGGGATAAAAGGAGAAAAAATGCGAGGGATAGACTGGTGGCTTAATACGTTTAGTAATAAGAATAAATTGGCACCGATCACTCGATGACACTGAATGACACACCCGCGGGAGATATAATCAATCACCGAACATCCTCGGAGGCCATTTGTTACATTTTCTTTGCTTTGCTACTATTGATTGAAATTGACGGATTTCGGTATAACTCTTTGTAATTGTGGCTGGAGGAAATGTGATTTTTGTTTTTTGTGGAGCTGAACTCTACCCTAGCGTACTTAAATTAAATGTTTCTTGTAAACCAATTCTAGGATCACTTAATTAATAAACTATTATTTATTGAAAATAGCTTGATGATTGCTAAATCAGCAATCATCAACTTAAATTATGAATCACGGGTTGATAATTGTTTTTTACACCACTGCCCGAAATGGAGTGTATTATATAATATATCGAGTGTTCCGGCTGGGTAACAATTGATAATAAATTTGTCATACGGATGTTTTCAAACAATTTTAGGCTTAATTATAGGTTTATTTATATTTTTCATTACTGAAATTAATATCTTCGCAAAATTATAAGCATTTAAATAAATCGAAAGTTATTATTTAATTTTATCAACATATTTATTGGTTTCCGGTTGAATTATTTGACTGTGTAATGGTTAATTGTTAATTTTATTAAAACTATTTATTTACCATTTTACATTAATGATCACAAATATTATGACGAACTGTAGTAGTGTAAAAATGTTAAGTAACAAATTATAAGATTTTAGTGCACTGATTAAAAGTATGTAAATTGACGGAAGTGTATTTGGCTTTAGAGCAAGGTTCATTTGTTAAATTTATAGAAATATTTAAGCACACTTATGAGCGTGATTCTATTTCAATAACTCTTACTGTCCATTTCAAAATTGTGTTACGCATGCTTTCTTGGAAATTAATGTTTTACAGTTATTATCGAGATAATAAGTAGTGAAATGACTATGGACAGTAACGGTGAAAGAAGTCTCAATTCCCGCCAAGAATAAATTTATAAAAGTGAAATCGAAATAGTGTAAAGGGGCAGTCTGATTTTGTGCCTCGCCGAATAATAAGATAAGTATTGAATACCTGTTTTACATCTAAGATGTTATTCTGTTCAGAACACTTTGTTCATTTGTTTGATTGAATGTGTTGTTTTATTGGCATTTTATGCAATGTTCGTTAGAATGAATAATAAAGACTATTTGTTATTTCATTGTAATACAATAAATTTAAAATAGAATTGATTACAAAAGTAAAGTTTAATGGTTTATTCATGATGATTAATGTTTTATGATTTGTTTATTGGCTATGCTATTATTCACTATGAATAATAAAGTCTAATGTGTTGTTTTATTTGTAACACAATTTAGAATGTTAGTGATTATAAAAGTTACGTTAAAATATAGTGATTGATAAGATTAATTATATTTTCTTGTAAAATCTTGGTAAATCAAATATTATAGTGATTAATAAGGTCTAAGATGTTGTTTCCTTGATAATGCGAGTATTGCTTTTAGTTACTCAAATATATCCTTGTTAAACAGTGACTTAGTGCTTTTAATTATGTATGCCTGATCCCTTAATTTTAACAATTTCAGAAGTGGTGATAACCAGTAAGTCCGAAGACAAGGTGCCAACGAGTTCGAGCCGAGAATCCTTGTGAGCCAGAACAGAAGCGATTGCGTCCGTGAGTTCAAGAGAGGTTTCGCAAGATTCCAGCTCCGACGATAGCAGGGTATTATTGGCACGCAAGCAAAACACAAGGCAAGTCCGTTCCGATTATTTATTATAATTGGCATACATTGATAAAATTCAGTGCATATGTAATGCGATGTTAGGGATGTAAAGTGATGTTGGGAGTAGGATGAAGTGGTTTTTCAATACATTGTGTTCCCTGAATGTTAGAAATATTGAAGTCTTAATATTTCCCTGTAGTCTAAGTTTGCTACAAGTAAAAAATAATTTTAGTTGGAGCTTATTTAAATATGATGAAATTTTACATTTTTTTAAATTAATTTAAAACTACCGCTTGAAACATTAGAGACTAGCTTTGTAATATTAAAAAGAAGGTTTTTCAGTATTTGGTATTAACATAATCCGAAGAGATTCGATATTCAAATGTCGGTTTTTATACAAATACTTAATATCTTATTTGCTGAGTTTAATAATTTCAATGAACGGTTAGTTAATATGGTAGTACATTGACGCTTTGCAAAAACTGTTCAATAATGATAATGATAACGATAATGATGTTGATGTTGATGTTGATGTTGATGTTGATGTTGATGTTGATGTCGATGTTGATGTCGATGTTTGTGTTGATGTTGGTGTTAATGTGGATGTTGATACCTACTGATATTGATATTGATGATAGCGTCTGTTTTTATAAATTATAATGATAATTAGAATTATAAGCAATTATAATGATAATATATCCTACATTATTATTAGCGGTTTGTAAAATTCTGTAGTTGGAAAGTTGTAAAAGGATGCAAGTTTGTTTAGTAGGAATCCCCCTAAGAGACGTAGGCGTTATATTCTTACATAGTTCAAGATAAAAAGTTTCCAATATATTTGAACAAAACAATTAGTTACTATGTGTGTAACTGGAATAAATAATTATTAATGTGTAGAGTAGTGTATACGTACAGACTGCCTGGGGAACACCCGGCGTTTGAGTTCATTTCATTGCGGAACAAGTTTTAGAAAAGAATAGAATAATTTCATTTGGATAGAAACGTGGCTAACATTGTTGATATAGGTAGATATACATTATATTAGCCAACATGTTTTGATGAACAATCAGTATGCAACATTACGAAAATATGTCTTAAATCTATCAAGTTTATTTTATTATGAAATATAAAAGCCTAACAATGGCTAGTATCAATATTCAATTACCTAAGTACCTTAAAAGTATGTTCGTCTTAAAACGCGGAATGGGTAGTAAATAGGCCAATAACTATAAATTGTGTAAACTTGGAATTGCACCAATCCCTACTAGGAAACTCGATAACCTTTGTTATCATATTTTATTTGGAGTGGTCCAAACAAAGTAATTTATGAGATTTAGCCACAACTGATCATAATATAAGTAGAAATAAATTTTATTTATTATTTGTTTTGTGGAAAACCTACTAACAAATAACAACTAGAGCTAAAAGATAATAATTAGTGGATACAATGATTTTAAAATTTTTTAGTAATATTTAACTTAATTTATATATTAATGTTGAGTTTTAAATAAGTTTTCAAAAAGGACCTACTTCGATCCTGATAGCTTTGAATATGTATTGATTACTTCATCAAGAACATTTTGACATGTATGTATTCTAGCAAATTCCAAGTATAATATGTCGAATGAAAATCAGAACTTGTTTGTGAAAATTTTTAATCAAGAAACTGGAAAAACAAATGGTATAGTCATTCTTTCTTAAAATTAGGAATAAGGTTGGGAAAATCATTCACTTGGGTTCTCTTAGAAAATGTCAGAAATTTAAATTCTTGTCTTAACATTGTTGTCTTGTTGACCTCCTTGAATCAGGTGTCGATAGGTGTTGAGGTATTTAGATTTAAAAAAACCGAGGCTCTGTGTCAATCCTACCAATATTTTTAATCATTAATATTGATGCAATAATAGTTAACATTTATTTTAAAGAAAGTACTTTTCCTGGCCCAGTGGAAAATATGTAGTAAATAAAATTGGTTACTTTGTTTGAAGCAGGAGATAAAAAGTGAGCCTAACTTTTAGGCCAATTTACCTGTACCTGTACGTAGTACATATTATAAGTATATTATAATTACATGTACCCAGTAAAATAATGGGAAAAGAAAATAATACAAAGTTTTCAATTAATTATTGGAATATTTCCCAATTATTTATATTCAATATAAGATTCAATTTAATTTTTTCCAAAGGTAACAGTGATATTGATAATGAAATTGTTCTAACGACGAAATCAGTGCTCTTTTTTAAGTTTTACATTGAAGCAATATAAATGATCAATCGAAGAAAATAAAATATGTTATTTAAATTACCTAATATACTTTTTAATATTAATTTGAATGCAGACATAGTTTGAGTTTGTTGAAAATACAAAATCTCTAATGTACCTATAAAAATGTAATGATTCACGACGACAATTGTATCCAATCTACATATTTATCTTATCAAGATGACTGTTTTGTGACATTTACAGTTTACCTAAAGCGACAAGGCAGGGTTGGCCTACCTTAGTTGCTTTCATAGTGTACTGTACTATGAATAATATTCAATAAAAATATATTTTTATCTCAGCAGCTAGTATTGAGAATATAATTTTTACTTCAAAAGATATGTTTAAGACGTCTGTACGGCAAGCTGTACCACAGAATGCACAATAGTACACCTTTTGTTGCGGGATTATCTGAGAGAATTGTTTAAGGAAAAATTAATATGTTGATATGTAAAGGAGTTTAGTTTAAGGCTGTTAGTAATACGGATCAATTGATAAGGTGATACCCATTGTTTTAATACGGGAAATAGAATGAAGTTGCCGCTCCAAGATTTAGACAACAGAAACTATATGTCGAAAGGCATTGCCTTTCGTTGATGAAATTTCACAACATAGTTGCGATTGCGACACGAGCACACGACAGCATTGAGCTGCCTTCGCATAGATTTAAAATACATGGTAAAATTTGCTCACGAGAAAGGGTTATTACAAAATTATTTAAAAGACAGCAATGCTTGTTTTCATTTGACTTTATAGTATCATTTTTTTTATAAATATGTTGCAAGGTTGCAACTCTGTATTTTAATAAAATTGGTAATAATAATTACGAGTGGGCATATTATGTAAATAAAGCTACTGAACTTATCTTTGCAGAAGCTGAAAATTAGTTTCCTGTCAGCTAGAAAAGTTAAATTGGTGTTAGGGTGATATGAAAGTCGAAAGTTTCCAGTTATTTTGATTTTATATAAATAATAGTATTCATTGAGGGACCCAATGAGTATAAGTGTATTAGTAGTTGCTTTGAATCCTAATTAAATGCATAAGGCAAGTGATAGTGAGATTAGTGAGTCAATTTGATAGCACAGATAACTTATAGATTTGTTGGAAGGATAATGTTACTGCAATTAATAGAATTACAATAAAATAATGGATGTTACAGTAATACGAACACCTTATAATTTTGTTAAGGGCCGTCTAACCTGACGATGCAAAAAGGTTACTTTGTTAAGGGCCGTCTAACCTGACGATGGAAAAAGGTTAATTTGCTAAGGGCCGTCTAACCTGACGATGGAAAAAGGTTAATTTGTTAAGGGCCGTCTAACCTGACGATGAAAACGGAAAGTTTTATTTTGTTAAAGGCCGTCTAATCTGACGATAAAAAAAGGGTTTATCTTGTTAAAGATCGTCTCATCTGACGATGGAAAAAAGAACTTTATTTTGCTAAGGGCCGCCTGGTTGGCGAGTATTAAGGACCACCTTGGTGTCATGTAACGGGGACCATATTAATTAAGTTTATCAGAAATTAAGGGTTTAAATGAATTATACCAAATTTAATGAACTTTCATGGGCAAACTATGTGTAGTAGTTCGAATTAATTAATTTCATGAATATTAAAAGTTAATGCATTGTCCGTTGTATTTATATTGATAACTTAAATAACATTCAGTAAATATTGGACGATATTTTGTTGAGATTTTTCTATTTAAAAATAAATAACATAGGCCGTCGGACCAGACGATGAAAAAAATAGGTAAATCATCACAATGGAAATTGGATCATTGATAACATGTAATACAAAATGTTTTCTCATTACAGATATCTCCTACAGAAACCACGTGGTTTGCGGGGTTGCAAATTTGTCAGGATGGACGAACTATAATATATCGAGTGTTCCGGCTGGGTAACAATTGATAATAAATTTGTCATACGGATGTTTTCAAACAATTTTAGGCTTAATTATAGGTTTATTTATATTTTTCATTACTGAAATTAATATCTTCGCAAAATTATAAGCATTTAAATAAATCGAAAGTTATTATTTAATTTTATCAACATATTTATTGGTTTCCGGTTGAATTATTTGACTGTGTAATGGTTAATTGTTAATTTTATTAAAACTATTTATTTACCATTTTATATTAATGATCACAAATATTATGACGAACTGTAGTAGTGTAAAAATGTTAAGTAACAAATTATAAGATTTTAGTGCACTGATTAAAAGTATGTAAATTGACGGAAGTGTATTTGGCTTTAGAGCAAGGTTCATTTGTTAAATTTATAGAAATATTTAAGCACACTTATGAGCGTGATTCTATTTCAATAACTCTTACTGTCCATTTCAAAATTGTGTTACGCATGCTTTCTTGGAAATTAATGTTTTACAGTTATTATCGAGATAATAAGTAGTGAAATGACTATAACACAGGTATTCAATACGATAAGTATTGAATACCTGTGTTACATCTAAGATGTTATTCTGTTCAGAACACTTTGTTCATTTGTTTGATTGAATGTGTTGTTTTATTGGCATTTTATGCAATGTTCGTTAGAATGAATAATAAAGACTATTTGTTATTTCATTGTAATACAATAAATTTAAAATAGAATTGATTACAAAAGTAAAGTTTAATGGTTTATTCATGATGATTAATGTTTTATGATTTGTTTATTGGCTATGCTATTATTCACTATGAATAATAAAGTCTAATGTGTTGTTTTATTTGTAACACAATTTAGAATGTTAGTGATTATAAAAGTTACGTTAAAATATAGTGATTGATAAGATTAATTATATTTTCTTGTAAAATCTTGGTAAATCAAATATTATAGTGATTAATAAGGTCTAAGATGTTGTTTCCTTGATAATGCGAGTATTGCTTTTAGTTACTCAAATATATCCTTGTTAAACAGTGACTTAGTGCTTTTAATTATGTATGCCTGATCCCTTAATTTTAACAGTATATGTGTTCAGGGTTCATGTATGTTTGTGGGTATGTGAGTTTCTTTATTCCACCATAACTTCTAAATGGCTAAACGGATTTGAATGTATGGGGTATCGTTAGAATCCTTACATCAATTCGAGTGACACTGGCATTTTTTTTTTAATTCAATTTGGCGACTGTACGACGCCATTTTTAAATGTGATAAAAATATTTATTCCTTCAATTATTACAATATGGGCATCAAATGAAAGGCCGTAATGAGCATATTTCAAAACTTTATAATTTGTCACTAAAATTTGTGAAATAATATTTTTTTATATATTAAAAACACGACAGCCCTGCCAAAAACTAACACAAGACTGATTTATCGCAACAGCAGTCCAAAATAGCCAAGTACAAGGGCAACGAAATCAGGAACACACAATCATCACATCACTGACCTGTTTTTTTTTATATAACATCACATACACTCATTAGTTTTTTTTAATAATCAAATATTTAAAGTCCTGAGACATTTGTGAAAATAGTTGCAAAGACATAATACAAAATTCTTCAATTACCAACTTTCGTTGTAGACTGTACCGTAAACACATTTCAATGCCCTGTAATAAAGGCAATCAATAACTTTCAGTGGTTTACTGAGTACCTACCACCTTCATTACCCGTTTTATTAACCAACCGCCTGCCAACGACGTATTTAAAGCTTAATAAAAACATACATAAAAAAAAAAAAAAAAAAAAAATACCGTCGACTTGAGAACCTCCTTCTTTTTTTGAAGTCGGTTAATAAAAGCTATTGTGTTTTGTTTTTTTAAAGGACGAAGATCAAGTATTGAGGTTATTTTTTATCTTAAACATTTTCATTTTCAATTTTCATTGGAATGTAATTACCTAAGTAAGTTCTATTCGTTTTCACGAGTTACTTAATGTAAACAATCTTGACAGGTGTTTTAATACAAAATATGAGTTTAAAACTGTGAAATATAATTTCAAAGTTTATAAATATCGAGTAATAATCTTATATTTTTTTTTAGTAAAAATATATTTCTTTTTTACTTCTTAAGATTGTTTAAATTATGTCAAATGGTGTATAGCAAGCATGTATGTATGTATGTATGGCTCATTCAGCCTTTAAAAACAAGGTAGGTACATCTAGCTTGTACTATTATATTTTACGCCACTAGTACAGCTTCAAACTACGAAACGAAACTTTTATTATTTTCATTAATATTTCATAAATAGCCTTCATGAATTCCACCCTTGCTTGTAAGTATATATGGGATTTATTAAAAGAGGTCAGGTTGGTGAAAACGGCTGAAATATTGGAGATGTCAGGTGAATTTATAGAGATAATATGTTGGTAGGTACGAGGATCTCAATTTCCTAGAGAGTATACTGTGATTTTTTTATCCGAAATATAGCGAAAGAATCCCGGCGAAACACTGTCGAAATATATTGGCTTATGCGTTCTCTCATATTTTGCGGAAATAAAAGCTATTCAAATTGTTCGCTTTGCGAATAGATAACAATAGGTTTCTGTTGGCATTATTAGTTTTAAAAACTGAGCGTGATATTCTCGTGAGCGTGTCAGTAAAATATATTAAACTTAAAAAACTATTAACAGATACATAGAGGTATAGATAGGTATTGATAAAACGTCATTGGTACCTACTGCATTGGAAACAAACAAAAATCGAGCAAATTAGTGGAATTGGATCCAAGAGGAAGTATTATTAAAAAAAGTATTGATGATCAGCATGTTTTTATAGCTTTTCTAACTTCAATGCTATTAAGCATTGAAGTTAGAAAAGCTATAATCCTCTAAATTTTAGGCATTCGTAGACATTAGTCTACGAATGCCTAAGATTTAGAGGCATTGTAACAATTTTTCTTTCTTTTTTTGCTTAATTGCCTTCATCATAAGAATTGTCACCAAACTCGATCGCGACACTTTCATGGTATATTTTTACATGCTCCATTTTCGAATATTGCTTATTTT
The DNA here is from genome assembly GCA_928269145.1 of Agriphila tristella. Lineage (NCBI taxonomy): Eukaryota > Metazoa > Arthropoda > Insecta > Lepidoptera > Crambidae > Agriphila > Agriphila tristella. Next base: position 23,389,078 of record OV743440.1, on the reverse strand, counting down.
TCACGAACACATGGCGGCAGCATTCCTCATTTTGCAGAGCACATAAAAGTTTATGTACCGGTCACTTCTATCACAGCTCGTAAACGAACAGCGAGCGAAGCGAGCGAAGCGGCATGCGATGTCGATACAGGGCAGGCGGCTGATGAGTGCGATTATTTTTATGTGCCTCGCATTTCACCTAAGCCAGGAGCCTGTTTAGAAATACCGGGAGATTCTCAGACTACTAGTTTAGAAAGTGTCTTATACAATAACGGCTGTAGATTTTTTTAAAGTTACTACGGGAACTGAGAAGATATAAAACTTTCATCGGGTCTAAGTAAAAACATCCATAATCAAATTATGTAACAATACTGAAACAGATGCTTAAACTGAACAACTTTTTCCAAGGAACATAGGTCGAACAGGGACTGCACTAGTGGGTTTTAAATTTTAAATAAGTTTTTAATTTATGTTTGACTTCAAACATGGGGACTTGTTGCTCCAGATCCCCATACGAAATTGTATTAGTATTTCGCTCCCTTTGCAATTAATTTTCGCAACAAAAGGTATTTCTCCTTCCTCACGGTCCATTCTATCTCTGTAGGTATTAAAATTAACCAAAATTGATTCAATTGTTTATGAGTGACCCCAAGACAATTTACGTTCAGATTTACAATATTAGTATTGATAAATAATTAAGTTAGACAGAAGTTGTTCTCGTGTCTAGTACTCACCTAATCAAGTTTTACTCAGGTAAATTATGGTTTATTCTTGGTAATCTCTGACCAGACGGCTTTCTATAGAAGGCCGTCTGGTTATAGATTAGACTATTAGTCTAATTCAAGTTTTCACTTAAACTTAATAATCATCTTAATTAACTTACTAAAGATGAATAAATAATGAAAAATATTAGAAAAATATTAGACAAAATTCATTATTTATTCATCTTAATATAAAAATAGCATTGTGAATGCAAAAATCTAAAAGTTTAACTTACTAAAGGCTAAAATCGTAGGCTCATAAAGCGCATTTCACATTACGCAATACTATTTTGCTATATTATGGGTTATACCTACATCATAAAGCCAAACTTTAAAGCATTGTATAGTATAAGCGTTCTTAATCCGCGCACAACAGGTTTATAATAATAAAAGAAACATTAACTAGCTCTCTAGTTTTGTGACTGACAGTTTTCCAAAATGAGAAATAGTTTAGTGGTTATTAATTAAAAAGGATACATAAATTGACTATAACTTTAATAATTCACATCATTCGATCTTGTTCGATCCTCTTACCCCAGAAAATCTGAAATTTCGATTTCAATATCTGGGCTCCACACATCAACGTGATCTTCGCTCTAGTAGCAACCTTATTTTAAATACTCCTGCCCCCCTAGCCAAACATTTGCAAATTTTCGCTATCGCTTCGCTTCGAAACATGTATGGATTTGACGTTTTAAAATTCGATTGTTAACGAAACCTTATGTCAAATATATAAATCCTAACCACTTCATTAAATGTGCACTCCTCGGTCATTAATAAGTAAATTATATTTTCATTGTTAAAGTTTAAAAAGCAAAGTTTTTTTGGATAACCGCACAGTTACCGCCAGTATACCTGAAAGTCCAGAACAGTATTACAGGACTTCGAGGCATACGGCCCAAACTTTTAATTTAAAAGGACATAGCGGTGGGGACAGACAATTTAACTTTCTGATAAAATAAAATTATGAATGAACGAATGAAAATATATTTATTTAAATGAGCTCACATAATAATCATTTTCAAATCGTTAAATCTTTTACCCTACCACCTATTATGACGATTTTTAGCTGACAAGAAAAATGGGCGCAAAAAATTACAAATATGTATATCATTTCCAGACTTTATAATAACAAAGATTAACAAATAAATAACATTATTTAACTAGCTCATTTCTTAATGAATTTCAGATTACAGGGTTCAAGATAAATTCTACAATCAACAAACAATTAAATATGCGTTAAGATAGGTAGTCAGAAGTAGACCCATTCTCACTGGCAGCACTCGTTCACGAGCATGACGCATGAACCAGCTATCGCTTCGCTTAACCATATTTGAGGGAAGAGGATTGTTTCCTAGAGATCAAATGGTGTGTTGCCTACAGTCTACACTACACTATTATATATGATACACAGGGTAGTTTACGAATATTTGCGATCTTTATTAGACATGAAGATTAAGATTGAAGTTTGAAATTTCTAGCAACATTTATCATAAAAAAGCTCTTTACATAAAGAATAACATAAAAACCAACATTACACATGACGTATTGTCCGTGGTCATTAGCCCCTGGCCTAGGACGGATGCCTCTCGCGCCTCTAAACCTCGAGGCGTTCCGGCCCAAAGTACGCCGATGTATCATTTTTATAGCCCTGGCCAAAGTGAATTTGCAGCCAGAGATAACTTGGACGTGTAAGTCATTTACATCTAATGCGAACTGTACTCATTTCGAGCCCATCACACTTGAACTTTGAAGAAATTATCGTTTTTTTTTCTTACGGATTTTCTTTACATACAATACTTTTGTTAAAAGTATAACCATTTATGTATTCTGTGGTGAAACGTCGATGGTATTATATTAGATATACTTACGTTACTACCTATGTTTATGTAGATACAATTAACAAGATAGGTACATAAGATTAATAACCTTACTAGTTAAACATTTATCGGTCTGTGAGACCGTGTGTTTGCTTAAATGGTAAATTTTGAAATAGATAAACATAAAATTTTTTTTTTTCGATTTACCTTTATTACTTGTAAATAAAACTCAAATGTTAAGAAATTAGAAATTAGAAATTAGAAATTAATTTATTTGCCTTTGAATAGGGTACACTGAAGGTCTTAATCTAGTTTAAAAGCTCGGCCCATTCAGCCATTATCAACAGCATGCAAATTTTTATTCTTTACAAATTCAATCAACTTAAATTAACATTGTTAGGTACATGAAATAAATGCAATATTATTATATTATCGAATTAAATTATTCATAACATTTCAGTGTCAGTAAAAGATTCACAAAGTAATGTCACACAGATTATTGTAAAATTCAAATCATTTTAATATTAATAATAAAAAAGTCAGTCAAATTATTACCTAATTTTAATGTCAAAATAATGTCAAACTAATACCTAATTTAATTTTTGAAATAATAACAAAGTATAATGTCGAGATAATACTTTAATTTAAATGTCAAAATAATACCCAATTTACATTTAAGGAATGGCAATGTTCAATGGACATTGTCGAGATATTCTTTTACACTGTAGAACATTTTATCGCTAAGCCATTTATAGAGAGCCGTCTTGAATTTATTCACATGTAACTGTTTTATATTTTCGGGTAACTTATTATAGATTTGTGTACACATCCAATAACAATTTTTTCGGAATAGTGCGTTACTAGGAATAACTGCCGAAATCAGTCTACTACCATTACGTGTGTTTCGTATGTATACGTCTTTAGCTTGTTTGAAATAATGAAAATTTAATTTCACAAATTTAGCAATCTCAAAGATATAAAGGCAAGGCAGTGGTAAGACTTTTAAACATTTAAATAGTGGTCTGCATGGTTCATCAGGTGCAGTACCACATATGGCCCTTATGCATTTCTTTTGAGAAACAAAAGCCCTATTTATGTTAGTGCTATTTCCCCATAAAATAAGTCCATATCTTAAAACTGATTCTACATATGCAAAGTACGCAGTAAGCGCAGTACTTCTTGTAGCTATCTTTGTTAGTTTACGTAGTGCAAATGTGAATCTATTGATTTTATTACATACAACTTCTATTTGTTTTTTCCAATCTAGTTTTTGATCAATTTCAATACCTAAAAATTTTGTAGTGTTTTCCTTTTTAAGCATTTGTCCTTGATAATTTATGTTAAATGTTTGACGTGTAGAATTGTTAAAGTTTAGAAAGCTAGTTTTGTCAATATTAATCATTAAATTATTATTTCTGAGCCAATTTATAACAGATGTAATTGTATTATCAATGTCAATTTTGTGATCCTCTATTTGTTTACTATTTGTTGTTACTACCACCGATATGTCATCTGCAAACAAGATGCATCGGTGATTTGTCACATTAGGAAGATTATTGACATAAACCAAGAACAAAAGCGGTCCAAGTACACTTCCTTGTGGAACGCCAAATTTATTTTCTTTGTAATCTGATTGATAGGTTTGAACCACCTGATTGCTATCTAATTTTGTTATTTCAACCGATTGCTTTCTGTTTTGCAAGTATGATTGAATCCATTTTAATGCTACGCCTCGAATCCCACAGAATTCTAATTTTGACAGCAGCAGATTATGATTTACAAAATCGAAAGCTTTTGACATGTCAAAAAAGAGGGCAGTTGTGTACATATTTTTGTTTAGGCCTAACATGGTTTCATTAACTAGGTCAAATACAGCATGTGTAGTGGACTTATTTTTCTGAAAGCCGTATTGGTTTTTCTTTAGCACATGGTATTTGTCAAAAAAGGAAGTAAGTTTATCATGCATGACTCGCTCGTAGATCTTTGAAAAAACAGGTATCAGTGTTATGGGTCTATAGTTTTCTATTTTTGATTTGTTCCCCTTTTTAAACAGTGGTTTTACTACTGAGAATTTAAGTTTCTCAGGGAATAAGCCGGAGACCATTGAAAGATTTATTAGATACGCTAGAATGGGGCTTATTTGTTCCCTACATGCCTTTATAACTTTGGTGCATATATCATCAAATCCCTCCGAGTTTGTATTTTTTAGAGAGATGATAACTTTTTTCACATAATGTTCGTCAGATATGATATACCTATACACCCTAGGTCCTAGGTATTAACTTAAACTAACAACTAGATAAATGCCCACCAAATCATTACAACTTTTTATATTTTTTGTGCACTTAGCTTTATAAGGACAATACAAAATTTTGATACTTACTCATAATAAATAATTTCGTAAAAAAATATGTATCATCAAAGCTACTTAACGCCATTAAGTTTAAAAGCTAAGGAAAATTGCTTTAACACAGTACTAAGTCATGTTACGCGGTAGACTATCAAACAAGATAAATCTTGGGCAAGTTTCGAATAACATCCACTTAATTAAAGTTAATCCGAAGTGGTGTCGCGTCGGCGTCGTCATGATTCCATTAACACGCTACACTAAGCTTTATCCGATATTATGAGAGCTGAGAGCACAACTTTCGAACAAGAAATACTCAATGTTCCTAAAATAGTAATCTATCCTATCTATCTAATATAGTAATCCTAAAAACAGTAAAGATTTTTCATTTTTACCATACTTTATTATCATCATATCAAACACCCTGCTTACGGCTTGGTAAAGGTTTTCACCAAAGGATTTCCACGACAACTGCACTATCCGTCCGACTCCGTATACATCAAAATCCTTACCGCCTCAACGGCCATGTTTCTTCTCGCAATGTGCCCCGCCCACTACCACTTCAGCTGAGCAATCCATCGAGAGTCGTCAGTAACTTTAGTTCTCTGGATCTAGTCATTCCTAATTCGATCACGCAGGGAATCACCGAAGATGGCTCTTAAAATAGTGACATTCAAGAAAAATATACTTAACGAAGCTTTACGGGATTTTATGTTTCAATTTTATAAGAGTTTCTTCTTCGGCGCTATTAAACGCACTTGTTATTTGTTAATATTGCGATAATAATTGATAATTATACTAAATGTACCTACCTTACACAACACAATTTAATAAAAAAATATGCTAAAGAAAATTAGCTTACGCTGAATGGAAAATATCAAACTTTTCTGGTTTCAAAGGAAGTAAGTAACATAGATTTAATTATATTATTAAATCTATGTTATTAAAATAGCATTAAATAAAATATCACTACAGAACCTCTATTATATTTGCGTAGTAATACCTATAATCGTAAAATTGTTTTACGATAATTTAAATCAATTTATACAAATTACTATTGTTTACGTAAAAGTAACTTTAAACACTCTGTTAAAATGTAAGAGTGCTCCTTTTCTCCGACGATTTTACAAAAATGCAGAAACTAATTAAAAACGTTAAAGTCGGTGTTTAATCAAGATCCTCGATAAATACCTTCGATTAATTTTATTTTCTCACTCCGTGTAATTGAAATATTTTAAATACTTTCGCTACATCGGGCGAACGGTTCTTATAATTATACAAGTTCTGAGAGGGAACTTTTTTAATAAAACTTGTGTTTACTTTTTAAGCAACCTCTTAATTTCTGACACGTTGTATTAAAATGTTGTATTTTATAAAATAAGCCGTCAACAAATTAGTGCTTCAACTTGAAATATTTAGCTAGTAATTTTACTACCCGGCACAAAAATTATAAACAAACCATATCGTGTGTTCAATGCGGCTTGATGGATTGGTAGGACTTGTATTTATACAATATTATTTTTTGTATACGAAAACTGAAACCAGGTCACGTATTTTCATTTTCAGAATCAGTATAAAAAAATGATAATGATACCTTTAAAACTCACGAAGTTACATGATGACATGATGCGCGAACGCGCGAGAAATTTTAATACGGTGTGCGTTAATTATGGTTTTGTAAATATTATTTAGTCAAAATAGAACATTATATAAAATATATTACTGATTCTATTACTGATTTTGAACAAACAGTTATCAGGTTTCGTATATACTAAAAATAACCTTGTATAGAATAAGTGACTAAAACCCGAATTCATTTTCTACCTTGAATCAAAATATGATTAAAATATAGTAAGTACATATTTCAAAGCATCTGCATAAATTGTCAAATTCATATTAACGACTATTGTTTTGATTGGATATTGTAGCGAGGCTCAATAGGAACAAAATTAAATTTTGTCCGTCTGTCTGTTTATAATAATTATATGACACTGGAGCGTGGTTTATGGATAAATGATTGACCTGATTATGTGGAGTTGGAAATAATTTTAGAATTCACCTATTCTAGGTTTTGCTATTAAATACAAAACATCTTTATATCTAGAATATCAAAATTAAACCAGAATTGTGCTGTTTCAAATTACGACAAAAAATACATGACCGATTTGTCGAGGAAATATAAGAAAGTTTTAAGGTCAATATATACCATATATTTTAGATATTCTCAAATTTTAGGGTAGTTTAGGGTAATATATTTTGGGTATTCTCAAATTTTACTTTAATTCAATTAAATAGGTAAGTCATTTATCAAATCATACCATCCTGTTTATTACAAAAGCCCTAAAAGCTGAAGTAAATACCTACTTATAAAAGAGTCTGATACTGGTGATAATTAATTTTCTGACGTATAAAAGTTACAAGGATCTCTCATTAACAAACTTCTCTGCGTCTCGTAAAGAAAAAGTATGGAAGAAGTTCGATTACGAAAGGACCTCTGAACATTGAAGAAACTGTCTGTAACAGCTCAAGCTGCTCTTGAGCAGACTCGAAACTGTTACTCAGTGTTATAATTTAAATGTAACCTTTTTCATAACTTAGGTACAACCTTTTTTAACTAAAGTTTTTATTAACGTTTTAGAAACAAAAGACAGTCGAATTGAATCGATGGTCCTTTTCGTTTTAAAAATGGAAAAAGCTATCGATTATAAAAATCTACAGATCTCACACTACGCGCAACTATCAAACGCGAAAATGTAATTTAGAAACAAAGTACACGATGAAATTTAACAAATGTGAATAGGAATTCTTCTTTATCGTACTGACGATAAAGTGAACGAAGCGCAGACTGATCTCGCGCGTAAGGGCGGGTCCCCTACAGCCTATAGGTTTTTGTCCGCCCGCCTCTAAAGAAGGCTCAAACCGTAGCGTAATTCAATCCCAAGATCCAATTTTTTCCGTTTCTTGAATACCGAACTCAAAAAAGTTATTGGGAAATTCGGCCCAAGTCGGCGAACAAAATTTTGAAATTATGACAAATGTTATAAAATCTCAAACAGTCACTGACCGATTTTGGGAATTCAAATTGCACTTTAAAGCTCCCCGGCAGACGCACATTTTGACATATGGCTCATCCGCGTACCTCTCATATCTACGAAACTACAGGCAAATGTCACAATTTAATAAATCGGGGCACTATATTCTATCATGAAAACATAAACATTTTCAATATTAAAAGCCTATAGATGTTAAAGGTGAGTACACACGTGTAGTTTGGCAGCGGCCACTGCCGATAAATCAGCAGACATTGACAAACACGACTGCGCGCTGCAATCGCGGATGTCCCTGTCTGCACTTCCGTGTTGCGATGAGTAATAACTCGGTTTGCTCCGCAAAACATATAAGCGATTGAAATTTTGTATCCGTTTTATTTTTGTACGAAGACATCTTATATCGTGCTGAACTTGCGTGATCCTAAGATAACTTGCGACCGGGTAGGAGTGGGAGAAAAATATTGTGACGTGATGTTAGGAATTTTTATGCTGAAAAGAGTTTTCTAGATAAGAATGGATGGAATGGAACAATTCGCATATAATTTTAATATCACCCTCGCATTTTTTTATTTATTCCTTAAGATAAAATAAAAAGGTTCAAGTGTATGACTGTGTTTATGCGCAAACAGATTACCGTAAACGGCTGTAATGTAATATTCTTTAACTTTTTAAACCTGCTTAATTAATTACAACGTAAAAAAACACATACTGAAATAAGTATTTTCATCGTCATAATTCAAAGAAAAGTAAGTTGCATACTGCAGGCTTACTATTGAAATAAATCTCGATCAATAGACATTGAAATAATAGCGTTTCGCAACTCTTGTCCAATCCGTAAGAAGGACCTTTCAACTACAATAGTACTATTCACTTCTCAAGCTTCCGCTAGTGAGCGTTAAAAAGTGTTTGTGTGTTTGTGTTTTCACTAGACTTGAAATAAAACACTTTTTAACCAAAACCAACTAATTACCAAAGTACCTACTTTCAATAAAACCGCGCTAGTATCCGTTAAAAAGTGTTTTATTTCATACAATAGTACTTGTAAAAATTTAACTTGGATCGGGATTGAAATTGGATTGGAATCTCTTACAGTCTTCATTAAGATGTTTTTTTAATAATTCCAATCGCCTTTTTATGGACACGCACAATGCAGTATTTTATCAATCACCAAAGCACAGCATTGTGTCGTGTACGACGTCCATTACACGCAAGTCCTTTACTTCGTGAGACTGTGAGTCCTGCAGTGATTTTTATTCAGACACAAAAGATCGCATCCACAATTATTTTACCACGCTATCCCATTACATGCCGGGAAGTGGGAACACAAAGGGGGCACGGTGCGGGATGACCCCCATTTATTTATTCAGGTCTGAGCCGGTTCTGAGCCTAAAGTAAGAAATAATTCATGCGCGTTTATTAAAAAGCAGCATTATATAATTATGAGGATAAAGGAGTAAGTGGGATTTTAATACATCAAATTAAAAAGATCTCTTCAACCAAACACAAATTATTTGTGAAAATGCTTGTGAGTTTGTTACGATTTCAAAACATAGCTACTTAACCGATCATTAGGAAATTTTGCATACACATTATCAGGGGTACAGAAAAGGACTTAAGGTACCTTTTATTTAGAAAAAAGTACCCACTGTTCCCGAGGGATAGAAAATAACTGTCTACGCAAGCGAAGCCGCGGCCAAATTAAATTTGGTAATTGATGTGGTATTCCGTAGAGGTGCAAAAGACATGTCCCATCGCGCCTATGTCATTTGCCCCACCATTCTCAAAAAATGAAAGTCTTTTGCGTCTTAATCAAAGTAGTATGTCAGAGTAGGTATTTTACTCTAGAATCAGATTGATTATTATTTTCTGCATTAATAAGTGGGATTTTTAAGTTAAAACGCTTTTAAATCTCAAATTTTATCATTAGAGTACTATTTACTTACATTTTTTCACAAAATACTTCAGAAAACAACTTAATGTTTTTGTAATTCTTTTTCTAAATATAAAACAATTCTTGATACCTAAATAAAATGTAATTAGATTTTTTTAATTATGAAAGTAATTAAATAAAATGAAACTGGGGCAACGCTGGGACATCTCCTTTACTTAAAAATAATGAATGACTGTTTTCCTTGATAAATCAACCCTGAAATTGCGAAACACCTTCACGGTCTTATAAACCCATTACCGTGCTTTGATTGTAAACCGAAATGTTACTGAAGAAGTCTGCATAATCACAGAGTTTGTTTATGAAATTCAAACCATTAAATCATTATACTACGTGATTCAGTATAAACGGGCTCTATCCTGGGAATCTAGTTTTGATTTGTAATGCGGCTTAATCTGATTTGTGGCCTGGTTAGAAACTAACCAGGTTTGTGAAATCAGGCAAAGGGGATTATGTAGTGGCCACTCTACAAATTTGACCACTGTGGCTGACAGAAACCTAGAAGCGAACATTAAAATTTCAAGACCTAGCCTATCTACGTCTAGCTAGTCTTACCTAGATAAAGTAAAATTTTTGTCTTCGATTACAAATTGCTAAGAGTTTATCGAAATTGGTAAGAGTAATATTATTATTGCTTAAGCTTGTCACTCAAGTGCCTCAAGTGTTCTTGTTATTGTTGTTGTGTTGACGTGGTCTATGAATAAATCATTAAAAAATAAGATGGATTTGACATAAAAAATGATTGTTATGAAAACTCATGCCAATCTTGTTCATCTTTTAATTTGCTAATGTTATACTTTGTCTATAGGGGGCAGATTTGTAATAGGGCAGATCGGCAACTTAAAGGGTCAGGCCAGCACTCCCTTGTTGCAAATTCGGTAGGTATGTACTTACTTATGAGGGCTGTGATGAGAAATGATGCGAAAAAAATGTATAAGAATCGTAGAAAGTGGAATGAAGTAATGAAACCATAACAAAATTACGCCCATTCTCCCATTATCTATGAATATCTGAGTTAACAAGTAGGCTCTATTTTAAGTAGCTTGATGGCGCAGGTTTAGCGCCTGGCAGAGCAATTGCGGAGGTTAAGCAACTTTCGCTAGGTTCGGTCATGGGATGGGTGACCAAAAATTTATTATCTCGAGCTCCTCACATAAAAGCACGTTAAGCCGTCGGTCCCAGCCGCATTTGCAGTTGTTAACGCTAACCAATCCGCATTGGGCCCGCGTGGTGGGTTATGGCCCAACCTCCTTATCCACCCATAAAGAAAGCCTGTGCCCCAACAGTGGGGACATAAAAATGGCTTAGTCAGGCTCTTTTGGGTGGCGCTAAGACTACCTGATGTAACCTAGTTTCTCAACAGCGATGCTCAAACATGCATGAAGCCTGATTTAGTTTTAATTTGATTACAAGATAATGTTATTAGAATAATATCTTATTATATAGTACCTAACGAGATTCAAGAAATCTCTAACAGATTCGCGTTCGCACGACCCTTACTCATTATTCCACTGTACTGTCGGTTCTGAATTAAGTAAATGAACACTTTTAATACTATGTCACAAAATGGTTTTAGGTAGGTACTATGGGCAACAGCGTCGCTTAACCAGTTAGCAACAAAATTCGTGTGCGTGCGTATCGCCCCTGCCCCGCGGGCTGATTATCTAATTAAAAACCACCTAGCGACTGGTCGCAGTTCACAGATGATCGTGATCCATTGCTACTTCTTTTTGGGTTAAAAAAAAACATACCAAAGAAAAGTGGCAATGTATGTCAAATGCAACCGGTCGCTAAATAGTTTCTTTTTAGATAATCAGGGTGCCGGCCGCGACGTGCAAGTGATTTTAACCATAAGCAGCCATTACACGCTCATGCAAGCGTCATGGAATTCCATCAGTCAAGAATTACGTTTACTGTGACTTACAAATAACCTACCGTGTAATGTAGTGACTGATGGTTGCATGAAGTTGATTTCTTCTTTCCATCAGTCAGTCAGTCAAACGTAATTCATGACTGATGGAATTTGACTGACGCTTGCATGAGCATGTAATGGTCGCCTTAGGAATGGATAAGCGACGCTGTTGCCCATCCATGGTACTAGAAGTAGGGTTGCAATTTAAAGAACATGCCTTACAGTTGATGAGACAAAATCCTAAAATGTTCAGTCAATTCTGAGTGCGACTGTACCAAATTAAGTAGGTTTTACTACTTTTCCTTTTAGATTCACCGTCACGATCCTATTTCGATTCAAGGGACAGAATAAGAGAAAATTTTCGTCAATTATCCTGTTTGAGAGATTTAATAAATAATTCATTTGACCTGATTTTTCTAAAGTGCCTGTAATTTAGGTGATTAATCGTTACTTCACTGAAGACTTTTGAGAGCAGCTGGAAATCTTGTAATTTTATAAAGACTTTCGGTTGAGTTTTGTTACAGTTTCCAATTAAGGCTGGGCTTGTTTCTTCTACATTAACATTTTTGATGTTACTTTGATACATTTTAAATGTATTACAATACGTTAGGAGCTCAATGGCACAGTAGTTTAGCGTGTGGCCCAGTGATTGCGGAGGTTAAGCAACTTTCGCAAGGGTCGGTCATGGGATGGGTAACCAAAATATTATTATCTCGAGCTCCTCCTTGCTTCGGAAGGCACGTTAAGCCGTCGGTCCCGGGTGCATTTGCAGTCGTTAACACCCACCTATCCGCATTGGGCCCGCGTGGTGGATTATTGCCCATAAGATTATTCATCCATAAGGAAGGCCTGTGCCCACGCAGTGGAGACATTAAAAATGACTGATGTCAATACGTTTATTTAGGAAAATACTTAACAATACGAAGATGCTGTAAACGAAATTGAAGTACTTATTTTGATTCTACCTCAAAATTGGATTGACTCAAAGATATTCAGTCAAGAGCTTCGTTTAAATTGAGATGAGATAAGAAATGTAAATATATCACACACTTGAACGCGTACACTGAGCGATAAAAATCAGGAGCCGTGAACACATTTGCGCGCAACGCACCAACGAGATTTACATAAGAAAGTTGAATATCGCTAACAGTCTGCTCGGCTGTCGTCAACTCGAAGATTTTCTTCAAATCAGAATATATTTTTAATCTCCTAAAACATTTTTGGATTTGAGATAAATTTATTGATACACAAGGCGGTCATTGTAGTTTTTTAAGTGTCTGGTGTAATGAACTTTTGATAGCAGCTGTAATAATAATGAATATTTCAAGATCTAAAAATGATTTACAATTTACTAAAGTAGCAGGACATAATCATTAGCGTCCCCGCTGACGGGCGATTAATCGCTGAGCGATTTTTTGTCGCTGAGAATAGAACATACAGAGTTGAATACGTAAACGCCCACGAGCTATTTTTTGTAGCTGCGATAAACGCGGCGATAAACGCGGCGCTTTTTTGTCGCTGGCTAAATAAAACCTTTGTCGTGTCCACAGAACAAAACACCGCGATTATCTCAGCTACAAAAAAGCGCCCGTCAGCGGATATGCTTAAAGTATTTACCTTTTATATACTTTAGTCGTACAAATTCGTAGCCTAAACAAACATTCATCAACAACAAAATTTCTATAAAAATAAACAAGAAATAAAAAGTCATTGAAGATAAATAACATAGGCACCTTATAGTAAAAGTTTTTATGTACCTATATCTAAACTCGCTTTTAGAGCGCTTTCACATAATATAGACGTTTAAGTCGGGCGGCGGCGTAAGCGCGGCGTTAGCCGTGCGTCTGTCATATCCATACATTATTATGTACTTAGAGTAAGACGGGCTTCTTTACAGAAAGAGAAGCCTTACGAAGCGTTCCCCTCTGCCGAAGTACAAGCCCAAATGGGCATACGCGTTAGTAAAACCAGTTGCGCCCGGATTTCTTTCTAGACCGAGTCCAGTCGCGCATGTGAACGCTGCTCTGTTTAAAATGTCGAATTGATGAGTTTTATGCTGTTAAAAGAGGTCTGGGACATCAAGTATACAAAAAGACGGTGTTACATTTTACATGAAAGTATTTTTTTTATCGTATTATTGCTATTTGTTTACATTAAAACATTAAATTCGTATATTTTTTTCTTGATTAGTTGTCAAATTTGTTCAGTGACATCGGATCTGCTAGTCCATGGCTCGTCCGTACAAATTTCAGATCTGTCGCTAGATAAATCCGAGTTCTCGGCGATGGGCAACTTAGTGATGTTACCGTTATAATAATGTTTGTCGATAAAGTTTTGGTCAATCTGGCACTGATTCTGCGTCAAATTTATTGCAAGATTTTTGCATGATTTGCTCTGCATTCATGTGAGCGCGACAGATATCGCGAGATAAATGTCGAGAAATAGTCACGGCGCTCATCCTAGCCCGGCTGGTTTATACGGGTTATTGTAAACTCGTCCCGTAGACCCGTATGTTAACTCGTCACGATTTGAAAAGTTCCATACATTGAAAGTAAATTCGTCCCTCATAAAAAAATGTATCTGTAAATTCAAGTTGGCCGCTAATAAATATTTCAAAGTAATAATTTTGACTACGCCAAGATGGATGAATGCATCTACTGAAGGGGGATTCGTGGAATGCGGGGAGCAGTGAAGTTTTTTCGCCTTTTGACTGCTATGAGATCCTCAGATTTATATAACCCTTGTACATTACATTCGTAATTATTTTATTCTTGTAGGTATAGTTGTCAAATTTATTCAGTGACTAGATAAATCCAACTTCTTGTTGTCCATCAGCCATTTTTGATGTCCCCACTGCTGGGGCACAGGACTTCCTTATGGGTGGTAAGGAGGATGGGCCATAACCCACCACGCGGGCCCAATGCGGATTGGTGGGTGTTAACGACTGTACCCAGCAGACTTTTCGATAATCGATTCGTTAGCCGGTATGGCCCCTGATGTTAAGTGATGATAAGGCCGAAGGTGGAAGCGCACTACACCCGGAATCCTCATTACTGAGGAACTGGCTAGTTTACCTCTAACTGCCGGAACACATTTTTTTTTGATCAGACAGTTCATATCGTATTCCATCGGATGTAATTTGTATGGGATGACATATGTTATGATACAATATGAACTGTCAAATGAATACGATTGACTTTACGCAATCGCCTAACTGATTGTCTTTTACATATTAAAATTAATGAAATACTTCACAAGATATCTAATGTTGTTAATAAGATGAGATGATGAGATAGTGATGTAAATAATGATTTAACCGATAAATAAAGATAATTAAAATAATAAAGATTAATAAGTACGCAAATTTGAGTTTTTTACCTTTATTCCTTTTTCAAAATTTATCGATATTGCTGCATCGACAGTTAAGCCCAGCCCTTTATGTCAAAAACGTGTCATATTTTGATGTGTGACTCATCCGTACACAAATTTTTGCTGTTTTGTTTTATTTTTTATGTGTGAGTGTCGTCATTACAGTGTTGTTTTTGTATGTGGGTATGCGGAACTGCACTTGTGTGCATTTTCCCCCCCCGCAAAAAATGCCAGAATAATTTGAATAGAGTTTAATCGCTAAGGCTTCTCCCTTCGTGAAAAACGAAGCCTTTGTTGCTCGAAGATTATGTATAACAGACGCGCGTCTGTCGCGCGTCGTCTTTCATGTGTAAGGATATGACAGACGCACGACTTACGACGTGCACTAAAAAAGCGCTCCTCCCCATTGGGGAGGAAAAGCGCAATTTTATCCCGATAGGTGGCGTCTTGTCGTTGGTACCGAGCCGCCTTAAAGAAACTGTCAAAACATATGGGAATCTCTTGGAGTATTGCACTTTTTAATTTTATACTGAGAAAATGCCGCATTGTTATGCATGTAACTTGTAAAATATTGGAGTTCATCGATTTCCCAGTAACAAAAAAAATAGTGGGCAAAAAAATATAAAAAAAAATATGCTTTTTCCTCGATTTTCTCCTTTGCTGAGCCTGAGAAACATTATAAATCAAAAGGAATGTTTCATGAATTTGATGAAGCTTCGCCAAAATAAAACAACATTTGAATTATAACAGCTTTGTTCTTTAATATTTCAACCTCAGCAGTTTCTAACATATTTATAACTTGGATGAATTTGATAGGTATATCAAATATGGAATAAGCCCAATATTGGGGGCCAAACAGAGAATTAATAGAATTTTATATGCCAGAGTCATTCAAGAAACTTAGAATAATAAAATAAATATGATAAAACGGTTCGTGTAATTTTGGATGGTACAGAAATTCCAGTACAGAAACCTGAAATTACTATTGCACAGAAGGCATCATCAGGCAACTATAAACACGGAAATTCACACTCAGTTGCTTTGTTAAAATTTAAATCATATGCTTCTAATCTGAAATAAAAAGATTACTTGTAAATCTTACACGAAATTTAAAGAAATGTAATGCTTGTTAGCAATTTTTTGTAAGTTGCTATAAACTTTCTTGCCTGTTGTTTTGGCTTTTCTTTTCCGTAATTCTTCTTTTATATGAGCTAAAGTTAGCATAGAATACATTGTTTGTCCGCAAAACCGAAAAAAATACAATCTAAGAAAGTAAAATCACGTAATACACAGTCAAGACAATAAGCTCAAACTGACAATTGTTCCAAAGACTGAGCGCCATCTGTAATTCACTTTGCCTTCGCCTCCCCATTGCTGTGATCTTCAAGTTTCTATGTTTTACGATGTCTAAGCACTTACTTACATATTTTAATATGGAAGTAAATGCTTATTTGACTCATCTAATATATAAAATCGTTAAACCAGAACGAGACAAAAAGCGAGATGGCGCTCTACGAAACTTTTTTGACGCGTTTCTCTTAAACGGCACAACATTTCTCGGGAATTTGTGTGTAATTCGATTCCTTGAAGCCGGGAATCGCGAAAAACCCAAGAAAATATGACATTGGGTGTAGAAATTTTGAAATATTAAGCAATATAAAATTGCAAATTTTAGTAATAATATAAGTAATATTATTTTCGCAGGGTTGCTTAGTTACCACTGACTGACTTTACGTCTTAAAACCTGTTGATTTTCTCTGATTGTCATCTCTAAAACTAAGTGATTATTTCCTCTATGGTCATCTCAATTGTCATGTGATTGTCATTAGAGCATGTAAAATTATTATTTAAATAATATAAAATATGAGATGTCGATTAAATATTCCCATCAGTGTCAATTAAAATTTAATAATTTCAACTGTGTATAAATACGATAAGAAGTTACGATGCGCAAATTATCGGCGAAAGCGCTATGAACTGTTTCGGCAAGGTTTAGTGAATATCTGCGTCCAAATGGAGAATTCGATTCCGTTCGCTCAGAATTTATGCCAAGGAAGCTGCTTAGATTATTGAGACATATCAATAATCTAAGGGAAGCTGCAAGGAAGTCTGTGCTACGCTGCAACCATATGGTACCGATACTCCTCAGTTTTTATTGTAAAGAGAGCTTAGCTCAGTACACAGAGAACGGCGCTTATTTTATTGACGAAAGCTTATAGGACGTGTAGTTCCACGGCGTTACCTGTGCTTGCTAGAGTTTAATTTGCTGAACTTGATATTTTTCGCGCGGGACCATTTGCGGAGGAGGGGAGCCTCCTGGCTTCCAGGGAGTGCCGAGGACTAAGAAGAACCATTAATGAGAAAACCGTTGCTATTTTGCAGGAACGATGGGACTAGAGCGAAGGCGGATGCGAACTCTATAGATTCATTCTCGATATCGCAGTGAGGCTCTCCGGAGATTGAACTAGATTCCATCGTCTCTCAACTACTGACCGGACATGGGTGTATCAGGCAGCGACTTCGGAAGTGTGACACCGGAATAACCAAGCTAGCCAAGATCACGCACTGTGAGATTGTTTGCTGTACGACGAAGCTAGACGCATTATGCTGAATTAGACCAAGACCCAGAAACTGGTCCCGTTAAGAACCAGAACCCCATCTGTTGCCGTGAAAACTGGGAAGCACTGCACGATTTCGGGCGCATCTGGCACACCATCAGAATCGTATGAATAGGTCTGAATTATTTTCGAGATTAGCGCGACGCGAAGTACCGTTTTGTGGAGCCTAGATCCAGATTGGGGAGAGTTATAAGAGATAGCCAAAAAGAAAGGACGGAAACAGAATTTGTGGGGAGTTATAAAAGTGCAAACGGGAAAAGCACTCTCCCAAGATTTAGTCCGTATACACCGAGAAGGTAGGAAGGACTAAGGCTTGGTGGATAATTGCGTGTATGGTAGAGGTCATGTACTGTAGGTCCTAAACTGTTCATTTTCTGTAAATTAATTGTTACTAATTTGTAAATAATCTCTTAAACCTGAACATTATTTATTATGTAAATAACAATTTATGCATTAAAATCTTTTCAGAGCATAAACAGTTTAACTATTTAGTATGATCACTGTGGTTTTGAAAGAATAAAATTGTTTGTCATAGTATACTATGATAATTGTTTGTCATAGCATAGAGCTATAGCTACTTACTTTGGAATTGGAGCAATATATGTGATGTTGTCAAAAAAAAACTTAGTTTCGTCCACGCGGGCGGAGCCGCGGTCAGACTCTAGTTTACAGATAAAAGTTTTACATTCCATGTGAAGAACAATAGAAATTGATTGAATTCGTATTGCTAACAACAGTTTCAACTTCCTGCTATTTGAAAAAACACTTTTTAAAGTAGGTTAACAAAAAGCATGATCGCGTGCGTTATTGAAAATTGCTTTCCATAGATGACAGACATGGAACTAAATTAAGCGTTGGGGAAAAGTCATGCGTTTTTAACATTTATTTTCAGGTTTTCGTTTGGTGTGTCAGAATCTAGCTACTTCTCCGTTCTGACGGATATCGGTTCTTCTATGTTTTTCGCCTACTGTTAGTCCAGCTCAATAACAATCAAACCTCTTATCGCATTTATATGTGTATTTTTTAAATAATTAAATGATAATTTAAATATATACCTTGTTAACGACTTATTCAGAGTGCGTTCGTTAAACTAGGGCCAAAGTAAACTTGGCGTTAGACTGCGTACTAACGCGATTTTAGCGCACATCGTATTCAGAGTGACAGTTTAACGTTTAGTCCCACCGTTTGAGGATTAGCCCCCGGTTCCTATATCTGAGAAACGATCCGTTTTAGTTACGAATAGTAGTTTTATATACGAGGCGTAAGCTAAAACCGTTCCTGTAAAAAACTTCTCGTCATGCAACTTACTGACGGCTTGCTACCAACGGATGGGAGGGTTACCGGTAACGGACGGTAAGCGTATTGTACGGAGATGAGTGTTTGGGGTGTTCCTATAAATATTTTAAACGTCAGTAGACTGGCAAGATTACTATTCGTTATGTCATTTGGTTTTCCGTCAATTTCGGTCGGTTAGAGTGCGGTTATAGTAGAGTTTGTAAAGTATTTCACTGTTTTCCCTTTTTTATTTTGAAATGTCGAGTTCAGATAGTGAAAGAGAAGTGTTCGACATTATATCAAACTCCAGTGAGACTGATTCAGAAGAAGATAATAGGCGCGTTAGAATATATAAAGAAAGAGTGGATTATTTAGCGACGCTGGTTTTTTACGAATTTCAAGTAAGATTTCGACTCGATAAGGAATCGAAAACGAACAACTTTCTAGAAATAGATCAAAATTCAAATAGATGATAACTGTAGGTACTCACCGGAGTAATATCCATTTTAAACAATGACTTCTTCTTTGTTGATCTTTAAAGAAAACGACTGGAACTGTATGTACTGTATATATATTGTACTACACTTTATAATTACAATACCTACCCATATAACAAAATTTTTTGGCCACAACACAACAAACAACCGTATTATCGGCGAGCGAACGAATAAATGTAAAGTTGGAGAACCGAAGAAACATTTGGTTGCCTGATGCCAAATGTCAGTGTCATAAAAAAGGGCGCGCGCTGAACTTATAACGTTCCGTTCTTATTGTGTACGCTGCATTCTATTGTATTTGGTAAAGAAAATAAAAATAACACGCAGATGCCTGCGATCGTATAGTTATTTACACATCTTACAAAACTTATAGAACTATTCGTAAGTAAATTTAACTTATGTTGTCTTGAATTTTGTGTTATATTAAGTTTCAATTTTGCTTAAAACGAAACGCACAACTGTGAATAAAGAGGGCTCGGTATTTTAATGACCAACGGATGTTCGTCGACAGCAAGTAAAGAAAGTAAATTGTGGAACGGTATTTACGACTCGTAGTCGGTTCTAGAAAAACGGATAGTAGCTTTTATACCATGACGATCCGTTGAATATAGGAACCGGGCATAAAAGGTGCATTGTGATTGGTTTACAACAAGCATTAAACCAGGTTTTGTTAGAACAGTCTTGCACCCCAGTTTTGTGAAACATCTCTGAATAAATCTCTGAATAAGACAGTAGGTGTATACCTTGGTGCTAAAATATCTGAGCTCATAAATTAGTTACAATTTTTTATCAAATACTCTAGTAAAATTGAACTGCCATCAGGAAGTAGAAATTACTTAGTCATGCAACATTAGATTAGCCAGGAAATAGAGTGATTATCAAGTTCAATGGAGAAGCGATGTACGAAAGCCAAAACAAAGAAAAAAGAGATACGACCTAGAGGGAATTCTATTATCCTCCCTTGATTTGTAGCTGGGGCTTCAATAAAATAGGAACTATATTGTACAAGAGGAAATACTCGACACTAAATCTATTTTTCTATTAGGAACATTCCGTGTACAGCTTTGCCATTTACTGAAAAGATAAAATAACTTTATCGATTACCTACGATTTCGTCACGAAATATCTGTTTGTAACAATTCCGTGGACTTTTTTCGCGTAAAGACAAAGGTAAGTTTATGTTTAGCATTGAGTAATTAAAATGAAAATTAATAAAGTAAAACAAATCATTTTTAAACATCCCTGTTATTACAAAAGATTTTTAATCACTGTTTTACTTAGACACCTGTTTAAAGGTAATGTTGTCTTTTTCATCAAACAGGTGTAAACGGTGTCTAAGTTGAACAGTGCTTAAAGACATGGATAATCAATGATGGAGAAACAATTTATTTTATTACCAACGTGTTTATTTCTTACATTCTAATTATTCAATGCTTTGCAATATTCCAGGCATTGTTACAAATATCCCATTTTTTGATGAGCCTGCGACTGATAGACACAGAGTACAAAGCCTTTTATGAATAGACTGAAGTCAGGGTATGTCCAAATTATCTAATACGCTCGCTCTGACCGAGCCATTACGTCTCACAAATAGACCATTAGGTCCCGATCCCTTTGCTATTTCAAAAGGATGGAGGGTTAATTTACGAGCTCAAAATTTAAATCTACGGCCAACTTGTAACGGCCTACGGGTTAACTGTGTTGTTAAGCCGAATTATTATGAAGTAAGCTCGGTGGATTGCTTACTGGCGGAAAATATTTTAATGCTTTTAACTGGCGGTGCGAGCTTTTACGTTAGTGTTCTCCTTTTGTTAAATGGTTTCATTTTTCTTTTCTTTTAATAGTATATGAATGGCTGTAAACTTTTTAATTGAGTTTAAGATGGATGTAGATTTTAAAGCATATTTAAAGCAAATCGTGTTGCATGGTGTCGAGTAATTGTCAAAAAAAATATATTAGGTAGTCAACTACATTTGTTTTTGAAAATATTTCTGTGAATAACGATTTTGAAATGTATTTAAGAGGTGTATCAGAACGCTCACATATGTAATTAAGACACATTAATTTACTTATAAACGTGTGACAAAAAAAACTCTAAAGCTGATGCATACAACCCCGGAAAATTATTATAAACCCTGAAAACCGCCACTTTTTAATATTTTTTTCTTTTCATCATAAACTGCATAACGACTACCCTTAAATTGTATTTTGTTTTTGCTCCTTAATGGGACTGATTATATCGAAAACAATAGTCTAATTTTGAATTTAGAGTTGTAACTTTTCAGTTTCCCATACGGGTTGTTATAAAACATCATGTATATCTTATTTTATTAAAATAATAACATCAGACAAGACCAAACTATTAACCAGCTTCATATCCCGAGCACTATGCACACGAAGTGATTAAAACTTTCATTAAACTGAAAACATCGTGGTCAGTGCGACTTGGAACGGTTCCCTCGCCAGTTGCCTATAATTAACAACAGAGGGCAGCACGTCAGCACATGCGCGGGGGCTGCATACAGACGACCTTATTTATGTAAATCCATGCGGCCCCGCTTGACGCTCCGGTTGACTAATCGCCAACTGTCGTAAGTCTTAAGTGATTGATGCCGAACTGTTGGTGTTGTGGTGTATGGTGATTTCCTTTTTTGTTTTTGGAATGCACTTGGAATTAGGCTTTTCAGTGTGAATTTCTACCATTCTGCCTTCTAATTGCACGATTCTTATTATATAGGAAGGCTTGGTCTACGTATTCTGCCCATCATCATGTCTGTTCAAAATTATTGCTTGGAAACGATTTTCATTTTTGGTGTTAAAAAAGCATTGCATACCACGCAATGTAAAGCGCGCAACAGACCACGCCTGCGAGTGAGTGTGCTACCACAGTCTTTTATAATACTGTGGTGCTACACAGCCGCGTGCGACCGGGTTGAAAGGTATTGTTTATGTGCGTGCGCATGAGATACATTGAGGGATGACGTTTTGAATCCATTGTTTGTTATGAAATACTTAAAATTTTGATAATGTGTCTTTAGACTAAAATCAGGAAATAACGTATAAAATTAGATTTATTTATAAAATTCTTGAAAAAAATTTTTATCCTTTCACCTTCAATAAATTCTTAGCTATTGATTTCCCAGGTATATACTAAAAGACAAAAATCGTCCTGATGATGGGCGGAATGCGTAGACTTCGGCTTCGTTGAGGGTCTTTTTACACCATTTATTTTTTTCGCTTCAACTACTGTACACAGTCATTCATACATTCCGGATTTCCAGTAAGAATAATAATAATAACGCTTTATTATGATAATGCAGCATTGTCTCATACATGAAATTTTTTTTTAAAAAAAACAAAAAAACCGATTTCAAGAAACCTGCCTCTAAAAAGCAAGAAATAATATTCAAATCATTAGATACGCATTTTCATTGTTATAATAACAACACGTCTATTGAAGTCGGGTGGGGCTGGAGTACAACTTTCTTTTTTTATTCTAAAAGCCCTACCCCTTAGTTATTGTAACAATGATGATGCGTATCTAATTATTTGAATATTATTTCTTGCTTTTTAGAGGCAAGTTTTTTGAAGTAAATTTTTTGTTTTTTAAAACATTTATTTATTTCTTTTTAGTGTAAGTACCTTCTCTATTTAGGTAGTGTTAGGTAGTGTAGGTATATTATTTGGTAGAAAAATCGGCTCAGACAAACGTGAGATATTCGCGGAGAAACATACATTCATACAGGTCAAACTGGGAGAGAAGTCGGTTAAAAAGACCACACTAAAAGTATCCCTTTCGCAACAAAAAAAAACATCTAACTCGGTTCATAAATAACAAAGTCATCAAGGTAGTTGATGCAAAATCATAGTATTTTCAGGATTTCTTGAAAACTACTGAACCGATTTGAAAAAAAAAATCCAGGGACCATCTCGCCAGAAAACTCAATCGAACAAAAAAATAATTATCAAAATCAGTCCATAAATGGCGAAGATACGCGCGAACAACGAAAAAAAAAGAAAAATACAATCGAATTGAGAACCTCCTCTTTTTTGTGAAGTCGGTTAAAAACGTGCAACGCACCTGTGTGCTATGTGAACAGCATCCGACAAAGTGATTTACGCATCGAAGCGTATTTATTTCATAAATATTTTATGTTCTGTAATAAATTGCTAACACGTAGATTAATAAGCACTTAAACAACGAGTTATTATCTGGTTCCAGCTAAAAGTGTCAAAATACTAACAAAGCAAAATACCTGTAGAAATTCCGCGGTGTAAAATGCTTTAATCCGTACGAATTAAAAGCTAGAATCCGTACGAATTAAAAAATGGTATCACGTAAGAAGCCTTCGGTAAATAATAAAGTTTTAAGCTTCTATCACAAGCGAGTATGAAACGAGCATTCCAATTAGTGGAGGATTCTCATTAGAGCCTGCTTCTTGGCGGACTCTGATATTGAAGGTACGTGATCAAGATTTAGTTCATTCCGTTTGAACTTTGATTATTCTAAGTTTCCCCTTCTTAAGTTCCCCTACTATTAATAGTTCGAAATTCATTGATGGGTTCGATTTCATCAGAAAACGTAGACAGTGTCTGTGTTATTACAAAAGATTTTTAAACACTGTCTAACTAAACACCTGTTTAAATGTGATGCTGTCTCTGTCGAACAATATTGTCAAATAGTGACAGCACCACATTTAAACAGGTGTTTAGTTAAACAGTGTTTAAAAATCTTTAGTAATAACACGGTGTATGTTTTAATAGTAGATTATACAACAAGTGAAAAAAGAAGGAATTTAGTTCGAGGTACTATGTTGGATCCCGAGAGCAGCGAAGGATTCTAGAGTTGAATCCCGAGCGTAGCGAGGGATTCAAAAGTAGAATCCTGAGCGAAACGAGGGATACAAAGGACCGAGATGAAATTTTTTTTTCACGAGTTGTGTACTCTACTTTTTACCATTGACTGCGAGAAAACATAATAGCAGTACTTACACCTATAGTACCTATTTATAGTTATCAAATTTTATTATTTAGATAGGTGATCGGTAATTTAACCGTTAGAAAATAGTAAAACTTGGTTTTCCAATGACATAAAACAACCATGCTATGAGGGAAATTACATGATCAGTCTGACATCAGTCCATTTCATCAGTTTGTATAGACTTTGAATTTTTACAGACTGAAGATCGTACCAGACTGATGGAATGGGCTGATGCAAGACTGAACATCTAATCTCCCTCTAATATAAAGAAAAGAACCCAAAGATAAGACACTTAAAAGAACTTAAATAAAATTGGCGGGATATTTTTTTATTTAATTGTATAACTATGGCTTTATCTATGGAACAGCTCCATACTTTCAGCACGTTTTATTTTTTTTGTACATAATTCATACGATGCGCGCTTGTTCCAAATTCAAATTATTTTTATTCACTCGGTGAATAAAATCGCTTATTATTCACTCTTATCGTTGAATTAAACGCACTTTTTAGAGTGGCGATGGTAAAATAGTAGATTATACAACAAGTGAATAAAAAGGGAATTTAGTTCGAGGGACTAAGTTGGATCCCGAGAGTAGCGAAGGATTCTAAAGTTGAATCCCGAGCGTAGCGAGGGATTCAAAAGTAGAATCCTGAGCGAAACGAGGCATACAAAGGACCGAGATAAATTTTTTTTTTTCACAAGTTGTGTACTCTACTTTTTACCATCGACTGCGAGAAAACAAATGCCTAGCAGTACTCATAGTATGTATTTATAGTTGACCATCAGCCATTTTTAATGTCCCCACTGCTGAGGCACAGGCCTTCCTTATGGGTGGGAGGATGGGCCATAACCCACCACGCGGGCCCAATGCGGATTGATGGGTGTTAACGACTGCAAATGCAGCCGGGACCAACGGCTTAACGTGCCTTCCGAAGCACGGAGGAGCTCGAGATAATACATTTCTGGTCACCCATCCCATGACCGACCCCTGCGAAAGTTGCTTTACTTCCACAATTGCTGAGCCAGGCGCTAAACCACTGTGCCGTCGAGCGCCTCTTTATAGTTATCACATTTTATTATTGAGCTAATCTTGAGGTAATCGCTAATATTTAAACATAGAAAATAGTGAAATTAGAAGTTTTCCAATGACATAAAACAACCACGCTAAGAGAGAGATTACATGATCAGTCTGGCATCAGTCCATTTCATCAGTCTGTATAGACTTTGAATTTTTGCAGACTGAATATCGTAAGAGACTGATGGAATGGACTGATGCAAGACTGAACATTTAATCTCCCTCTAATAGATAGAAAAGAACCCAAGGATATGACACTAAAAAGAACCTAGTTAAATTTGGCGGGATATTTTTTTTCGTTTAATTTTTTTTTCTTTATGGAATAGCTCCGTAGCAGCCAGTACGTACGTACTTTCAGCATTTTTTTTCTTCTAATTCATGATGCGCGCTTGTTCCAAATTCAAATTATTTTTATTCACTCGGTGAATAAAATCGCTTATTATTCACTCTTTTCGTTGAATTAAACGCACTTTTTTGAGTGGCGATGGTAAAAAAGTATACTTTGTGTGAGTGTGTATTAAACCATTTTGTCTAATGAAAGCTTAATGCGTCTTATTAAACCATCCATCAACTCAGCGCACTGCCCTGTTGAACAGTAGGATGTATTACAGTCTGCTTTTATAAAATTTACCTCCGGAAACAATACTCGACTTATGTGTTGAACGCGAGGATGATTTTCGAGCGCTTATCATCTAAAGAGCCTCTAATACCTATTTATCGAGCCTGTTCAACGATTAGCCTATGAATACGATGTTATCTAACATTTTATTTAAAAAAAATAAGTAATTAACGTATATTGTCTCTTTACTAATCAAGCATTTGCATTTATTTCATGTCTAGTGAGCACGGATGCTTGAGAAGCACGTGCAGTAAAAAAATCATTAAATCATCATTAAAAAAGAAATTGAGGTTTGTTTATGTCTTAAGATTTCACAGATTTGTTTATTAAGAGCCATTCATACGCGCGTAATGAAAATATACTGAAATCATGGAAAGAACGAATGCGTCTACGCACGCGTTTTGCTATCTTTGTAAGTTTTCCGAGTAATCAAGTTTTTTCCGATATCTTCACTTTTTACTTTTAGCTGCACATAGGTATATAAGATCCTTCTTAAATAGTGCACATAATTTTAAGGGGTCAATGTACTCATGCATACAAACAACTTTTACTATGGTACCAACATCGGAATCGCGAAAAAAATAATCAGCTGTTCCATACATTTTGATCTATTCTATTTAAAATTTTCTATGGAACAGCTGTTTTGTTTTTCGCGATTTCAATGTGTTGGTACCATAGTAAAAGTTGTTTGTATGCATGAGTACAATGACCCCTTAAAGTTATGTGCACTATTTAAGAAGGACCTTATATATTCAGTGAAGTGGTTTGATATCCCCATTTAATAAATAATAATAAAGGCCAAGTCTACAAGTTCATCTTGCGCTATGCTCTGCTCGCTTATAGCAATACTCCGGATGAATTTTCAAGTAATTGAGACTGTAGTCTTTGTCAAGCTAGCTTTGAAGCTTCCGCGAATGAAATTCTGAAAGATATGCTTTAGTTACTTTGTCAGTCTAGCATTTTCTTCATACTATCCTACAATTTTTATTATCAGCTCACCTGAGCAGATTCAATAACAAAAATGTACCAATTTCAAAGAATTTCTCAATGAATCTGTAAAGTGACTATTACAGCTGAAAGCACAGTTTCAACGTTTGCCTCAGTCCACAAATCAGGGTAGGTGTAAAAAGAATTCGCCGTTATTACTGCGGGGACATGGCAAAGGCGGCGCCGCTGTGTTATTCATGAGGACCACACCTTGCAGGCCGCCAGATCTGCACCGGGGACAATTTTGAATACTGCCTGCAAATTTATTGTTGGATCGCCCGATTCTGCACGAACGCTGTATTTTGGCTAAGATTGCAGTTTGAGAAAAGATAAAAGGAACACAATTTATCGATACAATGAGACACAATTACAATCGTGAAAAACAAAACATTGTTGTTGACGAAACCAATGTTGGGACAATGCCTACAATTGCACAATGCTGAAAAAATTGCTGGTAATTGTGTTAAATAAATAAAATTAAATAACTTCCACCAGTATGAAAATTATTAGTAGGATTAATTGCTCCAAGAGGTATAGGATCTAAGATGCTGTTGCCGGTGGTTTGGAAATTCTTATTTAATGATTTTATTCAGGAGTACCACACCTTGCAGTCCGGCCAATATGCACTGGGAACAATTTTGAACTCTCCCTGCGCATTTCTGAAGGTTTTTGTGAAGATTGCTGTTTGGGTAAAAACATAAAAGGAATATAATTTACTTTTCACACCACATGCTCGACAATGCCGAATTATATGTCATGTAAACCTTACCGAAAGCAAGACATTATATCTCTTGGCTTTAGCCGGGTTATAATGTTCTATTATAACCCGCTGGTCAATAATGTGATTTTCACTTTCATAATTCTTATTGCTATGCCCATAAAGTCTAATTTCACTAAACAGAATGTGTCCTCAGCGGGCGCGGCCAACTCGATTTTCGAAGACCGAGGCCGTGGCCCACTAGATTCGCACTGAGACGAACTTCATTTGTTTGTCAAATCGAGTAGGCCACGCCAGCTGAAAGAAGTTGCTATAGCCGTAGCTAGTAGTACTAAGCCTGGTTTTTTTATTGTCTCGCATAAAGTGAGAAAAGTAGAGTATACACCACCGGGATAAAACTGTTTTTTTCTTGGGCGCTTGAATCCCTCACTGCACTCAGGACTCAATCTTAATTCCCTCGCTTTGCTCGGGAATTAACTTATAACACCCTCGCTGCGCTCGGGAGTTAAATTTGGAGTCCTTCGTTACGTTCAGGATTCAATGTGGCGCCCGTGACATAAAACAGTGCTTTATCCCCTTGGTGTATAATCTACTATTTCACACAACATGCTCAACAATGCCGAATTATATGTCATGTAAACCTTACCGAAAGCAAGACATTATATCTCTTGGCTTTAGCCGGGTTATAATGTTCTATTATAACCCGCTGGTCAATAATGTGATTTTCACTTTCATAATTCTTATTGCTATGTCCATAAAGTCTAATTTCACTAAACAGAATGTGTCCTCAGCGGGCGCGGCCAACTCGATTTTCGAAGACCGAGGCCGTGGCCCACTAGATTCGCACTGAGACGAACTTCATTTGTTTGTCAAATCGAGTAGGCCACGCCAGCTGAAAGAAGTTGCTATAGCCGTAGCTAGTAGTACTAAGCCTGGTTTTTTTATTGTCTCGCATAAAGTGAGAAAAGTAGAGTATACACCACCGGGATAAAACTGTTTTTTTCTTGGGCGCTTGAATCCCTCACTGCACTCAGGACTCAATCTTAATTCCCTCGCTTTGCTCGGGAATTAACTTATAACACCCAAAAATGTATGAAATTTCATTGTTGCACAGTTTTTTTTTATCGCACCAAAAGGTGCCATCTATTCAGCCAGCCAATATCAATACTTTTTTTTACGTACTTGTATTATTCGTTTCTATCCTACTTGTTCCAAATTTAAAAAATGATTGCTGCTAACTCTGATTTAAAAATGAAAGAAATTTAAAAAAGTGATTTGGCGGGAACTTTGTTAATTTTGCTTGACAATATTTTTGGAAACGATAAAGTGTGATACTATCTGATTTTGAGTGCTTCGGCTTCGAATTCAAATGGAATCATCTAGCGACACATTAACTCCGGAAAACATTCTAAATGAAGCCGACAATGTTTTAGAAAATGAAACTCTTTGATATGAGTTTCTTTTATCTACTATTCCTATAGGTAATAGTTGAAAGAAAAGCAGATTATGCACCTCGCCTTAAGTAATTTATATTGCCCTGGTGCCTGTTAGATTAGATTAGAATTAAAATCAGGCACTCGGTGCAATAATAAATTACTTTGTGCTCAATGCAATTATCTACTATTACAGACACAGTTTTTACCCTATAAAGTTTTATTGAACTAGGCACGCGTGTACGTTATTTGTAATGCAAAATAGTACCTATGGTTTTTTCAACGAAAGTAAGTAGTAAAATACTATATAAAATATATTCATTATGATACTATGGAAACGTATTAATATTTACTATTACAATACATTAATAACCCACTACAATCATATTTATCTTTACGCAACCATTCTATGCGTGATGGGGATTTTCAGATACCTACACAAAATAATTTCTAAATCATATTCTCTTTGAAAATAAATTAACGATTTATTAGTATGTTGCTCTATATTGCTAGATTGTTTTACTGTTTGGTTTGACTCAGTAAATATAGAAAATTTTATTGTATCGATTTTAAAAGTAAACTTGATTAATCAAATAATGAAAATGTATCGATTAAAACGTTGACCACTTTTTGCTACAATAGTTGAACCCCACTAACAGAGGTCCCGAGTTCGAATCCCAGTTGAGTCCCAAATATTTTTATGATAAACATATTAATTTGTTCTCAAGCCATTTTGTAAACATTTTATTTCTATTAGTACTGTTTAAAATGGTTACAGTGGAAATTCTTCTTCAATCCCTTTTTATAAAACACTCTCATCCAACATTTTTAAAACCATCTGTTATTTTTAAAGACAACAGATCAGTTGCAATTCCCCGTATTTCACATGTAAACTCAATGCAAAGCACAAAATTGGTTTACTGAAAAAACTCAACTGTATAACATTTTATTTGCTTGCTAACAAAGAGAATATTCCAAAACCGAGTTAGCAGATTGTGGCTGGCAGGGACCCCGGGAACAATTAAAATACGTGTTGGAAAACCAACATTTCTATTGAGCATCGCTTTAAAGTTTATGCAACGGATTAATTACTTTTCCACAGTTATAAGTAAAGCTGTTTGCGAACGTTCTGAATTGATTTTCCTCGCCATACACGTTTCACGGAAAAGTTGAACAAACGATCAATGTTTGAAAATGGGTCGTTTCGTGACGATTTCAAGGAAACAAGTTTTTATACTGAAGCATTTGTACCTTCAATTGTACTTGTTAGCTTGTTGTTAAGGCAAGAGTGACTAGGCTTTTTCTGAACAAACATTCACCATTTTATGATATTCTTTTACATTTTACTTTTTAATTCAGTTGGTAGTGAAATATTCACTTCTGAGATTTACGCGCATACTAAAATTGATATAAAATGCTTTTTACAGATACTAGCGCAGTTTTATAAAGGTAAACCGTGCTAGTATCCGTAAAGTGTTGTTTTTTATTGGTGTTCAAACGTTGTCTAGTTAATTAACTTCCAAGATTAATTTTAAATATATTAAATGCCAAGTCTTAAGTTTTGACACAATTATGTTTGTATTCCAACCAGTTTTTGTGTAATTATTTAATTAGGCAGTTGTCTCAATTAAATGCTTCTCTCTTTCTTTCAAAGCTACCAATGTTGTTTTCGTGTTCGATATTCTATCCATTTGAACGCTACGCTGACTTCATGAGAATAGGCTTTTAAATCACATATCGCACACTTATGTAAATCACAGGTTTTAATGTATTGTATGGAATTAACAATCTTACGGCACGTAATTTTATAGCTACAATAACAGATTTAATGAGGGCTTTTCAAAATGACAAAAAGCTGTAGGCTCGGTAGATGGCGTTAATAAAAATGTATGTCTCAATTTTTTTTACTATTCTTCGGAGAGTACTCAGGTAGACAGGATGTAACCCTACAATATTTCTCTTTGGGCAGATGTTAGAAAGCGAGCGCTTACTTGCCTCTTTGGTACAGGCCGTTTATTTTTAAAAGCCAATTTTGACTCATCTCTTTCCATCAACGCCATCCAGTGAGGCAAATGCAATTTTTATTTTTTAAATGTCACTTTGAAAAGTTCACATTTTCAGCGTAGTGTTCAAACGAATAGAAATGTTTGCCCATTTGAATAGGGGGGCTGGTCTATCAAGTTTACTAACACCACCTTATCCAAATCCCGTCCACAATTACACAGTGCTTAGTTCAGCTATCCCATATTCAGTTTCTGATAGTCCATTAGCTGTGGAATACCCTGAACATCCCTTAATTCCATCGCTATAACTCGCTAATTCGTATAGGCACGTAAAAGGGAAATTAACCCACTGTTCTTAATTACATTTTCGCATGCTTTACTTTCGCTTAAAAGGGTAGAGCTTTGTACACAGTTTACCCGTCCTACTTCATTCGAATAACTGAAAGTTTCCACTTAAACTTTTTATTATGATTAAATTTTAATACTCACTCTGTGTAAGTTGTGTTTGTTTAGGATATTCTTCAAGTTTTAAGTTCTTTAGTCAATTCTCCTTTAATCTAGCATTAAACAGTTTGGAAACTTGATTTCTTAACTTTATGTTTACTTACTGAAATAGGAGCTTTGTAATTTTTTTCTTCAAATCTGAGGCGTCTGAAATTGGAAAGAACTTTCAACTTCCAAATCTACAAAAACCTTTCTACTAATAAGAGTTACTATAATAAAATAAAATTATTATTTACCTTTTATTAACGTTGAAACGGCCATTAATTTTCTTTGATTTTGAATATTTTAGTCTCTTTGATAAATGCATTTATGACTTTAACTCGTCCAAACACAAATTAATAAATTTTGACAACATTCCATTGCATAATAAGCCATCATTGTTATTTTACTATCATGGCTCCAAGATAAATAGCAAATTGATTAAAGATAAACCAAGCAAACGTTTCAATAAATTTTATCCTTTACTGAAAATGCCATTCTAAAACCTTAAATAATACAGTCAAAAACTTAATTAAGTTCCAGTAAAAGTGACTTTATTTTCACTTCTCAAGCTTACGCGCTCACTAGATATGAAATAAAACACTTTTCAAGGGATACTAGAGCGTTTTTATTGAAAGTACCATGGTAATTTTTTGGTATTTGGTTTGATTTTTGATTTTCCTGACGTTTCTAAAAGTGACTTTCTTTTAGGTACCTTTACCCATTTTGTTTCAAAACAAATACGACGATAATGACCTTGCATGTTTTATTGACGGCAATATTGACAACGACCACGAGCGCGTCATTTTATGTCTGTGTTACGCAAAACCCGATACTTGGGGTTTACTAGGCATTAAGTACGACTTTCGCTTATTGAATATTTATTATTAATGCGATTCCACACAAGCTAATGTTAAGTTACCGACCAATTAAAATAAACTATCCTAAGGGCTGATATTTCAATCCTTTAGATAACAGATATCAGTCAGTTAAATAATAATCCGAATAACATAAAAAAGTCTTACAAAAAATTTGATAAACAAACATAATTATCACAATAATTTTCAATTTGGCGATATAATATGTTATCAAACGAAAAAGCTTTATTTGGGCAATGAAAAATCAACTCTAAGACAACAGAAATATTTTACTAGTTTTCTCGTCATTTAACAGAAATATTAAGGCAACAAATCTTTAATAGGCATATCTCTTACTTGGGATAGCTCATTGAAATAAACTTAAAAAAAAAGTTACACACCTTTACACGCTCTCCGGATTTTTTCCATTGTTTCTTTCAATTCTACCGGAGACGAGAAAGAATACGACGCCCGAACAAACTAATGCAATCTGTCTTGTTCTGCAATGTCTTTCTAGGGTATTAGGAAATGTTTCTATCCGATAAAATGAGATAAAACTTCATTGATTTTATATTTTTGTCAAAAACATCGGATTTTCTTTCTAATTCGAAAGTTCGACTTTCGAATGTCGTGAGTAGACCGCCGGCTGGGCCGATTGCTGATCGTTATCCGTTTAATAAATGCATGTTCATGCCTAACTGCGAACAATCGACTGCTATTACCTAATAGCTGCCCATCTTTAAGTTATGTCACACATAAACGACAATGTCGATATATGAACCAATACTGTGCTAAGTGCAAAAATGGTTGGAGGTAAATGTCATAATATTTTGCGTGTGCTTATGGTTTCTTTATGCACAACGGGATTGTGCTCGGCCTTCACCTCTGATGTTAAGTGACGATAAGGCCGAAGATGAAAGCGCACTACTACCGGAATCCTCATCACTGAGGAACTGGCTATCTTGCCTCTAACTGCCGGAACACAACAATTTTTAAATTGTTGTTATGGCGTCAGACAGTCAGACTTAGGTAAGATGGTGATAGCTAGCCAGGTGGACTTGAAATAGGCCCTTCCACCAATCAAACCGAGTACAAATTGTCCCCCTCTGGGAAACTAACCTGGGTCCCTACCGGCTAACTTTTCGAACTTCGGCGGGTCTGCCGAGCTTCAACTTAAAACAAAGAAATCAAAGTAAGGAATTTCGTTTTGTATTATTTGTGGGAGTTATTTGGAAGATATCGATGTTCGTGTGACATTATCAATTGGGGTTCGCAATTTTGGCTCAATTGGGGCTCGATATATCTGTTTTAATTTAAAACCTGGCAGACTTTTCGAAGTTCTATGCGTTAGCCCGTACGGAACCTGGCCCCTGCGTCTTACACGGGTAGGCGAACCACTAAACCACAGAGGCGGTTATATAATAAGTTGTTATTTATTATTCTTTCACTAGACATAAATATGGTAAAAAATACTCATGCGCACTTTGATGTAGGTATCATAATACTACGAGGAAATTCACACCCATAGGCAAAAGAAAAAAATATAAATAATAACATAATTGCTGTACTATTTTTAATTATTATAAAGAACGGAAGAAAATCCCATAAGCCTATTATTTTTGTTCCAAAGAATAAACAAACGTTTAAAAATATGAGCCGCCTTCAAAATCGTTCTTATCTCATTACCTGTAGCTATCAAAAATGCAATATAAATTATAAGCAGTGAGAAATTGGAGCTCTCTAGTTATCTTCAAGGATTAATTAACCAGTCATCCTCATTTACTATGCTTTACTTCCCTCCCACGATCCTTCTTGTTAGCGTAAAAATGTTGCACGTCTTTTAAATTAAGTGTTTTTACAACGTTAATAAATTTAATTAAACGATGCTGTTGAGATACAGTCGAATTTAAATTAATTATAAAAAAAACATTTTGGAAAATGGGTAGGATTCGAGCCGAACTTACGGGGCAACGGCTAACTTGCGTGAATCGTCAAATATTAATTCGTAATTACGTACGATTTTATATACTTACACCAATCTATTGGCAAGGTTGCTGATATCAATAAAATATGATTATTTTATTACTGATATCAATAAAATATGATTGGTACATAACGTAACGAAATAATAAAGAACCGCAGTTATTTCGTTACTCATCATCATTAATGATAATAATTCAATGTACTTTAGGCATCGAAAGTGTTTCGAAACTGTTTGGAATATAAAAGAACTAGCGGCCGCCTGCGACTTCGTCTGCGTGGAATGTTTTTTCTCTATCCCTCGGGAACAACACTTTTTTTCGGGATTAAAGGTACCCTATGTCCTACTCTGTGCCCTTGACAACATGTATGTAAAATTTCATGATGATCGGTTCAATAGTTAAGACGTAAAGGCGTAACAAACAAACAAACGGACTTTCGCATTTATAATATTAGTAGGGATGGATACAAAATTACAAACCCCATGCTATGTTCAATCTCTATTAATAAGTGGTTGTGTTTTGTTTCAATGTGCATCACTAGGGTTATGATTTAGTCTGGTACTTATTTCCAGTTTTGGCCACCGGATCACATAAATTTGTTCAGTCATCTGCCTTGCCATTTACACAGTCGATTTTCACCGTGCAGCAAAAGTCGTGTTAGGTAGTCAACAGTGTAATCCCACATAAACTGTCGAGTGTCAAAAGACACACGCAAACAACACCAAAATGTATTTTTCAATACAGTTGCTCAAAAATGGAAGATTACGATGACAGTCAAGCATGCGGTAAGTTGATTTTACCGCACGCTGTGCGTTTTTGTTTACGGATTAGTACAGCGTGCGGGAAGTTGATTTTACCGCACGCCCGCGCCGTGCGTTTTTGTTTACGAACGTTTATTCAATTTCTACTAGCTTCCGTTCGCGACATCATCCGCGTAGACAGTAGAAACATATTGCAACCAGTGACCCCTTTAGTGTATGAAACCTAGTACTACGGAGAGTTCAAGCTGTTTCCCTGGTTCCTTCCACCCACCTGAATTTGATGAAACATAGCTTAGATTTTAAGTTGGACCTCAATCTACTAAATTGTGAAAAATCCATCAAAATTCGTTTAGCGGTTTTTGCGTAATTCACGCACAAATATTTAGAATTTAGAGTTTTTTTATATGTATAGATTACAATTTCAGTAGTACCTATAATGTTTTCTCGCAAATGTATTGAAAAAAGTAGTATCTATGGCACACGGTTGTTAAGGTTTTTTTTAAACTCCTTACCAACCTTGTATCATAAACTACTATTTTATCCTATGCGTAAATATCGCTAAGTTTTACGAAGCGATTGTATTTACGTTTTATACAAAACAACTGACTGTCGCCGAATGTTGTTCGATTTGAGAAGCAAGCAAACACCCTATTCTTGTATGATACGTGTAAAAGTACATGCACAACAGCGGGGTTGCTATCATGAAAAATACGGCGCCAGCCTCCTGTTTATTTAAGCAAGGTTGTACGCACTGCGTAATTTATTAGCACAGATAAATTTCAACCCTAAGCGCCGCTGAGGGCACCCAACGTGTGTATTGATGAAGGGTTTAAATGTATTACACCGGCTGAAATTTATATTTGCAATTTGTTTTTGTACCAATGAAACTTTAATTTTTCTCCAAAATTAATTCACTGAGCAGTAAATCACATTATTATAGGTATATTAAACATTCTATAGGTATATTTTAATCAACGTTTCTGCGTACTTTGGTAATACCATTAATTAATATTTACCATTAATAGATAGTTAAGAGGCTTAAATATGTAAAAATATCAAGCCTAATGTATAAAATTAATTTGAAGCGTTTGAAAATTTACCTTTTGTGTAATTTTGTTACGAGTACCTACTATCTAAAATCTCAAACGTCGTTCCTTCGTCGTTCATTTATTTGTCGGTTGGCATCATTATTTGTTTCTTAAGATTATTTCATTATTTTGAAGTTACATAAACTGAGCTAACTTGGTGACCAAAGGTCCTATCGTAGCTTTTAACTGCATATCCTTTTACAACCGTAACATAAAGCTTTAAGACCCATTTGTCACGCAAGTCACATTGTAACACTGGACACATTATGTAACACACAATAACATTTTTTTACCATTGAAAATGGTTATCAGATGCAAATCGCCTGAGACGTATTTTTGGCCATATCTCCGATGATTTTGGGAGGATCGAAATAAAAATAGTACCAAAAGTTGAGGAGTTTATCGAGACACGTGTGAATGTTTGAATTTTGAAAATCTACTAGTAACTTTTTTTGGGATTATGCGAAATTCCAAAAATTCCGGATTTTTTGGGGGATGTTTGTTTACTAAATTGTAAATATTTCGGAAAAAAACCGACTTAAGAAAAAATGAAAAAAAGAGTCCTAGGGTATTAGTATAGCTATCAAATGGCGAAATAATTTTGAAAATCGGTTTATAATTGTGACCTGTAGGTGGTCCTTTTAGATTTGGAATTGTAGAAAAATGGCTGTTTCCGTACATAAAAGTGATGTAGCTTCTATGATTATTGACCGATCGTCATGGAAATAGTGTTAAAAGATGCAGAAGCGGACGAGAAGTGCATTCGTTGAAATTTTGAAAATTGGTTAATATTATTTTGGCCGCGTCGAGGCAGTCAGCGGGCGCTTTTGTGACACGAGGCGGAGCCGAGTGTCACAATCGTAAAAATAAATAGGTACTACCTAGGTTACTTTAAAAATATAATAGGACTTTGCATTTGATTTGATTTTGGTTTTTCGTAAATTTTTGTGTTCATTATCAATGCTCCGATTCTTGTACTCTTTTTGTTGTAATTTCAACGATTCTAGCTAAGCGTGTAGTTCAGTTAAAGGGATGTATACGGAAGGTATACAGTGTTTCTATTTTATGATTTGGAAGCGAAAATTAGTGTGCATTAAAAATACTTAGAAACTTTTCCGGTATTCAAAGATTATATTTTTATTCCATTTTTTATAGCATATTCACCCTGTTGGTTAAAATGGACCGCATAGAGTTGGCTAAAATGGACCACACAAAGATAGCAGCGTTGAGTGAGAAGCCAAAAAGAATAAACGTATCAAAGGCAAAATTAATTATAATGATAAAAGAGAACCCAAAGTATACTGGATATAGTGTGTGCGTTACCATAATTGGATTAAAGAAACTTGTACTCAAATCCCTAACATTTGTGATGATTGTCTTAATTGAGGGGCTAACATTTTTAGATTTATGAGATTTAACTACATAATTCCTGTTTAACATTATTTGTAAGTTAGGTTTATAAGTTATGATATTTTGTTAAGGTCTTTTAAGCTCGAAATCTATAGAAGCCCAATTTAGCAACCCTGTGGTCCAAATTACAAAACTAGTTGGCTAAATTGGAACAAAGCTCAGATCTCATATTTTGTTTATTTTTATTAAAACTACAAGAATCATGTTGATTAATGCTTAATAAATGCAAAGCCTAATAGTTTCTGTGTCTTTTTATACGATAGACATTTGTAAAAGTGCAAAAAATATGTATGTAAAATGCGTTTGAAAAAAATTGGTCCAAATTACCAGACTTTCCCCTACGTTGTCATAGTTAGATGATCTTTTTTTTAATCGCGTTTAAACGCACCATCAATTTTAAATAAATCTCTTAAGTTGTGTATCATTAAATGCTGAAAAAACATATTTTCTTAAAAAAAATCTTTTCTTTCTATTATAGCAACCGTCAGTCATTTAGAACCTCAACAGTGAACTCAATGTTTTAGATAATATTATAGGAGAACTAGTAGGTAATAGAAGAACAGTTTGAAATCTCACTTCTACTAAAATGTGAGATCAACGAAAAACTGATACGATTAAATAATTGACGAAATTTGCTAATATTTTTTACGATTTAACTTTTTCATCTACAGGTTGCTTTTATTGCAAATACCGTACTTGTATTTTTTTCTATAATATCATATTTATTGAAGAAAAAAGATGTAGGTATGGGAATCTAAAGAATTCCAACTGAATACTGAACATTTTGAATGGAATTTATGTTGCGTCGTTTTACTTTGACTCAGTTCGCTTGAGACTGTCAAAATATGAATTATATTCAACAGCAACAATACATTGTGATCTGAATAAAAACGATCAAAACACTCCCACTGAAAAATCTGTACTGAGTCTACAAACGATATATCAATTTGAAAAATATGTTGACGTCTAACCGTGCTGGGGTTTAACAAATCCTTTAATCTATCGTTTTTTAAACTTTAGGTTTTGGCTGTGTTTATTTATCGTATTTTTCAATATTTATTTATTGGACGTGCTGTTGTTAAAACATCATACATTTTTCTTACCCCAAAAACAATAATTAGAGTGAGGGCAGAGTTTTCATTTTAGAAAACAAAGATAGCATTTTAAAGCCTCCCAGATTCAAGGCAAGATAGTTAAAGAAATTTTGTTTTCTTTCGACAAAAGCAGGACCAGACTTTATGCTTGCCGTTGTTATTATTATGATATGTAAATAAGTTTCTGTTTTGTAATTACAAAAATAATTTTGTTAATGGAGACTTTAAAACTTGAGCCTGGTAGGCAGTCAATGTAAAATAAAATATGTACTTAGTGTAGGTTTGAGAAATTTTGGTATTGTTTAGGTTTTATGAAATAAAACAGATCAGCCCCCCTACTCAAATGGCCAATATTCTATTCGTTTGAACGCTACGCTTACTATTAAAACATTAAAGTAAGCAGTAAACTATAAAATTACGTGCCGTAAGCTTGACAATGCCATACAAACATCGAAGTCCGTAATTTACATAAGTTTGTGACATGTGATTTAATCATCTATTGCTCATATTTAAGCTTTAAAAGTAAGCGTAGCGTTCAAACGAATAGAAAGTTGGCCATTTGAGTAGGGGGGTAGAGGTCCTATTACAAAAAAAGCATCGCGATAAACGTACGATGTTCCACCCTGTCCGTGGCACTTTTGACTCACGAATAAGGTTAAATAACAAATAAATTGAACGCCGAATTGTGTCCGACTATCGTGATTATTTTTTGTAATAGGCTCTCTAAACTATTACTGGTCTTATTTTAGCATACAAAGTTTCAGCATAAAAGGGTTCGTGGTTGTCACCCAGTGGTCGGCGCACCTGTAGCCGACGCACCCTATTCGAATTTAAATTTATCAAATGCGAGGCAGCTACATGTAGCAGCACAACATTGTAATATCTATTCTGTCTCATTTCCCAACTCCCGTACCTGAATCAATATTTTTTCAGATTTTGCATTAAGTACAGTTAACGAAAAAAGTTTAAGTCCGAATGTAAAACTAATAAAATTAAATAATAATGCTAGCAACAGAATATGCCTGTTCCGGCGAGCTTTAAGCTTCTTCCGCCAACTTAGATGTGCCGTATCTCACTAAGACACGGCCCTATTTCACCGAGTCGACATTTGTCAGTGACATTATGTCGGCTAATTTTACAATTGTCGTAACTTTAATTAAGGACAAGTATGTTGTGAAACAGGGATATTTTTTACAAGTCGACATATTTGTAGATTTGTCAGTGATTCTTGACATGAGATTGGAGCTGAGTCAAGTTTACGTGACAATTGCCGACTTGTAATAAGTATCCTCTATTTCACAACATAATTTGTTCCTTATTAAAGTAAAAAATACTGTAAAAATTGCCGACATATTATGTCAGTGACAAATGTCAATTTGGCGAAATAGGGGCCAGACACGCTACCAAATTATGTAGGTATATAGATCTTCTTCTTATCGAATGAGGATTTAGTGGCCACCTCTGGTGTTACAGTCTATCAAGCCGCCTGTAAGGCCTCTAACTTGACTTAATGACTGTTATCAGAAGACAACAGCCGGGACCGACGGTTTAACGTGCCCTTCGAAGCACGGAAGCGCTCAGTTGTAATGCCACTTTAACGGTCACCTGACCGGACCGAGCGTTGCTTAACAAATGTGATCGAGCACGATCAGACTGTCAAGTTCAGCCATGAGCGCTTCTCTGTATACTGTATGGAGGATACCTCACCTAATGTCCGCTTGGTTGCGAAACCATTTTGGGGGCGGCAAGCGAATTACCCGCTGGTGGCACAAAGGTGTCCTAGTATGAGATAGGGTCTTAAGTGTAACGACCTTATTT
Source organism: Agriphila tristella (assembly GCA_928269145.1). Classification (NCBI taxonomy): domain Eukaryota; kingdom Metazoa; phylum Arthropoda; class Insecta; order Lepidoptera; family Crambidae; genus Agriphila; species Agriphila tristella. The sequence continues at coordinate 23,348,192 of OV743440.1, read as the reverse complement.
AGGGGCCACACAGAATCCGGGCCGAAAGCCATTCCAAGATGAATTTCATGTTTCAGTAATGTGTTTATGCCTTATTCCTCCGCCGTAGGCATTCTCGCGCTGAAATACAGCTACATTATTTTTGTGTCAATGTCTTTCAGAATTTTTAGGGATTAAATTTTGGAGCTTATAGCTTCGCATTCGTCTAATTATTTTGGCGTGGAATTTTTATGACAATTCCAGTTTCAAGTTAAGTATCTTTACAAAAACTTCCTTATTGAAATGAATCCATTAGACCGAGCTCCCATTGCACGATCTTCTACCTCAAGATGTAATTTTCGGTCAAAATAGCGGTACGTAAACGAAAAAAAAAAATTTTTCTTCCAGGATATGCGATGGCAAATCTACTACAATACAGTGTTCCTAAGTACCTAATATCTATTACTGTAACACATTTCTGATCTTCCACCTTGTGAGGTAAGGTTTCATGCAATGGGAGCTTATTTTTAGATATCAGCATTTCCTTTATTTTTAGCTGTTTTTTTCCAGTTTGAAACTATCAAGTAGTTGTACTTTAATATGTTGGTTACAACTTTAATTGAATTAGAAATAATACGAGTCGCCTGAAACAACAATTACTTACTATGTTATTTTTACTTACTACTGATAAACTTGCCAATATTTTAAGAATAGCCTAAAGCGTTTATTGGTACATAAATTTTGAGAGGGCAACTCTAAAACACCCCATACATCTACGTAAGCCTAGTGGCAATTGAGCTTAGCCGACCGCACATTTATAAAGTGCAGTAAGTGCATCTCCATGTTGCATAACCCCGCAAATTATGGACCTTACTGAAACTTCGCAATTAAAACGATGAATCTGGTGAAGTCATTACAATTCTCTTCTCGATAAAATTAATGACACAATGGACGCCTTTATTACGCTTAACGGCACGTTATAGTGTCGTGACATGCCGACTACGATGTCGTGGAGTAATTTTGAAAACAACGCAGTATTTTGCAAAATCACTCCACGACATCGTAGAATGTCTTCGATCAAGGATATACCCAGATGTCCGGTCAAAGTCTGAAAAATGGCACCTCAAATAGCGTCCCTCTTACAAACTGGGCGCTTATATTGCACAAAGTGTGATAAAAGATGTGTTTTGTACAAAATAAGCTTATTGTGTACAAAATAAGTTATATAAATGAAATGTGAATTTTTACAAAATAAAAGGTGAAATGTACAAAACTACAAAATAAGCGCCAAGTTTGTAAGTGGGACGCTATTAGAGGTGCCATTTTTGGGTACTGTTTTAGTTCGTGAAGCTTTAAGTACCTATCTAGGATTCTAGGATATTCTTGATCAAAGTAGGATGTGCATGGCACAGCATAGCATGGCACAGCACGACATAACGCGGTAATGCACGGCATAACACGGCACTGCACAGGACAGCACAGCACTGTACAGCACGGCACAGCACGGTACAAAAAGGCACAGCATGGCATAACGTTGCCGTTATAGATCTCCACACATTTGTCTACCCTGTGTTGCCTTTGGACAGCGGACGTCCTGTACCGATCCGTTCCGAATTACAAAAGTGTCCAAAACAAAATTCATATTAGTGAAATAATAAAACGTAAGCTACACGTCGCCAAGTAAACCTCCAACCAACTCGGTCTTGCTAGTTCAACCATGTTATAATTGAAAGGTCAAACCAATGTCTACATGATTAGTGTAGACGAGTAGATAGCGTTTTAGTTGTGGATTACAATTATGTTAGCCAATTAGCCTTGCTCTACTTTTGTTAGTTGACAATTTTCTCATGTCAGAACGTATTCATATATACTTTGAGTAAGTTGAGTTTCTATTAATTGTGTAAAATGTTTACGACATTTATCCACTATCCAATATTTAAAAAGCTCACAGTCTTTTCAAAAGCCTTATACTTAATCGATTTGACAGCTACTTACATAAATTACGTAAGTACAAAAATGTTTCTTCTAACCACTTTAGAATTTTCCATTACACGCACAGCACCAGACACGTGTTAATCTATCTTAATCGCAGCGTGATAGATCTCCCGCGCAGCATGGACCATCTAAGGCATCAGCTATATTGGAACGCCCGGTTCCGCATTTTCAGTAGGTATAGAGCTGCCATCCGTCCGAGTTTCCCCGGATTTGTCCTAATTTGGAGGGCGTCTGGGGAGCGTCCGGACGGGGTTCTGATTGAAGTCCGGGTAAAACCCGGACTATAATTAAAGTCCTGATTTCAATCAGATTCAAAAAAGTACTACTCGTATATTCAGTCAGCGCACGCGCTACCGGGCGCCTCACTTCACGTAGCGCACCGCGCACCCCTCAAAAAATCGCAATGAACAAGCAAGATCACAAAATTGTGTCGGACACCCCGGCTCTACATCATAACTAGTAAAACACACTATTTTATTACACACTATATTAAAATTACTTTTTTTTTCAGCCAAGTATTGGGTAAAATGTATTTTTAACCAAGCTAAAAGTTAATATTTAAAAAATTCATGTCCGGGGTCAAGGCTTCAAAGTCCGGGGTTTTTACGCTTCCGGTCCTGGGCGGCAGGTTTTAGAGATGGCAGCTCTAAGTAGGTAGCAATTATCACTTTTCGCTGCTCAGAACAAAAACTCGCTTTGGCGACGACCGAACGGCTCGCCAATACCTAAGAGCGCGAAAGCGGGCGCGGCGGATTTTTCGCTCTAGTAAATGATATTTCCGAGTGACGACGCCGACGCGCAAAGAGATAAAGCTACAGAAAACGCTGTGCTGCACGGGTTAATGTAGCTCAACCCTAAATAGGTTCTCGTTCAATTATTATAGAAGTAAACATCATCTGACCTGAACAATATACTTCACCCGAATTGTGGCGTGCAAATAGGTAGTTAATCAGTAGCTGTCGAAACTTGTATATAAAACTGTTTTTATGTAGGTACCTATTCTCCAACATTGTATTTCTAAGGAAAACACAAGTGTTCATGTAAGACTATTTATTTATTTATTTAGTAATTATATGAACATACATTTAAGTGGACTAACTAATAAGGAAGTTTCCTTATGTCGGATTTTGAGAGACCCCTCATAAATATTGTATGAATTAAATTTTAATGTATGTTAATAGTTTTTTTATATCTCAGAAAAAATAAAATCACCTATAATGAAAGGATACTTGTCACGTCACAATTTCCATATTTTTTTATGAAAAATACTAGTATTTAAACTCTCAGTCATTAACTGCAAAAATCTTCGTCGTTTTTTGTAATGCCAACATATTTTAACTGCTATGTGAATTTAATTACTAAATTTTAATTTTAGAATCATAAAAAATGGAAACTATTGTTTGTTTTATACCGCGTTAAATAATTTTCATTATAGGTTACGGTGCGGATCCAACATAAAAACTTCCAAACAGAATATTGTGGACAAAAAAAAACAAATAAAGCAACCTAATAAAAACGTGTTAAAATAGTTTCCGAGTTTCATGTCATCAAAAACATTTTGTAGATAAATTACGAGCTTAAAGGACGCTTTTCGAGATTCGCAAGAGCCTGTAATCAGGCTAGAATGAGTAAGCTATATTCTGATTTCATTTGCAGCCGTATAAGTCCCTAGGGGGAGCCAGGTGCAAGTTATGTTCCACTTTACATTTAACGGTCATCATTTTAACCACCATTTACTAAGGCGAATGGTATTTGTGACACTATTCACGAATATTATAAAATAATCTATCTAATAATAGTCAAACTTACACTTCTATACTTTCGCGCGTACAGTTTATTAGAAATAAAACACTTTTTACGTATTACAGCGCGTACATTAGCATTAATTCAGATGATTGATTCAGAAACCCAAAAAAACAATAAATCAAAGCTATATAATTCTAAAATAACATCTAGATTAATACCAATACACCTACAGTAATGTAATCCATAAAAAGTGTATTATTTCTAGTCACGATTTCCTCTGAATACAAAAATACGAGTAGGAACGTGTACGTAATTAAGTATACGCTTATATATGTAATTTATCATTGTCTTTATTTTAATTCCATAAACTATTTAAAACTTCAGCAACTTAATTTAATAATTTATATCCGTACCTACTAATTTTACTGAGAAAAACTCTAGAACAACAATTTACCGAAAAGTTCACGAAAGCTCCAATATGCTTTTAATACTCTATGAGGGACTTTTCGAAGCAACGTATGTCTATAATAAACAAACTTTTCCCTAGCGGCGGCGTTACCACAGAGTTCTAAAGCCTTTAAATACGAAACCACTCACCTTACAAATTTTAATAGATCCACAACTAAGGTTAGCCAAAATGTTACACGGTGTTTCCAGACAATTTTAGATGTTGCTTGTATATAACTGTCTTTCATAGCTCAGGTAACCTACATAACTTAGACGTATGTCGACGTGGGACAACCGTAGCTTTCTGAATTATTCATGAGACATATGGACCTAAAGCAGACTGGATTTCAGATGGGAATTTTAAAATACCCATACCGTTGCTTTAAAATTGAAAATTGTTTTATAAGAAGCTGTATACACAGTGGGTTCTTTTTAGAAAATTGGGGCCGTCGTATGCGCTATGCAATATTTAAGACTAGATTTTCTTAACGCTCAAAGAAGTGGCTAAATTGGTGTGTACCTGAAAGATGAATATTATCTCGCGAAGCTTTGAATATTCCCTTTGCAAGATGCGTTTGTTTTATACCTTTATAATTGAAGATTTTTCACAGAAACATCGAAATAAATATGTTGTCTTCGTCAAGGAATCTAAACATCTTAAAGTATAGTTTAAAAGTTTACCCAAGGGTTTTGTAATTTTATGACTTGAATGTATTGTACTTATTTCTTTGTTATTTTTAACTTAATTCAGTAAAATAAAATCTTAAACCATTTTTAGATATTGGTCAGGTTTACTTCGTGAGTTATGACTTGGCCGCACTCCAACACAGGAACTTAAAATACAGACAAATTGTACACTTTTGACAACTCAATCGAAAAAATAATAATAGTGTCGATATATTGCTAGTTGCTCGTTCAGAAAACTTTTTATTATGTACTTATTTACTTATGTACACACCGTTATCATAAACTAAACTCAAATGAATAGATAAGTTTTCAATCAAGAATTATGTTTGTAACTTACATACCTATAGGTACTAAAAACTTTTACGGAATAATAAATTTATGTTTTTCTTGAAACAAAGACTGTGTTATCTGTGTGTACATGCAAAGGTTGTAAAAGCTTGAAGTTAATACTGACTAAACTAATAATCTGTATAATTACAGGGTTATTTGTAAAATACCAAAAACCTCTCAAGAGTAGAATAACATAATAAACAAGAAACATTTTGTTCTATGACTTTTCCGAAAACAGACAAAAATCGACTTTTCATACAAAACTCGACCAGCTGTTCGGACGTTTGTATGTAGAGTCGTTTTTTTGACTGTTTTCGGAAAAGTCGTAGAACAAATGTTGTTGCTTATGATGTTAGTAATCAACTCCTGCGAGGTTGTTGGTGTTTTACAAATAACCCTGAATAAAAAATATGATATAAGTAAAAATATATCTGTAATCAAATAAAATATATCTGTATCTGTCGTCATATGTTTTTTTTATGATAGTAGGTTACCTATATCATAAAAAGCATACTTGACGATACAGATATATTTTTACAGGGGCCATCCATAAATTACGTCACACGAATTTCATGGCTTTTGAGTTGACCCCCTACCCCGTCCCGTCCTTGTCACAGCTGGTCACATTTGTGAGAACCCCCCTCCCTGGTGTGACGTCACATATTTTTCAATTTAGCATCTAGAAATAATTATTAATTAAAAAGCAGTTCAGAAATTTGTTTTATTTCAATTTAAATGATTTTGAAATGTGACGTCACGAAATTAAGGACCCCTCCCACCCCCTTGTCACACATTGTCACATTTCGTCGAACCCCTCCCTCCGCCTTAACGTGTGACGTAATTTATGGATAGCTCACGCTATCACGCTCACGCTATCACGCTCACGCCTGATAGTAAGCGATGATGCGATCTTCGATGGAACACGCTTGCCTAGAAGATACCTATTCACTCGCGACTTGAAGGCCCCCAGATTGTACCTATCTGGAAACTGAAATATTGGGAAACGGTAAGTTGGAAAACTATACTTTGAAACTGTCCTGAGAGATTTCCTATCATGTAAAACTACAAATTACTATTCTCTCAACGATACGCACATAAAATACTACACAAAAGACTACACTGTAAACCTCACTTACGTTACCGAGATTCACGGTATAAAAAACTTTTTACGACCGGGAATCTATTTGAGGAGGCATACAGTCTTTTTACATATTACTCTGCGCGTCGTTGACACACGAGAACACGATATTACGCACTTTCCCCTATACGTTTGGAATATTATATTTTATATCAAACATGGGTTTGTGATGATATTTTTCGCTAAGGGTGAAACACACGTACCATAACGTGTAGCGCTCGCTAATTTATAATTGTACGAGTTTTAATTTTATGTCATACCAATCTCCAAGTATCCTCAACTTCTCCTATGCTAGTTTGTAGATGTAATTTTTATTAGCTTTTCCAAAAATAAATGAAGAAGAGACTCACACTGTGTGAGTCTCCACACTGTTGTTTTATTTGCTCAGTAAGAGGTACTTAGTGATACTTAGTGCAACCGTAGTAGTTCCGTTTCAGTTTCTCACATAGGTTTTATGATTGTTCATTTGTACGTCTCATGAAAATTATAATCGCTGATAAATAGATATTGTTCACCATTTTATAGAAAACATTACGAGGAAAAATACAGTACAGATATAGAACAATTTGCTTATAATACTAGCGACCACCTGCGACTTCGTCGGTGTGGTCAGTTATTTTTCTATTCCTCGGGAACAGTGTTTTTTTTTCTGGATAAAAAATATGTTCTTCACCGTACCTCTGACAATGTGTATGCAAAATTTCATGACGATCGGTAGAGTAGTTAAGACGTGAAGGCGTAACAAACAAACAGACAAACTAGTAGAGCTCGTTAGCACAGAATAATAGACACGCTGAAATTTTAATCATTTGGTTCCCGCAGTGGGGTGGTTCCACTCATGATTACAAGCAACTTTTACTATGGGGCCAACTCTGATATCGCGAAAAAAAAACAGCTATTACATTCAAAAGCGCAATACCTACTCGACCTTAATGTATGAAACAGCTGTTTTTTTTCGCGATATCAAAGTTGGCACCTTAGTAAAAGTTGCTTGTAATCATGATTGGAACCACCCCACTGTAGGAACAAAATATTAAAATTTCACGATGTTAATCAAATTAATCACGTTAATTTGTTATAGTTAACGTTAGTATTAGTACTATAACGTTCGTTAGCTTCAAATACGGTCCCATCCGGCAGAAAGCATGAAACTTGGCATGCATGTACCTTTTTCGTAAGTATACCGGGTGTAAAAAGACCTTCAACGAAGCCGAGGTCTACGTATTCTGCCCATCATAAGGACCATTTCTGTTCAAAATTATTGCTGGGAAACGATTTTAATTTTTGGTTTTAAAAAATCATTGCATACTTTACCACACAATGTAACGCGTACAGCAGACCACGCCTGCGAGTGTATGCTACACAGCTGCGTGGGGCCGAGTTGAAAGGCAGCGTTTATGTGCGTGCTCATGAGATACATCGAATGACGACGTTTTGAAGCCATTGTTTGTTACGAAATACTAAAAATTTTGATAATGTTTCATTGGACAATAAGTAGGCAATAACGAATAAAATAAGATTTCATAGAAAAATAAAAAATAAAATTGACTTTGACCTTCAATAACTTCGTAGCTATTGGTTTCCCAGGTATAGTCTAAAAGACAAAAATGATCCTGATGATGGGCAGAATACGTGAACTTCGGCTTCGTTGAAGGTCTTGTTACACCCGTTATAATAAAAATATATAAGTGGAAACAAGTCAAGTGGACATTAGTCATTTATTTCAAATTACCCATCAGTAAAATCTTTGAATATTTTTCATTATCATTTTGATTTATTAATTCTTCACTATCATTATAATTTTAATTATCTTAGGAGTATTTTTGTCATACATTACAATAAAACAAAATTACGCGTCAGTCAAATACTCTGTTTTAATCATTATGATTTGATTAACTTATTAGTAATAAGTAAAATATATTTTTTCAGACATTTTTCAGCATTTACCGCGAAACCACACCCTGGCCTCCATACAATTGCATCATTATAAACAGATATATTATTAAGTATAGTCAGAGCGTTAAGGGTAGAGTTATATAACTAGGTATTTACCTTTTCTCCAAAAAAAAGAATTTTTTATCCGAACCCAACCAAGACAGAGGACGTGAGCTCACATAGTGAACTAGCGTGGCGCAAATCTAATTTGTCCCCGACAATTTTATTAGCTATCGGTACATTAAAACGTCGTCCCTTACGTAACAATGTAATACCTTTAAGCTATAACGGCTCTACACGCCCTTAATGTTCTGATAAGTTTTTAGGACTAAAAGTTACATTTGTAATTCAGGAAAAGGTGTAAAAATTAAAAGTACTTAGGTTGGTATCAAACTGCCTCTACTATTGCCTGCCCTGAAACAAAATATAACAGCAAACTATAAAAACAATATTAAAGACTAGAAAACAATCGACTTACCAGATCATTTTCTCAGTCGCGACTCGAACCCACGAGTTTTGGATGTCCGGTCCAATGCTCTTACAACTGAGATACCGAGTCACTAGTAGGCTATTCTTCTTCTTTTTGTTTCGAAAAACAATGTTCGAAATAAAAACAAAAACAAAAACAAAACATAAAGTTAAATAGATCCTTTGCTCGCTGTAATATAACGCAATACGCCTAAGTCGCTTTATGCAAACGTCATTTCAAATAAACGTTTAGTATATATCTGAACTCCAAATTCATACCACTTATATGCGTTGTTTGATAAATAAACATTTATTCAGTTCAGGTCACAAACTCCAATTTACAACCAAAGGCTCAATTCAAACAAGTCTCCCAAACAAGATCTGACTCAATGATACAGCTCATTAATGAGAGCACCTGAAATTAGCAAGCATACTCAAAAGTGGGTACATTTCGGCGACGACGAAGTTAATGGGAATAATGTGAGTATAAATGGGAAAAGTTAACTCATTTAGTTGCTTCTTCGCGGCCAAGAGGCACGTGGTCGAAAGACGCACCGAATGCCTAAGTACTTTAAAATCACCCCTTTTTGGAAAATTACTTGTAACACGTGACTCGAATGAAGCTCGATCGCTGCTCACCTTATGGTGGCCATACACAAGCAAAGCGACGATCCTACTAGCGACTCGGTAGCTTAATAAAGGTGGGTTAGAACATTCTATAACCAATTAAGCTACCGAGCCGGGCCCGATTCCTAAGTGTGCCCATCTGATACATCCCATTCATCAAAATAACATTGTGAATGCTAAAAATCTAAAAGCTTTTTAAAATAAAAAAAACCTCCTTTAGAAACCTGAAAAGAAAACAGAAACTTAAATAGTTACCTCTAAAAAGCAAGAAATAATATTCAAATACTTAATTAGATACGCATAGGTATCAGTCGAATTGATAACGACCTCTTTTTTTAGTCGGTTAAAAATAAGCTAAGGTTTACTTGGAAGGTAAAATGTTTAGGATAACTGTATAGTTTCCCTGAACCTTCCTGAACAGCTGGTAAACCTATGAGGTAAAACTTTGCATGTATGATCACCTTTACCTTTATCTTTCAGTATGTTGGCACACTTGTTTCTTGTGTATCCGCAGTGTTGTTACTGAAATTGCTCTTTTTTACTATTTTATGACTTTCTGGACATAAATGTTTAATTGGCGGTCGTTTCGTCTTCTTTGATTTATGGCCGCCTGGCTTATCGCGTTGCGTTCAGCTAAATAAATAAGTAAATACGGAGGGTATTCCTTCGTATTCTACTTGTTTTTTTTACAAAGATTAAACTAGGTACCTACCTAAAATTGAGTAGGTTCTTTTTATTTCAATATTGTAGTTACTTATTTTTAATTTACGCTGAATTACATTTTGATAAAATACAAAGCATTCATCATAAGGTTTTTACTGTTTTCAAATATGTGTAATAGGGTAAAAATATTAAACACTTTAAGTAATAAATGTTTATGACATAAATACAACTTTCAATTTATTATTTTGGCATAAAAGAGAAAAGGCAAGGCATATTAATTAGTAACCTATTTATGTCGTCATATAAAAACTCACAAAAAAGGTAAAATTTTAATGATCACAGCACCAATTTAAATAATAAAACAAACGCCCTGCCGAACTGTTGAATTTTAACGTAAAACCACCGGAAGATATTTCGTATACGTATACATAATTACGTATACGTGCGTATGACACGAGCCCGCCGAACGGAGACTACTGGGAAATACAGAAATGTTGTCATAAAAATTGTGACTCGAAAACTGTGGTAAATATTAGCCGACAGACTTCTGAAAAATGTTTACAAGAAAAAACGTACGTTTTCTGTCTGCTACGAAACACTTTCATATTTATTTCGGGCTCTATAATAAATAGAAATGGAGGTACAAAACCTGTTAGAAATGGCCCTGTAGAGCAAACATTTGCAAAAGCTATAACGAACTTCACTTTTGAAATATTTTTGGACATTCAGTTTTCGTTAAGTAACAATCTACTTTTAAAACTTTAGTCCATTCAATATTAGAAACTGAATTTCGTTATAATTTTTACAAATGTGGCTTTGTCTTTAGAGGGGCTGTAGTTCGTCGTATTGCTAACTCCAAATAAATCGTAAAATACCTCGTCCCACACAAACAATTTTATGGGATGCATCCGAATCAGCCGCACGACAACCACTGCTGGGTATAGGCCTCCCCCAAAGATCTCCACGACGATCAGTCCTGCGCTGCCCGCATCCAATGGCGCACTGCGACCTTCACCAGATCGTCGTGTAACGGTTGCTAAAAACCTACTTCTTATAACTAATAATTACTGTCGAACTTTTCTTAAAAATTCATTACATCACTTCACCTTGTCGGGGGCCTACCCACGAAGCGTCATCCGGTGCGCGGTCGCCATTCTTCAACCTTTTCGCCCCAATGGCAACGAACTAAGATGGCCATCGGTTCTTCTCGCTATGTGTCCAGCCCACTGCCACTTCAGCTGAGCGATCTTTCGAGCGAAATCGGTTACTTTAGTTCTCCTGCGGATCTCCTCATTTTTCCTCATCAGCTGGATGAGATTAAGTTTTTCGTCATTTTTATAACCATGGGTACAAACCCACATACATACAAAATGTACTCTGCATGTCCCACTCTTAAAACAATCATGGAATGCATGTCTACAAAAAGGATCCGAAACCTTTATAACTATATAATACTATACATACTTACTTACTTTATAATACTATTATACTATAATACTATATAATTACAAATCCTTTTGAAATAAGGTTTTTGACCAATAATAAAAAAAAAACAATACAGTTGCTCAAAAATGGGTGCTTTCGATGTCAGTATCGAGCGTGCGGAAAGTTGATTTTAGCGCATAGCGTGCGTTTTTGTTTAAGGTTTTTTTTCTCATAAAATTTTGTGGTTTATCACGCTGTAATATAAAAATTATGGTCAAAAATTTGAAATAATAAGTCTGTGAAATCACTGAATTTTTATTTCAATGGATACCTTTAATGTTTTCTCGCGAATATATTGAAAAACGTGGTATGGTCCACGGTTGTTAAGGTTTTTGAACGATTATAATATAAAACATCAACTCGTTTGAAAAACCTCCTTACCAGACTTGTAGCATAACCTACTATTACACGCTACATCGTTAAATAAAAAAATTCACCATCAAATCCACAAAAAAACTTCACCACTAGATTGATTTAAAATATCCGCCCAATGTTGATACAAAAAAAGGACTACGTAGCGCGCTGTCAAACTGAAATTTTAACGAAAGGCCGCCACAAAAGGAAATTGCAGCCGTGTATGTGCGCCCTTTAGCGAAAGTTCTAGCTGCTGGGAAATTGCCGTACATCTAACTAAAGGTTTACAAAAGGCAACTACTGAGTTTAAATTGAGATTTATCTGTGCAAAACAAATAAAATAATGTCCAGCCTCCGGGACTATACTGGTTTATTTATTTATCTCCATGTTAAAGAAGAAACGTAAAAGTTTGAATGAAATTAAAGTATACCAACAATAGAATTCATATATTCGTAAGATTTAACTTGTCGCCACTAGCAGATATAAAGTTGATTTTTACTGAACTCATTGGTACCTCTTTATACTTATAGCTGCATTTCCTCACGACATAAAAGTGCAATATACGGCGTTTTTTGATCGAGGGATATCCTTTGGCAGGGTACACCTTCTGAACCCTTAGATCATTTTACGAAGGGGAGCCATCTTAGATTTTTGTATGGGAGGGAGATAAAATGACGACCTCCGTGGTCGAGTGGTTCGCACGCCGGTTTTCAAGGCGTCACCATCTCTTGAGGTCCCGGGTTCGATCCCCGGCTGGGTCAATGTAGAAAATGAACTTTTCAATATTGTCTCAGGTCTGGGTGTGTGTCATACCACCGTTGTTTCTGATTTCCATAACACAAGTGCTATAGCTACTTACTTTGGGATTGGAGCAATGTATGTGATGTTGTCAAATATAAAAAAATATATATATAAATAAAAATAAAAAAATACAATCTTTTTTTGTATGGAATTTGAATTTTTTTTTAAACTCATTGTGTGGGATATCGGATGAAAGGGATTTTCAAGCTGATTCCAAATATATACAATATTATTACCTTGCAGCTACTGGTTTAAAAATAATCGGAAATTAATTTTCCAAACATACTAAGTTTGGGCTCTTGCAGGAAGAAAACCACTAAATGTTTTTTTATGACACATACGTCAAATAACTCGTAATGTACTCTTAATCTAACATCCTGGAAGCATTTACGAAAAAATTAACACTAAGTATTTTTTTTTTGAATTTTTTGATTCTGGTACTTTAACCTCGTAAGTCCTGTTTTTTTTGAAGGGTGTAGTCCTAACGACCTGTTGTACTTTATAAAGTACATACTAAGAATAGTACTTCAGACCGAGACATACGATTTCAACTTCGGCGAATTTAGAGGTGGGACTTGGCTGTTTATGTTTTTTTTTTGGTATGTTTTATATGCTCCAGACTATATTATGTGGTGGCAGGGTTGGCCATAGATTACAGAAGTAAATGGCTGTCTTGATATTGACATTTTAGAAAAAAACTTCGTCGAAAACGGAAGATTAGAATTTGTACTCCACGTAGTACATTAGGTAGTTAGTCTTGCTATAGAATTCAGTTGTCAGGTCTGAAATACTAGCGACAATTTGTACTTTATGAAGTACGCTAGGACTTAGGAGGTTAACTCATAGAATACTGGTATTAAAATATTTCAAAATTTTTAATGTTTATTGTTTTCAAAATTGCTTCCAGGACGTTAGATAAGAGTATATTAGAAGTTGTTTGGCTGGTTTTCTTCCTGCACGAGCCCAAACTTAGTATGTTTGGAAAATTAATTTCCGATTTTTTTTAACCAGTAGCTGCAATGTTGTAATATTATATATATTTGGAATCGGCTCAAAAGCCCCTTTCATTCGATATCCCACACGATGGGTTTTAAAAAAAAAACAAATTCCATACAAAAAAAAGATTGTATTTTATCTCCCTCCCATACAAAAATCCAAGATGGCTCCCCTTCTTAAAATGATCTAAGGGTTCAGAAGGTGCAACCTGCCAAAGGATGTCCCTCGATCACCAAACGCCGTATTTTTTATTGAGCGGACGGGACTACTTACTATTGCGTTTTTTAAATAACGGTGTAATCTTATTAGACAGATGTACATATTGTAAATGCCGGCCAAGAGGCTCATTTTAAATTTATCGCATATAAGGACCAGACCACATTGGTAAGATAGTTTGGTGTTATCAAATATCATCGTCTGGGTTGCGAAGTAGGAATCTTCTGCGAGATATGCCACCCTGAACATATCGCCTCCCATACAATGATGTCTGATCGCAAAAAAATAATCGATCGCATATTGATATAAAAATGAACAGAGTCGTAGGTGGCATCATTACAAACATGTTAGACATCGGCTTGGTAAGTTTTCAGGAAGCATGCGCGCGGCCAGGGTAGTCACATAGAGCCTGTTTTTTCAAAAAATAATCGACTATACATTGGCATGTAATTAAATTCAAGGAGTGGGGCAGATCCCAGCCCAGGCGTATATTAAAACCACAGTCTTGCGTCGCTTTCAGGACAGGTAAATACATTTCACATTTGTGAGCTTTGTTCCTTATTCGATCGATATGAAGACACAAAAAAATCTATAAGTAAGTAATAAAGCTGTAGAAAAGTTTTGTCTGTACAATGGAAATATTTTGAAAAAAGTGGTTGGGGTGTTTAATAATAACCAGTAGAACCCATTTATAAAATTTTTGGAATTTGTGTCTGTTTATCTGTTTGTCAGTATTTTTGTGCGCTAATAACGTAAAAACCGCTAACCCAATTGTGATGATGTTTACAAACAAATATACTGTGTATTTTCCAAAATAATAAAATTTTTATTTCATCGCAATCAGTTTACTGAATCAAAAGATATACGAATTTAAAGTTTACGATGAATTCGTTGTAATAATGTCATCGGGCGAATGATACTGTTAGAACAACCGACCAACGGTGTATCCACATCTGGCACAGTATAATGGTCAATGGCTAAAGTAAACAGAAACATGTCGAGTTTTGGGTCTATTGTAATTTCTCAGAAACAAAATGCACGGGCATGCAGTAAAATCAAAGCCCGATTTCTATTAAGTAGGTATATTACTTTCTACTAGCTTCCGCCTGCGAATTCGTTCGCATGTGCATTCGAGAAAATCCGAAGGGAACCTTTAACCAAAGTATTCTATACTAGATTTCGCCCGCGACTTCATTCGCTAGGACATTCGAGAAAATTCTTAGATAACCTTTGGGAGCCTCGCTAGATAAACATATAATTCTTTTATCCTGGTTAAAGGCCTGGGCACACCGGATGCGTAGACACGCGCGTGGTTAAGCGTGCGTGTACACGCGCGTAGTTACGCACGTAACCCCCTGACACACCGGGTTACGCATACGTCTACGCGGCACGCAACGCAACCTGTCCCTTGCGTACCCAGCCGCTGTGGCAGCCATGTTTGCGACTCTAGTGCGCGATGTCACACGAAGATTGAGTAAATGGACTAATTTTTTCGCACTAATTCAATTAGTTTTTCTTTAATATCGTTATTCATTATTTAAAAACAAAATAAAACACCACTTACCACCGGTAGCACCGGTACTATTTGTAAACAAATACAACTGAATGCGTAGTCACGCGCGTGGTTACGCGCGTAGTGACGCGCAGCAAAGATACGTGCGTGTTCGGTGTGACATCCAATAGGGAATGCCATTGACTACAACGTCATCTTTGCTTCCGCTCTGCGTAAGTACGCAGCCTGTTTGTCTCATGGGAGCTGCAATGCGTAGGGTTACGCATCGGTCTACGTGCACGCGTACGTTACGCAAGCGGTGTGCCATGTCTCATACAGTTTCATACATTACAACGTCATGGTACGTCTACGTGCACGCTTACGCATCCGGTGTGCTGGAGCCTTAAAGGTCCCCTAAGGATTTTCTCGAATGTCCACGCGAACGAAGTCGCGGGCGGAAGCTAGTATTTAATATAATGATGCCGCCCACGACGACCCTGCGTTCACCATTTATATAAATATGCGATTGATTTATTTGTTGCGATCGGAGACCATGTTCATGGAGGCATATTTCCCAGAAGCTTCCTACTTCACAACCCAGACGATGATATTTGATAACACCAAGCTAATGGCTATCTTGCCAATTTGGTTTGGTCCCATCATGCGATAGATTGAAAATGATAAGTTAAATAAAATTAAATAAATTAAAAAAATATTAAAAACACGACTGCCCTGCCAAAAACGAACTAAAAAGTTAAACAACAAGTGTCATTGCAGTCGGGGACCTTATTATGGAACAATTTTTGATCAAAGAGGTCCCCCGACTGCAATGACACTTGTTGTTTAACTTTTTAGTTCGTTTTTGGCAGGGCAGTCGTGTTTTTAATATTTTTTTAATTTATTTAATTTTATTTCACACATTTTAGTGACATATTATATAGTTTTGGAATGTGCTCATCAAGGCCTTTCATTTGATGCCCATATTGTAATAAGGAAAAAAAATTTTTTTTCACATTTGAAAATGGCGTCGTACTGTCGCTATATTGATTTATTCTAAAAAAATATAGCCAGTGTTACTCGGAATGCTGTAAGAATTCTAACGATACCCCATTTATCCAAATTAGTTCAGGCATTTAGAAGTTATGGTGGAATAAAGAAACTCACATACCCACAAACATACATGAACCTGAACACATAACACTCTTTTTTGCTTTGGGCAGTCGTGTAAAAACGTAAATAAATCGCACGGTTTGCGGTAAAATCGACATTCCGCACGTTATCATAGAAAGCATACATTTTCGAGCAACTACCTATATATTGGAAGCAATATTTTCATTATTCTATATTTCAGTTATACTTCTAAGGCCAACCGTAGGTACTAACACAAATATTTATCATTAATAAATGTCAACATAAAAAGCTGGACAATAATTTATTACACAGTAACATTAACAGATTCATTTTTTGTGTTTCATTCATTATGTTTAAAAGTAGACTAACAGGAAGCTGTTTTATAAATAAAACATTAGAGAAATATTATAAATACCTATCACTTGTGTGTCAAATAACAAGTTAACAATCATAATCCAACAAGTAAAACAACATCCACCTCTGTTTACAAAGACGAAGTTTGTAGGGAACTAAACGGCGCCGGTGGATCTAAAGGCCTCCACGGCGCGTGACGTAACAAATAAAAGGCCACTTAATTCCCGAATCTGGTGGCAAATTTATGCCGCGCCGTATCCCTGTAATGCCGTGCCCGTGACAATGCGTACGTATCGAACCCCACTCAAAACCGTACAAGTCGCTTGTAACAATAACCACTAATCCTATTTGGCGCTTGTAAAATATCGCGAACTGTTATTTCGTGAGAAGAGTGCATTGTACAAGTTTCTGAACGAGAAATTGATTCTGCAATTTAAGCACAAAAGACAGGAGTGCTATTCTGGCCGTATTCGAAAATCCTTCCGTCATCTTGTTTAGTTGAGCAAAGAAATGCAGTAAGTACTGTAGCTCGGTTTGACCTTACTTCCTAACATGACTACCGAAACACGATATTTATATGTACGATATATCGCAAGATAAAGCGTTTTATCGACACCCAACAGCTGTCAAAATTCATTGTCTTTTGAGAGTTAAACGTGATAAGTTGGTGGTAGGATTTATTTCAATTACGCTTGGCTAGCTACCACCATCTTACCTAAGTCAGACGCCATAACAACAATTTTAAAATTGATTGTGTTCCGGCAGTTAGAGGTCAGATAGCCAGTTCCTCAGTGATGAGGATTCCGGGTGTAGTGCGCTTCCACCTTCGGCCTTATCGTCACTTAACATCAGGTGAGGTGAAGGCCAATCTAGAGTTGAGATTGTCTGTCTGCGATTTTTTCCAAGTGGCTCATTTTTAGGGTTCCGTACCCAAAGGGTAAAAACGGGACCCTATTACTAAGCCTCCGCTGTCCGTCTGTCTGTCTGTCTGTCTGTCACTAGGCTGTATCTCATGAACCGTGATAGCTAGACAGTTGAAATTTTCACAGATGATGTATTTCTGTTGCCGCTATAACAACAAATACTAAAAATATAATAAAGTCAATATTTAAGGGGGGCTCCCATACAACAAACGTATTTTTTTTTGCCGTTTTTTGCTTTATATTAATAACAACAACAGGTAGACTGTTGAAATTTTCACAGATGATGTATTTCTATTGCCGCTATAACAACAATTACTAAAAACTGAATAAAATAAATATTTAAGGGGGCTCCCATACAACAAACGTGATTTTTTTCCGTTTTTGGGTACGGAACCCTTCGTGCGCGAGTCCGACTCGCACTTGGCCGGTTTTTTATTTTTATCTTTATAAAATTAGACACCTTTATCAAAGTAGACAGGTATTTAATATTTTGTGATTAACGCCCCATACTAATAAGGATTGTTAACCAAGCGAGCGCGAAGCGCGAGCGAAGCCTCTCTACTTCAGCTTGGACAAAAAATCTTTCGTATGTCCAGCTGTCCATTGGCTGTCCGTTTATTCTCCTCTACAACAGGTCACATTTCTCTACCAATTCTCGTGAAATTTTGTGAGCAGGTTTGATAATTATATAGAAAACCCAAAAACTATAAAACTATGTAGGAATCTAGAGTAAAAAGTGATTGTAGGTGCAATATCGCAGCGAAATTAAAAAATAATTCAACGCACGTGCTCCTATCGCTATTGGACACCTGAAAAATGACGGAAAAAATTGCAGCACATCATATTTCAATATGTCCCTAAATTTTTATGGTAAAATATTGAGCTCTTGACTGGGAAGCCATTCGCAAATTAGTTTGAATAAATTTTATGGGGCTATTTTTAAAAGTATACCTACTTGATATGTAGATGTATTCACGAGCAATGAAATATACAAAATACACATCACAGAACTATGTCAGATTACATTATTAATTACTTCTGAGACATATCACACTGACAGATAGGGACGACTCGAATACGAATATTATTGCTTTCGACTACAATTCATAATTATAAAGAAAAAAGAGGATCTTTTGAATTTATACTTATTGTCAAAAAAGTTACAAAACACTAACCTACTTATAAACTCGGGGTTTATAACAGTACCTATATTTTAAAAATAAAACACTTATTACGGATTACAGAGCGTATTCTTATTATTAATTCTGGTGTTATTTTTAAATTATTTCTAATGACTACTTGTACCTACGCGCGGAAGTCTTAAAACTGTATCTAAGCACATCTTAAGAAAAAAAAATATCTTCTAAAATTAAATATTTAAAAAATACAGCGAAAAATAAAAATACAATTTCACCTCCGCAGATAATTTAAAAGTCGGACCTCTTCAATACATACGTGGGTCCGAAAAGGAATCATCGAAGAGGGCGGCCCAAAATAATCTCATTGATATTCTGAATCATTAATAGAATAATTCCCAGTTGCCTCGTATTTTGAGCTAAACATTGGCGAGAAAATATACATTTATTGGATTTCCTAAATATATTTCACTTAGATTCTCTGAATAAGTTTATTTTCCGACTGGGTCTACATCAGGACAAGTAAGAAAATAAAACCAAAATAAGTACGGTGTACGAATTTGATAGCAAAGTGTAATAATAAGCAAACTCCTTGGGTATTTATTTGTGTTACCACAGAAGATACATTTTATAAGTTCATAATGTCTGTCTGTTGTTTTTAAGCGATGTTAGTGGAAATATTAAAAATATATATATGTATATACTTATAACAACGGACTCCCTACTCAAATAGCCAACATTCTATTTGTTAAAACGCTAAAACGCACATATCACTAACTTAAGAAAGTAAATCACAGACTTGATGTATTGTATGGAATTGACATGCTTACTACGGCACGCAATTTTACAGTTTACTGCTTATTTTAAAGTTTAATAGTAAGCGTAGAGTTCAACTTCAAACGCCATTTGAGTAGGGGGGAAGCCAAGCTGGGGTAGTTTTATTTCGTCATCATACCTTCTATAGAACAAGATACAAGGGGTACAACGAAAGATAGGTACCCGTATTATTTTCAGTTACATTATACCAAGATAAAGAATCCAAATAAAACTTGAAAAAACCTACAACCTAGACGTTGTAGTCGTATACAAAAGCGTGTCAAACTAAGTTTAAGTGAAAATTATCTTAATTATGTTTTATGATTCTGGATTTATTTAATTAGCAGTTAGTACCTATATGCTTACTTAATATGTATTTTGTAAAATGATAGGTGTTGTGTGTAAATACCTGTCGTTATTTACGTACGCGTTTAATCTGTAATTTTAATTACCTAAATGTGTTTTGATCCAAATTAAACATTTAACTCTTTAGTAGAAATGGCTTTCCGATCTACTTACTTCGGATGCTTAATTATTGCTTATTGAATAAGGGAAATCACTGAAATAGCAAATGGTTGGATGCCTATTTTAGAACTACTGCTCGAGTTAATCAACTTTGCTTAATTTAGAGGCTTCACATTGATTTAATTTGCATAAATTTTAAGTTAGTCTCCGTAACTTAATTCGTGACACGTTACAAAATCAATTCTAATAACTTAGTCCAAATAACACAAACACGAATCATTCAAAGTCAATAAAAGAGTTTTACAATTATTTGATTATATTACAGATAAGAATAATAAGGCTTTTGTAAAAAGAGAGCTATTTAATTTAACTAACTCTGTATGAATCTATTAATTTTAAACAATAACGAAAAGATATAATTTGATTCTGGTTCTGAATAAACACTTTTAACTTTTTTGTTTTTAATATCAATATTCAGCCTACATTCATAATCAAAAATTCACAGACTTTACAGTCCCCGCAAGAATCAGAGCATTGAAAATGAACACAAAAATTAACCAAGAACCAAAATTAATTCAAATGCAAAGTCCTATTATATTTTTTAAAGTTACCGAGGTACCTAGTACCTATTTCTCTTTACGATTGTGACACTCGGCTCCGCCTCGTGTCACAAAAGCGCCCGCTGACTGCCTCGACGCAGCCGAAATATTATTAACCGATTTTCAAAATTCCAACGAATGCACTTTTCGTCTGCTTCTGCGTCTTTTAACACTATTACCATGACGATCGGTCAATAATCATAGAAGCTACATCACTTTTTATGTACGGAAACAGCCGTTTTTGGTCACAATTATTAACCTATTTTTAAAATTATTTCTCCATTTGGTAGCTTAACTAATACCCTAGGACCCTTTTTTTCATTTTTTCTTAAGTCGGTTTTTTTCCGAAATATTTACAATTTAGTAAACGAACACCCCCCAAAAAAAAGGGAATTTTCGGAATTTTACAAAATTCCAAAAAAAGTTACCAGTAGATTTTCAAAATTCAAACGTTCACATATGTCTTGATAAATTCCTCAACTTTTGGTACTATTTTCATCTAGATCCTCCCAAAATCCTCGGAGATATTGTCAAAAATACCTCTCAGGCGATTTGCATCTGATAACCATTTTTAAAATCCTCGGAGATATTGTCAAAAAACCTCTCAGGCGATTTGCATCTGATAACCATTTTCAATGGTAAAACTTCTTTTTAAATACATTATACTATGTAATAAGCTTCGTTTTAAAAACGTGTTTAAAAAAGTATTTTTTTTCAGTAAATAATGTTGCCATAACTTAAATTAAAAGTTAACCTAATTTAAAATATCAGTATTAAAGGACATCAGGCACATCAGACCCAAAGGTGTATAAGAATAATTCTGTTACATTTAAGGTATAGTATTATATTATCTGTGATTTGAGCAATATGTATTATTAGAATAATAAAACAGTAGCAAGTTTATTTTTAAACTCCTTCATTTCGCTTAAATTAATGGGGAGGCGAAGGCAAAGTGAATTACAGATGGCGCTCAGTCTTTGGAACAATTGTCGGTTTGAGCTTATATTGTCTTGACTGTGTATTACGTGATTTTACTTTCTTAGATTGTATTTTTTTCGGTTTTGCGGACAAACAATGTATTTTATGCTAACTTTAGCTCATATAAAATAAGAATTACGGAAAAGAAAAGCCAAAACAACAGGCAAGAAAGTTTATAGCAACTTACAAAAAATTGCTAACAAGCATTACATTTCTTTAAATTTCGTGTAAGATTTACAAGTAATCTTTTTATTTCAGATTAGAAGCATATGATTTAAATTTTAACAAAGCAACTGAGTGTGAATTTCCGTGTTTATAGTTGCCTGATGATGCCTTCTGTGCAATAGTAATTTCAGGTTTCTGTAATGGAATTTCTGTACCATCCAAAATTACACGAACCGTTTTATCATATTTATTTTATTATTCTAAGTTTCTTGAATGACTCTGGCATATAAAATTCTATTAATTCTCTGTTTGGCCCCAATATTGGGCTTATTCCAAATTTGATATACCTATCAAATTCATCCAAGTTATAAATATGTTAGAAACTGCTGAGGTTGAAATATTAAAGAACAAAGCTGTTATAATTCAAATGTTGTTTTATTTTGGCGAAGCTTCATCAAATTCATGAAACATTCCTTTTGATTTATAATGTTTCTCAGGCTCAGCAAAGGAGAAAATCGAGGAAAAAGCATATTTTTTTTTATATTTTTTTGCCCACTATTTTTTTGTTACTGGGAAATCGATGAACTCCAATATTTTACAAGTTACATGCATAAAAATGCGGCATTTTCTCAGTATAAAATTAAAAAGTGCAATACTCCAAGAGATTCCCATATGTTTTGACAGTTTCTTTGAGGTGGCTCGGTACCAACGACAAGACGCCACCTATCGGGATAAAATTGCGCTTTTCCTCCCCATTACTGAAAAATCGGAAATATTTCGATTAAAAAGACATCTTTGTCATTGATACTCTGTGGCTTCCATGTCATCAATGTAATCTTGAATGACTGACATTGACAGTCAATTGTCAAAACGCGAAAGCCGATTGGTCGGCCTGTGGCGGTCTGTCACTTTTACTGTCAGTTAACTGTCATTGTCAATCAACTATCAAACAGCGTTTTGTTACGACATATGCACACTTCTTCCGTCGTGGTTCTAAAGCAAAAAAACGTGCCTTTGTGTATTGATTGATAGATTTTGTTGAATGTTTTCCAAAAAAACTGTCGCTGGAGACTTGACTTTATGCTTTTTAGTACATTTCGGTATTCCGGTAGAACACCGATTAATCACTAGTGCAGTTATCAAAACGTTTTGGTCATGTAACTGGTGTTGCTGTAATAGTGTCGGGGTTACCAAAAATATAAGTTTCAAACACAAATAACTCTCAAAATATAAAGCTTTGTTAAAATCTGAATATTTTTTATGACTTACTAATTACAAGTCTTAATTTTGGAAAAAACAAAAATGCTATACATTCTTGGGTTTTTTGTCAAAGGTATTTGCCTGATGTCTTTTAATATAGGCATTAAATTTATCAAAAAGCTTCGGATAATTCGTCGCAGCATGTTCGCAGTATAAAATTATTATAGACTAGCTTCCGCCCGCGACTTCGTCCGCGTGGATATTAGAGAAAATCCTTAGGGAACCTTCAACCAGAATCCGACCATTCGATTTTATGAATTAGGCCGGTCCCCACCAAGCGCGCTGCCTCGCGAGGCAAAACGTTTGCCGCATGTGGCAGGCCTCGCACGAGGCTGCGCGCTTGGTGGGGACCGGCCTAATCGCATAAAATCGGCTGGTCGGATTCTGGTTGAAGGTTCCCTAAGGATTTTCTCTAATATCCACGCGGACGAAGTCGCGGGCGGAAGCTAGTTTATTACAACAATCAGAAGTGGGTCCAGAGATATTAGTAGTATCCTGTTCCCGTTTCTTTACTCTTTTCCGTTCCCGTTTGGTCCCGTTCCTGTCCCCGGTTTCCGTTCCCGTTCGCTTTCGAGCGATCGCGTTTGCATTCCCGTTCCCGTTCCCGCTCCCGCTCCCGCTCCCGTTCCCGTTCCCGTTCCCGTTCCCGTTCCCGTTCCCGTTCCCGTTCCCGTTCCCGTTGCCGTTCCCGTTCCCGTTCCCGTTCCCGTTCCCGTTCCCGTTCCCGTTCACGTTCCCGTTCCCCTTCCCGTTCCCGTCCCCTGGGGCTGAATCATGTCCACCGTGTTGGACTTCAAAATAAATGTCATTTTCGCATTCCTCATCCCATAAAACCTCAAGAACAACATCCACATCGATTTTCATGTTTACATACCCCATTACCCCCTAAGGGATGATTTTCAAAACAACAAATTATATGTTTGCCTATTTATTTTTAGACATGCTTCTAAGAATTTTAAAGTTGTAATGTCTATTTTATATTATTTTTCCATACATAATTTGCACCCCATTTTCACCCCTTGTAACCGTCGCCCTAACAAGAATGGAATAAATCTAGATGATCACGGCCTATGAAAGAAACTAAAACCTAAGTGGAAACCTAATAACCTACAGGACAAGAGTACAATCAAGATCCGCTTACTACTTACCGTTGATTATAACTAAACTATTGGAACCAAATTTTACTGGATTAAATAACCTCCAAAATACAATTTACTAAATTTACTTTATTCAACCCTAACTAACCTACAAAGAACCTTACTAACAAGCTTTGTGTGATCTGAGAGGACCTGTGAATGTCTAATGGAGGAACCCTGGATGTGATAAGTAGTGAACCCAAACTCTTTTAAAAGTGTGATTAGTATTGATTTTCATTTTCCAATAGAAGTATTCGCTTTTATTACTAGATTTTAATTATTCCTGCTACTACAATTATTTCTAAATAAAAATACCACTAAAAGAAAGTTATTGCTCTTTTGATACAACCAGAGAAATAGAAATTAAGTCTGTGTTTTTCCTAAGTGAGCCTACTTTAACTTCATATTAATTCTTAATATCTGTCATATTGCCAAGGGAAACCCCATAGCTCTTTAGTGTCAAAAATGGGAATACTATAAATAGAGAGGAAAGCGTTCCCAACTACGTTCCGTTGATGAAGTAAGTATGAGTGAAATAAACCTACGTTGATAGGAAATGATCAAAGTGAATTTATGAGTTAAATGGAGGATTGTTATAAGGTAAAAGAGGGTATGTTCAGCCATAATAGACTGTAAGGTAAAAATAGGTAAGTCGGGTTATAGAGAAAAGTTAAATTTGGATAATTCTCTTCCGCTGCCAAGTGTCAAATTATAGGTCATGTATGACGTTATCTTAAATAATGTAAATTATCTATTGTCAACTTAATTCATTAAAATAAGAGAGATAATTGGAGATAAGTTAAGAAGTTATAGTCGCCTGAGATCAAGGTATAATAAAACCCTCAACGCTTTTAAATAAGGATTCTTTTACTTTCTTAAGTTATTGTACAAGTAGTAGATATGCAATTGTGGTTTTGCCAGCTAAGGTACGAGCTCCGCCCCGCTCTATACAATGAGTCTCGTCACCATACGTGGACAACTCCCTTCTGGCCAGCCATATTTTTTTCATGATAAATTTACTTAGTAAGTATTACTATATTAAGGTATTTGGTCTTTGTCAGTCTGTTTCAACAAAAGAGGACGGAGCAAAATGCTCCCAAGCGAACTATCAGTTTTCACAATGAGGAATTCTCCTTCAATTGTGATGGCTGAATTACAATTTTTTTTCTTTAATAATTAATTCTAGTATGATTGTTTAACATTATAACAGATGGACACAACATTACTATCCATTTACTTGGGACACTGATAGTTCTCATATTCTGAAGGAAAGACAATTCTAAACAAGGTAATAAAGCTCTATGAAGGATTCTTCATACTTTAATCTCGGCTAAATTATAAATATACAACCATAAACCGAATTGACTTCAGTTCATTTCATTTAAAGTTAAAGGCGATATTTCAATTAAATGTTGAGTAGACTAGGCAATATTTGATTTCAATAAAATTCTATTTCTTTCATCCTCAAATTGAGTTGGTTGAACCTAGTTGTAATATTTGAACTCAGATAATATGTTGAACTTATTATTTGTGAATTTAATGTATTCACTAAATAATATAATATTTTCATAGTAGGTAGATACTTTTCAAAGTATTATCTCACTGTTAGTCATAACCTTCATTCTGTTAATTTGAAAGGTTTACTCAAACTATGATCTAGTGTTCCATAAACTGTGATTCAACATTAGTCTAATGGTAACACGGGATTATTCCATACGCCCAGATCTTGTTTTAGTATTCCTCCCACAATCACCAAAACGGATTATCTCAACTGTAAACGACCAATTGAAAACAGGCTCAATTTTACCAATCCAAATCAAGGATGAATAATCATTCTTTATTTATGATTCAACTTTCACTATTAAATCATTATCCAATATTAACAGAAGAATTTGTCTAGCTCTAATTAATAGTAAATCAAACTGTAGGTACTACTGAAGCTTGCAAAGTCTACTCAATTGAGCACATTATAATGATTATTCACAACACTGTGTCAAAGCATTAATAGATCTTTGTTAAGGCGCCTACTATGGAAGATTGATAATTTTCCTTCGGATCGGTCAACTTGTGGGTACTTACTGGAGCTTGCAAAGTCTACTCAATTGAGCACATCGTAGTAATTATTCACAACACTGAGTCATAGCGTTAATAGATCTTTGTTAAGGCGCCTACTATGGAAGATTGATACTTTCCCCTCGGATCCTATCCAGTAGTTTCACATAACCTTTCGTTCACTATATTTAACACTTCTGCGCTTCCTAGATTCCGTTCCTAAATCATCCTACCTCATCACAACCTAGTCAAGTTCCTATGTACCACTGAATGACCTGCGGCAGCCATCTTGTTGGTACCATTCTCGACACCACCTGCCTATGTCTCGCTTCGACAGCCATTTTGTCGTACACCAACCTATTTGCGGCCTACCTAAATCTGATACACTGCGAATTGACCTACCTCTTCTTCGCCTATGTAAGAGTTCCTAGCTTATCTAACGTTACTGCTGTTACCTTGCTGACAGCTCGACCTTCTTGAGAACGTCCATTCTTTTACCAGCATCCAAGTTTCCCTCCCGCCTTGAGATGCAAACCTAACCTACTGTTCCTACGCGCCTAACAATGAATTTATAAACCTAATGAGTTTACCTGCCTACCAGCGACTAAATTTAGATTTCCTATGCAGTATTTGTGATGCTTACCCCATCACCGAAGCCCGAATCTGTACAGCGTGAGCAAGCATGACTCGCCTAATTCTCTCCTAACAGCTTGGACGTGCTCAGCGCTGGTGGGACGGGACAGCGCTGAGTCCTGACAGAAGAGGATTAACACCACCAAGTCATATCCTCCACGATTGGGCGAGGAACACTCCTGCGCGCCGTTCGGTTCGTTGGCTCCCAAGCGAGTTGGCTAACTTGGTGATATTAAGTGACTGAACTAGGTGTCTTTTAACAGAACCCGCATTGCACGCCACAGAGCAATGCTACATTACCTACCCCTTTGAGGATTGACCGAACGCCCCTTAGAGACACAAAACTATTGATATTTATTCAAAATCAAACCCCCTTTATCGTTCCCCAACTGCTTATATAAATTTCAAACTAATTTGATTCGGAAACTTCTTCGATTTATTGGGAAATTTACTTTACTTTATGAACATTCGCAACCAAAATCTACCTACTTTAATTTCAAGCTTACTTATACCATATAAGCCCTAATTAAAGCGTATATGCAAGAGACTCGCACCCGGTTGCGGACCTATACGTCAAAACCTCAAATAAGCACTTTCTTCCTGACTTCTTGCTGTTTTCTTGCGTTATAAAAATACTACTTGTTCGAAACTATCTTACAAAGAGGGTATTGACGGCTTCTACCGAGGTTCCACTTGATGCTACGTTGACGACGAGGAAAGTAAAGAGAGCGATTTCCCTCGAGCCGCGTCTTTTATAACCCCCCAAAATCATTCACTCACTCCAGGAACCTCACCCCACACGATCTAAGCATCTTTTTTTTCTACCTTCATTTCCCTACTTTACATAAATTGTTCCTAAAATTTTCCCTTCTCCTTCAAAAACGGGGAGAATTCAGTTTTGTCTTACTCAACTTGTAAATATAATATTTAAGTTACTAATCTTACAAAATGAACCCCTATACTAATCAATAATTTCAACGTACAATTCAACTAACTAATGACCTCCTATGTTCAAGATTCTCTATACTCAAGCGCACAATGACGCTCCATTTTTAACCAAATTAAAATTAATCTGTTACCTAAATATTTCTCTATACTGATATTTCAGCTACATTTGATTTAAGCAATTCATACAATTGTATGAAATAACGTTTCAATCATAAATAAATCAACAAGTTTTCCCCCTTACATCATTTCTAACAAAACTAACAACTTTGAGTAATATTCAGCATATTTATCCAGAATCATATGAAATTATTGTACTATAATCATAGAACTCTGATTAATACGAATTTTATATTCACAACAAATTGAACCTCCCATATGCTACAATTATAATCCAACCTTTTCAATCTTTTTATCTCGCCTTCCCCAAAATATCATAACCTCTAGAATCAATTTGCTAAAATACGTATTACAACATTTTCCATTAAATATTTGGTCCAATTAAACCTAAAATTTCCGTTCAATTTAGCATCACAATGTTGGTACTTTAAAAACCCTAACTGGCAACACTCATCCGCCTACTTTTACATTTCCTAAATGCCTACCCTCATTTGAATTATAAACCTGCAGCATAAAATCCCGCTTTCGAAGAAACTTCATATCAATCTTTCTTCGTACAACACCCAACGACAAGACAAACTTTATTAGGCTCCATCCACATTTTCCCATGAAATACTTTCTTATTACACCTTCAATAACTATTGTTTATGTTTTTTTTAATAATATTTCTAGATTTATCCTTACAATATTTCTATTAATTAATTATCTCCCCTTTTATTTTACAATTCGAGTTTTCAATTTACCACTAAACTGTCAACTAAACTCCGCCCAGAATAAAACATAGTTTCATTTCTTTTCTTTCCCTCTGTATCATCCCTGAACATCAAACCATATTATAAAATCAAATTAAACTTCCATTTTAATTTAAAATCTCCAATTTAACTGTGTCATGAAGCAAGGCATGATATAACAAAATACCCTTATTTAAGCAAATACCGCCTACGATTAACGAAATGTACTAGATCCGCTACAAAATTCTCCAAGCCAACTAAACTTGCATTTATCCCCCAAATCTAACTAATGTCTAATATTTCCTAAAACAAAATTTAAATTTACAACTATGGTTTGGCAAAGAATATGGGACTTGCCTTGCGACCCTCAGTCACCATTTGGCAATCGATTTCTCATCGATTGATCCACTGGAATGACCTACTATATTTAATTTCGTTCTTTAGCTAAAACACATCACGTGGTGTGACACTACTGACAACTTACAAAAATAATTAACACCGAATTCAATCCTTTTTTAAGTAATCTTCTAAAATAAACTATTATAATGATATTCGAGAGGCTCTAATAAAATTTGATAAATAAACAATAATAAATATAAATAAATTTTAGGCCTATTAGCGTCGTTACTTAGACAGAGACTAATATTTGAATTTTAGCGCCGTGAAAGATTAAAAGAACTTCCGATATTATTGCTAACTCAAAACCTGAACTACTCTTTATTATAATAACTTGTTCGATAGTTAAATAATATTATGCTCAATATGAAACAAAATTCGAAAAATATTTGAGACAAAATAACATGTTCAGTTTTGAACCGTTACAGCTCGACCCCAAAATCCTGCACAGGTGACAAGACTACGTATTGGATCCGGAGTAGGATTTTCCTTCTCAATTCTCAAATATTTATTCCGTCTCTACTCTTATTCCTCAATTTTTACTCATACATCCCTTTTGTATAAAAAAAACCCATCCCCTTAATAACCCTAACCATTATTATTTCTCCAAGATCAAAGAATTGTTGGGTGAACCCTAATGTAAATGAGATTTAGATTGTAGAGTGTATTTAAACCAAGACAATATTGAAAAGTTATCAAGCGAGTTTTAAGTTTTATGTGACTTTTGCCAATTCCGTCTTATGCATATTCAACACCAGAGTCGTACAAAATCACGGTAAGGTGTGGGTTGTGAATCCACAGCTCCTAGTAAGCCTACATGGACAAATAAGTCTTTTTCTAACCTTATGAAAAAGTCTGCGTATGACGCTACATATTTGTGCATTGTACCCTTCCACAATCAAGTATTACTCCTTTCTTGCCAACAGGGCCTACTCCGTCGGTTCGAAGTGAGCCTATACAATGACCCTATATTTCCAAAAGCTTACTTAAGACTCTAGAACAACCCTAATATCGCCTTGGAGAGTGTGCAGTTGTCGAGTTCAATTCATAGCTCTTAGCTTCTTGTGTAGTACGAATTTCGGACAGTTGTTCACACCAGGACAATCACAAACATCAACAGTGTTCGTTTTTCTAATTTTTTTTTCTCTATCCTGACACCAAAAGTCCTACTGTACAAAATTCAAGTTGTCAACTCTAGAACGCCAGTCCGGCCGCAAACACAAACGAAGCGCTAAAGCAGTGTGGTGGTCGTATCTCTTGAATCAATAATAAAGCTTGCATTCAGGTTTCACATATGTTATAATCCAAAGCCCTCCATATAGAATCTAAATTTAGCATCTACTCTTAATTCACACTAACTCTCATTCTAATCAACCTTTAAAATTAATATTCCAATCATACTCATAACCTATATTAGATTCTCATTCTATTCATCTGTTCTTATTACGCTGCATTCACTGTCTTCATTCACTAGCCTACATTCACGCCACCTAAGATTATATCATAACTACACCCTGAATGCAAATATAAATAACTAAATTGTATAGAGATTAATTATACCGTGTTAGACTCAATACGCTGACTGTCACCCGAAGAAATTATATGTAACATTTGCAAAAATGTATTATCTCAAACACTTTACGAAAGAGAAAAGAGAGAGAGAAAGAAAAAAAATCTTATATCACGCACTTAATACACTACGCTTTACACTCCTCCCACATTAAACAAGGTGTTCTCTATCAAAACACATTTCAAACTTACGTTAACGTAAAACTTTAAACTACCCCTTTATATATGAACTTATTTCATGTAACTGACTCATTATCAATTTTAATTATGGTATATTTAACTGTATATGCCTTTTCCTCTTCATAACCCTGCCTAAACACAGTCGGACCTCCTGCCAACTACCTAGATCTATATCATCTTAACGACTGCCTATACCTATATTTAATCAAAAAAAATTCCCCCCCGGAAAAAGAAAATGTGTGTTGGTGGCTTTTCTTTTTATAACCTATACCTAAAGTCTTAAACTATTCTAATCTTAAACTATACCAAAAGTCTTCCGGACTACTTTCTATTCCACTACCTAAAGCAAATAAAGCTCCGAAACACATGTTAAATCACTACATGTATATAATTAAACTACAAGACTTTCAACAAACCGCACACGACATCCAACATAGTCTCAACTCAAAAAAACTTATCTTTGAGATATAGTGTTTCAAAGATTTAGAAAATCTTAATTCCTGACTGTGAAATATTTATAGCCTGATCGTATATTGTTAAAAGTTACATTATTCTATTTTGTATAATTTAAAAATAAAGTCTTAGGATTAATATATAAGGATATTCGAGCTACTTTCTAAAACCACCTAGACTTCTAGAGCGCAAAGAGTATTGATTAGAAAGAAGTACTAAATTAAAAATAAACAAGCAAAACAGTAATCATCATCATCATATCTGCCGCACGACACCCACTGCTGAGTATAGGCCAAAACCAGTAAAACAGTAATAACTCAAAATAACAATTGATTTTATATTACATTGACAAGCAAAACAGTATTAAGTCACCATTAATACGCTCATCATTCATAATTAACTAGAGGCCGCCCGCGATTTCGTCTGCGTGGACAGTTTTTTTGCTATCCCTCGGGATCTGTACTTTTCTTTCTGGATGAAAGCTACCCTATGTCCTTTTCTGTACCCCTAACAAAGCCTATGCAAAATTTTATGATGATCGGTTCAGTAGTTAAGACGTGAAGGCGTAACAAACAAACAAACAACGGACTTTCGCATTTATAATATTAGTAAGGATTTTCTAATTTGGTGTGTTAGTTCGAGATGTAACACTAACTTATGTTTTAATTGCCTCGGTACCAAACAACACCATCTCAAAATGCAATCCAAACGACTTAAGGCTACGACAATTTTACTAGATTGTACAGAAAAACTGCTAATTCTGAATATATAAATAACTCAAAATTCAATTCCTTCCAGTCAACACCATGCCGAATATCATGTACGAAATATTTAACTAACAATACCGACCTAAATACCCGCGTATCAATTCTACTTATAGTCTCCTCACCAAAAATTTGCACTTACATCAATGTTAGTATCAACTAAACATTATCCCATTCCTAACCTTAACATCTCCACCACTAGTCTAGGATTGAATCGAACTAAAACCTCTGGCTAACTATATCCTAACTCTATCTTTACTTCTCAAATGTTTCATAACACTCGAGTGCGCGACGAACTCGAGTCCGAACTATAGCTGGTTTACCCTAATGAGACTTAATTTCTACAATAACTATTGAAACTGATCTTTTTTTTAGGTTAGATCTTTTAACTACCTTTACTCCATCCAATCAAATGATTCATAACAAGTACTCGAGTCCGAACTCTGCCCGGTTTACCCTAAAAAAACTTAATTTCTACGAAAGCTCTTGCAACTCCTCCCCTTTGTGTAAGGTCAAATCTTTAAATAATTAAAATATAGCAACCCTACTAATTTGGTTTTATAATATCCACCGCTTAGGATTCCACAAAACCACGCTCCCTAATATTCGACTTATGTAAATGTTGAAACTAATCATTTCGAATTAAATATCTAATTCTCAGAAAAACGTCAATCACATTCTTTGCTACCATTACTATTCTACATGATTTAAATATTTTAAACTCTCCTTTTATCATTAAATCCCAACACTTTATACCTCCCTAGCCAACTTCTTCAACATTGTTTCCACAATTAAAACATCTTAGTAACTAGTTCTACAACGACCCCCAGTTAGATAATTTTCGAAAGTCACGACGATTAGTTTCAAAATCAATTCACCTCGGATAAATATTTCAAAATGATAATCTATAAATGACTAACTCAAATCTTAAACGATCACGATCCCTTCAATAGTACAATCTCAAAGGTAGGTTACACTAAAATCTAATCACCACATACTAGGTTTTCTAGTTTCAATTTTAAAAGTTTATTAAAATATTTCACGACCCCATCATTCTATGCTACTAATATCCCTCTAGCTTCACTATTACTATTCAGAAGTTAGCGATAACACCCAAACTCTAAAACTATTTATTACATTATACGCTAATATTTTTTTGTAACTTTGTAAGTTGAACCTAGAATCATCTTACAACACTCACTAACCCTAAATTTCTCCACGACTTCAATATCACTAAACGTTACTGCCGCTCCTATTAACTAACGCATCAATCGTATAATATTAAGTTAACCACAAACGTGATAAAAGCAACGACAGATTTCATCTCTCAAACTGCCAATGACAAAACGTTAATCCCTCTTAATTGCTTAGAGTTAATCGGTTATCGTATAACTATAAAGTAATTATGGACAAAACCTTCTGCATGTCCACTTCCATAGTTAATTTTCCGTTGGCATATGCCACCATTACCCTTACGTCCCTTTTATCGTACAATTATTAATAAAGTCATGGTCACTGAACCCTAATCTCTTATCAAGCTTGCCATTATCAATTTCCTATCACACAATCAAATTGTAAACACGCAATTGAATCTCTCTTTGCAATGACATTTACATGTTATTCTAGTTAACTGAAATGACTGAAACTGAAATTTTACTCACCGAATAAAGAACTTACAACCATTGACCTCAACTCGAGAACACAATTATGTACCTCTTCACTTGTTCAATGTAAAAATTCCAATGCACTTTGCCTCTCTGAATCGCTAGTATGAAATTATCCAACAATAGCAAAGTATTTTTGTTAAAAAAAAAACCACCGATTAACGAAACAACACAAACAAAGGATTACTCGTTTTCTCATCGTTCCCCTTTAACACCCTTCTTATCACTTTCACTGTTAAATAACGCTGAAATCTTACAAAATATAATTTAACCTTATTGGCATAAACAAAACTCATTATATATGTCATTAAATTCAAGGAGTAGGAATCTGTCAAAGGCTGCACTCCGAATCACACCAAAATCGATGACAGCATACTAAAATGCGTTCCGAGTCGGTGATTTTGTATGGGCTTGACAGATAACGCGAACGCTGACATCGATTCCATCGTGACTCGGAATATACCCAAGTTAACGTTTCGTTCGGAAATCGATAACATGTAATTTCTTTGGCCGCGTTCCTGACCTTATTCACATTCAGCCATTTACGTAACAACACACTATTACTAAAACTCACACAGATGATGTTACGCACACGTGCGTATACATTTACTAAAATTACTACAAATCCCGTGTCCTATCAACCACGCTTTCGAGCAATTTATTCGATTTTCCGAGTGATAAAAAAAATAAATAAAAGTGTGCACACGTGTGACCATAAGCTTTGACACAACAAAGCACCTATGATTTCGCTATAGCCGTAAATTCAATTGACAGTCCACCTATCACTGTCATCCTACTTCGCAATCATCAAATTAACAAGACTAGAATTTTATAATCGAACATATCCTATGAACTGCTTTATTTCCTAGGTATAGACAAAAGAAGAACAAAAGTTTGGAAGTATTGATCCCCAAAGTGATTTATGCTATTATTTTGTCAATTATCTTTGACACCTGATGACAATATTGATGCGTATTGACATATGATTGATAAGAAACCGCCAAGCTCTCGTTGTCCTTAGTTATACATTTAAAATCGTATATGTGGTAATCTATAAAAAGGTCCCCTTTTTTTTCTAACTTAATCATATCAGTGAATAAAATCCGAGTCAAAATTCAATTTTTAAATCGATCTCGGTCCATGGCCGAAAAATGGATTCGGTCGGACCTTGATGCGGACCTTTGAACAGAGTAAAATAAATTTGACTTGAATAGATAAACCGGAACTGGGAAAATAATTATATCGATTATCGATAGTGTATATCAATAAAACCTATCGCGATACGATTTGCTTAACTACGCAATTTACCTTAAACGAGACTATACTGTATGAACAAGTAATAATTTAGCTGCATAATTGTATCATTGTAACCAAACGTAGTGTGTAAAATGACTATAGAACCAAATGCAATACAGTTAACCTAAGTGTCGATAGTTTACGTAAATATCGATAAGGTATCAGAGGCGTCGATAGTTTTGGCAGCACTATAATGACAATGAAAACATTATATGTATCGAAAATATTTTACAAAATTTGTCCTAAAACAGTGGTTATTTGTGTATTTGTTTTCAGAGATATTTAACTAAGATCTTACAAATGATTCGCAAAACGAAAGTTTCAAGGACCAGCCAAAGTGACAAGTTAATCGCCATAACTCGTACCAGAATGATAACTTAACAACCATTGGAAAAGAAAATCAGTGTTTTAACATATCAAACCTTTATACCCACTTCACCGCAACAAAATGTGACTGTCACAATCTCACTTGTTAACACTCACTCACTCCCAAACCACACAAAACCTGAAGATTCGCAATAATATGACATCCTGGTCTCACGGCACCTATGATGTAACCGTCCAGCTAGTCACAAAGGAATCTAGATGATCACGGCCTATGAAAGAAACTAAAACCTAAGTGGAAACCTAATAACCTACAGGACAAGAGTACAATCAAGATCCGCTTACTACTTACCGTTGATTATAACTAAACTATTGGAACCAAATTTTACTGGATTAAATAACCTCCAAAATACAATTTACTAAATTTACTTTATTCAACCCTAACTAACCTACAAAGAACCTTACTAACAAGCTTTGTGTGATCTGAGAGGACCTGTGAATGTCTAATGGAGGAACCCTGGATGTGATAAGTAGTGAACCCAAACTCTTTTAAAAGTGTGATTAGTATTGATTTTCATTTTCCAATAGAAGTATTCGCTTTTATTACTAGATTTTAATTATTCCTGCTACTACAATTATTTCTAAATAAAAATACCACTAAAAGAAAGTTATTGCTCTTTTGATACAACCAGAGAAATAGAAATTAAGTCTGTGTTTTTCCTAAGTGAGCCTACTTTAACTTCATATTAATTCTTAATATCTGTCATATTGCCAAGGGAAACCCCATAGCTCTTTAGTGTCAAAAATGGGAATACTATAAATAGAGAGGAAAGCGTTCCCAACTACGTTCCGTTGATGAAGTAAGTATGAGTGAAATAAACCTACGTTGATAGGAAATGATCAAAGTGAATTTATGAGTTAAATGGAGGATTGTTATAAGGTAAAAGAGGGTATGTTCAGCCATAATAGACTGTAAGGTAAAAATAGGTAAGTCGGGTTATAGAGAAAAGTTAAATTTGGATAATTCTCTTCCGCTGCCAAGTGTCAAATTATAGGTCATGTATGACGTTATCTTAAATAATGTAAATTATCTATTGTCAACTTAATTCATTAAAATAAGAGAGATAATTGGAGATAAGTTAAGAAGTTATAGTCGCCTGAGATCAAGGTATAATAAAACCCTCAACGCTTTTAAATAAGGATTCTTTTACTTTCTTAAGTTATTGTACAAGTAGTGGATATGCAATTGTGGTTTTGCCAGCTAAGGTACGAGCTCCGCCCCGCTCTATACAATGAGTCTCGTCACCATACGTGGACAACTCCCTTCTGGCCAGCCATATTTTTTTCATGATAAATTTACTTAGTAAGTATTACTATATTAAGGTATTTGGTCTTTGTCAGTCTGTTTCAACAAAAGAGGACGGAGCAAAATGCTCCCAAGCGAACTATCAGTTTTCACAATGAGGAATTCTCCTTCAATTGTGATGGCTGAATTACAATTTTTTTTCTTTAATAATTAATTCTAGTATGATTGTTTAACATTATAACAGATGGACACAACATTACTATCCATTTACTTGGGACACTGATAGTTCTCATATTCTGAAGGAAAGACAATTCTAAACAAGGTAATAAAGCTCTATGAAGGATTCTTCATACTTTAATCTCGGCTAAATTATAAATATACAACCATAAACCGAATTGACTTCAGTTCATTTCATTTAAAGTTAAAGGCGATATTTCAATTAAATGTTGAGTAGACTAGGCAATATTTGATTTCAATAAAATTCTATTTCTTTCATCCTCAAATTGAGTTGGTTGAACCTAGTTGTAATATTTGAACTCAGATAATATGTTGAACTTATTATTTGTGAATTTAATGTATTCACTAAATAATATAATATTTTCATAGTAGGTAGATACTTTTCAAAGTATTATCTCACTGTTAGTCATAACCTTCATTCTGTTAATTTGAAAGGTTTACTCAAACTATGATCTAGTGTTCCATAAACTGTGATTCAACATTAGTCTAATGGTAACACGGGATTATTCCATACGCCCAGATCTTGTTTTAGTATTCCTCCCACAATCACCAAAACGGATTATCTCAACTGTAAACGACCAATTGAAAACAGGCTCAATTTTACCAATCCAAATCAAGGATGAATAATCATTCTTTATTTATGATTCAACTTTCACTATTAAATCATTATCCAATATTAACAGAAGAATTTGTCTAGCTCTAATTAATAGTAAATCAAACTGTAGGTACTACTGAAGCTTGCAAAGTCTACTCAATTGAGCACATTATAATGATTATTCACAACACTGTGTCAAAGCATTAATAGATCTTTGTTAAGGCGCCTACTATGGAAGATTGATAATTTTCCTTCGGATCGGTCAACTTGTGGGTACTTACTGGAGCTTGCAAAGTCTACTCAATTGAGCACATCGTAGTAATTATTCACAACACTGAGTCATAGCGTTAATAGATCTTTGTTAAGGCGCCTACTATGGAAGATTGATACTTTCCCCTCGGATCCTATCCAGTAGTTTCACATAACCTTTCGTTCACTATATTTAACACTTCTGCGCTTCCTAGATTCCGTTCCTAAATCATCCTACCTCATCACAACCTAGTCAAGTTCCTATGTACCACTGAATGACCTGCGGCAGCCATCTTGTTGGTACCATTCTCGACACCACCTGCCTATGTCTCGCTTCGACAGCCATTTTGTCGTACACCAACCTATTTGCGGCCTACCTAAATCTGATACACTGCGAATTGACCTACCTCTTCTTCGCCTATGTAAGAGTTCCTAGCTTATCTAACGTTACTGCTGTTACCTTGCTGACAGCTCGACCTTCTTGAGAACGTCCATTCTTTTACCAGCATCCAAGTTTCCCTCCCGCCTTGAGATGCAAACCTAACCTACTGTTCCTACGCGCCTAACAATGAATTTATAAACCTAATGAGTTTACCTGCCTACCAGCGACTAAATTTAGATTTCCTATGCAGTATTTGTGATGCTTACCCCATCACCGAAGCCCGAATCTGTACAGCGTGAGCAAGCATGACTCGCCTAATTCTCTCCTAACAGCTTGGACGTGCTCAGCGCTGGTGGGACGGGACAGCGCTGAGTCCTGACAGAAGAGGATTAACACCACCAAGTCATATCCTCCACGATTGGGCGAGGAACACTCCTGCGCGCCGTTCGGTTCGTTGGCTCCCAAGCGAGTTGGCTAACTTGGTGATATTAAGTGACTGAACTAGGTGTCTTTTAACAGAACCCGCATTGCACGCCACAGAGCAATGCTACATTACCTACCCCTTTGAGGATTGACCGAACGCCCCTTAGAGACACAAAACTATTGATATTTATTCAAAATCAAACCCCCTTTATCGTTCCCCAACTGCTTATATAAATTTCAAACTAATTTGATTCGGAAACTTCTTCGATTTATTGGGAAATTTACTTTACTTTATGAACATTCGCAACCAAAATCTACCTACTTTAATTTCAAGCTTACTTATACCATATAAGCCCTAATTAAAGCGTATATGCAAGAGACTCGCACCCGGTTGCGGACCTATACGTCAAAACCTCAAATAAGCACTTTCTTCCTGACTTCTTGCTGTTTTCTTGCGTTATAAAAATACTACTTGTTCGAAACTATCTTACAAAGAGGGTATTGACGGCTTCTACCGAGGTTCCACTTGATGCTACGTTGACGACGAGGAAAGTAAAGAGAGCGATTTCCCTCGAGCCGCGTCTTTTATAACCCCCCAAAATCATTCACTCACTCCAGGAACCTCACCCCACACGATCTAAGCATCTTTTTTTTCTACCTTCATTTCCCTACTTTACATAAATTGTTCCTAAAATTTTCCCTTCTCCTTCAAAAACGGGGAGAATTCAGTTTTGTCTTACTCAACTTGTAAATATAATATTTAAGTTACTAATCTTACAAAATGAACCCCTATACTAATCAATAATTTCAACGTACAATTCAACTAACTAATGACCTCCTATGTTCAAGATTCTCTATACTCAAGCGCACAATGACGCTCCATTTTTAACCAAATTAAAATTAATCTGTTACCTAAATATTTCTCTATACTGATATTTCAGCTACATTTGATTTAAGCAATTCATACAATTGTATGAAATAACGTTTCAATCATAAATAAATCAACAAGTTTTCCCCCTTACATCATTTCTAACAAAACTAACAACTTTGAGTAATATTCAGCATATTTATCCAGAATCATATGAAATTATTGTACTATAATCATAGAACTCTGATTAATACGAATTTTATATTCACAACAAATTGAACCTCCCATATGCTACAATTATAATCCAACCTTTTCAATCTTTTTATCTCGCCTTCCCCAAAATATCATAACCTCTAGAATCAATTTGCTAAAATACGTATTACAACATTTTCCATTAAATATTTGGTCCAATTAAACCTAAAATTTCCGTTCAATTTAGCATCACAATGTTGGT
Organism: Agriphila tristella; assembly: GCA_928269145.1. Taxonomy (NCBI): domain Eukaryota; kingdom Metazoa; phylum Arthropoda; class Insecta; order Lepidoptera; family Crambidae; genus Agriphila; species Agriphila tristella. Next base: position 23,308,249 of record OV743440.1, on the reverse strand, counting down.
ACTTTAAAAACCCTAACTGGCAACACTCATCCGCCTACTTTTACATTTCCTAAATGCCTACCCTCATTTGAATTATAAACCTGCAGCATAAAATCCCGCTTTCGAAGAAACTTCATATCAATCTTTCTTCGTACAACACCCAACGACAAGACAAACTTTATTAGGCTCCATCCACATTTTCCCATGAAATACTTTCTTATTACACCTTCAATAACTATTGTTTATGTTTTTTTTAATAATATTTCTAGATTTATCCTTACAATATTTCTATTAATTAATTATCTCCCCTTTTATTTTACAATTCGAGTTTTCAATTTACCACTAAACTGTCAACTAAACTCCGCCCAGAATAAAACATAGTTTCATTTCTTTTCTTTCCCTCTGTATCATCCCTGAACATCAAACCATATTATAAAATCAAATTAAACTTCCATTTTAATTTAAAATCTCCAATTTAACTGTGTCATGAAGCAAGGCATGATATAACAAAATACCCTTATTTAAGCAAATACCGCCTACGATTAACGAAATGTACTAGATCCGCTACAAAATTCTCCAAGCCAACTAAACTTGCATTTATCCCCCAAATCTAACTAATGTCTAATATTTCCTAAAACAAAATTTAAATTTACAACTATGGTTTGGCAAAGAATATGGGACTTGCCTTGCGACCCTCAGTCACCATTTGGCAATCGATTTCTCATCGATTGATCCACTGGAATGACCTACTATATTTAATTTCGTTCTTTAGCTAAAACACATCACGTGGTGTGACACTACTGACAACTTACAAAAATAATTAACACCGAATTCAATCCTTTTTTAAGTAATCTTCTAAAATAAACTATTATAATGATATTCGAGAGGCTCTAATAAAATTTGATAAATAAACAATAATAAATATAAATAAATTTTAGGCCTATTAGCGTCGTTACTTAGACAGAGACTAATATTTGAATTTTAGCGCCGTGAAAGATTAAAAGAACTTCCGATATTATTGCTAACTCAAAACCTGAACTACTCTTTATTATAATAACTTGTTCGATAGTTAAATAATATTATGCTCAATATGAAACAAAATTCGAAAAATATTTGAGACAAAATAACATGTTCAGTTTTGAACCGTTACACCCTTTAGCGGTTAAATCATGTCCACAGTGTTGTACTTCAAAATAAATGTCATTTTCGCAATCACCATCCCATAAAACCTCAAGAACGACATCCATATCGATTTTTATGTTTACTTACCCCATTTACACCCTAAGGGGTTGATTTTAAAAACCACAAAATATATGTTTGCCTATTTATTTTTAGACATACTCGTACGAAGTTTTAAGTTGTAATGTATATTTTATATTGTTTTACATACCAAATTTGAACCCAATTTTCACCCCTTTAGGGGTTAAATCATGTCGATCGTGTTGGACTTCAAAATAAATGTAATTTTCGCAATCGTCATCCCAGAAAACACCAATAACGACATCCATATCTATTTTAGGTTTATTTACCCCATTTCATCCCCATAGGGGTTGAAATACTACCAGTAACAATTTTATGTTGCGTCATATTTCCATTCATAAGCCTAAATTATATATTTAGCGATTTTTACTTCGAAAATTAAGGATTTTCTTCTATTCACAACTTCATCCTCCTTTTCACCCCTTTGGGGGAAGAATTTTGAAAAACGCTGAGACACGTATTTATTAATTTTTAATCATCAGCCTAAACACAAAATTTGAAGATCCTAGCTTCAAAACTGAGGGACTTTCATACAAACTTTCATCCCTTATTTCATCCCCTTAGGGATGGAATTTTCAAAAATCCTTTCTTAGTAGATGCCTACACTATGTAAGGCATCTATGTGCAAAATTTCAAGTCTCTAGGTTCAACGGTTTGGGCTGTGCGTTGATATCTCACTCAGTCAGGACTTTGAATTTTATATATATAGATATTTGATATGACTCTTCATGAATCTATTAATTTCAAACAGTAATTAAATGGTGTTTGAATCTGGTACTGAATAAACACTTGTTATTTTATAATTTTGAATAGCAATATTCATCTTACATTCACATTCAGAAACATAATCCTTACTAATATTTTAAATGCGAAAGTCCGTATATGTTTGTTTGTTAAGCTTTCACGTCTTAACTACTTAACCGATCATCATGAAATTCATCATTTCACATACGCGTTGTCAGGGGTACAGAGAAGGACATGGGTACCTTTCATCCCGAAAAAAGTATTGTTCCCGAGGGACTGCAAAAAACTTTCCACGCAGACGAATTCGCGGGCTACCGCTAGTTTTACTGTTACTATGAAAAGCCTCTACAATGATCGTAGATACAGATTCCTAGTATGTAAATATCCCGGCAAGAGTTCCTTTGTTCGAGTTAACCCATCACACGCTGACTCGGGAGTTTTGTTTAGTTTGCGTTTCCATTAATCTGAACTGAACCTGCTTATTTGAAAGTTTAAACAAGTCCAGCGCAATCCTGGCTTGTAACTAAGAACAACTTTAACAATAGTTCCTATAATATTTATACGATGTATTAAATGATCATGTTAGTAGGAGCTTTTAAATAAATAAATTGTTTAGGAAAACAAATACAAAGAAAATATGATTAATACTTTATAGAGTATTTACACTTTTCCGCTTGTAAAATCGAATCGCCACCTAATTAAAATTAGGTTTGCAATGGGGAGGAAAAGCGCAATTTTATCCCGATAGGTGGCGTCTGGTCTTTGGTACCCGGCCGCCTCAAAGAAAGTGTCAAAACATATGGGAATCTCTTGGAGTATTGCACTTTTTAATTTTATACTGAGAAAATGCCGCATTGTTATGCATGTAACTTGTAAAATATTGGAGTTCATCGATTTCCCAGTAACAAAAAAAATATTGGGCAAAAGAAGATAAAAAAAATATGCTTTTCCCTCGATTTTCTCCTTTGCTGAGCCTGAGAAACATTGTAAATCAAAAGGAATGTTTCATGAATTTGATGAAGCTTCGCCAGAATATAACAACATTTGAATTATAACAGCTTTGTTCTTTAATATTTCAACCTCAGCAGTTTCTAACATATTTATAACTTGGATGAATTTGATAGGTATATCAAATATGGAATAAGCCCAATATTGGGGCCAAACAGAGAATTAATAGAATTTTATATGCCAGAGTCATTCAAGAAACTTAGAATAATAAAATAAATATGATAAAACGGTTCGTGTAATTTTGGATGGTACAGAAATTCCAGTACAGAAACCTGAAATTACTATTGCACAGAAGGCATCATGAGGCAACTATAAACACGGAAATTCACACTCAGTTGCTTTGTTAAAATTTAAATCATATGCTTCTAATCTGAAATAAAAAGATTACTTGTAAATCTTACACGAAATTTAAAGAAATGTAATGCTTGTTAGCAATTTTTTGTAAGTTGCTATAAACTTTCTTGCCTGTTGTTTTGGCTTTTCTTTTCCGTAATTCTTCTTTTATATGAGCTAAAGTTAGCATAGAATACATTGTTTGTCCGCAAAACCGAAAAAAATATAATCTAAGATAGTAAAATCACGTAATACACAGTCAAGACAATATAAGCTCAAACTGACAATGGGTCCAAAGACTGAAGCGCCATCTGTAATTCACTTTGCCTTCGCCTCCCCATTCGATTTTATAAACGTTTGTCAAAAAAACGCCCTATGAGAAGTCGCCTGAAAAATCAACCTGTGTAAGTGCATGGGGCATTTACACTGTATTTTATAATCAAACTAGCAGCCGCCCGCGACTTCATCTGCGTGCAAAGTTTTTTTGCTACCCCTCGGGAACAGCGCTTTTTTTCGGGATGAAAGTTACCCTATGTCCTTCTCTGTACATTTTTAAATTTTATGACGATCGGTTGAGTAGGTAAGACGTGAAGGCGTAACAAACAAACAAACGGACTTTCGCATTTATAATATTGGTAAGGATTTCATACAGTATTTTTTTTCTTTATCGGACTATCTAGCTAGAATCAGCTAGATGATATTATTATTAAAGGAAATGTTTCTATTAACAGGAAATGAGTATTGTACTATTTTTGTGTTCATTGAAGTGTCGTCAAAAGCGGACTCATAGAACGTTACACACTGTTGAAAAACGTACTAAAATTCATTCAAGTCACACGCATATCGATCAAAATTGATCCCGCAAAATGCTTTACGTGGTCTCTCCCCTGGGAGGATGTGGCGTAATCTCCATGTTTGGCAGTCGGGTTGGAGATCGAAGTCAAGTGTTGGGCCGTATTCATCGGAAAATGTTGGCAGTTCATGGAAATTCTAGGTGTACCAGTCACGTCTATAATACGTATGTATGTATGTATACAGTTAAGAACTTTGTAACTTTGATGTAGTAGTCATATTGAGTCATTCTCAGACCAAATAAAAAAAGTAAGACGGAGTCTTCCGAACAAAGCGGTGAGGCCTGTAAAACTACGTCTTGGCTGTGTACATACACAGTTCACGCACACACGTGTAACGTAACTACATCTTGGCTTTCCATATAAAACCCTGCCGACCGGCCCCCGCCCGCCCTCTTGTACGCACACATGTACGATCAAAAACCGGCCTCACTTCACTGTTCGCAACGCTCCATCTTACTTTTTTATTTGATCTGAGGTGTCATTGATATCTGTTTAAAAAGTAATAGCTTGTACGGCCCGGCCACAGCCAGCCGCGGCGGGTGGCGCGGCAAGCGAATTCAATAATCACTGCGCGCTATCTCGATGGCGGCCTCTCAGGGGGCCCATTCTCGCGCACTGCGACATTTCTCGAATTCTAGATTATCTCTAAGCACAAATCTATTTAAAAAGACACTTAAATCTCTATTGCAGCCAAAAAACTTATTCTCGGCTATTTTTGACATTATAAGTCGAAAGACTTTGCAATCTCTACGATTTCTTAACTTTTTCGAAATATCTCGAATTTGACCGTGCTGTGATTACGAATTCGCTTGCCGTGCCGCCCGGCGCGGCTGGCTGTGGCCGGGCCGTTAGAGTGACTATGTTATATCTAAACATTATAAATACAGGGTGTGTAGCATATTGCGGGTATTTTATTATAAACTACATGTGGGTAGGTCATACTTTTATGTGAATAAACCAGTGTTAAACCAACTTGCGTGTGTTTCACTACATGGTGACAGCAGTGCATTAATTTAAATAGATTTGCGAAGTAACTCGCGTATTTTTCGGTTTTTGTGTGCTGCTTTACGTGTTTTACGTGTGTAAACAATGGAACACGCGCGTCCTCCGGCGGAATTATCACTCGAAGGCAGGGAATGATAACGTTATTTTTAAGTATAACGTTATTTTTTACTTTTTTTAGCGTTAATTTTAAAATTAACTTTATGTCAATAAATAACGTTAATTTAGATAACGTTACATTGAAATTAACGTTATTTCAGTAAATAACGTTATTTTTAACGTTATTTCTTACTTTTTTTACCGTTAAACTTTAAAATTAACGTTATTCTAATTAATAACGTTATTTTTTTAGCGATAATTTTACCGGTATAATGTACCGGTAAAGTTTAACGCTAAATTTAACGCTAATTTTACCGGTATAATACTTTTAACGTTATTTTTACCGGTAAATTTACCGATAAAATGTTTTAACGGTATTTTTAACGTTATTTTTACCGGTAAATTTATCGATAAAATGTTTTAACGGTATTTTTAACGTTATTTTTTATTTATCGTTATATTTTTTTAACGGTATTTCAATCCCTGCTCGAAGGTGGCCCCGCCGCGCGATCCGATGCGTGGCGAAAATGGCGGCGGCTATTTGAGGTGTTTTTAAAGGCGTTTGGAGTGAGCAAAGAGCCTAAAGATGTTCAGGCTAGTTTGTTGGTTAACCTCATAGGACCGGCGGGGTACGAGGTTTATACCACGTTTACGTTTCAAAAAGATGAAAGTGCTGATGACATCGAATGCATATTGAAGAAATTTGAAAACCATTTTGGTACTAAGCCGAATATAACGGTACAACGCTTCAAGTTTTTCAGTCGCAATCAGGAGGATCGGGAGACGATTGACGAATATGTGACTACTTTACGATTGTTGAGTCAAGAATGCGAGTTTGGTAGTCTACAGGAAAGTCTACTACGAGACAAGATTGTCTGTGGCATCGTCAATAATACAGTCAGAGACCGGTTGCTCCGCACGGATGAACTGACGTTGTCGAATGCAATACAAATCTGCCAGGCGGCAGAGATATCCAAAGAGGAAGGACTTTGTATCGACGGCAGTCACGGTAAAGTGCAGGTGAACGCAATGGCTTCACCCGGGGGCAGCGGCAGCTGGCGCGGAGCGGCCGGGAGCAGGCGCGCGTGGCAGCGAGCGAGCCGCGCCGGGCGGCGAGGCCAAGGCGGCCGCGGGCCGGCGCGTGCGCATTTTGATACTTCGGAGTCCGGCGCATGCAGCAACTGTGGCCGTATGCGCTGTGAAGGCGGTACTCGATGTCCGGCGAGTAATGCCTTATGTTTTATTTGTGATAAAAAAGGTCATTTTTCGCGAGTGTGCGAGCGTAAACAAGTGATGCGTAAAGTGTTAAATTTAAGTATCGAGTCGGAAAGTGAAAGCGAAGAACTGTTTTTTGTTAATACTATAGGAGAGGACACAAAACTCAGTAAGTCATTGAATGAATGGATCGAACGTATTACATGTAACGGTAAACAAATAATTATTAAGATAGATACAGGTTCCATGATAAATGTTATATCTAAAAACGATTTTTTAAATTTAGGGATTTCAAATGAACAACTCGAGCCATTTACGAAACGTGTACATTCTTTCACGGGAAATCATTTACCTATTATTGGTTTGCACAATTTGAATGTCATTTACAATAACAAACATTATTTGTTACCGTTTGTGGTTGCAGACATGAATTGTCAAAATGTTTTAGGTTTAAAATCTTGTAGAACATTGGAGTTGATAAATTATATAGATATGATAAATATTGATAAATATTCTGGTTTGTTTAAGGGTTTAGGTAAGTTACCTGGAAAATACAGTATAGTAGTGGATAAAAATGTGCAGCCTGTAATGTGTCCTACTAGAAAAATACCGTTAGGGCTCAAAGATAAGTTATTTATGGAATTACAGAGAATGGAAGAGCTCGGTGTTGTGAGAAAAGTAACGCATCCGACTACTGGGTTAATGCAATTGTATTAGTGGCTAAAAAAGATGGTAGCATTCGTGTATGCTTGGACCCGAGACCTCTTAACCGGGCAGTGCGGCGTGCGCAGTTTACGCTGCCCACCGTGACAGAGCTGGCCGTGAAGCTGCGTGACGCCCGCGTATTCAGCGTGCTCGCTGTGGATTTTGGATGGTAGAAATTGATGATGCTAGTGCCGACCTTTGTACCTTTAGTACGCCGTTCGGCAGATATCAGTTTATGCGATTACCTTACGGCATAAGTTGTGCGCCGGAAGTTTTCCACGGAAAGCTTCGTCAGCATCTAGAAGACTTGGAAGGGGTTGAGTCTTTTATTGATGACGTCATTGTGTGGGGACGGTCACAGGAGGAACACGATAATAGATTACAACTTTTGTTGCAGCGTGCGCAAAAAATAGGTATTAAATTTAATCGTGATAAATGTCAGTTCGGTGTGTCGGAAATAAAATATCTAGGTCACTGGTTTTATTCTAATGGAATGAGAACGGATGAAAGCAAGGTTAAAGCTAATTGGACATGCCTCAGCCCACGGATAGGTAGTCGTTGGAAAGGTTTTTAGGCATGGTTAATTACTTGTCAAAATTTATACAAAATTGTCCAGAATGTACTGAGTCTTTTAAAGAAAGATGTCGAATGGGTATGGGAGAAGCAGCATTCGGATGCGATTGAGCAATGCGATTAAAAAGAAAAGTGGCCAGTGCACCGGTGCTGGCGCTGTATTCGGCGGAGGCGCCGGTCGTGCTGTCAGTGGACGCCAGCAGCGTGGCCCTCGGTGCAGTCCTGCTGCAGGACGGCCGGCCGGTTGAATTCGCGTCGTTGACGCTCACAGACACGCAGTCTAGGTACGCACAGATAGAAAAAGAGATGTTAGCTGCGATTGTGTTTGCTGTTGAACGGTTTAGACAATATATGGTAGGTCGGATGTCATAGTACATAGTGATCACAAACCACTCGAGGCTCTGTTTAATAAACCGTTAGTATCTGTGCCAGCTCGGTTGCAGCGTATGATGATGCGAGTGCAAGGATTTGACATTAAGGTGATGTATGTTCCGGGAAAATACATGTATGTCGCGGATACACTGTCGAGGGCACCCTTAAAGGAATCTATACAAAATTGCGTGTCTGAGGAAGTTGAAGTGCAGACTTGTTTCATGCTAAAAAATTTACCTTTTAGTGAGATGAAAAGAGAGTTGATTAAAAGGGAGACTGAGGCAGATAGTGAGTGTAAACAAATAATTAAATATATAAAGAACGGTTGGCCAAGGAATAGACGTGATATAAGTGAAAAGCTCCGTGTGTTTTGGCCATATTGTGCGGAATTTCAGTATATTGATGGTATGATTTTTAAAGGCGAGCGTGTGTTCATTCCGCGTGCAGTAAGAGGAGAAATGTTAAGACGAGTGCATGAGGGTCATTTGGGAATAGAAAGGTGTAAGCGACGAGCGCGTGAAGTTATGTTTTGGCCAGGGCTCGCTGAAGATGTGGAGAAAGAGGTGCGAAGATGTGAGGCGTGTGCACTGCACGCGCCGCGACCGCGGCGGCAGCCGCTTGAGCAGCACGAGGTGCCCTCCTTGCCCTGGCACAAGCTAGCTTCGGATATATTTGAATATCAGAGGAAGAGGTACATAATACTGGTAGATTATTATTCTAACTTTGTCGAGGTAGGACAGTTGACTGGTATAGGTAGTAAACAAGTTATTAACTTTATGAAAGAACAGTTTGCACGACATGGGATACCGGCTGAACTAGTAATAGATAATGGTCCTGCTTATAGTTCTATCGAGTTCAAAAAATTCACTCGAGATTGGGAATTTCACCATATTACGTCATCACCACATTACCCTCAGTCGAACGGCAAGAGTGAAAGAACAGTTCAAACAGTAAAAAATTTATTAAAAAAATGTGTAGATTCTGGGCAGGATTTTTTCTTAAGTTTACTTAATTTTAGAGCTACGTCTCGAGACGGGTTAGATTCGCCGGCTCAAATGCTTATGGGTGACGACTAAAGACAAAACTACCAATTACTCCCGAGTTGTTACGTGAATCAGTCGATAATAACCGTAATTACAGAGTTTTGATGGCTAAAAGTCATTCAATCAAACAACAATACGATAAAACGGCGCGAGCGTTGAAGCAGGTATCAATAGGCGATAAGGCGACATTAGTGTGCAACGGGCATAGAAAACCGGTTACAGTAATAGAACGCGCAGCGGAGCCGCGTTCATTTATAGTGGAGGATGCTCGCGGAAATAAATTTCGTCGCACGCGCAGTCAACTGGTAAAGCGCTTGGCATCCGATAAAAAAGGCACCGAGCCGTCGTTTTTACCGGCTAGAGGATCACACCGTACGAATCCGAGTGTATTGTTACCCAGCGTAGCAGTTAGACGCAGACGAAAACATTGCATAGATTTGGGATTTAACGATAAATCGCAAAATGAACCAGGAACTGAGTCGTCGTCGTCCGCGCCATGCTCGGTAGGGACTCCGCGTTCGGGAGAGGGAACTACTTCAGATATCTCAGCTGACTCTGCTGGTAGTGTGCGTGCGGCATCACCATCACCGTCACCGCCAAATGTTCCAATAGAAAGGTCTCGGGAGCGGGCGGCACGAATGTTATCAAATTTAATTTTTGGTTCTACCAATATTGATTAACCTATATATACTTATATTTACGAGTTCATACAGGTACATATAAAAGCGCTGTTATTTTTCTGTATTTTTGTTATTTTAAGTCTTTAGATATTACCTGCTCATTTATAGATTAGCATCATGTTATTAATTAGCATTACCTAACCTTACAATAATATGGTTCCTTTATTATAAAAAAAAATGTGTAGGTACAAGCATTGCTAGTTTGTTATAGTCATTGTGATGATACACTCTCTTACTAGTTTTATTACTTACAAATATTTTTGTTTTGTTACATCCAAAATTTCACATGTAAATTAAGGTGTTTGTTGTTATTCTACATAACATTATTTTGTTAAATGATTGTTTGTCAACAATTTCTTTTGTTAAGGGGAAAGATGTAGCATATTGCGGGTATTTTTTTTTTTTTATATTGAATGGGTTTGCTCTTGACCCCAGTCTTGCCCAGAAAGCAAAGACAGGGTCTACGATGGAGCGAGCTTACCCAGAAGGTGCTTATTCACTCTGGCCTTGAATAGAGTCAGGTTGTATGCGCTCGGAAACACAGACGCCGGCAGGGAATTCCATTCCATAGCTGTGCGCATTATGAAAGATGATGAGTAGCGTTTGGTACGCAGAAAAGGTATATCAACTAAGAACGGGTGGTAACCTGCAGTGCGTCTGGATGTCCGATGGTAGAAAGGAGAAGGTGGAATGAGTTCATGCAGTTCTTGAGCACACTCACCGAAGTACAATCTATAAAAGACCGATAGGCAAGCAACTTTTCGGCGGTGAGCTAAACTGTTAAGCTTAGCTGCTACCAGTTCTTCATCGCCTATTAATCTCTTGGCTCTGCGTTCCACCGAGTCCAGTGCAGCAAGTTGATATTTCGCCGAGCCATCCCATAGGTGGCAGCAGTACTCCATGCAAGACCGGACTTGAGCTTTATAGAGAGTTAAAAGCTGCCCAGGCGTAAAGTACCGCTTGACTTTATTTAGGACGCTCAGCTTCCTAGCTGCAGTTTGAGCCTTGGACTCGATGGAGGTGCCGAAGTTGAGATCAGAAGATAACTCCATGCCAAGAAGCTGGAGAGAATCGGTTACTTGAATAGATGTACCACGGAAAGTAGGAGTTAAGGTAAATGGACTCCTTTTCGCGGTGAACAGACATGCCTGCGTTTTAGAGGCATTGAAGCTGACGAGATTTTCATCACCCCATTGGGAGACGAGATTTAACGTCAAGTTCAATCGCTCAATCATGGCCTCTCTCATTATTTTTACCTCATCTCCACCGGTATTCGCGCTAGACAGATATCTCTCCATGACGGTACTGTCGTCCGCATAGCCAACAATGCCCGATATTAGTAGGTCATTGATGTGTAGCAGGAAAAGCGTCGCAGAGAGCACCGACCCCTGAGGAACTCCGGCATCAATCGCCATGAGGTCAGAGGAGCAGCCGTCAATGACTACTCTGATCGACCGTTCACTCAACTTTTATTATAAACTACATGTGGGTAGGTCATACTTTTATGTGAATAAACCAGTGTTAAACCAACTTGCGTGTGTTTCACTAGGGTGTCCCTTGACTCGCCTAAAGTCATTGGTCCTAATTTCATTTGGCCGAATTTCTTTGGCCTAAACTCCTTACGTACAATAATTGTTTGGCCTAATAGATTTTTTCGCATGTTTGTCGTTTCGCCTAAACGTTAAATTCCCTAATTATCAAAACGACTAATGTTAATTGTCCTAAAATTTATTAGCATACATATCTTTTGACACAATAATGACTACGCCGAAGTATTGTTAACCCTAATATTGTCTTGCATACATAATTTTTGGCATAACAATATTGTATTGCATTCAAGTTGGTGACAGAAACAAATCGTCAAAAAACGGGCCAGTGGCCCCCCGCTATAAAGAAAAACTTTTAATGCGAACACCATTACGTTAGGTTAGGTTAGGGTTTTGAACACTTTTATAATGCTTGCATACATGCATGCTGCATGCTTGCATGATTTTATGCATGCATGCTTTTTTTGCATGCTTGTTCACTTGCTCGCTTGCATGCCTCTATACTTGCTTGCATGTTTGCTTGCAAAATGCTTGCCGGGGGGTGCAGGGGGGCTGGCCCCCCTGCTCGGGGGGGTCGGGGGGCCTGAGGCCCCCCGCTATAAAGAAAAACTCTTAATGCGAAGACCATTAGGTTAGGTTAGGTTAGTGTTTTGACCACTTGCAGCGGAGCGAGCGAAGCGAGCGGAGCTCCCTAATGCTTGCATGCATGCTGCACGCTTGCTTGCATGCTGCTTGCTTGCTTGCATGCTGCTTGCTTGCTTGCATGCTGCTTGCTTGCTTGCATGCTGCATGCTTGCTTGCATGCTGCATGCTTGCTTGCATGCTGCATGCTTGCTTGCATGCTGCATGCTTGCTTGCATGCTGCATGCTTGCTTGCATGCTGCATGCTTGCTTGCATGCTGCATGCTTGCTTGCATGCTGCATGCTTGCTAAAAATCCTGCATGCTTGCTTGCATGCTGCATGCTTGCTTGCATGCTGCATGCTTGTTTGCATGCATGCATTCCTTGCTTTTGATTGCATGCATGCATATCTGCTCTTGCTTGCATGCAAGTATGCATGGCCTTGTTTGCATGCATGCATGCGTGCCATGCAAGCATGCTATTTGATCTTGATTGTACTTATGTTGTCATGTTTGCTTGTGTGCATACTTGCTTGCTTGCTTGTATGCTTGCATTCTTGAGTGTGATAGGCAATTAAAAAGACAACGACAGGTTTATCTGCTCATTCTTTATTTTTAATTACTTACCAAAAACATAATTTTTCGTAATTTAAATCATGTGCAATTGTTGTTAATTGTTGATAAAATTGTTCAAAAGTGTTTAGTGAAATTGAGTAATTTTCAATTTACAAGTAGTAAACAATACCGATTAAAAACGATTATTCCTATAATGATTAAGGGAAGTAAACATTCGGCAAAAAAAATATTAGGCGTTACACAATTGTGCGAATTGTTATTTAGTACTTTTAAACATTAGGGATTATGAATAGTTATGCTTTATGATGAATTTAGGAAGTAAACATGCGGCGAAAAAATTTTAGGCGAAGTGAAAATAGGCCAAACAAATTTAGGTCAAATGAAAATTGTGCAAAAAGTTTTTAGGCCAATAAGTAGTGTGCCAAAGACAGTTAGGACAAAAAAAATTAGGCATTCCAATATATACCCGTTTCACTACAGGGTGTAAAAAGACCTTCAACGAAGCCGAGGTCAACGTATTCTACCCATCATCAGGACTATTTCTTTTAAAAATTATAGCTGGGAAACGATTTTCATTTTTGGTGTCAAAAAAGCATTGCATACTGCAATATAACGCGCGCAACAGACAATGCTTGCGAGTGCTATGCAGCCGCATGCGGCCGAGTAACAAGGCAGCGTTTATGTGCGTGCGCATGAGATACATTGAGAATGATGTTTTGAAGCTATAGTTTGTTAACTAAAAAATACTTAAAATTTTGATAATGCTGCTTTGGACAAAACCTAGGAAATAACGTATAAAATTTATTTTCATAGTTTTTTTTTTATTTGACTTTTAATAACTTCATAGCTATTGGTTTTCCAGGTATAGTCTAAAAGACAAAAAAATATCCTGATGATGGGCGGAGTACGTAGACTTCGGTTTTGTTGAGGGTCGGTTGTCTTTTTACACACTTTATTTATAGACTGGACGAAAATCCTAAATATCCGCTTCCTTTACCGTTTCAACGGTATTTTGTGAGCCATTTGGGCAACATGGCTTTTCTGATGTAAAAAAGGCTGCTGAATTCGATTCTGAACGTTGCCAAGCCGAATTTTATTTTATTTTTTTCAAGCGTGTTTTGCTCTTATAATGACTTGATTCAAGAAAATATCTCTATATTTCTCTACAAAAAATCCTCTATAGAATTAAAACTATGAAGATTTGCCTTAAAAAAACACTGGTAAATACCCCAGTTATTTTACTATACAGAATAATAAACATGTTGAACATTTCTGTCTAGTAACTGTGTTAAAAAACTAATTTGCATCATGTGGCGGAATTTTCTCACCCATATATATTTTTTTAAATCTTTACAGAATTAAAACTATTAAAATTTACTCCAGAATAAAAATATTGCTAAATAGTCTAGTTATTTTACTATATAAAATAATAATTTTGTTAAACATTTTTGTTTAGTAACTGTGTTAAAAAAATATTTTGATTCGCGCGGCGGAATTTTCTATGAATTGTTTTTTCGATAATCCTCTACAGAATTAAAACTACGAAGATTTGCCCCAGAAAAAAAATACTCGTAAATAGCCCAGTTATTTTACTATATAAAATAATAAACTTGTCAAACATTGTTTTCTAGTAACTGTATTAAAAAAATATTTTGTGTTGCACGGCGGAATTTTTCAAATTGTTTTTTTTCGTAAATCCTCTACAGATTTAAAACTATGAGAATTTGCCTGAGAAAAAAAATACTGGTAAATAGCCCAGTTATATCACTATATAGAATAATAAACTTTTTAAACATTTTTGTCTAGTAACTGTGTTAAAAAAATAATTAGTGTCGCGTGGCGGAATTTTCTCTCCTCGAGCCACATCTCATACTTCCGGTACCCGGACGGACTTCCGGTTATCAAAATTGAGTTCAGCGACCCCCATAACTTATTCTAGGACACCTCACATGACCAGGGGCCCTATTTTTGAATCGCTCGGCTAGCGTCGAACGCTCGTTTCTACTGATTTTCGTTCGACAAATCAACTCAAATGTATGAGCTATCGAACGAAAATCAGTAGAAAAGAGCGCTCGACGCCAGCCGAGCAATTCAAAAATAGGGCCCCAGAATTGAGTTCTAATAAGACACGACAAGGCTCCATTTTGGCCGCCATCTTGAATTTTGGGCCGAATTCAGCAGACTTCGGAAAAGTCATGTTGCCAAAATGGTTCACAAAATGCTGTTGAATTTGAAAACTTTAATTTGAACTACCAGTCTATTATAGACGTGACACTTAGTTCTTTTACGAGGTTAGTGCTGTTAGTACTACTCTGCCGAAATATACAAAATTATGGAAGACGGGTTTAGCAAAACTAATATCCTTTGTAAACTTTCAGTCCTGAAAGTTTTAAGAGTATTTTGTACTCCTTGGCCGAAGGTCGATATTTACCGTATCACTACATATTATAAAACGATGTCCCTCGCCGCGTCTGTCTGTCTGTTCGCGATAAACTCAAAAACTTCTGAACGGATTTCTTGCGGTTTTCACCAAATGATAGTGATTTTTGAGGAAGGTTGAGGTCTGAGGTTTTATGTAAATTGTTAGAAATATGACGATAATTGTTGAAGACGTCTCGGCAAAAATTAAGCTGAATAGCTTGCATCGAAAATGCTGCATAAACCTTTTGAGCTATAACAAAATAATGTATATTTTGAAACTGTTCCTTTTTTAAAGGTGTACAAAAAGTCCGCGATGGGATATATCTATCTTTTAAGAATAATAATAAAAAAAACATCCACATACAATGTTGTAATTCGGAAAGCTATTTAGAAGGATACAGTATCTTATCAACTTAAATACGTTAGTTACCTTAAGCATTTTATGCATTATTTTACCTTTTTACATCATACCATTTAAATGAATATCTGAGGAGTTATCGTAAAAAAATTAATGCTTGCGCAAATTAATTCCAGCGCGTTTCTTACACCGATGACGGGACGGGACTCAAACGGTACGGAAACAGACTTTTGGAGCGAATGGATGACGATTTTACGGTATTAGTTTTCTTTTTGGGTGTTGTTGGAAGGTCGCATTTGGAAAAAGGAAAGACCCGAAGCGAAGCGAGGGCGGGTAATTAGTATTATGATATGACATACGATACGAAGAATATTTTTTTTATGCTAGTATTGCGTGTAGGAGCTAATCACTTCATCTATTTTATGAATGCACGCGATGTTCATTATGAAATACACGAATGGTATAAAGTGACAAACAAGAGAACCGTAATAAGATATTTAGGTAATTTTCTATTTATAAAATAAAATTTCATTTTCTGAGATTTACGCGTGTGCTTATAGATTGAAATGATACAACGTGGTTTCTTTAGAGGTTTTTTTATTAAGGATGTTTTTTTTTCTTTTTCCATATTCCTACGTAGTTACGTAGGACAAAACGTAGGTCAAACTGGAGAGTCACTACTATAAGTACCAATGTATGTCAAAAACAACAGGGGGGTTACTTCCGAAACACGAACGAGGTTTTGAGATCGAATTGGTATCGAATAAACGTCAAAAATCTGTTATTATCATACGGAATGGTTTCCAATTGTACTGGCCCCCTAGCCAAAGTAACATTTGCAAATTTTCGCTATCGCTTTGCTTCGAAACATGTATGGATTTGACGTTTTAAAATTCGATTTATAACGAAACCTTATGTCAATCCCATACATGTTTCGAAAGCGAAGCGATAACGAAGATTAGCGAATGTTACTTTAGCTACGCCGTCTGTTTTGACGTTTATTCGATTCCAATTCGATCTCAGAACCTCGTTCGTGTTTCGGGAGTAACCCCCGAGGTTTTTAATCTGTTGCGTAAAGCAAAATTTAATGCAGAAGCCGCTAGAAATAAGGTTGCACTATAACAGTGATTTAACAGATTTTTTATCATAATTTTATCAATACTCTAACTTTTTCTTAATTTTTAACGACGTTTGTTCCACTAGTTAAAAGAGCAATTTCTCCGAACAGACAGTGTAACAAACGACCGATTTAGCTATCGCCTAATTTTAGCACGAGCGAACCGACTATTCTGCGACCTATTTTTGGCTAGAATCTAGATCCCGCAGATACTCGCCGAACCAGGGGGCCTACTCTCAACTGCACTTTTCTAGTTTCGGGCAAAGTTTCGGACGTTTCTCGCTCTCGACACGACTTCATTTACAGACGAGCTCATCCGTAGAAATAATGTTTATGGATTATATAGATTTAACAAGAATTATTTCTATTCTATAAAGCAAAACTATCCACGTAAATTGTCTTTAGTTTATACTAACTTATTACATGGACGGATGTATCCGTCCGATCGAAGTAAAAGTTTTGAGAACATTTCTGACAGCCCGAAACTACGGACGGGGGCAGTCGGGAGTAGGCCTCCAGCCTCAGGGTTGTCTCTGAACTGCAACACGGCATATACATGTACGGACAATGTATTTCGTTCGCACAGCTCGTTTCATTTCGTGTGCCATGTTGCTTAACAATGGATGGTCAAACTTCCTAAGTGCATAGGTCTATTTGATGGGATTTTGGTTCATCTTCATTTTACAATATTATTGTAATATATTTGTCATCAAATAATTTTACTTGATTAAAAAACTTTTATAAAATTACACAAACTTATAATAGAGTTATTCAAATATCCAATTTACAATTCCAACATGATAGCTACGCTTAGTTAGCTTCTTTATAACCTCCATTTTCGTTCAATGTTTGCATTTATCCAGTCTAACAAAACACCCCATTTTTACAATACAAACATTTTCGTACAGTAGAAAAGTAAAGCGATATATCGAACAATGCCGTGACCCAAATACAAGAAACGCGAAAACGTGACTACGCAAAGCAATGAACACGTAAAACGGACTCTAACGCTGTAAGATAAGCCCTTTTACATCACTAGTATACATGTTCGGTATAGCAAAATCCGATTCGTCATAAAAGTATAATAATAGTGGGACGTAGCGCGGCAACAACAGCCGGTGACCCTGCGCGCCGCCACGGCAGTCTTTGGCGTAGCTTTCTAATGACCTCAGGCGTTCTCCGCTGCGCGCCACATTCAAAACCCCTTATACTGTTAAAAATATATTCAATTTCCACTCGTATATATCGCGAAGTGCTACACGACAAGGACAGCGACACTGCCTGCGACACGGACGCGAAAATGGACTCTAATGCCGACGGAATAGCGTTTTATAATTAGTTAGTTGCGTATGTTGCCGCAGAAAAGCTGGGGTAAGTGCATAAATATTTCATTACCACAACTTTTGCGGGGCTAGTGGGCGGTTAACTGAGCTTAGTATGTCATATATGAATGAAGAATGTATGTTTTAATTATTTGGTTAACAAAGGGTTATTGTTTTGGTTTTCATATGTCTATTTATTTTCTATTTTACTCATGATTAAAGTTCATATTTCATATTAGCGAGCTTTGTAAGAGAAAATACATTAGAGTTAATGTAAATAGTAGAATCTTAATTAGAATTTGCTTAACCCTCTATTAGCTTATTTGAATTTATGTGGTATTATTGTTTGCATGTATGTAATTTAGTCCTTGCATGTATGTGTGTACACTTTGTTATGTACTAAAAATATTTTAATCAACTTTAAATAGCATTAGCTTATATTGAGACAAAATCCATGCATATTTTTTTTGGATGGGTTCACTTATATTTTATTTATCACAACGTACAATGAACACAAAGGTAGTACTGAATAAGTAAGCCCACTCACATTTGTTAAGTCACTACATATTTTGACAATTTCAAGGCGTAAACAACATAACAACGTAATGACAAATACTTATAAGTTTTCTTTGGTAATTACGTAATCAACTTAATTAATAATTGATCTTCTAACAAATTAGCCCATCACAAAGCACAATAACTTTCGCTCCATCCATCAATTATATTTTGTTTGCGCATTTGTAATATTGATCTACGAAATCCCGCATTACTTCACGTCATGTGAATAGCGTGATGAATCGGCTGCGGCATTTGTTGCCTAATTTTGATCAACAAGAGAAAAACATGATTATGTTTATCTATAGGTAACTGTCAAAAAAACTTTGCTTACATACAACGTGATACAAAAACCCCTAAAATTGAACATGGTAGATAGGGACCATCAAACTAAACAACTTTTAATAAAGGACCAACTCTGAAATCGCGAAATCAGCTGTTTCATACATTTTGATATTTTCGTTATTAATTTTTGTATGAAAGAGCTGTTTTTTTTTCGTGATTTCAGAGTTGGTCCCATAGTAAAAGTTGTTCAGTTTGATGGTCTCTTCTACTATACTCGGTTTCAGGGGTTTTTTTGTAACACGTTTTATAAGTACAGTCAGTGGCACGTATCTTGAAATCGGGTGGGGATTGCACGGAATGCGTATTTTGGGTATGCGTTGCGGTGAGGGGCGCGGGCGGCGGGAGAGGGGCGCGCGCTATTGGTCGGTCACAAGAGCACATGCGCGCACTTATCCCCACTCCGTCGAATAAATTTCAAGATACATGCCTCGCACTGTAACAGTTGTCAAAACATAAGCTTTGCTTATAGGTTTGTGCCAAGAAGCTTATACTCCCAATGGAGATTGCACGACGTTGTAGTGAAGATTTAAAAAAAGGTCCTTTGGTGACGTGACGGCTTATTGCTACCTCTTTCTTTAGTGTTACAATACGTTTTCGTTTCTCACGAACGAACGAACGACGAACAACAAACACGTATTGTAACACTAAAGAAAGAGGTAGCAATAAGCCGTCACGTCACTAAAGGAGCTTTTTTCAATCTTCACTATGACATATGGCCGTGCAATCTCCATTGGAGGGAGCTTCTTGGGACCCGGTAAAGTTCAAACGTGTTTGTCAAACAGTTTGATCGTCTGCGAGCAAAAATTACGTGTTTGACAAACAAAACTACGTTTTTTTGTCTATGGTTTGTTTGTCAAATGCGTTTGCCAATGCCAACATTGGTTTGAACGTGTGAGCTGAAAAAATGTACAAACAAAAATCATAGATAATCAATCACTCCTGTCAAAAACGTAAAATTTGACTAACACGTTTGAACGTTTAGGCTATGTTTACATTAAGTCAAGTAGACGACCGAGTTGAGTAGCGAGTAAAAGTAAATTGCCTGGCATGTTCGTCGATTTTAAAAAAACGTCAAACACGCCACGTAATGTACTTCTACTGGAATGTTTGCTGGGCCGAGCTGCTGTCGTATAAACATAGACTAAAGGAGCTCGTGACACCCTTACTGGTTGACTATATTATGAGAATGCCTGGGTGAATCTACGGGCGTTTTGAACGCCGTCATTGTTCTCGACATAAATTTGTCATGATAGGTGACAAAAATAATATGATTTTATGCTACTAAACGCTACTCGTCTGGGACCTATTCTCGTCACTACACACGGGGACAGAATTATCTTACTCTAAAATTATGAGAAGTATGTTGAGGAGAATGACGGCATTCAAAACGCCCGGGATTCACCCGCCTACAAATGTGTTTTCACCACATACACATAGAAAAAATTTCGCTGCGCTCTAGAAGACCAACAAAGCGTGGAAAAGAGAAGTTAACGTCATACGGACACGGTCTATGTAAAAAAGAGACAAAGGATCAAGTGACATGTGCCAACATTTTTTACAGTAAGAGCCCCTAGCGTCCCGCCTAGCAAATGAGCAATCACAGTTTGTTTAAAATATTTTTTAATCTTAATTAGAATTTAAAATAAAGGTATCGTGGAGCCATGGTGTCTTGTGCTCTAAGTAATTGTGATGTGACAAAAAGAAATAATCCAAGTAATCACAGTTTTCACAGGTAAATAAGATATTGCCACACATTTCTCTAAAACCAAATTTCGCTACATTTGTTCGTTTATCAACGAAGAAAACAGTATGGAATATATTTTATTAATTTCCTTTGCCATATATAGTCATATTTTATGAATCTAAGTCATATTTTACGTATCTCATATAAAATGTATGCATTCGTTTTCAGATTACCTGTTTATTGACATTGTTGTTCTTTGACATTCTATTTCTATAGTTTTCACACAGTCGCATTCCCGTTCCCTTTCACTTTCATTTGACGCATGCTTCAAGGCACTGAATAACGCATGCTGATCTTGCGCTTACCTTTTGTGCTTTCAACGGAGGCATGCCTCACCGCAATAAGTTGAATTGAAAGTTGAAAGGAAAACCGCACGGTTTGGAGGCTATATTTCATGCGTTTGACGCAAGTTGAACTGACTCAGTGAAGAAACACCATAAAGGCATTAAGTCCGCCATTTGTTGTATTATACCTACTGTACACATATAGTCAAAAGTTAAATTTTATCTTTATAGTTATTATCATTCTTTTCATAAACTTTTGAATGTACAGTAGATATAATCCTTTAAATCTAACACAACTTTATATAACAGTGATATTATGACTTGTGACAAAATCGATATGAACTGAAACTGTAGTCTATTTCCATAACTTAGCAAGTGTCAAGATAAATATTGACATAGTTAAAGTTACGGCCGTAGTACGAAAACTACCCGTACTTGAAAATTAATTAATGTGATTCTAAAGGCAGTGGCGCCGACATCTTTAAATAGGTAATCACTTTTAGCAAACTATACCCAATAAACTTAATCGTTTCTTAAATAAACTATAAACTTACTTATTGAAATAAACATTTTATTACTGTAATGGGTAAAAATGAAGTTTTATTAAATGTAAAGTTACAAAGTTTTCTAAACATGGAGGCGTCACTAAAATTTCCAACAAAAAATTAAAATTTCATTGAATGAAATACTTTTGATCATTTATTAAAATGTAAGTATTACAAATAAATACCTATTATCAATCTTTAAAATAAGCTTAATACAACCAAGCTTAATTTTGTATAATTTAATAAAAACATCTAGTTAAGGATTCTCTTAAACTTCCGGCCAATTTTATTTGCGATAATCTTCTGATCCTCGCTCAGCACAACTGTTCCGACCGTGTGCCATGCATTTCATTGTGATGTCATATGACGTAGGCAATATTGTCGCGGGCTTACGGACGGCTTAGTTTAATGTGAACTAATTTTAATAAAACTGACTACCGTAACAATAGCTTCAGGTAATTTACAATGATCACACTCCGTACATGTGGCTAATGGTCAGCCAGTATTGATCCAGCGTTGTCGAATTCAGACAGTTTAAAACTGCCCGCAATCTTGTACTGACCGTATAATACGTGGTTATTTATTATACGGCGCGACTTCATCCACACAGACATTCAGAAAATCTTTAAGGAACCTTGACCGGGATAAAAAGTATCCTATGTTTTATCCCAGGCTATAAACTATCTATGTGCCATTCCTAATCCGTCAGTTCCAAACTTGGTCTATTTTTTGTCTATGAAATTGAACAACTTTCACCGCAAGCAGCAAGGGTTGACACTCGAAATACATACCTAGTTTGTTTTTACTTTTCAATAAATAAATCAGAGAAATCACGAGACATTATAACTTAACGTATTTAATTTGAGTGATCCAATATTACAGACTCATGTTTCATGAAAAAAGCTGTGAAGATATGGACATCTTGAAAAGGATTCTTTATAAAAATTTCGTAAAAGGATTTCTAGTAAGCTTGTTTGTGTACCAACATTTTATATGGCGCAGTGCATAAACTAGACTTTTGTGGACCACTTTTAAGGTCAAGGTTGAAAGCTGGAACATGCGGCATATTAAGCTCTGACGTCACGGGCGGATATATTTGTTGCATACTTGCTAATGGCTGTAAGAGCTGGTAATTTTCTATTTAAGTAAATTTTTATTTATTATTCTCATCCAAATATTCCAGTTTTATCGAAACAAATATTTATCTACTATGTAATACAGTATCCTACTATATTGCGGGCTCACCTACTATATTTTTTGAAAAAATGATATATTTTGTATATAAGAAAGCCGAAACTCGGGTCACATAATCATTTTCATTTTCAGAATCAGTATAAATAAAATTAAAAATTATATTTTAAAAACTCACGAATTTACAAGCTCTTTGTGACATTTTAATAGGATGGTTTTGTAAAAATTATTTAGTCAAAATATAACATGATATAAAAAACATTGCTGTAGATTCTATTACGGATTATGATTCTGAACAAACAGTTTTCAGGTTTCGTATATACTAGAAGTAACCTTGTAGCTATAGTAGGCAAAACTACTATATATTTTTTTACTTTTTCGCTATATACCTGTACTATATTTTTACACGTAATAATCTTGAAAATACTATAAAATTAAATATTTGATGCAAAAGAAGTTGGCAACCCTAATTTGATTTGACATTATACTTATCCTTACTAATATTATAAATGCGAAAGTCCGTTTGTTTGTTTGTTTGTTTGTTACGCCTTTACGTCTTAACTACTGAACCGATCAACATTAAATTTTGAATACACGTTGTCAGGGGTACAGAGAAGGACATAGGGTACTTTTCATCCCAAAAAAAGAACTATTCCCGAGGGATAGCAAAAACCTTTCCACGCAGACGAAGACGCGGGCGGATGCTAGTATTTTATAATTTTATTGATTGAAAAATTTTGACATTTCTATTCTTTGACTTTTCTATTGATTTGATAATAAAATTAGTTTGTTAAATTCTCTTTGTTAATTTGGATTGAGACAATTGAGGCAAACTATTCTGCTGACTCAACAAGTTTGCGTGCTGTTTGTTAATAGCTGAATGAGAGAATTTTCACATATTTAATACGAACATCTACAGTGTACCTTGCTCATGTGCAAAATAAATAAATTTCAATTTCTACATTTAGACAGTAATTATCAAATGAAAGAACAGTATTCTGGTAAAAGTCTCCGATAAATAAAATCAGGTCATAAGAAATCATCGCAAATTATGGAAGTACTAAAGCTAGGGTTTCCTAGGATGACGGTGCTGTCATATTACGGCCGTAATATAGCGGCGTTGAATGTTATCTTTGTAAACAACATCGAGTCTGCGCGAGTCTGGAGGGCTATATTTTTCGCACCGTTTTTATGCGCGAACCGCGCCCGCGATTCGCGGCCGCGGTTGGCGGCGCCGGCGCGACTGTGGAGCCCTCTTAATGAGTGTGACCACAGAGCCGCAGAGGAAATAATCACTTACGGTTCAAATACACTAAATCAGTTATCGGCCGAACTATGCTCGGGCCTCATCGGTCAGACTCATCCGATCGAATCAAACCTATGTAACATAAAGCGAGCGCGTACACTACTACAGCCGCCATCGTCCGAGTCGCCCGATGACGGCCAATCATATCCATCGAGTCCGAATTTCATCCGGCACGGCATCGGAAGACGCCCATTCAACCGTTATAGCTTGAGAGTACTTTATTACTAACTTAATACAGGTGCACGCTAAGTATATATTCATACATGACAACGGTAACGAATTAACGATGCCTATCCAGTAAATGAACGTAGGTTTTGTTTTAATGTGAGGTTGCATAGCTGAAAGTGACTACAGAAGATCGGCACGGCAACGCCCAATGTCGGCGCAGCAGGTGCACGTCCGAGTTACTCGTCCGAATAGGTCTGTCCGCCATCGGCCGATAAAATCGGTTTTGGTGTACGCCTACCGTTAGTGTGACAGAAAACAATCCTTCACTCTTTGATTGTTACCGCGCAACGATAGTGACGTAAGCCTGTGTTACTCCCGGAATGACAGAACTATGGATGCTCATATCAGCATACTAAATGCAATTTATTTTTATTTTAAGGAAAATACTGGCATTTTTCATGACCAGAGCTTTTGCAAATGTACTGCGCGGGCAACTAATCTCTTTCTTTATTTTTTAGATTTCTTTATTAATTTTGGATTCATACTCCATTTTAAAGTACCTAGGTACTAAAGTTTTCGTTTTTTTGTGTTGTGTTTGAATGTTTGTACCCGGTCTTATACAAGACTAGCTTCCGCCCGCGACTTCGTCCGCGTGGATATTAGAGAAAATCCTTAGGGAACCTTCAACCAGGATCCGACCAACCGTTTTATACGCGATTAGGCGGGTCCCCACCAAGCGCGCTGCCTCGCGAGGCAAAACATTTGCGACGTGTGACAGGCCTCGCACGAGGCTGCGCGCTTGGTGGGGACCCGCGTAATCGCGTATAAAACGGTTGGTCGGATCCTGGTTGAAGGTTCCCTAAGGATTTTCTCTAATATCCACGCGGACGAAGTCGCGGGCGGAAGCTAGTTTATTACAATAATCAGAATTAGGTCCAGAGATATTAAGAGTATCACGTTCCCGTTTCTTTACTCTTTCCCGTTTCCGTCCCCGCCCCCGTTCCCGTTCCTGTTCCCGTGTCCGTCCCCGTCCCCTTGGGCTGAATCATGTCCACCGTGTTGGACTTCAAAACAAATGTCATTTTCGCATTCCTCATCCCATAAAACCTCAAGAACGACATCCACATCGGCTTTCATGTTTACTTACCCCATTTACCCCCTAACGGATGATTTTCAAAATAAGAAAATATGTGTTTGCCTATTTATTATTAGACATGCTCCTACGAATTTTTAAGCTGTAAACTATGTAATGTCTATTTTATATTATTTTTCCATATATAATTTGTACCCCATTTTCACCCCTTTAGCGGTTAAATTGGACTTCAAAATTAATGTCATTTTCGCAATCACCATCCCATAAAACCTCAAGAACGACATCCATATCGATTTCTACGTTTACTTAGCCCATTTACCCCCTAAGGGGTTGATTTTCAAAACCACAAAATATATGTTTGCCTATTTATTTTAAGACATGCTCCTACGAAGTTTTAAGTTGTAATGTCTATTTTATATTGTTTTCAATACCAAATTTAAATCCAATTTTCACCCCTTTAGGGGTTAAATCATGTCGACCGTGTTGGACTTCAAAATAAATGTCATTTTCGCAATCTTCATCCCAGAAAACCCCAATAACGACATCCATATCGATTTTTAGGTTTATTTACCCCATTGCACCCCCATTTCATCACCATGGGGGTTGAAATTATACCAATACAATATGCGTTGCGTTAGATTTCCATCCATAAGCCTAAATTACAAATCTAGCGATTTCTACTTCAAAAATGAAGGATTATCTTCTAAACACAACTTCATCCCCCTTTTTACCCCTTTGGGGGTAGAATTTTGAAAAACGCTGAGACACGTATTTATTTATTTTCAATCATCAGCCTAAACACAAAATTTGAAGATCCTAGCTTCAAAACTGAGGGACTTTCATACAAACTTTCATCCCTTATTTCATCCCCTTAGGGATGGAATTTTCAAAAATCCTTCCTTAGTGGATGCCTACACTGTATAAAGTATCTGTGTGCAAAATTTCAAGTCTCTAGGTTCAGCGGTTTGGGCTGTGCGTTGATATCTCACTCAGTCAGGACTTTGAATTTTATATATATAGATTAAAACTTTACGACGGTGATAATTTAACAAACTGTATTCGTAATAATGTTTATTTTACAGCCTTTGTTTGAAATTTCATAGTTTGTTTGGAATTTTTATCCTTGAACCTAACTTTTCTACTAGCGAGGCAAAAGTTTTGATTACGTAGAAAGATAATATACGTAGAAAAAAAAATATTAGTTAATTTATTATCTCTCTTTTGTTACAGATTCAAGCACCAGAAAAATGTGAAATATGACAAGAATAATGTAACTATGAAAAAGGTCTTTTACTTCGAGACAGCGAAAAATGATTACGATGCTTTGCAAATTATTTCATTATTACTGGTACTACCCTCCGTTTTGCGAGCACAAAATTCTCTGGGGTGCCCTGACTTAATAAGAAGCAATAAATGTTCATGTTATACGTTTGAGGACGGTGAGCAACATTTTTATTAAAATAAAAAAACGCTATGTGGAACCCAAATTGACTTGATTATGTTTTGCAGGGCTGTTTATAGATTGCCAAGATGCTATATTAAAGGACGTAAAAAATGCCATTAAGAGTACGTCAAGCATCAATTCATTGTCTGTTTACGATCTCGACGGCAACGAAGAAAATTTGGGACCCCATTTTATACCTCAAGGCGTTTGCATAAAGCATATACACATGTCAAGAACAAGCATACAAGATGTTGCTGACGACACATTTATGCCGCTCAGGAAGTGCCTTGAAACGTTGAGCATCGTATCGAGCAAACTCAAATTAATGCCTCAAAAGTCATTCTCGGGCATGCTCAAGTTGATATCGATCGATTTAACTTCAAACTACATAGAAGATATACCCAGTTACAGCTTTTATGGTCTTCCATTGATCAAACTCAACCTAAAAGGAAATCTAATACGAGACGTATCCGAATCTGCCTTTTCGAGCTTAGAATTCTCATTATCCGAAATCGACTTGAGCGAAAACAATCTTACGACGTTTCCAATTGAATCACTTGCAAAATTAAGACACCTCCGATCCTTGAGATTGGCTTGGAATGAAATTTCCTCTTTTCCTATTGTTGATAATTCGGACCTGATATCCTTAGAGTACTTAGATTTAAATTCTAATAATTTTGAATTTATTTCAGAAGACTGCCTTAAATTTTGTCCGTCCCTGATGATGTTATCTTTCCACTTTAATTTTATTAATAACATACATTATCGGGCATTTTACTCGCTAGTGAACCTAAAATCTTTAGATCTAAGTCATAATAGAATAAAAATACTAAACCCCAACCTCTTTCAGAACAATAAGAACTTAGCATTTATTGATTTGAGTCACAATCACTTGCATCATATTCATGGGTTATTCTGTAACTTGCCATCCCTCACAGAAATAGTTTTAAGTCATAACAATATTTTGGATGTGCCAATTGACTCTTTTCTTAATTCTAAATCAATAAGTGCATTACATTTAAATAAAAATTGCATCAGTAATATACATAGTGAGAGCTTTAGTAATTTAGGAAATTTAGCTGAGCTACAGTTAGACTTCAATTACTTAAATCAAGTGCCATATAATATTTTTATACATAATAAGAATATAATTAAAATAAGACTAGACAATAATAACTTTTTCGAGCTAAATAATAACACGTTGGGATCTCTTATCAATTTAAATGAAATTAGACTTAATAACAACAAACTCAAATTTATATCAAAGTACCTTTTCAAAAATTGCCTAATAGTAGAAGAAATCCATTTAAATCATAATTATATTAACTTTATTGAACCGGGAGCATTTGTTAAAATGAAGAAATTGAAATATCTTAGTTTAAATCATAATAATCTCATTGACATAAACGATGTCTTGCCAAAATTAGGCTCAAATTTGCTTAGTTTGAATTTAGATGCAAATTCTTTGACATTTCTTAGTAATTTTATATTCCAATCTCAAGAAAAACTTAGCCATTTAACACTACGACATAACCGATTGAAATTTTTGACCAAAAATACGTTCAGAAATATGAGTAGAATAACTCGTTTGGAAATTAACAACAATGAACTAGCTGTTATCGACGACTTTTCATTTCAACATTTGAATTCAACGAGATATTTAAGTTTACAGTTCAACACATTACGTAATGTTACAAACTACACTTTCTACGGATTAAGTGAATTAGAAGATTTAGACCTTTCACACAATAAAATTCAGTATGTTTTTGACATGGCTTTCGATACACTAAAAAAGTTACGAAGCCTCAACTTATCGTTCAATCCATTAAAACTTCTCCAAAAAGATGTATTCCAACAAGGTTTACCTCTTAGTTCACTTTATCTTGATAACTGCGAAATAAGTTATATTTCAAATGAGACATTTCAAGGGTTAAATAATCTTAAATCCCTTTCATTGAAGAATAATTCTCTTAAATCATCAGACCTTTTAGCTATTAATATTCCAGGACTGAAGTATTTATATTTATCATTCAATGTACTTGATTTTTTACCATTACAATCGTTCTATCACCTTCCGTTATTAGAAGTTTTGTTTTTAGAACATTGCAACATTGAAAGCATTATTGAAGGTACTTTTGAATTCAACAAAAACCTTTTAAGACTGAACGTGGCACAAAATATATTCAGTTCAGTGCCATCAAAATTGTTTGACATTGATAATACTATAATCGACTTTAATATAAGTAACAACTTCTTAGATTATGTACCATACGATACTTTTCACAATTTAACGCAAGTTGAAACTTTAGATATTGCAGATAATCTTTTACCTAGAGTTGAGCTCAGTGGTTTTGAAAAAAATTCAAGAATAAAAAACTTAATTTTGAGAAAAAATGAAATAAAAACTATCACAGCAAGAAAAAAAATCCAGTTGATGGATCTAGTATCATTTGATATTAGTTATAATAGATTAGACAGTTTACCTATTATTATACTAGAGACCTTTCCAAATATACAAAACATCAATGTGTCACACAATGACATTCTTTATTTCGATTTTTTAATTACCTTCAGAATATTTGGTAATTCTTTATTAAATTTAGACATTGGCAAAAATCCTGCTATATCATGGACTTCTCTTAGGAGACCGGATAATAAAACAATGGTAGCAAATATTTATGAATTACACATTAGTGCCACGAATATGTCAAACATTGATGATATCACATTTGAGTTTTTCTCCAGTTTGCAACACCTTTATTTAACTTTCAATAAAATCAGACGTCTGGCAATAAGTCCGTTTTCAAAGTTATCTTTTTTGGAGAATTTGGATTTGAGTTTTAACAAAATTTCACAACTTAAAACGAGCAACTTTCGAGGCTTAACTAAATTGAGAACATTATGTTTATCGAATAATAATATAGAGTCAATGGAATCTTTCGCAGAAGATTTGAGCAATTTAAAACTTTTAGACCTTTCTCACAACAAGTTGCAAAATATTTTGAACGAAGATTTAATCAATTTGAAAGAACTAACGGTTTTGTATTTAAGTTACAATAACATAAAATATATCTCGTTGACAGCTTTTAGGAATTTAAATAAAATTTTACAGATAGATTTAGGTTATAATAAACTCCAAAGTATACCTTTAGAACTACTGACATCCATAGAAAATCATGTCGAAGATATATCTATCAAAGGTTGGTGTTTCATCTAGAATGGGGAATGTCCGAAAAAAATCAAATGGGCTGAATATTTTTTATAGGTAGTAATATGCTCCCTTAGTAATAGAAAAATGTTTCAGAATTTTCGGTTGCGTGAAAATAATTAAAAAAGAAAAATCTCTTTAACTTCACCAATGTGCAAAAGTAACAGCAGAATGGAGATTATACTTTTGCCACCATCTGGAGCTTATTGCTACCTATAAAAAAATATTCAGCCAATTTGTTTTTTTTCGGACATTCCCTATTTAATTTTTTATTCAATGGGCAAAAATGTATTTATTTTGTGATTATCAAGTCAACCAATTAAAGTGGCATTAAGATGATAACAATTATCTGGTCAAAATAATAAGAATGGCATACATTTTTGTTTCAGGAAACGCCATAATTTGCAATTGTCAAAAAGATAATACTTGGGTATGGATACAGGACCATCCAAAAGTAATAAAACCCAACACAGTCAATTGTCTGAACGATGAATACCCAAAAGATAAGTGTGACATTCCCATTATATCTCAACTGTCTGTGGACAAACATAAAGACAACTCTGTGTCTGTATCATGGTTTATCAGGAACCGAACAGCAATAAAAGCTCTCCAAATCATATACTATGACGAAGATTCAAATTATGAAGTAAGTAAAATAAACATTTACAAAGTAGTTGAAACTAAAATTCTATTACAATGCCGTGCTGAGTCTTACTTTACATTTTTCTCTTCCAGATAAAATCTAAGTTCTTAGAAAAGAACGAAGTTTCAACGCGAATAACCGACTTGGATCCAAACACAAATTACGTCGTATGTATTATAACATTGTACAGAGAAACTGTGATAAACATTGAAAATGAACCAGAACCGATATTAAATATTACGACAGCTTTAGATTTGGATATAAATGTAACTGCGAGAATCACTCAAGATATCGCAGCTGCTATACTCATGCAGTCTCCTTCCAGTGAATGCATTTCCTTTAACACATTCAGAAAGCATTCGTCCAAAAAAGTAAAGCTGACCAAACCATTCGATATATCTTTAATTCTTAACCGACGCATGGGTCTGATTGTTGGATGTTCCTTAGGTTTCGTAGTTTTCTTCATAATGGTAACAGTGTTAGCGTATACAAAAATAAAAGAAAGAAAGAGAATCGCTAAAACTGAGCCCCCATGGGCCGAAATGAATGACTATCATTCAATTCACAGTAAAGAGGATATCTTACAAAATTCTACTACAGCTTCCACAGATAATATTTTATTAGGAATGACCAAAAATCGTAAACATTCACTAGACCACTTAAAGTAATCGTAGATTTTGATAGAATTAATTTTAATTTCTTCAGAATAACGTAGATGAAAATTTAAAATTTAGACTGTTTTATTGTGAAGTATTTCTGATATTCTAAAGTTTAATCGTATCTTATGATAGGTATCGTTAATAGTTGCTTCAGTACGACTGTTTGCCTATTAGTAGCTAATTAGATTAGAGAGTAGAGAATAGATGACGTTTATAAACTAGTTAGACATAAATAATGTTACTTAATTTAGATATAAAATAAAATTTATCTAATAAATAAAATTGTTACAATACTTTGTGTATGTTTATTTTGCTCAGTTAAAGAATGTTACGACGTATTAATCCTAGTGGTCATATTAGCACATACACTACTCATATTATTATTAAAAATAGAATAGCACTAATTAGGTCGTTGGAAATAGACATTAAATTCGCAAAGCGTGATGTAGTTCTGCATTTTTGGTATGTTGTATAGGTCTGTTAGGGTAGTGTGAATTCAAACTTCGAAAAACCTGTGGAAACTCAGAAAATCGAGAAAAACTGGGACTTTTTTCACTATCTGCTCTCCAGGGCTAAAACTATGCATTTTTTGCGAACGTTGTCTTCTACACTTATAAACTGTATTAAATTACCTATAATTTGAGCCTAATTGTAGCTCTATTAACCCCATAGGAGCTAAGCTTTTGCAGTTCGAATATGACCATTTTTTCTCAAAAAAATATTTTTTTCGGTTTTACTCACGTATTTTGTGAACTATTGGCAAAACCGGTAACGTGAGTGAACTAAAATGTCTCACAGACTTTATTTTGGGCTCTAATAAAAGCTAAATAAATTTACTACAAAATATTTTTAGTAATTTTTCTTCATAAGACAAGCGGTTTTGCCAATGATTCACGAAATACGTGAGACAAACCGGAAAATTTTAATTTTTGAGGAAAATTGGTCACCTTCGAAGTGCAATAGCTTAGCTCCTATTTAGTCAATAGAGCTGCAATTAGGCTCAAATTGTAGGTAATTTAATACAATTTATAGATGTAAAAGACAGCGTTCCCAAAAAATGCATAGGTTTGGCCCTGGAAAGCAGAAAGTGAAAAAAGTCCCAGTTTTTCTCGATTTTCTCAGTTTCCACAGGTTTTCCGAAGTTGCAAATTTGAATTCACACTACCCTAACAGACCCATACTACATACCAAAAATGCAGAACTACATCACGCTTTGCGAATTTAGCCTCTTTTTTTGTCTATTTCCAACGGCCTAAATTTTCAGAATGAAAAGTTCAGTGGGACTTACGAAAATGGACTAGATTTATCAATGAAAAATTTTGAAAAAATAAGCATAAAATCTCAAAAAGAGAGAGAGTAAGGGCCAAATAAAATTTGATATTAATCAAAAATCGTTTTTAAAGTATTGTAATGTAAGTATTTTTTTTAAGCTGTCAGATTTTGTAGGAGACGTAAAATCAGAGAAATGCTTATCCCAAAATATTTCAATCAAATTATTTCAGGACTAGGGAACAATATTTATACTCTTCACATAAACATAAACACCTGCTAAGGGTGCTCCCACAGAGCAGTTATACATATAACGATATGTAACAAATATTATGCAACATTCTCTAATTTTTTTCTATCATTTTGTATCAAAATGTTACACACTGTTATAAAGTGTTATCATGTTACACAATGTTATTTAGCTAACGTTAAATAACTGCTATGTGGAAGCACTATAAAATTTAAACTAGGGGCATCACAATTTATTCATTTTTAGGGTTCCGTACCCAAAGGGTAAAAACGGAACCCTATTACTAAGACTCCGCTGTCAGTCTGTCACCAGGCTGTATCTCATGAAACGTGATAGCTAGACAGTTGAAATTTTCACAATTTATGTATTTCTGTTGCCGCTATAACAACAAATATTAAAAACAGAAAAAAACAATATTTGAGTGGGGCTCCCATACAACAAACGTGTTTTTTTTGCTGTTTTTCGTACGGAACCCTTCGTGCGCGAGTCCGACTCGCACTTGGCAGGTTTTTTATATTATTTATCCAATTTAATCAATTTGTTTAACTAAGATCTACCTGTCAGCCTGTTTTAAGCTACTTGTATTAATTGACACATTGCGATGTTGGAATGTAGAGGAGGTCCGACAATAATCGACGAGATATCCACCCACCCCAGAGGAATTATCTAATAATCTAATTTTATTGACACTTAGTTTGACAGTGACATCGTACGAGCCTAGCCAAACTTGCTTAACTACATTAGCTCTTTATTAAGATGAATAAATAATGAAAATGCTCTTTAATTAGAGAGTCGGTTATTAAAACATCAATTTTTACAAAAGTTTATACAATGCCCTTCTTAAATACTGCACGAAATTTTAAGGGGTCAATGGACTCATGCATACAAACAACTTTTACTATGGGACCAACATTGAAATCGCGAAAAAAAATCAGCTATTCTATCCCAAATTTAAAATCGAATAGATCAAAATGTATGGGATAGCTGTTTTTTTTTTCGCGATTTCAATCTTAGTACTATGGTAAAAGTTGTTTGTATTCATGAGTACATTGACCCCTTAAAATTTTGTGCACTATTTAAGAAGGATCTTATATATTACTTTACAAAAGTAAAGTAATTACATTATTATTTTTTGGAATAATTTTAATTGGGTGACTTGAAATAATAAAGACAATAGATAATGGGATACTTAAATACTAAACCCGGCAGCGGTTTATTTTGTTTGCGACAAAATGACGAAACGGGCGAGAATTTGTGAATTTATTATAAAAAAATGTGTAAAATGAGCAACTACTTACATGTGGGAGATAAATAATTTAAATGACTGACAAAAATACTGAGTGGGCGATTATTATACAAAGAAGGTATCTGTACAACTGATTTAAGCTGCCCAGCATGGTATTTTTGTCACCGGGATTAGGTTATTAGTCGCTTTTTTTTAATAAAATATATGCCAAATTATAATGTTTTGTGTGACCTAAGGTTGTCCTCAATTTATATTTTAAAGTTTTCCCATTTCCCATTTTCAAAATTCGTAATCGCCCTCAGTCCGTCGCCCACTTAGTATTTCAGAACGCTATATTCAGTATACTCAAAATGGGAATTTATTGTTAAGTACCCTATTTTTTATACTATTAAAACATTACATCAAATTCCTATTAAACTGTTTATTAAGGCGGTTGTATGCCCGAAAGTGGCGCCCTCAGAGGTTTTTATTTAATAAGTTATTAAAAACGATTTTAATAATGTTTTACGTGGAGTTTTTAGGGCCCGTGGTCTAGTATTTTTCGAAGGTATACTACATGCCCTCGTAGTCATTCGTAGAAGTAGATAGCAAATGTGTCGAAAACGGCCACTTTTAGCAGTTTTGCTATCTACTTCTAGCAGTGACTACGAGGGAATGAACCGTCTAAAAATACTAGACTGTGGGCTCTAAAAATTCCACGTAAAACAATATTACTATTCTGTATTAGAATCTTATACCTTTAAACGAGCAATTCTTGTATATATATAAATTTATTTCTGTGATCTCGGAAACGGCTCTAACGATTTCGTTGAAATTTGGTATATGGGGGTTTTCGGGGGTAAACAATCAATCTAGATTGGTCTTACGTTTGGGAAAATGCGCATTTTCGCGTTTTCAGGCGTTTTTCTTTCGACGCAGAATATGGTCGCTAATTTCGTCCACGGCCGGCCAATGTCCATTTGGTTCAGCGGGTTAGGACGTGGACCACAAGAAACGAGTGTTTAGAGTTCGAATCCCGCTCGGTGACTTACTTTTTTTATGTTCAAGTTTATATATATATTTTATTGTTTTTAGACAAGTTTAAAAAACGTAGTTAATGTTGCTTTCGAGTTTTTATTTTATTGAGACTGATGAAACAATAGTGCAAAACGGAAATTTACCGATACAAATTTTAAACCGTTTGTCGGGAACGTTTTGTGACGCCATCTCTTGGATAATGCCTTATAAACTAACTACTACGCCTCGCGGAATTATTATGTATTAACTACATATTATTCCATAGCTATGTAATAAGAGAAATTGACAATAGATGGTGTTACTCTGTGACAAGACAAGTAAGGTTGAGATTACGAATATCTAAAAAACATCACCATTGCTCTGGTCCCAAAGTAAGTAGCTAAAGCACTTTTTTATCACCTAAACACCACCATATTACAATAAATACTAATAACCGAGCTTGCTCGGTTCACCCAAGTACTTATAACATTAAATAAAATTCACTACGGCGCCACTTTTGCTCAGGGTGCCACCTTAAGAAGTGTAATATTCTATCAAAGTACTACCTAAAAACATCAACTCAAAAATATACAAGTATAAAATTGTTTGGACCTATCTACAAAGGCGTAGGAAGGCAATTTTTTTTTGAAATTTATACTTTAGGATAACAAAAAAAAACATTTTGTTCTCCAAAATTAGTAAATGCTCACCAAATCCTAAGCCACCCAAAAAAATTTGGTGAGCATTTACTAATTCTGGGGATAGATTAGTATATTGATTTGAAACATAAGCCATTTTTTGTTATAACTATAAACCAGAGGAATAATAGAGTCTACCTACACAGGAGTCATAAATCACTATCTATAAGCTGCCAAACAAGTTAGAAGAGTCCACAGATAAAACCGAAACCAAACACAATAAGTTATCTGCAGCGGGGCGTACTTTACAATCCTATTCAGCGGAATCTCCCTTGAATAATGTGGGTCAGTCCGATTTCCGCAAATAAATGTGTGATACTTCCCAGCAACGCCACGATGGCGTAGAGATTTCTAAATACCCTCAAATGAAAGACCATAAAATGTACCTAATTGTACCCTAACTCAAAATATTGTATCTCTGATAGTTTCAGAGAAAAACGCACTTGATTGTGGCGTTGCCAGGAAGTATGCTTCCTGGCAACGCCACGCTGTACCAGATTGAAATTGATCTCGTAGTAATGGCCAGAAATTGTACTTAATTTGTACCCCATTATTGAATTGAAACATGCTGAGTTTCGATAAAAAAATACATTTTAAATTTACCTTGCTTGATCTGCAATACATGCAACGCACGTTGTTATTCATGTAAACTGATGTTTGGCTAAGGAGTTACTATGCATTATGCAGTAGTAGGAACCGGCTCTGTGGTCTAGTGGTTTGCCCACCCATGTGAGACGCAGGGGTCCGGGTTCGATTCCCTGGGGGGGTGCAATCTGTACTCGGTTTAGTTAGTTGTTGGGCTTATTTCAGGTCCGCTTGGCTAGCTACCACCATCTTACCTATAATTACACACAATTTAATTGGTACCATATTAGTACAATTTATTAGGTACCATATAGAACAATTTATTTATAAGTACCATATATATAATATAAGTACCTTATAGTATAAGCCCAACAACTAACTAAACCGAGTACAAATTGCACCCCCCCAGGGAATCGAACCCGGACCCCTGCGTCTCACATGGGTGGGCAAACCACTAGACCACAGAGGCGGTTGCCTCTGTGGTACTACTGCATAATGCATAGTAACTCCTTAGCCAAACATCAGTTTACATGAATAACAACGTGCGTTGCATGTATTGCAGATCAGCAAGGTAAATTTATAAATGTATTTTTTTTATCGAAACTCAGCATGTTTCAATTCAATAATAGGGTACAAATGAAGTACAATTTCTGGCCATTACTACGAGATCAATTTCAATCTGGTACAGCGTGGCGTTGCCAGGAAGCATACTTCCTGGCAACGCCACAATCAAGTGCGTTTTTCTCTGAAACTATCAGAGGTACAATATTTTGAGTTAGGGTACAATTAGGTACATTTTATGGTCTTTCATTTGAGGGTATTTAGAAATCTCTACGCCATGGTGGCGTTGCTGGGAAGTATCACACAAATAAATCCGCTTTCAAAATAAATAACCTCCCGAGGCAGGCTGATTATGCAGCCGTTGTTGAACAGGTTTGGTGCTAAATTACACTATATATTCATTATACAAATTTGTAACTAAAAAAAAGCGCTAAATCTAAGAACACTCAGTTTTTTTATTGAAATACACAAAATAATTATAATACATTCACGAAATGCTCAAACTGCAGCTAGGAAATTGAGCGTCCTAAATAAAGTCAAGCGGTACTTTACGCCTGGGCAGCTTTTATCCCTTTATAAGGCTCAAGTCCGATCTT
This sequence comes from Agriphila tristella, assembly GCA_928269145.1. Lineage (NCBI taxonomy): Eukaryota > Metazoa > Arthropoda > Insecta > Lepidoptera > Crambidae > Agriphila > Agriphila tristella. Next base: position 23,271,035 of record OV743440.1, on the reverse strand, counting down.
GCATGGAGTACTGCTGCCACCTTTGGGACGGCTCGGCGAAATATCAACAAGCTGCACTGGACTCAATGGAACGCAGAGCCAAGAGAAAAATAGGCGATGGAAAACTGGTAGCAGCTAAGGTTCATAGTTTGGCCCACCGCCGAAAATTACTTCAACGAGTGTGCTCAAGAGCTGCATGAGCTCATTCCATCTTCTCCTTTCTACCATCGGACATCCAGACGCACTGCCGGTTACCACCCGTTGTTGGTTGATATGCCTCTTATGCGTAGTAAACGCTACTCAATATCGTTTATAATGCGCACAGCTATGGAATGGAATTCCCTGTCAGCGTCGTTTCCGAGCTCATGCAACCTATCTCTTTTCAAGGTCAGAGTGGATAGACACCTTTTGGGCAAGCACGCTTTCGTTATTTAAATCACCCGTTATATAAATTTGATTTTAATCACAGCCCAAGCAATAAGGATTTACATGGCAATTAGTCAGGGGTTGGGATAACTCCATGGCTCGTTAAAGTTGCCTGATACTTACTTAATTCATGCACCGAGCGATAGTAAATTCAAATCCATAACACCGTAAAGTTCCAACCCAGTAATTGGTTTCCAAATACTAACTGCATCATTTACAACGATCGACACGTGTGACCTAACTAACTAGGATATAGAATTCTGAAACAATATTGCTACGACACATAGCGAGAAGAACTAATGGCCGTTGGGGCGGAAAGGTTCTGGAATGGCAACCGCTCACCGGACGACACTCCGTGGGTAGGCTAGGCCCCCCGACAAGGTGGACCGACGATCTGGTGAAGATTGCCGGAAGCCACTGGATGCGGGCAGCGCAGGACCGATCGTCGTGGAGATCCTTAGGGGAGGGCTGATATGATGATGATGATGATTGTTACGTACCTCAATTCTGAAACAAAGGCATGTGTCACAATTATCACTAGATATAAATACCTCTGTAATCACTACATAAATATAAAAACCAATTCCTTCGCCGCCTCTGTCTGTTCGCTATAATCTCAAAAACTGCTGCACGGGTTTTCATGTTGTTTTCACCAATAGAGTGATTCGTGAGAAAGATTTAGGTAATATAATTTGTCAAGGTTTTGTGGTTTTGTGTAAATTGGTTGAAATAATAATTATATTACTATAGGAAGTATCGAAAAAGTCAAGCCACCTGCGAGCTTTCATCGAAAACGCTGCCTAATCACTGAGATATAACAAAACAATGTATGGTGTAATATTCATCTTTTATAGATCTATAAAAAAGCCCGTGATGGCATATATCTATCTTCAGTGGCGATGGTTGAAATTTTGGCGAAGATAAGCCATTCTACAAAAATGTTATGATCTGCATAGTAAATTGGTGGGGCGGGATTTTTAAAAGGTAAGCCGATAGGGATTGTCTTGTATGGACACTTTGCCGCTATCTTTTAAGAATAGCTTACACCCATTATATCATTTAAAAAATTGGTCACATATAATGCGGTAATTGTAAAGCTATTTAGACGGATACAGTAATTATCGTTATCAACTTAAATACCTTAGTTACCTTAAGAGACCGACGGACAGTAAACTTTTTATAAAAACGTAATAGGTACCAAAATGATATGCCCTTTGAGCTTAATTAACTCTTCTTCTCTCTTCTTGTGAGTTATTCGGATTAAGACAGTATTTGTCTAGAGTTCTATCAAATAAAAAATTCAAAATACCAAACCAAATAAAAGTTATACTGCGATTTACAACTTTGTATGAAAAATGTTTAGTGAATTTTTTTCGCTAATGTAATTTAATCACATGATGTGTCTTAAATTAAACGTTTGTGTATTAAATAACTGTCACACAATATTGTTACTCTACCAAAAACTACGTGAGATTTATATAAATAAAACATGACAGGATGTCATTCAAGTGAAACCTTCACAGGTGGTTTTTCTACAAATTCTTACAGCCCTACGGCCTCCCGCCGTGAATTGAATATGTGAGCAAATTCACTGAGATATTCCACGAATCCAAGAACATAACGTGTGTGTTACCTACACCCGAAATTCCGTCTTTTTTTGTTATCCCACTTTTTCATAATATAGGTATGTGATAACAACAAAAGTAATGGATTTAGTAATAATTAATTTTGAAAGGTGCAGATGGATCGGGTAAGTATAAAATCGCCAACGAACTCGCCTGCAATTTTTCTTGCTGGTCACAGTTCTAAACAAGTACCTTACTAGTTAGATATTACAAATATAATGCTTGTTAGTATGGGTAGAAAAAAAATTGGTAACTTTAGGTGGAAAGTGTGATCAGAAAAACACCATAAAAATTTCGGACGAGTTTATATTTGGGCGAAGATCAATGGCACAAGTTCATTAAAGTAAGAAAATATAAAAAAATAGATTTCTGTGCCGCTCCTTGAAGAACAAAAACGAGATTTTCTCTTTAAACCCGAGTAACGCTTTGAAACGGACAAAAAATCGACAGCAGAGTTGGAGACATGCGGGAACAAAACGATGAGAAACGGTGTCATAGGATGTTGGAAGATAGAAAAGATCCAATATACTATAAAAAAGAAATAACAAGACAGTCCTTCAAGGAATCGAATATTTAACCAGAAGGCTGCATGGGTATGTTAAGGCTTATACCCGAAGTGCGGCTAAAGCATTTTATATAAATTACCAGATCACAAATGCTTCTGTTACGCAGTTTATGGTAAATAACATTAACCCATCAAATACACTAGTACACCATCTGCTCAAAATTCGATCTAACTAATATTAATACCGAAATAGATAACATGACTATATCGGAAGCTATGCTGATTGATCCAAAAGAATGCAAAAATAAATTTAAATATAAAAAAAGTCTAAAAATTATTACTCAAAACATTAGGAGTATTCACCATAACCTTGATCAATTTGTTTGTTTTCTTAAAATACTAAATGTAACCTGTGATATTTTAATTCTAACAGAATGCTGGTTATCGGATTCTAAACCTCCTCCACAACTTGAGAATTACAACTTACATTACTCTCAAATAACTCATAACCAAAATGATGGGGTGGTTGTTTATATGTCGAAAGACATCACCTATAGACTAGAACAAATATCTTTTAATGATGCCAACTGTCTTTTGATTGAAATAAAAAAGGAAGTTGCGGTTTTGTGTCTATATAGGTCACCGTCAATTAAAAATATAGACCCATTCTTATCATCACTTGACACTAAACTAAAAGATCTTACTGATTATAAAACGATACTCGTCATAGGTGACATAAATATAGACATAAAGCCGCACAATACTGATGAAAAGAGTGAGGAATATTTGAATCTTTTGGCAGAAAACGGTCTTCTTCCAGCGCACACACTACCAACTAGGCTGAATAATTGCATTGACCATGTTGTCTCAAAATCTCCATATGAATCGCAAACTTTTGTGATTGACTTTCACATCACTGATCACTTGCCTGTATTATTTAATTTGAATAGTCACTTGAGTCGAAATAAAATAACCAAAACAAAAAAGATAATTCATTATGAAAAAGCCGCAGAAGATATTAACGAGTGTGATCTTTCGTTTATCCTAAAATATATTTCTCCTGATATTGCAATAGATAATTTAGTTACGTGCTTAAAACGATCACTTGATGCAAACACAACAATAAAAAAGATTCCAAATAGGAAAAAAATTATTAAGCCCTGGATCACCGCAGGAATGTTGCGTTGCATAGTCCACAGAGATTCCCTTCACCAAAAACTCAAAAAGTCTCCAGATAATGAAATTCTCAAAACCAGCTATTTACGATACAGAAATTTTTGTAATGACATTTTAAATCGATTAAAAACAGAAAATAAGAGATCACAAATAAACAGCTGTAAAACCCCCAAACAAACATGGAAAACCATACGAGAAATTACTAACACGGCCAAAAACAAGAGTCCCGCTGAGGAATTATTGCAGCTCCACCCTGAGGGTCCAGAGCCATCCATAAATATAGTTAACAGCTACTTCTCTGAAATTGGTCAAAAACTTGCTAGTCAAATAAATAGTAATATAGCCGTACCAATTACACAGAAAGAATCAAGTGGTGGTTCTCATCTGGATTCCTTCGTACTTCTGCCGACGGATGACGAAGAAGTAGCAAACTTAATAAAAAGCTTAAAAATCGATTCCGCCACAGGCTCGGACGGAATTCCATCAATTTTCCTCAAACAAATTAATAAAAAAATATCTCCTATTTTGGCACATATCTTTAATCTCTGTTTCAACGACGGTACATTTCCCCAGTGTTTCAAACGGTCCATTATTCATCCAATTCATAAAAGTAGTAGTAGAGACAGTGTCGAGAACTATCGTCCAATATCGGTATTAACATCCTTGTCAAAAATTTTTGAAAAATTAATAAATAAACGTTTAATGAATTATCTAGGCAAAAAACAACTGATTTCCGCCTCACAATTTGGTTTTCAGCCAAAAAAATCTACGGAAGATGCAGTTACACAACTCGTTAATACTGTAGCTAAAACATTAGATAATAAAGAAAAATGTATCGGTGTTTTCCTTGATTTGGCGAAGGCCTTCGACACTGTCTCTACGTCCATCTTACCACAAAAACTGGAATCTATTGGAATCAGAGGTGTTCCGTTAAAACTACTCCACAGCTTTCTAACTAACAGAAGTCAGACAGTAAAAATTGGTGACCATTACAGCTCGGAGCTTCCCATAACCTGTGGAGTTCCACAAGGCAGTGTCCTAGGGCCAAGCCTGTTTCTTATCTACATAAACGACCTGTGTAATTACAAACCACCCAATGGTAGTGTCTTCTCCTACGCAGACGACACCGCTCTTATATTTAAAGGAAAGACTTGGGGTGAAGTGAAAAAATATGCAGAAACAGGCTTGGCTCACGTATCCTCATGGTTACACACAAATCTTTTAACCCTTAATGTCCAAAAGTCAAAATACATAGCCTTCAGTATAAAAAAGGAATACTTACCAACTTCCGATTTTACTTTAAAACTTCACACTTCTAATTCTTGTACGGATTTGTCCACTTGTAACTGCCTGTGCTTGGATAAAGTGACTCACATAAAATACCTAGGTGTTCAAATTGACGAAACCCTTTCGTGGAATGAGCAAATTGCCTCATTGTCATCTCGCACACGAAAGTTAATATGGATCTTTAAAATGCTTCGTAATGTTCTTGAACCAAAACTGATTAAGTCCGTTTATCTAGCACTGGCACAATCAACACTCAGCTACTGCATTCCGGCATGGGGCGGTGCATCCAAAACAATGATGATTAAAATCGAACGTGCACAAAGATCAGTTCTTAAAGTTATGGCGAAGAAACCGTTTCTATACCCAACTGAAAAATTGTACCAGGACTGTGAAGTTCTTACTATTAGGCAATTATTCATACTCAATGTCACACTTCACAAACATTCTACGCTTAGTTATGATCCGTCATTCGTCCATTCGACACGTAGATCAGACAAAGTATGCAAAACAGTAACACACAATACAGCTTTCTTCCGTAGGCACTACGAATTCCTTGCACCTTATTTGTACAATAAACTTAATAAACATTTAAATATATACAGCAAAATAAGATATGAGTGTAAATCTGTTATTCGAAATTGGCTGCTAAAAATTAACTACATTGAAACAGAGTCTTTACTAGAAATCCAACAATAGTCTACTTCTACATCATGCAACTTGTTAAAACTAATCTCACAACAATTTACTTATTTAAAAAAAAAATAGAACTATAAAACACTAACTATATTAACTCCCTCTCACACACACACACACCACACACACACACACACACACATACACACACACACACACACACACACACACACACACACGCGCGCGCGCGCACAAACACACTCACACGTACGTACACACACTTAAATAATCTAATATTATTAAGACTACCTATACTATTATTAGTTAATATACTTAGGGGATCCGTGGGTGAGGACCTGGAGACCTGAAATACAGGGTCGCCCTAGTTTAGGCTCCAGATCACACACTCGAAGCAGTTAATGATGTTTATGTTGTTATCATTGTTATTTGTGTGTGATGAAATAAATGTCTTTTATTATTTATTATTATTAAAGCTAGTTTTTGCCGGTTAAAACTAGGTGTAACCGATAGCTGTTGGCTAAAACTAATTATAACCATCTGATTTACTCCTGTAGGTCCCGAATATACATTTAGAATTTTTAAATAAATAAAATTTGAGGTTATTTTTTTAACAGACGACAGAAAGAACTTTCATTAAAATAGCTTTATCCGGTAAGGTATTAAACCTTAATATCCTTAGGGAACCTTCAACCTCAGGATCCTACCAGCCGTTTTTAGGCGATTAGGCGGGTCCCCACCAAGCGAGCAGCCTCGTGCGAGGCTCGCCCCACGTGGCAAACGTTTTGCGTCGCGAGGCAGCGCGCTTGGTGGGGACCTGCCTAATCGCGTAAAATCGACTGGTCGGTACCTGGTAGAGGGTTCCCTAAGGATTGTCTCTAATATGCACGCGGACGAACTCGCGGGCGAAAGTCAGTGGTTAATAAGACACTGGTTGTTTTAATGTTGGCAATAAGCTACTGTTTCAAAACCTTTTCGAGGATTCAATATCATGGGTGTAGATAGTCCCGTATGCAACTGTACATAATGAGGTATATATCGGGTCATTCTGAACTTACCATCCAAATTTCAAGGATGTGTCCAGTCCACTTAACAACTTTCTCTAAGAAGAATGTGTCGAATTTTGCCACAAAATTTTGGTCATACCATACTAAATTGATAACGTGATCTCTTTGATTTGCATGGAAAGTCGATTTTTATTTTACATATTTGGCAAGGTGTTCCTTAGAGAAAGCTGTTCAGTTTCATGGACTGAACACATCCTCAAAATTTGGATGGTGAATACAAAATGACCTTGTATAATATACTACAGTTGCATAAATAACTATTTGTAAATTTGCAACATTATCAAAATGAAAAAGCAATTCCAACAACAATAAAACAGACAACAAGATGTAGCCAATCCGTAGAGCAGTACGTGATACCGCGACCGATCTGGTATCTCAGCACTTTCGGATAATGGATTCATTTGTATTCAGGTTGCAGTGGGTGCTGTAACGAACATCGGGGCTGACGCTCGGTACAATTACTACTGTTAATATTTACCAACTGACGCCGACTAATTGCTACACTGCGTTTAGACGGTTGGTAGTAAGCACATTACGGAATGTACGGTAAGGGTAACTTAATGCGTCACTTTGTGTTCTGGGATGTCAAATGTTTGTTAGATTTGTTTCCCGTTTTGGAAGTAGCTATGCCTTTTTCAAAACGAGATGGATTTCTTAAAGTCCCAATAGTGGCGTCAGTAGGGTGAAAAATACGGCGTTTTGTGAACCAGAGATTTCCTTTGGTAGGATTGGTCCTTAGGACCCTAGGATGGATATAAGAAGTGGAGCCACCACGATTTTTGTAGTAATTTTTTTTTAGTTTTGGCTTTCAGCCCAATCTCGATAGATGTATTTAGTTAAGCTGTTATGCCCAGTTTGATATCATATTCGTATGAATTTAGGGTGTCGAATTCATTTTTGGATTCATATTTGTACGATTCAATTGTTAAACTACTTAAAAAAACTAAAATAAAATTCTCGCTTGATTAAAGAAAAAAATTGCCATTAAATACACAAATTGGAATATTGAAAAAAGAAAAATACGTCGTAAGAGCTCTGTTATCCTTTTATTTTAAAAATAATAATTAAAGAAAATATTCTTGTTTTGGCTATTCTTATTTTTATTAAATACTAGCTTCCGCCCGCGACTTCGTCCGCGTGGATATTAGAGAAAATCCTTAGGGAACCTTCAACCAGGATCCGACCAGCCGTTTTTACGCGATTAGGCGGGTCCCCACCAAGCGCGCTGCCTCGCGAGGCAAGTCGTTTGCCACGTGTGTGTGGCGGGCCTCGCACGAGGCTGCTTGCTTGGTGGGGACCCGCTTATTTGCGTAAAAACGGCTGGTCGGATCCTGGTTGAAGGTTCCATAAGGATTTTCGTTTTTTCGAAAATACTGAAACAAGTGCCAAGTTTTTCCAGCAGTACAGGGTTTCCAAGGGTTAAAACTTGGGTAAAACTACTCTCAAGGTACCTAACAATATCTGAAAAAAATCGTAGTTACATGCGCGCTTGTGATATTTGCCTTTTTTTGTCGGTATTGACTGGCATTTTTTGTTTTTCTTATAATTTCCTGATATTTTTTAATTCTGCGTTATACTTTTTAAGTTTATTTCAAAACAGTTTCATAGAAGTGTTAAAATGTATATATATTTGGAATTGGCTATTTATTACCTTTCATTTGATACCCATATTGTTATAATAAAAAATAATAATATTTCCATAGGTGTAAAAGAAATTGACGGCAGGCGACAGTGAAAATTTTTTTCGCTATTAATTGTTAATAAAAAAAATTGTAAGTTATATTTTTTCAAGTCTTCATTCTATAAGCTTTGTTAACGTATTTTTTGTTTGCAAATAAGAACATCAGTTTAATATTTACGGTGACTTAAAGTAAAAAATGTAGTTGAAAATATTGGTTATTGTGTAATGTTTAGGAAACTTCTTAATAAATTGCAATTTTTATACCAGAAATGAATTCTACGTCATTGATTTATCCGAAAATGATACCAAACTTGGCTTAGTATCTAAACTGAGGCAGTTATTAACCTCGGACTTCGTTAAGGCAGAATTCCCCCCCTCACCCCCACCTGCTTGAAAAATCCAGGTGGCTCCACTTCGTAAACCCATTTTAGGAACCCAAGGATCAATCCTACCGAAGGAAATCTTTGGTTCTTGGATAGCCGTATTCTTCGTTTTTTTGCTTTCTACGACTGGGGCTACAACACAGACATTGGATCTTAACAGATACCTAGTGGCGCAAACTCATCTGACTGGGTCTAATTGTCTGATTTCAAAATCTATCGCAATCGCTTTCATTTGAAAGATGGGTGGGACCATATAGAAGGCTATGGTGGGACACATTGCTGCATTACTTTGGGAAGTTTTTATTTGTGCCAAATGTAGTAAGTCTGTCAAATGAAAGCGATTGCGATAGATTTTGAAATTAGACAATAAGTGGGCCGGTGGCTAAAACTGGAACTTGTCATTACATTTTGTTATCAAGGTTACTGTTACACAAGGGTGTAATACTGCAGGGTCCAACTACTTAAAGAAGCACTACGAAGCTCTAAAAATAAAATCTGCCACCTAGGTATCCGATGACCTCTTTCTTATTCTCATCGAATGAGGATTAGTGGTCACCTCTGGTGTTAGAGTTTATCAAGCCGCCTGTAAGGCATCTAACTTGGCTTAACGACTGTTATCAGATGACAACAGCCGGGACCGACGGTTTAACGTGCCCTTCGAAGCACGAAAGCGCTCAGATGTAATGCCACTTTAACGGTCACCCATCCGAAACATGGCCGGATCGAGTGTTGCTTAATAAACGTGATCGAGTACGATCAGTCTGTCAAGTTCCGCCATGAGCGCTTCATGACTTCTCCGATGACAACTTATTTCTAAGGTTACTTAACATATTCCTTTTTATATGAAGATTTTACCTACTCTTTCTATAATTTAACAACAAAAATAAAGTCAGCAACAAATAAAAAAATAGATTAAGCAGTAAGTCTTTATAAGTATTTTATAATTCTTATTTTATTATCGACGATAAAAAGTTCATTTTAAGTTTTAAAGTAAAATGTAACCATCTGTTTTTTAAAACAAATACCTACTATGAAACAATTAGACAAACTTTTCTCTTTGCAATTTACGAACTGTTTATAATTTCGTTTTTGTTTATAGCAGGGAAATCAAAGTGGTTTTATTGCCGGCATTCAATCATAATTCTGTTGCTGGAACTTCGTATGAGTAAATGCAGAAAAAATTGGAATACAGCCAGAATCTACGACAATACGCCTTGAGGGTAGTGGCCGGGTAAATATCCTGACCTCAATAATTTTTATTGTTTTATCATTGCGTACCTATGAAGAACAGCCGGGGAGATAAATGGCAATTTTTCGCTTTAGTTCTTTAATGTTTACGCAATCGCGTTTCACAATAATAACGAATCAGATAAATGAACAATAATAGGTACATTAAAGAACACCCATGAGAACTAGGACATAGATTTTTAGTAGGTATTTTGATTATTTGGTTTTTAGGGCTCCGTACCCAAAGGGTAAAAACGGAACCCTATTACTAAGACTCCGCTGTCCGTCTATCTGTCTGTCTGTCACCATGAACCGTGATAGCGAGACAGCTGAAATTTTCACAGACGATATATTTCTGTTGCCGCTGTGACAACAAATACTAAAAACAGAATAAAATAAATATTTTTAAGGGGGCTCCCATACAACAAACGTGTTTTTTTTTGCCGTTTTTTGGTATGGAACCCTTCGTGCGTGAGTCCGACTCGCACTTGGCCGGTTTTTTTCATTATTTTTAGCTTCTGCGCGCAACTCTAACTTCTAACCGCCTTGGTGGCCTAGTGGTTCGCCCACCCATGTAAGACGCAGGGGTCCTGGGTTCGATTCCCAGTCGGGGGTACAATTTGTACTCGGTTTGGTTGGTGGTAGGGCTTATTTCAAGTCCGCCTGGCTAGCTACCACTATCTTACCTAAGTCTGACGCCATAACAACAATTTAAAAATTGTTGTGTTCCAGCAGTTAGAGGTAAGATAGCCAGTTCGTCAGTGATGAGGATTCCGGGTGTAGTGCGCTTACACTTTCGGCTCTATCGTCACTTAACATCAGGTGAGGTGAAAACCAAGCACTATTCCGTTCTGTATAAAACTAGTGGCTCCGTGAGCTGTAGACCTCGCGAAAAAATAAAATAAAATTTTGCCATGAAGTTTTCAAAGCACACAGTAGATACGTGAGTATTGCAACTATTATAGATGGTGCTTCTAATTTTGATCATTTTTCAAAATGGGTGAGTATTTTTTTTATAAATTTGGAAAAATTGGCTTGACTGAACAGTTATATATAATTATTGAACCTACTCACAAAATTTCACCAGAATCTGTTGAGAAATGCGACTTGTAGAGGAGATCAAACAGCCGGAAAGCTGGAATGAAATATGGTTTTTTACATATCTCCGTCATTTTCACAAATTTCAAAAAACTGTCTCGACAAAAAAAAATATATACTTATCGAACCTGCTCACAAAATTTCACCGAGATCGGTTGAGAAATGCGACCTGTAGAGGAGAACAGCCAGCGCTGGAAATACGGACTGAAATTTGATTTTTTTACATTATCTCCGCCATTTAGAAAAAAAAATGAAAAACTGGCTTGACATAAGAAATCTATACAATTTTCAAACCTGCTTACAAAATTTTACGAGTATCGGTTAAGAAATGCTACCTGTAGAGGAAAACAGACAGCCCTGGAAAGCCGGACTGAAATATGTATTTTGAACATTTCTCCGTCATTTTGAAAAATTTTCAAAAACTGGAGTGACAAAAAAAATCTATATTATTTTCGAACCGGCTCACAAAATTTCACGAGAATCGATTGAGAAATGCGACCTGTAGAGGAGAACATCCAGCGTCAGAAAGCCGGACTGAAATACATTTTTCTTACATATCTCCGCCGTTACGAAAAATTTAGAAAAACTGTCTCAACTTGAAAAAATCTATATGATTTTCAAACCTGCACACAAAATTTCACGAAATTCGGTTAAGAGATGCGACCTGTAGAGGAGAAAAGACAGAGCCGGAAAGCTGGACTGCAATAGGTTTTTTTTACATATCTCCGCCATTTCGAAATAAATCGGAAAAGTGGCGTGACAAAAAAATTCTATATTATTTTCAAACCTGCTCACAAAATTTCACGAGAATCGCTTGAGAAATGCGACCTGTAGAGGAGAACAGACAGCGCTGGAAAGCCGAAAAACCTGTTTTTTTAACATATCTCCGCCATTTTGAAAAATTAAAAAAGGCTCGACAAAAAAATTCCATGTAATTTTCAAACCTGCTCACAAATTTTCACGAGAATCGGTTGAGAAATGCGACCTGTAGAAGAGAACATACAGACATACGAAAGAATTTTTGCCCAAGCTGAAGCAGAGACGCTTCGCTCGCACTTCGTGCTCGCTCGGTCAAAAAAACACTCTAAAAATACTTGATATAATTTGCAACAAACCTATTTATACGTAAATAATAAAATGTAAGTGGCGACATGAACATAGAACATTTGTTCGAGATAGTTTTCTTATAACGAGTTTGTAAATGGTGCGATATCATAAAAAGGAATTTCACATCTTCCTCATATTCCAAGGCTACTAGATATAGGAATAAGTTGCTCTAAAAATATTACTCGTTTAAGATAAGAGGCTTCCTTTTAATGCTCAACTGTTGAGCTAAACAACAGTTAATGAGATTTTTTAAGGTTTTTAAATTACCTCAATTATTTTTTAACCCTCCTTTAACGTTAAAAACGAAGAACCATTATTTTTAATGATTCTGTAAAAATATTCAACGATAGGATAAGTTTAGCGTAGTAAACTTATATCGATAGCTTGTTTAACAGTTTTTTTTTCAGTTTTATATTTTTGTGTAATTAAGAGGTATTGTAATTTTGTTTTACTCGTACTGTTAATTATTTTATGAATTGGTGACAGATAGCTTAACTTTTATTTCCTTTTTTTAATTTACTAGCAAATCGTGATTTAGTGCGACAAACATTGTTGCTAATAATAAAGTTAAAAAATGAATGGGATGACCGAATGGTTGAGTTTTGTTTTGAAAAGTATTCGAAGTTTGTATATAAATTGGCCAAAAAAACGCATTTGACACATAGTATGGTTTGACAACTGAAATTTTCCTTTCAAATTCGTAAACACGATGTGAAATTGGTTTAATGGCCCGTCATCAACCCAATAAAAATTATACCTCGAAAATGTTGAGTAATGAGCTCTGATGAGCTAAAGTCGCTTCAATACAAAATACCGTTAATGGGTGGTTTGACAATTCATTGAATAACTTTGACATTTCCATTTTTTTAATTTTGAGAGAGCTTTAAAATGCATGTTGTTTTCTTTCCTACAATACTTTAATGAAACATTAGGATTTAAAGTGGTATTAAAAAGATAAAAATATTTCTTGCAATTGAGTGTCAGTAATTTATTATTATCATTATGTGTATCAAACCGTAAACAATATTGTAACTAACCTTCCAAAAAACTCACATGCACAATTTGTTTGCTACTTTAACGACACACCTACCCTGTTCAATTTTCGCTCTTCTTACCCACGGCGGCACTACCAAGGCGCACTACTGGTAGTGTCGTGGTTATTTTTTTCCCTTCTACACTACCGGCCCATTAGTGTCGTAGGTAAATGAACAATTACATACATATGCATTCCCCACGACACTACCAGTAAAAACCAGGGTAGCATAGATTTAGAGGAGGTCAACATTTTTAAACATAATAAATAGTTAAAGTCCTTATCCGCGCGACCTTGAGCAAGTGAAGGAGGCCTGATTATGTTTCTGAAATGGCCAAAAACCAAAGGGAGCCGGCAAACCGGCTAAGTCACTCTACTTTGTTTATATACCAAATTTTATTTATTTTACGAAAAATAGCTACTATAATAGGTTGAAATTGTGCTTACGCGTGAAAAGAAAGATTTCTTGATTGCCCCCTATTTTTTTTGCTGAACAAGACGGAGCATTTTGCCCATTTTTGTACCCATGTTTTGCCACGAGCTCTAGCATCACACTGACAACGCAATATCGTTTACTGAGGCTATCGGTCACAGTAAGTGGCAGAGGGGTAAAGGCGTAAAGGCGAATATGGCTGTCATTTCGCGTCCAGTGGTTAATTCGTCCAAGAGTGCGACACAGTAAGTATACTAATGGTATACTACTATTATGTCTTCTTCTTAATCTTAATTAGGTCATGTCAGCCTAAATTCAGTACCACTTAGCATGATCATCTACAAACGCGTGTAAAAGTACTCGCCGAAAGTGGCGTTTTTTTCTCAATAGATGTTCGTACTATGGGTACAGTACCTAGCAGTTACCAAGAAGTTCCTAGTTCAACAGAACAAATGATAATTAAGTATTAGAAAAATACTATAAAAATCGACAAATGACAATAATCAGTCCACAGGCAGGGGTAGGTAGGCCTAATCCAAATTAGTTGCTATGTAACGGTTGATAAAAATTAACTATGCTTATGTGGTATTTACATGGGTGACTAAAGCCACACAACTTCGGCGAAAATCGACCGTGTAAATAGCAATTCGGCCTAGGCCGCAGGTGATTGAACAACATTATCTGATCCGGTGGCCTAAACTGGAACTACGTTATTACATATTGTTACCTAGATTACGTCATCAACTACTTAGACGACAGCGACGCCATCATCTGCCGATTCAATTTTGGAAGCGACTTGCTAGGTGACTAAAGTCGACCGTCACAAGTGATTAAAATCGACCATGTAAATAGCCCCTTAGCAACTAATCTGGATTAGGCGTATCCCTGTCTGTGGATTGATTATTGGATCTGGGGTTTACCCGTAGCACCACTCGTGCCGCACCCTTAGGATTCCAGCCAAATGCACTGACCAATTAAGTTACCAAGTCGCTAGTGGGATCAGCGAAATATTATTTTCTACTAGGTACTTTTTTTACGTTCTCGCTGCAAGCCATATTGCTCATCAATAAATACCATTGACAAAAAACATCTTTTCAAACAATCGATAAAGATAAAACAGAAATTATATTATTTAAATGACCATGCGACACTTGTACCTATCTATATGGGGTATTTAGACGGGTCGATTTTCCGGTCAATTTGCAGGGCGACTTTAGTTGAATAGGACTTTTCATCGACAATTGCTTGTAAAATTGAATCGCTACCTCATTGAAATTCGGATAGCGCTTTAATTTTACAACCGATTGTCAATAAAAAGGACTAATGGACCAAAATTGACCAACAAATCGCCTGCCAAGTCAACCCGTGTTACTGTTTTGTACCAGTATAGTAAAAGCTCACGTCCAATGTATCCTAAGTCACAGAATAGATATAAGTACTACCGTACAGAAAGGACACTCCCCGCCCCGCCCTAGAATCAATTACCTCATCCCACCCCGTGAGTTCATAAGCCGAATCGTTTTAGTCGTGTTTGTCAACGTCAACTTATTTTGATATTCAAAGCAATGCCTCGTAACTTTTTAGTGGTGTTTGTAAACTGTCAGCTTATTTTGATAATAATCAAAGCAATGTGCCGTAACTTTATTTACCAAAAAGTTTGTTATGAACCGCTCATACAGTACAAACTGCACGGTAGCCCCAGACTTACGTAGTTGCGCGTATACAAAAACGTCATTTGACGTCATCTGTTTATAATGGCGCGGTTGTATGGAGTGCCCGGGGGGTAATTACGTAACTTTGTTGCAATCAACTCTGACAGAAATCGCAGTTACATCGCTGCTTTAGTAAGAACCAATCTGACAACTATCTTAACTAAAGCAGCAATGCAACCGCGCTTTCAATTGATTTCAATCGAGAATTGTTAGCAACAGCTTTGCGTAATCAAGGTACCGGTGTGTGGTAGAACTACGCATGAGTGAGACGCGTATCGTTATACATTGCTTGCTACGAATGGGCTACGATGTTGCTACGACGTAGTAAACAGTGCGTAGGCTTAAAAATGGCGTCACCAATCTTTTAAATTGCTCGCTACGTAAATAATTTATCAAAAATCGAATCCGCATGTACTGATTGTTGTTAATATAGGTAGTTAGGCTTCTAATATAACGTAACTCCACAACTTCAATCACTATATTATGCGGATTTTTTGATAAATTTTGTACTTAGCAAGCAGGACGGTAACCCTAGACTAACTCACAAAGTTGCGCGTGTACAAAAACGTCATCTGACGTCATCTGTTTATAATGGCACAGTTGTATGAAGTGTCCGGGGTGTGCTCACGTCCAATGTATCCAAAGTTTAATGAATGCAGATGAGAGAGCCATGTTACGTTGTATCCCATGCCTACAACGTGAGTGTAGGCCACTACACGGTCTTGTACTGAAGGCTACATACTCGTAGTTAAGGCACAAACTAGATATTACTACAAACGTTATCCTCTTGCAACATTATAAGATTGTAGGTATTTTTACACGTTAGTAAATAAGATCTAAATGTGATATTATATCCTTTTATCAGCCTTATATTATAATTAAAGTTTTTTAACCAAAAATTGCCCCATAATAATTATCATTATTTTATTTTCACCTTCTTTTGCCAGGAAATACGTATTTAATTAATGTCGGTAGGAATATTTCAGCACGAGTAACTGATATCACTGGATATTTCCCAGTCCCTTAAGAAAATGCGTCCAGTAAATATCTTTTGTACAATTTCTTATCGCTGTACAAAATTAGAGTAACCACCTCTCACCACAGCGAGAACAAAACAACTTGTACACACGACAACTGAGGTATTAAATCACTAACATTGCGAATGTGACACTTATTACAATGGTTTAAAGGATAGGTTGCTTTGCCGCTATAAATTTTCACGGTTGAAGGCAAGGCGAATTACGTGTAAATTTATTAAGGAGCAAAGTATAGAACAAAAGATGATACACCTGAAGACAGTACTTCGTGGAAGACTATAAAAGGGAGAATTTCCCTTTCACGAGACTTAATTGGAGAAATAAAATCTCAACGCGTAAGGGAAACGCACGGAGTACGGCGTTACATGAATATTGATTAACTAGGTAACTAACGCACTTAAGTCTGAAGATTTTAATACGAGTATATCTGAAGCAATACATTGCTCTTGATATACTTACTGTTTTTCTGTAACCGTAACAGTCACATTATGATATTAACATAGTAAGACTCCATATTGTACCTATAATTTTTCTTCCAAGTAGGAAATCACGAGAAAATAAATAAGGACATAATTTTTCACTTTTTAGAGTACTTATTATTGCGAAAATACGCACTGAAATATAAAATAGGTAGGTACCTAAGTAAGTCAAAAAAATGGTTATTATTATTTATTAAATTCAAGTAACAAAGACTCATTTTTTGTTAGTAACAAAGTTTTAACTTAACCTATGTTAGTAAAATCATATTTCATATTATTTAATTATGCCTCACATATTTTTCTTCTGTTCCTGTGTAAGTCTCTTCAAATTAGTATTGATCAAATAAGATATTTTTATCTAAGTACAATCGTTTCGATTGAAATTCAGGGAACACTCAAAATTGATCAACAGGACCTTCCATCTCGGTACACAATGTTAGTAAAGCAGTGTCTTAAGATGAATAAATAATGAAAAATATTAGAAAAAATCGGCAACTTAGACGGGATCTAAGTTGCTACGGGTGAGCCGATTTTTTCTAATATTTTTCATTATTTATTCATCTTAATATAAAAATAGCATTGTGAATGCAAAAATCTAAAAGTTTAAAGCAGTGTCTAAGAAATCTTGGGCATATAGCTTCAAGGCTTAATTGAGAGTTGTTTGAGTATGAGCGTCTAATCACAGATGCGCAACGCAACCACGATTCAGTACACATTAGTTTAACTACACAAAGGAAAAGTTGAAAGCGGTGCGTGTTTCCTTATCTTTAAGAACAATAAATAAATATATAATATATTGTTTCTTTTTTTCTTTAACAAAGTACAATATTTATTTTTACATCTAAGATATGAAGCGAGATACTGGCACCTGAGCTAAGCCATTGACCTGTGTTTCAGTGCACCCAGTGCACCCCCTCCTGATACAGAATGCATGCAGTAAACAAAAAAATATTAGAAACATGCAATTAGACAAGCATCAGTAACATATTTTTGAATTGTTAGATTTTTTTAGGCATTCACAATGCTATTTTTATATTAAGATAATTGATATATTAGAAAAAATACTAGAACGGGATCGGGAGACGGGTCGGGACGGGAAATCCCGTCTGAGGTGCTATGGGTGAGTCGATTTTTTCTAATATATATTTTATCTTAGTAACAGATTATAAGTAGTTAAAAAAATGCTACAGGACCTAGCATTTTTTAACAAGTTCTTATATAATCTCGCTAAGTACAAAATTTATAAATAAATCCGCATGTAGTGATTGAAGTGAGGGTACGTTATTGTAGAAGCCAACTACAGTATCAATCAGTGCGGATTAGATCTTTGATAAATTATGTACGTAGCAATATTAAAGGATCGGTAACGCCATTTTAAAGTCTACGCACTGTTTACTACGTCGTAGCAACATCGTAGCCCATTCGTAGCAAGCAAGTGTAGATGGTACTATACGCGTCTCACTCGTGCGGTAGTCCTTCCTTATACATACATACATACATATATACATATACATACATATAATAAAACAGTAGAAAAAGTGTGTCTGTACATTACATATATTTAAAAAATACATATCTGGGGCGATGGAGACATAGTTATAGAGTAAGATTTAAAAAAAAAGTGTGTCTGTTTGTCTGTTTGAACACGCTAATCTCCGGAAATACTTAACGGATTCGAATGATTTTTTTTCTGTTATATAGCTGTTAAGCCTGGGCATAACTTAGGGTAAAATTGATTTTGGAAAATGGAACACCTGATGCAGAACCATAATGGTCCATCTAAACAATACAAAATATAAAAATGACACCCTAGCAAAAGTTGTTCAGCCTGAAGAGCATTTTTTGTTGAGGTACAATAATCGAAGATCTGGAACACCTGATGCAGAACCATAACACTCCTACAAGTATTTTCTTATGTAACTACATTGGTTCATTTATATGCATGCGCCGGAGTCATAAAGTCCACGCGTACGAAGTCGCGGGCATCAGCTAGTTCTAGAGTAAAATGGGACTAAAACTTCATTTGGGGAAAAGTTCATATCATGGGGATAAAAAAGATGAATAATACAAGCTATAACCTTTGACCATCAGCCATTTTTTGCCCCTGCTGCCGGGGCATACACCTTCCTAATAGGTGGATAAGAAGGTTGGGCCATAACCCCACCACACGGGCTCAATGAGGATTAGTGGGTGTTAACAACTGCAAATAAATGCAGCCGGGACCAACGGCTTAACGCGCGTTTGGAGGCACGGAGGAGCTTGAGATGATAAATATTTGGTCATCCATCTCATGACCTATCCTTGCGAAATTTGCTTAACCTTAGCAATCGGCGGGCCAGGTACTAAACCACATTAATATGTTAAAATTAGACTATTATATTAGACACACAGTGATAGAGTACAGTAGTTGATTATCTTCTGCAATAGGGAACATGCATCGATTTGATTTTGTATCAAAATCAAAAGTATAATGCGTGAGATAATCAACTGTAGTATTAAAACTTTTCTCTTGCGTTTTTTTCTCGTGATATAGTCACTTGAAGTTAGCGCGCAGCAGCACCCGCCGAAAACGCTCTATACAAAACGGTCAACATTTGTGACGACGTCACTCATGTCACGATTCAGGCGCATTATTATGGAGCTAGCCAAGAATTTTCAAATATCTCCTTAAATATTGCGTTTAAGTACATATGTGTCATACAAAATATTATTTCTTATTCGATATTCTATCCGACTGTTAAGAGCATTATATCCGAAAATGAAAAAAAAAAATCGCTATTTTCACCTGTGTGATAAAACTAAAATATTATATTTTATTCATTATTTTTCTGTTCAATCATGTTTTTATAGGTGTCCGCAGCGATCAAGCTCAAATTTATTAAAATCGGTGACTTATGCATGTTCCCTATATTGTTTAGAGGCACCAGATTGCACTAAGTAGCTTCCCTTTCACTCCATAGTACCAGTAATATCGGTTCCATTCAATGTATCCTATGATAAGGTCTATTCAAATTGTCGACAATTGGTGTTTGCAATATTGGTGACCATTAGTTCTCTGTAAAATTAATTAGTGGCAGACTTAAAAAATAATTCCCAATGTGGTTTGGTTAAGACTCAAAAGGGAGTGTTATTAATATTATCCGTAGCGCAAGATGAGTACTAAGTATATTTATGGTATCATGCCTTAAACAGACGAATTGCTTAACGAGACTTCAGAAGCACGGAGGAACTCGAGAAAATAAATGTTTGGTCACCCATCCCATGAGCAACACTAGCAAAAGTTGCTTAAACGGCGCAACTGCAAGCTGTACGCTAAAGCTAGGATTTCTTAGGATAGCGGTGCCGTCATATTACCACCGTAATATAGCGGCGTTGAATGTTGTCTATGAAAACAATATGGCGACACCGTAACGTCAGAAACCGCACCGTATCGCTTACATAGACAAAGATCTACGCCGCTTAATTACGGCCGTAATATGACGGCACCGTCATCTTTGGAAACCCTAGCTTAAGCAACCATGCTGTCATGGCATTATTGTTACATAATTTTTATATATAAAGGACATCATCCATTTTGGTCCAAAAGTGAAAGTGCCGGCCAAAAAGCAAAAGTGCTTTATTCTGATATATTTTGTTCACCTTAGCATTTCTTATTATGGCACCGTAGCACCGCTATACACTGAAAAAAAAGGTCTCTAATCAAGTTGAAATTTTGCTTGATTGGGTAAAATACAATTGAATTGATCATTGGGCATTCTAAAACAATCAACCGCAAATGATTGTAAAAATCAATTTGAAATGATTGAACGCTTATAAAGTGAAACATATTTAAAACAATAAACTTTCTTATTTAATTTTGGTGACGTCACCTTAGTAAACATGTATAATTATTAATTCTAATAAGCCAAAATGATTGAAGTATTTTGAATCATTTGCATTTATCTCAATTATAATGTTGCTTTATTGATGTAAATGTAGTTAATAATAAACCCTATTACTATATTAGCAACATTAATAAACAGTCTTTATTAAAATTATACTGCAGCATATTAAAACTAATCAATA
This sequence comes from Agriphila tristella, assembly GCA_928269145.1. NCBI lineage: Eukaryota > Metazoa > Arthropoda > Insecta > Lepidoptera > Crambidae > Agriphila > Agriphila tristella. The sequence continues at coordinate 23,250,064 of OV743440.1, read as the reverse complement.
ACTTGTTTCAATAAATACTGACGTATTAAACGGAGATTTCGTCCTTATTTTTTTCAATCATACAGATTGCTGTTACTATGACGTATCTTGATTGATTTAAGTAATCTGTGTGATTGAGGCGCGCAAACTTGTCATGACTTGTCATACCCTTCTCATTCTCACTTCAGTCAGTTGGCCGGCATGCACGTCCATAGATAATCGTCCACGCGTCTCGTTTTAACTAAAGATTTTAATGTTGTAAACCTTAATAAACCTGTGAGTGATCTATTACAAAGTGTTAAGTTGCGCCCAAGAAAAAACAAATGGAGGAAGCAGGCGACCTACTCGAGGCATGGGGGCTCACAGAGTTGAAGCCCATATTTATCAGTAAGTATCTACTTTTCTTTTTGCTGCTTAGTTCCTCTTCAAGCTAATCACATTCAAATCACATTGTCGTAAGAATCAAATAACACCGGCGGGAAGGCGCGATGCGGGATTATCCTGCCCGGTAGATAGGTATGGTTTTGTAATGCTCGAGTTCTTGTGTACCTACCTAACAGTTGTTACACTAGTTCAAGCCCCGGAAAATGAGATAGTAGATATTCCATTGTTGGGCAGCCTCATGAGGCCACTTGGGGTTTGATGGATTAAACAACCTATGTACCTATGCAAATTCACAATTATTTATTCAATAGATACCTAGTAATAAATAAATAGGACAACATTACCTACATAATTACACTGATCCAGATTGATCAAGTAAATAGGTCAGTAAGTACATAGGTAGGTAGGTAACTAAAGCGCTTGTGCTATTTATTTGTATATTTTGCGCTCATTTCATAAAACAAATTGAATATAAAGGAGGTAAAACGATCAAGTATCTTAATATTATGACACTTTTAATGTGGTGAATTATTATCTATTTGAAAAAATGTTAGGAAAGTTTAAAATACATTTGACCATTAATTAACCAAATAGGTTGTAAAAACAAAAAATTCGATTAGTTACTATTTTTTTAACTTGAGACCATTTCTTTTGTTACAGAAAATGCGATAAATTTGCATGCCCTGGCTGCCCTCTCGCTAGACGATATTAAGGAATTAATACCTCAATTGGGGCCCAGAGCTCTCTTTACAAGGTGCTGGAAAAAGTGGCACACGGAATACCCTACAAGCAGTACTCTAAATTTATCTGCAGATCTAAATTACAACGTTACCCTTAGTGTAAGTTCACCGAACCTTCTGAGTAGCAAACATTTAATAAATAGTACCTTCTTTTCATGACTGAACAAAAAAAGCATTGAACTGTTCGTCTATTTGTCTTCCTGTGCTGTCCGTAAGCCATGCTAGTTTTAGGATGAAAGAAGGGGGAGATCATGCTATATGGCTCTCTCCTGCTTCTAACTTTCTTATAAATATAATCCTCTATCCTGTAAGGGGAAGCCAAAAGCAAAATACTTAAAGGGTATTGATTGACACTACTATAGTTCTTATTCATGACTGCTTATTTCTTGCTTTTTTTAAATTGAGTTAATAAAGTAACACCACAGTTTAGTCTTTAGTTTCTTAGACTTGACAACCTTGTTAGCAAAAGGTCACTTGGTCACCATGATGAATTCTGCAATGGGTTTGATTCCCAGCTGGACAGATATTTAAATGATGAGTTTAGATATTACTGGTCTGGATGTTTACGTACCTGTATGTTTCAGGATATCAATATTGAGACAGAATCAGAAACTACGGATATTATTTTGGACTGCACAGCTACCGCTTGGCTGCCATTTACATCTACAGTATCAGCTACATCTACAGTGCCTGTGCTGCCAAGCGCTTCTCCAACAAAGTTAAACATAATTGTGGAAAATGTGAGTTTTTAATCTAATCTTATTTAATCAGTGCATAGTGTAACGGGGTCCAAACTACATCTTTTGGGACCCAAGCCAACCTCAACTGCCCATGCTGCACCATGCCGAATAACAAACGAGATTCGGACGATCGGCTAACCCGCACTAAACCAGGGGTTCAAGTCTGCTAATGTTAACGTCATAATCGTGTTTCAATAGTGTTTGAATGGTAATGTTTTTTTGACACAGTTCTTGTTTCTTAAAACTGAAACACAATCTGGTTCGGTTTTGGGTTACCATTCAAACAAGATTGAAACACGATTTTGACGTTAACAATAGACACAAACAATAGCAGACTTGACTTGACCCCCGGCACGGTGGATTTCCAACAGAAGTCATTGAGGCATAGAACATTGGAGGAGGCCTGCATTAAGTCAGTGTAGACATCTTATGGCTGTAGTGTTAATTAAAAGCATTACTAGGTATTAAGTTTTCAAAATTATTTTTTAAGTTTTGAAATTGAATTTGAAATGCTATTTTTATAATAATGCTAAATAATATAATAGAAAAAAATCTACTCGTCACCAAATCATTCCCGTCTGGTGGCAAGTAGATTTTTTTCTAGTTGTATTATTACAAAATTAAATATTATTTTAATAAGCTAAATAAAATTATTTATCTACACCCATGCCTTGAATCCTCGATAAAGGGTTCTTGAAACGGTTAGCTTACACCAACATTACAATATCCGAGCGAGACGGTGCGTCGCGCTGCGCCGCGCGCCCACACGCGAAGTGTTACATTATGAAATTCAGTACAACATTATAACACTCGTTCGGATGATATAATGAAAAGGAGGAGAAATATAACCCTTTATAGAGGATTCTATCATGGGTGTAGATTAAGTATTTTATCTACACCCATGCTTTAAATCCTCTGTAAAAGGTTTTGCAACGGTTAGCTTACTGCCACCATTACAGTATCCGAGCGGGAGGAGGACCTGCTGCGCCGCAGGCCCACGCGCTATGCGTTGCATTATGAAATTCAGTACAACATTTTAACACTCTTGCGGAAGACATAATGACGAGGAAGGGGAGGAAAGTCAAAGTCATAGACAAAGTCAAAGTCAAAATCTTTATAGAGGAGACATATCATGGGTGTTTTTAATCCATGTATTTAAATATTATTTGTTTCCCAAAAAAAATAAAAAAATGGGTGTAGATAAAGTCTTGTATGCAACTGTACATGATGAGGTATTATAGTACAGTTGCATAAATAACTAGTATGCAACTGTACATTAGGTATTAAAACACTCTTGTGATACTATTATCACATTCGTGTTTTAATACCCTTTACTATAGTACAGTTGCATAAATAACTATTAATGAGGATTGGAATTTATATTATGAACTAGTAGTATGGGAACTTAATTTATGATCCAGTCTGTACTGTAGTAAGTAGTAACAAACAAACATAGAATTGAACTTCTTTTTTTTTTCAGAATTTATACATGTTACTAAAAGAAAATTTTGAAACAAATGGACTATTGAAATACGTGGGTTCTGCACTAGACAACGAATATGACAGAAACCTTTTAGCTTCCACAATCTGCAAGGACATTCTAAAGGAGCTGAAAAACTTAAAGGTGACTAGTGCTATTTATAATAATTGGAGCAAAGAAATAAAGGAGATTTTTCCATATGAAAGGATAACCACGTATTACATCCCACCCTGTATCACTGCCCAGGGAATTACCCACCAAGCAAGAGGTAAACTCGTTAGTCAGCTTTCGAATATGAGAAGAAAATATCTAAAGCTTGGAGTATTGAATATCAAAGAAAAAATCAAGAATAATTCTCTTAATCTAGATTCTGGAACACCACCACGGCGAAACACAAAAATAGTATTTTTGGGTTTCGCCGTGGAACTACTAAAACGTCCCTTGGCAGTAAAATATATTTCTCATACAATCTCATCTTTTGTACACGTCGCAGAATGGCAATTTACGACAGGGTACAAAAGAAGAGTTATTAAGTAATGTATATTTTTTACTATCAAGGGACGTTTTGGAGGTTCTGCCAAAGCAGTCTGTTTTGAAGAGGTTCGTTTAGAGATATAATAATTATATGTGAGATATTTAGTATAAGCCAAGACTGATTATATTTCATACGATACACGACTGTTATTAAAAAAAGTCGTAGCATAAAGTCAGATTCTCATTATGTCATTCGAGTTTTTAAATAGCAGATCAAAAGAGATAAAAATTAACTGAATGTACATATCCACTTTTTTACTTCCAATAATTATTGTTTAATGTGTGAATAAAATGTTGATATTTTTTAAGCGCGCTACTCAAAGCCTGCAAGCAGTGGCCCTGTTAGCAGGGCTAATATCGGATAAAACTGAGTACCTAGTCAGCTTTAGAGTGCTTACAAAGAAACAGTTCTCGGGTGCAGGCGAGTCTGCTCGGGTCGGTACCAATCGGTGCAGGTATAATATTCTCATGTTATCATAATATGAGCTCACTTATAAAGAAATATGTAGGTCCAAATTTGTTTCTTTATAATTGAGCGCACTGGAATTCGTCTGCACCGGAAACCTGTTTCTTTATGTACGTACCCATAGAATCTGATATGTGACATTATGCGATCTGTAATGCTAAGCATGAATATCGAAACACGTGTAAGTATATTGTGTTGATATAGCGGTTTATCGACACTCAACTGTCAAAATCCATTGTTTTTCGACAGCTAAACGCGATAAATCGCTATATTATATCGCGTTTCGGTGGTCATGCTAAAGGGCCTGACTTGCCGCAAAATACTGTTCAACAAGTGTGGTTTAAATGTATGTACAATATTGTTTGAAAAAGACAGCATTACATTTAATTAGTGTCTAAAATATTCTAAATTAAACAGTGTTGTATAATCTTTTATGGTATGGCCGTAATGCTTGCGTAGGTAGTATGAAGATTTTTATATAAAATATCCTTTGAATTATTGTCAAAATGTAAGATTTTTTTGTAAATTTTTTGATACTTCGAATAAAACAAAATATGTCACATTTACCTGATTCTTTTATTTCAGTAACACTAATGAACGGTTCAAATTATCTACGTTATTATGTACCAAATTCGGTATTTAAAATTAAATCATACAAAATGAATGTTATTCTGTTTTGGAAGTTTGGATTGTTCATTTTTGCTATTAAGTTGTGTGTTTGTTGCTATTGAATTGTTTGTTAGGTGCTCAAGGAAAAGTTATTTTCACAGAGGCGTTTGTCCTGGATCTGCGCTTACCGGATGATGAGACACGTAGGTGACGCTGTTACCTGCGGGGCTCATGCATCCGGTAAATGCGTATACGCTGGACAAACGCGTCTAAGTATGAAAATAACTTTTTCCTTGAGTACCTAATAAACAATTCAATAGCAACAAACAAACAACTTAATAGCAACAAACATACAACTCATTTGCATCAAACAAACAACATAATAGCATGAAACAAACAACTTAATAGCAACAAACAAACAGCATAATAGCAATAAATAAACAACTGAATATATCAAACAAACAACTTAATAGTACCAAACAAACCACCTGATAGCAACTTAATAGTAAATATTTAGATCCACACTTTTAATTGGTTAGTTTCAATAAGCTACATTACCTATACAAAGACGTACTTCCTAGAATCAATTAATTATAATTGTAAAATGTATCATCTGACCTGGTAAGATCAATCAAGTAACTTGTCGTCACAATCAGCTAACACGTTGAAATCAATCATGTGGCTTGTTAACATTAGTCAAGCGCTTTTACAAATCAACATTTTGCATAATTAGCAGATACAAGAGACCTAAACGAGATGTTCAAGCACAAGTTAATATAAATCAAGTTACTTATTCAAAATAATCACGTGCTTTTATAAAGCGACTATTTATACTTATTAACGCCTTGCGACTGGCGCAAAAAGTGATCAAGTTCTTATTAAAATTAACAAAAATCATAGCGACATCAAAAAAGTAATCTTACTACGGCCAACCAACTGTGCTTTATTACTGTAATCGTGCAACTTTGTGCGCTCGTATGTAAATAAGTTGCATGTATGACGGTGATACTTTTTTGATACATATTATCAATTATTTTTTTCAGTGTACTCGATTTTAGATAAGTTCAAAAAGTCTGTGTTTTTTTCATACATTTTGGCACAAATGTAAAAAGTTGACCATTAAGCAAATTCTGATAGATTTTGTCCGCCTAAGCATTTTTTATTATGGCACCGAAGCTGTACCTGATTTTAATTGAGTTCAAAAAGTCTGTCTTTTCATACATTTTGACACAAATGTGAAGCGGTGCTACAGGTGCCATAATAAAAAATGCTTATATGGACAAAATCTATCAGAATAAAGCACTTTTGTCTTTTGGCCGGCACTTTCATGTTTGGACCAAAAATGTATGAAACGTAGATGATATCCTTTTATAAAACCAGAATCATAACATTCACAATGTCATTAATTAGGTACCTTTTGTAGCTCAGAAGCGACAAGTTTCTAGTGCTATAATATATAATCTAGTGCATAAACTGCCTTAACTTCAGTTACAGCACTAATTCCTCATCGCACAACAACGTACGTTAGCTGATAATGTGGACTGAATCAACACGGCAGGTGTGGGCCGAGATATACCGCGGAATATTAATGTGTGTACCTTGGTAGCAATGAGCGCTAACTGCATAAGTGTCTACTACATCACAGTTTAGTTACTAACGAGGAAGTCTGGTATCTAACACATTATCCACCTTTCTATATTTTGCGAGTAAAGCAGTTTCGAAATGTGTTTTTTATATAACAGTGTTTCAAAAGACAAATCAGCCCCCCCTACTCAAATGGCTATCATTCATCAACCAAGTTTTTTGTGCAATGTTTTTCTAGCGACATGTATTGTTGTAGAAAAACATTGCACAAAAAACGTATTCTTTTACACTATGTATAATACTAAAACTGCTTCTGCATTAGTAGTTAAGCATAGCGACGATTTTGACCACAGAACAAAGAAAGAAATGTTTTGGCTTAGTTAGAATAATGTTAGTTCGATTTTTTAATATCTATTCTTGCTGAAAAAAAAACAAAAAAAAACCGACTTCAAAAAACCTGGCTCTAAAAAGCAAGGGTGTACGAACATACCGTACGTACGTACGGGAAGTACAACTTCCTTTTTTATTCGAAAAGCCCCACCTGACCTAAATAGACGTTATTATAACGATGATAATGCGTATCTAATGATTTGAATATAATTTCTTGCTTTTTAGAGGCAGGTTTTTGAAGTCGTTTTTTTTGTTTTTCAAAAAAAAAATTTTTATTTTTAGTGTAAGTACCTTCTGTATTAGGTAGTGTAGATATATTATTAGGTAGAAAAATCGGCTCAGCCAAACATGAGATAATCGCGGAGAAACATACATACATACAGGTCAAACTGAGAACCTTATTTTTTTGAAGTCGGTTAAAAAGAATACACTAAAGGTATCCCTTCTCTGAAACAGAAAAAACTTCATCTAATTCGGTTCATAAATAACAAAGTCGTCAAGGTAGGCAATGCAAAATCATAGTATTTTCAGGATTACTTGAAAACTACTGAACCGATTTGAAAAATAAATAAAGGGACCATCTCGCAAGAATACTCAATCGAACAAAAAAATTATCATCAAAATCGGCCCATAAATGACGAAGATATGCGCGAACAACGATAAAAAAAAAGTATACAATCGAATTGAGAACCTCCTCCTTTTGATGAAGTCGGTTAAAAAGGAACGCATAATCATTATCATAATTTTCAGTGAGGGCAGTGTATGCCACGATCTGTCAGACGTATCAGGTCGCGACTCTGGCGACAAATCATCCGAAAAATATTACATCAGCGGGCGAAATGTCTCCTTTTTGGAGCTGATAGGTCACCATTTGCCCGAATCAAACTGCGCCAGCGGACGAGATGTGGCCTCGTCAAAACCGGGGACTTTTCATCCATATAATCTATGGAATTAATTAATTTCGTTGCTCTAATATAAGAGCATCGCGTATATGAATCTTGATTTAACTTTGTTAATTGTTGTATTCCAAGTGATGAACTATGTGGTGGTTTGTGCAATACCATGGTACTGATCGTCTATAGGACCCCATCCAATCTCCTTAGCTCCTTAACTAGGTACTTGAATTATAGTGAATAACCAATCTCAGGTAATTATAAGTTTGCATTTATTAATCTCGTTTTAGGAGTGCATTCCATAATAACTCCACGTCTCGTAAATGGAATAGTAATCACGAAGATTTAACCTCGGGTCCGTACACACAAAACATATTAAACATTATTCACATTAAATAATTTAAAAAAAACAAGTAATTTAATTTCCTCATATCATTGATTTTGAATTTATTTAATAATAAGTTCGGGCCAGAAGCCTGTTCCAAATAAAAGCTGACACATACACAAACATTTAAATCATGGGCTAATTCTCATATATTTATTTAGATACTGTTGTGGTTATTATTTTGTCCACTTTAATCTCCTTCGCTGGAGTATGCCAATATTTAAAACAATTCAAATTTGATGGAGGGCCTCCAACGGGCTGACAATATACGCCGTAATCCACGGGCCCATAATAAAACAGGCTCTTTAAATTAAGTCGGCTCAGATTCGGGCGCGTTTTAATGCTAATTAACATAATTAAACGTCATGTTCTGTTTGCTTATAAAGACGCAAATAAATTACTCACTTTGCGATGTATTTTTTGGCAAATTAAGTATTTTGTTCTCAGTTATTGTGATAATTAGTAAAGTAGTAAGTAGGTTTTAATACTTGTATTTGAATACCTTTAAATTTTGGTTATACTAATGCGAAGGCCACAATTAGTTGCCAATAAATCATCATCATTCTCCTGCTCCTGAGGAGCTTGGTGGCGCTGTGCTTTAGCGCCTGGCCCAGCGATTGCGGTGGTTAAACAACGTTCGCAAGGGTCGGTCATGGGATGAGTGACATAAAATTTATTATCTCGAGCTCCTCCGTGCTTCGGAAGGCACGTTAAGCCGTTGGTCCCGGCTGCATTTGCAGTCGTTAACACCCACTAATCCGCATTGGGCCCGCGTGTTGGGTTATGGCCCATCCTCTTTACCACCCATAAAGAAGACCTGTGCCCCAGTAGTGGGGACATTAAAAATGGCTGATGGACATTCTCCTGCCCTCATCCCAATTTATATAGTTGCTAATAAATATCAAGAAAAATAAATGAATGAAGAAATTAATAAAGTCGATTAATCGCAATAGAGAAGTAATAAAATTAAACACATAAAACCAAAAATTAAAAAAGGGCAGTTTCACTAAACGATGTTTTAATTTTTAGGACGTTTAGTTAAAATGCTTCAATTTTCACATTCCAATCCTTTAACGCAGTTGTATAATAATTTGTAACCCCTAATTATTTAACAAAAAGTTGAAATATTCCAAAACCCTGTCCAGTATTCCCTTAACTGATTAAAACAAAAACATGATTAATTCCCCCTCACAGCAGATATGGTACCCCCAGATCATCTGCAGAATGAATCGAGCTCTTTTCGCAAAATTTATGAGAATCATTAGTCTAGTTGAATACGAGTCTTCTTTGAAAGCCTGCTCGCCATGGCACTAATTGTAAGTCCCCAATTTGTCATAAAAACTGTTCCCCCCGAAGATATTATAGAAGGGCTTTTTTGGGCTTTAAAATCAATTTTCGTTAGACTCAACTAAATCCGACTTTGATTCGCTTGAGCCTTTTAAAAATGTGTAGGGTTAACTGAACCAATTTGATTAATGTGGTCTAAATATGCTTCATACATTTAATAATTATTATAATGTATGAATATTAGTGTCTAATATTCAAAATGTTGTATTATAATTAAATATAATTAATTACAGAGTACCTACCACTTTGTATTCATTCACTGTCTTTTAATTAAACCAAATTACAGGTTTATTTTTAAGAATTAATAATTTGTATTTGAAGCAAAATTCATTAATTAGTTTCATTACGTTATACATTATGTATCTCAAAAATAATTATAATTATCAAGATATACAACGTGCTACAAAAATAACCCCTAATGCCGAATATACATAGATCCATCCATCAAACTGATTTTTAGGGTTCCGTACCCAAAGGGTAAAAACGGGACCCTATTACTAAGACTCCGCTGTCCGTCTGTCTGTCACCAGGCTGTATCTCATGAACCGTGATAGCTAGACAGTTGAAATTTTCACAGATGAAGTATTTCTGTTGCCGCTATATCAACAAATACTAAAAACAGAATAAAATAAATATTTGAGGGGGGCACCCATACAACAAATGTGTTTTTTTTTTTGCCTTTTTTTGGTATGGAACCCTTCGTGCGTGAGTCCGACTCACACTTGGCCGGTTTTTTTTAACTATACTTTTTGATATTTTCGTTATAATTTTTGTATGAAACAGCTGTATTTTTTTCGCGATTTCAGAGTTGGTCAAGTTGTACAGTTTGATGGTCCCTATTTACCATTATTTCGTAACACGTTGTAAATTCACTACGAAATTTATTAATCAACCGTCCCAAAACTGACAATTACACAATAGTTCAAAAGCTTAACAAAAAGCTTAACCTTCCACTGGCGTAGCAACAACGGAAACAACAACCACAAATCCACTACTGTGGTATTAATTGACAGATTAATTAACGCAACACGCACATGACACGACAGCTCTTAAAATATTCAGCTCCTGGGAAGTTTCTCCTTAATACTAATGCGAATAATTAAAGGTAAAGCTTCATGTTACCGCTATTTAGGGGAGAGTGGATTTTTTTGCCGAAATTTACGCAAAGCTGGTTAATTAGTGGTGGAAACGTCGCATCCCAGCTGTTGAGAAATGCCGGCAATTGCGGTCGAGTTATGGCCCTCGTTTATTTTTAGCAAGAAAACTGTACCTTCATTTCCTTATTTTTTATTTCAAACTGTTACATAAGACGCAATTATTTAAAACTGGAAAATGTAGGTCTGCAACTGAAGGGTTACATTTTCATGTCGGCGCTTGTAGTCGTACATTTTTCTCTTGAAATTAACTTGAGTGTTGGATTTTTATTCTTTTCAACTACAATGTTATTAATAGCAATTTTCGTAGAATGAAATGATTAGTCTACTTATTAACTTACAAATTAAATTTTAAAACTTATAAGTTATATTTTTTTCTCAAGTTTGACGTTTTTGATATAATAGCTTCTAGAAGTAATATTAACTAGCACCTAATACCTATTTCGAAAGATGAGAATAAGTTTTATCTTTTTATTACTAAATTACAAATTAAATCTTTTTAAAACTCACAAGTTAATATTTTTTCTCAAGTTTGACGTTTTTGATATAATAGCTTTTAGAAGTAATATTAACTAGCACATAATAATTGGAGAGATGAGAATAAGTTTTAAAAACTCCAAATAAATTCCAGATAAAACAAATTCAGTAATCTTGAAAGTGTTTTTCACTCTAAAACTCTTCTGAAAATTCTTACCCAAATGAAAATTCAAGTTTTTCGTATTAAGATAAAATAGCTTTCAGTCTCTTTGGGAACTTGAAAGTTTTTCGATTTCATACCATTTCAATTTTATGAAAATCTGTCGCAGCAGTTTATCTCGGAACAATAACTGAGATATTTATAGTATGAACACGGGATAAATAAAACTACGTCACTATAAACTTTTTAAAAGATCAAAAGTAGATTTGAATACGTCGTGCCTTGTTATTTTTATACACAACTTTTTTATTTTTATACAATGTAAAGGCGTTCAGATTTGATTCTCTATTTTCTCAAGAGATTATTAATATTTCATACAATGCCTTATCCATACATTACTTTTCGACAACCTCGTGTACTAGCTAATCTAGATAGTTATCCCGTATATTTTTTTTTTTTTTTTTTTTTATTTATTTAAACAACATTTACAAAGCAGGTTGAACAAAACACAAGTATTCGCCAAACTGCATGGCAGTTTGTTGGCGAAGAAAAGCACTCATTAACAATTAAATTGATTGTGTACACCTACTATCATCACAGTATTATAAAGCTATAATATACTATTAAATACTTTACGTTATTTTATACTATTTGCATGAAATGATCTTTTAATTTTCTCTTAAGAATGGGTTTACAAACTTTATTATCCTCTCTTAGTAAATCCACCTCGTTACATATATCAGGCACTAAGTATCTTGAACATCTTTTACCATAATAGTTTATTGTACTTGGCTTTATAAACTTGTTCTGTCTAACCCTTCTTGTATTATATCTATTTCTTACTTTCACTTTATATTCTTCGCTATAGTAGTGATCTATTGCTATCATATATTTTACTTTGTTTTCTAATGGAAGTATTTGACAGATAGAAAATAATTTATCATAATCCCTATTACATTTCTCTTTTACCTTTTTAGTGACCAAATATTTAAGTAATCTGATTTGTAACTGCTTTATATCTTTTAAGTAGGAAGCAAAAGTACGCCCATATATATTTAATCCATAACTTATTAAGCGATCTGCCAGCGCATAATATACTGTTTTCATAGTCTTCTTATCTAACACATGCTTTAACTGGTAAAACTTGCACAACATGGATCTCAACCTTGCACAGACATTATTTACATGGGATTTCCAATTAAAATGTTTATCTATACTTATTCCTAGGTACTTATAGGTTTCTACCAATTCTATATTAGAACATTTACAATTTAATTTATTTTTATGCAGGCATTCGTAACTGTGACCTATTATGGCTACTTCTGAGTGGTTCACATGCTTAGCTATCGCATTATAGGGCGAGTGTATGTGCATACATTTTGTTTTAGAAAGGTTAAGAATTATGCCATTATCGTGAGCCCATTTTGTTATATTTTCAAAGTCACTTTGTATACAACTCTGTACTTCTCTGATGTTTTTCGAGGCATACAGCAGACACATATCGTCAGCATACAAAAGTACATCGCAGTTTTTAATTACATTACAAACGCTATTGACATGCATTAGGTAGCCCACCGGCCCGAACACGGACCCGGTCGGCACGCCCAGTGTAACACTGGCCTCTTCCCCCACAGTTCCGTTCACTGCTGTGCGCATTGTTCTGTTAGATATGTAATTTCGAAAAAAGTCATTAGTAGGCCCCCTAATTCCACATTCCTGCATTGCCTGAAGCAGCACATCGTGATCTAGAGTTTCGAAAGCTTTTTTGTAGTCAATAAATAAAGCGATAACCTGTCTTCCATTGTTTAAGCTGTCGTTAATTTTATCAGAAAACTGAGTGAGTGCAGTACCAGTGCTATGATTTTTCCTAAATCCGTGTTGAGATTCCGATATTATGCAATTTTTATCCAAAAAATTCGAAATCTGGCCTACTATTACTTTTTCGACTATTTTATTGATTACTGACAGAATAGCAATTGGCCTGTAATTAGTGAAGTCCAAATGACTTCCCTGCTTGTAAATAGGTCGAATAATAGATTTTTTTAACAGTTCAGGATAGATTCCCTCTGTTAAACACATATTTATAAAGTGAGCCAACACAGGACTAATATGTTTTTTTATAAACTTTAGGTCTTTTATTCTTATTTCGTCTGCGCCTGGTGCTTTATTCTGATGCAATTTATCTATAATTTTTTCTATGTCGTACGAGTCTACTTTTCTATACCTAAAAGACAAATCAGTTTCCTTTACATACATCTTACGATCTAAAAATTTTTCATTGCATTTATGTTTAATACTTTCTACTTCAGCTGTAAATGTTTGAGAAAATTTAGTGCATATATTATACAAATTATCCTGCTTACCCATATATTTCATAATTACACTATCTAAACTTCCTTTTTTATTACCTAACCATGTATTTATACAAGCCCATACTTTTCTACAATCCCCATTACAATTTTGTATTTCTTTTTGTCTATGTTTGTTTCTGGCGGTATTTATTTGTTTATTTAATTTATTTCTAAATTTGGTGTACTCTAAACGTTTATTCATATTCTTAGGTGACCCGCGCCACGCTCTAAACAAAGAATCTCTTTTTAATATCAAACTATTAAGCTTACTATCAATCCACGGTTGACTTACCCGTTTCTCCGTAGTATTGCAAGTGATTTTACTTTCCTGATAAATACCACCAAATACGCAACACAACTTCTGATACAGATCTAAAGGGCACTTTATCACTAATAACTGAGACCAATCATAATCTGCTAGTCTTTTAAAAACTAATGTATCACTAATATATTCGTTCGTTTTTATCACTACTGGTAACGCATTGTTTTCTGAGTTTAAGTCCAACGAAATTCCCACAATATGGTGATCCGAGATATAACAGTCAATTATGTAAGCCATCGTAGACGCACTGGATGTTTTCGCTCGCACCCACACATGATCGATACAGGATCGCTCGTGCTTACCGTCAACTATTGCTTCACGCGTTATCTCAGTGCACGGCAATGCACAACTTAAGCCGCGCTCACACATCGTCATTTTGTACTGAGTTACAGTTGGATTTGTTTTGTAGTATAAATCTATGTTCGTGTCTCCAAGTAGTATAATTTCTTCTCGAGGCGGGATTTTTTCCTTAATAAATGATTTTATATAGTCCAAAAAAAGTAGCTTGTTTTTTTCTGGAGGTCTATATATGCCAATAATGTGTAAAATTGTGTTTTCGATATTCAGTATACCGTGCATTAGTTCCGCCGTATTGTTATCAATTACATTGGATAGTGAAAAGCTTAAGTTTTCTTTTACATATATCAACACTCCTCCGCCCTTTGATATTTCTCTAGTATTAGCGTGTAGACTATAGCCTTTAATATTGTAAAGACATAATTCTTCTTTTTTAATATTAATCTCAGTGAGGATAATTATGTGTAATCGATACTTATTTTGATTTAACAAAATCAAAAATTCGTTGAAATGTTTACGTATTGAGCGGATATTGAGATGTGCAATATGTAATCCATTATGAACGCTATTTTTAGTCCACTGGTTCATATCTTGGTACCTTATAAATTCCATGTCTGGTGGTCCATCCTGTGGAGCATTGAATTTTAATACAAAATAAAATCACATAGCGTGTACACACGGCTTAAGCGCCTCACTTGCTTTTGTTATCGGTAAATTTCTCAATATCGCTTTCAGAACGTATTTTATATATTTTTTCGGAATCATTCTTTTTAATTAATATATTCATGTTTTGCACCCAGATGTAACGAAAGGTAGATCTAAGTTGAGTTTTAGTTTCCCAGAACAGCTGTCGTATATGTTTCGGTAAATCCTCGTTGATATAAATGCTTTGTTCATTGCTGCTGCCTAGAACTTGTGCATTAGTTAGACGGGTTTTACGAGCCATTATCCATTGGTCTCGGGCATTTTTCGTGCGCAGTTGGACAATAATCGGCTGGGGTTTGCCATCGGTTCTTTCTTTACCTACCCGCTTTGCATTTTCTATTTCTTCTGGCTTTAATTTCAGGAACTGGCAGAGTTTTTTTGTTACATCGAGAGTATTCTCATTTTTATCAGTTTTTTCAAATCCTATTATTTCCACACTCTTCTCTTTTTCTTTCATTTCTAGATTTTGGACTCTTTCTTCAAGCGCTTTATTATACTTCTCTAAATAAACGTTCTTTTGCTCAAGAGCTTTCATCTTTTTTTCGGCATTCGACTTAAATTCGACCATCTCTTGATATTTTTCCGAGTAAAAATCAATCAACTCTAAGGCATTATCAAGTTTTGATTCAATCTTATAAATCACTTCTATCTTTTTATTGACTTCTTCTAACATCGCTTCGACCGATGATGTATGTTTGAGGTCCAATTTTAAAGACGGCGCGGCAGGTGAACTAGTTTCATTTTTCTTCACACATAACTCGCACAAATCTTTTTGCAGCAATTTTGTTGCACATTTCTTGTGGTAAACACTTTCGCAACTTCCCTTGCATCGAACAACGTCGTCCTTGTTTATAGAAACAAAGAGTTTGCACTTTTTGCACTGTACCATTTCGGAGCACGTAATGTAGGTAGGTGACACTAATCGTAACTCACGGAGATATGCAACACGTCCTTACGCCGAGTGCGCGCGCGCGGGAATCATTGTATTCACCACCCAAATTTTCAGGATGTTTTCAGTTCATGAAACTGAACAACTTTCTCTAAGGAACACATGGCCAAATATGTAAAATAAAAATCGACTTTCCATACAAATCAAAGAGATCACGTGATCAATTTAGTATGGAATGACCAAAATTTTATGGCGAAATTCGACACATGTTTCTTAGAGAACGTTGTTTGGTTCCATGAACTGGACACATCCTTGAAATTTGGATGGTAATTTCAAAATGACCCGATATTATTACATGCTACTCCTTCAAATGATACAACATGATAACCAGACAATTATAATGAACTGGACTAACCATAAATCGTCTTGATTTTGTCTTACCACAGCCTTCATACACGTAATCGCGGCCAATATAATGCATTTGCCGAGTGGTTTTCCCGAAAAAAGACGTCGTATACATTAACAGAAAAAGGTTGTAGATAGAATTGGGGCCTCCTCGTTAAAATTTCACAGCAGCAAGCATATCCTGAATAAGCCGACTAAGATTCTGTCTACCCCTTAATGTCATATTTTTGACATATGAGCAAAAGGTTTGTCTACATTGGGATGCCAGTTTTGACATTTCGACGTAGACAAATCGGCTCTTGAGCTCGTCTATAGAACTGGGACCCAATCCCGCTAATTTTCAAGATAAAACCAAAACTGAATCGTTACAGTTTCAGTTTCGTTTACAGTATAGTACTCACTTTAGTATTTCTGAAAATTTTTGAAAACTGAACCTAAAGAGCTTAGGATGCCAATTTTGGAAAATTTAAATGAGAAATCTAAGGTAAACCAAAATATTTTTTAGGTAAATATAACTTATTTGCAGTCGTTTACACCCAACAATGGGCATGGGCCCGCGTCGTGGGCTATTTTATGGCACATCCTCCTTATCCACCCATAAGGCCCTGTGCCCCAGCAGTGGGGACATTAAAAATGACTGATTTTCATGGTCATAAACTAATGCCGGGTTCATAGCGAATGTTTCGCCATACACAATCAACAAAACATCTCAACATTCAACAAAATTCTCATCCTTTTTTTTGTTGAATGTTGAGATGTTTTTGTTGATTGTGTAGAGCAGAACATGCGCTATGAACCCGGCAAAAAGAACAACGTAACGGTTGTGGTTTTATAGTTCAAAACTAGCGCGATTGGGCCCCTATTACAATACAACGCAGTAGAACGTGTACGTACACGTGCACGTATACGCACTCGCATCCTGTGCGTATTCAGCCTTTAATCACGCACTTCAGCGTATTTAAATGCGGCCATATCAAGCGTTTTCCGAGTGTTTTTCCCGTCAAAAACACGTCGTACATTAACAGAAATAGGTTGAGATAGAACTGGAGGCCTCCTCGTTAAAATTTCACATGCACTTGACGGCGGACCTGGCTTACGTTAATTATGGAACCTCATTTGAGTGAGAACCTACCACGTTTGAGTAATGGCTTCTGAAATGAGGGCCGGCTGCGACGCGAATGTTGCCATTAAATAACCTTGTTTAGAATTATTATTAATTAAACACTTTTTTACTTATCCTTGTTTTGATTTCCTCTTTTTATGATTAATTGACGACTGTTCAGGGACTTAATTGCTTGAATAAAAAAGGCTTACAACAACCTTTGAGTCTTATTCGAGAAACTTACCTGCAAAAAAATTTCAAAAAATAACATTGTTTGAAGGGTATTAGATAATTCATAAAAATTATTCATTTCTGATTTTTAATTATGCTTTGTTTATTTTTCCTATATGGTTACAGTATAAAAGTCGTATATTTTCAGGATTACCATGCTGAAGTGGCAGTGGGCCGGCCATATTAGCCGTAGCACCGATGGCCGCTGGGGCAGACGAGTTCTTGAGTGGAGACCGCGTATCGGCAAACGTAGTGTGGGACGCTCTTAGACAAGGTGGAGCGACGACCTTCGCAAGGTAGCTAGCAAATGGATGAGAGTAGCCGCGGATCGTGCTCGGTGGCGTGTACTTGGAGAGGCCTATATCCAGCAGTGGACGAATATAGGCTAATTATGATGATGATGATATTTTCAGGAGCTAAATGAAACAGTACTTTAGTACAGCCAGTTTTTGAACCCCTTTGCCACAGTTAAAGCCGAAACAGCTTTTGTAATGGTGTTTGTATCTTATTTTGTATAATATTTGTATTAATTTAAACCATAAAAAAGAGCATTACTTTGGTTGCGTATATAAGCGACTTTCATAACAGTTTGTCGTCAGATGGTTTACTAACATTTCATAACTACAAGTTCATGTAATCCATATTTCCCGTTAAACCCTTGGATGATCCGTTCTATGGCTTCCGTGAAGTGTGACCTTACAAAATTTCTAACCTATAACTATTGTTTCCTCCCAAAAACAATTTACTGCAACCCAGTAATTCAATCACGGTCACATTGTCCCAAGATTTACAACAGTTTCCTCACAAAAAACTGACTATCGCTGCCCCAAAATTGCTGCCTACGGGAATCCTTCACAGGAATATTAAACGATATTTCACGAAGCAGAGGGCCGCATTATTTTGTACCTCAGACATATAACTTCCGCCGCCCGGATCGACCAACAACATGATAGATGGCCTCTTTTGGCTGATTCCCTTTTCTTCGCCATGAAATTTTTCAACTCAAACGATAAGGGTGCTTGAGGGCTTAGCGGAACGCTTATAGCTGATTTATAAAAGCGCTTTACTGAACAACCATAATATTCTTCTGGAAAACGGTTTTATAATTTAAAAACAATACTTCACAATGGCTGTATTTTGGGAATTGAGGTCGAAACACATTTTGTTTCCAAATGAACAACTAAATTCCATTTATGGCACAAGTATCGAAACAATACTCATTTATATTATACCATTAAAATATAAAGCGAAGATTATTTAAGAAAATTCCATTGTGGTACCTATCGAAGCAAAGAAGAAATAAAAACTATGCGTGCCTGAATCTAAACATTGGAAGTTAATTTGAAAATAAATAGTTTTCACATTGGTTATACATTGAACATACTACTTACTTCTATCTAGTTTATAGTTTACCGATATTATTCATATTAAAAATGTATTTATGTCCCAAACTTGTTGCACCTGGCGCTTCTCGATATAGAGAGAAGCAATTTGTCACATAGCGTCGGTCGTTGTGTTACAAGTTGAATGATCTTTGCAAGAATATGTTTTTATTTGTTTTTTTATACACAACAGGATTTTGGCCTTCACCCCACAAGGCCGAAGGTGGAAGCCCGCTACACTACAAACAAATTTTAAATTGTTGTTATGGCGTCAGACTTAGATAAGATGGTGGTAGCCAGAAAGACTTGAAAAAAGCTCTACCACCAAGCAAAACGAGTACGAATTGTACCCCCCTGGGAATCGAACCCGGGACCCCTGCATCTTACACGGACGAACCACTAAACCACAGAGGCGGTTAATTTTGATTACTATTTAGTTTCAATGAATTATCAACACACTAGTGCCACTAGTATATGTAATAGAGAGAAATATACACGAAGATGTGCTTAATTTCGTCTCTGGCTACAAAATCTTTGCAATGTCCAAAATCTGTTTTCAACATTTCTTAAGGCGCGGTGGTAGTGAATGTGGCGCCCCCACTACATTTATTTTTATTACTCGTAAACCAAGTCAATATTTAAAAAAAGCACAAGTATAAATCTCTTAAATTGTGTCTAGTATTTTTTGAATAACTCTTCAACAGTTTTCATTCTTTCTGTAAGTTTTAAAATCCATTTTAGCTCAAAGTGGCCACTTTTGGCAATTATGGATTTTAAAACTTACAGAATGAATGATAACTGTTGAAGAGTTATTCAAAAATTATTAGACACAATTTAAGAGATTATTACTTGTGCTTTTTTTAAATATTGACTTGGTTTACGAGTAATAAAAATAAATGTAGTGGGGGCGCCACATTCACTACCTACAGCGCCTTAACGCAAACCACAGTTTACAAAACAGATCAATTTTCTATATTATTTTGACCCCTGAAAGCAAATACTTACGTTTAGTATTAGTCCAGGAGCCACCAATTCTGAAAGCTCCGTGACACGGATTCTAATATATTTAATAAAAAATAAAAGTTAACGTTTAGACGAACAAGATTTACTTGGTCGGCGTGGATTTGATTAGCCGGAAATATTTTAATTGAATTATATATTATTAAATTTCCATATTTTTTTTCCGTCATCACGGATTTTGATCAATCTTATATAGAATTTTGTGTGAAATATTATGTTCAACAAGAAAAAATCCGGCCGACTAATGATTTTTAGCCGGAAAGGTCACGCATAACTATTTTAATGGTGTGATAAGGGGTAAAATTTATCCATTATCACGGAAACCTTTTTTTTTTATTTTACGAGTTTTAATGTCACATTTATAATTATCTTGGTATGCGTGCTTACAAACTATTTACTAAACGTTAACTTTTATTTTTTATTAAAAATATTAGAATCCGTGATCACGGAGCTTTCAGGATTGGTGGCTCCTCGCCTATATTGTCGATAAGCAGGCTATCAGTGTTTCTTTCAGGTACTATTCCGGGGGGGCAGTGCCCCCCCGGAGCAGCCTTAGTGCCCCACCGGAGAAAAATGTGTTGTGTGTAGGTAGACGGGCAAACTAGTGTAATGATCGACGGAAAGCTCCCCCGAACCTCTTAATTGACCCCCCGGAGAATTTTGTCTGAAATAAACACTGCAGGCTATGTACCATGGGCAACAGAGTCGCTTAACCACTCAAGGTTAAAATCGCTTGCACGCCGCGCCATCACAACATACGTTTAGTTCGTGCAGCGGCGATACGCGCGCACACGAATTATGTTGCTAACTGGTTTAGAGACGCTGTTGCCCATAGTACCTATGTTGTTCACTGAAATATTACAGTACGAAAGTGGCGAGCACTCAAAAACTTTGCCAAGTTTCAAAATGAAAGCGTCGATGTAACAAAAGCCATCGCGAGAATAATAATTAATAATCGAACACAAAGGAAAGGCTTTGAATAACGAAAATTCAGCCACTGATTTACTGTAGCGATATAAGGCAATAAAATTGTGTGAATTAAACAATGGCAAAACAAGCAAGAATTGTTATAAGTTGTTGAAGACGAATTATTTGAGAACAAAAAGGATTATACTTTATTATTAGGATGCACTGCAGTTGTACTATTATGTATTCTGTGCTGCAGACGGAAGTTTATAATAAGGGTACCTACATATTTCTGACAGCTGTCTTTAAATACAGGGTGGTCCAGATAGTGACGTTCAAGAATTATTTTTAGATTTCTTACACCTGGGTGCATCCGAAAATGCCCCGCGATTTTTCGTAATTTAGAAGTTATGATTTTTTAAATGTGGTTTTGCGAATTTTCTACCGCACTGACCAAAAAAATTCATAACTCCTTTCATATTTAAAAAAAATGGGTTTTCTTTTCAAGACAATCATATTGAAACATTCTTCCATACGTAAAATAATCAACTACACGACATACAGATAAATTTCCCAAAAAGGGTCGGACGAAAGTGAAAATTTTAGGTTTTACTTCGAAGAAGTAACATTTTAACAATAGGGAATATGCATAAGTCACCGATTTTCATAAAATTGAGCTTGATCGCTGCGGACACTTGTAAAAACATGATGGAACAGAAAGAAAAATAAAAAAAATGAATTATTTTAGTTTTATCACACGATGAAATCAGGGGAAAATAACAAAATTTTAATTTCATTTTCGGATATAATGCACTTAACAGTCAGATAGAATATCCAGTAAGAAATAATATTTTGTATGACACATATGTACTAAAACGCAAATTTAAGGAGATAATTGAAGATTCTTGGCTAACTCCATATTAAACGCGCCTGAAACACCCTGAAACGTGATAAGTGACGTCACATATTTGTATAGAGCGTTTTCAGCGGGAGCTGATGCGTGCTAACTTCAAGTAACTATATTACAAGAAAAAAACGCAAGAGAAAAGTTTCAATATTACAGTTGATTTTCTCACGCATTATACTATTGATTTTGGTTAGAAAAAATTTTGATGCATATTCCCTATTGTTTTAAAAATACAAAATGGATATTTCATCAGTTCAAACTGATTTTAAAAACGTCTCTATCTTGACCATCCTGTATGTTAAAAAAACTAATCACACATCATATCAGTCTATAAAACTATGAAGATCAGGAAGTTATAAAAAGACGGCATGAGTATACTGATTATTGAGTTCATTTTCTTTTCTTTTAAAAAAATGATAAATTATTATTGTTACCAAGAAGCTTATACCCACAATAGAGATTGCAGGCCTAGTATCATAGTGAAGATTGAAAAAGACTCTTTAGTGATGTCACGGCTTATTGCTATCTCTTTCTTTTCGTTTTACAATACGTTTTCGTTTCTCACGAACGAACGAACGATGAACAACGAACACGAATTGTAACACTAAAGAAAGAGGTAGCAATAAGCCGTCACGTCACTCAAGGCCATTTTTTCTATCTTCACTATGACACTGGCCGTGCAATCTCCATTGGAGGGAGGTATAAGCTTCTTGATTGTTACAAAAATAAATAATATGGACGACAAAATCCTGTATTCCCGTTGTCCCCATTGACATTGATTATGTCAATAGTTTCTATGTCATGTAATGGGCTACAGGTGATCACGTAATTCAATAGAATTCAATATAGTCATAGATAGTGTTTGACAGAGCAATAGGGTTTTTAATGTTTTAAAATTATTTATTTAAACAAAAAATAAACTTTAATCCAAAATTTTCTTTCATTCATATTACCGATTTACTTGTATTAGCAAGAAGACCAGCTCCTATACCTTCTATACCGAAGTGTACACACTTTTTGTCGTGCTTGCGAACGTCCAGTCCGCAAACTCATAATAGTCAGGTCCTTTTACGAGCCGGACCAGTTTCAAAGTTTTAATTTACAAAATAACGCCAGGAGTTCGCTATCACATTTTTAACACGAGCTATAAAAGTGTAAAGTGTTTGCATCCCACGCATATTTGTCGCTCTTCCAATGTTGCGCGTAGCTCGCGCAGCGCAATTATGATTTCAATTAAGAAGGGTAAGCTACTAAGCCGTTAAAGTTAATTTCAAACATTTGCATGCTTAGCAGCTGCAACGTCAATGTTTGTTCTCAACCAAAATTCACGGTATTTTTTGTATTCGCAGCTTTAATAACAAAATTTGACGAAGCTTTGTGCTTAGGTAATAGGAGCTTTCTAAATGACCCGCTACTTTAAGCGCGTAAAATTTCACTTTCTGTGAGAATTTCCATTCTGAACATTAATTATATAGCTACAGGCATCCGCCTAATTCCGCCTATTTTTTGATGAACCTGAAGTTATGAGGTACATTATGTCTATTAAGTCTAATGCTATGGGGAATGACAGCATCAGTAGAGATATGGTTATTTTAACTTTACCTAGAACTCTGTCAGTTGTCACCACTATAATTAATGAGTCAATTCGCGCGGGAGTGGTTCCTAGTCAATGGAAAGAGGCCATTGTAACACCTTTGCCTAAGGTGGAACAGCCCAGCGAAAATAAGGACCTCAGACCTATAAGTATACTACCGTTTCTGTCCAAGGTTTTGGAAAAGGTGATATATCAGCAACTGTATAAGTACGTAGAAAACATTCATGTTTTGCCTTCTCGTCAATCAGGTTTCCGTAGGGGGCGAGGCACAATAACAGCATTGCTTGACGTCACTGATAATATACTTGCAGCGCAGGACACTGGTCAAGGCACAATTCTGGCTCTGCTTGACCTTTCCCGCGCTTTTGACTGTATTGATATACCTCTCTTGCTATCAAAATTAAGTTACTATGGGGTAGACCACCTGGCCTTGAAGTGGTTTAGTAGTTACTTAAGTAATAGATACCAGTCGGTTAAACTGGCAAGACGGGATGGAACTAATAATATATCTACACCTAGTCAGGTAAGCCGTGGCGTACCACAAGGATCTATACTGGGACCACTCCTTTTTATTATTTTCAGTGCTGATCTTGCTAGGGTTCTTAAGCATTGTCAATATCATATATATGCCGATGACATCCAGCTATATATATCTGAACACCCTGATAATATACAACAAGCCTTACAGCTCCTAAATGAGGATTTAGAGAGGATAGCTGACTGGTGTGACAGAAGCGGTCTTGTGCTCAACCCAGTAAAATCTAAATATATGGTTCTTGGCTCTAAAGCCCAAATAAGGAAAATCCTAAATAAGTCGCCTGTTGTCACTATACTGGGTCAAAACATCAAACGTGTCGATTCTGCGAAAAACTTAGGAGTGACCTTTGACTCTGAGTTACGCTTTGTGGGACATATCGAGGATCTAGTAAGGCAGTGTTTCTACAGGTTAAAGGTTCTTTACAAGATACGTTATTTTTTGAGCCAAAATGCGCGCATAAATGTTGTTGAAGCACTGGTGCTGTCGAGGCTCAATTATGCTGATATCGTTTGTGGGCCGCGTCTCCTATATAAATCACGACGTTTAATACAGCGAGTGCAAAACGCTTGTTTTAGATTTTGTTTTAATGTACCACCACGTACTCACATTTCTCCTTTTCTTAACAATGAGTCAATACTTAATATGGATTCCCGAAGACATTTACATCTGGCATCTTTATTATTTGATATTATAAATTTTAAAAGCCCGGATTATCTTTTTTCAAAATTTTGTGTTAATCACTCTACCAAATACAGTGACCACCCTAGATCGACACGAGCGCCTTTTAAGACTCAGCAACATCGCACTGTGGCTTTCACTGGTAGTTTCCGCTACCACGCTACCAAATGTTGGAACAACATCCCTCCCCCTATGAGGCAATTAAAATCTAAGAACAGTTTTAAAATACAAATGAAATCGTATCTACTTAATAAACAGAAGAATTCATTGTGATATTGCGGGTAGCGGTTTCTTTTTATTATTATTATTTATTTATTTTTTTAGTACTATTCAAAGTCTTTTAAACAATGAAATGTTATGTACTGTTTAATTGCATGCTGTAAATAATAATGTGAATGTCAAAAATATTAAATACAAATAACCATATCATAAATAATCATACTAATATTTTGAAGGTTTTTTATTTTTATAATTATAACAATATAATAATTAATAATTACAGTAAATATTTTTAATTAAAAGTGAACCAATTCCTTTATTTAATTGCTTTAAATGATGTGTAATTTGGGATCATTCGATTGTTTTCTTTTCTTATGATATTAATTAATAGAACCGGTTTAGGTACCGGCGTGCTCACTTAGGTTAAAGCTGAAAATCAGCGATTTGCTCGCGACGCGAGTGAATATGACGCTGAGCTGCGACCTTTGCGTACTGCTACGGCACACACACATCTTTATTAGGGAATAGACTACTGTTTTTTGTTTGTTGTATTATGTACCTATTTGTATTAAATGAATATGTATGTGTCTGTAGCAAGAAATAAAATGTTAATCAATCAATCAATCCTATGACAAAATACTCAAGCGCAGAATTTTTTTTCTAAGTCTATGCTCGTAACTCTATCAACATGTCAAGTTTCTGTCAGTGAGTTAGTGCTTGGTTTAGATTAGATTTTGTGATAATACATTTACATATAAACATGATATACTTGAGAATTTGAGAGAGAGAAAAATTGTGTAGTCTTACCCCCGTATCTATAGACGAGTAAGTAATGACTTGAGTAAAACTTGAAATTTTCTAATGCTTCTCATATCATATTCACATGCAATTTATAGTAAAATTCATCTTAAATGACTTCTTAGTGCAGTTTTGGTGAATTTAAAGTTAATTGATACTATAAAATGCGTATGAATATAATAATAGAAGCATTTGAAAATTGCAAGTTTTACTCAAGTCATTACTTACTCGTCTATAGATACGGGGATTAGACCCGATTTCACCAACTATGAATATTCCATTCGGTTCCCTATGTATTTGCATAAAATTTTATGGCATAATATGTCACAGCATAATATGATTTCGCCGAATGATGTTTACGCATAATATTACTTAGTCATAACAGCTTATGCATAATTTTAGGAATAACTAATTTAGGCATAATCATGTTTAAGCATAATATTCTTTAGCATACATTTAAATACGCATAATGTTATTAACGCATATTTTTATAAACAAAAAAATTGTTTAAAAACAAAAAACCGACTTCAAAAAACCTGAAAACACAATTAGCTTCAAAATTAAATACCTCTAAAAAGTAAAAAATAATTTTCAAATCATTAGATACGCATATCATTGTAATAAAACACGTCTAATGAAGTCGGGTGGGGCTCTTAGAATAAAAAAGTTGTCCTCTAGCCCATCCCGACTTCAATAGACGTGTTTTATTACAATGATATGCGTATCTAATGATTTGAAAATTATTTTTTACTTTTTAAGAGGGCTCCACACTCTCGCCGCGAAAGCCCGCGAAGGCCGCGAAACGCGAGTGTGGAGGGTTTCGCGGCTTCGCGTATGGGCTTCGCGTTCGCGCTTCGCGGCGTTCCCCGTCCGGTGGCGGTATTTTGGTCCGCGTCAAAGGACTTGAGAGGGCTCCACACTCGCGCCGCGAAAGCCCGCGAAGGCCACGAACCGCGAGTGTGGAGGGTTTCGCGGCTTCGCGTATGGGCTTCGCGGCTCCGCGTTCGCGCTTCGCGGCGTTCCCCGTCCGGTGGCGGTTTTTTGGTCCGCGTCAAAGGACTTGGGTGCCGAACTAATGTTGCCGTGATTCGCGGCCGCGGTTCACGCGCGAGTCTGGAGGGCTATATTTTTCGCATTAAGTGCCGAACTAATCTTGCCGTGATTCGCGGCCGCGGTTCGCGCGCGAGTCTGGAGGGCTATATTATTCGCACTGTTTTCATGCGCGAACCGCGCCCGTGATTCGCGGCCGCGGTTCGCGGCGCGAATGTGGAGCCCTCTTTAGAGGTATTTAATTTTGAAGCTAATTGTGTTTTCAGGTTTTTTGAAGTTGGTTTTTTGTTTTTAAACAATTTTAAATTTTTTTCTTTTTAGTGTAAGTACCTTCTGTATTAAATGTTTTTGTGGGTATGTATATTATGTAAATGTAAGCGATGATGTTATGTATTTTTTTATATTTCACACTTTTCCGTGGTATAATACCACTAAAAACTCAATTTCTACGTACTTTTCGTGCTATTTGTAGTTAAGGAGTTCCGTCGTTCCTTCGCAGTTCAAATCTAGTCCAAACGTCCTTGACCATAGTTAGATACCTAATTTGTTTAAGATTGTCATAATCCTAGCAATATTTCAATCACTATACATTTTCTATTTGATTTTGAGGAGTTCCCTTGTGTATCTTTAAAATCCAAGGTCCAATAACAATGAAATCAAAATGGTATCATCACTGAAGTATCGTCTTTCAAACAAAAAAAGAATCATCTAAATCGGTACATAAACAAAGAAAATATGGTCGATCATCCGTATAAGTTCATAAAATGGTGACAGTATTTTTAAGTTTTCTTGAAAAATCCTGAACCGATTTCAAAATTTCAAAAAATGGGACCAACTTGGCAACAAACCTGATCTAATAACGTTTGAATTACTTCAATCGGTTCAGCCGTCTTTGAGTAATCGGCGGACATACATAAAAAAAAACATACATACAGCCGAACATAGAACCTCCTCCTTTTTGGAAGTCGGTCAAAAATGAATACACTTCGAAACTTGCTCATTTAAAAGCTATAGCTAAAATTTTACACTTGAAATAAATATAAATATTGTTTGTCTCATGCATGGCTAGGGGTATGTATTTACAATGCTGAAGTTGAAAAGACCGAATTTTACAAGACCCATGGACGAAACACTGAAAACAAATGGTCGAACGGTTGTTTGGCCGTACGTTTAAAATCACGAAAGGACATTTTAACTAAAATACTAGATCCCGAAGCTTAAAAAACTGAAGGTTAATTGAGAATTACATGCCAGCAGGTTGGTTCTGGCATTTCGCCGGCCACTGCCGCGGCACGCTCGCTTTGCTCGCTCGGCTCGTGCATTGTAGGTCACAATGAAACTTAACCTCCTCCTCGCTCGCTACGCTCGCTCGTCGTCGCACCTAACAGACCTAAACAGACTTTCGGGATTTTGAATTATCGGCATTTTAACTTTCGGGATTTCGAACTATCGGCCATTTAATAATCGACCTTTTAAGTTACGGTCTATTTATCGGATATCGATATTTATGATTTTCGTTATTTTGAAAATAGGTGTTTTATACGTCGATATTTCGGTCGTATGTGTTATGAATTTTCGGTATTTAAATACATACCTCTTATTGCAAGAAAATAAATAAGTACGTAAAAATATTTATTCTGATTGTTTTTGATTTTTATGTCTAAATAATATTAGGCGAATAGACAATATGCCTAATAACATTATGCGAAAACAAATAAGTCTAAATGATTATTATGCTTACATAAATAGTATGCCAAAAACAATTATGCCAAAGTATTATTATGACAAAAAAAAGTATGCCAAATTCGTTATGCCAAATCAAATTAGGTATAAAAGCATTATGCGAAAACAAGGGATCCCATTACATTCCAATGAAAGCACGCTAGAACTGCCAGTAAATATTAAAGCGGTTTTATGACCGAAAATGGCGCCCTCAGAAGTTTTTATTTAATAATAGAAGAATAAGTATCACTACATGCCCTCGTAGTCATTCGTAGAAGTAGATAGAAAATGTGTCAAAAACGGCCACTTATTGAAATTTTGCTACCTAAGTACTTCTAACAGTGACTACGAGGGAATGTAACGATACCGTCTACTAGACTGTGGGCCCTAAAAGCTCCACGTAAAACATTATTAAAATGGTGTATTAGAATTATAATATTAAATAAAATTCACCGCGGCGCCACTATCGCTCAGGGTGCCACCTTAAGAGGAAATTGCTATTTCAACGCTCCAAAATTTTATTTTTATAAATCAATTTTCAGATGTAACACTACAAGTGCCTAATTTCCCGGTGACCATGATTTTCGAACTCGAAGGGCCGGCAAAAAAATTCAATATTTACCACAATATGTCACAACACGTCCCCATAAATCGTACGAGCAATGGGACACGTAAGCACATGTCATTTATATGAACCTATAAATAAATTTCAATGTGCGAATCTCGCTAAAACGTCCGTACACAAATATATAGGGGTCGCATCGCATTTATCTTTCTTTCATTTATACAATTGTTCGTATTCCGCAAACGTGCCGTTTTTTACACATTTTTTTCTGCCCTGGATATATTACCTGCGTGTAATTTAGGCAATACACACGCTGAATTTATTATTTGAGTTTCACCTGACGACAATGTGGAAGTGAATTTAAACATTAACAATTAAATTGAACAGTAATTAAATCACCTGACAAAATGTTTACAAATAACATCGTAACAGGCCATTTCTTGAACGAGCGAACGCGATGCGCGAGCAAAGCGTGTCTGTTTTAGCTTGGGCAAAAATGATTTCGTATGTCCGGCTATCCGTTTGTTTTCCTCTATGGATCGCATTTTTCAACGGATTCTCGTGAAATTTCGTGAGCAGGTTCTTTAATTATAATTGTATAATTTATTTTCGATTCAGTTTTTCGATTTTTTTCCTAATAGCGGAGATATAGGGGAAACCATATTTTAGCAATTTCGTAAAATGATCAAAAATATCACAAGTTCCACAGCTCTACACAGCCACTAGTAAATATTAGACAACGTCACAAACATTGCTCATTCCAAAGTAGCTAAAGCACTTGTGTTATGGAAATCAGAGACAACGGTGGAACTACAAACACCCAGACCACAGCCAATATAGAAAAGTTAAAAAAAATTACCCAGTCGGGGATCGAACCAGAGACCTCAAGAAAACCGCTGTACAAATTACTCGACCACAGAGGTTGTCACTATAGACTACTGCAGGATGTTGGCCTCAAAAGCCAAAGGAGTTACCCAAATAGTAATAGATATAACCCCAAAATAGTAAGTAAACATTTCTTGCTATATCTAAACCTTTATCTACCTGTCATCCTGTCAGTGCTGTCATTTTAATTAATGCCAAGCAAAGGGAAGCGATTTATTGTAACAAATGCCTCTGTGTTATAGTAGACAAGTGACATTATGAGAGCACACGACTTGTAACCATCCAACATGGTTAATTTTTAATTATTATTATCTTCAAATATAATGAGTGTATCTCTTCCCTATTCTAATCGAGTATGTACAGTTAAAAGTTTCAATATTTAATAATTGGTCCAGATATTGAGGTTTGATTATGTCCAAAAATTTTACTGATTTCTGGATTTAGAGCTCATTCATAGAATTACACGCATGTTATCAAAAGAGACTATCTTATTTAGTTAGTTAATCATGAAAATAATGTGTCTACGCACGCGTCTTGCTATTTTTGTGAGTTTGCCGATTAATCAAGATTTTTTTTCCCGATATTTTCAAACTATTAATTTTTTACTTTTATCTGCACATCAATCATAAGAAACGTGGTCTGATGTCCCCATTTCATTTTTAAATAATATACTTAAAATTAACGGGTAGTTAACTCTATATATTTTTTTAGGGTTCCGTACCCAAAGGGTAAAAACGGGACCCTATTACTAAGACTCCGCTGTCCGTCTGTCTGTCTGTCTGTCACCAGGCTGTATCTCATGAACCGTGATAGCTAGACAGTTGAAATTTTCACAGATGATGTATTTCTGTTGCCGCTAAAACAACAAATACTAAAAGCAGAATAAAATTAATATTTAAGGGGGGCTCCCATACAACAAACGTGATTTTTTTTCGATTTTTGGTACAGAACCCTTCGTGCGTTTTTCTTCATATTTTAAAATCTGCAGTTGATTTTCCTAATCACTGAAGACGAATGATTTAATTCAGAATTTAAAATAGATGTTCACATTTTACTTAATCTAAAGTAAGTAATTGTTGTGCACTAAATTTTCACACATGAAAATAACACACAGATTTTATATTGTGAGAGAAATTGAGTGCAACACACAATGTTGACGCTAGTGAAAATTTTAGGCGTACGAGTACTAAACTGTTATTAGCGCGAAGTATATTTGCAAAGCCATTGATTCAACGTTGAATTTTTTTTAATTTTCATATGCAGGAAAAATGTCATGGCAGAAATTGTGTAGAAATGAAATATGGCGGCCAGCTGCCGCTGCCTGCTAATGAACCCGTTTCATGTTACTAATATTATTCATAATGGCGGGTAAATTGGGGAACTAACTATTTTTTATTTGGTAACACCTTTCGAGAATTTCTTCTAAAATAGTGTAGATTTTCTTGATTTGTTTTAACTGTGGAAACTTAATAATTATTATACACAGGATAGTAATCGAACCTACATGAACGACATTGAAAATTAACCAACACTTCATTTTATATTTATTTTTTCATATTTTTGAAATTAATAATGAATGAATATTTGTTTCCCTTTACATTAGTCTTAAAAACTGGCCAAGTGCGAGTCGGACTCGCGCACAAAGGGTTCCGTACAAAAAACAGCAAAAAAAATAAACACGTTTGTTGTATGGGAGCCTCCCTTAAATATTTATTTTATTCTGTTTTTATTTTGTTGTATTTGTTTTTATAGCGGCAACAGAAATACATCATCTGTGAAAATTTCAACTGTCTAGCTATCCCGGTTCATGAGATACAGCTTGGTGACAGACAGACAGACAGACGGACAGCGGAGTCTTAGTAATAGGGTCCCGTTTTTACCTTTTGGGTACGGAACCCTAAAAAATACACTCGATAAAATATAAATTTTTGCTTGTTTTATTTTTTATACCATTTTGTATACCATGATCAAACATTTTCACTCACTTAAAACCATTCCGCCTTTCTGAAGATCCCACAACAACTAAAAACGGTCAACTCATCTAAAGTCGACGGCGGTTGTATTTCAAATCCCCGCTAGTTGTGGCTAAAAATCATGGCTGCCAACCTTTTGATCCCGCAGAGTTACCGCACAAAAGTTCCCGTTGTTAGAGATCAACAATACATCTGCGGGAAGATTAATCGTCTGAGAACCCCCTAAGCCGGAGAAAACAATTTTTCATCTTTATCAAAATGTTGAGTACCTATGCGGTTGTAATAGGTGGATATGAATTTTTTTGGTGGCAACACTGATCATTCATCTTTCGGAGGTTTAAAATTTTGAACGTGGATTATGGGGAATAAAAGAAAACTTTTTTAGCACCAGTTTTACACTATGCTTAGCCAATCGCAATAGAATAGGTATTTAAATGGTATTTAGCAGGTAAGAAAAGTAATCTAGTAAGGCATTTCATCATCCGTGCTGTATGTAGTAGGTACTATAAAGTATCATGTGGTTGTACCTTATTTATTTGGTACACTTCAGCAATCTTGTCTTCTGTCGGTTCAAGTACTGGTACAGCCTCCCTACTCAAATGGCCAACATTATATGGATTTAAACGCTACGCTTACTATTAAACTTTAAAATAAGCAGAAAACTTTATGATATTACGTGCGGCAAGCTTGTCAAATCTATAGAATACATCAAAGTCGTGTGTGATTTAATCATCTATTGCTTATATTTAAGCTTTAGTAATAAGCGTAGCGTTTAAACGTATAGAAATTTGGCTATTTGAGTAGGAGGGCAGGGCAGAAAAAAATTTGACAAGTATAAACAGATTACGAGCTACAACCATAAAGTTTTTATATCCGTACGTTACCACTAGTCGTTTAAAACATTGCTTCAAACAGAGTTCTATGACAAAATTAAAATTCGTAGCAAGTTATTGCTTTGTAGCGGCGAAGGTTTCCCTGCTGCTCCGGACTACGGCTACGGAATAATGTTCAATTTACTTTGACAGCACAGCCTGACCAGTTCAGTTCAATTTGATGGTCTAAGCCATACCGCAAAGTCGAGTGTTCAAAAAATCACAATGTAGAAAACTTTCGATGATGCCACTTTGACTCGGTAGCTCAGTTGCAAGAGCATTGGACCAGACTTCATGACTTTGGACACAAAATATGTGAAAGATTTCAAAGTTATCACTTATCATTAACTACGATATAAATATTGTTATACAATTATTGTTTTCAAACCATTGTCTAACATGTAATATTTCGTTATTATAGGAATTAAACTTCAGATCCATAAATAAAGCCTCTAAGTAATAAAAAAAAACTTTTTTAAAGAAGAACATAAACAAACACCAGGTGCAGTCAAAATAAAGGAAGCACTGAACTATAGTTAGCAACTATGCAACTAAAAAAACTGACGCGAAGCCTGTTTACAGAACAATTTGGGTCGGAGTGGTACGTCAAAGCCTTTTTGGAATTCAAAGTCTGTTTCACGCCTCCGTTTTAGGCGGTTTTCGCTTTTATATCTTGTTTATCTTTTATTACTTCGTTTGCATTTTGTATTTAATCAGTTCCTGAGCTGCTTATCAAATAGTTGGTAAACTTGTAACGAGGGTGGTACTTAACAACTTTCAAGTTGTTACACATCACACGATTTCACCAGTATGGAAATAAAAAGCATTTCAAATCTTTAGTAGGTTTTATCTTTATTTATGTAGGGCCTTTTTATTTTAAATTAAACCTACCTCTACGTTATATACAGGGTTATTTGTAAAACAGCAACAACCTCGCAGGAGTAGATTTCTAACATCATAAGCAACAACATTTGTTCTACGACTTTTCCGAAAACAGAAAAAAAATAACCGACTTTTCATAATTGTACAAAACTGGATCAGCTGTTCGGATATTTGAATGATAA
The DNA here is from genome assembly GCA_928269145.1 of Agriphila tristella. Classification (NCBI taxonomy): domain Eukaryota; kingdom Metazoa; phylum Arthropoda; class Insecta; order Lepidoptera; family Crambidae; genus Agriphila; species Agriphila tristella. The sequence goes on along the minus strand of OV743440.1, from coordinate 23,216,267 downwards.
ATTGTTTTTTTCTGTTTTCGGAAAAGTCGTAGAACAAAATATTGTCGTTTATGAAGTTAGTAATATTCACCTGCGAGGTTGTTGTGTGAGTGAGTATAAGCCTGAGTTATAAGCATACACATGTTATTTCGACTTGACCTCAAGGAAATCTCGACACTCAAATGGAAAATATGCCGTGTCTACTTTTCTTTCAAATGTACTATCCGCGTCAATTGGTAATGCGCCTGGCGGCCATGATTTTAACCTCAAAATCGAAAAACAATTGTAATTTTCTCATATACCTAGACCCTTTCTTATTGAAAATAAGAATTCAATAATTAATATATTATATTACCTATTAGAATTTTACTGTTTTTTGTCATTTTTAGCTGCGGATGACGATGATGTGTATGTTAATTTGACAAGGTTCCAGCGCATTACCAATTGACGGGGATAGTGTTCGTCTACACTACGCAGAAAATCTCTTACAGTGTTACCAGGTACACAGTGCCGAGTAAATTATTAGCAACGGTAACATTTCGGGGTAGATCTTCTAATAAAGGCCGGCGCCCACTGGTGACATGGCTTTCAGGGAATCCTTCGGCATCTTTATAGCAACAGCATATTTATAATTGCGCAATTCTTAGGGTCAAAATACATATCAAAATAGCAGCGGCTGGCAACGCAGTGGTCAGCTATTATTTTAAACCATTTTAAGGCCTATTCAAACCTGAGTGGTATTTGCTACCGCCGTGGGTAGCGGTAATACCCCTAGCAATATCCCGCTGGGTACCTATTTGTTATGGCAATTTCGTAGCTGTCGCGGTACTCAATACGTACCGCGCCGCGTACCCATTGGGATATCGCTACTAGCACCGGTAGTGAATACCGCTCAGATGTGAGTAGGCCTTTAAGCTTAATTTCTTTATTTTAAGACTAGCGGCCGCCCGTGACTTCGTCTGCGTGGAATGTTTTTTGCTATTCCTCGGGAACAATCTTTATTTTCGGGATAAAAGGTACCCTATGTCCTTCTCTGTACTTCTGGCAACGTGTATATAAAATTTCATGATGATCGGTTCACTAGTTAAGACGTGAAGGCGTAACAAACAAACAAACGGACTTTCGCATTTATAATACTAGCTTCCGCCCGCGACTTCGTCTGCGTGGAAAGGTTTTTTTGCTATCTTTCGGGAACTATACTTTTTTTCGGGATGAAAGGTACCCTATGTCCTTTTTGGTACCCCTGACAACGTATATGCAAAATTTCATGATGATCGGTTCAGTAGTTAGGACGTGAAGGCGTAACAAACAAACAAACAAACAAACGGACTTTCACATTTATAATATTAGTAAGGAAGTAAGGATTAGTAAGGATTTATTTTAAGATTTAATATGCCCCAGTTTCTTTTTACAAGAAATAATGGCGGCGCCGGCGGCGGCGTCCCGAAGGCTTCCATAGCATCGCTCGGGATGCCAGAACACCGTAAGTGTGCGCAAGGCTTTATTCACTTCAACTCACACAACACTGATCTTCAGACTAACGGATTTATACGTCGAAACTGCAATATACGGCTACTCACTGATTTACGCCCTAAGATCGAACCGTTTCAGTTGTATTGAAACGTTAAAACATTTGTTACCGGAACGGAATCTACAACCGCTTTGTTTGAAACAACACGTCCGCTACTGAGATTTCTTACTACACTTCAGACACAATATATATTAAAGGCGTTTCCTGTTTTAAATACAATGGTATTTTTAAAACTTAACGTTATATTATCTACAACTTAAGATCCAGTACACATTTTGCCGCTGAATGCCGCTCTCTCGCTCACACATTTCATATTTTCTCAAGATTTCTTAAATCTGAGTGCGTAATTGAAAAATGTGTCTCTGCCACTTTTCGCAATATAAGATTACGGACATTTTAAAATATTATTTCAGTCTTTTGCTACTAAAATACAAAAAGTAGTCGTTTCAAAGAGTTATTTGAACTGGCAAAAACGATAACTTTTTGTACTTTAGCAACTCGAAACTGAAATATACGTTGAAATGTCCATAATCTTATATTGCGAAAAGTGGCCGAGACACATTTTTTAATTACGCCCTCAGATTTAAGAAATTTTGAGAAAACATAAAATGTGCGAGCGAGAGAGCGGCAGTCAGCGGCAAAATGTGTACGGACTCTTAATTCGTTATTGGTACTCTGTTCCAGCAAATGTATGTAAAAATAATACTTTGGGCTCTTTTCCTGAAAATGTATAGGTACATAAAAAACGGCTTCATAAAGCACCTGAACCATATTCTACGAATCAAAATAAAAGTGCAGCTCAATTCAACGAAGGATTTTTTTACAGGTTTGCTGAATATTCAAAAGCAAGAGCCCTCTAGAATCAAGGCTGCATGGTTAATATCCCTCTGCTCACTGAGCTTTAAAATAATAACGACCTGTTGCTTTGTAGGCAATGTTTCACTTGTATCATACCGACGGAAGCTTTGATCTGTGAAGATCCTGGCATGACACAATGAAGTTGCCAGTGAGTTCAGAGTGACTACGGCTATACAAAGATTTTAGTTCTCTCTTACAAATTAAAGAGAAATTGAAGAATGGTGTTGCAGTATTATTTTCTTCTGTTGACGAACAAAATCCGTAATATGAGGATGGTTGTCTGAGTATTCTAGTTTATGCATAATTTAGTAATAGCAGCACGGCCGATTTCGATAATTTAGGCCTACTATGGATCTGTTAATAGGCAACTGTTGTTATTTCCCGTCATTTAACAGAAATATCTAGGCAACAAATCTTTAGTAAGCTGAGTACTGAGTTGTTACTGAGTAGAAAGAACCTATAGGTTATTGAAATCGGTCGTATGTTGAGGCCTTTTTTTACAAAATTGGCCTCATCAAGGGGCGTTCGACCGTTTTATGATTTAGGTTACATTCTATGAAAAAAGTTAGAGTCACATCATAATTTCACCGGGACATACCGTAAATAAAATAGTTAAAGCGCAGATTGCGTCATCGTATAATAACCTAGACTTTACAGATATTTTCATATTTTATTTTCATTTACATTAACATTTACGTGCACACGATATCCTTCAGTCATACGTTACAGCTCGCGCAACATAACTTGAACCAAACCATAGACAATTATTGACGTACTCACTTTTGAATCATACAATTTGTTTAGTTTGATTAGAGGATCCGATAATAAACTGTTTTATCATTCTGTTCTAGTATACACTTTCCGTTTTCATATCTTGTTTTTTCACTCGCCAGACAGCAACACGACCGCCAGTCGTAAAAATAATCTGTGAAAATAAAATACAAATTAAGCGGGTTACGCTAACACAATGAAGCTTGCGCAGTAGCAATTTTCAGTACAAAAATTGTAGTGCGCAGGTCACGTGGTACAAAAAATTGGGTCAAGTTATGTTGCGCGAGCTGTACCGCTGGCTGAGTAATCAAGCTTTATGTCATCTGAACAGCTTTGCAGCACGCGACAGCGAGATTTTATCTTCTTTACAGCATAGTAAAAAATAGGTAAAATGCAGAAAGATCTTGTAGGTATTTTTAAGACTTTGATAGGAATTTACACTTGAATATATGCACTTAAGAGATAGGACTAAATCTTTTTTATTGAACCAGTGTAACGCCAAAATATACTATTATCATCACCGTGTATAATTATGGGGAAATAAGTTACGTTTGATCATTAATGAAAATGTGTCTTAGTTCAGGCTTATTACCTTGGTTATTAAAACGACGACAACTGCACCTGGCAACCTATAACACGCGCACACTAAGGACCGACGCGAAGTTAACCGAGTTGGAAGAAGTTATCAGCAAGGTACACTGGGACATTATCGGGTTATCTGAAGTCCGAAGAGCGGGAGAGGACTCGATAATCCTCAACTCCGGTAACTTGCTTTACTACCGGGAGGGCGACCAACAGTCCCAAGGTGGTGTCGGGTTCATCGTCCAAAAGTCCCTTGTCAACAACGTGATTACCATCGGAAGTGTGTCGACCAGGGTGGCGTACCTTATACTCAGAATATCCAAACGGTGTTCGCTGAATGTTATACAGGTTTACGCACCGACCTCGACACACCAAGATGACGAAGTGGAGGCTATGTATGAGGAGATCTCTAAAGCCATGCATAGCTACAAAACCCACTACACTGTTGTGATGGGGGACTTCAATGCAAAGTTGGGGAAACGATGCGGTGATGAGCTGAGAGTGGGGCAATTTGGAGTTGGGCAACGGAATGACAGAGGCCAGATGCTGGCTGACTTTATGGAGAAGGAGAACCTCTTTATGATGAACTCCTTCTTCAGAAAGCCGGAAAGCCGGAAGTGGACCTGGGTCAGTCCGGACGGTAAAGTCAGAAATGAGATAGATTTTATCATGTCGACGAAAAAGCAAATATTCAATGATGTCACTGTGATCAACGCTGTTAAGACGGGGAGCGATCACCGATTGGTACGTGGCACATTGAATATCAACCCAAAGCTGGAAAGATCTCGACTGATAAAATCAACAATTCGACCATTGCCGGCCCATATTCAAAACCCCGAGAGCTTTCAACTCGAACTCCAAAACCGCTTCGAAGCCCTTGAGAACATCATAGATGTGGACGATCTAAACAACATGGTGGTGGATACTGTCCGTACGGTAGGGTCCAAGCTCTTTAAGACCCGCCGTCCCAAGATAAAGAAACTCTCCGACCACACACTCCTACTCATGGATCAGAGACGTGAAATGAGGCTCCAGAGTTCAGTAGATGCTAATCGTTATCGGCAGCTTAATAGACAGATATCTAAGTCTTTGACGAGCGACCTTCGCCAATTTAATACGAATCGTATTAAAGAGGCTATCGAGCGGAATAAAGGCTCCAAAGTGTTCGCGAGAGATCTGTCTATTGGGCAAAGCCAGATGACGAAGCTGAAAACTGACGACGGACGCATCATTTCATCAAAGCCTGAAATCCTGAGGGAGATCGAGAGTTTCTATGGGCAGTTATATTCCACGCAGACACCTGTTGAAAGCAAGGCTAAAGACCCCAGAGCCAAGCTTACCCGACACTATACCCAAGATATCCAGGACGTCAGCCTGTACGAGATTAGTATGGCTCTCAAACAGCTGAAAAACAACAAGGCGGCGGGTGACGATGGAATTACTACAGAACTTCTGAGAGCGGGCGGTAAGCCGATACTCAAAGTCCTCCAGAAGCTCTTTAATTCCGTCATCGTCCAGGGCAGAACGCCAAAGACATGGAACATAAGTGAGGTGATCTTGTTCTTTAAAAAGGGTGACAAGTCCCTCTTAAAGAACTATAGACCCATCTCGCTTCTGAGTCATGTCTATAAGTTGTTTTCGAGAGTCCTTACGAATCGTCTCGCTCGCAAGTTCGACGACTTCCAACCTCCCGAACAAGCCAGGTTCCGAAAAGGCTTTAGCACCATAGACCACATCCATACGCTGCGGCAGATTATACAGAAGACCGAGGAGTATAATGAGCCACTTTGCTTGGCGTTCGTGGACTATGAGAAAGCCTTTGATTCGATTGAAACCTGGGCGGTGCTGCAGTCTCTCCAAAGGTGCCAAGTGGACTATAGGTATATCGAGGTGTTGAGGTACTTATACCAAAATGCCACCATGACGATCCGAGTACAGAACCAGAACACAAATCCTATCCAACTGCAGCGTGGTGTGAGACAGGGAGACGTTATTTCTCCGAAACTGTTCACAGCTGCGTTGGAGGACATCTTTAAGCTCTTGGACTGGAAAGGACTCGGCATCAACATTAATGGCGAGTACCTAACACACCTTCGTTTTGCCGATGATATAGTCCTTATGGCTGAGACCATGGAAGACCTGAACACAATGCTCGAAGATCTCCGTAGTGCTTCCCAAAGAGTGGGTCTTAGGATGAACATGGAAAAGACGAAAATTATGTCAAATGCCCATGTTGTACCCTCTCCAGTTCATGCTGGGAACACTACACTTGAAGTTGTTGACCATTACGTATACCTAGGACAGGCAGTCCAGTTAGGTAGGTCCAACTTCGAGAAAGAGATCTCTCGCCGAATCCAACTCGGGTGGGCAGCATTCGGGAAGCTTCGAAAAATCTTCGCGTCCGACTTACCTCAGTGTCTCAAGACGAAAGTCTATGAACAGTGTGTGTTGCCAGTGATGACTTACGGCAGTGAAACGTGGCCGCTAACTATGGGTCTCATAAGGAGGCTCAAGGTTGCTCAGCGTGCAATGGAGAGAGCCATGCTCGGCGTTTCCCTACGTGATCAAATCAGAAACGAGGAGATCCGCAGGAGAACTAAAGTAACCGACATCGCTCGAAGGATTGCTCAGCTGAAGTGGCAATGGGCGGGACACATAGCGAGAAGAACCGATGGCCGTTGGGGCAGAAAGGTTCTGGAATGGCGACCGCGCACCGGACGACGCTCCGTGGGTAGGCCCCCGACAAGGTGGACCGACGATCTGGTGAAGGTCGCGGAAAGCCAGTGGATGCAGGCAGCGCAGGACCGATCGTCGTGGAGATCCTTAGGGGAGGCCTATACCCAGCAGTGGGTGTCGTGTGGCTGATATGATGACCTTGGTTATTAAGATATGGAATGGATTTGGAAATTAACGCACGTAGGTAAAAGTATCTCAGTTAGGGCCTGTTTGTTCATAATTTCATAATTCATTTATTGCTTGTCACATAGTTAGAAGATGATACATAGTTTTACAGTTCCTATACAGTAGTACTTACTTATACATTTAGATCAGATTTAACGAAACTATCGTCATATGAACGATGCAACATAACTTGAACCAAACGATAGACAATGAAGCTTGCGCAGTAGCAATTTTCAGTACAAAAATTGTAGTGCGCAGGTCACGTGGTACAAAAAATTGGGTCAAGTTATGTTGCGCGAGCTGTACCGCTGGCTGAGTAATCAAGCTTTATGTCATCTGAACAGCTTTGCAGCACGCGACAGAGAGATTTTATCTTCTTTACAGCATAGTAAAAAATAGGTAAAATGCAGAAAGATCTTGTAGGTATTTTTAAGATTTGGTAGGAATTTACACTTGAATATATGCACTTAAGAGATAGGACTAAATCTTTTTTATTGAACCAGTGTAACGCCAAAATATACTATTATTATCACCGTGTATAATTATGGGGAAATAAGTTACGTTTGATCATTAATGAAAATGTGTCTTAGTTCAGGCTAATTACCTTGGTTATTAAGATATGGAATGGATTTGGAAATTAACGCACGTAGGTAAAAGTATCTCAGTTAGGGCCTGTTTGTTCATAAGTTCATAATTCATTTATTGCTTGTCACATAGTTAGAAGATGATACATAGTTTTACAGTTCCTATACAGTAGTACTTACTTATACATTTAGATCAGATTTAACGAAACTATCGTCATATGAACGATGGTAATATGGCGGCACGGACCTTCACTTTTACGTTAGTTCAGCTGTTCTATTATTTAAAGGACATTCCGGCAGCAAATTCAAAATCTGGCTTCGAGCCAAATTGAATTTAACGAAGCTTGGCCCAAACGGAACTTTGATCGCATAATAGCCCCCTATGTTTCGTGCGGCTCCTTCACAACCTTAATACTGGTCGATTAAGAAAATTGATCGTAAATAAATGTTCAACCACTATTTAACCTCTTTGGCGTTATTGCGAATAAAATCCTACATTTATGAACGCGTTTGGATTTGATAACTGCATTAAGTAAACAAAACCACCACCTTTTTTTAAAAGAAAACCTTTTTTATGATAAACTGCATAGTGGCAACCTTAGAATGAAATTGTGTTTTGCTTTTTACCATTAAAAGTAAAATAATATTCCATTCGGGCCTAAGGTTGTTTCTTCACTTTGTAAATTTTCATACAAATAAAAAAAAACAGGCATGTGGTGGTTTTCAGGGTTTATAATAATTTTCCGGGGTTGTATGCTCGTACACTATCCATATCTACATTATTCGTCTTATATAATATTACTAGACAAGACAGCCTGTATATTATTATATAGTTTATGATTATAGGTTAAGTTTGTATGTTTGGTTGTATGTTGAAGATAAAGGGGTTAGGCTCACATAATTAAAAACACTACATCATTATTTAAACCTGGATATATTTGGATAACCAACACTAAGCATGAGTTAGAAGATGAAACAAGAAACAACATCATTAACCTTGATAGTCACTATATTTTAATGTAACTTTCGTAATAACTAACACTTTAAACTGTATTATTATGAAACAACATATGAGACCTTATTATTCAAAGTGTACAATGATACTAACTGATATTCAATTAATTCCCAATAAAACATCACATTAATCATCATGTACAAATTATTAAACGTGACTTAAATCATTTTTAAACTGTAACACTAATAAAACAGCACATCAGATCTCATTGTTCATGCTGAACAATGATTCTTACTGACATTGCATGAATTGCCAAAAACAACACATTTTAAACATATTAATCACATGAACACACAATTCTAAACAAGATAAAACATCCTAGACCTTATTTATAAACCGTTATTCTACAATAAACCAAATAACTAGCACAGTTATACAATACTTATCTTTTAATTCGACGAAGCACAATATCAGACTGGGCTGTTACCCTATTTCGATGTCACTTTTATTCATTCGTTGATGGCGGGAATTGCAACCGCTTCCCGCCATTCTTGCCTATAGTCAACATAACATCTTTATTATTAAAACAGCAACTGTAAATCATTAATTTTCAAGAAACTATGCATAACACATTTTAAAACGGACAGTAAGAATTATTGATATAGTATTACGCCAATATATGAGCTTAATTACCTGTATAAATTTGACAAATAAACTTTGTTGCAAAACCAAATACACTTCCGTTAATTTACATACTCGTAATGTATTACTTTACATTTTTACACCACATTTTGATTACTTACTAAGCTTAAATATATTATTCGAATTAAATAATCATAAATCATATTAATTACACAATTATTTTGCCATTTTGGTCTGATTATGTCACGCCATGTTCATCAATTCGTCCATCCTGACATTTATTTGCGTCCCTGCAAATGAGAATTGTTTTGATAAGTAAGTTCACTTTCTTATCAAGTCAAATGAGAATCATAAAAGTCAAACAAGAACCATAAAAGTCAAATGAGAATTATAAAAGTCAAAAGAGAATCATAATAGTCAAATAAAAGTTATAGAAATCAAATGAGAATAATAGAAATTAAATAAGAATCATAGAAATGCCAATTTAATGAATCTTTAAGAGTGCATGCCCAAAAGTCAATCGTCACCCACCAAAGTGACGGCCCAGAGATCAATTTCCACGTGAGTAACGGCCCAGCCAGAGATAAATTGCCTCATGAGTAACGGCCCAGAGATCAATCGTCATATCGGTGACGGCCCAGAGAACAATCGTTAAGTGAGTGACGGCCCAGAGATCAGCCGTTACTTATTTCTTTCATTGATTGATTAATTACAGTGTCCAATATACAATCGTCACCCAATTAACGGCCCAGACTTATCAGTCGTTACTAATTTATATCTAGAGAAAAGTCACAAAATAAATATTTTAAATATGCCTTACTTGTTACAACTTCATTGACTCTTTTTATACAAGATCTCTTGATCAATTGTTTTCCACTAATAAACTATCCATTTTCATGTTAAATAGCGTCACATCTATGCGTAACGTATACATTACGTATCTGGTGTATCACGTGAGCACAACCCATCTTTCATAACTTTTAGTACCTACTGTATGCTTGCAAATAAAATGAATTCGTATTCTACATAATAAGCATATATTTAAAAGTATATAAGTTGTCTAGCACCCATATTACAAGCTTTGCTTAGTTTGGGACTAAATGGAGTTGGTCCAAGCATTTATTATTATTATTACTATTATCAACTGCAATGTTCAATAGTTAAATGAAGCCGAAATGAAGGCTTATAGATCAATCGCCACAGAAGTGATGACCATCAAGCATTCATACATCATTTGGTCCGAAGATAATTTAACACGTGATTGATAACTCAAATATGAACCACCACTAGTGTCATCATGCAATAGAAATCAAGATGTCGTCGATAACAAGTTGTATTGGTTAAGCAGAATTTATTAAACAAAATAAATGTATAGCAGAGCAACACTGTAGTAAAATATATTCTAGTCGATATTATACGTATTATATTTATCCTTGCAAGAGATCAATGGGTTCCTCTGTGCTACCTATTTATTTACATATTATTCAGAAGAGTTAAACATCTGACGAAAAACATTGGTCATTGCCTAAACATTTTCCAGTACATTTTACTTTTTCGATGCAAGTCGGTGTTATTTCACCATTGACACCTGATAGAAACATCTTTCCAGATGTTTCACAATGTGTGTCAATCGATACTGCAATATAATTAATTACCACAATGCTCTTTTTATAAATGTAATTTCTAAGACCACCTATCTATACTAATGTTAATATTATCACAAAACAAAATGATTGCTTGCACTTATTAACACTAGACTGTAAGAAGAAATAGCGTTCTCGACTCAAGAACTAGAAATACTACGACCAGACACGGGTGCTTTCTACTGGTATTCGAGAAATACACCTAATTTTGTTTAATAGTTTCACTACATTAATTCAAACCACATTAAACAACCTATTAAATGAGTAACTGCCCTCAAAATAGGCTTTGGTAACGTTTCTATTTTACTTTTTTTTGTTGTTTAAATTGACACAATGTTATATATGAAAAAACATACAAACACCACCATAAAAGCCGTTTTGGCTTTAACTGTGACGGAGGAGTTCAATTACAAGAATTTCGAGCATGAGTATTTTTTTTTTTTACTTATGATAATTTTACCTTTTAAGTAAAATTACATAAGACAAAAACAGAAATGACTGCTATTGAAACATATGAATCAAGAAGAATCTTAACTAAAAGACTTTCTTATCTGTTTATATAGGTATACATAACATAGGTAGTTTCATTAAGTGAATTATTAGAAATTAATAATGATTTCTTAAGCTAAATAAAAAGGTAAACTTGCGTACTTGCGTTGCGACATTCTTTGATATTGTCATTAGTTCACTAAAAGTATGCTAATTTTTATATAAGTATGCAAACAAAATAATTTAAGAAGTTCATGGGTCTACTTGAAAGTTGGGACATTCTAGGATCTAGAATTTCATCGCATACAACTTCAACTTTTTATTGTTTCTACGTCATTTTCTTTAAAACTAATTCCATAGTGGGCTTAAACTCAAAGTATTTGGTATTGTACGTATACATATTGTAATTATTAATTTATATTTCTTTCTATTAATAATTATATTATTAATCAAATTACACACAAGATAATATAATGATTAGTTCAATTGAGAAGAATACTATACCTTAGCACTCTTTACATTCTGAGATTTGTAAGTTATCATGTAAAATGATATGTGAACCCCTTCTAAACTAATTAAAATAGCTTATTTGAATAAAAATATTTGAATTGAACTGATTCTCTTCTCTTAACAAAATATTCTATTAAACGAACTTATAACTCCATAGGTCTCCATACTAAAAATAAATCCATAATTCTCCAACCAATGCTCAGTAACACATAACATAACACATCAATGCCAATATTTTCGGAATTTAAAAATAAGCCGCCTTCTAAATCTTTGTCAGTTCTCTCGGCTTCTGCCTTGATTTTACTATTGTTAAGTGAGGGCTAGAAGACACCTCTGTTATTGTCTTAAATGGTAATTTAAATGCATATAAATATTATTAATTCTGTTATGCAAAATGATACTATTATTGTTTGGAATAGAATCCAAAGTTAAATCAAGATAATTATCAAAGTTATCTGCTCAAAAGAAGCAGTGATTTTACATGCTAAATTAGCGGCTAATAATAGTGTCTTTAGTTAAGTAAAAACTATTGAATAATTTGATGATGTTTATTATGACATGTATAACCATTTGATTCGTTACTTTAAATTGGCACTGTGCTCAATGTTAGTTCAAATGATACTTATAGTTAGTTTTCATAAGAACGTTCGGAATCAAAATAAATAATCAATTGGTTTTCTGTCACATTACCCCTATTTCCTACTAATGTCATCAAATTAATGTTTTCATTGATTCTGAATCAAAATTGTTCAATTCACTGATTACAATAACGATCACTAGTTTCGGTTTTCGGTTTCGGATTCTGTAGCCTAAAGGCAAAAACGGAACCTTTATAGATTCGTCATGTCTGTCTGTCTGTCCATCCGTCTGTATGTCACAGCCACTTTATTCCGAAACTATTAGAATTACAGTGTTGAAACTTGAAAGGTAGATGTGATATGTGAGGTAGATGATATGTAGACTATGAACCGCTTTACCATTTTTACACAAAAAATAAAAAATATAGATTAAGGGGGGAGGAGGGCTGCTCCCCGGTGTCTATAGATAGGTCTTTAAAAATGACATTAAGGTTTTAAGACAATTTTTCTCAAAGTCAATCGTATGAAAGTTATACACTGCCAAAGTAGTAAAATGAGTGTCCCCTCTAACTTTTAAAATAAAAGAGTGAAAAATAAAACATATATGCTGTGGATCTCAATAAACACTTAACGAAAATTGGTTTGAACGAGATATATTTAGTAGTTTTAGAGATATAGCATATTCTCCAAAACCGCAAACATAACTTTGTCATTTATACAAACTATGAAAAACAAGTTATTTTTTTCAGATGAAAAATTATAGTGGTATTAAATAAGGCATGGCATATGGTAACTACGGAACTCTACTGCGCGTGGCCCGACACGCACTTGGCCAGTTTTTCTATATTGAAATTGAGTAAACTCGAATGCAAGTCGCATGATTAGAAAAGTTTTTTCACCAGTTACTTGGGCCAGGAGTTGCTTGTAGTTGTCTCAAAATTAAGTTCAAGTTTTTCCAAAGAAACTTACTATAATAATAAATTATAATGCTCATATGTATGCCTATGCGTTGACTAACTAAAGTCAACTCCTTTTGGTTTTTTTTAACAATTTACAAAAGGTTTAACTTTGACTGCCTTAGCTGCAGACGCTGCCGCTCATATATATTATAATGCAAGCAATATCTAGAACTAAAACGTAATGAATAATATAGGTAATTATTTGTGAACAGTAATCGTTCAGATTTATAAAAATAAAACACCTTATTTTACTTTCACACAACACAAACAATCACAAAACTCACTCTCTTTTTCGAGAAGAACCGCTATATGCCAAATGAAAACAGTATTTAATAATTAATGTGAAAAGTAACTACTGTAAAAGACCCAATAAATCATCTATTTAATTTCAACAACCGTCTAATTCTATTATATAATATAAACTAGGTGTTATTGAAGAAGTTCTATTTTTCTGTTCATTATAATATTTTATTTTTAAATTGCTCGATTGGAACTATATTATATTATTGTATAAAAAGGGAATACATGGAAGGTGATATTTCCACTTTCCTACATGAAAATCCCAACATTAATATCGAGGATGAATCTGAAACTAATGATTAAACTAACTTGCCCGGTAAATGAAGTTCTATCACAATAACAATTTTACAAAGGATTAGTTTCTTTACTAAACTACTCTCCGTTTCTAATGCCATATTGTTAACAAAGCATGGTTGGATCTTACTTTTACTTTGCATCCCTGAAGAGTTGATGTTCGTAGCGTCCACCGCCACTGCGTCTTCAGCAGGTTGAGTAGTCCCATCGGCTTCTGCACCTTGAAATCACCACGACCTCCATCGATGTGTCACGAGAGGTCTTCATCTTCCTGATAGGACGGCGAGAACGTTTTGGCATCGTAGAGCATCCCACGCCTGAAAATTGTTGAAGATAAAGGGGTTAGGCTCACATAATTAAAAACACTACATCATTATTTAAACCTGGATATATTTGGATAACCAACACTAAGCATGAGTTAGAAGATGAAACAAGAAACAACATCATTAACCTTGATAGTCACTATATTTTAATGTAACTTTCGTAATAACTAACACTTTAAACTGTATTATTATGAAACAACATATGAGACCTTATTATTCAAAGTGTACAATGATACTAACTGATATTCAATTAATTCCCAATAAAACATCACATTAATCATCATGTACAAATTATTAAACGTGACTTAAATCATTTTTAAACTGTAACACTAATAAAACAGCACATCAGATCTCATTGTTCATGCTGAACAATGATTCTTACTGACATTGCATGAATTGCCAAAAACAACACATTTTAAACATATTAATCACATGAACACACAATTCTAAACAAGATAAAACATCCTAGACCTTATTTATAAACCGTTATTCTACAATAAACCAAATAACTAGCACAGTTATACAATACTTATCTTTTAATTCGACGAAGCACAATATCAGACTGGGCTGTTACCCTATTTCGATGTCACTTTTATTCATTCGTTGATGGCGGGAATTGCAACCGCTTCCCGCCATTCTTGCCTATAGTCAACATAACATCTTTATTATTAAAACAGCAACTGTAAATCATTAATTTTCAAGAAACTATGCATAACACATTTTAAAACGGACAGTAAGAATTATTGATATAGTATTACGCCAATATATGAGCTTAATTACCTGTATAAATTTGACAAATAAACTTTGTTGCAAAACCAAATACACTTCCGTTAATTTACATACTCGTAATGTATTACTTTACATTTTTACACCACATTTTGATTACTTACTAAGCTTAAATATATTATTCGAATTAAATAATCATAAATCATATTAATTACACAATTATTTTGCCATTTTGGTCTGATTATGTCACGCCATGTTCATCATGTAGGAGGTAATCTTAAAAACTACTCATCCGATTTTCAAATTTCTTTCACCGTTAGAAAACTAAACTGTTCCTGAGTGACACAGGCTATATTTAATTACAGAATTCCTCCAGCAAGTGGAATTTCCTGCGGATGAAATCGCGGGCAAAACTTTGTCGTTTATAATTTGCAAGACATACTTACGCTTACTGTCGTCATCATGAAGAAAATTCTTCTTCTGGCCAAGCTCATTCCATCACAGGCCTGCTTCAGCCTTTGGGCTTAGAATGTAGCTTTTAATATTCAAAAAAATTGCAATAAAAAATCTTTCTAGCCGAAATCTTAATTCTAATTGATGTACAAAAATCAATTTTCCACCATGGAGCCTCGATCATGTAATCTTTTCTTTGGCATTGATTGACTGATGAAGCTACACTTGATCACACCAATTAGAAATACTTGTATAGCAAAATGCGTTTACACTTTAAGAATACAGTAATTGGTATCACATGGACTGACGTTGACCGTACTTACGACGTAAAAATATGCGTGCCCAAGTTTTATTGAAATCCTACGCCCCACGCACACATATGATTTAAAGTGCTCCACAATCCTTTGAAGTTGGCGTCGTCAAGATGTTGAAGCGAACCGGGTATAAAACCACCCGTGTGGATAATAAATTAGCAAGGGAAACTTTCGCGCCGTATCGCCGTGAAGCTACGAAACGCGATGTTACACCGCGCAGAACTTTCTGGAAACTTGTTCTTTTCATGATTCTGAAGTGGTTTTCCAAAGAGTTTCAATGTAGTGCTGCAGTCCATTGATACGAGATAAGAAAACAGTGGGTTGATAATAGTAAGGACCTGTTTCATGAATTCTGGAAAGCGTTATTTTTCTATTTCAATTTTAAATAAGATTCTGATCCAATAATTGGTCCAACTTAACTGAAAGGAGCTTGATGGCGCAGTGAATTAGTGCCTGGTCCAGCGATTGTGGAGATTAAACAACTTTCGCAGGGGTCGTTCATGGGATGGGTGACCAAAAATGTATTATCTCGAGCTCCTCCGTGCTTCGAAAAGGCACGTTAAGCCGTTGGTCCTGGCTGCATTTGAAGTCGTTAACACCCACCAATTCGCGTTGGGCCCGCGTGGTGGGTTATGGCCCATCCTCCTTATCCACCTATAAGGAAGGCCTGCGCCCCAGCAGTGGGGACGTTAAAATGGCTGATGGTCAAGTGGTCCAATGTCGAGAAGGAGTTGAAAAACGCACAAGAAGCCCCGATCCCAGCTGATCTGGGAAGAGGACAGGACGAAGACGAATATTAAAATAAGAACATAATCTCTATGATTATTTCTCAAAGAACTTATTCTTGACCTGTGAGGCTCTAAAATTAAATTTTATCAAAAGATTCTAGAATGATTTGTATTTTATTTGCAATTTAGGAGTTGTTATGATCTATTTTATGAATTCCTGTATTATTATTTCTGAACTGCAACTGGCTACTATTGCAAAAAGCATTCCACTCAATTCATCTTGATATTATTTCTTTGACAAATTTAAATACATACCTACTTACTGAAATTATTTGAAATTCATCTGTGCATTTTTATTTTTACCTAAGTTTTTACTTTTAGCTCGACTTGGAAAATCAAATATTTCTAAAAAATCCAGACACGCTTTACGTGGAAAAAATGTATCGTTACAAAGAACTTTGTAAGAAAATTATGACGGTAATTTAATAAATAGGTTGTCCATTTGGAAGAATTTATCGTTATTTCAAAAGAAAAACCTTCAGCACCTTTCAAACGTACGTGACTTGGTAGCGGAGGATATTTCTAACCATTTTATTTCAACATTCAAGTGAACGTCTCACTCTAATTTCGATTGGGAATTTAACATGAATAATGGACATAAAACTAAGCTGATACTTACCACACTGTGTATTTTTGTCAGATACTTTTTATCAGAATACTATTTGATATCATGTTCGTTTTGCCACTGTAATAAATATTCTAAATAATAATGTAGAGGCCAAAAATTATGTACTATGCGAGCCAAATAAGAATAGTGCTGTCAAAGCGGCCATTTTTGTTAGCGTTTCGCTTCCACTTCAGAGTGTAGGAATGTGCAAGAAAAGGAACAAAGATCAAAATGGCCGTTTGACAGTACTATTCTTATTTGGCGCGCATAGTACGTACTTCATGTTGATTTTTCAACTATAAAGTTATATGTTTCAACCATAAACTTAATATCCACTGGAATAGACGAACAGAGTTCACTTGGCTGCGAAACCAAAAGTGAGATGAGCCAGTGTTTGTAAATATGAAAACGTGTGCGTGAATTTAGAGATGCACTGAAGTCCATTTTAGGTTGTCGATAACCATAATGTATTATTGCTCTAATAAATAAAACACAAACAAGATTTTGAACAATTTTTTTTTAATAATTTCTTAAGGTCTCCTTTGAGGCTCCCTGCTTATTTATTTATGACATTTATCTAGTTTAATTTAATGACTGGATTTACAGAAAACCTGGAAATAATTGTTAAATTAGTACTTAAGTTGGTATAATTTACCATTTGAAAACTGTCGATTACAAGCAGCTTTAAATAAAACTATCAGTGTTCACAAAGACAAACAAAGTTATATTGGAAATCATCGACATGAGTATCGATATCGATAATTTTTGATCAATATCTACGCCTTATTTTCTCAAGTTCACGGACATAATATCTTTTTATCTAACACATAATGTTTAGAAATCAGCCTTTATTTAGGAAATAGGCGTTTAATAGCATCATATTAGTATATAACTTAGTGTGTTTGGGAATATATTCAACTAAAATATGAAATATGAAAATGGTAATAGTACAATCATATTTACCTTTGAAATTAGTGTTTATTTGGGTTATTGTCGTAAGTAACATGACAATCCAGTACAGAACACGACACCATTATTGATTTATATAGCTTTGAGAGCCAAACCGACCCGATCGCGATCAAAATTACAAAATAATCTTGTTGACGCTTTTCACCAAGGTGATAAACGATGATACATGAAGTCAAAGCAGGTTCAGCTGTCAGTTTTTTTTTACTCTTTCTCGCACATCGCATAAGCCGTAAGAATCGGTTTCTCACTCGCACCTTTGTCCGTCTACTTGAGCATAGCGAAAAATTTTCTAAGTCTATGGTTTCAACCTAATTGAAACCTCTTTCGTGTGAAGTATACCTAACGTACGTACTTATGAAAAATTAAATGTAAAACGATCGAAACATTTTTTTTGCTGTTTGAAAATTGACATGGAGTTTTCAAAGGTTCAAATTATTATTGTGAAAAAGTAAATAAGCTTATTTCGATTCTGAATCGTGTACAAAATTATAATCGTATATGTACCAACCTAAATTACGGATTTGCCACGTATCTATAAACATTTTAAACAAAAGCTATTAGTACAATAGTAAGCAAATAAACCGGAAAGTGGAAATGTAAGCGGCAATCTACAGTTCCTAGTTTTCCCCAGACCACCGCGCTGAGAATAGAGAATTAGAAATACTAGATACGAAAAATAATCTGATGCCTTTAAAGTCATTATTATGCTAGTAATCATATTTTTTTTTCTATCTTGTTCATTTCATAGTATTTATAAAAATTTACGTATATTACACATAGGTTAAGCTAGGCTTTCCTAGGATGACGGGGCGTCATATTACGGCCGTAATTTTGCGGCGTAAAACGTTGTCTATGTAAACAAGCTGTATTATTAAGTGAATATTGTTATCAAAAAGAGAAAAATTCAACGTACAAGAATATAATAAAACTAATTACAAATAATAGCGAAAGAAAGTTCAATGTTGTAATAGGAAGTTTACTGTACAATGGAGTGGATGACGCAAGGATATATGAGATAAATCAAGAACTCGCAAATTTTGCGACGTACACAGCAAATGTCAAATATATCGACCTGAACTGTGTTAAGAGGAAAGGAGTGAAGCACTACCTTACTGAAGAACTTGACAAAGCAGCATATAGATTTAGAGGGACTTCATCTCTAACATTTATCAAATGCTCCGAAAACTTCGAAGACAAACTTCCAATTTCTGAAAATTTTCAAAAGTTGATAATAATAGATGTCAATCGTTAAATATCATACACTCTAATGTTCAAAGTATAAATAACAAATTTTTAGAAATAGAATTAATGACTCAGACACAAAACTGTGATATACTTTGCCTCACTGAGACATGGTGTAATGAGGCAAAGTTAGATAATATGGTTATAACAGGCTTCTCTCTGGCGTCGTATTATAATAGACTCATTTTTGGAGACGGCGGAGTGGCTATTTTTGTAAGAGAGAATATAGATTATAAATTAAGACATGATATTAATAGACTCACTTCTGAATTGAATTGTGAACTAACAGCCATAGAATTAAAATCATCAAAGATTGTAATCGTTTGCATGTACAGAGCAGAATATAATATTTTAATATTTGAAGACATCTTGACAAAATTATTACATATAGTGACCAGAGAAAATAAGAAGTTAATATTAGCAGGAGACTTTAATCTGGACTTATTAAAATTAGATAAGAAAACTAAATCATTTTTGAGTATTTTAGAAAACTTTAATTGTATACCAATGATAAAAGAGCCCACCAGGACTGTGAAAAAGAGTGCAACTTGTATTGATAATTTTATTGTTAGCAAAGATAGTAACTACAGTTATCACGAGGCGGTAGTTCTAAGTCAAAAGCTTTCTGAACACAATGTAATATTTTTAAAATATTATATAAAAACAGATTTAAATAAAAATGCTGATAATAGGAATCAATACAGGATGCAAAGATTTTATTCTCAAAGCAATGTCAATTATTTTGAATACTTGTTCAATAGAGATTTTCAGAGAACTTATGATCTGATCTGTGATACAGTAGACGCTAATGACAAAATGAATATACTTATGGACTTTGTAAAGTACTGCTTCAATATTGCATTTCCAATAAAAAAAAAGTATGGGAATAAGAGATCAACTGTGTTATCAACTAAAGGTATAACCGTTTCAAAAAGAAAATTAGATAATTTAGAACTATTAAATGATGATTGTTATCCTTCCGATGAAACGAAAAATCGTTTAAAAAAGTATAGAAAAGTATTTCGAAAAGTTTTAGTAACAGCTAAAAAGCTAACCTATGTGAAAAGAATCGAAAAATCTAAAAATAAAATTAAAGAGTCTTGGAAAATAATCAACGAGCAGACAAATAGAAAGCAAAAAAAACTCAGTAAATTTGATGCCGTCACTGATAACAGTGGTAATTTGGTAAAAGGGGAAAAAGAAATTGCAAATGCTTTTAATTTATTCTTTAATACAATTGCAGCAAAATTAACAGAGTTTATTCAAATAGATAGGAATCATTGCGAGCAATTCTTAAACAAATCAAAAAAACCTTGTATGTGCGTTAACTTTGAGCCGTTGACTTTTCGTGAACTTAAAAAAATCATTAAAGGCCTTAAGAATAAAGAATACGTAGATATTTATGGCATGAATTGTAAAATAATGAAGCAGTTAATTTTGAACAATGATCTTTTCATTAGACTAATTTTAATCACCCTCAATGCCTGCCTAGCGCAAGGTATTTTCCCAGATTCTCTGAAAATTGGGAAAATTGTACCTCTCCATAAGAAAGGTGATACCAAAAATATAGGAAATTATAGACCTGTATGTATACTACCAGTGCTTTCAAAAATCTTGGAAACTGCTATTAAAGATAGAATGGTTAAATTCTTTGAATCAAATGATCTACTTACGGATACTCAATATGGCTTTCGTAAAGGTCGTTCCACAGAAATGGCAATTCTTAGGGTTGTTTATTCCGTGTTGAGTGCGATGGATGAAAAACAAAAATGTTCAAGCATTTTTTGCGATTTATCCAAAGCATTTGACAGTTTAAGACATGATATTTTGTTACTTAAGTTAAACTATTATGGATTTGAAGGAAAAGAGCTGAAAATGATACGAACTTACTTAACGAGTCGGAAACAAGTCACTAAAATCAATAATACAATTTCTAATGAACAAATATGTAGCATAGGTGTTCCGCAAGGATCTATTTTAGGGCCTTTGTTATTTCTAATTTATGTGAATGATCTCGAAAATTGTTTACCAGCTGGAAGTCACGCTACGTTGTTTGCGGATGATACTCATATAGGTGTAAAAGACACGACCGAAAAGGGAGTGAATGAAAAGAAACTTAAAGTATTAGACAATATAAAAAAATGGTTTGAAATAAATGGAATAGTGTTAAATAGGGATAAAACTGTAATGATCAATTATAAATTAAGAAAAGAAAAACAACTGAATGAAACAAAAAGCACCACTTTTCTAGGATATGACGTTGATTACACGATCAGTCATGAAAATCACATTGACAAAATATGTAAAAAATTAGCAAGCGCGAATTACGTCCTATTTAAATTAAGATCTCTAGTTAGTAGAAAAACTCTAGTATCTGTTTATTATGCTTATTTTCATTCTATTATTAGCTACGCCGTTACAGTATGGGGAAATGCGTCAAATATTGAACGAGTGTTAATTTGCCAAAAGAGGTCCATAAGAATCATTAATTGCCTCAAGAGACATCATTCAGCGAGGGAATATTTTAAGTTAAATAGGATAATGACTGTGGTGTCCTTGTTTATCTATAAATCTCTACTGGAAGTACACATGCAGAAACACCACTTACCCAAAATATCGGACGTACATCGGTACAATACACGCAACAAAGAAAAGTTACAGACCCCAGTGACTCGACTACATAAAACGCACAAACAAGGATTTCACCTAAAAATTGACATGTATAATAAACTACCACTTTTCATCACCAAATTGCCACTGACCAAATTTAAGATTGTAATAAAATTATTTTTTGAGTCACACCCTTTTTATAAAATTAATGAGTTCATGACAAAAACATGGAAGCAAAATAATTTCGATTTGTAATAATATTGTGACCGAAATTGACTTTTCATGACATTGTAATTTTAATTTAATTTATTTTATAAGGCCTTTTGACAATATCATGACATTTTACAACTGCGATAGCTAAACAGAGAAAATAAGAATAAGTACTAAAAGTCTCCTGTAATTAATAGTATTCTAGAATGACTTATTGAATGTATGACTTAAATATAGTATTTAAATAATGTAACGCTATGACATGCCAAATGTAACGTTCTATGTTATAACATGGTCAATAAATAATTGAAATTGAAATTGAAATTGAAACAATACGGCGCGGTTTCTGATGTTATGGTGTCGGTTGGGTAAATTTCACGAAAAATTTCAGCCAGTGAAATATTTAGAATAAATTTCATTTTGGTTTGAAATATTTCAGTTTAGAGTGAAATTTATTTTAAGTTTCATCTGACTAAATAAAACATAATTACATGCAGATGAATAAATAATGAAAAATATTAGATAAAATCGGCTCACCCGTAGCAACTTAGACGGGACTTGCTACGGGTGAGCCGATTTTTTCTAATATTTTTCATTATTTATTCATCTTAATATAAAAATAGCATTGTGAATGCAAAAATCTAAAAGTTTATAATTACATGCATTTTGTCAATAATAATATAATCAACATAATTATACAACAAAACAATAAACAAATAATTTCAGAGTCCGTTTTGATGGTCGGCCACGATGGCGTAGAAGAAAAACGACTACGTCAACATTAGGAAGGAATATCAGTAGGTCCAATATTCAAAAAGTTGTAAAGGTTTAACCGTGGCTGCGTGATCGAAAGTGGAGAACCGCGCGGTCACGCAGTTCTCTTAAACGGAGTTTAGTCGGGGTCCCATTATTTTTGCTAATCGCTGATACGATTTTGTAGAAAAATGTAGAAAGTTTATACTTGTTTATAAAGTATAAAAAATCCTAAATGTTTAAACTTCACGACCTACATAGCTTAAATGCTATGGCCGCGTGGTCGAAACGTGGAGAATCGCGTGGCCACGCAGTTCTCTTATCCCATTATTTTTTATAATCGCTGATACAATTAGGTAAAAAATGAAGACAATAAAGCCCTAAGGTTTGGACTTCACGACCTACAGAACTTAATGGCAACGTGCATGATATCTAAATTATCTACGAAATCATATCAGCGATTAGCAAAAATAATGGAACCTCTACTAAGCTCCGTTTGAGAGAACTGCGTGGCCGCGTGAGGTCCTCCACGTTTCGACCGCGCGGCCATGGTAAACCTTTACAACTTTCTGAATATTGGACTTACAAATTTGCAACATTCATTGTTAGTTTTCTACATATTCCTTCGCAATGTTGCAACGTCGATTTCTTTTGCGACACCGTGGCCGAGCAATAGAAACGGACACAATCTAGTGGCTCCATGAGCTGTAGACCACGCGTTAAAAAGTAGCTGAAATTCATTGAAAACATACATTTCGATGCTCAAATTATAGGGGAAAGTCTGGTAATTTGGACCAATTTTTTTCAAACGCATTTTACATACATATTTTTTGCACTTTTACAAATGTCTATCGTATAAAAAGAAACAGAAACTATTAGGCTTTGCATTTATTAAGCAATAATCAACATGATTCTTGTAGTTTTAATAAAAATCAACAAAGTATGAGATCTGAGCTTTGTTCCAATTTAGCCAACTAGTTTTGTAATTTGGACCACAGAGTTGCTAAATTGGGCTTCTATAGATTTCGAGCTTAAAACAATTACCTTACCTTAACAAAATGTCATAACTTATATACCTAACTTACAAATAATGTGAAAGAGGAAATATGTAGTTGAATCTCATAAATCTAAAAATGTTAGCCCCTCAATTAAGACAATCATCACCAGACCCCGTTATCGCCGGTGCACGAATGATCGAAGCCAAAGACAAAGTACAACAGAAGGTCTATTTTTGATTAATTTGATAATTCTACCTAATCCCGTTCAACCTCTGAGAGAATATATCTGTAATACATTTTTTTTTAGTTTACCTGTATTTCAGGATAATCTGTTATCCACAACTCCATAAATACGTGACGAGATTTTTTTTTTCGGAGGCATATTGTTGGTTAAGATAAAAATGATATGCAATTAGACAACAATTGATTACTAAATGACCCGTAAAGGGGAGAGGGCGCGGAGCGTGAGACAACACTAAGTAGAGTACAAGACGACACGACAACACGCGCGCGAGTGGCGTTCGGCCGGCTTCTGTACGCCTTTGTCGGCATCCGTCAAAGCGGACACCGCGCGGCGGGCTTTTGTGCGCCTTTGTCGGCGTCCGTCAAAACCGACACCGCGCGGCGACCGCGTGCGCGTGAGTACGGTCCGCACTATTATAGCAAAATAAGCTCTATACGTTTAAAAACACGATTCAAAATAAATATCGTCCTTCACTTCGTGCATTTAGATTTTAGGAAGAATTAAAGTTATGTATCTATAGGTATTGTCTAAAAATCTAGTTCACATTTGCCATTACTGAACACGAGAGCGCGAGAGCTTGAAAATTTTCGCACCTTAAGGCCGGCCACACACAGACGGAATCACGGAATTCCTGTACATACGTGATTCCGAACGCAGCAACTGCATACAAAATCTATGGGCTTGCCACACACATGCGGGATTTTTCCGTACGGAATCTTCATACATTGTTGAAATTGCGTTCGGAATTCCGTAACGGGATTACGTCTGTGTGTGGCCAGCCTTAATAGGTTTTTTGAGTAGAAAAACGTAGGCAAATAGGTGGCCCTAAAGGTCTTTCGCTTCTGATTTTTTAGTCTGTGAATCGTTCGTGCACGCCCGATAACGGGGTATGATCATCACAAATGTTAGGGATTTGAGTACAAGTTTCTTTAATCCAATTATGGTAACGCACACACTGTATCCAGTATACTTTGGGGTCTCTTTTATCATTATAATTAATTTTGCCTTGGATACATTCATTCTTTTTGGCTTCTAACTCAACGCTGCTATCTTTGTGTGGTCCATTTTAGCCAACTCTATGCGGTCCATTTTAACCAACAGGGTAAATATGCTATAAAAAATGGAATAAAAATATAATCTTTGAATACCGGAAAACTTTTTACGTATTTTTAATGCACACTAATTTACGCTTTCAAATCATAAAATAGAAACACTGTATACGTCCCTTTAACTGAACTACACGCTTAGCAAGAATCGTTGAAAATTACAACAAAAACAACAGAAAAAGATTTTTCAAAACAAAACACACATGTTCAAAGTCACAGCAAATACAATATGGCCGATATATAATTAAATTAGCTGCGTACCGCTAGGCGTTGCTAACAAAGAAATTAAAAAAATACTTTAATCAATATGAGGGTGGTCCAATTTAGTTGGCGGTCCAAAATACCCGACTTTCCCCTATGTTGTTTAAAAAATAATCTAAAAATGTTACCACCACTTTTTCCCCACTGCTCACGAGGTTTTCAAAGCACATAGTAGGTAGGTATATTATTTGGTTACGTGCTGTTTGGTATATTAATTATTTGGTAGCTATGCAAATTCTATAAAATTATCGAACTGCTCACAAAATTTCACGAGAATCGGTTGAAAAATACGACCTGCAGAGTAGAACAGACAGCTAGAAAGTCAAATATGTTTATTTATTTATATACAATGTTATTTTTAGTTTATACAAAACCTCTCGTGGGGTTGATCAGACCATCAAACTGAACAACTTTCATTATGGAACCAACCTTGAAATCGCGAAAAAAAAATCAGCTGTTCCATACAAAAGTACAATCCTACTCCATCGAAATGTATGAAACAGCTGATTTTATTTTCGCGATTTCAAGGTTGGTTCCATAATGAAAGTTGTTCAGTTTGATGGTCTGATCAACCCCACGAGAGGTTTTGTATTAACTAAATATAACCTTGTATATTTCCGCCATTTTGAAGAATTTAAAAAACTGGCTGAACAATAAAATCTATAAAAACCTATAATTTTCGAACCCGCTCACAAAATTTCACGAGAATCAGTTGGGAAATGCAACCAGTAGAGGAGAACAAACAGCGCCGGAAAGCCGGACCGAAATATGTTTCTTTTACATATCTCCGCCATTTTGAGAAAATTCAAAAAAAATGGCTCAACAAAAAATATATATATAATTTTCGAACCTTCTCACAAAACTTTACGAGAATCGGATGGAAAATGCGACCTGTAGAGGAGAACAAACAGCGTCGGAAAGCCGGACTAAAATATATTTCTTTTACATATCTCCGCCAATTTATAAAAAATTAAAGAACTGGCTCTACAATAAAATTCTATATAACTTTCGAAAATGCTCACAAAACTTCACGTGAATCGTTTGAGAAATGCGACCTGTAGAGGAGAACAAACGGCCGGAAGGACATAATACGAAATAATTTTTGCCCAAGCTGAAGCAGAGACGCATCTCTCACACTTTGCGCTTGCTCGTTCAATTAACTAAGTCTTTAAGTTTCATTTAATACGTTAAAATAGTAGAGTAATTTAGAAAATAAGGAATTTCTAGTACTGGAAATAAATTTCACTCAAAAGTGAAATATATTTCAACCCGTTTTGAATGATTTCGTAAATTTCATATAAATTTAATTTTCATTTCATTTAATTTTTCACTGGACCCATCCTTGTCGCCATATTGTTTACATATACAACATTCAACGCCACTATATTACGGCCCTAATATGACGGCACCGTTATCCTAGGAAACCCTAGCTTAACGTGTAAAACCGTGCAAAATATTTTGTTTGTACGAGTACAGTCAGCGTCGAATTGATATAAGCGTCTAGAGTACCTAGTCAAAATGATCTGAAAACAAAAAATAAAATTGATCTACGCAGTCGGAATCATCATATTGTTGTAAGCACACAAGGTGTTCAAATTATCTTAGCACCCATTGTTTAATTTTTATTATAAGCAGTCAGAGTGTTCAAAATTATCTTAGCAAACAAAGCTGTCAAAGCTACCTGTCAACAATGTAATAATGCATCATGCCATAGCCTTCTATATCTTCCAAGCCCTGAAGTTGAGCAGAACGGCAACATCGCATGTGGTCAAGCACATAGTATAAAATTATTTTAAAAATTATTTATTATTTGTTTTTCCTATATTATCTATATTTAAACTAGTTGTAAATTGTGATGTAAGATTATTTCAATAAAGTTTTATATTTATTATTATTATTTATTTATTAGAACATAAGGTTTGAGTCAAATTATTTGAACTTTTCGGGGGTCCTTTAGTATGATGAGCATTTTGATATAAGCCTTCTCTAGCAATAAATCTTACATCATTAGAAAGGTATTTAAATTTGAAACACTTTATTGTATTACTATAAACGTCAACTATTAGTACTTTGAGAGTTATAACGCTCTAAACTTGACCAATTTTTTTAACATTAATGACCTAAAACTCCGAAAATACTAACAATTAATAGAAAGTATGTTTGCAGCAAATATTTGACATATAAAAACCTTTCTTATGATATATCATTCATTTCTATAGGTGTGGTAAATCAACTCCCATAGACAATAAACCACTT
Organism: Agriphila tristella; assembly: GCA_928269145.1. Classification (NCBI taxonomy): domain Eukaryota; kingdom Metazoa; phylum Arthropoda; class Insecta; order Lepidoptera; family Crambidae; genus Agriphila; species Agriphila tristella. The sequence goes on along the minus strand of OV743440.1, from coordinate 23,188,831 downwards.
TTATACTTTAATAACCTTTAACTCCAAAAGTATTAACAATTGACATAAAGTATTTTAACAGCAAATATTTGTCTTTAAAATACCTTTCTAATGATATATCATTTATTGCTAGAGGGCGTGTTAATCAACTCCCTGCTGAAGAAAATCAACAAAAAAGATGACATCTTTGACAGCCATTTTTTCCTGGTTAACATTGATATTTTGTCTTATTGTTTGATATAAAAACATTTCAATAAAAGAACTAAATTATTTTCATATTTTAAACCTCACACGATTACTATGAAAAAAAATATCGACCTCTTAAAATTGAAATATTCCTATACATTTAGTATGGAGACTGGCGGACGACATGACCTGACCACGAACTGACAGTAACAGACGTTGCCAAACTTATGTTCACGGCTTGGAAATAAAGAAGGCTATGATCATGCACATATAGCTTTGACAGCTTTGTTTGCTAAGATAATTTTGAACACTCTGACTGCTTATATAATAAAAATGAAACAATGGGTGCCAAGATATTTTGAACATCTTGTGTGCTTACAAAAATATGATATATTATATACATAATATATTGAAAAAAACGTAAATATTAAAATGTAATCTCTTCCACAAACATATATCTGTGCTGCTATAAATAGTATAGAACAAGTGCGAACATTTTCCAGGCTTATGTGTTTGTTTGCAACAGTTCCGAAGCGAATGTGCTTTGCCCCTCCACCCTTGCTTGCTTTGAATGGCCAGCACTGAGCATGTTTTCTAGCTTACATTAATTTGAAAATACCCCGGGCTCCCCGACGAGCGTTTTCAAATCCAAATGAAACTTGTTTCAGACATTATACTATGTTTCATTTGGTATTAAAACAATACTTCGATGCAGCGTAAATAGTAACGCTACTTTAAAAGAAAACGTATATTATAGTTACGTACCTAAGGGAAACTTGTTTATGTACCACTTAAATACAATTTTGTACACGAAAGTTGTACTTAAACAATTAATTCATGGTGCAAGTCGCCCGTCCTTTAATATAAAATGTATTAAGTAATTTTAATAAAGAATGGTTTAACTAATATAAATACAATAATTGCATTATACAATGCTTTAGTCAGAAGCTTACTAGAGGGAAATTCAGTTATTTGGGCCCCAAGTGAAACTAAATATAGCCTCATGCTAGAACGCATACAAAACAAGTTTATTAGATATCTTTATAAGAGACTGTATGGAGTGTATCCTTTTTATCCTCTGCTGTATCCCAACTTGTTCATCTTGGGTATGGTGGGGTACAATGAACTGAGGGCAAGAAGGAACTTGGCATTAGTTTTATATGTGTTTAAATTGTTGAGAGGTAAGATATATAATGAGGAGGTTCTGCGTCGTATTGGATTATGTGTACCGAATAGGTATGTGGAGCGTCGGCGAATGCCTCCGCTACTGGCGGTGCCTCGCGGCCGAACTAATTTATTAAGCAAAGCCCCACTGACACGAGCGATGAGGATTTTAAATACGATTCACTGTAAAATAGATATATTTTTCAGTTCTTTGTGTGAATTCACTAGGTTTGCATTATTTATAATATGTTATGATAATGAATACAATAATTAATAATTTAGGACAATTTATCGTAGGTACTTAAAATGTTTAATGTTTATTAGCAATTAATTAATAATGTATAATAATAATTATAGGTATTTTATATAAGTATATGAAATTAATTAATAATGTTCGAATTTAATCAATATAGCTTCTCTATTGCATTAGGTCTAAACATGTAAAAATAGTGTTAAGCTTGTGAAATAAATAATAAATAAATAATAAATAAAATGTACAAATAAAATTAATAATTTTACAAAAGAATAGCAATTAAATCGCAAACACGTATAATCCACTAAAATAAACGTTACAAATCTTAATCTCTGCCATTATTAATACATACGACGTAATAACAGTAAAATCTTAGTACACACCTACAAATTTATTTAAAGACATACTTCCACGTAATAATGGGGATAAGGGCGCCTTTACAGGTCATTTTCGTCGAATATGATGGCCGAACGATTTCAATATGCGGCGTGTTTCAAATATCTTGGGCGCGGGCGTTCCTTCGGAGCCGTATTACCGCTAGCAGTCAATGAATTACTCGCATAAAATATTAAATTAAATTCCTCACTTTTATAGGCGTTTATATTGTCATTCTTAAATAAAATAGGGAAATACTGAGAACACGATATTAAAGAGTCGCAGAGATTTTTGGGTAAAAGAATTTTTTTCTGGTTTATTTCTTTCATGGAAACTATGTTTACAGATAAATGACAACAAGATATTAAAGACTCGCAGAGATTTCTGAGTAAAAGACATTTCTCATTTCATTTCTGAGTAATGTCATTACTTGCTGCATTACGTAAGGTAGTTAACTGCATCCCCACCAGAATACGTCCTATCATATATAACTCGCTGGTTAAGTCACATCTCGATTACCTTATTGAAGTCTGGGGATCTGCGGCCGAAACAAATCTTAAACCGTTGCAAAGAACACAAAACAAAATAATAAAAGTATTACACTGTTTTAATTATCTAATGTCTACTAAAGAATTGTACAAAAAAACTAAACTACAAAACCTTCGACAGTTATATATATATTCCACATGTGTTCTTATTAGGAAAATTATTAATGGCTCTGTCCGATCCAATATACAATTACACATAAAAGAAAATAGACACAATTTAAGAAATAAACATCAACTACTCTTAACTAATATACGAACAAATTACGGTAAGAAAACAATATTATTTGAAGGTGTCCAATACTACAATAAATTACCTAACAAAGTAAAAGAATGTAATCACATTAACTCATTCAAATCCAAGCTAAAAGAATACGTGTGCACATTGTAACTACCTACCTACTTATAATACGAATAATTTTGTGTTTTGTTTGATGCCGACGCGCCAGAGGCACGATGTTAGTATTAAGTATCTTTTGTATCTCATTATAAGTGAACATTAATGTTTGTATGAGAATAAATGTCTTTAAACCTAAAGACAATCTGTCTGATTTATTTCCCTCAAAGAAACTATGTTTACGGATAACAATATTAAAATGTTGTATTAAGTGTAATTACTTAGAAATTTCCAATTCTAAGAACTGAATTTAGAAATTGCCTTTTTATTACTCAACTACATATACAGTTAAAACGGGTTTGCATTCCTGCACTTACCATGTTCTTAAAGACAATGTCAAATTTTCGACGTGCCCCTATTTTGTACCTAATGTGCCCCTTACTTAAGTGCCCCTATTTTTGTATTGAATGGTAGGTAGGTAGAAAAGTGACATCAGCAATTTCATTTAAAGTCGTAAATAGCATACCATTGTAATTACAATGAGGGTGGGTGTATCAAATTTGATACACCCATCTAATTTCATCTTATTATTAAAGAAAGCTGAGCTACTTTTCATTGTAAATTTTTCCTTAAACAATAATGACGCAGAACAAAATATACGTAAATTTTACAAAGACAAAGTAAAATCTACAGTAACAACAAGATACCTATACAGCTTTTCTCGTAGTGTACAGTAAGTATGATAATAAATTCTCACCTAACAGAATTTTCAGATACATGATACTTGAGTTTGAGGATCGGTCTTTAATATCCCAAGGGGCGCCCTTACACAGATAAGATTAACACGATCTTGAGAGGGTGTAATGGCGGTCCTCGAATGCCATACGTACACTGTCCCTCTTTTGATTAGATTCAGACAGAGGACAACGTGTTATTGTATAGGTACAACATATTTTCTTAATCTAAGCAATTACATTTGAATTTGCCTCATATTGTTTGGAAATATCTCTGTGGTCTAGTGGTTCGCCCACCCGTATAAGACGCTGGGGTCCCGGGTTCGATTCAAAGGGGGGGTACAATTTGAACTTGGTTTGGTTGGTGGTAAGGCTTATTTCAAGTCCGCCTGGCTAGCTACCATCATCTTACCTAAGTCTGACGCCATAAACAACAATTAAAAAAATTTTTGTGTTCCGGCAGTTAGATTAGAGGTAGAGCCAGTTCCTCAGTTCTGAGTATTTCGGGTGTAGTGCGCTTCCATCTTCGCCCTCGTCACTTAATATCAAGTGAAGTGAAGCCCAAGCACTTTCCCGTTGTGCATATAAAATACTTCATGCCGTAAAAGGCGATCAATTTCAAATCTTATAAATGTGAGATACATCATTAATTTATCTCTTGAAAAAGAAAGTGGACAAGATGCTCTTTGACACCTTTTCACCTATCTTTCAATGAAAGAGATCAAAACTACACTCGAGAGCAGAAAAATCGCACCACTGGCCTATTTTCATACAAACAGGGTAACTTTGAAGCTCTGGTTCTCCGCCCAGGGTTAAACGGGCTCTGATCTGATGATGGCAAATTAAATAATACATGGAGGAGGCTCAGATCGCTAAAGAAACCCAACGGATCAGAAGCCTTGTTTACACCAGAGCCTGTATGTGTTACATTTTACATACTTTTGATGTAATTTTAGCTTGTATTTTTTTAAGTATAACCCTGAGCTAAACAACTCAACGAATCCGTTAGGTTTCTATAGCGATCTGAGCCTCCTCCGTTTAATCTTTAATTTGCCATCATCAGATCAGAGCCCGTTTAATCCTGGGCGGAGAACCAGAGCTTCACAGTTACCTCGTTTGTATGAAAATAGGCCTGTGGTGCGATTTTTCTGCTCTCGAGTTTAAAATTGTTGTTGAAAATTTAGTAAGTGTATGGCGTCGTTTCTTTCATCCTATGATATAACATCATAATTAGTAGTCTAGCTTTATATTCGATATCAATTGATAGCTAACGTCGCAGAAAATCGCTGAGACCGCAAGCCTATCAGTCCTACTACGACTTTAAGCCTGCTTGACTAATGAGCTTAAAAACCTAACTCCGGAAAATACGATTACTTACAATAAAATTGTAATGGAAGAGACTTGGGGTAATTTAACATCAGTTGACTGGATCCCTTTGTCAATCGGAGGACGAATGGTATGGTACATTAAATTTAATATAGCTAAGTTTGACTATTTACACCAGAAGTTTCAGTAAATAATACATAAGTATATTAAATTAATACGCTCTGTTTAACTTATAAATATTAAGAAATTGTATTTGATCTCATTTAACAAAGAAACTGGAATAACAACCTTCTTCGAAATTCATTGGAATTCCTCGAATCAGCAAATTATAAACGTATGTTAGCAAATTAAGTATTTACCTATTCTGTAATGTTAGTCACATAAGGAAATAAATGTACTTAAATAACCTTTATTAAAATATATAATTCTGAAATTCCTTTTAATAGACAAGTTAGTATAACTTGAGAAAGACATAGCGTGTGTGTCTCGAGCTGGAGCAATCAATTATTTATCCAATATTTTTTGTACTCATAAACGAGGAAAGAGATATCTAAATAATGCTGGCTGGCTGATGAGCAAGATTAATGAAGCAAAAGACTTTGATAGATCGTGGTTTTACCTAATAAATGTCCCATCCCTGAGGGAAAGGCATGTCCTCACGCTTAATCGAACCTCTTTGTATAGGTTTAGTAGGCTGTGTATGTAGGATTGACAGACCAAAGGCGACACACGAAGGCGTCATTCGAAAGCGTTCAAGTAAAAGGGTTGTGTATTAAAACATAATACTTTACCTACATCTTGAAAAAATGTCAAGGCCTTTAAATAGCGTGGGAATACGCAGTTTCGTGCGGACTATTTGAGGTTAAAATATTATTTTAGTTTATAGAGTCCTTGATACTTCTTGTAATAAATGAAGTGATACTTAAATAGCAACCAGTCGTTCTTGATTCAATTTTCTTTTTTACAAACGTTAAAACCATTGGCTGAATGTAATTAATTTTGTTTAGTAGGTACCTAACTTTACGAAAACTATGTTCACATTTGAATAAGCTATTTGCTATTAATAACTGAATTAAAAATCATTCGTGTCATGAAATGTTTACCGAACTGAACTAGGTAGGTATATAACGAATGCATGTCACAATAAATAACAATATTGCTGTGAAAAACTTACGTAATATATTCGCGGTTCTAAATTATGCATAGTAATTTGATTGCCCTCCGCATTCTGTACTGTTCCACATTTACTCGCTTTATGCCGTATTTTCACGATAACGTAGGGAAAACATGATTTAAGGCTTGAAATAAGTTCACATTGCGAGAAAAATAGGACTGAGCTTAATGTTGACGTAAGATCGAGTACATTCGTATTCATCATGGTTATACGAATGGCTGGTAGAAATATAACCCACGTCAAAACCATCTATATTGTTGAGTACAACTGCCCTTGACTTGAGACTTGCTTGATGACCATTTCTTGTGGCGTAGGGGCAACGTGCCATTATGAAGGTACTACCAACATTTCTTTTCATTATAAGTAATTCTAGACCGCTTTTCCATCTTGATTCAACACTTATTCATCGATTAAAAGATCAACTTATGGAGCTTACAGAAGAGCGACAGTTAGGTACTCAGCGACAGCTGTTGACAACCCTCACTAAACTCCACTAGAGCATTCAAGCGATTGATTATACATGTACTAGCAACCCTAGAGATTTGATGCTTCCAAACGTTCGAGAAACTTCTGAACTCTAACATGTTAATCAAGATGTTATGAAACGTTCAAGTCTCGGGTACCATGTGATGATTTTAAATTGGAGGCGCAGCTTAATCAAATATATTGCCCTAGAGACATTCGATATGAATTTGAACTTTGCTTTCAGTGCTATGTGACTTACTGCGGTTAATTAGAGGTTGTCGTAATAGTTTCACTATGTCGGCGGCTGCGCGGTGTTTCAGTTTCTGAATCAAATAAATAATAGGTTTCTATATTTCTTTGAGTAGTTTGCTGTGTTTATTTTTGTCAATAATATTGATTTTAGGATATTACATGTCGACAATATCACATAAGTATCTTTATTTTATAATTTATTTATTGTTTATGCTTTTTATTGTAGAGCTTTTAAAACGCTTATGACAATTTGACAGAGCAAAATTTTTACTTATTCCATAAAATCATGATCATTAAAGTATTTTAATTCTTAAATCCTTAATCTCCCTTTCTTCCACTTCAATACCTACTGATAATAAGTGATATATTTTAGGATTTAAACTCTGTAAGTTGTATAAATTACAAATACAAAATTTTCCGAAGCTCAGAAAAGAACAGCACTTCCAAAAATAACGTTAAACAAAACATCCGTTCTAGGCAATATACAACGCCGTTAAAATTTTCCGCCTAAAGTCATGTTTTCGTAATGCGTTTTTAATGTTCTCATATTGCTATAAATCACCATGGCCTACCCCTGGTCCAGATAGCTTTAATGGCTTATTAAATTAGTTTGTAAAGCTTAAACTGGCAATATACTACCATTTAAAACCACAAACGAGGGCTTCTATTGAACTGAACGATAAAATTAATATTGTAATGATCTTAACTGGGATATTAAGCGATGAAAGCTTAATTGAGTTATAGTATGTGATAGTGTTTGGTTATTCAACATGTTGATTGGAAAGTGATTGTTAGTTAAAGATTAATAATGGAGAAATACAGACTATTTTCGTTTGGCAAACAAACGCTTATAAACAGTCGTGTAATCCCACAGCTTTTACCAAGTAATGTGTTTCATTACCAATATATTACGAGGCCAAATGCAAAACAATAATCTCGACACAAAACAAAAACAAACAGCGCAATTTCAAAGCTCCGCCTAATCTGGGAATTCGCTAGGAGAGTCTAAAGTGCCGGCTAACAACGAACATTCTTTTAAAATATGGAAAGAAGTTGAATGGATTTCAGAGACAGTTTTCGGCCTCGCCGCGTAGGGAGACACAACTCCCAAATTGAATCACGTATACGTTTTAAAAGTTAAGCGGTTACATTTCGCGTTGGAAACCACTTTTTATGTAACACAGCTACGTGATTTCTTTGATAAAGCACCCACTTTTGTTCCGATATCTTTTTCTTGTGATTAATACTTTTACTTGTTAGCTTAAATGGTCTTTTCAGTGTTTCAACTTGGAATGGGGAAAGCGAGTTTCTGTTCAACGTTTGTTTTCTTTTGTGGAGTGTCTCTTAAACAATTCCTAATAGTCCGTAAGCTCGCGAAAATTTTGCCTATAATGACGTCACATCCTTCACTTCCGGTTAAAAATCACTTTTGAAGGAATTCCGGGTTCCCTATGTATTTGCATAAAATTTTTAGGCATAATATGTCACAGCATAATATGATTTCGCCGAATGATGTTTACGCATAATATTACTTAGTCATAACAGCTTAAGCATAATTTTTTAGGCATAACTAATTTAGGCATAATCATGTTTAAGCATAATATTCTTTAGCATAAATTTAAATACGCATAATGTTATCAACGCATATTTTTATAAACAAAAAATGAATACACTTCGAAACTTCCACTAAAAGCTATTGCTAAAATTTTACACTTGAAATAAATATAAATATTGTTTATCTCATGCATGGATAGGGGTATGTATTAACAATGCCGAAGTTGAAAAGACCGAATTTTACAAGACCCATGGACGAAACACCGAAAATCAAATGGTCGAACGGTTGTTTGGAGTACGTTTAAAATCACGAAAGGACATTTTAACTAAATTACTAAATCCCGAAGCTTAAAAAACTGAAGGTTAATTGAGAGTTACATTCCAGCAGGTCGGTTCTGGCACTTCGCCGGCCGCTGCCGCGGCACGCTCGCTTTGCTCGCTCGGCTCGTGCATTGTAGGTTGCAATGAAACTTAACCTCCTCCTCGCTCGCTACGCTCGCTCGTCGTCGCACCTAACAGACCTCAACAGACTTTCGGGATTTTGAATTATCGGCATTTTAACTTTCGGGATTTTGAACTATCGCTCATTTAATAATCGATCTTTTAAGTTACGGTCTATCGGATCTCGATATTTAAGATCTTCGGTATTTTGAAAATAGGTGTTTTATGCGTCGATATTTCTGTCGTATGTGTTATGAATTTTCGGCATTTTATACATACCCCTTTTACAAGTAAATAAATAAGTATGTAAAAATATTTATTCTGATTGTTTTTGATTTTTATGACTAAGTAATATTAGGCGAATAGACAATATGCCTAATAACATTATGCGAAAACAAATTAGTCTAAATGATTATTATGCTTACATAAATAGTATGCCAAAAAACAATTATGCCAAAGTATTATTATGACAAAAAAAAGTATGCCAAATCCGTTATGCCAAATCAAATTAGGTATAAAAGCATTATGCGAAAACACGGGATCCCGAATTCCGGCCAGATATGGCTTAGCAGACTTATTTATTCTTAAACACACTATTATTTCAAAACGTAATAATAATTTTCGTCAAGATGTCCACATGACGTAGGAAAAGGTATCGGTATCTTTCGGTCATTTCAGAACTGACAGACTTATGTAAACTCTCTCTACTATTGAAGGGCTAAAAGATACCACAGGTCTCGAACTGATGTCACATGACGTAAATATAACCTTAAAATTTTGACCGAAAGTGAAGGATTTTCTCAAGCTTTCCTGCAACTTTATTTGCGATAATCTTCTGATCCTCGCTCTGCACAACATTTCCGACCGTGTGCCATGCATTTCATCGTGATGTCATATAACGTAGGCAATATTATCGCGGGCTTACGGACTATAAGAGCTGTTTCTTTTAAACTTGGCTATAAACATTGTGACTAGCAGTCCTAGTAGTTAATGGAAGCCTAAAATTGTTTTACCTACATCATTTTGCGAAACTGGCAGACCAAGGCTATTCTTCAACTTAGAGAATGATTCGACACTTTTTACCCTCCCACGCTCTTTTACATAACCTTTGAAATAAGTTACAACGTAATTTACGAAATATCTAAAGAAATTATCGTGTTGATCGTCAAAAAACTTCGCCTTTTGATCGATCTGATGAATCTCGAGCTTATCAAACAAGAAATTTGAATTTGGAGCTGTGTTATTCTTTTCCGACAAAAATATTGTGCTTTTTCGTCTCGACAAAAGGTCAAATCTTGTAATAACCTAATTATGATACCAAATTTTCTCGTAACACAATTTTATTACCACTTTGGTTTTCATTTCTCTTTCCGTCTGCGAACAGTATTAAAACATCCCATTAATTTTGCAGTTGATTGTTGGTCAGTATGAAAACAGTCTGTTTGGAAACAATCCGCGACCACAGTCGAACCTCCCGCAAAATCCTGCGGTGGTGTGTTGTTATGCCCACTGTATGGCTGCAATGCGGTGTGGTACCACTGTAATCATGCAATTGTAAATATTTCATAATAGTAATTACTAAGCCCGTTGATTCTAAGTTTTATAATACAATATCTGGAAAGAGCTAAACGCTCAATTTATTGGATTTGATCAATTATAAAAATAAATGATAATGCACTGAAGTACCTATAATGAGTGGGTATTCTAATCTAGAACTAGGCCCTTCTAGAGTCTAGGAGTAATAATGTAATGAACAATTCAAAACAAATTGATCTAATCTGATATACTGTTAAAAATATAGAATTAAATATTTCCGTAATAACTACATTAAACAAAAACATAACTTTTAATTTTTAATCTTCACTAGTTCAAACGAATACGAACAGAACTCAAAATAACTATTTATTTAAAATCGCAACAAAGTTATTTTGCAGTGATGCTTCTGCAAAACTCGCTAAATGCTTAAACTTTGTTAGTCCATAAATATGTTTGTTCCAAAGCTTTAACTGAACTTTCTAATTTCATTATTGAATTTTAGAAAATAGCAGTAAATTTCCGTTTTCGGTAACGAGAGCAAATACACCCTTTTAATCTTCCGGGTGGCGTCACAACAAACACAATATTAAATAAATGTATCAGTATTTTATTGTTATTTTGTTGTAATATTTTATGTAGGTAAGCGTAACTAAAGGAAAATATACATCTTTATTTGTTAAGCAAAATCTTGGGCCAAATTATAATATTAGTTCTTAGAGTGGGTTGTTAAGGGACCGGTTAAGCAAAAACGTGTCGCAGTGTTTATTTATTTAATGGCGTTTAAACTTAGCGTTCGAAATCATAATTTGTAGATAACTATAACCGATAGCTTAGCCAGTTACAGTTATTGTTAGAGTTGTGACGATCAATTTATTTGTAGTTATGTATGTTGAAAAAACAGACTAAGAACGATATCATATATGAGTATGCATCAACATGCTCCTTTCCAAAGGAAACTGTCAGCTAATGCACGCAAATGTATGTATCTAGGCACACACGGAGTAATGTGCCTATGTTAATGCTAATTGATCCCTTTGCGTGCGGTTCTTGCGGCGCAAAATACAGCCTAATGCCTTATTCGCCGGTGGCAACCACAAAACTAGAGGATTATTGCCTCAACATAATGCACTACTATTTTATGAAAATACTTCTAATTTAGGGTTAGCTATTAATTAAATGTACTACCCGCGCAGATAAAGAATGGGACTGGAAAGGTCATTGGGCATTTTGTTCGGACATTTGACCTACGGCGTACATAAACGAAATAGGGCTAGATATATAGATAAATGTGTCTGCTACTCACTAGTATGGGTCGCATTCTTGCAGGCCATGTTTCATCATAGCATTTCAATAATAATTAAAACAAAATAAATGAATAACGATAATACAAACATTTATTATGCTTGTACCACACTTTTTCACAGTGCTGGAAGTAAAAACTTTTGTTTAATTTACAAAAGTTTAATAACATTAAACATATACCTACTTGCATGCACATTACATGCACACATACTGTAAAATAACTTTTTTCTGCCGGTCGGTAAGTACATAAAAAATAATTCATATTTTGGAAAGTGGAAGTGAATTCTTCAGTTTAAAACTGGTTTGGTTTCTATACGCAAACTTTTATGAAGTAGGTCAAATATGCCCAATGACCTTTCGGTTAACCGCGCTTACGACTGTTAAAGAATGGGATTGAAAATGGCAATGTACAGGTTCACTTCTCGCTTGCACGCCATATCACCAAACCTATATTGCTCTCTTACTCATACTTATTGTGGCAAGCGCGAGTAACCGAAATAACCAGTCCCATTCTTAAGCTGCGCGTGCTGTTGATTGTTGTTTTTTTTTTAAGTTTTGTAGTTAAAATTAGAAACTGCCAGCGTGGCTCTGTTGTTTGTATTCATCTAAAATCAATAGCTTATAAATATACCCCTCTCTCTCTGTCCACTATGTAGCGTTATTTCAGCAGAGCCTAATTTAGTTAAATAAATAAACACTAGAAAGCAATTAAAATTATTGGGAAGCGTTAGAAATACGTACTTTCCTCTCGGAAAAGTGTGGTTACGGTGTTAATTTATTCGGATACTGGTAAACCCTTTACATAACAAATTAAAAGTTATTTATTCAAAATAAGTGTCTCTGAATATGAAGTTAGGACAAATCTGACTTGTATTTGAGATACTTGTGTCAGAAGGCCCCAATATTTTTAAAATTCAATCTAAATTTCAAAGATTACGAACGATTACGATTTCTAGCATAAAATTAACTTTGATACCGGGGTTCTGCCGTTTGGCTAAACAATAATTTGCCAAAAAGAGTTTTGCTAACTTGCTGAAAAATTGCGATAAGTTGTTTTGCCAAATGCTTTTTTGCCAAATGAAAATTTGCGTAAAATAGTTTGCGATGTGATATTTTGGGAAACGTTTTTTGCCCAAACATTAGTAATCCTTTGATACCGTATGCTATATAAAGGACATTATATACAGGAACAAGCATGAAGTGAATCTCATTAACATCGATAGGTACATCACTCAAGTAAACATCGGTATAATGTGACAACATATAGAGAACATGACAACTATCTTATATATGCGAGTATTTGACAATCGGAACACCAGAAGCCACTTTCGGTTACTGGTATTGTATTAAGCATTCATAACATTCTGTAATGCATCTATTACAGATTGTTTATCTTAATAGTATTGCAAATAAATATAAATGATATACCGGGTGTCCCAAAACTTTGCCACATGGAGGGAAAGTACCTTAAATATTGAAGATGGGAAATTTTACTGAAAGAAGACTTCATTTTGATTTGTAAAATAATTGGAACTGCATTCAAAGATCTTCAAAAAATTGCATGCCTTAACTAGGAATCGAACCCACTAAATTAGAAAAAAAAACGATCTTCTATTTTTATGATACCGATCGAAAGAGTTACTCATTAGGATTATTTTTTGTTAAGTAACACACCATTTTAAACAAAAAGAAGATCATGAAATTTAACATTTAAATTTTAATTATTACGTATTGTATCAATTTGTATAGGAATGAATGCGATTTAAAAAAAATCTTTGAATGCAGTTCGCATTATTTTTTAAAACAAAACGAAGTCTTCTTTCAGTAAAATTTCTTATCTTCAATATTTAAAGTACTTTCCCTCCATGTGGCAAAGTTTTGGGACACCCTGTATATTTTATAAGAAATAAATATGATAAGAGTATTTAAATGTCTGCCCGTCTCTTCCACATTGCTATGCCTGTCAAGGTGCATGCGATAATTAGGTATTTTAAGATCTAGTAGTTAAGTCGCATGTAGTGCAAATGTATAAATAAAGAAACAAGTAACTTTTACATACCGTCTGAGAATTTTGATACCTTAATAGACTAACTTTATTTTGATAATTTGCTTCGAATAATTTACTTACTTATATTTTTTATTTAGTTTTCTTTATACGGTGATGGCAAGATTATATTTTTCCATTAAGTATTAATACCATAAATATAATTATAACATAATTTTTGGTATTTTCTTTCGAGCTACTATTTTAATAACAATCATCATATCAGCCACACGACACCCACTGCTGGGTATAGGCCTCCCCTAAGGATCTCCACGACGATCGGTCCTGCGCTGCCTGCATCCACTGGCTTTCCGCGACCTTCACCAGATCGTCGGTCCACCTTGTCGGGGGCCTACCCACGGAGCGTCGTCCGGTGCGCGGTCGCCATTCCAGAACCTTTCTGCCCCAACGGCCATCGGTTCTTCTCGCTATGTGTCCCGCCCATTGCCACTTCAGCTGAGCAATCCTTCGAGCGATGTCGGTTACTTTAGTTCTCCTGCGGATCTCCTCGTTTCTGATTTGATCACGTAGGGAAACGCCGAGCATGGCTCTCTCCATTGCACGCTGAGCGACCTTGAGCCTCCTTATGAGACCCATAGTTAGCGGCCACGTTTCACTGCCGTAAGTCATCACTGGCAACACACACTGTTCATAGACTTTCGTCTTGAGACACTGAGGTAAGTCGGACGCGAAGATTTTTCGAAGCTTCCCGAATGCTGCCCACCCGAGCTGGATTCGGCGAGAGATCTCTTTCTCGAAGTTGGACCTACCTAACTGGACTGCCTGTCCTAGGTATACGTAATGGTCAACAACTTCAAGTGTAGTGTTCCCAACATGAACTGGAGAGGGTACAACATGGGCATTTGACATAATTTTCGTCTTTTCCATGTTCATCCTAAGACCCACTCTTTGGGAAGCACTACGGAGATCTTCGAGCATTGTGTTCAGGTCTTCCATGGTCTCAGCCATAAGGACTATATCATCGGCAAAACGAAGGTGTGTTAGGTACTCGCCATTAATGTTGATGCCGAGTCCTTTCCAGTCCAAGAGCTTAAAGATGTCCTCCAACGCAGCTGTGAACAGTTTCGGAGAAATAACGTCTCCCTGTCTCACACCACGCTGCAGTTGGATAGGATTTGTGTTCTGGTTCTGTACTCGGATCGTCATGGTGGCATTTTGGTATAAGTACCTCAACACCTCGATATACCTATAGTCCACTTGGCACCTTTGGAGAGACTGCAGCACCGCCCAGGTTTCAATCGAATCAAAGGCTTTCTCATAGTCCACGAACGCCAAGCAAAGTGGCTCATTATACTCCTCGGTCTTCTGTATAACCTGCCGCAGCGTATGGATGTGGTCTATGGTGCTAAAGCCTTTTCGGAACCCGGCTTGTTCGGGAGGTTGGAAGTCGTCGAACTTGCGAGCGAGACGATTCGTAAGGACTCTCGAAAACAACTTATAGACATGACTCAGAAGCGAGATGGGTCTATAGTTCTTTAAGAGGGACTTGTCACCCTTTTTAAAGAACAAGATCACCTCACTTATGTTCCATGTCTTTGGCGTTCTGCCCTGGACGATGACGGAATTAAAGAGCTTCTGGAGGACTTTGAGTATCGGCTTACCGCCCGCTCTCAGAAGTTCTGTAGTGATTCCATCGTCACCCGCCGCCTTGTTGTTTTTCAGCTGTTTGAGAGCCATACTAATCTCGTACAGGCTGACGTCCGGGATATCTTCAGTATAGTGTCGGGTAAGCTTGGCTCTGGGGTCTTTAGCCTTGCTTTCAACAGGTGTCTGCGTGGAATATAACTGCCCATAGAAGCTCTCGATCTCCCTCAGGATTTCAGGCTTTGATGAAATGATGCGTCCGTCGTCAGTTTTCAGCTTCGTCATCTGGCTTTGCCCAATAGACAGATCTCTCGCGAACACTTTGGAGCCTTTATTCCGCTCGATAGCCTCTTTAATACGATTCGTATTAAATTGGCGAAGGTCGCTCGTCAAAGACTTAGATATCTGTCTATTAAGCTGCCGATAACGATTAGCATCTACTGAACTCTGGAGCCTCATTTCACGTCTCTGATCCATGAGTAGGAGTGTGTGGTCGGAGAGTTTCTTTATCTTGGGACGGCGGGTCTTAAAGAGCTTGGACCCTACCGTACGGGCAGTATCCACCACCATGTTGTTTAGATCGTCCACATCTATGCTGTTCTCAAGGGCTTCGAAGCGGTTTTGGAGTTCGAGTTGAAAGCTCTCGGGGTTTTGAATATGGGCCGGCAATGGTCGAATTGTTGATTTTATCAGTCGAGATCTTTCCAGCTTTGGGTTGATATTCAATGTGCCACGTACCAATCGGTGATCGCTCCCCGTCTTAACAGCGTTGATCACAGTGACATCATTGAATATTTGCTTTTTCGTCGACATGATAAAATCTATCTCATTTCTGACTTTACCGTCCGGACTGACCCAGGTCCACTTCCGGCATTCCGGCTTTCTGAAGAAGGAGTTCATCATAAAGAGGTTCTCCTTCTCCATAAAGTCAGCCAGCATCTGGCCTCTGTCATTCCGTTGCCCAACTCCAAATTGCCCCACTCTCAGCTCATCACCGCATCGTTTCCCCAACTTTGCATTGAAGTCCCCCATCACAACAGTGTAGTGGGTTTTGTAGCTATGCATGGCTTTAGAGATCTCCTCATACATAGCCTCCACTTCGTCATCTTGGTGTGTCGAGGTCGGTGCGTAAGCCTGTATAACATTCAGCGAACACCGTTTGGATATTCTGAGTATAAGGTACGCCACCCTGGTCGACACACTTCCGATGGTAATCACGTTGTTGACAAGGGACTTGTGGACGATGAACCCGACACCACCTTGGGACTGTTGGTCGCCCTCCCGGTAGTAAAGCAAGTTACCGGAGTTGAGGATTATCGAGTCCTCTCCCGCTCTTCGGACTTCAGATAACCCGATAATGTCCCAGTGTACCTTGCTGATAACTTCTTCCAACTCGGTTAACTTCGCGTCTTCCCTTAGTGTGCGCGTGTTATAGGTTGCCAGGTGCAGTTGTCGTCGTTTTTGGTAGCCGAGCCGCACCCGGGGATTCTTAGCACCCCCTGCCCCGCCGTTACCGTAGCCGCTACCGTAGCTAGGAATAGCGGGGCTGCCGGGGACTGGGGGCCAATTTTTTGATCCATTATGCATGAGGGGGGGGGTTTGCCATAATCGCCACGCTTGGCAGGCGGGTTGGCGATCGCAGTAGGCCAAGGTTTTTTGGAGACGCTGCTGCCCGTCTCTTGAAGGCTATGCTCCCTTAGTCGCCTTTTACGACACCCACGGGATGATAGGGGGTAGTGCTATTCTAGGCCGGCACATACACGGCAATCTTGCATTTTAATAACAATACGTTTACTCAAATAAACTTAACTTTATTTAAAATTAAAACTGTAAAACATAACGTAGGGGCGAGCCTCAGCTACCTACTGGGTCACAGGTGGTGGATAGTGATAAATCCTACAGTATGTAGGATAGCTGCGAATAAAGGGAAACCGAAATAAGCAGTCCCGAACCAGAGGCGGTAAGGCTATCAGAGAGTGTTGGGGTATTCAGTGGCGTGGATACCTCCAAGAAAAGACACAAAGTCTCGTTGACGGTCTTACGTCATGGCGAGTAAAACACCGCCATCAAATAAGTGTTGCCCTGGCAGTGGGAAGCAGCCTGCCAGTATCTGGGTGGGCGGATCTCGAGGAGAGAGGAATGGCTGCCTAGAGCTCTTCATCTGCAGGCGACGATGGAAACCATCACAATCGGCTGTAGTACTGCGATCACCAACCCGTCGTGGCTGGCGTGGTGATTATGGCTAAAAACTTCCTCCTTAAATGACAGACACAAATAGAAACCGACCCCGAGTTCCCAGCGCTTCGTCACTCCCCGGTCCGAGCAGTGGCCGGGTGACATGGGGCAGGGGTGCGACAAGTAATCCCTGGGAGTTGGCACACTGCCTTAAATCTTTATACGTTGCAACTTATAATATCCAGTCGATGTCCTCTGATGACCGGTTGTATGAATTGGAAAACGAACTAAGTAACATAAAATGGGATATCCTTGGACTCTGCGAGGTAAGAAGATCAGGAGAAGAACTGACCAACCTCCAGTCAGGACACCTACTGTACCACCGAGAAGGCCCAACCACGGGAGTTGGAGGAATAAGTTTTGTCATAAATAAAAGACTAAAACACCAAATAGTAGAGATCAACAGTATATCAGAACGTGTTGCATACCTAAAGCTTAGACTTTCATCCATGTTTGAACTGCAGGTGATCCAAGTATATGCACCGACCACTGACCACTCGGATGATGAAGTCGAGCAATTCTATGATGACATATCCAGCATCCTCGACAACAACAAGACCCGTTACACCATATTGATGGGAGACTTTAACGCAAGAGTTGGGAACAAAGAAAACAATACGGAGACCAGTATTGGAAAATATGGCCTTGGGAAAAGAAACGACCGAGGACAAATATTTCTAAATTTCCTGCAGCAGAGACGTTTGTATGCTTCAAATACTTTCTTCGAAAAGAAACCTCAAAACAAATGGACATGGAAACACCCTAATGGCCGTCATAAGAACGAATATGATTATATTGTAACGAATATCAAAGGAATCATCAAAGACATCTGCGTTCTTAATAGATTCTCTACTAGCAGCGATCACAGACTGGTTAGAGCTGAATGCGTCTTTGATATAAGAGGGGACAGGAAAAATCTGATCACCAAAAGACCAACACCAAATTACATCAAAGCTGAAATTGTAAACCAAAATGAAGACATCATCAAAGAGCACATCAGTAAGAATCTAGGTGTTGAAGAAATGGACCATCTCAATGTAGAAGATATCAACTGTAACGTCGTTAACTGCCTAAACTCCGCATTGAGGTCAGTGACTCCAAATAACATGCAAGGGAAGCCACAAAAACTTACACCGGAAACTTTAGATCTCATTGCCAGAAGACGACAAATGGCTAGCGAGGCTAACCCCAACGCAGCACAACTATCACAACTACAGAAGTCCATCCGCTGTGGCATCCGAAAAGACCTTAGGAAACACGATGAGGATACAATTCTGAAGGCCATAGAAAGAAACAACGGTCGAAGGTTCCTCAAATTCAGTACACAGTACTGGGAAAAAAGCTATTTTCAAACTGCAAGATGAAAATGGGGACATAATAACTAACAGGGATGAACTACTCACTGTGACTCACCGCTACTATGAAAATCTATACAAAAGCAGGATATAAAATCGGAGGAGATCACAAGACATGGAAGTAGAACAACATAGAAGGTTACCAGTGCTGAATTTTGGGTCTGAAGATCTGCCTGACGTAACTCCTGATGAAGTCCAATATGCGCTACGCCAATTAAAAAACCGACGAGCTCCAGGCGAAGATGGCATTATTCCAGAAATCTTAAAAATATCATCGGAAGAAGTACATCAAGCACTAGCTAAGCTGTTCACAAAGTGCTTAATAACTAGCGAAGTACCAGAGAGCTGGAATAATGCTATTATCACCCTTTTACATAAAAAAGGAGAGTTAAAGTGTCTGGACAACTACAGGCCGATCAGTCTACTGTCGCACATCTACAAGTTGGTAACGAGAGTTATAGTGAATAGGTTGAGAAACAAGCTTGACTCGTATCAACCAAAAGAACAGGCGGGGTTCAGATCAGGATACAACACCTGTAACCACTTACAAGCCATCAAAACGCTGATAGAAAAATGTCACGAATATCAGAAACCTATCATTATAGCTTTTGTGGACTATGAAAAGGCGTTTGACTCAGTGGAAGCCTGGGCCGTTGAGGATGCGTTAGCGGATTGTCGAGTGGACGGTAGATACATCGACATGATACGTCATCTACAGAAACATGCCACGGCCTACGTCAATCTGCACGAGAAAGCACCAAAATTCCATCTAGCTCGAGGGGTGAAACAAGGTGACACGATATCTCCCAAACTCTTTACCGCAGCCTTAGAGAATATATTTAAAAAACTAAATTGGGATGAGAAAGGTATTAATATAGAGGGGGAGAAGCTGACAAACTTAAGGTTCGCGGACGACTTGGCTCTATTTTCTGAAAGTGTTTCTGATATGTTGGACATGATCGAAGATTTAAAGGTGGAATCCGAAAAAGTGGGCTTGAAGATGAACCTATCAAAAACCAAGATTATGACCAACATACCCGGGGCAAATGACTGTCAATTTCCGGTTGATATCGTGCCGGAGTATGTATATCTCGGCCACAAAATTACACTGGGCAGCAATAACCAGACAGCAGAGATAGAGAGACGGATATCCCAGGCCTGGGCAGCATTTGGTGCAAATAAGAAGATACTGCGGAGTAAACTGCCGATAAAACTCAAGGCAAAAGTATTTGAAGAATGCATCATGCCGGTCTTCACATATGGTTTGGAAACCATGTCTCTCACTGAACGATCAGCTGAAAAGTTTAGAGTCGCGCAAAGAGCAATGGAAAGGGCTATGCTGGGAATAACTTTGCGCGACAGGAAAAGGAATGAATGGATCCGGCGAAAAACGGGAGTGAGAGACTGTAATAGACCGTAGGTCATACACGACAAGAAAAAAAATCAATTGTTCTAAAAAAAAACATCGCCAAACATTTCAACATGTGGCTACCATTAAAAACGTCTTAGAAATTCGTTGCCAACATGATGTAGATCGATCTCTTCCTACCACTCGAAAGAAATATAAATTGCTACGAGCATGACATTTTAGTTCGTTAATATCGTTAACAAAAAATGAAAGGTTTTGTAAGTTATAATTTTTTGCCACACTTGTTTGCGACGCGCCTTGGCGACCTAAATGTATATAAAAAAAACTCTATCCTCGGAAACGCAATGTGATAACTTGAGCACCGCCTGCCGACTGAATTTGGACCTTAAGTTTTCATGGATAAAGACTAGGGAGATGTAATGTCACGTCTCCTTAGTTATTATCAAAATCTAAAAATGCAGTTTCTACGCAAATGCCTTTTGTTTTTCAGGTTTAATTAGAATGACTGAAAAGTATTTTTAATTGAATGTTGCAAACAACTCCAGACATATTTTGGATGTGAAAAGAATCACGGATGGACCAATACGTCATCGAGAGCGTTGGAGGCGGAGTTTTAGTGCAAGTGCAACAAAACAAGGATAAAGGAAACTGAACCCTAAACTTGACTAATTAAGGATGTAATTAGAATAAACTAGTTTTAGTTCTTTTGTTGTTAACTTTGTATAGAGAAATTTGAAAAGATGGGAGGATTAGCTTCGGGGGCACAGTGTAAGACGGACGTTTTGTGTTGATAAATTTTGTTTACCTAAAATTAGCGTCCCCCGCTTTTCTTTTGAATTATGAAGTTGTAAAATCGTAAATACATATTTTGTGGCATGAATAAGAATTATGTATAAAATTAAATTAAAGAAATAAAAGCCAGGTGCACCTGCTGCGGAAACTTGAGTTAAGTACTAGAAATAAGGACAATGTTTATACCTACGTATTTTAGACCGGTTCACATATAAATTATACATCCAAGTGGCTTAATTAATAAATTGATGAGCATATTGATCTCACATAACTAAAGGTCTAAAATAAGTACACTATATTTCATTTTATGTGTTCATGTTTGTTGTTTAGGTTAAGGAACTAAATGACGAATCTGGTTTTTTTATTATCTCACTTCGTTTTTCCAGATTCATTATTTTAGGAACTGAAGTGAGAGACCAATTTCTTACTATATCGTGAGAAATTGATCAAATTAATAATTCAGTTTTGATATCAGTTTCTATTAGAGTAATTGTATAAAGTGATTGAAATAACTATATAATATCTTTTGAATTGATCAAATAATCAAAGAAATTTCAAAATAAAGACATATAAATGATAATTTCATAATAAACAAATAAATTCAAAAATAATCAAATCCTCTAAATTAAACCCATTTTATTAAATGATCAAAATAACTTAACAATCAAATCAACTAAAGTCAAAACCAATTCAAATCATTTTCTAAAACATAACAAAATAATAAAACTTTCAAACCAAACATTTCTAATAATAAATGACTTTAGCCATCACTTCTGTATTCATATTTATCCCCATTTATATTCCTTTTTTACTGATAGGTTTATTTGCATGACCTTGTACTTTCAAAGGTGAAGTTTGATATTTGCGATAGATATCATTAAATTAATACCTGTATCATCTTCGATGATGATGCCTTTTGTCTATTGGGTTATAGACAAAATCAGATTATCTTACTTTGAATTTGACTTAGGTACAGTGTCTTCGACGACACTTGAATAATATCTGGTACATGGATTATATATAAAGATTGCTATCACGGTTCTTTCGAATAGAACTTAGAATTTTATTGGTTTTAATTTGATAGCCTCAGACAATTAATTTCAAGCTCAGCTTAGATAAACCTTTAGCTCAGATCACATATTTTATTTACATAGCTGAAATACTGATGCGTTCAGTATGAATGATTTATGACGCTGTCATAAATTTTTGACCCATAATCTACAATTGGATTTAGCCAAGAAGTAGTTGCCTACCAAATAATAATAGTATTTATCTTATTCTATATTGATTTAGAGTTGATCATATTGTTTGGATTTATCTTAGCAAACCCTACGTAGTCTCGCATTACGTACGAGAGTTTCGTATGTTGCATCACACTTATCGATGCAGTCAACGTAGTTTTAGCGTAGGAATATATATATGAAGAGCTCGTGCTGATCTACCCTGAAGGTGGCCACCTGTTACAAAAGAAGGGGAGAAAGTTTATCTCCCCCAAACAAATTATTAAAAGGGAATAAAGACAGCAATTGACATCCGTCTAACGAGATTGTCAAACATAGAATAGGCAAAAATGATAGGACTGCATTCGACTAGTTTTGTAAACGATGCGTGGGCTGGTAGCTATGGTGGTGAGGGTGGAAAGGAAATAAAATATATTTTTAGCGTTATAAATTTGTACTGCTTTTTATTCCAAGACAGCTCAGTGACACACAGAAAACAAAAACTAACTTGTTTCTAAAAAAAGGTAACCCATAAATTACAGTGGTTTTGGAAAGAGGTTTGATTTGCAACAGTTTTCCAAGACAGCTCAGTGACACACAGAAAACAAAAACTAACTTGTTTCTAAAAAAAGGTAACCCATAAATTACAGTGGTTTTGGAAAGAGGTTTGATTTGCAACAGTTCTCCCCCCTTGTATGAAAATACAACAAAAAGAAAAGCAAGTCAAACCAAAATTAAAATAAAACAAGAAATATCTACAGTAAAAGTAAGAAAAATTAAAACTTTACAATATTTTTTGCCGGGCGGCGTAATATCCCACCCCTAGTAGCAACGTCTACGACCCTGATCACGCCATCCCTGCCTGGGTGAACACTGGTTATTCTGCCCTTCGGCCACACTCCTCTCGGCAGGTTGCCGTCTGCAATTATGACTGCGTCACCAACGCCGATGCTATTTTGCGGTTTGGTTACCGGTGGCCTAGTGTGTAACAATGGCAAAACTGCTTTAATCCAGCGAGCCCAAAAAAGGTCTGCCAAGCGTGTCGCTTTACGCCATTCTGACCTTCCAACCAGGACCGCATCTGTCAGCGTAGGGGCAGGGACTGTCATCGAGGACGATTGCCCAATCAGAAAGTGAAATGGGGTGAGAGTCTCCTCGTCTGCCGCATCGACGCTTACGTGGGATAGAGGTCTCGAGTTGACAACCGCCTCAGCTTCCAGGAGCAATGTTAATAAAGTTTCGTCTTTGGGCGCTTTTTGATGGAGGGTAGCGCGTAAAGCCGTTTTTGTTGACCGCACTAGCCGTTCCCAACATCCTCCAAACGATGGTGCTGCAGGTGGTATGAACTTCCACGCGACTTGACGGGTTGCGGCAAAATCTTGTACGTCTGCTCCAAAAAATGTCTTTAACTCCTTGCTCGCGCCCACAAAAGCCGTCCCGTTATCCGAGTAGATGGTGGCAGGTGTCCCTCTTCTTGCCATGAAACGCCGCAAACTCATTATGGCCGCGTCGGTGGTAAGGCTGTGGACGACCTCTAAGTGGAGTGCTCTTACGGTTAGGCAGGTGTATAGGGCGACGTAACGTTTCTCCCTATGGCGGCCGACTGTCACTTCAACGGGTCCGAAATAGTCTAACCCCACGTGGGTGAACGGTCTGGTGTGGTGAGCGAGGCGTTCGGGTGGTAGATCGGCAGTAGGAGGGTTCAATGGCATCGCCTTCCTGATCTTGCAAAATTGGCACGCATTGGTGACAGTCCTCACAGTCGGACGAAGTCGTGTAATCCAGTACTTTTGGCGCATCTCGTTTACCACTGTTTCATTACCTGCGTGCACATACAAAGATTAAGTCCACACGTGTGTTAAAATCATTTTAAATCACTTGCTAATAGTATAAACCCTCTTATCACACCTGAATTTATTATTTGGAAGGTATAAAATATCACCGTTCTCAGACGAGTATGTAAAAAGATACATTTGTTTAAGCTGAGCTATATTTTGGGATAATATAATCATATAAAATCACTAGACGATCAAAGCAGATACAATAAGTATCACAGGTAACTAAGTCATTCTCAGCCGACTAGGAGCTGAGAGACCACGACGAGCCATCACAAGACGTGGTGCAAGTAATTTCCGTGCGTAAGTGGAGTTGGGCGGGTCACGTAGCTCGCATGGATCAAGGACGATGGGCGAGAAAGATCCTTGAATGGAGACCATGGGAAGACAAAAGACCACGAGGCCGCCCTCCAAAACGATGGGTTGACGATATCAGAGGACAAGCGGGACACAACTGGATGACGGATGCGCAAAACCGGACACAGTGGAAAAATTTGGGAGGGGCTATGTCCAGAAATGGACCCAATGAGGCTAATGATGATGATGATGATGATGATGATGATGAAAACATAACTATAATTTTATCAATTATGTCCAAACTAAATCGTTCACCCTTTTTACAGACTTTTGTATTTATATTCTCTTCAGTTGTAGTCTCATTCACATGGCAATGTGTTAAGTCCATTGTGACAAAACAAGTAAAATAGTTTTAGTTAAATTTGTCACGGCTAGTGAAGGCCACGGTGGCCTTTTGGCAGAGTGCCCGACTTGGATTGGCAGGGGGCACGGATTCGAATCCCGTGGTGATATATTGAAGTAGGTATTTAGTCAAAAATTCATAGTGTAGGATTAAGCAAAATTGGATATCTGGCTCTACATTTTTCATACCTCAAATAGATAATCGTTTTCCATTGTAAAAGCACCAAAATAGAGTGTTTCTTGATGATTAGGTAAAAATTGACTTTAGTATATTTTTACGTAATATTAAAGTTGAATGATTTATTTTGTGGTGGTGTGACCTTTCGAATAGTGTTTTTGTTATATCCGTATAGGAAATTCTGTAGAAACTCCGTAGTTCCGGAGAAATTAATATTATTGGCAGAGCTATCTAAAATAAAAAATAATATTTAAAATAGCGGTCATTACAAAAGGAGAGGGGTTGGACCCCAACATGTGGGTGTTTTTGATCTATGAAATTCCATCGTTCACTTTGGTTACTAAATTCACCTAACCAGTTTACTAGAGAATATTTTTCGTTCGCTGTTTGGTTACTAGTTGTGAAACAAAAGCGCAACTTAACTTTAATCAATACGAAAGATCTAAAGAAACAGCCATTAGCCACGATATCGCTTTTCTACCAGTCTCATCTAGATAATAAGCCTCATTAATAGCCAAAAACCTGTAAAAATACATAAAGTACCTTATATATTATTTAATCTTTTTTTCCGCTTAAGAAGGAAATATTTCTCTACTCTATTTATTATTTGAAAAGAAGCACGTGATTATATAAGTATTTAGTTTTTAATAGCATGTTGCCGCCGTGACAATAGCCAAGAGTAATTTATCATTGAAGCGTTGTACCAATAACTTTTAGGTATCTAAATATAATATAATCAATATTATCGAATATCGTAAAGGATGGCGTGTCAAATCATTCCGAGGGTGAAGACAGATGGAATTTACAGCCAAAGTTCTCAGTTGGAAACTGTCGCCGGCAAATTGCGAATGGAGCTTACTGGTCCAAAAAACACAGATTGTCAACTTTAATCCGACTTGAACGCTCCACTTGGGAACTTGGCAATAGTTAACTATAAACGTGTACTAAATGTACATAGCCCCAGAGAGAAATCATAACGAATTTTGCCATGTAACCGAAAATTTTCTGTGTATAATTTAATTTGGATCCGGTCCAGCCTCCGCGGACAAATAATTTAAGCGGCGCGGAAGTTTAAGCTCAAATAAAATATTAAGCGAGTTTTATGAAGCTCACTTATTTTGAACGATGGGCGGGCCGGCCACTTATAGGTCACATCAATTTCCATTATTAATCGTACCAATTTGCCGTTATGACCCGGAATAAGTCTTGCAGATATCACTGACCTGAATCTCGCTAGAATGATATCGATATCTTTTTGATTAGGTACTATGATTGTTTTCCGTCTAGCTGTAATGGTGGTACTACACTTCGCTATTTCATGTTCGTGATATCTGTATACATCTGGAAAGGCGAAATTGCTAAAGCACCAATTTGGCCAAAATGAGTTATGAGTTTTCGCTTACTAAAATACTTAGTTATTAATTTGTAAAGATATTATGGATAAAAAATAACTTATTCTTATGTCTGAAAATGAACTTTGTCACATTAAAAACAAAAAAAGTTATGATATTTTTTCTCAAAAAGATCTGTAAAATTCATTTCCCAAAAATGCCATTTTGGCATATTAGAAATTTCACCTTTCCACTGTCGAATATACAACGTGGAGAGGACAATAAATGGTAACACTGTATAGACACTAGATTATAGAAGTATTTTGAATATTTGCTGTGACTAAACTACTGGGTATTTTTAAATGATATTTTATAGCCAGTCTGGGAGCGTAGGTATCCGAAATTTAATTTATTGTCGCATTGTCCTCTCCATGTTGTATTTCCGTCTTTTTTGCCTTATTTGCACGAATAAGGCAAATACACAAACACTCTATCCACGTAAATGTGTAGAGGGTATCGTTGTGATGTTTTGAACATCAAGAATATTTGGACAAACACGGCGAATACGTTACGCGAACATAAATAGCTATGAAGTGCCCCCATAAAATGAAAAGCGCTAATAACACTTCCTACCGAATGCGTGCCTAGGAATATTGATTTACCAACTTTTTTAAACGTCGCGTGACTAGGCCTCTACCTGATATTGAGTGGTATAACTAGTATGTATAAAACACTAGTGAGTACCTATAAATGCTTATTTCAACATACAACTAATTCAAACTACCTACTGTATGAAATCTATAGGCATTATTACTACTAAGCTTTATTCACTTATTCGAAACTGTATATAATCTAATTTATTTTAAGACTCTTCAGTCTTTTTTCTTTTAAAAAGCCTTTCGTACCTACCTTCAAATTTTAGAGTAAAATCATAATTATAATCTTCTACCTCTATATATCTAGATAGATAGATAACTGTTGTTTATTTCATCAATAACAGCACTGTCAGATTCATAATCATATCTATGTAATTTTCATTCGAAATCAGAAGACCTACAAATCATAAACAGCGATAGAACCAACGGCGGAAAGTAAACGAAAAATGAGTGTTGAACTGGAAACGAGACGAAACGAGAGAATAAAAATAGAGTGGCCAACAGCACACCAGTGAAAACGACAATGTGCAGCGTAGAGCGCGCAACGTGCGCTGTCAGCACTCCTTGACGCCCCGTTACATGCGCCAAAACTCACAACAAACGGTGGATTTTTATCATACACTCAACTGTGAACGCTCGCTACGCTTGCACGCTTCCACAAACATTTGTCCGGTATACTTTTTTATTCGTACGTGAAAACTCACGTCTAGTTTTGCTTTTGTATAAATTTGCAATAGTTGCACCGCCTGCCTGGATTTATGATAAGGACTATTCAAAACTCTGAAATTTTAATAACACATCTCTCTATCAGGTTTATAAAGAACATCATAAAGTATTATTATCATCAGTACTATGAAATGAAAAGATTACTTAAAATAATTTTTTAGCCCCTGAAAAAAAAAATACAAAGTTTCGATTAATTGAGGGATAAACAAACAATAACACTTTCTCGGAAAAAGGAGCAGAGTAAACAGATATAGAAAATTTAACGTTTACTCTGCTCTTAGAAGGTCAAAAACGAAAACTGTATTATTTCTTTTTGCATCAAAAATTTATCGTCGTTTCTCAATTGCATGCAAGCTTCTTATGAAATACAAAAACTACATATTATTAAGGAACATAATATTATTTATCTTTCGCCAAAATCCTTCAAGACCCATGGCGATAATTCGAGAACTTATGGCGATATTTTCGCCATTTGCACCCGTTAGAGAAAATCCAGGACCTCTCTTTGAGCGTTTCACAAAGAGAATGTAACCACTACGTAAGTACTTTCTTTTTACATTCCTGTGGCGAAATTCTTCTGTATGTCGAAAATACTGACCTTTCTCTGGCCATTTTCTCGTATATAGTTTTATGAGAACTTCGCTGATAAACGCAATAAAGGCCAACAATATTTTATTTCTCGCTGTCATAAAAGAAAAATATACGTAAAATTTGAAAAGCCCTCATAAAAGAAAAAAATACATTTCATAATTACAAGTCATTAACTCGTAATGTGTATGTTTTTAAAGTATTTCTAAATCATAAATTATCCCGTCTTCATCTCCCGAGATTTAATTTGTTACAAAGTAGTAGCTCTGCTATACGCTCGCACTATATCGCACGTCTTCAGCGCTATAGGAAGGAAAAAGAAAGCAATAGCTACCCCCTCTCTGCCTCCGACCAGCGCTGCCCGCCGCCGCGTCAACC
This sequence comes from Agriphila tristella, assembly GCA_928269145.1. Taxonomy (NCBI): domain Eukaryota; kingdom Metazoa; phylum Arthropoda; class Insecta; order Lepidoptera; family Crambidae; genus Agriphila; species Agriphila tristella. Next base: position 23,160,197 of record OV743440.1, on the reverse strand, counting down.
TCATTCTTTGTTGCGCGCGCGCGCAAGACGCACGTCGGTCATCACAAAAATATTACTTTTTTGTTTAACTATAGTCTTAAAATCAGTGAAATTATAAACGTGAATTAATTCGTGAAAAACGGTAAAATACCGTCACTATGCAAGTGATACGAATGTTGAAGGTAGACTCACAATTTATCTTTTCTCTTAGTGATGAAAAGTATGCAAGTTATTCACAAAGGCAAGCTGCCTTATATTTGCCTCGAGTCAATACGAGATATTGACCAATGGTACATTTTTCCCGAGCCAATACGTGATATTGGCCAGTGAATTTTTTTCCCGAGTCAATACGAGATATTGACCAGTGATACTTTTATGCGTTAATACGAGATATTAACCATCATTTTACAATAAACTGCCGAATACTTGCCTCGAGTCGATACGACCTGCTTTTGTGAGTTAATGTCTTAATAACGAATCCTTCGTATATTATGATTGAACTCAACTTACAGGTAAGTTTGTTTAATCATTATTAACCGCTTCATATTTTACAAAATATGAATAGATTTGCTGGTGTTAACTGCAAAATATTTGCTTTGAGTCAATACGACATACTTGCTTTTATGAGATATTTTTTCCCGAGTCAATACGTGATATTGACCAGTGATAAGTACTATTATGAGCTAATACGAGATATTAGCCGTAATTTTATAAAACATATATACCTAGATTTGCTGACGTAAACTGCAGATTATTTACTTTAAGTCAATACGAGATACTTCTATGTGTTAATACGAGATATTAACTGTTATTTTACAAATATTAATAAGATATTTGCTATCAAAAATGAAGGCCTAATAATCTTTTTCGTGAAACATCAAAATTGTTGTCACTGATACAGGTATGTACAAGTACTTTTAAATGTTTCGGTTTTCTCGAACAACATTATAAAACAAAATTCTGATTCCTTTTTATTTTTCCTTCGAGAAAAATCAGCAATGATGATGAACATCAAAATGCACTCCCACAAGTGTTAAAGGTGCCCTTATGGTCAGTAAAATAAATAAAAAAAACATTACCGGCAAATTCATCTCCGATTCGTTGAAAATGAATCATGCTATTATCATGAATTATGCCACTACTGAAAATCGTTCGAACAGTGTCTTTAAAGACCGTCAGCGCGACGACACCTACTGCTCAGTTCTCTCTAAACTCGGGGTCTGCCACAACAACCACAACCATATCTTGGAACACAAGCAGTTGAGCCGAGGTGACGGACAACAATCAGCAGGGCCACTTTAACGTGTTTCATCAGCCTTGCGGCACCTACCTGCAGCTTCCAGCTCCAAGGGCTACCCGTGATCACCACCGTCGGCACCGTCGCGCTACCGGATCAGAACAAAAGGTCTGTACCTTGTCTGTATTTTTAGCTGGTCAGCTAAAATACGTTCTCGATCCGAGTAAAAACTATCAAACGACCGTTATGTGTTTGAGGTTATTTTCCAATACTAATCCTAAGTATTCAGTTAGTTAAATTAAAAAATAAACAAATATATTTTATTTTCTTTACAATAGAAAATAGAACATGTGGGTACTTTCTGAACATTTTATGGAGGATGCTAGAACGACTTAACTCATAACATGTGTCCTGATAATGTCATGGCACAACTATTAGTCCTTGAGAACGGTTGCTTTCACGCACAGCGCAAAAAGTATTTAAGACTAGCGGCCGCCAAGGAAATGTTTCTTGCTATCCCTCAGGAACAATATTTTCCTTTCGGGATTAAAGGTACCGTATGTCTTTTTCTGTAACCCAGACAACGTGTATAAAAATTTCATGATGATCTGTTCAGTGGTTGAGACGTGAGGGTGTAACAAACAAACAAACAAAAGGACTTTTGCATTATTAATTAGTAAGGATGTTATTAAGTCAATAAACTTCATGAGTTTTGGGTCTTATTCTTTGGCTTTTTCACAGCACTACACAGAATCATCATATTTACTAGATTTTTAAACCAATAATTTTAACCCATTAATTACAGGCTTCAATGCCCTATTAAGATGACACTTATCTCTGGGTATTAATTACCAAAATTTCTCAAATTTTCAAGTATTAGAAACTATAAAAACAATGATTCTAATATTTAAGATCCTCATTAACTATCAAGAAAGTCCCATCACTCCCAGCCAAACATGTAAATTCTTTGGCCTTGTATTGAATTTCTAAAATTAGTTGTATATTGACAAATAAGGACAAACAAAATATTTTTAGAAGAAGTTATTAAAATCAAATAAAATACATTTTAGTGACTTTGTCAGATACTTGGGAACTATTACAGGAGTTTGTACTGCGGTAGCATTACTATTTTAACACTTAAAATTTTAATATTGGACAAGCTTAAGGCTTGTACATATTGAGAATTAATGTTTAACTATTTAAAATAATTAATATAATAATTACGTATTATATCGTACTATGTACCTTGTCAACTTTGTATTGTATGGTGGAAAAATAATATTTGTTTTCCTGATACGTTTAAATCAATATGATAAACGAATAGTTTTCAATACTTTCTCCGTTGCTTTGACAATAAGACTGCACAGAAGCCGGTCAAAGTGAGACAATATAAGATTTTGCACAAACGAGGAATAATTGCTGCTCATTAATGACCTGGATCTGCTTTTTTGTTATAAAATTCTTCGCATGCCGTGCGTATACTAGACCCGATGGGCGGCGCCTACCACTGCGGCTGTGCTGGATATAGCTGGGACGCGCACCACGCCGTCTGTCTGCAGGTGCCTATACTGAAGTTTTTGTTGTATATTAATAACACCATTGCCATTTCATAAATGAATCGAATTAGTGGTGTTCATTGCTTGCAATTAAATCAAATTGCTAAATTGCTCGCGAGAAATGCCAGTGTTATGATTAACAATAGGCGTAATAACGCCTCCCCAGCTTAATTTTTCCTTACTTATTTAAAAAAAATATAACTTATTTTATTGTACATGACAAAGCCAAATGACATAATAGCTATCACAGCCATGGTTTCTCAATGAAATAAAATAAAAAAAAATAAAAGTTTTTTATTTTCTGCAATTACACAATACATTAAATAAACTTATATTATTAAAGCTACCTAGTAAACATAATAATATACTTGTGGCAGGCAACTCCATTCCCCCGTTGAAACCTTAATCAACTTGCTGTTAAAGAAATAGCGATGGTAATAGTCACAACAAACGTTAATTTATTTTTATCTGTTCGCAGAAAGAAACATCATCCTCGCTGTCAGTTTTCTCTGGCTGCATATTATAAGGCAAACGTTCCTTAGAAAACAAGTTCCTTAGTCAAGCGTTAGAAGTGTCTATTGATACCTTGCCTATTTGAATAATACTGCAAGCAAATCTATATTTTTATTGGAAATAGTGCCAAGAAAGAATATCTTATTTTATATAAATTAATGATTTAATAGGTTTTCTAAATAACTGCTTTCTAAATGAATCCCACTAAACAATCATTGCTCAGATATCTCCTAATTATTTTAAATCTATATCAGCGGCAATGGTAACCTAAAAAAAAAAAATTTTTATATATGTTTGTTACATTACATTACCGTTAGATACCGTTGGATCTTACAATAGTTTAAGTTTACCTGTTGAACTTACTCCCAAATAACTTACATTTTGAACAATTAAGCACACATTGGTCACCTTGTTAGCCTTGGCTACAAGTGAATGAATACAGATCATGTACTTAATTCAATTAAGCAACTCAGTATTGTATTATATTATCTGAGGTAACACAGTAAGATTTGGCGAAATAATTTATTATTTAAAATTTAAATGACAGATGTTTAATCACATCTTCTGTAAGTCTCAACTTGTTGAACTTTCCATTCTTTGAGTTTTTATTTCTGTAATAAAATTATTTGTGTTTATTAATATAAAATATCTTAAATATTATCCCCCTTATGAACTAATACAAACCCCCCAAAAAAAAAAAAAACTTATCAATGCTGCCTCGTCACAAACATTCGGCCGATTGATAAAATTTATAATTGAGGAATGTTACACCGATTTTTTTTTTAATCTCATTACCTGTTTATCATGTTGTGTAACATGTGGTTACATCAGCGCGGCGGCCAAGTTGCTGCCATTCGTGACGAAAAATTTGTTCACTTACTAGTCTGTGTGTCAAATTTTCTGTGGATGCTATTCGCAATCTGCTGTTTGGACTGGACAATCGACAATATTTGCGAGTTTCCAGGATTCGGGCTCTAATTTTGCAGAACCGACATTGTAATAAAACAATTTTTTATTATGTTGCAGTTGCAGTGCAGGAGCACTGATTTATTTTTATCTTATTTAACTAATCCTTAAAATAATTTAATGTGTGTTCACTTAACCCTTGTTTATTTATATAAACAAACAAGGGTTCCTCTAATAACATTGATATCTTCTCTAAACATCCTACTTTGTAACAAATTAAATCTCGGGAGCTGAAGACGGGATAATTTAATGATCAAACGAACTTACCCTAAGTGAAGTTCGATCTTAATTATCCCGTCTTCATCGAAGAGATTTAAAGTCCCAACCCTCCCTTGCGAGTTGTTTGTTTAACAACCGTATCCCTATAATAGATGGAGATATCAATGTATTTACTTACTACTCCAAACTGAATGAGGTTGACGCGGCGGCGGGCAGCGCTGGTCGGAGGCAGAGAGGGGGTAGCTATTGCTTTCTTTTTCCTTCCTATAGCGCTGAAGACGTGCGATATAGTGCGAGCGTATAGCAGAGCTACTACTTTGTAACAAATTAAATCTCTTCGATGAAGACGGGATAATTAAGATCGAACTTCACTTAGGGTAAGTTCGTTTGATCATTAAAAAATCACAGAACAAAAAATGGTATGATTTTGATCTTGAAAAACACAGAACCACAAACTTCGCCCTATAACATTCGAATGTCAAAACAACAAATTAATTTACGTTAAGGTAATTTAAAATGTCATAGTGATATGAAATCATGCAGTCGACTTATAATTAAGGGGCTGACAGAAGTTAAAAAGCGCCCTAATATTTTTTTCAAAGCTTTCAAAGCAAACGTTACCATTTTCGCTACATCAGTTATGGTGGCTATGAACTCCTTTTAAAACTAATAGTAAGAATGGAAAGAATTGAATTTTAGCTAGGTATTCAATAAAAGTTGATAAGTAATATTAATATTTTAGAAAACTTCCCTGTTTTATGTTTATCTGGTTAAGGTCGTATAAGTATCAGCCCATTGAAATAAAATTTAAATCGATTTAACATATTATTGTTTTACTTGAAAATAATAGGTACAGAATAAATAATAAAATAGAGTGGTTTCACAACCATAAATGCAGTAGAATCTAGATAAATTTTCTTAAGGGTGTTGGTAGAGTATTTGTGGAATGAGGCGCTAAGTCGCTAGGTCTTGTTTATGAGAGACACTTAGTACTAAGGACCTATTACAAAAAAGCATCTCGATGATCGTACGATGTTCGTCCCTTTCCGTGGCATTATTAACTCACGTATAAGGTTTAAAATCAAGTAAATTGATCAACGAACATCGTCCGAATACAGTGTTTCTTTTTTGTAATATGCCCTTTGCTCTAAGCAGAGCTAACTCAAGACGTACATCACTTTTGCGCCGCCTAAGTGAATTTGTTATCTGATTCACTCGGGAACAAGTACACGTAATAAATGTCGCTTATGACATTTTTTAGGAGATAAGTGACACCTTATTCTTTCAGCTCGAGGTCAAAAAGACGCATTATTTTGTTATAAGTAATGGCAATTAGTGAAATAAGCTGTTTAATTTATGATGATGTTTTGAAAGTATAACGTTTAGTGACTAACCACGTAAAAAAATACGTTTGTGATATTAGCAGAGAACGCATTAGATTTTAGCAATTACTGTTACCTGTTACTGTATAATTTTAATTGAAACTATACTTATTCATAAAATTAACAGGTAGGTTATTTAGTTTATTATGAAATGCCAATATGATTGAAATCACAATCATAATACATATTTAACAGAGCCATAGAATAATCATGAAGAATTATTTTGCCCAATGCTATGATTAACTCATATCAGAAATGTCACTTATTTGGATTTAAATAAATACTTTAGGGTAGCTAACATAAATAATTTATAATAATTACTTACATTTAAGCGGTGTAAAGGTTATTGAATTTTCGATTGAATTGATAAAAACTGGCGCTCAGCCAAGCGAACTGTCGAAATCTTCTGAATTTATTCGTTCCATTTGCCTATACGTCAAAGAGTTTCTCCTACTTGTACGTTGAAAGTATTATGAAACTTCATACCCCTATCAAACTAATATGAATGCTCTCACAAATATCTACCTACTTAAGAAAAAGTTTTTCATTGAATTCTTCGATTGGGCGATTTGCCATATATTTTACTTAAAAAAAGTGACTATTGACCTAATTCAGGTGACAAAAATACCATGTTGGGCAGCTTAAACCAGTTATAGTTACCTAATTGGTATAACAGTCGCCCACTCAGTATTTTTGTCACACATTTGAAGTATTTAACTCCCACATGTAGTTGCTCGTTTTACGTATTTTAAGCCACAGTTTGTCGGCCGTTTAGTTGTTTTGTCGCCAAAAAAACCACTGCGGCTTAGTATTTAAGTATCCCCCTAACAGTCGCCTTTATTATTTCCAGTCACCCAATTAAAAATATCCCTTAATATCTATCTTGGTAGAATTTTAAAGAATAAATGTGTTGAAAGAAATATTGGAGCTAGAACTGGGGCCCTATTTCAACTTGTTTCTAATAGGTTGCTTTCTAGTTTATTTATTTGTTTGTTTGTCTACAAATTTAGCAAACTATTTCAGACTAGTTTCCCGATGAGCTAGACACTTGAAACTTTGAACATAGGTCAGAACTGGAAGGCAATGCAATATTATGTCATTGAGCTGATCTGATGAGGGAGCCGCAAAAAGGCCACAGGAACTCTGAAATAAAATCATACAACCCCATCGAGTTTGAGCTCGTTTGATTCGTCTTTACTAGTACCACAGCTTTACCATGGATTGATAAGGAGTGACACGCAATGGAGAGCTCAGAACTCGCCGACCCCCTCCTGTCGGATCGGAGAACGATCTTGATGGGGTGGGTTGGAAGGCGATAAAACTGCATGTCCTCCTATAAAAAAAATACTCTGATGGGAGTCGGTTTTCTAGGGTTTGATAATGGAGCCGGAAGAAGGCCACAGGAACTCTGTAATGAAATCATACAACTCTATCGAGTTTGGGCTCGTTTGATTCGTCTTGACTAGTGCTTTTTGGAAAATAGTGTCCAGGTCTGGTGATGGAGTTTTTTCTAGTCCATTTTTATATGTTTTAGTCGGATTTGTATGCTTTTTAGTTCTTTTTCATGTTTTTTTCCCCAGAAAATAATAATTTGAAATCATTCGGCTGATGTCGAGCATTTTTTTATTACTCACTAGCGGCCGCCCGTGACTTCGTCTGCGTGGAAAGGTTTTTTGCTATCCCTCGGGAACAAAACTTTTTTTCGGGATGAAAGGTACCCCATGTCCTTCTCTGTGCCCCTGTCAACATGTACGCAAAATTTCATGATGATCGGTTCAGTAGTTAAGACGTGAAGGCTGAACAAACAAACAAACGAACGGACTTTCGCTTTTATAATATTAGTAAGGATTTTCATTCGACAGCCATGGTAACCAGCCGACTGATTTCAAAAGTAGGGCCCTACCCCTTTTGGATAAACGTGTGTTCTTAAGTATTAATAAGTATGGTGATATAAATCTGAAACTCTGTTTGTTTGTTTGTTACGCCTTCACGTCTTAACTACTAAAACTACACGTTGTCAAGGTTACAAAGAAGGATTTAGGGTACCTTGCATCCCCAAAAAAATAGTTTGTTTCCGAAGGATAGCAAAAAAACTTTCCACACAGACGAAGTCACGGGCGGCCGCTAGTTAAACTATCAAATTTATACTTAAACAAGCGACTGCTAGTGATTAAATATTGTTCAGTCATAAAATTCGTGTATTTCAGTGCAGTTATTGCAGTGCGGTGCGGTACCCTTAATTGCCTCAAACAAAACACTTTTACGTTTATAATCGCGTTTAGGTAGCGTTTTAGGCATGTTAATACCTTTCAGTTTAGTTAACTCACGACGTTTTGGCATATTTTAAGGTAAAGTAACCAATACTAATAGTAATACTATATAACAATAGACATACCTGCATAGAAAGTGGATAGATAAATCTTGTTTAAAGATTAAGCATCATAAATAGATGATAATGTCTTTAAAAACCTACTTTTATATTATTTTTATAAAAAGATCATGTCCCATCACGAGCAAATATCTTAGTTACATAAGAAAATAAACTATTGGCCGGTATATTGGTAAAATGTTTTTTCAAGCATAAGAGAGAGGGCAAGGCGTATGTCACCGACAGCCAAAATCTAATTTTCAGGTTGTCCGAAAGCCCAATAGCCTGGAGGCACTGATTTCGTTTTCTGAAATAGCTGGTCGGCTTCGAGCCAAGATCAATGTATGATGTGAAAACTTATCGAATTCTTTAAAAATAGAGAATCATATTTTATAATTTTTCTTATATAAATGTACTTACAACAAAAAAATATAAATAAGGAAAATTTAAGAAAATAATGACAGCAAAATGGTAGAGGTGCCGCACAAAATAAGGGTAGTGACTTGGTTAACATCATAAAGTACCTATAACAGAATTGTATTATGGTTATTAAATTATAAAGCGTTGATTATTTTATTTTATTACCATAGTCTAATAATTAAGAATTTCCAATACTTCTTAAACTCTTAAGATTGTTGCAGTTTAGCAACATTTGAGCGACATGAATGTAGAAAATTTATCAATACTATATCTTGTATTTAACATAACTCACTAATCATTTAGTCTGTATGTCTAAAGGTATTTTATGGAGTTTATTATAAAAGTTTTGGATTTCTAAAAAAATGTCGAGCAAATATAACGGCACACCGCAGCTCTGACCATATTGGATTTTAAACTGGGCGCCGAAATTGATTTCAAGAGTTCTCTTCCAAAATGTAACGCGCCCTGTCAATAAGGCCCGCCATCCAATGATTTATTACTCTGAGCTTTTCATTTAGATTTGATGCCGATTCAATTTCATCAGCACGTCATTTACTAAAACTGCAGCAAGATCTATTGGATGAAAATATTAAGTTTTATGTAGCTCTTAAATTTAATACTTATATAACTCTTTGTAGCTGGTGAACAATTTTTTTACAGTCACCTGTTTTTTATGGTCAGCCCCCGTCTCAGAATTTTAATCATGTTGCTTCAAATCCAGACATATTTACTTAGTGAAAACCTAATTTTTCATTGCAGAAAGTTCGGTTGCTTTCTTTAAAATTAAATACATTAATAACGAGTGTAAAATAAAAATCAACTTTTTGCACAAGTGCTTTCCGTTCTTGTGATAATATATTTCTATCCACTTGGCTTTTTCCGATCAATCTATGTACGCCGACTTTCGTGATCGACTGGTTTATACACCGGTTTTCAAGGTGTCGCCATCTCTGAGCTCGAGGTTCGATCCCCGGCTGGGTTAATTTAGAAAACAAACTCTTCTGTATTGGCTGTGGTCTGGGTGTTTATAGTTCTACTGATGTCTTTGATTTCCATAACACAAGTGCTTTAGCGACTTACTTGGAATCCGAGCAATGTTTGTGATTTTCTCTTATATAAAACAAAAATCGATACAAAATATTTATCCCGATCACGATCACAAATAACGAATTCAAATTCAAAATCATTTTACTTTCAAATTTTAAAAAGCGAGTTAAACACACACTGATCATGTAGTCAAACTGTGTAGTTTTGCAGGGTTAGGTATGTATAAGATATAAGTTAAATTTGATTAAGTATCAATAAATAAAAAGTAATTTGAACAGTTGCTCCAAACAAAAAAAATGTTTGCGTTTTCCCATAAGCCATGCCTTAGTCAAAAGAGTGGGTATAAAGATCCTTATATAATTAACTGCATAGCCAAATTGCCCCGCGAACCGAATAATCCCAATTTCCCCCTCCATTACTTTGGCAGTTATCCATTTTGACTCGAAATCAAGAAAACACGATAGAATAGGAACAAAAGACTGAAGGAATTTAAGATGTTTAATTATTTCTATAGCTATAAACCCTTAAGTAAATCAACAGTTAGTTTCTTTTGTTGAAATTATCATCTTTTATGTCTTGATAGAATGGAATATAAATTCGTGTTGCGTCTTAGACATTTTCAAGTAGAATTCCTATTCGATGTACAGAGTACAATGTATACCAAATTGCCTATATCGACAGCTACCTATCAAAGCGAAAACACGACAGGAGAATATAGAAAACGAATGAAAAAAGCAATATGTCGCCGGGCACATGTTTGCTATACGCTGTCAAAAACCAGCCGCTTATGCGGCATAAGGCCGCAATTCAGTACAGACAGCAGCGGGGCATACAGCGGAGCTGGCGCGTTGAAGTATACCCCGCGCACGTCGATTGTTTGGACGTATATTTGCTTGTAGTTGGCGATCAACCGCCTCTGTGGTCTAGCGGTTCGCCCACCCGTGTAAGACGCAGAGGTCCCGGGTTCGATTCCCAGTGGGGGTACAATTTGTACTCGGTTTGGTTGGTGGTAGGGCTTATTTCAAGTACGCCTGGCTAGCTACCACCATCTTACCTAAGTCTGACGCCATAACAATAATTAAAAATTTGTTGTATTCCGGCAGTTAGAGGTAAAGTAGCCAGTTCTTCTAGATTGATGATGATGAGTATTCCGGGAGTAGTGCGCTTCCACTTTCGACCTAATCGTCACTTAACATCAGGTTAGATGAAGGCCAAGCACAGTCCCGTTGTGAATAAAAATTTAAAAAAAAGATCATCGTCTCTATTCATCGAATACAGACGATTATTGGTAAACAGCCAGGGTTATTCACACAGCTAAGTTATGTCAACGTCAAATCAGGTTTTCAATACAAGTTGACTTGCCGGTGACGCGAAGTCACGTTATGTGGAGGGGTGTAGGTGGATACGCGCATGATGATCTAGGCGACAAGAGACAATGACATCGCTTCGCAGGTGCATTCATCGGCGATAATTTGGAGGACCCATTTGATAAACTGATTCTGCATTCCGTGATCTGTCACAGAGATGTAAGTTCCTGTAAAGGAGCCTAGAAGTCATATAAGTGCCTCCTGTAAAGAAGGCACTTATATGACTTCCTGTGCAAATAATATTAAAATCCGTTTTATGAAATGAGAGAGTTGCGTGTGATGCATTTAAATGGATGCGCTTTAATCGTTAATGTTACGTTACTGAACACATAGACTTGGTTTGACATACTCTACGGCCATAAGTTCGTTTCGCTTCGCTAATGTCTTTTCATACGGTTGGTTCAACACCATGCACGAACTAGCATAAATATTACCGAATGGCATGGTTTAGCGAAAACTAGTTGCATGCTCGCTGATCGCTCCGCTGATCGCCCCACTTGTAGTAAAACCACGTGAAACTGCGGCCTTACTCAAAGCAGCTCCGAATCAATTCCGAGTTTAACATAACGCTGGAGAGGTTTTTGCCGCGTGACATGTGGACTTAATATGTAAAGGGCGATTGCGAGTGAAGTGATGTATAGTTTAACACACAGAACAAAGAAGTTTAACAGAAATTATGGTTAGAAGAAAGACGCGTTTGGAACTCAATTTTGAGCGTCAGTTCTCATCATTAAGGTGAACCATTCCTTCACATGGCGAAAATAAATGAGATTTTAAGAAAATAATAGCTTCATTTTTCACGAGAAATAAATTCATTCTGTTAAGAATGGCAAATGCAAAGTCATATTGTGTTGGGTAATTATAATGTCTAGACAAGTCTAGATACAAAATGTTGGTTTTAATTTAGTACCTATCTTGAAATATCTCATTGTAATTTACCAATACCTATAAATTTAACTTTTAAGGCCGTTTTATCTTACGTATTATTAATCCTATCGCAAATTTTCGGAAAACATAAAATCGCGAATTTGCGTTTCTGATATTATGCGCCTAAAGGGTTTACTTACTGATGTCGTAGAACTTCTTTATTTATTACTGAAACCTGAAACTAATGAAACAACAGTAGGCATATATTGCCAATTAGTAATTCTCTGTAATTCTCTGTCTGTAGTTAAAATTACTATGATTCAAACAATGGCGCATGACTGTTGTAAGATTTTTCAAGGCAGGTGTACATTTGAAGGGGGCGCAAGGCTAGAATGATGAGCTGATTCTTAAGGCTTTTGAGATTACCTGAATTGAAAATGTTGAAAATTGAAAAACTCAGCAATTTATCAGTGCAATACGTTTGTTTTCTTCAAAAAAACTCGTGACTATCATATTTTAAGCATTTGGTTCTTTGCGAAAAGGTAAAGCTTGTGAAATACATGCTACCCTTATGCTACCATAGATAATTAAAAAAACTGAGTTTTTGGACCCTCATCATTCTATCCTTGTGCCCTTCATTCGGTACCTTTAATTAGTTTTCTAAGGAACTGCGCTTTCTCGCATATCCAATACAAAGTCCATTCAAAAGTGCCCGCGAACAGCAGTTAAAAGTACTTTTCTTTCATTGTTTCCGTCATGGAGTGCCCTTTAGACTGGAGGAAATTGACAATGAAGGTAAAGTTTATCTTGTGCCGCCAGCCGGCGGGTCTCAAACGTGACCCGGCTCCTTGATTCCATTACAGGCTCATCCAACAATAGAAATTAAAAGTTGAGTTTTAGAACGTACCGTTTATTCCGTGGAAAATCGATGATTTCACAAATGAGGTGGGGGCTCGTGTACTCCTTTGCATTTGGTTTATTCGTGTTTTTTACGAAGCTCATGAAAACGTATCGAGAATTCAGGAATGGTTGCTTTTATGTATGCCCTAGTATTTGATAAGTATACGTGTTTTACGAGTATCCTTTAAAAAAAACAAAAAAGGTTGGATACGACCGATGCGAGAGAGTGTCACTAGGTGCTCTTATGAACGTTTTTAATAGAAGCTTTTCAGTGTAGTAATGACAGATATCTTATAAGTACATAAAATTGGAACAAAATAATAATTCAGTTTTTTACCTATATCACCAATATCCTATCAGACAGTATATAAAATGATCTAGAAATTGTACCAAACAATTTGCTTTGTGTCCCAAAATTTGGGAAGCAATAACGGGATCGTTCCGAAGGTCAACACAATCGTGTTGTGAATATGGATTCAGAAAGATTCAGAATCTAAGATAAGAACTGTCATACCAACTTTCAGAACGATATCTAAAAACAAGTGCGAGAGACATACGGGAGTGGTTGTATACGTATAACTTTTTTTTTCTTTTCAATTTATTATTATAATTATTTATTATTATTATTTAAACTGGTACCTATAAAATTATAAGTTTTTGAGAATTTAGGTTTTGTTTATTAATGAGACCATGAAATAGAATCGAATAGTCATAGGAAATATTTTTAATTCGTTTTTTTTTCTTACAAAATAATAGTTCAATAAAAGTAAGACTACTTATACAAAACACGTTTATATGTGAAATAAGGCAACATCATCGCATTTCCGTAACTCTAATAAATCATTGATTAAAATCTGTAGAGTATTTGTCAATGATAGATATTCTTTGCGACTGATAGAGTTGATACTCGTAGTAAAAAAGTATGTATCTATGCAAAAATAAAGAATCGTTAAGTATTTAACTTTTGAAGTATTTTAATTAAGATTTATGATATCTCCTAAACTATGCATTTTGGACCACATGTTCAGGAGTTCTTTTTTAGGGTTCCGTACCCAAAGGGTAAAAACGGGACCCTATTACTAAGACTCCGCTGTCCGTCTGTCTGTCTGTCACCAGGCTGTATCTCATGAACCATGATAGCTAGACAGTTTAAATTTTCACAGATGATGTATTTCTGTTGCCGCTATAACAACAAATACTAAAAACAGAACAAAATTCATATTTAAGGGAAGCTCCCATACAACAAACAGGTTTTTTTGCCGTTTTTGGTAGGGAACCCTTCGTGCGCGAGTCTGACTCGCACTTGGCCGGTTTTTATTATTTTAACCTATATATAATATAACCTCAGAGTTATGGGATTTCAATATTTACAGGGTGTAAGTACCTATATAAAAATGCATTTTGAATGCAAAAACATCAAATTTAAATTAATTATACGAAAACTTCATATCATCATAATTTAAAGTTAAACAGATAGTATTGAAAATACTTTCATACTCTCGCAAACAGTGCATGCACTGTTTACTACTTAGGCTACTTAGGCTAAAAGCTCATGAGCTTACCAAGCGTATTAACTTCGCTATCAAAAGTGTAAAATTAACAAATTGTGAAAAAAGAGTGTCTCGTAAAGTATCAGAATACGTAGTGCCTACCTACGTGGCGTGGTGGCAAAGTGTCTCCTTGAATGTCAATTGCGGTCACGGGAAAATGTCCGCATTTGCATAATTATTCGGTAGATTTTGCATACTTTTATAGCTGTTTTTGCGACCGTTAATGACAAGTTATATCGATGGTATGTAACATATTCGTAATAAGAGCGAAAGTTTTGAAAGCTTGTTTTTTTTTGTTGCATTGATTTCCATGTCTATGTTTTGTATTTATAATACTTATCTTACACATTACATTACCTTACATTTATGAGTTAATGTGACTGAATTGCCTTTTTAAGGTTCCGTACCTAAAGGGTAAAAACAGGACCCTATTACTAAGACTCCGCTGCCCGTCTGTCTGTCTGTCTGTCACCAGGCCGTATCTTATGAACCGTGATAGCTAGACAGTCGAAATTTTCACAGATGATGTATTTCTGTTGCCGCCATAACAACAAATACTTACCGAATAAAATAAATATTTAAGGGAGGCTCCCATACAACAAACGTGATTTTTTGCCGTTTTTTGGTACGGAGCCCTTCGTGCGCGAGTCTGACTCGCACTTGGCTGGTTTTCTATTTGGTACTACTACGTTCAATAATGATATTTTATATTCAGCGTCGTAACTGAACGTTTTGCGACGTTTTATCACTATATTTTATGCCTTCCGTCGCTGAACATGATATTCGCTGAACATGATATTCTCAAAACATGATATTCTCAAAACATGATGTTCTCAAAACATGATATTCTCAAAACATCATATTCACAAAACATGATATTCTTAAAACATCATATTCTCAAAACCTCATATTCGCAAAATATCATATTCGCGAAACATCATATTTGCAAAACATCATATTCTTAAAATCTAAATTATGATTATCGATGATTATACCCCAGTACCCCATTTATTTATCCCACTTTTTAATTTTGAGCACCACTCGTAATAATGACGTCAGCATTACTCATGTGGTCGGAACCATAAATCATATATTCTATTAAAATATTTCCTCTTTAATACAAAACTATTCAACAGGCCGGTTATACTTCTAATTAAGACTAATAAAAAATATAAGGCAATGTCATCTCTTGGTACTGTCATTATTTGCTTGTGATGTAAAAATGGATCACAGTGAAATTAAATTTATAAAAAGCCAAAAAAATAAACGTGTCCTGTTACATGGAGGTTATAGGTACAATTTTTATTTACAAAATAAGTCAGGTACGTCAAATTGGCGTTGTTCCAAGCAGCAAGATTGCCGTACATCTTTAACTTTAAAAAAAAATAATCAAATTGCAAGACCTGCAAAGCACATTTGTGGCCCTCCTGATAAAACGCGAAATCAAATAAGTGTAATTGTCGATACCTGCAAAAAAGAAGTCTGCGAAAATTTTGAGTCGGTGCAAAAAATTTATGAAAAGAATTTTCATAGCCATAACTTAAAAGACCATGAAATCCCAAAATTTGAATCGGTAAAAGACAGTCTTCATAGAGCCCGAAACAGATATTTAAATATTGTTAATTCCAAAGGGACAAATTCGAAACATATCAAATTGCCACAAAATTTAGTGGAAGAGTTCTTTTTGTATGACGAATGCAATTCATATGACCGAATTATTATTTTCTCAACCCTGCCTCGCGAAGACATAAAAGAGTATTTTCGAGACATAAATATTTTTTACGGCGATGGTACCTTTAAAGTGGTGCCTGCACCATTTTATCAGATGTACACTCTGCACGCTGACATTGCTCGAAACGAAGACACGGTAAATTTTGTACCATTAGTTTATGCTCTCCTTCCTAACAAAAGACAAACCACATATCGGAGATTCTTTACAATACTTAAAGAACAGTTCGGTTTAAATTTGGTTTCCTATAAATGTGATTACGAATTGGCCGTAGTGCAAGCTATAAAGGAAGTGTTTCCGTCTATACAAGTTAGTGGATGTTACTACCATTTTTGTAATGCTGTTTTTAAAAAGAGTAAAGAATTGGAAATTGAAGAAAATGCAGAATGCCGCAAAATCACACAATTTTGCACTTTTTTGCCTTTGTTGCCTCCAAGATTGATTCCCGATGCTTTTTTTTCCATTATTGAAATGGCTCCGCGATCAGCCAATAAATTCCTTGACTATTTCAATAAGCAATGGATGAGTAGTATCACAACCGACATTTTAAGTTGTTATAATCAAAAAAACCGAACTACTAATGGTGTTGAGGGCTGGCATCACCGCATAAACACAAAAATCCAATCAAAACCATCTTTGTTTCTATTTATATCACTGCTTAAGAAAGAAGCCAAGATCCAAAAAAATAAATTGAAAAGAAACACTCTTCATTTTCCTGACACAAAAAGAAACAGAAAAACATTACAAAAAAACAAACAAATAAACAATATAGTCGAAGATTACGTAAAGTGTAAAATTAGCATTCAAGTTTGCCTGAAACGGTTGCTGTTATTAAGAGGCCACTGATAATTTAATTACTTTAAAGGAATAAGGAACTATAAGGTTTCCTAGTTGACTACGGAACCCTAAGAATTGATATTTTGTTTTAAATAAGAAGTTGTGTTATTTTAAGTTGTGTCAAGACTATAATATGAGCTATTAAATTGTTTCAAAAACTTACTTTTTCATTTTTTTATGTTCATCGTAATTTAGATTTTAAGAAAATGATGTTTTGCAAATATGATGTTTTGCGAATATGATGTTTTGCGATTATGAGGTTTTGAGAATATCATGTTTTGAGAATATCATGTTTTGCGAATATGATGTTTTGAGAATATCATGTTTTGAGAACATCATGTTTTGAGAATATCATGTTCAGCGAATATCATGTTCAGCGAATATCATGTTCAGCGACGGAAGGATTTTATGTACCTGGTTGTACATAAAGGCTTTCTTTATTCTAGTTTCGTAATTTTATACATTTAGGTTCATTTATGTATTTAGTTAGGCTGAGCATGCCGCTGGGATACAATTTATGTGACTTGTTGTCACACTGAGCTATTATGACTATCGGCCATTTTTTGATGTCCCTACTGCTGGGCACAGGGCCTTTTTTATCGGTGGATAAGGAGAATGAGCCATAACCCACCACGCGGGCCCAATGCGGATTGGTGGGTGTTAACGATTGCAAATGCACACGGGGCCAACGGCTAAACGTGCCTTCCGAAGCACGGAGAAGGTAATAAATTTTTGGTCACCCACCCCATGACCGACCCCTGCGAAACTTGCTTAACCTCCGCAATCGCTGGGCCAGGCGCTAAACCACTGCGCCATCGAGTTCCTCAGCTCGAGCTATTAAATAAGTTATGCCAAATAGAGAGTATTTGGTAAAAGCTTTATAAAGCGAAATGTGGCAGATGCATAGATATAACCCCGTAATAGTAGATTGTTATACAAGACGCTAAAATGACCCATTGCATACGAGGTAGTTTTATTCCCGAGCTTTAGCGAGGGAATAAATAGAAATCGAGTTCCAATGGGTTTTAGCGTCGTGTGTTACACTCTACTTTTCACTACGAAGGCGAGAAAATAAAATACAATATTAAATACCTAGTTTATACTTACGTAAACGAATCCACTCATTTTTCTATCCTCCACTTCATAAACTTTTCATACAGTATTTAAATAAATGATTTGTGCTTGACGACAAAAGATTAAAATTATTTCTTTCCTATTACTTACAGTCACACAATTCAATCAGTTTGGTATTAGAGAAAAATTCTAAAGATTTCGCGCCTTTTTTAATTTCTACTGTAGCAGCTAAGAAACACAATGCATGCATTCTACGATTAAACTTAAAGTCACAGAGGATAAATAAGTCTATGATTTCACCGAAGAGGTCACTGCTTTTAGTTCCATTTTCAAAAATATAAATTAGAAACAGTATGTCGAGCGAGTCTTTATTCGTGATTATGAATAAAGACTTTTTCGTTTTAGTAGGCTCATTGGTAATAGACAAACATTAAAAAAGAAAAAACTTTATCCCCTAGGGGTAATTTTGCTATTTTATCCTGGCTCTTGTACGTCACAATGACGTAGTTTTAGAGCAAGAGGAGTGAAAAATTATTATAAACCCTGAAAATGCTAGAGTTGCTACTATTCAGTTTATCATAAAAAGAAAAAAAGGAAAATTATGTTCCTGTCATTCATTTTAATTTTTCTCATACACACCTAAATATAAAATAAGTAAAACAAATAAATATTAGACAACATTACAAACATTGTTCTGATCCCAAATAAAGTAGCTAAAGCACTTATGGTATGGAAAAATCAGAGACATCAGTAGAACTATAAACACCCAGACCAGAGTAAATATAGAACAGTTCATTTTCTAAATTGACCCAGCCAGGGATCGAACCCGGTACCTCAGATATGACGACACCATGAAAACCGCTCCACTACAGAGGATGGAATACCATAATACATAATACCTAGACCACCATGGTAGCATAATAATGCTAGAAAGATACAATAAGCATTCTCAACCGAGCATTGACTCATTCACGTCAAAACCAGTTTGGGAAATGAAATCTCCTCGCAAAGTTAAATATGAAATATCTGAAGCGCAGAATTCATTCTTTCATTTTATAATCTCGACGCTTCTTATGCATCGCAGCGTTAAAATAGCTTTGAATTTTTTCTTCACTATTATTGAGATATTTAGTGTCCTTATGAAGTCAACGGCTGGCTACTCATGATAAGGATATCCGAATCTTAACAAACGAAAACTAATCCATTGATGATTTATTGTTTGTTTTCTTTTTATGTGTAAATAATGAAACGCTTTGACACACCTACCTAAAACATTCATAGTTTGATTGTTTTTATCAATCAGTTTTTAAAACTATAAAACCAAAGAAAATACACACTTTATCAATTATTCCACGGTAGCATCTGAACTACTCATCCGATCTTGATGAATAAAGTTTTCAGTCATTACAATATTTTTAGAATATTTGATGTTTCATTTGCATTCGTATCTCTCGCTGAAGAATGAAAACATAATTCCCAAGGCTGGGTACGTTGCGTATTGAAGACGGCTGAAATGTCGACAATTTATTGCCTTATCCTTGTCTTGTCATCCCCTCTCGACGCAGTGGGGGTACATATGACTCTTTCATATGCAAATAAAGGGAGGGTAGTCAGCTGCGGACAATTAGAGGGGATGACATTTTTTCTCTGCAATAAGAAGCGTTTACAAGGAAACGAACATTTTTATTTTTTTCACAATTACAAATTAATTATCGGAACAAAATCTTATGTTATTTATTCTCTAATTATGTTTCAGTTTGTCCTTATTATTTCTGTAAACAAAGTGTAGGTAGGTATCTTAAAAAATATACATGTCATTAATAATTATTGATGATAGATATCAACGGACACTAATTTTAAATTACTAGGTCAGTTTCATTATTTTATAATCTTCACCATCTACTATAGGCTCTGTTTTTTTTTAATGAAACGCGCTTGTCTAGAAAATCTATATAATCTTCTTCCAAATGTATCTCTGAAGTTATCAAGATTTACTGCTTTTCTTAGTCGCGTCTCAGACAGAAAAGCTGCTGTGTTCTATAACATATAAACTGAAACAGACACACACCTTTATTTACAATCACTGTCAAATATGCCGCCACAAATACATCTGAGAGGCAGACTTGCAACACTCCGTTCTCGTTAACTGCCGCACTAATTAAGTCTGAGTGAGCCTATAAATATACGAAGTACTCCGAGTGTTCCCGAGCACCCCGCTCGTCCCGGGAACCCCGCACGTCCCAGCCGGGTGACATGAAACACGTTTCAGATAATGCATACGATTTGATTCTATTAAATGTACGAAGGCCCGAAGCGCTGCGATCGGGCCCTATTAACATAGATATTGCGCAGTGATTGCGCTACTTCTTGAATATTTTTGGAAAGTCTTCTTAGGGTTAATTTTTTAGAAATCTTTTAAGAAAATTAGATGCGTATTGAAGATCAATGTAGCTATTTATCATTTCGATAAGATTTCGACCGTCTCACGAACATATTTAAGTTAAAATTCTAGAAAAATAA
This sequence comes from Agriphila tristella, assembly GCA_928269145.1. NCBI lineage: Eukaryota > Metazoa > Arthropoda > Insecta > Lepidoptera > Crambidae > Agriphila > Agriphila tristella. The sequence goes on along the minus strand of OV743440.1, from coordinate 23,139,666 downwards.
ACTCTATGTAAAACGAAGAAAAATTTGCAATTGTAACGTTTTGGATAGTGTACGAGTAATCGTACATGTATATAAAATCATTTATAATATTGTGTAAGCATCGATCGGTTATTGTGAATTGCAAGCAAGCATTTCTGCTGGCCTAAATTATTACGAGTATTGTAAAAATGTAGCAGTGCAATAAACGCATTCTATCAACGCGGTCGGTTATCATTTTAATAGCATTTTCCCTTCCGCATATCAGCAGCATCTTTATCATTTTATCATCTAGCAATCGGCATAATAGTTAAAGTGTGCATACCACACACTTTACAGATAGTATCAGTTAAGTTTTTATTAAATTGTTGATGTAATTGACTAGGTTATATACTTTCTATATTAGTTCGGCTTTTTATTTCATTTGTATCATCGAAATAATCACCACTTTAGTTAAGATGAATAAATAATGAAAAAATATTAGAAAAAATCGACTCACCCGTAGCAACTCAGACGGGGTTCAAACCCGAACAAGGGTTCGGGTTCGAACCCCGTCTGAGTAGTGAATAGTAGTGAACTGGTAGTGCATTGGGCCGGATTCCCAAGGGGGAATCCGGCCCAATGCACTACCAGTTATGCTACCGAGCCACCAATGAATTTGGCGAAATTTTCTAATACTTTTTACGTTTCCACTGAAGATCAGCGCCATCTCACCAATGTGAAGAGAATTACTTCGACATTTGAAGGCAGCCCCATTACAGGTGCTAGACAATCAATTAAGGTGAAACAGTTATATAATTTTAAACTTTTAGATTTTTGCATTCACAATGCTATTTTTATATTAAGATGAATAAATAATGAAAAAATATTAGAAAAAATCGAGTCACCCGTAGCAACTCAGACGGGATTCGAACCCACACCCTTGGGAATCCGGCCCAATGCACTACCAATTATGCTACCGAGCCACCAATGAATTTGGCGAAATTTTCTAATACTTTTTACGTTTCCGCTAAAGATCAGCGCCATCTCACCAATGTGAAGAGAATTACTTCGACATTTGAAGGCAGCCCCATTACAGGTGCTAGACAATCAATTAAAGTGAAACAGTCATATAATTTTAAACTTTTAGATTTTTGCATTCACAATGCTATTTTTATATTAAGATGAATAAATAATGAAAAAATATTAGAAAAAATCGACTCACCCGTAGCAACTCAGACGGGATTCGAACCCGCACCCTTGGGAATCCGGCCCAATGCCGGATACCTACGGGTGAGTCGATTTTTTCTTATTTTTTCATTATTTATTCATCTTAATATAAAAATAGCATTGTGAATGCAAAAATCTAAAAGTTTAAAACCACTTTAGTTATTAAAATATCTAGCGTTTGATTAATTGATTCGCTAATAACACTTCAAATTATTTTCTAGTTGGATTAGCCTGCTAATTATCCTAGAAGAGCTTATAGCAAAACTTGAAATCTAGAATTAGCCGAGATCATGCGCTCCTGATCGAAACCTAGACTCTTGCATAGAATGCAAACCCATCAAAGTATAACGATGTTAATTCAATAAATAACTGAATTACATAAAGGCACAGACCATCCAACTTTAATACTACTTAAAAGTATTATTTTTCCTCTAAAATGAATCTAAAATCTACACAACCTTTGATTAATTTGATTCGCTAATTAGCTGTTAGAAGGATGGCTTTGCTAATTATCCTCCAGGGCTTGTTACAAGACTGGAATAACAAGAGTTCACGCTCACCTGGCCGAAACCAGGCTCCTGTGTTAAATGCTTGGTTCACGCTTGCCTGAAACCTAGCTGGCTTCTGTTAAATACTTGCATAGGATGCAAAGTTATCTGCAGTCGTATTAGGTCACTTTCTTGTTTATTTATTTGTTTCTTTGTTTTTTCGAAATTTGTTTGTTGTCAGCCCATAGAAAATGGAACATGCATCAACATGTTTTGCCTTTTTCTACACTAGTAGGTAATTAACAGTATATTATAGTAGTATATAGGTAGTTCAATTTAATTTTAACAACTGTTATAGACCTTTTTTGAACCAACTAAGCGTATTATGTGTTCAAAAATTATTATTTTTAGTTGTAGGTAATAATTATTTCTACAGGGAAATCAAAAGGATGACTATTTTATGCCACTTGTTGCGTATATTTCAATAGATTTATTTTGTGATTGTGATTGCTTGATAAAGCATTGTATTCCAGAAACGAAACAACCCCAAAAGCTACGTAGAAAGTGACGTTGCGTTACTGTACTGTTGTTAACAGCATCGCAGCTCTTGCGTCCGTCAGGGGGTCGACTCCCGCCTGCCCTCGTCCGTACTTTCGGGCTGTCAGAAATGTGCTCAAAACTTTGGGCATAAGCTTTAATATCTTAGGTCACTGACCACCTTAATAACTGGTGCTCGCTGACCGAGAGCATTCGCCTGTAATGTAACGTTAACGTTAACAGGATCAAGCATAATTTCGTCAGTAAGGGAGGAGAACCGACCCGAGCATTAAAGTGCGACACCTGTAATAATACAATCAGTAATACCTATTTTGATACAACTTGTAACATCAAGCGCACCACTTATAATAACTATATAGAGATAAGTTTTAATAGAATGGCAAATACTTATAGGTTGCAAGCGCATGCATGTCAGGCAGTATTTTATGCTCAAAATCGAATCTGATATATAGTCAGGTGGGGTAAGTGAAATACCGGGGTAAGTGAAACACCCAACCATATCTAAGAAACTATCGTAGTTTATTCTCATAGCGATGTGTCGATAAAGCAGGAATGACGAATTACTTCCCTTGACACAACACAGATATCGCTGCGATCATTAAACTAGCTAGTAAACCAAAAAGAAATTCATTAGATGTCAAAACGCAAAACACGATGTTTTTTTGATAAATCTTTAAAACTGGACCCTATTTTATGAGAATTTGATACATTTTGGATATTAACGGTTAAACGTGATCCTTTTGTCCTGTTTTTAATTAAATGGACACAATATTTAAAGCTATTTTGGCCACTGTTTCACTTCCCCCTTGTCAGGGGTAAGTGAAACACTTCTTAGCTTTTATATTCTTTTCGTGATTTTGTTGCTTAATGCAAGTCTTTAGATATTTATATTCATACCGTTAAAGGCTGATTTAATTAGGAGTACATTGCCTATACAGCTACTTTAATTGCGAGTTTTATAGCTTTACTACACCTTGTTAAATAAAAATAAAATAAAGTATGTTTCACTTACTCCACCTGACTATAATACATTACAATCAAATGCTCCCGGGGAGGAAGAATCTTTACTCTCGAATAAGGAATGGACTAAGCTATTTATCCAAAGACAATTTACAGAAGATAAATTATGTTGCGAGTAAATAATCGAAAGTAACTTACGCGCAAAACTAAAGAAAAGAACTAAAGTTGGCAGACTTATTTACCGATCTTCAAGTGATAGTCGCAATCACTAAGCTGTACAATTATTGCTGCCAACACATCGCATTCGTATAGACGAATTATTTGTGTTTTGGCAGCAATGACTTAGCGATTGCGACTGTCACTTGAAGATCGGCAATAAGCCTGCCAGAGTAGGCCCCCAGCCCAGATTCGCCAGACTGTAACACGTCGATTACGCTCGAAATGATCTATCAAGACTCGATCTCAAACACACGTTGGTTGGAATACAGACATTTCAATTCCAACGGTATCTGTAACGAGAAAATGTTGCCGATCTAGTCTAGTTGGTCTATAAAAAACACACATTGATAGCCTCTTCTTATCATTATATCTACCATAAAATACATTTTTATTACCTATTTTTTAATCTTCTCAGATTGAGCTTGTCATCCTTACTAATTTTAGTGCGAAATTCAGTTTAGTTCTTTTTTTTTGTTACGCCTTCACGACTTAACTACTGAACTGAAAGAAACTTTGCATACATACACGTTATCAGGTTACAGAAAAGGACATAGGGTACCTTTCATCCCCAAAAAAAGAACTGTTCCCGAGGGATAGAGAAAAAAAATGTCCACGCAGACGAAGTCGCGGGCAGTCGTTAGTATACAATAATTTGCTAGCTTGTAACAGTTCCACTAATGTCTATTTATTAAATAACCTCAGAACTCATTTTAACAATAAGGAATACCAAAAATTCTCTCCTCTCAGATTATAAGGCAGAATAGATTCGCGTTTGAACAGCAAACAAACTTGAATTTCCCATGTGATATTCTGATTTCACATATAAGGAAAGCCGACCAATACGATCGGATATTCCTATTACCGAATTACTTCCTAATACCGATGCCTATCAGGCTTTCGATGAATCCACGGGGCTATACCTTACAAAGGAATGCCTCATAACGAACTGACATTCAATTTCCGATGTCTAAAGGTTGGAATTCAGGTTTAATTTGTGAATATTGTTCAATTACGCTGTCCGCTGCGTTAAGCGGGATCCCGCCGCGGGCACACGGTGAGGGAATATAGATTGCTGGTTTTCTGACGGACAGATGCTTGCAGTGCATGAGTAAGCTCTAATCTATGTCGCCCTGCGCGCGTGTCCCGCTTAACGCAGCGGAAACTTTAAAACCGTGTAAAGAAAATATGACAATTGATTATGTTTCCCGATAGTAACAACCTTGGTCTCTTCAAGGCAAGAGTGAATAGGCATTTCCTGGGCAAGCGTGCTATATCTTAGACCACATCCTTTTTACAAAGCAAGATGGTGGTCAATTGCCTGCCCAGTTCACAATAAAAAAAAGGTTGGTAACAGCTTTTGAATGAAGCTGGCCCATATGTCGACACGACCTGCTAAATATGTGCATTTTTATCTCAATTTAATGAAAAAGTCTAGACGGCCTTTTTTCATTAAGACATAAAGAGTCACACAGAATAAATATTTTATGTTACACATACTTACTGAAAATATGATATGAAATATTTCAAAACTAGAAGTAATTACGCCTTTAAATTTATTACAACAGTTGCAATAAGATGATTAACTTTCCAACTATTCCAATTCCAGAAGATACTCGGCGAGATAGCTGCCCTGTCAAACGACAGATGCTTAAATTAATATAAATGTAGAACTATCATCAAACTTGCAAACATAAGCGATATAATTTCTTAGTGTTATTTAACAATGATCATTAATAGTGAATTATTCCATGTAAATCTACATGAATTAATTGCTAAATCCAATTGCAGTTGATTCAATGTAAATATGAATACAATGATATAGATCTGTACAATGCACAATAATATAATTTAATATCTAATATTACGTTATTAATGCTATGATATTTTTTTGTCATTTTTCGTTGAGTGTTTTTAAGATAGTATTTTAATTAAGTCTGAATTTAATTTGATTTAAGTAGGTACTAATATGGTTATGTGCTTTAAGAGCTCACGAGACGAAATATTTTTTAAAGATCTTTAATATTCCTACCACATGAAATGCAATAAATATATCACATCATAATTAGTAGTATAGTATATCCCTCCTATCAACAAATGCCTTTAAGATACTGTTAGTGGTGCCACTCAAAAAAACTATAAGATTATACGCAAAAAAACATCACAAATTAACAAAGAAACTACCTATATTGCTATTAAGTTACCACGAAGTAAGTTAGAAAGCGAAGCCGTGCAAACAACGGAGAAAATAAGTAATGCAATGAAGCGAAACTCTTAGAAATCAATTAATTCCATTGTTCTGCGCTTGTTAACAAACTGGTTAATGAACAAATTCGTAAGTAAGTTATTAACTTAGCAATTTGTTCATCGTTCTGTTATTCTTACGGTCGAAAGTTTTCAGTTACCAAACCATTGGGTTTACTCGATACTCTTTCTATGCCACAATCAATATTATGAGTTGTAAATTGTGTACTGTAACAAAAAGTTTTGATAAAAACATCATGATAAGATTGAATTAAAATAATAACGATATTTTAGAAAACAATTTAGCTACTATCTACCTAAATAACATTACCTATTACACATAGTGTTACCCGGACGCAAAATGTGATCAAAACAATATAAATTAGAAACGTTTAACTTGATTAAAAAATAACACGAAGTTATCCGAAAATAAATGTACTCTACGAGAGTTGGTCGTACCATCCGACAAATTAGTAACAAAAAGCTGATGCAGGACATATTAGGAGTTGCGAAACTCAATAACAACTTGTGTAAAAGCCAACATTGCAACTAATTGATTTCGTAAACTTGTTTTATTTAATTGTTTCCAGCGGCTGCCGCGAAGTTTTTATTGACAAACGACAAATTCCAATTATTTTGGACAAATTCGAGCCGGGGGACTTAGCGGATGCTTATTATTTCCTCAAGACCGTAATTAATTTACTGGGCATTAATTAAAATGTGTTTGAGTTACCCGAGGCACGCAGCATCTATACCTACCTACCTAGGTACTGTTACAAAAAGCCATTTTAATTTGCCGTTAAAATATTTGATTTGCTTTGATGAATGAAATAACTATATACTCTTCAAAGTAGGTAATATTTATTCAAACCTCAGTTTGTATTGTACTAAGCAGATTGAAACTTATTATACTTACTTTGGGCCTATTTCATAGTCATCAAGTACCACATTATCTTCTAGTTCAATTTAAGTTTTACTTATTAGTAAAGTAAATTACCTACAAAGTTCAGAAGTTAACGATAAGTACCCATTTTGAGGTTTACTAATGTTTTGTAATAGCTCCAGTGGCTGTGGATATTTCATTTTTATTTCTATTAGAAAAACTGTGAAAACCATGTGCGGTTTGTTTTAAATATTTAGTTGTTTTTCCTTTTATCTAAAATGCCACTTTCGCTATTCACCCGTCCTGAGTGCTTTTCAATTCGGATTACTGTACATAATTATGATATTAATAAAATTGAAAAGGATGAAATTAACTGATTTTGCCTTGCCTTTTGATGCTTTAAATTCCAAATTATCTCGAATCTGAATTAATGATCAAAGCAGTCATTTTGGAATTATTCGAATTCATATTCTCCCAATAAATAATTTACCTAGTAGATTGCAGATTGAGTTAAGTTTGATTTCTGTTTTTTATATCTTCTATATATATAAAATTCAAAGTCCTGACTGAGTGAGATATCAACGCACAGCCCAAACCGCTGAACCTAGAGGCTTGAAATTTTGCACACAGATACCTTATACAGTGTAAGCATCCACTAAGGAAGGATTTTTGAAAATTCCATCCCTAAGGGGATGAAATAAGGGATGAAAGTTTGTATGAAAGTCCCTCAGTTTTGAAGCTACGATCTTCAAATTTTGTGTTTAGGCTGATGATTGAAAATAAATAAATACGTGTCTCAGCGTTTTTCAAAATTCTACCCCCGAAGGGGTGAAAAGGGGGATGAAGTTGTGTTTAGAAGATAATCCTTTATTTTTGAAGTAAAAATCGCTAAATTTGTAATTTGGGCTTATGGATGGAAATCTAACGCAACGCACATTGTATTGGTATAATTTCAACCCCCATGGTGATGAAATGGGGGTGCAATGGGGTAAATAAACCTAAAAATCGATATGGATGTCGTTATTGGGGTTTTCTGAGTTGACGATTGCGAAAATAACATTTATTTTGAATTCCAACACGGTGGACATGATTTAACCCCTAAAGGGGTGAAAATGGGGTTTAAATTTTTTATGGAAAAACAATGTGAAATAGACAGTATAACTTTAAACTTCGTAGGAGCACGTCTAAAAAGAAATATACATATATATTTTGTTATTTTGAAAATCAACCCCGTAGGGGGTGAATGGGGTAAGTAAACATAAAAATCGATATGGATGTCGTTCTTGAGGTTTTATGGGATAGTGATTGCGAAAATGACATTTATTTTGAAGTCCAACACGGTGGACATGATTTAACCCCTAAAGGGGTGAAATCGGGGTTCAAATTTTGTATGGAAAAATAATATTAAATAGACATTACAACTTTAAAATTCGTAGGAACACATCTAAAAATAAAAAGGCAATTTTATATTTTGTTATTTTGAAAATCATCCCTTAGGGGTAAATGGGATAAGTAAACATGAAAATCGATGTGGAAGTCGTTTTTGAGGTTTTATGGGATGGTGATTGCGAAAATGACATTAATTTATAGTCCAACAAGGTGGACATGATTTTAACCCCTACAGGGGTTAAAATAGTGTTCAAATTTTGCATGGAAAAAGAATATGAAATAGACATTACAATTTTAAAATTCGTAGGAGCACGTCTAGAAATAAATAGACAATTACATACCTATTTTGTAATTTTGAAAATCATCCCTTAGGGGTACCTAAATGGGGTAAGTAAACATGAAAATCGATGTGGATGTCGTTTTTGAGCTTTTATGGGGACAGGGACGGGGACGAGATACCTACTAATATATCTGGACCAATTCTGATTATTGTAAAAAACTAGCTTCCGCCCGCGACTTCGTCCGCGTGGATATTAGAGAAAATCCTTAGGGAACCTTTAACCAGGATCCGACCAGCCGTTTTTACGCGATTAGGCGGGTCCCCACCAAGCGCGCTGCCTCGTGCGAGGCCCGCCTCACGAGGCAAACGTCTTGCCTCGCGAGGCAGCGCGCTTGGTGGGGACCCGCCTAATCGCGTAAAAACGGCTGGTCGGATCCTGGTTAAAGGTTCCCTAAGGATTTTCTCTAATATCCACGCGGACGAAGTCGCGGGCGGAAGCTAGTTTTTAAATATAAACGGTATTTCTGTGACACACCAAAAACAAAAATTGCTGCAGAAATATTGAAAGCTAATTCTCCACGTTTATTTACGTGAAACTACTGGAACATTTCGAAACATTGGAAAACTAATCAGTTTTCAATTGATAAATTTGATCATTTCTAGTGACAAACATACTCGTATATATTTATTTCATATATTTTACCACGAAAGATACGAGTACATAGTGCTTGTATGGTTAAAAACCCGCAAAGGTTATCAAGTCATCAGCTAGCGTTATTTTTACGAAACTTTATGGCTGCCTGACTAGTCACATAAGCCAATTAAAAAATTACATTTTTACTAAGAAATTTTATTTCCTCGCATTTCTTGAGAAAAGCACTATTTACAAGCCTTGTATTGGAAGCTATTTACATTGTACCTACTATTGACGACATTTTGCCTCCAATTATATATATATATATATATATAGGTAGATAGATATACATAGATCAACGGAAAACTTGATTTTTCTCTGAAGGTGAAGAGATCCAGCTTCAACATTCAAGACATGATTCTCCTCAACATCTTCATCCATCCAATTATATGATAAGCAATAATATCAGTATAGGTATTTATAATGTTTTTGCCACTGCTGATAAATTGTACAGCAAATAACCAAAATACAATTGTTTGAACAATATACTTGTATTGTATATCAAACGTATCTCTCGCCGCATCTCACAATCGCCAATGCGAAGACGTTTGCTTACAAATAGATATTTAGTGGATGGTAGTTGGGACAAAGCCTTCAATCCGTTGGTTGTATTATTTAACAGGCGCCTGGCAACCCTCCAAATTGAATAGAAAAGTGGCGATTAGGCGACGACATAAGAAAGAGAATAATTCTCAAGATTTTAGCATCTGTTTTGAATTGTTACAGAAAGAAAAATTATGATCGAATTCGACCAAACGTTTCAATACTGATCAAGCAATAACTTCTTTTAGTTATTTTCATGGATATCTTCTTTTACACAATACTATAAAAGGTAACCATTAACATCTAATAGAAAATATCAAAAATAAAACGTTAATTTTCCGCCATTTTGTTTATTGTACAAGTCGCAAAATATAACATTTTATTCGGCAGGTAGCAACAAAAATATAATAAATAACTACTAAAGGAAAAATATCGATGAAATTATAACTAAACAAGTAGGTAGGTTCTACATTTATTAAAAAAAAATTTGGAGTCCAAAATGATTGGTTATCCGTATTCCATACGAACGATTGGCATTTATACGCACAATGCTAAATTAACAAACGAACAATTTTGAACTCCGAAAATGGAAAAAATATCCGTTAGTAAATAATTTTGTTGAACGTATTTTATTAAAGGATAATCATTTTCAATATTCCACTTGTAAAAATTTTATTGAATCAAGAAAAGTTAAAGGGAGTGAGCTATTTTAATATGCAACCCGGTCAAGTTAACTCGGCACCTAAAGCGAAAGCGACCCCTCCTCCTCCTCCTTTTCTTCTTGCCTCACGCCACCGTCGCGTTATACCAGTAGCGTTAGTTAGACACTTGTAAGCGATAATTTATAATATTAGTAAGGATACTACTAGATATGTGATACTACTAGATATGGATTCTACTAAAGGAAAAATGTCGATGAAAAATTTCAAAGAATTGACGACGGTGGCGTGAGGCAAGAAGAAAAGGAGAGGGGTCGCTTTCGCTTTATGTGCCGAGTTAACTTGTACGAAGTGTATGCAGAATATGAAAATGGTATTCTCGTGAGTTACCATTTTGAGTCGATTTCATTTAACCGCCTCTGTGGTCTAGTGTTTCGCCCACCCGTGTAAGACGTAGGGGTCCTGGGTTCGATTTCCGGGGGGGGGTACAGTTTGTGCTCGGTTTGGTTGGTGGTAGGGCTTTTTTCAAGTCCGCCTGGCTAGCTACCACCATCTTGCGCCATAACAACAATTTAAAATTTTTGTGTTCCAGCAGGTAGAGGTAATATAGCAAGTTCCTCGGTGATGAGGATTATGGGTGTAGAGCGCTTCCACCTTTGGCCTTATCGTCACTTAACATCAGGTGGGGAGAAGGTCAAGCACTACCCCGTTGTGCAAAAAAAATCTCTGCATGGTGCTATAGAATAGACGCTTTCGTCACAAAATACATAATAGTACAACTTTCGTCAGAGAAGAGCATCTTTAACGCAAGTTAACCCAGAGGCATTGATGAGATTGTTACAATACTGTTCAGACCCCAGCACGAACATCTATCTTGAAAAAAAAACGTGCGTAAAATGACTCGATAAAGTAATTATCTATGGAAATCTATCCTCTGACCTCATGGCGATTGATGCCGGAGTTCCTCAGGGGTCGGTGCTCTCTGAGACGCTTTTCCTGCTACACATCAATGACCTACTAATATCGGGCATTGTTGGCTATGCGGACGACAGTACCGTCATGAAGAGATATCTGTCCAGCGCGAATACCGGTGGAGATGAGATAAAAATAATGAGAGAGGCCATGATTGAGCGATTGAACTTGACGTTAAGTCTCGTCTCCCAATGGGGTGATGAAAATCTCGTCAGCTTCAATGCCTCTAAAACGCAGACATGTCTGTTCACCGCGAAAAGGAGTCCATTTACCTTAACTCCTACTTTCCGAGGTACATCTATTCAAGTAACCGATTCTCTCCAGCTTCTTGGCATGGAGTTATCTTCTGATCTCAACTTCGGCACCTCCATCGAGTCCAAGGCTCAAACTGCAGCTAGGAAGCTGAGCGTCCTAAATAAAGTCAAGCGGTACTTTACGCCTGGACAGCTTTTAACTCTCTATAAAGCTCAAGTCCGGTCTTGCATGGAGTACTGCTGCCACCTTTGGGATGGCTCGGCGAAATATCAACTTGCTGCACTGGACTCGGTGGAACGCAGAGCCAAGAGATTAATAGGCGATGAAGAACTGGTAGCAGCTAAGCTTAACAGTTTAGCTCACCGCCGAAAAGTTGCTTGCCTATCGGTCTTTTATAGATTGTACTTCGGTGAGTGTGCTCAAGAACTGCATGAACTCATTCCACCTTCTCCTTTCTACCATCGAACATCCAGACGCACTGCAGGTTACCACCCGTTCTTAGTTGATATTCCTTTTCTGCGTACCAAACGCTACTCATCATCTTTCATAATGCGCACAGCTATGGAATGGACTTCCCTGCCGGCGTCTGTGTTTCCGAGCGCATACAACCTGACTATTCAAGGCCAGAGTGAATAAGCACCTTCTGGGCAAGCTCGCTCCAAAGTAGACCCTGTCTTTGCTTTCTGGGCAAGACTGGGGTCAAGAGCAAACCCATTCAATATAAAAAAAAGGAAATTTTTATTTCGCATTTCAACGATGAAGACAAACCCATACAAAATTTACACTGCACTATCGAATGTAAACGCGCGATATTGTTTTCGTGCTAAGGGTTCTGATTTTGACTCTTGTAAGGAAACGTGGAATACAGGCTCATTTGGTATTCACCATCCAAATTTTGAGGATGTGTTCAGTCCATGAAACTAAACAACTTTCTCTAAGGAACACAGGGCCAAATATGTAAAGAATCGACTATCCATACAAATCAAAGAGATCACATGATCAAATTAGTATGGGATGGCCAAAATTGTGTCGAAATTTGACACATGATTATTAGAGAGAGTTATTTAGTTTCATGGACTGGACTCATCCTTGAAATTTGGATGGTAAGTTCAAAATGAACCGATATATGGATTTTTACAATTTTGTAAATACAGTATTACAAACTATACTTTCTTAGAATCTTTTCTTCCATATATAAACTTAAAAAGAGACAATAAGACGAAGATATATCGCAACAGTGCCTTCGTAAAACAAAATAAAGTTTAACCTCATTGGCAATTTCCTCCAACATCTTGAACGTTCGCCCGAGCAAAGAAAAAGTAAAATTAACTACGCTTTGTGGAATTTGCTCTTGAGTTTCTTGGGAAAATCGCTATTATTATTACTACTACCTTTTAATTAATTATTCATTTCAACAACCAGTTGAAGCGTCTTCTGGCCGAAAAAGTAAACAGCCTACTAACTTAACATAAGTAAAACAAGTACTTTTACTTTGATAATTTTTTCACTAAATAAAGATTTTTAAAACGCTAAAAGCAAATGTAAAGAAATACTATGAAAGTATAAAAACGTTAGCATACCTTACAAATGTTAATATCTACAGCTAACATTATATATCACGTCGTTATGCGTGGAGTACCTTTTTATGAACTATTTCAGTATAAAATCGCTAACCTCGTTTAGTTGGGGGTACCTATTTACAAAGCGCGTGGATATTAGTCTATGGGTATGGGTAGGAGGGTCTAATTTTGTTTGCATGTGTACACAGTCGCGTGCTGAACCCAGAGCACATAATAAATTACAAAAACAGTAACACAACTACATAGAATTTCAAAACTTTGTACCACAATCTTTAAATTGCAAATCCTCTTTAACTACAGATTTTTGAATTAAAAAACGTTCAATTTCACGAAGGTTATCGACTATGTAGTTATTATTTAAAGAACTGAATTCTTTTTCTAATCCTTTTTATTACGAAAATATATCTTGTGTATTTTAAAAGTTATTGCAATTTTAAAAGTGGGTATAAGTGATAAGTTTTGAAGGCCAGTGTATGATACATACATACAAACTTATTATGCACATAAACTTTCGTATCAGTGTAGTCACAGACAAAGGTTCACAGTGCAACCCAGTAGCCAGCCAGTCTCGCTTCCTTCAGCTGCCGGAGAACTTTGTACGGGCATTTACCCACAATTTTCCCGTTAATTTTAATTATATCTAAAAATGGTTGATAGTAAAAAATATTATTATAGACGCTGGACAGTAAACGAATTAAAGATTGAAGAAAATCAAAATGTGTTGGAAGAAAAATTTATATTTACGAAAATTCGCTTCCAACATCGAAAAATTGATGGCAAATACACACCAAACAACAATCAAACAACATCGACTGGTGGATGATTTGTGAAGCAACAAATTTATCCTGCCATCTACAATACAATACTACAATCTACATCCAAGTTCAGTTTCAATGTTGGTAAAAACCGTACTCTTGAATTTCGTGAGTCCCGTCTAATTGATGGATGGGACGATTTCAATCCTTTCGCAATTAGTTTACTCAAAGAGCGCACATTATTGACCCAACATAGCGCTGGTGTCGTAAATCAAGAGTACAAAACGTTACAAAACCAATTTCAACGATCGGAATTGAATTCAAGAGTAAACCCGCAGTACTGTACTGTGTCACGCGTAGGGTTGCCAACCCTACTATATAATATAGTATCCTACTATATTGCGGGCTCGCGTACTATATGTTTTGAAAAATATATAGTGGCACAACTACTATATTTTTTCAAGTGAAAAAATTAAACTCACATTCATATTTCATATTCATTGTTGTGTTAAAACTCTTGTATTTATGGTTGTTGAATAAATTATGAAAATGTTAGTAAGTATGACAAATGCATCTTCTTAAAAATTATCCATATAAAACGGCAACCTATACAACGTGTTAATGAATAAACGCAAAACCTCCTAGGTGTTGATTGTGCTCATGAATCCAACTCTGCAACTCAACAAAAAAATCAGCTGTTTCATACAAGTGTCAATACCGACCAGAAACAGCTGATTTTTTTGTTGAGTTGCAGAGTTGGCCCCATAGTAAAAGTTGTTCATATTCATGAGCACAATCACCACCTAAGAGGTTTCGTTTGTGTTTATTCATTAACACGTTGTATATATTTTTTTTTGACTTTTACGCCATCAACTATATTTTTACACGTAATAATCTTGAAAATACTATATATAATGCAAAAAGAAGTTGGCGGGTGTAGAGCGTGACTAGAGCTGTTAGTGCAGCGCTACACCCGCCCGCTCCTAGTATGCCAGCAGCCCTAGCGCTCCGACAACGCGAAGGGCGCGGACGAAACGAGAAAGGGACTAAGTTGAGATACTGCTTTGGCTATAGTGTAGTGTACCCCTGAACCCCTCCAATTAAGAGCAGGCAAGTGCACGTAAGGCCGAGCGATATCATAACGTTTACACACGACTTTTGAACGAGCCCGCCTCGGTTTATAATGTTTTCTGCTTTCATCATTTCTTACTTTTAACAGGAGGAAAAAATCATTTCATAACTACAAATTGGACTAAATATCGTTTCTACCATGAAGTCCTTTAATATTTTTATCTGATCTACATTTTCTTAGTACAAAAGGAGATTATCATATTTTTTTTTAATCTTAGGTACTGTACCTTTACCTACTAATGATAAAATCCAATGCAATATGTAATCATATGTCTATCACCCATTTTTAATGTCCCCACTGCTGGGGCAGGCCTTCCTTATGGCTGGATAAGGAGGACGGGCCATAACCGACCACGCGGGCCCAATGCGGATTGGTAATCATATAAAATAGTAGAAAAAGAAAAAGTCTAATCTGATTGCGTAAACGTCGTATCTCCGCCTTGATTCTTGACGGACGTTTTAGTATAGTTTTACGTGTAATTAACAGATAAATAAACGAGACCATTAGCTTCAGAACAGTGGACCGTAATTACACAGGCGAGGATTCTGTTAGATTCGCAGAATGCCAGATTAGGGGTAATTAAGTCTAGTGGGAGTGCAACCCGGAGGACGATTATATGGGATAATGAGGTGTCCAGTCAGCTCGCTTTTGTAATATGTAAATTGAATTTTATATTCTCAGGCGGCTCGGTTGTTTAGAACTATTAATGTACTTCTTAACATGATTATTATGAAGCTATAAATAATGTATAGATAAGGGTGCGTACAGATCTGATCACTGAGTACTATGATCATACATACATCAGTGTCATTTACATAGTTTACAGATAAATAAGGCGAGTGGGGGGTTTCCTCATTAAAAAATACGTAAACTCACTGTGTTTTTAGGTGTAATGTATTTTTAATAGGTTACACATAAATTAAATCATTAATATCTCGGAGAAAAATAATGAGTTTAAACAAGAACAGTGACAGGCGCCCATGCCTATTGTGTGCTTTGAAATGTATTTTTGTAAAACAACACTTTCACTTTTCAAGCCTACGCGCTCACTAGACATGAAATAAAACACTTTTTAACGAATACTAGCGCGGTTTTATTGAAAGTACTTTGGTAATTAGTTGGTATTTGGTTTGATTTTTTATTTTCCCGTTATTTTTGATTTTCTTTCTCAAAAAAAAACAAGAAAACCAGAAATCTAACCAAATACCAACTAATTAAATACCAAAGTACTTTCAATAAAATCGGTCTTGTATCCGTTAAAAAGTGTTTTATTTCAAAACAACACTTATCAAGTCAATACAAAAATTACGAAAATAAAACTAAGATGTTTCTGAATCCCACTTTTTAGTCCAATCAATCGCCAAAAACTATATCGATTTTCCATTTTAAAAGTATCAGCCTTTTATAATCCAAAAGTCGTCATCAAAAGAAAGTCGCTATCCCTGATTTAGAAAATGGACATTCCATTTTCAACTTCAGATTTACAACAGCAGAGCTCACAAACGGAGATCGAAACTAGAAAAGCCACGTTTGAAAGAATTGGTATGCAATACCAATTCTTCACGTGTATTGTGCAAAATCCTTTGTCGATATAACTGGATACCGTACCTCTAATAAAACCGGATAGGTATCGGCCACACAGGCCATAAAAGAGGTTTACAATTATTTTCACGGAGTAAACCGACACGGGGTCGAAAATGCCGTTCGACGGTCGATTCGGTCGAAATTCCCGTAGCATGTGTATCGGTCTAGTTGCGTGCTGAACATTTTCGGGTCACACGAACCGTTTGCAGAAAAAGAGGGTGAAATCAAATATTCATACCTTCGGCGACCTGGACTCGGCGACGAAATCTAATTTAAGTCGCAGCGTACACTGTACATTAAATTGGATATTAACTGCAAACAAGTTTATAAAAAGTCTGAAGTATTCGTAGTAAATAAAATGGAAGATGAATTCGATATCATTTAATCCTTATTGCATCGAGATAAAGACCTTTGTCCGCAAATAGGAACGTTAACTGGATCGTACTTATGACACAATCCTGTAATAGCCACAAAAACTGCATTGATATGCAATGCATGCGGCGGGCGATTCAAATGCCGAATGCGTAATTATTACGATACCATCGAATATTACATAACGATTGTGACAATCGACCTGCAATCGAGTATCAATAGGTACGTGTTTTCAGTTTTTCACTTTTTTTACTTTATGTGTTGGCGTGATAATAAAACTCATAATCTAGTAGAAAATGTTTCAATTTCATACATCTTAGATTTCATTGAAATAAAATAAAACAATTTTAGTGGGAAAGTGAAAAACCAATAAAAACCGGTGAAATTTTAAAGTTTTACATAAACATTTTACTACAAATATCAATGTTCAATACTCCTTTTCTCAAGCTAAAATAAACGGGTTATTTTAAATTTGAACCCAGTGAGCATGCTGACAAAATCCTTTTGAAAGTGCCGCCCGGCGCCGGAACCGGGCAGCTCAGCAGTTGCGGTCGTCATCCAATTTACCTTTGAGAATCTCACGCAAAGCCGGAGCGATCTTATAGCTTACAGAATCAGCCATCAACACGAACTTTCTGGAAATTAATTATTTAACCTTTACCTTGGTATAACGTTACACGTATATTATGTGCCTTTTTACGTTATACTTAGTTTACGTTTGTCTATCAAAGTATAACAAAAAAAAAGAATCTTAAAATGTTCTAAGATGGCTTAGACTAAATAATACAAATGGCAATATTCTAATAATATATACTACAAATGTCAGTCAGAATGATCGCCGTGAAACTGTGCTCTAAGACCGGTTTATCAAAATCGGCATAATCTTTTATCTTTATCTTTACAAAATCAAAAAAGAAATGTTTATTTCGTAACAATAGAGCTACAGACTATATCGGTGCATAGAGAATTAGAGATCCTCTTTTCCTATTTGTACTAGAATAGGGTTGCCCATACTTTTTCTTAAGGAGATCGACCTAGCAAAAATGTATGACTAAGAGATCGACATTTTGACCGTTTAATCCACCAAATATTTATCAAGAAAAAAAAATTGCTTATGTAAACTACATTGGGTACAAAGTGTCAAATCTTTTATCCTTGGCGATCGACCATAAAACCTCTCGCGATCGACCGTATGGGCGCCTCTGTACTAGAAGATCTCAAAGAAATGACTAAACAATTTCTGCTGAAATAAAATACGCTAACACTATTTCGTATTTCTATTTATCATTACTCTCTCACTCCAAACCGTTTCAATTCAACCGCTATTTGAGCATTTTGCATTGATTAACACAAATGTAATTCAAATCCACGCCCAAGACTATTCATGAGGCATAATAATAAAGCACTAAACCTCCAATGTTCAGTATTCATACATTTTGTGGTCTATAATAGACCATTGTTAGTTGGTTATAACTAAACACCCTAAAAGCACTGCAGTAATATACTAGAAGTCTAGAACAGACACCACGAAAAAAAATTTGCTCACCTAAAAATGGAGCGCAAAGAGCAATCGCCTCAATCCTATAGTAAATAGACCGCCAAAATATACGAGTATATTAATAGCTTAAATAAAACAGTTGGAGTTATCGTCGACATTCTAAAAATCATTGCAAATACCTATTTTCCAATAATTTAAGATGAAATATAGGTTTTTAATTTAGATTTTTCCGCAAATGATGATAGGAAAGTTAGAGACGATGCTTTTTTTTTGTAAAATAATAATAGCATAGTGAAATCTAATATAATATCTGAATTGTGTAATAAGAAACGCTCACAAAATTGCACAATCATTCCATGCGCCGGATTAAGCCAGTAATATCATGCTAATAACAAAACATAACAATTGCTAAATGTCCCAGACTGACAGAGCATAGGGGACACTTCTAAAGTAACCATAATTCAATATTTTTATCGGATAAAATAAATAAATAAATCTCTATTAGCTACATCATAAACTCACAATTGAACAACTTGTCTAAACATAGATACTTATAAAGAAAATAAAATTTACAATGAAAGATTTGTCTTGCATTTCAGGCAAAAAACAAAATCGAAATATCATCGTATTAAAAAAAATAACAAAATCAGTTAGCATAGGACCGGATTTCCAAAGGTCGCGGATTCGATTTCCGCCTGAGAAAATGATTTTGGCCACGAGTCGATTTTTCTAATAAATTATTCGGCTTATTAAATAACAAAATATTTACAGTTAGCGCTATAAACTTTATAGAACGACCAAACAATCCGGAAAAAATGCCATAAATAGTACAAAAAACAAATTTAAGTAAGTGCCTAATTCACAAAATTCAATTAGTGTGGTGAAGTCGCTGGACGCTGGTAGCGCAGAACCAATCGTCGTGGACTAAACACGTAGTACTAAATCTATTCTGTACTGTACTCAGCCACAGAATACGTAATAGTACTAATGTGTGTCGTGTGGCTGATGTGACGGTAAAGTGCTTGTAAAAGCATGACATATTTTTTTTACTTTAGCTTTGCATCTATGTATAATAACCATATACATGGAAATACGATAATTCAAACGGGATTAGTCTAAAACCATGGAATGGAGGAATCGTATGCATGGCGCTCCATTGGTTATGGGTATTTAATTATATTGGTAAAATTGAGTGTGACCTCAATGACCCAATTGATCAAATTTTTTTTTCATGGAAAACCAATATTGCAAAGTACAAAATAACATAGGAAACAATAAGCTAATCACTTATAGTTTTTTGCTTATAAATGGTGTTTGGAAATAGCCCATTAAAACCTAATATGGTACTTAGATATGATACCAAGCATACAACCCCGGAAAATTATTATTAAACCTGAAAAGCATAACAAATAGAACCATTGATAAAACTGCGTAATGGCAACCCTAAACCGAAATTGTGTTTTGCATTTACCTATTAAATAAACCATCATTTGACTTAAACTACTTGGATTTTGTGTTGAAAAACTGTGCGAGTAATGATTAAATATACCTACCGATGATTTGAAAAAAAATAAAAATAATGGCCATCTGAATTTTATTATCTGGATGCATAGACTTATTGTACCTATTACCAGCACGCGTAGCATGACCAACATCGAGATAAGATTCGACTCACAGAACAATGGCTTGTCTACACCGAAATGTCACTTTTGTCGGGTTGAGATCGAGATACTCATGCTCGCATTTTACAACCGTAGACTCGCATTGTTCTTTGTCGTGGCCTAATGTCAAAAGTCGACAAACACGAGCTTTTGTCTTCAACTGACATTAATTTGACAGTTGAGTGGGAGAAATTTGTCTACTACCCTTCGAGTGGTCGAGAAAGATTTGTCGACTTATTTTTTTTTCTGAGTTTTTAATTTCGCAATAAAAATAAATCTAAATTGTCCGTGTTTATATTTTATTAAGGTAAGAAGAGAAGTTACAGCACAAACGACAAAAACAGCTGTCCGGTAAGAAAAAAAATGAAAAATTGTATTTAAGTAATTCTTTTTTATTATAAAATAAATTAAATATAAAAAAAAAATATAAAAAAAAGAAATATAATAAATATTTACTACTAGTAAATAACGAATAAGTATTTTTTATTCTTAAATTTTTTCATAAATTTTATAAATTAAAATAATACAATAAATAATTTATTGTAAAAAGGTACCTACCTATTCAATAATATTGTTTCCTAATATTACACTTTTTTCCATGCAGTATTTTTTTACTTTTATTTTACTTAATTTTAATTTATTTACTTAAAAACGTAAATTAAAATTATTTTCATACATTGATTTCAATATTTATTACTAAATTAACAAGTGCGTTGGTCTGTGTCATCTTTTCAAAAATCTCTCAATAAAAAGAAGGCAAACGAACTATATCCATACGGCTATATTTAACTAGTTTTGTGTCGTGAAACGTATGGAAAGGAACGCCCTTTAAGAGAAATGATGGAAATAATTATAAATATTTACTAGTGGCAACATTATTCTTCTCGAGCTCGAGAGAGCTTTGTCTACGGAAGTGAAAGCTTTTGTGAGTGTCTCTTTATCTTAGAACTTATTAAAAAATAAGTATCATGTTTAAACTAAATCATTTCGAATCATTTCAGATAATTTCGACGTTTATTGATGTGGAAATAAAAATATTATATTTTAAAACTCATATTTGTATTAAAAGACATAAAAAGGTTGTAAAATTCTGAGAGCGAGTCCCACCACTGTGCTTAGCAATCTAGAGGGTCGAGACGACAAGTCTTCGTAGACAAGAGTCCCGTTTGCTCATGCTACGCGTGCTGGATGCAAAAAAAATATCTATATGAACTTAGATTTATTTCCATAACTTTTTCTTTTTTCAATTCAGTTATAACATCACTAAAGTCGTGTTCAAGATTGCGATAGAATAAAATTATAGAATAAAATGATTTCATGTATGAAAATAACCGGCCAAGTGCGTGTCGGGCCACGCGCCGTAGGGTTCCGTAGTTACCTTATACCATACTATATTTAACACCACTATCATTTTTCGTCTGTAAAAATAACTTTGTTTTTCACAGTGTTGGTATGAATGACAAAGTAATATTTGCGGTTTTGGAAAATATGATATATCTCAAAAACTAATTACTATATCTCGTTCAAAGCAATTTTCGTTGAAAGTTTTTAATGAGATCTAATAGCATATATTTTTTTTAGATTTTTCGCTCTCTTATTTCGAAAGTTAGAGGGGGACACACATTTTACCACTTTGGCAGTGTTTATCTTTCAAACGGTTGACTTTTAGAAAAAATTGTCTTAGGATCCTCAATATCATTTTTAAAGACTTATCTATAGACACCCCGCCCGCACGTATGTATTTGTATGAAGGAACTTTTTTTTCAGTTTCAGTTCCATGGAGCCCCCCCTTAATCTTTTTTTTTGTGTTAAAATCGTTAAGTTCAACTGTGTAATCCTAATACTTTCGGAATAAAATGGCTGTGATATACGGACGGACAGACAGACAGACAGACAAGGCGAATCTATAAGGGTTCCGTTTTTTGCCATTTTGGCTACGGAACCCTAAAAATCGCAAGCTGCTATTCAGCGCGCTCACACTCTGTCAAGTGAAGTAGAAGCTGACACGCTGTCTGCACAAAACATTAAAGTCAGCTGTCTGTTTTGCCCTTGCCCTTGTTAGGTTGTGAATATCTTTAGGTGCCTACTATATTTACATAGGCCGCTGAATGTAATATTGCTCCTGGGATTTGTCTGAGTTTGAGTTGTGCCAGAATGCTGAGATCTTATAAATGACTGAGGAGTAAAAATGCTTTGTTATAAATGTTAAAAAAATACGAGTAATGCCGAATAGGGTAGATAGGGACCATCAAACTGAACAACTTTTACTATGAGACCAACTCTGAAATTGCGAAAAAAAACAGCTGTTACATTTTGATATTTTCTCGTTATTAATGTTTGTATGAAACGACTGTTTTTTTTCGCGATTTCAGAGTTGGTTATGATATGAGTATGTTATAGGTAGAAAAACAAATTCGGGGCTATTTACACCATTTACAAGACAAGAACGGCTGGACCTATACTTACAATGAGAAAACAGAAAAAGATTTGAGAGGACTAAAAATATCAAGACTCGTGAGAAATATTTCGCAACAAAAGCAAATATATCGATGCCTATTTCGGCACTTGTTTAGAAATATGAAGAGCCGTAACGACACCATTCGTTACGTTTACAGTCAAAACTGTCGTTTCCATTCCATTCTGAACGGAGCTTAGTACCGGCCGAAGTGATGAATATTGTCAGTCTGTTACCTATATACACAGACCATACAACAAGTACTATTAACCTTTTAACAAAATAGGTCTCTACCATTGTATTAATTAGTATCAATAATTTTACGGATGGAATAATGCATTACCTATTTATTTATACAGTTATCGACAAAATCTAAACCATTTATTAGGTCTAAGCTGTTGTGAACATCAAGAAGATAAGCCATAGTAAATCCAAATGGGACATTGTACTGAGGATATCAGCATTAAACTCGGCAAATGCTTCGATCTCCCTCTAATTATTTTCTATAATGGCATAATTCATACAGACAACAACCAGTCGCGATTTTCCTACAAATATAAGCTTTCCGACAAATCGAAAAATCTTGTGCCGTCCAGAGCAGGGGCCGTACCGGCTAACTTACATGGCTATCGTAATCGCTTTCATTTGACAGATGGATGTGACACATTGCCACTTCTATTTGGCATAAATAAAAACTTACTATAAAAAAGTAGCAATGTATCACATCCATCTGTCAAATGAAAGCGATTACGATAGCCATGTAAGTTAGCCGGTACGGCCCCTGGTAGTGTCTGTATCCTACAGGCATTTATAATATCGCTCGCTGCCCGTCCTAGAATGTCATCGGACGGGCTAAATTGATTACGTTATTATCAACTTATTTGAGGAAATCTCCCCTAAGATAAAAAAGAACTAAAACATTTTTTTCTTACATAGAAATGTGAATCTTAGAATTCAATAAAATCACACAAGATATCTGTGCCAAGTTTAAGACGATGCAATATCATTGTGGTGGTGTCAATTCCAACTCTTGAACGTTGCTTGAACGTCAGTTCGCCGTGGCGACAAGCCAGCGACCGCGAGACAATCGTTGACTTGTATGAATCAAAAATTTATTTTAAACTTTTAGATTTTTTCATTCACAATGCTATTTTTATATTAAGATGAATAAATAATGAAAAAATATTAGAAAAAATCGACTCACCCGTAGCAACTCAGACGGGATTCGAACCCGCACCCTTAGGAATCCGGCATTCCATCCGGCAAATCCAGTGCATTGGGCCGGATTCGAATCCCGTCTGAGTTGCAACGGGTGAGTCGATTTTTTCTAAAATTTTTTCATTATTTATTCATCAAAATTTATTATTTTAAGCGCATTACATTTTTTCTATTATATTAAACTAGCGGCCGCCCGCGGTTTCACCCGCGTGGTTCCCGTTCCCGTGGGAATATCGGGATAAAAAGTATTCTATGTTTTAATCTGGGCTATCTACTATCTGTGTGCCAAATTTCAACCAAATCCGTTCAGCAGTTTTTGCGTGATTGAGGAACAAACATCCAAACCCACAAACTTTCACATTTATAATATCGTATTAATATAGTAGGATGTACTTAAAGATAGACTTAAATGTGATGTTATATCTTTTCTTGACATTATTCAGTGGAACGTAGGTGTATTATGTAACTACGCATTTTTTAAGAGAAAAAGGCCTGTGAATTTATTTCATGGCGTTATCGTTTGAAAATCTGCTCTCAGGGACATTCTATTATTTATATTTGAAACTGTGCGGACGAAACATTTAATTATGTTACAGTGTTAAGTTCAATGTAACAGGGAATTATTCATAATTACATACAAAAAAGCTACACCGTTCTGTCTGGTTACGGCTATTAATTACGAAACAACCTGAAAAGTATATGCTAGGAACCAATTCATTATTATCCTATAATTACAGAGCCTAATTAACGTCTGTTAATAATGGTATCAATATTATATGCAGCTGGAGTGAGGCCACATAATTTACACGAGGGCAGAATAGCGTTAAATTGAAATAATTCCGAGCGATGGTCGCGCCGTGGCAGCCATTTTGTTTGCATATAAATCACGTTAGTAGCACGTCTGATTTACAGGACAGGGTCGCGTACTCATACGGGATTTGCACAGGGGATGTTCTCCGTAATACTCTGCGGTTTCATTAACAGCTGGACAGGTGGACTATTTCAATACAAATTCTAATTGAAAATTCTGTTAAGAATTTGTTACCAATACAGACCACAATGAATAAAGATGAAGATTGAGGTTCATAGCCATTAAATAGTTATTTGAGGATGAGGAGCTTGATGGCGCAGTGGTTTAGCGCCTGGCCCAGCAGTGGTTAAGCAACTTTCGCAAGGGTCGGTCATGGGATAGGTGACCAAAAATTTATCATCTCGACCTTCTCCGTGCTTTGGAAGGCACGTTAAGCCGTTGATCCCGGGTGTATTTGCAGTCGTTAACACCCACCAATCCGCTTTGGGCCCGCGTGGTGGGTTATGGCCCTCCTTATCCACCCGTAAAGAAGGCCTATGCCCCAGCAATGGGGACATTAAAAATGGCTGATGGTCAAATAGTTATTTACAAAGCTAACTTACTTATCCGACTGAATTTTCTTTGGGAAAACTTCATCTCCATCTTCAGTCTTCCCTTAGACTTAGAATTTGAAATGTGGCTCATTTATACCGCAGCTTGAACTGTGTTTATACTAAATAAAAAATGGCGAATTAAACTCTGCCAATATTTGGATTGAATGTGCTGTAAGTTTGATGTCTAAATGCAAGTTATTAAGGTGGTAAATGTTTGTATACCTGTATCATAATTATGCACTTTGTTTGTCCTGCCCTCTATGATGATTTTTTACTACTTGTAGTATCGCTCTTCGTACTTGCTGGCGCCACATAAGTTAAAAGAATAATAAATGAAGCGTTTGGAAATGAATAAAATAACATTTCTGAACGCATCAAGTAACGAGAATGCATACTTGTGCATCTGTCATTGTCTATAGTCCCGCGCTGTCATTCGTTTCTTATGTCACTTCAAAGGCGCCACGAAATTCTCGCGTAATCCTAAAATAAGTGCAAAAAACCAGTTTTTATTAAGTTCAGAACATTCACAATGAATAAGAAAAGAAACTTAGAAGATAAAACATCGAAAATTGAAAGAAAATTACAGAAGTTACTCAAGCAAAAAATTGGATTCCGACCAAGACTTCTATGTTTGTATTCTACACGATGGTATTCAGGGTATGTTTTACATGTTCCCTTGTTCTTTCAGCTATGAGTTTTGCTACTGATATAGGCCCGTCTTCTGGATGACGCTATATTGTAAAGTATCAAAACCACTGAGGTACTTAACCTACCTATAATGTTTATGCAATGTTCACACTATGAACAAAACGGATATAGGCCTCCCTTCGTGGTTCAGCTGTATCGTAACGTTCGTTTGCAATAATACAAAGATGTACCTATTAATGTGTTTATGCAATGTTCACACTATGAACAAAACGGATATAGGCCTCCCTTCGTGGTTCAGCTGTATCGTAACGTTCATTTGCAATAATACAAAGATGTACCTATTAATGTTTATTAAACCTTAATGTCTAAAACATGAAACAAAGATTGTTGCTATACACAGTCAGTACATACCCAATACCAAAGGTAAAGAGAAGGAAGCAGTACCTACCTATCTACATGAAACTCGACTTGTGTCTGAGATATGAAAGAGTTGGAATAGAATTATAATTGGCAATACTTAAATTCAGACCTGACTGCGGGGTATGGAGGAGTCAGTGATGTAGTTACTAAACTACACACTAGATCACACTACAATACGTTATACCATGACTGCCATATGCCATATATGCCTGCATATCGATTCCATAAAAAGGAAACAATATAATCACACCAGATTGTGGGACGGATGATAAACAGTTCACCGCTGAAGCAGGCTCAGTTCTCAAAGATATATTATAGGTACCTATATTGTTTTTCCTGAATGGAAAGATTTTTTGTGCATTGAAGAAAAAACGTGAACAGATGAAATTCAACAATTTTACCCACAATTAAGTCTGGAACTCTGAACTATTAAAGAGACATAATTACCTATATATAAGTTTTTTGGATATCATAATGTAACCAAAACTTAGTATCAAGCAGCAGTGTTAAAACAAGAACTTGCAACAGCTGTTTATTATTATGGAAGAAGTACAAAAATAATTGGGCACAACTTTAGCAGCAAATAAATTGGTGAGTATAAAATAAATTGTTAATATGGTGAATTTACACCTCTTCAACAAAGGAAATAAATTTGACATTGTGTGCGATTTCAACAATGCTGCTAGAAAATTGTGTGTTTTCACTACACCTGAATAATAAGATTATAAAGGCAGCATACCAAGCTTTTTTTGACATAATACAGATTTTGACTTATCAATTTTGTCAAAAGTTGTCAATATTATTAAATATTCAAACTATACAGTATAAAAGTCTGTATAAAACCTTAATAATGATAGAAATTACTCGATCACTAAGGTTTCTAACTAACTGCAACCGGAGCTTTAAACTGAAGGGGTACTTGTCTTAAAGGTCCAGAGAGCAACAGTTGACAACGGGAAGAAGCTACATACAGATATCTAAGATACCTACTTAATTATTTTTTACCCAATGCCTATATGAGTTAAATTGGCCATTATAATCTCTTAATAATTAATGAGTACCTACATACAATAATTTAAATTGTATTTCAGATTTACCTTATTTTGCTTCTTTTATAGATAGGTACTTAAATGCAATACTCGATAAAACTCAATGTTCATATTAAATGTTCATTTAATTCGGACAAGAAACTTAGATTTATTCGAACAGTACCTATTGTGTGAGTTAAAATATTTAAAGATGCATATTATATTATATGTGTAACATTATTCCATACATATTAGCACATAATGTGCCTATGTCTTACAATACATAGTGAGTACCTACTTAATAGAATCAAGAACTTAACTCCCTCTTATTTGGTCTTGTGTGTATGAAAAAATGTCACATGTCTCAATGCTAATCATGTTAAAGTAAGTGACATTTTTTTAATTTATAATTATGTAATTGAAAAGAAATCATGTCATTTTGTTCCTTCTAAAATGAAAATTCCTTGGTTTGATATTCAATACATATAGGTAAATACAATGACGTTACATACCTACATACATACAGATTCATACAAACTAGTAATGAAACTAGATTTTTCTATAAGATTTCTTTGTCAGGACAACCTGCCTAGATCTACTCAAAATGAAAAAGGAATATACCTACTTATCATTTTTATAAATTTAAAGATAATTTAGTTGCTTAACAACTTACCAGTCATGTTAATGTTGGTTAAATAAGTCAATCTATCAACAAATAATTTTAGCCTGAAAATAGACAGATTTAAGAGTGCATCACTCCATCTAGAGAAGAGAAATCACAGTTACCTAAAACATACCTACTGTTATTATTATAATTTTTATCTTATAGCTAAAATCATTTAGACTTTAATTCAGTCTTAAAACTTTAAGTTTTAGTCTTATAATTTTTTCACAATATGATAATTCTTGTAAAAAATAATAATGCCAGTAGGTTATATTTACAGATGTTATAGAATACAGTATATCATTACCTGCACATTAATAAGATAGCAAAAACCATTCAGCAGTACCTATTTTGAAGATTTACATCAGATTAATACCTTCACGTCAGGGTACAAAAAACCAAATTAGTAGCTTGATTGAAGATTTAGCTTCAAGAAATATATTAGATTACACTGAATATAGGTGTATAATAATATAATTATATTATCTAGATTCTTAGTACCTGAGTATTGTAACGAATGTTTGTTTGCTTTAAGAAATTTACCTAAATATTATTCTTATAACATTTTTTTATAAATACCCACCTACATGTTACTTTATACATTTTTAATGCATCAAATGTATTGAAAATTGTATAGGTACCTGTTATAATCTTACTACCTATCACTACTTGAGGTTTCTTTTTTATAGTTACTCCACTCCACAGTTCCACACCTCTACAGAGAAACAATGCATTGGTTTGCAAATTCAAATTATTTATTGAAGGCTGCAATTGTTTATACTATATATAATTTTTTTTTTGTAATCTACATATGTAGTTTCAATACATCACAATAGTTAGTTATGCTGCACACGGAGTATATAATAATTCCCTTTGATGTTGCATGCATGCCTCTTAAGGTGCGTTCCCACGGCCTGTCTGTAGACGCACGAGAGAAGACCGACACGGCACCGCGGGGAACGACGCGTTCGCCGGTAACTTTAATGGATCGGTGCGTGCTCGCCCTCGTGCGGCTCGGTGCGGTGCGTGGTAGCGCCGATCGTGGGAACGCGGCTTTATTAGTGTTTTGATTATGGTGAATTACTTAGTTATATGTAAGTAAGTACAGTCACAGAATACACATACCTAATACTACTTATTTAGTCAATATTATTTTACCATGCCCACCAAAATTAATATATAAATATAACTTTAAATGGGCAGTTTCTATTTGAATGTTGGTAACTATTTAATAGAATCAATTTCATTATCTGAAGTAACACTGTCTATATGACCACCTCCGTGGTCGAGTGGTTTACACACACCTATTTTCGTGGTGTTGCCATCTCTGAGTTCCTGGTTCGACCTCTGGCAAAGTCAAATTAAAAAAAAAAAAAAAAAAAACTTTTCTATATTGGCTTAGTTTTGACTGTTTGAATCACAACTGTTATCTCTAATTTACTTTACACAAGTACTTCAGCTAGGTACTTTGAAATTGAGTTGGAGCAATATGTATGTGATGTTCAATATTTATATTTATCTATTTATTTATTAAAGAAGGCTCATTTTATTAACACTACAATTTTTTTTCTGGCTGTGAGCTGAATATACCTCATCATTTTCTCCACTGACTAGTAGTGTTTACATGATGACATTTTACTCTGCTACCTACCTTTTGTTTGCGAACTTGGTACTCTCACAGAATAACGAACCGACTTGATTCCTCTCACATCAACATTGTTTGATAAACACCACACCAAATACCCATACTTAGTAATGGCAGTGAAGTATTTTTTGAAATTATTACTAACCAACATTATTACTTATTTATAGTATACCTAATTGTATAAATAAAATTTTAATTATAAATTCTTCTAAGTTTTTGGAAGAAACATTAATTTATTCAATACTAAGATTTTAATTGGTACTTAACCAAAATGTCAATAACTTATTGAATCGACACCAATTCTGAAAAATAAATTGAATTTACTTTTATATGTACTTAGGTATATAAATTTCATTTAGCATATTTTTTTTTAATCTTTATTGTACAATATAAAGGTACAAAAGACTGACTTGCTGTTAATGACATTCTCTACCAGTCAACCTACGGAAAAACGATATCTATTTATTAACGTGGTTCAAAATAAGAACATAATATAAATATTAAATATCTATTTTAGATGCTTATTTACACTTAATATTTAATTTTTAAATGATTAGGCACCTCTACCTATTCAAAAAACTGATTCTGCAACTGAACTTTAAACATCTACAAGTAGTAAAAAATCATCATAGAGGGCAGGACAAACAAAGTGCATAATTGTACAATCAAACAAACTTACCAAGTGATGTTCGATTGAGATTATGCACTTGTTTGTCCTGCCCGAAGATGATGAATCCCTCCCACCCTTACAGGTACATGTACCTATACCCTATAGTTGCAGAATCAGCATCAACTACCTACATCAGGGCGTATGTGACCTAAACTTTAAACTTAATGACAGCGCGGGACTATAGACAATGACAGATGCACAAGTATGCATTCTCGTTACTTGATGCGTTCAGAAATGTTATTTTATTCATTTCCAAACGCTTCATTTATTATTCTTTTAACTTATGTGGCGCCAGCAAGTACGAAGAGCGATACTACAAGTAGTAAAAAATCATCATCTTCGGGCAGGACAAACAAGTGCATAATCTCAATCGAACATCACTTGGTAAGTTTGTTTGATTGTACAAATATAACTTTCAGCTGTCTAAAGTCGCAGAAGCGCGATGAAAAGGCGGCAAGTTAAAGCAGCGTTAAATTGAAAAGATTCCGAGTGCGCGGCCATTTTGTTCCCACATAACTCTTGCGAGTACATCTGATTTACCGAACTGCTCTCTGCCCACCTACATACATAGTCGTTTGCGGGAATGTGCTACCACAGAGTAAACAAAAATCTTCTGCGAAAACCAGAGAAAAGGCTTCTTAGAGCGTTCCGTTTCCGAGGACGCTGGAAAGAACTCATCTGAAACTCGCACTGTATGAGGGTGGATTGATATTTCCATGACTATGTAATAAAGAAACACTTTTTTCCTAATATTTTGTTTTATTTCTCTACATAATCTTATTGTAGCTCTGCGTATTCAATCCAACGAAGTTTCTACCTCTTTAACCCATATTTTTTTCTTTCATCGCCTGAAAACTGATGAAGGCCCATTTCTGACACCACCTTTTGGCTTGATGAAAATATTTGCCCGCCAAGACATTTATTCATGTTTGGTAGGAGAAAAAATATCAGCGGGTTGAATCTAGAGAATAGGAAGCATTCGCATCTTCATTCGATGAGTTTTGAGTATTAAGTGCACCCGAGAGGATCGACAGGGTCATTAAGAAAAGTTAGAAGTCGCTTGAGCTTTTTGTTTCCAAAAGTAATAATCTTTTGCTGAATTAAAAAAAAATTTAGTGTAAATATTAATTATAGAAGTTCTTTAAATTATGAAAAAAAGTACTTCTTCTTTTCAAAGTTATGGACTGATCAATCCACCCTCGTAAAACGAGCGTGTAGTAGTGTACCCACGTTTTTCGTTTGTTCAAAGCTTTAATTCTGGTCATTTAATTATTCTGTGGTGGGGCTCTCGCGGTCCCCGCTTATCCCTCCCATTGTATCTTGTTTATTTCGCATAAAGTTGCAGTTACAACTGAAAAAAATCAAAAAATCGTAAAGCGTTTCCATGTTTTTATCGAAGCAACTTTTTTGTATGATGTAGGTATGCGAATATGCACTACGATTTAAAGGACGTGGTAGTTAGTAGTAGATAGGATAAAACTTCTTTTTTTTTGTAAAATACAGCACTTTAAACTTTTCAGGATTGCTTAGAATGGGACCAATATAAATGAGTTTCCCAATATCCCCTTACCCCACAGACCATTCTGTGCTTTGCCCCTATACATCATGTATCAAAAAACTATGTCAGATCCTGAAAAAGGTGATAATGTTGCTGAAACTGAACAATATTCTCCATGAAACAGGTCGAAAAACGAAAAATAAATTTCATACTCCCATACAAAATGTGTTGGCCAGCTGACCGACTTACTATGGAAAGGTGGAAAAAAAAAACGTTTTTCGACCTATGTTCCTTGGAGAATGTTGTTCAATTTTAGAAACACTAACACCTGTTTCAGGATCTGACATGGTTTTAGATACATGATGTACAATTAACCTGAAAACAAAACACTATCGCTCGTTAGGTTAGACAATGGATTTTATGAAAAGCGTTTACCGCTTACAGGAAGTCCACCAATTATTTGCGATGGGTAGATTGAGAGCCTGGAAAACAGGCTTGCAGAAAGCGCCAACAATATAAATGTGGCCATCAGTCATGTGACCACACGTTACGTTCTAAACAGGACTGTCCTGTTTGAGACCCCGCTGTCTCGGTGGAAAGGCTTGGGATGGGGAATTTGCGGTTTTAGAATTATTTCTATGCGAATAAAACCCTCATCCAAATTATATCTAGGTTCTTCGGGACAAATAAGCTAGACTTTTATAGCTTTTACTTGCGTCGTCACAGTGGTAATCGATTATTAAAGAAAGTAAATGGGGGTAAGTCGAAAAAATATTTTTGTTAGCATATAAACT
This sequence comes from Agriphila tristella, assembly GCA_928269145.1. Lineage (NCBI taxonomy): Eukaryota > Metazoa > Arthropoda > Insecta > Lepidoptera > Crambidae > Agriphila > Agriphila tristella. Next base: position 23,107,314 of record OV743440.1, on the reverse strand, counting down.
CTGTAATATTTTTTGGTTATTTTTTCTTATTGGCTCTTGAGGCATGAAGACTAGTAGAGGAAACAAATAAAGAATAATATCTACAGAATACCTTGGTGCGCGAGTCAGACTTGTACTTTCCCGTTTTTAGGCTGCCGTACCTTAAAATAAAAAAAATGGAACTCTTATAGGATCACTTTTTTGTCCGTCTGTCTGTCTGTCAAGACTTTTTATCTCGGTAACGTGTTGAGGTATCGAGTTAAAATTAAAACCATACCAAACTCAGGTCTACAGTCCCTTGAAGCTGTGAAAAATTAAACTTCTAAGTTAACGTAAGCCGTTTATGCCGCAACAATGCATATTTTCGACACTCGACAGTCTCAAATAAACAAAAAATTATACAGTACTTTCCGTTCACCAAGAACTGGCAAGTATATCGTCTTATACTACAAGTACAGGGAAAAATCATAAAAACTATATATTTGGAATTAAATTATAAAAATATACTGTGTTATTCATCCATCAATCATCGAGTTTGTACGTAACCCTCGGTGTTTTTTATGTAACTTTGCCATCGTCCCGTTTTGTACCACAGTAAATGGCCACACTAGACATAAGTCACCGCGGCGTATTTTTCTCGCACAGCCCCGGATGGGCAGAGGAGACCTCTAATTAACAGGATTAGCATATTCTCTTGAAAATGCTATTTTTCAAGCTGCGGTATATTCTGTAAACAGGTGGATGATTTTTCCCCTTTTCACGCCAGTAACAATGTGGTGAGTGAAAAAGTATTGTGTCAGTGAGGTATAGATGATCGAAGTATAGTATCTTTAATTTTAATGATCGACAATCGAACTATACACGATTAATTTTTAAGTATATGTAAAAATGAAATGGGGATTTCAGACCACGTGAATGAACAACTTTTACTATCGGACCAACCACGAAATCTCGAAAAAAAAAATCTGCTGTTCCATACATTATAGTCGAGTCGATGTTGTACTTTACTATAGAACAGCAGATTTTTTTCAAAATTTCGTGGTTGGTACCATAGTAAAAGTTGTTCATTCACGTGGTCTGAAATCCCCATTAAATTTTTAGATATTCTTAAAAAATAACGGTGTATAGGTAATTTAAATTCTCTGAATTAGCAACATCTTAGATTTCGTCTTTTATTTTATTTTAGTATCTAGGTTTTAGAGAAATTCAAGACGCGCTACATCCTTAAATTAGTAGTTAAACCTACCTAGTAATAGCTATTTCAATTCTCAATTTGTAATTAGCAAATTGCTGTCGTTTTCGTATAGTAATAGTTAGAACAGGCACTAACATTTTAAACTAATAAATAGGTATTTAGGTATTAACAAAGCTATTGCAAATCCGAAGTATAAAAAGTAAAAGAAAATAATTTTGTGGATTCAGAGAAAAATTAAATACAAACTTAAAATGTGAAAAAATAAAAATAGTTAAATTTAATCAATTTATGGTGACCAAGCAAATTAATTCAATGCAACTAACTACAAATACCCAACATCTTTTTTTTTTTATTTAAATGCGCTCACATAATAAGCATTTTTAAATCGTCAAATCTTTTTTTACCCTACCACCCATTATGACGTCTTTTAGCTGACAAGAAAAATGGGCGCAAAAAACTTGTCAACGTTATCAGATGGAACGATATTTACAAATATGTATATCGTTTCCAGACTTAAAATAACAAAGATTAACAAATAAATTTCAAGATAAATTCAAAATTTACAATCAATAATGAGGCATTAGAGTAATAACTAACAATACAAAAGCTATGCCCATGCATTATTATCCTTCAAATAATCGTCAACAGTATAATAACCTTTACTCATTAGATTGGATTTAACAGTATTTTTAAATTTTTCCAAGGGCAGTCCTGTGACTTGTTGTGGTATCTTATTATAAAAGGTAATACATCTACACAAAAAAGAGCTTCCGGTTTTATGCAGTCTGCGTCTTGGAACAGCAAGTTTGTCCTTGTTTCTTGTATTTAATTTATGAACATTACTATTTTTTACAAAGCTATCTAAATTTTTCTTTACATACATTATATTTTCATAGATGTATTGGGAAGCAACCGTTAATATTTTAATTTCTTTAAATAGGTCACGAAGAGTATCTCTAGACCGTAAGTTGTATATAGCGCGCACTGCCCTTTTTTGTAAGATGAATATGTTATTTTTTATAAGAATAATGTAATTTTAATATATGTTACTTTTTTGTAAGAATAATATTAGCAGCTGAGCCCCACAACAACAAACCGTAGGTCATAATACTATGAAAATAACTAAAGTAAATCAATCTTGCTGTTTCAATGTCGGTCAGAAGCCTTATTTTCTTAACGGCAAAGGCAGCAGAACTAAGTCTGCTTGACAGGATTCGATATGAGGGTCCCATTGCAACCGCGAGTCTATAGTAATACCTAAAAATTTGTAATTGGTGCCAAACCCATTGTAATGGGTGCTTCATAAGATTCTGTTTTATTTACAACAACTTTTTGGGTTCTCGCCGAAAGATACGATTGCATAAGGCTTACTGCATTTTTTGATACACCATAATGTTCCAATTTATCTAATAAATTACTGTAACTGACACAATCAAATGCCTTAGAGAGATCGCAAAATATACCAATTGCATCCTGTTTACCCTCCCATGCCTCAAAGATGTGTTTGAGAAGTGCGATTCCAGCATCTACCACGAGTAAAACCAAATTGTTTCTCGTGTAGTAGTTGGTTGATAAGAAAATGTGCTAATAATTGATCATAAATGATCTTTTCAAAAATTTTGCTTAGTGCTGGCAAAATGGAAATGGGTCTAAAGTTAGCGGGATCGCTTTTGTCCCCAGATTTAAAAAGAGGGATTATTTTACTATATTTCATTAAGTCTGGAAATATCCCTTCATCAACACACTTATTGAAAATAGAAGCAAGATGGGGAGCAATGGTAGTTATTATAGATTTAATTATGTGAGTTGAAATGCCCCAGAGATCTTCATTCTTTTTTATATTTATTGAATTAAATGTTTTAAGAATGTTACTGTTAATATGTCTAAATTTAAATATATTATTGCACTTATCAACACATGATTCCAAGAGGGAGACAGAAATGTTTGGAGATGAATTCAAATTACTGGTAGTTGCAATAGGTATTTTGGAAAAGAAATCTTGAAAAATTGTTGCCACACCATCATCTGACTTAATAATTTGATTGTCTGATACTAATGAGAATTTACGGTCATTACTTTTTGTTTTCCCAGTCTTTTTGTTTATAATATTCCAAGTGGCTTTTATTTTATTATTTGACTGATGAATTATTGTAGATATACATTTTGCTTTTGCTAAAGTACATACTTTATTGAACATTTTTGAATAGTTTCTTACATATTCATGAAATTCGGGATCATATGAAATTGTTTTCTGACCATACAATTCAAACAACTTATTTCTGCTAACATAGATGCCTGGTGTTGCCCAATCACTGAATTTCTTTTCGAAGGCTTTTGATTGAATAGTTCTTTGCTTAAAAGTCTTATCAAATTCTACCTTAATTAAATTAAATAAATCATTATAATGAGAATTGGGATCATCTTTACTAGGTAAGCAAAGAGTTTTGGCTGTGACATTATTATGAAAATTTTCTAATTTACTTTTAGTTAGAGGTCTGCAATTTATATTACACTTAAAAGGAACATGAAGGTGCTCAAGGGAAGCTATTTGTCCGCTATGGTCAGAACGAATACAGTTTATTATTTCTTTATCAAGTACATTACAATTGCTAAAAATATTGTCTAGGCAAGTTTTAGATGTAGCAGTGATTCTTGTAGGTTCACAGAAAGTGTTTACTAAATTGAAGGATTTAAATAAATTCAGAAACCTCCTTGCAATAGATGACGATTTTAAAATGTCTACGTTAAAATCACCGCACACCACATTTTTTTTATTCTTATTGATGACCAATTTTAAAGCATCTTCCATAGCAGACTCAAATTGAGGGTAGTTACCAGTTGGTGGGCGATACACACAAATCATTATCAACTGATCTAATTCCACACATGACAGTTCAACGTGTTGTTCAATAGAGAGGGATATCACATCTTTACGTACTTTAAAATTCGTATTGTTTTGCAAAATTATCAAGCACCCCCCTCTAATGGTGGATTTTCCACTGAATGAGCTAGCAATCTTATAACATTCAAATCCTGTAATTAATTCATACTCCTTATGCCAGTGCTCAGTGACACATAAAATATTATCTTTTCCGTTAAAAAAAGTTCTAATTCTAATTCTTTGCCAGAAAAGCTCTGAATATTTTGATGAACTATAGTTAAATATTTAGGCTTTTCCTTAGTCATTACATGGCTAGAGACTTTCTCTATTGTCTTATTATGTGATTTAAATTATCATTTGGAACAAATTCCAACATGTTATTTTTAATGTCAAAATTTTTTTGCTCAATAGGAGCAGGTGTAAAAATTGTATTATTATTACTTGGAACAGATTCCAAGGTCTCATGCAAAATGTCAAAATTATTCTGCTCAATAGAAGCAGAAGTGATAGCCAAGTTCTTGGCTAAATATTTAAAATAAAATAATAGCGCTAAGGCTACGTGTCTTTTAAAATAATTTGGGAGATAATATTTATCTCTTGTCAATTTAAAATTAAATAATAATTTGTTTATGTCTATTATGTGACATAGAGATAGTCAGAGGACTATTATAATAAGTCATATTACTTAGTGTTAAATTTAAATTGTATCTGATATTATTTTCTTCCTGTGGCAAGCTAGCACTGTAAGGTAGTGTAAACAATACAACTTTATTTATATTTAAACTGCATAACTCATTGTAGTATGAAATGAGATCCTTCTTGTTTACATTACCTCTTTGACCAATTTATATAATCAAATTGGTATTTTCATTTAAGTTCAGAGTAACTACTTTTCTCATAATGTCATGTAGGGTCACACCCGGCATACAGTAATTTAAAACATTTTCTCCCAATAGATTAGTGAATAAGTGGCCTAAATCTTTTCCAATTTCATCACACAACATAATGTTTGAACATTGGTTAGTGCAAAAGGAATTATTTTCACTTGTGCTATTTAAAATATTTACATGTTTGGAGATTAAGGGCTCATACACTGTTTGGTTTGGTAAATGATCCCAAGCATCTAGGCCTGATGCTAAGGAGCTACTATTGTTATGGGTTGATTGGTTTTCTGACAGAGAGGGTGTGGATAAACATTTAAGTGCCAGTATATATTCCCCTATCTCTTTTTTGGAACGGTCATAACTTTGGGTCATCCTGGATAATGACTCCTGTAATGAGTGAATTTTAGTATTTAACATAGCAATGTTATTTTCATATGTAAGTCTATTCTCATTAATTATACTTTGACATGTATCCAGCTTTTCAGTTAGATGTCTACGCTCCCTAATGTGACTAATATTTTTTTTAAAGATTTTCTGCTTATTTAATAACTTTTTTGTTTTTGAGATATACTTGTTAATTTTTACATATTTATTTAGCTTGTTCCTACTGCAACCAACCATTGCCTGACTCCTAGTGCAATTAATTGAGTCTTCAGATGTTAAATCAATTGTAATTGTTGGCTTATGGTTAAGTGCGGGAAAAACAAGTTTTGGGTCACAGCCGACTAATTCCGCCGTTTCCTCGTGGCCAAACTAAAATGCCAAACTAATTTGGCCACGAGGAAACTTAATTCCTTGTAGCCAAACTGTAGTCATAGTTTAAAAATAACACACACTGTACATATTTATTTTTTCTAATAGGGACACAGAATTATATAATAGTATGGTGGGGACACTAATTTATAAGAGATACCCCCGCAGATAAAGAAAAAGTACCAGGATCACATAAATCTAGAGAAGGTTAACTTTTATATTAAGATTGGTGTGCGGGGCCCAATGTTGGAATGGTTTCGAGATTATCATAAAAATAGACATACATTAGTCAGTGTAAATGGGGTAAACAGCGATCCTATTCCCACAGAACAGGGCACAGCCCAGGGTTCAATCGTAGGACTTACTGAATATCTGGTCTACGTTAACGACATGTGCAATCTCTTCCAAAACGGCTCCGTGTACCAATTTGCTGATGACACATGCTTGGTTGCGCACAGTAGGGACATTATTGAGGCGCAGAAAATTATGCAACATAATTATGACTTACTATGCAAATGGGCACACGATATGGGTCTTGTTATCAATGCCAGTAAAACAAAACTTTTGCATATTAGATCACCCTACATAAAATATCCTACTGATCCAATTGTTATATCACATAGCCATCAATGTTTACATGACCAGCCTAACTCATGTAGCTGTGAAAAACTTGAAATAGTGAATCAGCATACTTATCTGGGCCTCACCATTGATAAACATCTTAATTGGAGACCTCATGTAGAATACATATGTAACAAATTAAGATCACTTCGTGCTAAATTTTCTATCCTTAAATTTAAATTACCTTATAATATACTAAGAATGTTGTACTTATCATTAGGTGAATCAATAGTAGGTTATGGACTCAGTAGCTATGGTCGTACATATAAAACTAACATTGACTTAATATACAAACTTCAACTAAGCATACTTAAAACAATTATCCCAAAATATTTAAGAAAAAAATATAAAGACGATGAAACAGGGCTGTTAAAGCACTGCAGAATTATGTCAACTTACAATAAAATTAATTATCAAATAGTACTTGAGGAATACCATCACATTGAGTCCCTAACTGCTAAAGTTAGGCATAGTAAACTGCGCAAACTAAACAGTACACCAATGTTTGTTTTACCTAAATATATATACGCTACCCAATATATTAAACAGGCTTCCGCAAACATTGCAAAATAGTATCTTAAAGAACTACAAGACCTGTAAACATTTATTAAAAAAATACTATATATTAGGATCAAGTGAGTGACATTATAAGTAATGCTTTAATGTATGTAATGCGACTCATTCGTGCAAGTATAAACCTCAAATAGGTTTAAAGCGCGTCTAGTTTTTAACTTTTGTAATTGTAATATTATGAACAAATAAAGAAAAAAAATATATATAATTTATTAATAAGCCGTAACGCGAATCTGTCGAACAACGCGTTAGGGATGTTGTGGGTATGTACTTTTAAGTAATATATGCCCAGACTCGGTGGTACGTATATTGTCTACAGAGTTTTTCCTCCATACAGGCGGATGATAAATTAAACTATCACTACGGTTTGGCTACAAAGAATTAAGTTTCCTCGTGGCCAAATTAGTTTGGCATTTTAGTTTGGCCACGAGGAAACGGCCACTAATTCATCGTAAAGACTCAAGTTCTGAGTGACTACCGCTTGGGTTTGTTCAGACTCTAACTTATAAATACGGCTTTTAGCGTCATGTAGCTGCTTTTCCAGTCCAGAGATGAGTCTGAGGGCCTTCTCATACTCAACTCTGCACTGGTCGAACCCATCGATTAAAGTTTGTAACCTATTACGTTCCTCAAATATATTCCTTACGGGTCAACATTGTGAAAATAAATAGGTGTTTTTTACACCTAAGTAATTCCAAGGGGATGTTTAATCAACTATAGTGAGGTTATCCAAATGATAACACTACACTATCGGCTTTAAATGTAGCCTTACTATATATTGTTTTAAATTTCCATGGTTATTGACGTTAATAGAATAAACTATGTCGGGATTTACACCATGTACCTGTTTATTTTTGAGACTCCGATATTTCGGCGCAGTTGCATGCGCCATGATCACGGAAGAACCAGTTCTTCCGTGATCATCGTATGCAACTGCGTATGCAACTGCAAAACATGGTGTAAATCCCGACATAGTTTATTCTAGTAGCCTTACTAGTTATAAACTGAACAGATTAGACTAAAAACACTTACAAAAATTACTACTTTGAAAGAGATAACAATGATTTACAAATAAAAATGCAATGTCATGTCATACCTACCGGTAAGTGAAAGTGACCGTAGTTCGACGTCACAAAACACACAAAATACACAAACAACTCACTGTTGGTATTCACTACACTTAATTTTATGCGTAAATGTTATGTGATTCAATGGAATTAGCCACAATTATTATGCTAATAATTAAAATATTTCAAATTTAAATACGGGAGCAAAATTTGACAACTGGTGCCGTCAGTGTTGCCACAGGAAAAAAAACATCATTATATAATGTACAATTGTACATACTTATATATGTTATATTTTTGTATTTATTTATATTTTGTTGCAGGAGGCTTCCGACCTCCATGGGATATCTATGACATGTTCGAATCTCAAGGTTGACAATCTGCCACACATGTCAGTCGATAGTTTGACGATACGAATTTGGGCTCAGCTAAGAGAAGATGTAATAAATTTATAATGTGAAAAGTGGTAATAAAGAAGCGAATAAAAGTCTCCTGGCTTCTCATTGACAAAATACCAATATATTTTACCTCATGTACCTACTTACCGCCTTCATTAATATAAAGCTTGACTGGGTGAGAATGCTTTTAGCATTAGTTCCGCCTTTTGTAACATTTGTTTTATAATTATACAATAAAGAGTGATAAATAAATAAAATCATTACCTAGGATAAAAGTCACGATTAAATATTCGCTTATTTAAGCAGGCTACATAATGCAATACTGCTCTTTTGCAGTTATGAGCATTGTGCACGCTATTTATTTATTTATACCACTTATCTGTTAATTAAGTACCATGAACGAGCCACCTGTTGGGAAACCGTTTACCGTAGCTTATCGAGGCTCCATGGCCGCCTGTACCCGTAGATACGCGACTTTCTTGAATAACCCCATCCAATGAATGTTAACTGAATGAATAAAGAGTAGATTATACGCTTATGTTTGTTAATATCTCGCTAAGTGATTTGTGTGAAATTACTATGTTAGCCCCCCTACTAAATGGTCATTCTACTAAATTAACGCCAGTAGGATAGAATAACAATTTATGGAAATGACATTAGCTAACGCTTAGCTTCTGTCTATCCCATACATTGTCATTCTATTCTATTAGCGTTAACTTCCCTATATCCACTAAAATCCATTGTAAAAATCCATTGATGGATCTTTTTGCACTTTTGTGTCCACTTTAATCCATGATTCAGAATTTATGCAAAGTGGATTTTTTAGAACTAACGGTGTCTGAAAATCCATTAAAGAATGGGTGATAGATGCAATCTTATTTTATCAAATACACCATTCTTGTGAAGTGGATTTTTTTGAACTAACGTGCTCCTGATGATTTCAAATAAATTTTATATTCAGTTACGAAATAATGTAATATTCAGTCAAAAGTACCAGGGCAACATAACTTACAAGGAGTTTTTTGATTTCGTACTGCGAAGATATGTCTTAATTCCTTTTAATGGATTTTAAGAAACACGTTAGTTCTATAAAATCCACTTTACAAAAATCGTGTATTTGATAAAATAAGATTGCATGTGTTACCCATTCATTAATGGATTTTCAGACACCGTTGGTTCTAAAAAATCCACTTTGCAAAAAAACTAAATCAAGAGTGTGTTTTTGTACATCATGGATTAAAGTGGACATAAATGTGCAAAAAGATCCATCAATGGATTTTTACAATGGATCTTAGTGGACATAGGGGTTAACTTTAGTAGATCATTCTACTAAAGTTAACCCCTATGTCCACTAAGATCCATGGCTTGGCCATTTCGCTACATGTAAACCTTTCTGATAAACAATAGTTCTTGTAGTAATATACATATCTACATACACCTCAAATGGTCATCCATTTGAATAATATTTTGACTAAGGTGCATCGAAATGTATTCAATGTTAAGGTGTAGAATTTTTGAAGTTAGGGCTTGTAGAGTTAGGGCGCGTAGAGTTAGAAGCTTGGCTCTACATGAGGTCTGATAACTTTTTGACAGTGCGAGCCATATCGAAGTATTGGCAACATTATACATATAAGAATATGTTTTGGTGGGATTTAAATTTGACCAGACTTTTATTGACTAGAATTTCGTCTGGTGTCCGCTACAGTTGATATTTACTAAATCGAGCATAATGATGTAGTTAATATATGTAATTAATGAAATCGTAGATTTGTCAGACTGAGTAATTTTATCTTTCGGAAACAAGCTACGTACCGTACAACGGTACGTACATAAATATAGCAACAAACACGGTACGTAGCTACACATAAATATAGCAACAAACACGGTACGTAGCTACACATAAATATAGGAACAAACACCGAAGCCTTGTGTGAATATGTAATGTTATTTTTTGTCGGATTAAACATTTCCGGTGCCGAATAGGTAATATACATATCCGAGTAACGGAGGGTTCTCACTTCTCCCGTACGTAAAAAAACCAAAAGGGTTTGAATTGTAGATTATTGGTGAAATCGAAGTCATCGGCAATCTTTTAAACTAAGAATCTACCCGAGATTTTGATAACTTTAGGACAAAAATTTCTTAAATCAAAGTAGGTAATCAAAATCAAAGAAGAAAAATAAGCACTAAAAATTGCAAGAAATCATAAGTAAAATATTACTGATACTAAAGAATAGGAAAGTACATTTTTTAATTTTACATTTTTTTTTTCATTTCTTGTTTCATTCACTTCACGTTTTTTAGCACCAGTTATATTTTACTACTTGTGCTTTTTTATGATAATTTAAGAATAAAATGAAAAATTTATATTAATACTCAACTCAAATCATTTTACAATAAGGAAATCATTAGTAACCCCTCTTTTTAACCGTTTGCTCTTATTTGTTGTTAATAATGCTGTAGTAAACTCTGGCAGACTTTTCGTTTTTATTTTTGCAAATAATTAGTTTTGTTTAGACTGAAATGAAAAAGTTGTATTTGGTTCTACTTATTTTGTCAAATTATCTTGATTTTGTCCCACTTTCGACACTTCCTTGTCAATCAAATTGGAGAGCTGTATTCCGGAAGTGTGTGAAAGGCTCAAAGGACTGTTACGGTAGCTGTGGCATCACGCCAAATGGGTCCTATTGAACCTTAAATTACTGAACCTGTGATATCGGTCAACATCCGCCTGTTAACGAGACTTGACCGTAAAATAGAGGCCAGTCATTTACGACATACAGTATTTCTATCTTTTACAATATTATGGACTGCGGGAAGTTGTTTTAAATGCAATGCAACGTATTCATTTTTTTATTACACAAATGGAATGTGACATATTTCTTTCACTCAAATCAGTTCTCTTTTTTAATCCAAGATTTGTTTGAACTTAGAATAATATTCTAAGGACTGAAATGTCTTATTTTAAGAGATCTACATATTTTATCTCCTAATAAAAATAGTTGAATCATAGGCAAATGAGCTCATACTCTGTCGGCAGTGGCATGTTTTCCAAATGAAGACTCATTATGATGGACAAGTAGAAAAAAACGTGTTAAAATGGAGCATCTTTCAAAGAAAGTTTGCCAATGTATCTACTGTGAAAAACTAGGTATACCTGAGGGCTTATTACAAGAAAGCATCGCGTTAAGCGTGCGATGTTCGTCCTACACCGTGGCACTATTATATAAGGTTCAATTTCAAGTAAATTGAATGAAGAATTGCGTCTGACTATTTTTATAATAGTCTTATTAATGGTGAAAACCTAGTACACATATAATCAGCTAAAAACTAAAAAGCAACCATTCTCGTCAATACTTTCTCGATTTATTAAAAAAATATAGACAAGTACATTATGAGATAAGTTAGCTTAGGTTGCTCATTGCACACAAGGCTGTGGGTTGCAGCCCGAGCCGCAGGCGAGGGCGTAACTTTTTCTTCATCGTAGGCAGTATGCTCACTCACCTCTTTGTTCGCAAAATATTCTGGCATTGGGCGTGTGAAAAAAAAACGTCTTTTCCCATAATTTTCATATTTTGTTTTTGTCGTATTTGTTGCTATGTGGTAAATTACATTGTTTTTTCCTCCCAACTGTGTTGAAAACGTCGTGTAAAACTCGTGAGCTCTTGCTTATTGCACACTCGGCAGAGTTACGCCCTCGCCGGCGGCTCGGGCTGCAACCCACAGCCTCGTGTGCAGTGAACAACCTAAGCTAACTTGTCTCATAATGTACTATTACTATATTTAAAGGCCGGTTTCACAGGACATATTCCAAATAACATACCTGACAGATAATTTCACAAAAACGTGTTAAAAAGAAACTATTTTACTTTAAAATGAAACCAGAAGATAGTTGGCTATCTGAGACCTGTGAAATAAGCCCTCAAAGAAACCTCTTTGTAAATTCACCGTTTGAACCTCAAACACTGTGAGCGTAAGCACAGTGTGGTATAAGGGTTGCAGAAAATTGAGCTGGTTTCAGTCTGGGAATATTTACATAAAAGATGCAGCTACACTGGACGCCATGTTGCAGATAAAGTCGACAGCAGCTGCTGAAAAGTAGAACAAGTCCAGTATACTATACATTGTTATATTACTATATACTATATATTGTTATATATTGTTATAAAACTAGGTATCGATCTCGAAATTTATTAAAAAACCTCGAGACTTTTGTCTTTGATTACTTTTGTTAACCCGGCGAGCGCACATTTGGGTCTATAAGACAAATAAGCGTAATTTTGAAACACGTGAATGAAATTATCTACTACAGCTAGGCAATGTTGTGCTATTTTAACACGTTTTTATTATATTAGGTTGCTTTCGCGTTTGTTTGTTTGTTTGTGTGTTTCTCCACAAAGTTTGAGAACGATTTTATCCTAGCTTTCCGATAAGCTAGAGACTTGAAACTTTGAACACAGGTTAGAACTGGAAGGCAATGCAATATTATGGTGTAATTAAGCTGATCTGATGATGAATCCGGAAGAAGGCCACAGGAACTCTATGATGAAATCATACAACCCCATCGAGTTTGGTCTCGTTTAGCATCGTCTTGACGAGTACTCTAATGGGAGACGAGGTCCAGGGTCTGTAGATGAAGCCGAAAGACCATGCCATAGGAACTCAATATTGAAACCGTGCAACCCCATCAAATTTGGGCTCGTTTGAATCATCTTGACAAGTTCTTTGTTGGGAAATAGTTTCCAGGGTCTGATGATGGAGCCGAAGGAAGGACACAGGAACTCTTTAATAAGACCACGCTACCCCATCGAGATTGGGCTCGTTTGAATCGTCTTGACGAGTACTTTGTTGGGAAATAGTGTCCAGGGTCTGATGATGGAGCCGGAAGAAGGCCACTGGAACTCGGTAATAAAACCATGCAATCCCATCGAGTTTGGGCTCGTTTGAATCATCTTGACGAGTACTTTAATGGGAAATAGTGTCCGAGGATTTGATGATGGAGCCGGAGGAAGGCCATAGAAACTCTGTAATAAAACCATGCAACCCCATCGAGTTTGGTCTCGTTTGAATCGTCTTGACGAGTACGTTGTTGGGAAATAGTTTCTAGGGTCTGATGATGGAGCCGGAAGAAGGCCACTGGGACTCTGTAATAAAATCATGCAACCCCATCGAGTGTGGGCTCGTTTGAATCGTCTTGACGAGTGCTCTGATAGGAGATGGTATATTTTTAGGGTTCCGTACCCAAAGGGTAAAAACGGGACCCTATTACTAAGCCTCCGCTGTCCGTCTGTCTGTCTGTCTGTCTGTCTGTCACCAGGCTGTATCTCATGAACCGTTATAGCTAGAAAGTTGAAATTTCCACAGATGATGTATTTCTGTTGCCGCCATAACAACAAATACTAAAAATATAATAAAGCAAATATTTAAGGGGGGCTCCCATGCAACAAACGTAGTTTTTTGCCGTTTTTTGCTTTATATTAATAACGACAACAAGTAGACAGTTGAAATTTTCACAAATGATGTATTTCTGTTGCCGCTATAACAACAATTACTAAAAACTGAATAAAATAAATATTTAAGGGGGGCTCCCATACAACAAACATGGTTTCTTTCCGTTTTTTGGTACGGAACCCTTCGTGCGCGAGTCCGACTCGCACTTGGCCGGTTTTTTTTTAGTCTTAGCTCGTTAACTAAAAAGCAGAAAATAAAAATTTACTGAAAAAAACCTTTTTTAAAAACACGTTTTTAAAACAGACTAAATTATTATAAAAAAAATCGTACTAAAACCAGGGCTTTATAACGTTACCAATTAACAGTAAAAATAACGTTACGTAACGTTATTTTCAATATGATACCTTGATAACGTTATTTTTTTTAACGATACCTAATAACATAACCTTAATATAACGTTTGCCGTGTATGTGCCGGCCTAGAATAGCACTACCCCCTATCATCCCGTGGGTGTCGTAAAAGGCGACTAAGGGAGCATAGCCTTCAAGAGACGGGCAGCAGCGTCTCCAAAAAACCTTGGCCTACTGCGATCGCCAACCCGCCTGCCAAGCGTGGCGATTATGGCAAACCCCCCCCCTCATGCATAATGGATCAAAAAATTGGCCCCCAGTCCCCGGCAGCCCCGCTATTCCTAGCTACGGTAGCGGCTACGGTAACGGCGGGGCAGGGGGTGCTAAGAATCCCCGGGTGCGGCTCGGCTACCAAAAACGACGACAACTGCACCTGGCAACCTATAACACGCGCACACTAAGGGAAGACGCGAAGTTAACCGAGTTGGAAGAAGTTATCAGCAAGGTACACTGGGACATTATCGGGTTATCTGAAGTCCGAAGAGCGGGAGAGGACTCGATAATCCTCAACTCCGGTAACTTGCTTTACTACCGGGAGGGCGACCAACAGTCCCAAGGTGGTGTCGGGTTCATCGTCCACAAGTCCCTTGTCAACAACGTGATTACCATCGGAAGTGTGTCGACCAGGGTGGCGTACCTTATACTCAGAATATCCAAACGGTGTTCGCTGAATGTTATACAGGTTTACGCACCGACCTCGACACACCAAGATGACGAAGTGGAGGCTATGTATGAGGAGATCTCTAAAGCCATGCATAGCTACAAAACCCACTACACTGTTGTGATGGGGGACTTCAATGCAAAGTTGGGGAAACGATGCGGTGATGAGCTGAGAGTGGGGCAATTTGGAGTTGGGCAACGGAATGACAGAGGCCAGATGCTGGCTGACTTTATGGAGAAGGAGAACCTCTTTATGATGAACTCCTTCTTCAGAAAGCCGGAATGCCGGAAGTGGACCTGGGTCAGTCCGGACGGTAAAGTCAGAAATGAGATAGATTTTATCATGTCGACGAAAAAGCAAATATTCAATGATGTCACTGTGATCAACGCTGTTAAGACGGGGAGCGATCACCGATTGGTACGTGGCACATTGAATATCAACCCAAAGCTGGAAAGATCTCGACTGATAAAATCAACAATTCGACCATTGCCGGCCCATATTCAAAACCCCGAGAGCTTTCAACTCGAACTCCAAAACCGCTTCGAAGCCCTTGAGAACAGCATAGATGTGGACGATCTAAACAACATGGTGGTGGATACTGTCCGTACGGTAGGGTCCAAGCTCTTTAAGACCCGCCGTCCCAAGATAAAGAAACTCTCCGACCACACACTCCTACTCATGGATCAGAGACGTGAAATGAGGCTCCAGAGTTCAGTAGATGCTAATCGTTATCGGCAGCTTAATAGACAGATATCTAAGTCTTTGACGAGCGACCTTCGCCAATTTAATACGAATCGTATTAAAGAGGCTATCGAGCGGAATAAAGGCTCCAAAGTGTTCGCGAGAGATCTGTCTATTGGGCAAAGCCAGATGACGAAGCTGAAAACTGACGACGGACGCATCATTTCATCAAAGCCTGAAATCCTGAGGGAGATCGAGAGCTTCTATGGGCAGTTATATTCCACGCAGACACCTGTTGAAAGCAAGGCTAAAGACCCCAGAGCCAAGCTTACCCGACACTATACTCAAGATATCCCGGACGTCAGCCTGTACGAGATTAGTATGGCTCTCAAACAGCTGAAAAACAACAAGGCGGCGGGTGACGATGGAATCACTACAGAACTTCTGAGAGCGGGCGGTAAGCCGATACTCAAAGTCCTCCAGAAGCTCTTTAATTCCGTCATCGTCCAGGGCAGAACGCCAAAGACATGGAACAAAAGTGAGGTGATCTTGTTCTTTAAAAAGGGTGACAAGTCCCTCTTAAAGAACTATAGACCCATCTCGCTTCTGAGTCATGTCTATAAGTTGTTTTCGAGAGTCCTTACGAATCGTCTCGCTCGCAAGTTCGACGACTTCCAACCTCCCGAACAAGCCGGGTTCCGAAAAGGCTTTAGCACCATAGACCACATCCATACGCTGCGGCAGGTTATACAGAAGACCGAGGAGTATAATGAGCCACTTTGCTTGGCGTTCGTGGACTATGAGAAAGCCTTTGATTCGATTGAAACCTGGGCGGTGCTGCAGTCTCTCCAAAGGTGCCAAGTGGACTATAGGTATATCGAGGTGTTGAGGTACTTATACCAAAATGCCACCATGACGATCCGAGTACAGAACCAGAACACAAATCCTATCCAACTGCAGCGTGGTGTGAGACAGGGAGACGTTATTTCTCCGAAACTGTTCACAGCTGCGTTGGAGGACATCTTTAAGCTCTTGGACTGGAAAGGACTCGGCATCAACATTAATGGCGAGTACCTAACACACCTTCGTTTTGCCGATGATATAGTCCTTATGGCTGAGACCATGGAAGACCTGAACACAATGCTCGAAGATCTCCGTAGTGCTTCCCAAAGAGTGGGTCTTAGGATGAACATGGAAAAGACGAAAATTATGTCAAATGCCCATGTTGTACCCTCTCCAGTTCATGTTGGGAACACTACACTTGAAGTTGTTGACCATTACGTATACCTAGGACAGGCAGTCCAGTTAGGTAGGTCCAACTTCGAGAAAGAGATCTCTCGCCGAATCCAACTCGGGTGGGCAGCATTCGGGAAGCTTCGAAAAATCTTCGCGTCCGACTTACCTCAGTGTCTCAAGACGAAAGTCTATGAACAGTGTGTGTTGCCAGTGATGACTTACGGCAGTGAAACGTGGCCGCTAACTATGGGTCTCATAAGGAGGCTCAAGGTCGCTCAGCGTGCAATGGAGAGAGCCATGCTCGGCGTTTCCCTACGTGATCAAATCAGAAACGAGGAGATCCGCAGGAGAACTAAAGTAACCGACATCGCTCGAAGGATTGCTCAGCTGAAGTGGCAATGGGCGGGACACATAGCGAGAAGAACCGATGGCCGTTGGGGCAGAAAGGTTCTGGAATGGCGACCGCGCACCGGACGACGCTCCGTGGGTAGGCCCCCGACAAGGTGGACCGACGATCTGGTGAAGGTCGCGGAAAGCCAGTGGATGCAGGCAGCGCAGGACCGATCGTCGTGGAGATCCTTAGGGGAGGCCTATACCCAGCAGTGGGTGTCGTGTGGCTGATATGATGATGATGATGAATATAACGTTAAATTAATGTCGCAAACGTTAAAAAATAACGTTATTTTTAATGGTAATTTTATAAGTATTGCGTATGGTAGGTAGGTACCTCTACTACCTAGTACCTACAGTCAGTGGCACGAATCATGAAAAATTTTCGACGGAGTGGGGATAAGTTCGCGCATGTGCTCTTGTGAGCGACCAATAGCGCGCGCCCCTCTCTCGCCGCCCGCGCCCCTCACCGCAACGCATACCCAAAATACGCATTCCGCGCAAGCCCCACCCGATTTCATGATTCGTGCCACTGACTGTACCGCAGAGACTGATCACGTCACGGCGGCGTCAACGTCAATTACACATTGCTTTTAAATATTTTTATACAGTAATATAATAACGTTATCAAGGAACGAAAAAATAACGTTAAATTCTGTTTTACCGTTATTAATTTCCAGTTTTAACGTTATTTTTTTTTAACATTACTAATTTTTAACGGTATTTGAAGCCCTGACTAAAACATTAAAACGGACTAGTAAAAACAGACTAAAAAGTATTCAAATAAAATTTTCTGTTATTATTTACATAAATATTAACCTATACCTACAGAAATTTTAAACCTAAAAACGTGGGGCGCATGCTAAAGACAATGGATGATAAATTTTACAAAATGCGCCCCACGTTTTTAGGTTTAAAATTTCTGTAGGTATAGGTTAAAATTTCTGTAAATATTTACAGAAAATTGTATTTGAATACTTTTTAGTCTGTTTTTACTAGTCCGTTTTAATGTTTTAGTCCGATTTTTTTGTAATAATTTTTGTTGCTTATCTCAATAGCTGGTGCTAACCTGACTAACTGAAAAATTGAATTTCCTACACAAACACACAAATATTATTAATTTCATAAATAAATAAGTAAGAAATCAATTTTGAGCAAAATTATATTGACAATTTAAAACAAAAGAAAGAATAAAATTAACATGTTTTTCGACCTTTCAGGCCCTTGTAAACGTCAGTCATGGATGAATCTAATATGATGTCAATGTCAATTTTTCAATTTTTTAAGTAACTACTTACCTACGTAGCGTATGGCGTATTGCTTACTCTATATTTTTCACTGTTTTTCACGAATGAAGCTAAAAACCTGAAACACTAAGAAAATTAATAAATTAAATAAATATTATTGTGCTTAGCATTTTTCATTACATAAATTATTAAAATTTAAATTTTAGCATTCACAATGCTATTTTCATGCAACACTAAATGATACCTATAGTACTAGAAAAAGTCACTAGTGACTCGGTAGCTCAGTTGGAAAAGCATTGTACCAGACATCCAAAGGTTGCTGGTTCGATTCCCGCCTGATCCATTTCCGATTACTTTTAACTGCTAACTTTTGATAAAGAGGTTGTCAAATAGAGATTTAAAGCATACATAAATCATGGTAGTATTGTTTTCATTTTAGTATTCAGCTGCTTTGTTATTAACTAATTCATTAAATAGATGGCACTGGTTTTCAATATTTTAACATTCTCAAGGTAAAATTGTTAATCATATAAATTGTAGGTGATTCGAAGTTCACAGGGACCACTAGTATAATCATAATTATCCAAATTAATGTCATAAAAATGATAAGTTAATACTGAATGCATTCGAAAGAGATTTCAAAGCTAAATACGTACAGAACTATCCATTCATTCCATGATTTTCTGACTACGAGAAATAAATAAAATATCAAAATCAAACAAACAGAGCATAGAAAAAATTAAGTCATGGGCCAGTAACTTTTCACCGAAGCCTCCCATATCAGTCTATCAGGTTGTTTTGCCTACACTAGTTGAACGAAAATTTCATTTGACCTGTTTTCGGGGCGGTTGCGTCCAATCGCACGTCCTATCACAAAAATAAAAGGACAGAATATTTTACCAATGGTTTTTGGGGAAACGGTTCTCGCATATCGACCGTTACAACGTTGATAAAATACTCAAGGATTTTTACTATCACATCCACTTTGTATAAAATCGGATTATTTTACAATCTGTATTTAAAAAAAGTTTGACATGTAAAATAAGGTGTAAAAGTCTTTTTGTTTCTATATTAGTACTAGCTTTTGCCTAGATGTGCATTTATTTTGAAAGTCACGGATTACCAATAGACCAAGGTATTTATCAGTAGATCTAATTTGACACATTTAAATTTTCCCATAAAAAATATGCACAAACCGGAACACTCTGTAGCACCCTGTATATTTAGGGATTTTCCAAAACCCTTTCTTAGTGCTCACCTACACCATGAAAGGTATCTATCTACCCTCAAAAAATGGTGTCTCATCTCCAGCCCTATACAAATCCCAATACAAACTGGAACATCCTGTAGCACCCTGTATAACGGGAATTTTCTAAAATCTTTTCTTAGTGCTCATCTACATCATGAAAGGTATCTACCCTCCAAAAATGGTGTCTCTACCTTCAGCCGTTAGGGCTCCACGCCTATCCCATCAATCAGTCAATCAATTTAGAGTTTTATATGTATAGATGTATTGCTTTTGTAAAAACAATTATTTCTTTCATACTTTGATGTGGTATTGCTTGTTTCAAAAAAAGTCATCCATGAATTGGTAGCGCGAATGTAATGCTTACTAAATGAATTTAATTATAACACTATGTTAATTAACACACCGTTGCAGAATGTAATAATCTCTATTAGATTGGATTGAAATAATTGAATGAATAATTAAATTTGACCTTGTTTAAATTCTAACTTGTCAAGTAGGTACGTAACTAATTTAAATAACGTGTATGCGAATGTTCATTTTTCAGTTGTTTGTTACTTTGACCCATTGCTTCTTACACTCATCACCTTTTAAACGTGACGCAACCATAAACATCTTTTTCGTTTATGGTTTTAATACAAAACGATTTATTTTAATGAAAAAAACATTGCAGTCTGGGTACAGTAAGTAATTTTATACAATTGGGGTCATCATCTTTATTATATAATTTTATAACCACTACAACAATGTCCAATGACAATTTTATACGCTCGTGTCGTGACCAAACTAATCGCTCACGAGATTTTCACAAAGCGATTGATCACGGCAGGTTGGAATATATATTATATAGGATGTAGACAGTTCTAGATTCCAAAAACATCTGGTTTCAGTTTTTTTATGAAATCCTTAACTAGATTAATATAATTGAAAAATATTAGAAAAACGATCACCCGTTCGACTCACCCGTAGCAGCTCAGACGGGACACGAACCCGCACCCTTAGGATTCCGGCCCTAATAATCCCACTAACTAATTATGCTACTGAGTCGCCAACGGGCTTGGCGAAATTTTCTAATACTTTTCGCGTTTCCGCTGTAGGCCAGCCCCGTCCCGTCCCGTCTGAGCTGCTACGGGTGAGTCGATTTTTTTATCTTAATATTAAAAATAGCATTGTGAATGCATACAATTTAAAAGTTTTAAAAATCCTTAACTAGTTTTACCAGCTATAGAGAAGGCATTACAAAATCTAATCCTTATGTTGTTTGTATGAAATGCCCTATTTCGCATGAATAAAATCGGGGTTTATTAAAATATCACCTACTATGACTTATTATGAACGATATTATCATGAAAATATGAAAACTCACTGTCTACTGAAAAATTTAACTACTTTATTACAAGTTTGTAGTGTAAGGAACCTCCAAGTCATTTATTAAATCTAAAAATGGGTTGAGTTACCACCGACCAATCAGCATTGGGCCCGCGTGGTGGGTTTTGGTCCACCCTCCTTATCCACCCATAAAAAGGCCCCCAACAGTGGGGACCTTGAAAGTGGCCGATGACGATAAGTTGAGTTAGTAAAAGGAAAAAAATCATTTTTAGACAGACAACATTTAGACGGCTACTTTGTGCAACGATAGCGATTTCGCACCAAAGGTTCCGAGTTCGAATCCTGGTAAGGTAGATGTTAGTGTGATGAGCACAATAACTTGTTTACAAGTCATGGTCGTTTATATACTTATGTATTTTTTACGTTGTGTAGGCTCGTTTAATAGAATCAAACTCAAACTCATATCTCTGCTTGAGTACAGTTAGAAATAGATATCGCTATATAGCGATGTATCACGTGACCCTCGAAAGGGGGGGGGGGGGAGTTGAAAAAATCACGAAGTATCACAAGGGGCTCTAGTGAGACGTCACGTGTCTTTTTTTTTTAACGCGTGATTTTTAAACGTATTCCCCACCCACCGCGACATATTTGTTACTAAAAATGTTGAGATAATTTTGTACCAAAAAATACACGTGATTTAGAGGGGGGAGGGGGGTTAACGTAAAACCTCACCATGTATCACCAGGGGGGAGGGGGGGTAAAAAATTGGGCAAAAAAAAAACATCACGTGATTAATGGACGCCCCCTTTCTAACTGTACTCAAACAGAGATTTGAGTTTGAGTTTGATTCTATAATACGAAACTCGTATTCATAGTACAGGCTTTGCCTTATTTTGGAACTAAAATTGTTTGAATCTTCCCGAATAGTATTTACATGTAATGGTATTAAATTTGTTGTGATTTTAATGTGATAGATTACCAAATTGGGCAGAGCAGTACATAATTGAGAGTTGCATAGCATGAAACCGCTCATTATGTTTTGCACAAACTAGAAGCCCGCAACCGATTTGATCGAAATAATTCGTTATTTTCTACATTACCTGAACTAACTGTATTTGACTGCGGTTAGTTTGAATCGGAGGATGGATTGATTGACTGAAAATTTATTTACAAACCAAATATCTTTCGAATCTGAAAGTATTACAATTTTTTAGCCCGAAACAAAACTTGAAACAACATGATTCTTGACAAGTATTTTTAATTATATTTTTGTCAATAATATAAAGGTTTCAGATTAATACTTTTTGCTAGGTACTACAAATATTAGCTATGTATTTGTTAGTGTTTTAATACCTAATAGCTCTGTTAGCCAAAATATGACAGAAAAAACATAACATAGTTATTCAAGTAAAGCGATCCAAGATACCTACTAACTCGTTACTAAAATCGATAATCATGTTTAAACGTCATACATCAAGAACGTGTCATAAACGTGTTTCGATCGTGCGAGTCGTATTTTTCTTGTACTTATATAATTTTGTAAATATTACTTATGTATGAATTTGATTCAGTTTTAAAAAACTTGGGAAACGTATTAGGAAATTTAAAATCCTTCAACAAGGATGGTCGCAGATTGGAATTTCTCCATACATACATAAAATTCCAGCAACATTGAATTAAGTAATTGATTGAAAAGTAAAGATAAATTAGTGAAGTAACATTTTGACAATTTAATTTCTAAGTAATTGCATAATTTACCTTTGTTTAAAATATTTTAAAAGTTAAAATAAAATAAATGTTCAAAACAATTTGAATATTATTTTAAATTTAAATCATTCATTAGAATATGCTAGAAAATACACGTTTGATTCGTATTTTTTATATGCGAAAACAAATTAAATGAGTATATTTGTATCATATTTAGTTATACTAGTTATAAATACTGTATGTTTTCCAATGAAAATAAAAAAATAAAAAAAAGTATGTTCAAAAATCTATTAATAATGTCATAATATTTTTTTTGGAATTGCAAAAAGTACCTTAATCGACAGAATTTCCCCAATTTTAAACTTTACATTTTATTTTGTATTTCCAGCTAACTTCAATAAACCTAGAGTTTTTAGGGTTCCGTAGTAAAGTCAACAAGGAACCCTTATTGTCTTTAAAATTAAGTTTTATAAGATTTCAAAAATCTTTCAAAAGACGATCTTAAATTATGTTTGCCCTTTGTTAACTAAAACAAGTTGGCAAGTTGGCAAACTGGCAAATACTGTGTTATACATAGTTTATATGACGTTAAGATTATATGAAGGGTATCTAGGTACCTACAAGGGAAAAACGATCATTGTCAATTTTACCTTATTTCGAGAAAATTAGATTCTTGAGCTCCAACCTATTGGACCTTTCGATATTCATCGGTTTTTGCAGATTTTCACCGTTATTTTAAAGGACATTCGTCGTTTTTAGCCTGTCCCTCAAATTTTAACAGCTATAACTTGGAGACGAAAAGCGTTCTTTGCGTGTATTCTGATGAAAATGAAACTGTTTTCGATAGAATTCCAAAAGATACATACCAAAAAAATCTACATCCATCATTATTCCCTTGTATACCCTTCATAATTATACTTAATATCAAAGTAGAGCTACAGATAATGGATTCTAGCAAATACATCGAACAGTAATGTTGGGCTTATGTTAGTGAAACACAGTTGGTATCACAGATATGTTACAGTTAGTTTTTAGTTAAAACGCGTTTTCCTTGAAAACAAATTTAAAAAAAATGCCTTAGAAAAAATTATAACTTGTAAAAACTTCCGTGTTTAAAACTGAATTTATTGCTGCGTTGGTATATTTAAAATTAGTTAAAACTAGTTCTAATACCTACTCAAACCTTAGTTTATAGAGAATTTTCTTTGGAGGAATGACTTTTAACGGAATAAAAAGCAAATTGAAGTGTTGATTCTGGAGGGATTACCAGCGCTTTATTTCTTTAATTTGCTGGTGTTGCTTTTTAATTAAGAAATGGGTTAAAAGAGTACTTAATTAATACCAATAAATGTTTTATTTTTGCAAAAATTAAAGCAAAAGCGCTGCAGATATTGAATGATCCATCCCCTAATTCAAATTTCATAGTTCATAGTATAGATACAAGGTTCAAGTTTTACCAAGTTTCATAGTATAGAACCTAGTTTTAACTAACAATTAAAAAATATACATAGGTAGCAGAAAAATCCAGTTTTAACTGGAGAAAACTAGTTCTAATATTAGGCATTTAGTTAAAATTAGTTTTAACTAGGGAAGACGCGTTTTAACTAAAAACGTGTTTTAACTGTAACATATAGGTACCTACATAGATGTAGTATATATGTCACCATTAAATAGTGGTCGAGGATTCATTAATCATGCCGGTTATGTCATTTACCTACAATGACTTCAAACTTGTTTTAAACCATGGTTATTGACGTTATTGGAATAAATTATGTCGGGATTTACACCTACCTGTTTTTTTTCCGTGATCACGGCGCATGCAACTACGCCGAAATATCGGAGTCTCAAAAATAAACAGGTAGGTATAGTTCGAATCACGAAAGATGACCACAAATGGCGCCCATCTTCGCGTCATAACTCATGAAGAAAAGACTTTAGACAAAATAATATTTTATATTCATATAGATATATCGATATTATTTGAATATTTGAAATATTATTTTGTCTAAAGTCTTATCTTCATGAGTTATGACGCGAAGATGAGCGCTATTTGTGGTCATCTTTCGTGATTCGAACTGTACATGGTGTAAATCCCGACATAGTTTATTCTAATGAATTCAAACTTATATTGTAGACTAATTAAAATACATATAGCTCTTATTGACTGAACGAGCACGAAGTGCGAGCAACGCGTCTCCTTTTTGTAGGTACCTACCCACTGTTGTTCGTTTTTTTATTTTTTTTTATCCACAACGGGATAGTGATTGGCCTTCACCTCACCTGATGTTAAGTGACGATAAGGCCGAAGGTGGAAGCGCACTACACCCGGAATCCTCATCACTGAGGATCTGGCTATCTTATCTCCTCTATCTCTATCCTCTATCTGCCGGAACACAACAATTTTTAAATTGTTGTTATGGCGTCAGGCTTAGGTAAGATGGTGGTAGCTAGCCAGGCGGACTTGAAATAAGCCCTACCACCAACCAAACCGAGTACAAGTTTGTACCCTCTTGGGAATTGAACCTGGGACCCCTGCGTCTTACACGGGTGGGCGACCCACAAGACCACAGAGGCGGTTAAAATTGTATCGGAGAGGTGCGATGTTGGATATGAGAGATTTTATAGTCATAATAAAATAAGTGTTGATAGGCGTAGCGATAGGCAATAACATGCGTGATACCTACCCATTTTATTGTAATACGTAGTAGTTAATATAATCTGAATTATAAAAGGACTATTTTTAGCCGCAGTCCATGAAACTGAAAAACTCAAAAAAAGGAGTGTCGAAATAAATGCCACAAAATTTAGGTAAGTAATTCCTTACTAAGCTGATCGCGTGATCTTTTTGAATAGGCATGACGAAATTTTATTTTATTTTAAGTTACATAAATTACCTCTCAAAAAAAGAAACATTGGTAAAATAATTATTTTGCTAGCGTGAAAACTGCTCGAGATATCACAGTTTAAAATGCACACAAATTGGACTCACCCGAAAACGCTCCATACTACGGCTACCCTAGTTATGACGTCACGCCTAGGTGTTTGTATGCAACGCGTAGGAAATTTGTTCGGCAGCTATATTAAATATTGTGTTTATCGAAATGGTTTCTTGGACACACTTGCTATAAATTTTCGGATTAATTAAAGGTATTATTTATTTCAATTCATTTTATACTTTTTAAATTGACTTATCCGCCCAACTTTGAAGGGTTATAAAACAAATAATACACAATATATAAAACCAAGAGGTATGTACAAGCTACTCTATAAGTTCAATATGTTTACGATTTTATTAGTATTTTGTTATTTTATTCATTAGTCGTCATCCCTATTGTATGGATACCTAGTCAAATTTTTTTTTACATATTTGGCTCTATGTTTCATAGAGAAAGTTGTTAAGTTTCATAGACTGAACCAAGAATCTTATATTCATATGACTGAACACATCCTAATAGCTAATAGTGTGCTGTTTACAAGACCCACTCATAGATAAAAGAAATGTTAAAAACTTATTTTGAGGTTCAATTTAGTTCCACGTTTTGAAATTCAGTAGGTGTACTTATAGAGACATTCCTATATATTTTTGCTTTACAGAAAAATATAATGTATATCTCTTATATTAAACAAAACCCCAATATATTCTGTACCTCAATAATCACCTATGAATCCACATTGGGCCCGTATATTTTTCAAAAGGATAAATAATGTCCAGCAGTAGGGACATACATTATGGGTATTGATGTCAATTCATTTAATGCTATATTTGATATAAGTACAAATAAATAGTTATTAGCGAAAATTGACAGAAAAAGAAAAGTTATATTATTTCAAATGTCTTTTTATTTCTGGCACAGGTTTACAGTTTCTGAATAATATAAGTACTTTCGTATGTCATAAACATTTTTCATCAAATATAAGGACGGTTACAATTGTTGGGGTAATCTAATAAATACAAAATTAGAAGCGAAATAAATGTCACAAACAGAAAAAAAACAGTTCTATCATTTATTACGTATTCCCATTTTCATACTTACTTAACTTTGATATTCTTTATCAAAAACATCTATCGAGGAAAAAATGTGCGTAAAAATTCGAGAGAGTAATTTTGTATGGAAAATTCCTTTATTCCATTGTACTGCGCCATCTACCGCTGAAAAGTGAAATGAAATAGTAGAAAAGTACAATCCTACTACATACTCCATCGAAATGTATGAAACAGCAGCTGCAAATAGCGCGATTGCATAGGTACATTGAATAAAATAAAATAAAATACATTTATTTCAGACTAGGTATAAAAACCAAGCTAATAAAATATAGAAATCCAAATATTATGATTTAATTTTGTAACATGAACCTAATATTAAATAAGAGTCATAACATTAATAAATTAATATGCAAAAATGCCAGACTTTTGACTTCCTACACCACATTATTGTCAAATATAATATTCAGTCTAAAATATTATCTACAAGTAGGTATACCTATGCGTTATGCTAGCTCTCTTTAAATGAGAATTTTACTAACCGTTCAGATTCGGCCCATAACTTTTTGGCCTTTTCATTATCTAAAGAGAGCTTAGAAGGCTTACATTCCCGACAGTCTTTGAAATATTTACCACTAATATCACCCACTTCTGGTGACACAGATAAAAAGATGGACGTCTGCGATGCCTCCCAAGAACTCTTAAACATTATATCAGTAAAACTATGAACTACATTGCGAATGAAATCAATAGGTATGTTCCTGAATATGTTGGTCGCAGCCACTCCAGGGTGCAACGCATTTACAGTAACACCTGTACCTTTTAATTTATCACTTAATTCTAGTGTCATTAAATTAAGGAACAATTTACTATTAGCATACACCAAATAGTCACTCCAGTACTTCTCCATGTTTAGATTCTCAAAATCCAGTTCTCCGTATTGGTGTATCATTGAGGACACGTTTATAATGCGGCTCGGAGCTGAGGATCTCATCAAAGGCACCAACAAACATGTTAATAGAAATGGCGCAAAGTAATTAACTTGCATTCCTACATGGAGGCCGTCGGATGTAATGTGATTCCCGAGGCCCCCGGCTCCAGCGTTGTTAATTAGGACGTCTAAACGTTTCTCCGTTTTTGAAATGTTCGCGCAGAACTCCCTCACCGACCGGAGTGAAGTTAGATCCACCTGTCTGAAGTGCACGTCGGTGTTGCCAGTCTCTTTGACGATTGTTGCCACAGCCACATTCCCCCTCGCGACACTCCTGCAAGCCAGGATCACTCGCGCGCCACGGTTGGCCAAGTCTTTGGCGGTTTCCAATCCCAATCCACTGTTACCTCCCGTCACTATGACCACTTTCCCTACCATGTGAGCACTTGTCTTGCAAAACCCGCATGTTAGTTTCTGGTAAACTTTCACGGCTACAACAAACACAAGTGTTATCAACACCAAAGTCCATAAAACCATGTTTAAGACCACAGCGTCGGTCAATGCGAACGATATAACGTTTGTAACTAATTTTCCTAAGCCGGTAGAGTCTGACCTGTGGTATGTGTCATCCGCGATAAGCAAAGATACGTATTATCGAACAGTCAAGAAATGTGAGTATTATTTAAAAGATAAAGTTTATAAAATCCGATATAGCGGTTACATTTTTCGTGCAATATAGTAACGTTCGCCTAGCCTTGCCACCGGTTGATACTAGCAAATGTGCGCATGCGACGCACCGATTGAGTTGACGAGTTGCGTAATACGTAGACGAGTGCCGTTCTAAACCGAAACGACCTTGATTTCTATCAAGAATAGTATCACCAATACACAAAACTATAAGGAAAATAAGTAAAATTAAATTTTAGGGGATCTTATACATATACAGGCTGTATTTTCATTCATTCTCCAAATTTATTTGACACAATGTTGGCTTATTCCGTTTACACATCCTGAAACAGACACCCTAAGGTGGGTACTCGGAAAACGCGTGTCAGTCTAATCCACCCCATCATAGTTGATAGTATGATTACAGCCTGTAGTATATTTATTCATCATATCAGTAATATTCAGTAATCAACAAACGAGACACAACCACCGATAATTATTCTCATAAGTAATAATTATTACGTTGTAAATCAAGGAAAACATTATCAGCTCTTATATTTTATCAGCATACCTACATTTTAGATAGGTAATATTATCTAAAGTATCATTGTTATACATATACAAGGTGTATTTCTAATTTTCAAACCACTCTCCAAATTTTGAGGATGTGTTCAGTTCATGAAACTGAACAACTTTCTCCATGAAACATGTGTCGATATACGCCAAAAAATTTTGGACATCCCATACTAAACTGATCACGTGACCTCTTTGACTTGTATGAAAATTCTTTTTTTTTACATATTTGACCCTATGTTTCTTAGAGAAAGTTGTTCAGTTTCATGAACTGAACACAACCTTAAAATTTGGAGAGTGGTTACAAATACACCCTGTATAGCAAACGTTCACTTACAACTTTATAGGTGTTTTACATGGAAAATCTTATTTCGATGGTGTTTTATATAGACTTAAAAACCGCAGAATAAGTATAAACCTACCGAAATGTTTCTCACTGAATCCGAAATACAAGCATTACAACTATTTATGTAAATCTCACGATCCTTCACTTTCTACATAATTAGCTAACTATGAAGCAAGGTCTATCATCTTAGCATACTAGGTAAAATGGATGAGTTAAATATATCAACAAAGTCGGGAAAAAAAAAGTTTGCACTGCGGGGCGCAAATCCAAGAATTGCGACCTGCAGTGATACCTCACATTGTACTTGTGATCCTTGTTACTTATTCGATCTTTATGAAAACACAAAAAAAAATTTCAGGTAATGATGCCACCCACGACCCTATTTACCATCTATATAAATATGCGATCGATATGTTTTTAGCGATGGGTGACCATGTTCAGGTTGACATATCTCCCAGAAGCTTCCTACTTCGCAACCCAGACGATCATATTTTGATAACACCAAGCTAATGACTATCTTACCAATTTGGTCTGGTTCCAATATGCGATAGATCGAAAATGACCATGGTTGGCCGACGGTCCATAAGTTTCTTGCATCCTTTCTTCTTGTCAGTTCAAAAAGTCTAGAACGGGTGGTAAGAAAATATATGTAGACGATTCAAAATTGCTTAATTATTAAGTTTATTTGAATAAAGACATTTTGACTTTGACTTTGACACAACTTTAATAACACTTTACGTGGAATTTTGAAGGTATTTAGAAGGTTTCTTTACATTCCCTCGTCATTCCTAGAAGTAGATACTTACAAAATTGCTAAAAGTAGCCGTTTTTGACACATTTTCTATCTAGGGCAGTACATACTTCTACGAATGACAACGAAGGAATTTTTTCACGTAAATTATTATTAAAATTATTTTAATTTAACAACTTATTAAATAAAAACCTCTGAGTGCGCTTTTTCGGTATAGAATGCACTTTTTGTACATCCATATTGATCGTAAAAGAAAAGCAATTTTCATATTACTTTCTTCTATTATGAAAACACAGGGTCGCGAAATGGGTTTTATTTAGTAGGGAACAAACTGCACTGTAAAAAAATACTTTTTAATCATAACCATGGTTTGAATAATAGGTAACTTGTCACAGCCTTTTTTGCCACAGCCTAATCCCAGTAGGATAGTTTTTTTTTTTAAGAATTCATGGTTTATAGTGGTGGTAAAATGTGGATAAATTGCTTAAGAAAATGCTTAACTTTTTCATAGTTATTGTTTCGGTAATAGTTGAACAGTTACTTGATTATTAACAAAATTATATTTGCTATGTCTCACAGCAATAGCTATGAAAGCAAAATGTTTAAACAAACATTTTGCTTTCCGAAGTTGAACAGGCGTTTTATTTCGTTCTTCATAATATTATTTTGTTTTACCTACCACATTTACATTCCGATGCCTATCTAATTTTATACATTTCCGAGTTTCTTCGCTTTTCAGTGCTGAAAAGTATTTTTCACGATAATTTTTTTTTTGTATTCTTGCAGAACTTAAACTGATTTACTTACTTTGTTTAATAAATAGTACGATTGCTTTTTCTTTGTGTTTAGTTTATTTTAGTCCGTGTAAATAGAGCATAAGAAAGGTAGGAACTTTTGTGAGTTATAAAAACCTTACGATGAGATAACTTTTGTGAGTTGTCAAAACCTTAGGTTAGGACTAGGTATACACCGTCATTTTGTAGCCGTTTTATCCCCTTATTTGTGTTCTTCCAATGAAACCAAATATTGTCAAAAAAAACATGAATCGAAAAAGATAAAAAATACATTCCCATACTATGGCGGGACGAAATTTTTTTGAGTTTCATTGTTAATACAAAATGACGCTGTATACAGGCCCGGATTTCCGCCTAGGCCTACAAGGCCCTAGCCTAGGGGCCCAGCCAACCTAGGGGCCCCAACTGATGATGGTCCCCAATGGAGGATGAACTGACTAAAAATCGCGCAGCGCGGCCGTTTTTTGACAGTAGTGCGTCGGGGTAAAATTCTCTATTTCACTCAAATGTCCGGGGTTTTTCAAGATTGTTGGTTAAAAATAACTAAAAATCGCGCTGCGCAGCCATTTTTTTCTAAAGACAGGCAAGATTTCAAGATTGTTGGTTGAAAATAACTCAAAATCGCGCTGCGCGGCCGTTTTTTTTTACTAAGACAGGCAAGATTTTGAGATTGATGGATAAAACTAAAACTAAACATCGCGCTGCGCGGCTGTTTCTTGGCAATAGTGCTTCCGTGTAAAATTCTCTATTTCACTCAAATGTCCGGGGTTTTTGAAATCTTTGTCCGTAATTAAGGTGATGGCAGGGCCTACATAGACTGCATTATTAATGATGTTTATATTAAAATAGTAATTAAAGTTGGTTAAAAATATATTTTATTTTCTGCACTAGTGCATTCTATTTGTTTAATTTCCAAATTGGGTTCGGGATTGGGGGGCCCAAATGTAAAGTGCCTAGGGGCCCTGGGTCTCTAAGTCCGGGCCTGGCTGTATAGACAATTAATATAACTATAGATATCAAGCTAGACCCTCAGATGTTTTAAGTCAATCTAATAACTTTGTTCAAAATGCGATGTGGTTTTTAACAACGCCATGTTTGCTTCTCAGTAATGAGTTCGTTTGATGTGATTTGATGCGACAAATTGCTTGGCAATACAAAGTGATCATAGGAACCACGACGCCATCTTAGGAATTGTGTTAATACACTTTCAGGCTCAAAGGAGAATCCACACACTCGTAATTACTTACTTATTACTTACATTATAATGTTTTGGATGCTTCGCATTCCTCTAGGGATATTTGAGTTGTTAGGTTATATTTTATGTCAAGTAAGCTACCTACTGAAACTATGTAACAGCTTTAATCACTTTTGTATTTAGTTCATCATACTCTTCCAAATTTGTATGGTTTAATTAACGTCATGATATTTTTATGTCTTATTCGTCAATAGGAAAGAAATATTTCAAATTGTTAGTAGATCTTTTTTGAAGTCCATTTATGTCACTGTTATTCATTAATAGGGAATGAAATTGCCGATTTGTATGGAAAATTTTCAAGAGGTTGCATTTTTCATAATAGTATTTTACTTTGTTAATATAACAACCGTGAACACTCATTGTAACAAAACTTTTGTGTACCTACTAATGTTTGAACACTATGTTAACTTATTCCATTTGCGATGAGCAAAAAAAAACCGACTTCAAAAAACCTAAAAATAAAAACAAATCAGCTTCAAAATTAAAAACCTCTAAAAAGCAAGAAATAATTTTCAAATCACTAGATACCTACGCATATCACTGTAATAAAACACGTCTATTTAAGTCGGGTGGGGCTGGAGGACAACTTCTTTTTTTTATTCTAAGACCACCCGACTTCATTAGACGTGTTTTATTACAGTGATATGCGTAGGTATCTAGTGATTTGAAAATTATTTCTTGCTTTTTAGAGGTTTTTAATTTTGAAGCTGTTTTGTTTTTATTTTCAGGTTTTTTGAAGTCGGTTTTTTTGTTTTTAAACAATTTTTTATTTTATTCTTTTTAGTGTAATCACTATACAGTTCCTATTTGATTTTGAGGAGTTCCCTTATGTATCTTTATAATTCAAGGTCCAATAACAATGAAATCAAAATGGTATCATCTCTAAAGTATCCTCTTTCGAACAAAAAAAGAATCATCTGAATCGGTATATAAACAAAGAACTTTGTCATCTTGGTGTGTCGAGAATTGTTATTAGGAAATGTATTAATAATATTTAATATATTAATTTAATTAATTTCAAAATGTATAATAATGATATTAATTTAATTAATTTAATAATGTTTAATAATGAATATTTAATTTAATAATTTTATGTACTAACCTAGTTTTTAAGTTCCATTGTTACTAACCATTATGAGTCTTTGTTTCTCGAAATAAAAATTGAATTGAATTGAATTGAAAGAATATATGGTCGATCATCCGTATAAGTTCACAAAATGGTAAAGAAAACAGTATTTTCAGGTTTTCCTGAAAAGTACTGAACCAATTTCAAAATTTTAAAAAATGGGACCAACTTGGAATCAAACCTGATCCAATAACGTTTGAATCGTTTCAATCGGTTCAGCCGTCTTCGAGTAATCGGTGTACATACAAAAAACAAAAAAAAAACGGGTCGAATTGAGTACCTCCCTCCTTTTGAAGTCGGTAAAAAAAATAAGTTTTGGCTAAGTTACAACCAACCCTTTTTTGCTCACAAAAAAGAGTCACTTTCATGATTTTTTTAATGCTATGAATGCTAAAATAAGGACTTTATTTTTATTGATAATTAACTATCATAGTCATAATTCGATATAATATCAATATATTATTTAATATTTTAAATCATATAAGTTATTATTTCCTATGTAAGTATGTGACAAAATATCGGCAATTTCATAAGTAAAGACCAAGTAATATTATTGTTGCCGATGACGACAACCTCAACACTGTACCATAGGATGAAACGCGAAGCAGCAGGAGCGGGAGCAGAGCAGAATGAAAACACCTTTCTTGATATATGCCCATATATTGTGGTTATGGTTACAACTTGAGATGGGCGTGCGAGCTTACAAATTTTCCTACGTTCACACGTCCTAAGGTAACATTTTGTATGATAGCAAATATCCACTAGTACAAAAACTTATATTTTCTACCTATCTGGGGTAGTTTACAAAATTCAAATTATGACTACCCTACGCTATTACAAATTGTTAGCAGTGGTGGGGAGTGCGCCTACCCCCACTCCTCGCCTGCAATCAACTTAGCAGAGGTGGTGGGGGTAGCGAAGCCCCCACTCCTTTTTCTTTGCGAGACTACCTACTTCATTTTATTATTTGTCTACCTTTTACATTTTATGTTAGAAGATCTAGGTGTTTAGGCACCTCATTATTTTAACCAGAGACCTATACAAGAGGCCTTTATTTATAATCTTACCTCTTAGTACCACATCAAAACCTTTAGGGCTTATGGGACAAAGGTTGGCGTATGACCTAGACATCTTTTAGGTCGAAACTACCACCTCCTAGACCCATATTACCTAGCCCATTACCTCAAAACCTTTACCAGTACCTTTGTAAGTAAAACACAAGCGTTAATATCATTTAATTCCTAGGATACCTAAATACCTAAACAATACCTATTTGAGCTAAAACTTGAATATCTCACAAAGTATAAAACTTACAGCTACGCTAAATATCTCATTTTACAGAACATTTTGAAAGCAACAATTTAAAACCAAATAGAACGTTACACATTAATAAACTTCAAAGTAATTAAAAACACAAACTAATTAACTCAATTAGTTATAACAAGCTACTACAGTACTTACATGAGAAAATCACAAACACAGATTTTATCACTAGGAACGCACTTAGTGTCCACAAATAGTCTTTTTGCTATACACATTTTAATCACTTTTTCCACTGATTTCACTTGATTGAAGCTGTCCGTAACAGTCTCCCCCCGGTGCAGCACTCGCGGCACCTTCCTCTTCAGTAGGGAGGACAGCCAATCTCGCTGTCGGGCGACGAAAAACTCCTCCTCTTGTCTTGACATCAGCGTTGCGAACCTCGCCGTCTGGTCCAGGATACACCGCCGTCACGACGCCTCGCGGCCACACATTGCGAGGCAAGCTGGAGTCGACGATGATGACGACGTCACCGGGCTTAAGTGAGCGGCCCGTGACGTCACGCGCGCCCCCGCGCGGAATGAGCTCTGGCAGGTACTCGCGCACCCAGCGGCGCCAGTACTCGTCGGCCAGCGCCTGCGCAGCACGCCACAGCTTGCGCGAAGCTGGCTCGCACGGCCCAGTGAGTGGCAGACCGCGCGAACCCCCCAGAAGAAAGTGATTTGGGGTGAGCGCCTCTGGATCTTCTTCGCTGACTGGTACATGGGTTAGCGGGCGAGCGTTTATGGTGTGCTCTACCTCCGCCAACAGCGTTGCTAGTACCTCTTCTCGCGGTGACTTCTCGTTCAGTGTGACTCGTAGCGCGCCTTTGACTGAGCGCACGAGTCTCTCCCACGCGCCTCCCTGATGTGGCGCGCCCGGAGCGATGTAGCGCCACTCCATACGCTCTGTTAGTGCGTAATCACGTAGCGCCGGTTCCCATTCTTCTATCGCACGACGCAACTCTACGTCGGCGCCTCTGAAGTTTGTTGCATTGTCTGAGTACATAACGCGCGGCCACCCGCGGCGCGCGCCCATTCTTCTTAGAGCCATGATTGCCGAGTCTGTCGATAGCGAACCCACCAACTCTATTTCACCATCTTCATTCTTGACGCGCCAGTAAGCCGCGGTCGCGTAAGCCACTTCACTTGCATCACAAAATACATGTAGTTCTCGGCTCGGCTCTCCCCCCGTTCGAGCGTAGAGGCGCGGTAATCTTAGTGTTCGTAGCTTTTCTATGTCTCTAAGCCATTGGATTATCTCTTCGGCCTCCGGCCCTGGTAGAGCCTCGTCCCACTCTATATTTAGTTTCCAAATATTTTGTAATACAATCTTCGCTCGAATGGTGTAGTAGCTTAGTAAGCCCAACGGATCGAAAACCGACATCACCGCGCTTAGCGCTTCTCTCTTTGTCGGCGGCCTCGCTAACGTCTTCACTTCAGCCGGTACCCTCGCGAGCGTCGTGTTGAACCCCAGTGTGTCGGTCGCCGCATCCCATAGTAGCCCCAGCGTGCGACCACAATCGTCTAGGTCGGACCCCAGTTGCTTGGGCGATGACGTAGCACGGCTCTCCAATGGCAGCTCAGCTAAGACTCTAGCTTCGTTTGAGTTGAAGCCTGTCAGCTTGAATCCTGCTCGCCTGTGCACTTCAATCACTTGTTTCATCGTAGCAATCGCCCGTTCCTTTTCATCGAAACTGTCCACCCAGTCGTCCATATAATGATTGCTCGTTATCGCTTGACATGCTAGCGGGTACTCGTCGGCGCTCTCTCTCGCGTTCCAGTCGCGCACACTATGTGCTAAGAATGGCGAACTCTTTGCACCAAATATCATCGACGTCATTTTATATTTTCGTGGCGGTCCATCTCTATCGCCGCCTCTCCATAGAAACATCTGTGCCGGTTGGTCTATAGGCGCAATCTTCACTTGTAAAAACATCTCTTGAATGTCGGCTGTTATTGCTATCCTTTTCTCACGGAACCGCAAAAGCAGCCCATTTAAATCTTGTAATAAATCGGGCCCCTCTAAAAGCTCATCATTGAGGCAAACATCATTGGCTTTTGCTGCCGCGTCGAAAACCAATCTTATCTTCCCCGGCTTGTTCACGTTGGTAACTGCGAAGTGAGGCAGGTACCATGCTCGTGGATCGTCTGTCTCTTTCCCACTGCACTGCTCCGCGTAGCCTTTCGTGAATAAATTTTCTATCTGTGTCGTATAAGCTTTTTCAAAGTCGCTTGACCGGTCCATCTTGCGTTCTATAGACTTCAAGCGCTTTACAGCGTTATAATAGCTGGGTGGTAGCGTGACGTCATCTCTCTTCCACGGTAGTCGTACTTCGCACTGGCCGCCGACTCGTTTAATACTCTCATTGAACGCTTTAACCGCTCTCACTTCCATCGGGTTTTCGCGTTCCCTCCTAGCGATACCGAGTGCGTCTATTTCAAAATAACGTTTCACCATGTCGTGCAATTCAACCTCGGGTGCGATGAGCTCCGTCTTGTATACGTTCGACGCGCCCTCTAGCGCCGTGATTCGAGGCGCCGTTCCATGTATGACCCACCCCAGTTTCGTTAATGACGCTACCGGTTGTCTCTTATTGCCCATTAACAACTTTCGTGACACAATCAAATGCCAATTATCGGCCCCGATCAGTAAACGTGGTTTCACTCTGTCATAACACACGTCACTAGCCGTTAATCTTCTTAAGTGTGCGTACTGTAAGCAATCTTCACTAACTGTCTGATGATTGAGCGTCAAACTTGTCATCGTTTTAGCGCGAACATGATGGGTGCTTTCATCTCTTGCTACTAACACCAGGCTTACGTCTTCACTGTTCGCTACGCTCCCTTGCGCGTTTATACTACATATGCGCAAGTCGCTTACAGGCCCTTTCGCACCTATTTCGTCCGCCAGGTCTTGATCAAGGATCGTCACTGTGGATCCCTCGTCCAGCAACGCGTATGTCTGTACAGCGCCGCTGGGTCCTTTAACTGTCAC
Organism: Agriphila tristella; assembly: GCA_928269145.1. Lineage (NCBI taxonomy): Eukaryota > Metazoa > Arthropoda > Insecta > Lepidoptera > Crambidae > Agriphila > Agriphila tristella. Next base: position 23,069,885 of record OV743440.1, on the reverse strand, counting down.
TGGACACACCTTTAACATGACATTCGCCGCGACGTTGGCCCTATTAATCGTGGCGATCGTCTCAGTCTGCGACTCTCGCACCAACGTCTCTTCATTACTAGCGGCACGGTCCTAATGCAACGTAGCGTGGTGACGCGCATTACAGTTGTTCACCCCGCATAGTTTGTGTGTACAGCGGAACCTCCGGTGCTTATTGTTCACACACCGAAAGCACACTCCATTATTTCTTGCCCACTGCCATCTCTCATCTACCGTCATGGCTTTGTACTTGTTGCAGTGAGGTACTTCATGATCGTTTCCACATAATAAACACGGTGAAGACGGCGTCTCTTTCCGGCCCAAAGTGTATATTCTTGCTACATTTTTCTTCTTATCGGTGCGTTTCTCGCTACGGCTTTTTACAGCGACGTTTTCTCTTTGCTGTGACGTAGTCGGTACGTAGGCAAAACGCAGCGCGCAGTCGGCCTCTTTCATAAGAAATCGAGATAAAACAATGATTTCAGGTTCACTCGATTCATTCTTCTCAGCGTAGGCGACCCAGTTTGATAACAAATGCGGGCTGAGCTTCTTGACTACCTCTCGAACCAATAGCGGATTTCGTAAGTACCCTCGGTCATCAACCGCTTGAATAACGCAAACTATATTTTGCAATTTCACAGCGAGGGTATTCAACTCTGTGGCACTCGTACCAGAACGCGGTAAACTTTTCATATCTTCGAGTGCTCTATCTATAAGCACTTCAGGGCGGCCGTAGCATTGCTCTAGTGTGGTCATAATACGATCGGGGTCGGTCGCACTCCATAATAGCGCCGACACACTTTCTCTCGCCTCCCCTTTCAAGCTCACGCGTAATCTTGCTAGATTTTCCTCTGCAGTGAACTTGTATAATCGTGTGGAATCACGCACTGCGGCCTTGAATAACAACCATTCATTCGGTGAGCCACAAAACACGGGCAGCTCTTGCGCGTACCGCGGCATCGGTCGTCTAGTTAGAACCCTGTCCAATGTTTCAGCGAGGTTTTCCACCCCGTAGCCCTTTTGCGTATCGACTACGGGCCTCGCGTCAGTCTCCATTGGATTTACACAAAACGTTCGGTTTCTATCTGTTTCAATGGCGCGCGCCTCATTGCGCTTCATATTCCTGTCTCTGTCTTGCACGATAACGGGAGCGATCTCTCTGTCTCTGTCTTGCGAAACGACGGGAACGATATCTCTGTCTTTCTCTAAATTTTCGTCTACCCGACACCGAGGATCGGCTGTGGTATCCAACCATTCTTTCAGCCTCTCTGGGATGCTCTCGGTGGGTAAGTCTGCACGGGTCTCCTCTTCCATAATAGTATCCATTTCAACTTGTAACCTTTGTTGAATTAATTCACGTTCTAATTCCATTTCTCGTCTCTTAATCTCGGCCAACTGTTCCGCGGCCCGAAGTTGCGCCTGCCGGACGCGCGCAGCGATACTCGACGAACACACTGACGGCGGGTTACGTCTCAAAGCCTCAGTGTCGGTGGCGGCGGCGGCGGCGGCGTTGCCATCGTCAACTTCCTTGGTGGACGGCGGCAGCGGTAACGGTCTCTCTGTACCACTTTCTGTGGCCTCTTCTTGCATCGTGACTGTAGTCAATAACGGTGGTGGTGGCGGTGGCTGTGGCGCGATCGTCGAAGGTGACGCCGGTGGCTCTTCATGTGTGATTGCCCCCCTCTTCTTCCCTCCAGCTTGGCTTCTTGTAATTGGCATCTTCTTCTTTCTTGAAGCCTACCCCTTTTCCCCTTTGAAGCCTACTCCTAACAATCTCGCCCGGGCACACTACCGTGGGGAGCCCAGGTGAGGATGGAGGTCGTAGCAGGAGTGGAAGGGAGGAACTACCCGGCAGTGGGGATATGCCGCTCCGAGGTGCTCTGTCACCGGGGGGAACGCCCGGCAACTTCGTGCGTGCCTACAGTCCGGCCCTCAGATTGACAAACCCGTACCGGCGTAGCCGGACAATTTCAGCTGCCTTGAAAAAGGCGGCTGGCAGCCGTGTCCGTTAGGCTGCACCGCCTTGAACGGCGTTACTCACACTAACCACACTTGGCACCGTTAGGGTGTGGCAGTGTGAGCCGCGGTCCACCCGCGTACTGGTGACTAGTTACTGTGATTCTTCTTTTCTTCAGTCTTCAGTGATCGTTGGACGTATAATTATGTTTACTCTGATGCTTCGCTTCTTTCTTCTCGCTTGACACGCAGATTCTTCTTATCCGAGCTCTGGAGAACCACGCAGCACTCGGATTCTTCTTATCCGCGCGCAGAAGGACCAACAGCACTGTTGCCGATGACGACAACCTCAACACTGTACCATAGGATGAAACGCCAAGCAGCAGGAGCGGGAGCAGAGCAGAATGAAAACACCTTTCTTGATATATGCCCATATATTGTGGTTATGGTTACAACTTGAGATGGGCGTGCGAGCTTACAAATTTTCCTACGTTCACACGTCCTAAGGTAACATTTTGTATGATAGCAAATATCCACTAGTACAAAAACTTATATTTTCTACCTATCTGGGGTAGTTTACAAAATTCAAATTATGACTACCCTACGCTATTACAAATTGTTAGCAGTGGTGGGGAGTGCGCCTACCCCCACTCCTCGCCTGCAATCAACTTAGCAGAGGTGGTGGGGGTAGCGAAGCCCCCACTCCTTTTTCTTTGCGAGACTACCTACTTCATTTTATTATTTGTCTACCTTTTACATTTTATGTTAGAAGATCTAGGTGTTTAGGCACCTCATTATTTTAACCAGAGACCTATACAAGAGGCCTTTATTTATAATCTTACCTCTTAGTACCACATCAAAACCTTTAGGGCTTATGGGACAAAGGTTGGCGTATGACCTAGACATCTTTTAGGTCGAAACTACCACCTCCTAGACCCATATTACCTAGCCCATTACCTCAAAACCTTTACCAGTACCTTTGTAAGTAAAACACAAGCGTTAATATCATTTAATTCCTAGGATACCTAAATACCTAAACAATACCTATTTGAGCTAAAACTTGAATATCTCACAAAGTATAAAACTTACAGCTACGCTAAATATCTCATTTTACAGAACATTTTGAAAGCAACAATTTAAAACCAAATAGAACGTTACACATTAATAAACTTCAAAGTAATTAAAAACACAAACTAATTAACTCAATTAGTTATAACAAGCTACTACAGTACTTACATGAGAAAATCACAAACACAGATTTTATCACTAGGAACGCACTTAGTGTCCACAAATAGTCTTTTTGCTATACACATTTTAATCACTTTTTCCACTGATTTCACTTGATTGAAGCTGTCCGTAACAATTATTGTGTCATCATAATAAATGGCTGATGGTCATAATAATTTTTATTTTTTATTATTTGTCGGTGTAAATTAATTAAAAATAATAGCGATTTTATGACGATTATTTATATTTAAGTTATTTGTTCTATTTCATCTATACAACCTATTTTTTTATCCTACTTAATATTATAAATGTGAAAGTTTGTGGGTTTGGATGTTTAGATGTTTGGATGTTTGTTCCTCAATCACGCAAAAACTACTAAACGGATTTGGTTAAAATTTGGCACACACATAGTAGATAGCCTAGATTAAAACATAGAATACTTTTTATCCTGATATTCCCACGGGAACGGGAACCACGCGGGTGAAACCGCGTAGTATCCCATAAATGGGATAGTAAGAAAAACATGTTGCATAATTGTTATATTGTAATTCTTATATGTTACAATAATAAGAACAACGGAAAGAGGGCTTATTTTTATTTCAGAATTTAATTGGTCTTGGTACCCTCATAATTTTCATTAAAATTATTTACTAAGAGCAGTATTCCTGATTGTTTTTCAGACTAAAGTAAAAGTAACACTTTTCAGTGCAGACCATTTTAGAGCTCTGAAACAAAAAATTATATAAAAAATATTAAGTACAGTCACGTCTGAAAATATGTACTTACTTACCTTTACGCCGCCCGCTCCGCCGCCCCGGCGGATACGTCACGCGTATGTACGTCAACCCCTCAACGTGCATATTCTGAAGTCACCGCTACTAATCGACCCGCTAGATCACAACTCAAGCGGGCTAAAAATGAGGGAGAAAATCTTCTCGGCCCTGTCACTAAGGCTTCAGCACCACGGAGACAGGATATTGGGTGTTACGAGGACGGCTTTAAAAAGGTGGAGAAGAAGAAGAAACCCGCCCGCCGTAACCTATGTGGCACCGCCCCGACTGAACACAACCATCTGCTGCGCCCGGCTATTCCAACGACGCTGGTGTACGTGTCCCGCCTGCATTACTCCACTAATGCAGACGATCTCGTGGAGTACATCAGGATTAAGTCAAAATATACTCTGAGGGTCCAACGGTTGGAGTCTCGCCACAATGTTAACTTCCACTCATTCGTGGTGAGGGCGCCGACCGAACATCTGAAGACCTTCTTGAATGAAGATTTTTGGCCGAAGGGTGTCCTGTTCCGTCGTTTCCGCGGCCGGTTACCGGACACTGCGTTGCGCAACACGTCGCCGTCAATACGTGATAAAGTGTAATATTTAAGATTGTTTTATTATTTATGTATGTTAGTCTTTAAGGTATTTATTGTATGGGCCATTGATGCCTGAAATAAATGGTTAAATAAAATAAAAATAAAAATTTACAGTTTAGAACGAGAAACAGCTATTATTATCTGACCATACATGTATGGTCTGTGTGTAGTTGTCATTTGTCATTGATTTCTGTTCAAACAACAACAACTACTTACAACAAAGTGATAAAATTGTAAACTGTATACATATTTGTACTGCTAGCAAAAACAACCTTGATTGAGTAGGACATTGGGGTTCTCAAGGTCAACAAGTTACGTCTAATATGTCGTCGTCTGTACACAATTTTATCGATGAGATAGGGGATATGGATCGATATCGATCGGACCGGGATCGATACCCGGCGTCTCCACCATAAAATGGCTGACGGCGATAACTAATATATAAAACACCGTTGAAATCGTTTGAAATCTTTTTATTTTCGAGTGAATATACTTAATTAATAGATGCTAGCACCGGGTCGTTTTCTAGAATGACCCATAGAACAAGACACCATCGGCTGCGACTATTCGAAAAATTCAAATACGAATTATTTTTCGTCTGTACCTTCTTAAACACAAAGTTAATGCAAAAAGTTTGCATGCGACGCCAGCCAGGACGTCACAGTAAGGTATCCAGCTTATGTCTTGGGTAAGTATATTTCAAAGCTCAAGGTAACCTCCTGAATTAGTTATTTACAAGAGTACATAATTAAGTGTCATTAAAAAGTACTTAGTTTTCTATTAAATGTTTATAATTAATACCCTCAGCACGCTTAGGTACTTAATTGGATCACATTCGGTAGATCAAAATACCTACCTAATGTGGTGGAAAATCTGGGGGCACAGCAGTGCCCCCGCCAAGACGAGGAAGCGAAGCGCAAGGGCACTACCTACCTTTTCTCGAAGCGATTCTTCGCTTTTTTAACCCTCATATCTTGTGTTTGGAGTATACTAGATAAACAAAATTCTCGGAATGTGATGTCAGTAGTGGACGTATAGAACATGTAAAGTTTCAATTGCATAGCCTTTATAATATAGATTTAATTAAAAAACCCCGATTTCGTCACTGACTCACTCGTGATCATCAAAATTCATAGGGTACTTCCTGAAGTCATAGAAAGCTGAAATTTGGTCCTATATGTAAGCTAGATTAGGACACAAATAGCAAAAAAAATATGAAATTGCACTTTAACCCCCCAACCGTTTAACCCTCATAACTTGGGTCTGGATTATATCAGAAGCACAAAATTCTCAGGATATGATGCCTGTAGTAGACTTACTAAACATACACTGTCTTATTCAGAGTGCGTTCGTTAAACTAGGGCCAAAGTTAACATGGCATTAGAATGCGGACTAACGCAATTTTAGCGCAAATCGTATTCAGAGTGACAGTTTAACGTTTAGTCCCACCCCACCGTTTAAGGATTAAAAGGTGCATTGTGATTGGTTTACAATCATTAAACCAGATTTTGTTAACACAGTCTTGCACCCCAGTTTTGTGAAACATCTCTGGATAAGACAGGACACTGTCTTATTCAGAGTGCATTCGTTAAACTAGGGCCAAAGTTAACATGGCGTTAGACTGCGGACTAACGCCATTTTAGCGCAAATCGTATTCAGAGTGACAGTTAACGTTTAGTCCCACCGTTTAAGGATTAAAAGGTGCACTGTGATTGGTTTACAAGTATTAAACCAAGTTTTGTTAGAACAGTCTTGCACCCCAGTTTTGTGAAACATCTCTGAATAAGACAGAAAAAGTTCCAATTGCATAACTTTGGATTTTATTGATATCTAAAAAATTATCAATAAAATCCAAAGTTATGCAGATATAAGATTTCGTAAAAACTTACTGGAAAAACATCAAAATTCTTAGGGTACTTCCTGAAGTCCTGGAACGCTGAAATTTGGTATGTAAGCTAGTTTTAATACACAAACAACAAAAAAATTATGAAACTTGGAACTTTTCCCCCCAACCCCTTAAAGTAGGGGATGGAAGTTTGTATGAGACTTCCGAAAATTTTGATGCTAGAGGTCTGAAAAATTAGACATACCTTTATAACTGAAAAATCTTTAAATATTTAGTAATTATTTTTAAGACTTAGTGAATTAATGTTAAAGCAACGGAAAAAATATTCATTAAAAAGAAATTGTGTTCATTTCAAAACTACTTCTTTCGGGGCGCAAACCTCACGTAGACTCTATTTTGCTCTTTGCACTGTCACATTCTACGTCAAAGAGTAAAATAATGATACAAGTGCGTTGGTTGATGTTGATCGAATTTTACACGATGTTAGACCACAATTCGGACCCCACCTTGTTTTACCGGCTTATGGAAAGTTACTTAGGTACAAAAAGGAATGAAATCCCACCAAATACATTTTCATGTATAGTGCTGCCAAGACTTCATATATGGCTTGCACTGTCAAAAAGTCAAGCTTCTAACTCTACGCGCCCTAACTCTGCAAGCCCTAACTTCAAAAACTTACCTTAGTCAAAATATGTGGCTTGGCCGTTTCGTTACTAACTATTATTGTTGAACAGTGAATAAATTTTTCCATGTAGCGAAATGGCCATGCTACGTATTTTGACTAAGGTGAAGAGTTTTTGAAGTTAGGGCTTGTAGAGTTAGGGCGCGTAGAGTTAGAAGCTTGGCCATACATGAGGTCTCATAACTTTTTGACAGTGCAAGCCTTATATGGAGTCTTGGCGGCACTATACATGAAAATGTTTTTGATGGGATACTCTGTTCCGTAACCACAAAATACCTAGTAATAGTCATTAAGGACCCGTGGTCCCACTGCCTTGACCTACTGGTAGGACCACTATACCACCATCTACCTGTGCTACTGAACTAGGGACGAGTAATATCATCGATATAGTATACCGTTCCGTAGCCTTCATGAAAACCGGATTTAGTAGATAAAAACGTCAGAATGAGACAGCACATCACATATTCGCGTTAACTCATGAATCATGATAGTCAATAAAAGCGATCACAAAGCGACTAACGTACAATCGGTGGAGCGAACATGTTGCTACTCACAATAGTGTTAATAAACGTCTTTATTTATCTGCTCATTATTGTCTACAACAGATTAACGTGCGGCATAAATAAGTGCAGTAAACACTTAGTGGGAAAAGTTGTACTAGTGACTGGTGCAAACGCCGGAATTGGTTACGAGACAGCGAAGGATTTGGCGGAAAGAGGAGCTAAAGTCATATTAGGATGTCGGAATGTAGACAAAGGTAACGCAGCCAGAGATAAAATAATCTCAGAAACTGGAAACAAAGATGTCCATTTTATACAATTAGATCTAGCATCCTTTAAATCCATCCATGCCTTTTCTGATGAAGTAATAAAGAAAGAAAAACAACTACACATTTTGGTTAATAATGCAGGGATAGTTGGATCGAGTTACAAAAAAACTGAAGACGGCTTACTTCTGGATATGCAATCAAACCATTTTGGACCCTTTCTACTAACTTCTTTGTTATTACCGCTTCTAAAGTCGAGTGCACCAAGTCGCATCATTAATGTATCCTCAACAGCTCATACGAGAGGTAAAATTGAATTTGATAATCTGAACATGGAGAAAGGCAATTATAGTTCACTGCAAGTATATAGCAACTCTAAACTCTGCAATGTACTGATGACTTTAGAGTTAACCAAAAGATTGAAAGGGACAAGGGTGTCGGCTTACAGTCTTCATCCAGGAGGGGTGTCGACTGATATTTTGAAAGATGTTTGGTGGGCACTTTTATTCAAAATTTTCGTTGGACCGATATTCAAGTCGTCGTGGGAAGGAGCTCAGACCACTATCTACGTCGCCGTGTCACCTGAAGTTGAAGATCTTAATGGAAAATATTTCGCAGATTGTCGGGAGAAACCTACCTCACTTCTAGGTCGGGACGAGAAATTGGCGGAAAAACTGTGGCATGTGTCTGAAAAACTGACAAAATTAAAATAAATACATTATAAAATTAAATTTGAGCTGATCGTGTACTTGTTGAGTGGGTAAAATTGGTTATTTATGTCTAGCTTATCTTATCAGTAAATATCGTCTATCTATCACTATAATGTTGTTTCACTAAGTTACAGTTTAAAAATAATAATAACACTAAAGATAATGATTAAAATATTCTTAGTCCTTCTAAAAATGGAGTTATTTACTTAATAAATATAAAAAATATGTTTTCTTTTTTACCAGACCCAGTAAGAAATCGTTAGATTTTAGTCATTATAAATTCACACATCTTCAGTCATTATCATCAGTCAATATTTTATATTTTAATTGAATAAAGTCTCGTGTAGGACAGTGAGAAACCCTATCATTCTTGTATAAGTATCAATAAATAGGCCAAATGGAAAAGTGTTTCGTTTCTGTACTTAGAACTAAACGGAAGTAAATAAAAACCAGACAAGTGCGAGTCGGACTCTGATTGATGTGGTTACAGCAATTAACTTATAATGACACAAAAAACTGCTCGTCACCATAATGTAAATAAAACTCATCACTTGTTTGTGATGAGAATTATAATAATTATAATAATAACTGAGGGTTCCGTACTAGGTACATAATCGGTAATAGTTCTGGAATCGAATCTCGTAGTTTTTTCCAAGCTTTTCCCGATTTTTTTTATGATTATACCATAAATATTTTCAGTTTTTTGATTTTTTCCTGTATTTGTAAGTATAAGACGATATTAGAGTCTGGTCAACGAAATATGAACCGGAAATGGAGGCGCCACTTTCCCTGTTAAATTAACGTTTAGAGGTTAAGTTATTAAAGCACAAAATTAGTTCCATTTCCCACCGAGACTCATCTGTCGTTGACCAAACTCTACTAGCCAAATTTTATGGTTCTAGGTCAACGGAAAGTACTCTATAAATTCTGATTCCCTTGAGAGTGTCGAAATATGCGTTTTTTGTGACATAAACAGCCGTTAAGCTAGGGTTTCCTAAGATGACGGTGCCGTCATATTACGGCCGTCATTTAGCGGCGTAGAACGTTGTCTATATAAACAATACGGTGCGGTTTCTGACGTTACGGTGTCGCCATATTTTTTACATAGTCAACATACAACGTCGCTATATTACGGCCGTAATATGACGGCACCGTAATCCTAGGAAACCCTAGCTTATCTCTTTTTAAAATTTGATTTTTTTTCACAGCTTCAAGAGACTGTAGACTTGAGTAGATAGTTTTAATTTCAACTCGATACCTCCACGCGTTCCCGAGATAATGGGTCTTGAGTTGACAGACGGACGGACAGACGACTATATTTTTTATGATTGAATTACGAATGTATAGCTTTCAGATTTTCCCTGTATATATTGGACAATATTACTTGCCAAATTTCATAGTTCTAGGTCAGCGGGAACTACCCTGTGAATTTTGATTCCCTTGAGAGTATCGAAAAATACGTTTTTTTGCAGCATAAACGGCCGTATCATTTTTTCGTTAACTTAGAGGTTAATTTTTTTCACAGCTTCAAGGGAATGTAGACCTGAGTATATGAATTTACGCATTCCCGAGATAAAGGGTCTCGACAGACAGAGAAACAGACGGACAAAAAAGTGATCTTTTAAGGGTACTGTTTTTTTCCTTTTGAGGTACGGAACCCTAAAAATCAGCCTTCTAGAACTCATAAGTAAGATGTCAAGTCAAGGCTATGGTCTAATGATACCTAGGTCAATTATCTGAAATAAGCATCTTACTAACAGTTATCGATAAATTGCAATTGCAATTTTGTTCAATAGTAAATTGCAATTCATTTTACAGATTATTTTCGTTAGCGCAAATAAATAGATATCCTTATCGAGTAAGTAATATATTTGATACGATCGATGGACACTCGTCCAAGACACTAACTCAACAATATCATAATTCGAACACTCAATACATAACTAAATAGCACAGAGTAAAGTAAACAAAAATCTGTTTATATAAGTGATTGAGGCGAAACATTTTGTACACACGACAGCACCATAGTTTAAAACAGCACATCAAGTTAGACAGTTGAACTGCGAAATCAGCTTTTATAGCGTAGTGCATAAAGATGGTTTTGATACGCAAGTACCTACTGATTTTTTCCTATGGTCTCGAGGTCAACAATGTTTGTCAATAGATTCTTTAGTCAGATATGCCGTCGTCTGTACAATCTAGCCTTCCAATAGCGCCACCAACATATTTATTAAATTAGAAAAAAAGAGTTGGACTAGATCGCCAATTTGTTTGTAGAATTTCTGAGAAGTTGCATTTTTCATACAAACATTAACAACCGTGAACGCTAATGTTCGTGAAACAAGAAAATTTATGTTTTATTTTTATTTTAACTATATGTTTCCATGCATATTTTGTATTGCTACGGACCTCTCATTAATACCGCGTAATTTTTACATTTACTTACGAATTCCGAACAAGGCATGTCTTTTGCAATTCTGATTTCATTAAATCTACAGAGCAAACTATTTCTGACATTAGATCATTTAAGCGTCATATGGAAAAAAAAATATTCGCTCAACATAGGCATTTGAAGGGATACAATACAACGCAAATAAGGCATTTAACTTGTTGTCCTTTATTCTTGTAAACATTGGACCCATTTTATATCAACATTTTGATTTTGATCGCGTATTATCATCAAAAATCGGGACAAAACTGATGAATCGTCGGGACGCGAGACAATATCATCGAAATCCGGACTGTCCCGACAAAATCGGGATGAGTGGCAACCCTGCCGCCAGGCACATTACCAATTGACGGGGATAGCAGCTATGTGATTAGAGCATTCGCCAGAATGCTAAAAGTTGTGGGTCGGCGATTTTCATCTGAGTACCTAGTTAGAGGCCAATTGCTTTTAATTAAAGTTGAACTCGTTCAGATATTTATTTATACAGAAATAAACAAAACCATAGTTTATAGAATTAAATAAAAATTATTGCTATGTGTTACAATGGACACAATGTACAAATTATTAGATTCTCTTTGACAATGTATTTTAATAATAGGTACTGAAGTTTTATCTATAGGAATCTACAGACGGAATCAAATTGATATTCTGCGAGAAAGATTTACGATGGGATAAAATAATATGTTAAACTGTTTTTATGTCCAGCCAAGTGTATTCGCCTCGCGTTAGTAAACAATGCCTACGGGATCCCGATTTCAGTGCGTGGATAAAAAATAGAAGGTAAGATTAAAGAAAAATGATTTACATTCAATTCGATCAATTCGATAGATTATATAGGGGCCTAAAAGTATCATATTTTACTCTTTTTAATTTTCAGTTATGTAGTTTGATTTAATCTTGTCTTCAAATAAATATTTATCACTTCTGTTATTATATTTCAGTAATTTATTTTGTAGCATCAATTTTTCTAATCTTAAACAAAATGCACAATTTTTAATTTATTCTGTTCCAATAACCTTATTACTAATTTACTTTACCTAACAATTATAATACGTGCGCAAAATGAATCACAATAAATATTATTAATAATTTGTTAACTAACTTGTTAGCAATTTAAGCAGCACTGACTTTGACCTAGATATATTATGAAGACTATTGCTCTTTCTGCAAACGTTTTGTTATTTATATATTTTAACATTATTTAAATTGTACTTTGTTGTTTAATAATTTTAAGTAGTTATGTAAGTACTTATTTTGCCTGAAATACAGGTTAATCCTAGTTCAGGCACATTATATCTTTTTCCCTATATGTACATATGTTAAGAATAGTTGTAACAGTCTGATGTATGATTATTTCAATAAACATTTTATTTATTAAAAAAAAAAAAAAAAAAAAAAAAAAAAATTACATAAAATGGTACTTTAGCCACGGATAAGTTATTTACACACAATCTTTGAAGGCTCTAATAACCAACGCTGCTATCAACATCATTCCAAACTTCTCGGTCAGCACTCAAGCACAGGTTTTCATCGGCGTTGATGGTCAATGTCGGTAAGAGGCTGGGAGCTTCTTCTACCGCTCCCCTCAAAACAGTCACCATTTCCTTACACTCCTCCGTCTTCTTTAACAACTTCTCAGTCCGCTCCTGAGTGCTCACCAACCTTCGCTGGTCCATCTGCACATGCCTTATCTTCTTCCTCACCAAGTTTATGTAGTAGTCGATGTGCGTCTGAAATGTATCCAAACTCCAAAAGAATCTCAAGTCAGCAAATACCATCAGCAAAAACGACCCGTACAGTATGATCAAACCGAGACCGAAATAAAATAACCTTGGGTCGCTGGTACTTGATAAAAAAGGGCAATTTTCGTTCAAGGTCAAACAATCCCAAAAATATGATGGTGATTTTGTAATCTCATCATGCTGATTCATTTTGATAGTGATTTTACTAGTCAATTTTGTTTTGCATTGCAAATGAAATTCAATTTGACACTTTTATTGTCATCTAATTTTTCTATGCCACAGATAAAAGACCCACAGACCTAGATTGTAACACAGAAGAAAAAAATATACCTCTTGGCAAAAATAACATCAGTAAAGCTAGGGTTTCCTAGGATGACGGTGCCGTCATACTACGGCCGTAATTTAGCGGTGTAGAACGTTTTCTATGTAAACAATACGGCGCGGTTTCCTAGAGAGCGGTGCTGGAAAGCGACGTCAAAAAGCGGTGCCGCCATTTTTATGACGGCCGTCATGACGGTGTAGGATACAGTTCGAAAACTTTTTTTGCGAGATAGCGGTAACAAAATAAATTCCTTCTAGAGCAACGAAGACGACGAAATTTTAATAGATTTCGTCCGTAATCATGAAGTCCTTTAAGTATAATATAAAAAGTAAAGAATTTAGGAAAACCCAGTTTAAACAAAATTTATGGCGGGAAATTGGCGATATTTTAAATAAATTAGGTAAGTATATGTAAACAATTCACTGAATGGGTATTTGTAGTCAATTATTATTTGTATTAAAAATTCCAGTAAATACCTAAAATAAGCTAGGTAGGTAAGTACATCTTTTGAGAATAAAAAATAATATTTTTTATTCTCAAAAGATATACCTACCTAGTTTACTATAGGTATTAAATATTGGTACTTTTGAACTACCTATCGTTATTAATTAATTTATTAAATATGATGTGACATTATTGAATATTTATTTACTTATTTAATGCAATTCAAATGTGTACGTATACATTTATTTTGACATTTTTATTATCTTTTGTCATTCTTGTTAAAAATTCAGATACCTAATTCCATTTTTTTTAAATTACGGCCGTAACGCTGTTGTATGGTGTTGTTACTTTCCACGTGCCTTCACCGTTACAACGGCCGTAAAATTACGGCCGCTGAGTGACGTTTACGTCCGTAAAATTACGGCCGCCATGTGACGGCACCGCTTTCTTAGGAAACCCTAGTTTAAAAGTTGAATTTGAAAAAAAAACAGGCGTGTTATACTCCCGCGCGCAATAGAATATGAATATAAGATTCTTGGCGCAATTTAATTCCACTGGAAACGAACACTCAATCTCATCTCGCTTTAGATGTTTTCTAAAGAATACGATACTGCAATCATCGGAGCGGAGTGGAGTGGCATCTCTCAGGCTTACAATGGCGAATAAAAGTGCACAATGCAGCCAGAACGTCTCACTTGAAGCAATATCGAATTCCTGCGGACGGCAGACGCCTCGCCTTGGAACCAACAAAGAAATATATGCCAAAACCTCATGTCTAGGAAATTGTTCGCCTTTTGAAACATTCTCGCCATCGCATAGCTAATAAGCGGGACAAAAGAACTATTATTTATTTGATAAATAATCAAGGTGCTATTAATTCTTCTTTCTCAGAGCTTCGATGGATTATTCAATCAAAGCTCTTTATATAAAGCTCTATTTGGCTAAATTTATCTTATTTGAATGATTTTTCTAAGAACTTATTACGAATTTTCATTGCAAAATTTTAAATTTTATCTTATTCATACAACATTTTCTTTAACTGACAAACTTTGCCTTATTGGATTTTAAAATATTGACTAAAACAAAAAGTATTGGAGAAAAGTTTTATAACAGTGTTGCGTAGTCACTTGGTTCGCCAGTGCACAATATTCCTATACACGTTCTTATAAGTTTTGTTGGTATAAGTTTAGGCTACTAAAGATAAGAAGATTTTAACCGAACATCAAACTGATTTATGATATTTGTTGTCCGAAAGTTCCGTATCTGAAATCTTCTGAGGAAAAAAACCAAACAGTTACAGTACTGATCTTATACTTTCTGCATTGATGAGCTATTTAGGCATTATGAAGAAATTATCAATTTAATTTAGTTTGTTAAAGAAATACTTAACAATCCTGGAGATTGTCCAAATTGTAGAAGCTTCTTACTGCATAACAAAATCGGTTGTAACGTTGCACATTCGGTTAGATACTATCTATAAACATGTTTCTGCAAAACAGTTTCAAGTGGTAGTCTCTGCTTTAAGATATAACATTTCGGAAGATTTTAGAATTTCTTTTTTTGTTGCTATACTACAGAACTAATAAATAACATAGCAGGATTATACAGCTTATAGGTCAATTTCCATAGTTGCAATGTAGTCTAATAAATGGCAAAAAACGGAACCCTTATAGATTCGTCATGTCTGTCTGTCTGTCTGTCTGTCCATCCGTATGTCACAGCCACTTTACTCCGAAAGTATTAGGATTACACAGTTGAAACTTGGTAGGTAGATGTATTCTGTTAACCGCTTAACGAATTGACAACAAAAATAAAAAAAATAAAAGATTAAGGGGGGCTCCCCATACATGGAACTGAAACTGAATTTTTTTTTGTTCAAACCAATACGTGCGGGTTATCTATAGATAGGTCTTTAAAAATGACATTGAGGTTCCTAAGATAAATTTTATTCAAAGTCAACCGTTTGAAAGATAAACACTTCCAAAGTGGTAAAATGTGTGTCCCCCCCCCCCCCCTCTAACTTTTGAAATAAGAGAGTGAAAAATCTAAAAAAAATATATGCTTTAGATCTTAATAAACACTTTCAACGAAAATTGGTTTGAACAAGATATAATAATTAGTTTTTGAGATATAGCACATTTTCCAAAACCTCAAATATAACTTTGTCATTCATACCACCACTGTGAAAAACAAAGCTATTTTTGCAGACGAAAAATAATAGTGGTATTAAATATCGTATGGTCGTATGGTATAAGGTAACTACGGAACCCTACGGCGCGTGGCCCGACACGCACTTGCCCGGTTTTTGTATTTATGAAGTAGGAATCTCAAAAATCGCATCTTTCTAAATCTAAGCGAAAGCGAAGATTTGCAAATCAATGTGACATTAGCTACAGATTGACATTAGTTTTTCGCTAGCAAATTTTTAAAACATCTAATGCATGTATATTCACTTCTGAAACTTACGCGCTCACTAGACATGAAATAAAACACTTTTTATTGGATACTAGCGCGGTTTTATTGATAGTACTTTGGTAACATAAATCTTTCTAAAGCAAAGGCGAAGATTTGCAAATAAATGTAACATTATGGCTACAGGCGATGTTATTCCAGAATTAGGTCTCATCTCAGTTGGTAACGTGAAGTATGCGAGAAGCTAAGGCATCCGACGACGCAAGCAAAGGCCATCAAAGTTCGGCAATTAAGAACAAACTAAGCCAAGATTGCACAACTTGTGCCCCCATACCGTGAACTAACTTCATTACAACTGTACATTGGATGCAAGTGCAAGAAAACAATGTCTTGATACAAAATGTAAATTCGTATTTTTTAATTACTAAGTTTATATTAGTCGATTTAAAGTAAAAAGCCTTTGAAATAAGGCTGTTGGTGATTTATGGTTCTATTATTGCTATTATTTTCTATTAGTGGAGACTTTTATAATTATTTTTGTTTTGTTATTAAATAATGGTATAAATTCGAAGTCCTAAATTAAATTAATGAAATAAAATGGTACTTACTCGGCTACACATAATGTTCATGTCAACACCAATTATTGTATTCATCACAGAACAAAGAAAAAAAATCCATTCACTTTTTTTTGGAACGAATAATTTGGTAAGTATTAAAATATTCGATTTAAACAAAATGGGAATACAATAATTTGGTGTGCACATGATACCATTGTGTGGCCGAGTAAAAACTGCAAATGGAACTAAACTTACCAATATATACGTCACGCACCAACTCAACATGAATTCAATTCGATTAGGTTTTTCGTGTCAATGGTACTATCAGTCCTATCAGTACTATAGTCAATGCAATTTTCCGGATATTGGCAAAGGATATCTCGCAGGTTCTAACCCAAGCTCCAAAGCTACGCCTAGTACATTTTTCATGTCCCAGCCAGTTTTTCTGGGCATACGAACACGGGAACTACGTCGGCTGATAGTGAAACAGTTGGATAAGCTCCAACAATATCCCCTAGATTAGTGGCTTAAAACACAGCCTTTATTCACAGAGGAATGTTTTATGGGTTGGATGGGACGCCGGCCTTTTAACGTTTTAATTGGGAGCGGGACAGAACGAATTAAGTTTTGTCCGAATTGCATAGCTTTTGCTACTATGTTTGACATTTTTTGTGATTTTGAGTTGTTGATAATTCGACGAACGGACTAATTAATTGCTTAAAATGCATATAATTATAAATTATCGAAACAGCAAAGTTCTGCTCAATGCTAAACTGCGTTGCGGTATTGTTTTGTCTCTGCAATATTACGATTTATGTTAAAACCTTTGAAAAGTTCGTAAAAAAAATTAAGAAAATCAGCTACAAAAAAATATTGTTATCGGAGTAAAGAGAAAATGTAGATATAATCGAGAACTTTACATCCAGTCCTACATCACGATTTGCTCATCCATCGTAGTTTTACAAGATTATTTTTAGAACTTTTTTTTAGATTATTTCTAAGTAAATTTCTTGATATTTGTACTGCACAATAAAATGGTACAGGGTTTAGGGAAAAAAACGATTCAGTTAATATTTTTCTTTATTTCACACTTTCACACATATCTACCCTTACAAACATTCCCCGCTCAGAACGACTACTATCTTAAACTATTTGTTAATTTTACACAAAGCTTCAGTTTTAACTTAGGTTTTAAATTAGAAAAGCTGACCTTATACTTAGTCTAAACTACAAAAAGCCATATTCTACAAAATAATTGCTTAATTACAATATTTACTTTAGCAAAACATAGGCGGCCTTAATGTCGGAAAACAAACAACAGTAGTTAAAACGAAAACTTAACATAAAATTAACAAACACAGCCATTTCATAATGATTAATATCACAACAAAACTTAACAACAAATCAACGCTTACAATTATTTAACATTAACAATTTTAACAATAACTATAACTAACAATTAAAGTTACGTAGTGACCATTTTACTCTCATAAAGTTTTATATAGAGTTCCATTAATAAATAATACGTACTCGTAAGATTTAACTGGAACAACGCTGTAATTTCTATTATGAATAATTTGTCTTAAATTCAAATCTATTGATACATTCATAAATGAATAGTGAATCGCTACAAAGGAAAAAAATAGAGGATAAAACAGTCACTAAGCCAAAACAAAAGACTTTTTCGTGTTAGAAACTCGTCAGGAACCTACTGTGCGGACATGAAAGACATTGGCAAAAGATGGTAACAAAATTGCTTACTTATATTGGAATAGTATCGCGAATTGTTTCTGCGGATGACAGTTAATCGATGACTGACTCGTTCACAACACACAACAAAAGCTTTGTGCGTCCTGATAAGGTTTATGAAAACCCAATCAGAAAGCAATAACAATAACAAAGAAAGAAACAATATCAGGCACTTTTGGCATAAGGCACAATGTGATTGTTTCCAACAAATAAACGAAAACTTAACAAAAATGTGAGGCGGTGAATCGATCAGTATCTAATCAAACAAGGATAGGCTGGAAATTATTCAACATAGGAAGTAGTGAGCAGTTAAATTTTAACAAAAAAGTTAAGTAACAAAACTAAAACTTAACTTTTGAACAATTAAATCAACAAAGGTTGAGAAAACCAAACGAAAGTATTTGCAAATCAACAATTAAATCAACGATATTCAGTATGAGTGTGTTTTCAAATCAAATACACGATGGTTTTAAAATTAGCTGTTGTTAATGACGTGACAAACAAAAATTCAACTGATTGGTTAAGAAAAACTCAACAAAAAAACGTGAAATGGAAAATTAACAAAAGAAACTAGACCAGCTAGTTTTTTGAAACAAAAATTCAACAACTTTACAAGTAGTACGGTAACAAAATAACAAACAACGCCTTTTAACGGTAACTACGTACTAACTACTTGTTTATGGATTAACTTTTTTGTGTAAAGGGTACGTAACAAAACAATCAATGAATTAGTATGTTCATAACAAAACTTAACTTTTCATGAGAAAACACAACATTTACAAACTTAATAAAAATCAAGTTACCCACATTTTTTTAATTGTTTTTGAAGGTTTTGTGTAAATGAAAATAACTGTAACATGATCCATGAATTAGTACGATCATAACAAAACTTAACTTTTCATGAAAAAACACAACATTTACAAAATTCATAAAAACAAGTTGTCAAAGTTAATCCCTTAATAATTTTCAGTCGGTTTTTTTTCTATTTTAGATGTTTTTAGATGTTTTTGGGTGAATGAAAATAACAGTAACACGATTCGCATGCAACAATAAATTAGTACGATCGTAACAAAACTTAACTTTTCATGAAAAAACACAACATTTACAAACTTAATAAAAAAAAGTTTTCAACGTTAACTGCTTAATAATGTTTAGTTTTTTTTTCTTTTTGATGGTTTGGTTGAATGAAAATAACAGTAACATGATTCGCATGCATTTGAAATAACGAACGGCCACATACGAATGTAACAAAATAACAATTAACCGAAATGGTAACTTGAGAACAATAACCAACAAAACCGATCATTAAGGCACTGTTATTTAGAAAATTATTGCTAACACTCAAAAACTGTTGAAATTAAATTATTATTAATAATTAGCATTGACACTCAGATATGTAGGACCTAACCTATCCTAAGCTAGTTACAGATACTTCACACAATGATTAAACCCTAATTCTAACGCTATCCTATCTTTGGGAGTCTAGAATATTATTTCTGATTCACCTGTTACCTGCTCATTTTTCGTTGATTTATTTTGTTCAACCAAGTGACCAACCAACAGTTGTGTTTATTGAACAGCGGTACTCTTTGTTGTTTGTTGTTTATTTGTTGTTAATGTTAATAGAACGTTCCGATCTCCGATGTGTTTTTAATCTGAAACAAATAACAACAATTTGTTAGAATGACTGTTAATAACGAGCAAACTATTTGAGTAAAATTATTATTTTAAACGTATGAACGACATCACAATTAATTAACTCAAATAATAATGAGATTCTGGGAAAACCGATTTTATTACCAAGATAATGGATGCACACAAATAACTTAAGCTAGGGTTTCCTAGGATGACGGTGCCGTCATATTACGGCCGTAATTTAGCGGCGTAGAACGTTGTCTATGTAAACAATACGGCGCGGTTTCTGACGTTACGGTGTCGCCGTATTGTTTACATAGACAACATTCAACGCCGCTATATTACGGCCGTAATATGATGGCATCGTTATCCTAGGAAACCTAGCTTTAGTCCGTAATACGTTTAAAGTAAATAAAAAAGTCCAAACTCACCGGAATCGAATATGCATTCGCATCGCTCGCTTCGTTACACTTTTAAAACACAATTTTCCAGAAGGATACTCTTTGCAAATGAAACATTAATTAACGCCACTTCAGTTTCCAACTTTTAATTGACGAACTATCGGTAAAAATGTTTTGCTTGAAACTGGCTGCCCCGGGGGACCTGCCCCCAGGCTGTAAGTACACTGTCTGTGGAGCAATTTAGAAGTGACGTAGTTTGAGTCCCGTTGCCTTTATATATGGGTCCGGGAAGCCCTCCCCCCTCGCGACCGTGGGAGCGCACGTGGGTCTTGCGTAAGCGCAAACAAAAGCCTTCTTTTGTCGTATTGACTTCAACCCTCCGTACGTCTTGCCTTATCTGTGTTTACCTGTACTTACTTAGGGGAACTCACCCGGTGGGAACATTCGTAACTGAAATTATATTATACTTAGTACGCGCCAATCGTGAGATTATAAGAGGGTTGCTGAGTATTCCACTTTCACACGGTCCGAGATTTATTGTTATGTTAATCGCAATCTTTAGTTGCGTCATCTTTTCCGTTACCATCCATTCCCTATAAATTTAAAAGTGGTAAATTCATCACTATATTGATACAAATCGAAATAGAAACTAAAAGAAATCGAAAAACTGATCATCTATTTCATACAAAAATACCAAACAAAAAAAGCAGTAATAGTAAGAACACACCCAACAAAATTACAGAAATCTAAAATATTTATTTTTAAGCAAACATAAATTCATCACCATTATGATACAAATAGAAAAGGGCTAAACTAACAGAAATCTAAAAACTGATAGATTACTAGATTTTCAGTTTTTTGTTTCTAAATAGAAATAAAGATACCTACCAAATCGAAAATGCAATAATAGTAAGAACTGGCACACCCAACAAAATTACAGAAATCTATAAATATTTATGGAAACTAAGCTAAGCAAACATATTTACTGAACAACCTCGTTGTATCGTAAAACCCATTTCTTTTCCCTGAAACTCCATTATCAAGTATTTGCATTCCTAAATCGCTACGATGTTATGTTCGAGTATTAAAATATGTATTCCCCGTACGAACAAAATTTCCGAGATTTAATCCGCGGTTGTATTTCCTAACCGCGATCTCAAAGGCTCAGTATAAGCCCTTTACTCCGCCTCAAGAGATTTCTTTTTGACTTATTACTATGCAGTTCGCAAACATTAAACGAGTCCGTAAACAACTGTGTACGTACGGCGTTTGATGAATATATAATATTACCTAGAGGAAACTCTCGTTATTCTTTGGCTTTCATGAAAGTTTATGGTCTAAATATTCGAAAGGGGGTCTGAATAAGAGGTGAAACTTAACCCTGCAACCGCTGCGGCGCTCGTAGGTCATTAATTTGCGCGGTCCACAAAGCCTAGCGAGTTTCAAGATGGCGATTGACTCTACCGAGTGTTTTGCACCGAACAAAAGCTCTTTTCAACGTCGTTCCGAAGCGCGCACTATTTCAAATAATGAAGCTCTTAATTTATTAAGCAAGAGTGTTATTGGGACTTTGAGAATATTCAATACAAGCTTGGATAGAAGAAGAAATTAAAACTAAATTGCGATGCAATTATCGATCCTTGAAGGATCTGAAAATTTTCTATCCATAGCTTTTACAACTACCTACGTCCGATATTTTTATGTAACAGCTTTTGTAACTGCTTAATAGTAATTTGAAGTATTCAATTAAAAAAAATGAGCGCAAAATACTCATCAGATTTAATATTATCTTTAGGAACGAGAGTCACAAATAGGTAGTTAAATAATTATCAAATTGTCTTCAAATACAATACAACCTACACAAAATTATATCAGCTAACAAGCTAACTAATTGGTTTCGTAGAAGCTTAATAGAATTCAAACACAGAAGGTAATTCCTCAGTATTATTGTCCTCATAATCATCAATCTTTTAATTAGCCTTTGCTCATGATTACTAAATTAGTTTCAGTAGTTTTAATTGAAAATTTAGTGTGGAACCTCAATTAAAATCTACCCAAAACGATATTCAAGTTATGCTATCATAGTTATAAAATACTCACTAATGTTTTTTTTTTCTCTATAAGTACCGTATTGCCTTGAATACCTACCTAGATTCTTAATTTCATAAATATAAGAAAAACGAAACGGCTTCATTTTACGAGTATTACTTATAGCTTTAATAATTACTAATCTTTTGTTAGTAACAAGTGTGATATTTTAATCAAAACTCAAAGTATTAAAGTTAGTGCTTTTGCAAATTACTTGTAGGCTACAATTTGCTCAGAAGCGGCTCAGCTGCAGCCACTTGCAATGTTGTTGTTTTCACAAACTAATCTAGCTGCATAATGCGCTGAGATGCTGAGGTTGGGCGGTTAAGTTATTTTTGTATTGTAATCCTGGTTAATTTTGAAAAACTAGATAAGTAACAACTTCAAAATGTTGACCTCCGTGGTCGAGTGGTTTGCACGCTGGTTCTCAAGGCGTCACCGTCTCTTGAGGTCCCGGGTTCGATCCCCGGCTGGGTCAATGTAGAAAATTAACTTTTCAATATTGTCTCAGGTCTGGGTGTTTGTCATACCACCGTTGTTTCTGATTTCCATAACACAAGTGCTATAGCTACTTACTTTGGAATTGGAGCAATGTATGTGATGTTGTCAAATATTTATTTTAAAAAAATAATTAAAGAATACCTATGCATTTCATTGTTAGATTTAAAAATAAAGATGTTAATAAAAAAGATAATAATGAAACTACCTAGTGTATTTCACAAACTACAAGCGATTTTACTTTGATATTAAACATTTTGGATTTTCACTCCGTTTTATTTAAACAAATCGACGCGTAGCAGAGAAAATACTTAGATACGATGTTTTGTCAATTATGATATGACAAAGTAAGTACAGTACCTAAATAAATATTGGAAAAATAAAGCATAAAAACATTTCTCTCAGATTCATAAAAAGCGACAAAATATAACGTATGTCTAAGCAAGTAAAATCATGCCATGAAATTGGTTAACGTCGAATTCGTATTCGAACTATTTCTCCAGTTCATTTTATTACAAGTGGCAGTAGGTAGGTACATAATAATAAATCTTTCTTGAATTAAACTTACATCACAATTTTCAACTATTTAACATAGGGAAAAGAAATACCTACCTACAATGTGCCTGAACTCGGATTAATTAACGTGTTTCAGGCGAAATAGGACTTACAAAATCACTTAACATTATTTAACAATAAAATATAACCTCATTATTAATTAGGTAAATGAAAAAAAAAACAAAATTTCGCAAAAAGAGTTAAGACAAAATCATTTTTTTTATAAAAATATACTTTAGCGAGAAAAATCTACTTACCGATTCTTTTTGTAATACAAAAATAATTCTTCTCGATATGGTTCTTCTTCTTCATAAACATTACACCCGCCCCGCGTCATTATAATTCTAGTCAATGGCTGTGCTGCATAAATTAGTAGAAATATAACTCTCCTAAAGCACAGAATACTTAATAGTACTTACGTCCTTCTGCCCCATTTTTACAAATCATAACTTTCTTCGCTGAGGCCAGGTGTGCTCGGTGGCTTACTGCGGCGCCGTACTTTCTCACGCGCCCCATGTTATCACGAAATTTTCCTATGACAAGGCTACCTATTGAAAGTATCAATTTACAAATCACTGGTGTTGAATGGGATCATTATTTTTTATTTTATGACAGGGACTTTTGCTTGTCGTCAAAAATATTTTTAACATTGAAAATGTTTTTTCGATCGCTTCAGTAAGGTACCCAATTTCAGCCAAAGTGAGACATTGCCCTGGTCCCGTGAGTTTTTGGTCTACGTGTATGTACTAAATGTCAAAAAATGCGTCTCAGCAAGGGCTACAATATGGTGAATTTTTTTTTTTTTTAAGTCAAAAACTTTTTTCGACAATAGCATAAATGTAGAAAAATTACCCACTTTTTCGGGATCTTTTTTCACTAAATCGACAATTTCTCAAAAACGAAAAGCAATATCGAAAAAATGAAAAAAACCCCTAGAGATATTGAGTTAGGCTACGTATTGAAATTAAGATATGTCCCTGACTCTTACGGTCTAGGCTGTAGCTTATCCTTTATGTAGCAAAATGTTGGGATACCGCGGGCGACGTGCGCGGCGCGGGATAATAATAATACGTAGTACGATTGAAGTTTGTAAATTATTGTATATTTCAAAGCTTGTAATAGTGTTTTATATTTTGAATTTTTTATTTATTTCCACATTTTTTATAAATAAAAAAGAATTTAGATATATATTAAAACCATAATACTGATATTGATATTGATTAGCTCTAGCAGGTCAACAGATGGTATGACGTGAATAGAGCGTGAAGCGATAGCTAATTCCAGATCTAGTCAAAGATTTAAAAATCGTTAGATACGGCGGCGCAGGGCGGTACCATAGTGTGACTCTGCACTGAAATGTCTCCATAAGTCCATATTCAAGTAAGTGACGTCGCTTACTATGTGAAAACGAAAGAGAAAGTGGTGTTAGCAATAACATTAGGAGCAAAAGAGATGACGCTATTATCTCCAGCACACGTGCTAGGCGTCGTAGTGAGTTTTTGTTTTGTGTAGAGAAACGGATAAATGAATCTTGAGCGAAAGTTGAACAGAAGAGAGGTTTTAGTTTGAGGCCCGAGGCGAAGCCGAGGGCCTCTACTAGATCCAAAATATTATATATCGTGGGTTGCTGTTATTTCAATTTCGAGATTTGAAATTACTCGATCAGTCACGTCTTTCTTAGTGACTCTGTGATTCCAAATTTTACAACGATCTCTGAGAATGAGAGTGTGATGATGATGCCTAGGTAAACATGAGGGTTGTTATCGCAAATTCGAGTGATGATGAAGTCGGCGCGAGAGTCTCGGATGCTGCATTTGATTTTGATTTATTTTTTTATTAGGGTTAATTAATTTAGAAATTCAGATGTTTTAGTTATACATAGTACTTAGGTTACCTTTCAGTAAAATATTAATGTCTATAAGAAAAGAATAAAAAATAAATATTTTGTTAAATTCATTTTCAATGTACCAGAAGGTCGTAAAAGACACGAGATCTGTGATTTTTTTTTTATAAATCGCGCAAATTTTTCAACGATAAAACCAAAGCTAAATTTTCACTGTTTCAGTTTCGTTTACAGAAAAATACTCGCTTTAGTTTTGTTTAAATTGTTGAAAGCTCTGCCTATAGAGCCCATCTTGGACAATTTAAATTAAAATTCTAAAGCTACACCAAAGATTTTTAGTAAATACTAAATGACCACTGTTTCCACATTCGCCAACTGCCTTTTTCGCCAATTCCTGATTCGCTGATTCCTGATTTGCCAATTCCTTAGGTACTCGCCAACCAAAACCAAACCACAGAATATATAATAGACCAAACATTGAATTGCCATCAGTAAAATTATTATCTTTTAAGAAATTAAACAGAACAACATAACGATTTTGGTTTTATCGTTCAAAATTAGCGCGATTGGGCCCGTCTCAGCCACCTATTCCATCACATCAATAAGTTCTGTTATTTCCTATTCGTCAGGTTTTATTCGCGCAGGAATTAGATGGGAATCATTCACCAATTTGATTCATAAGCCGCTACACAACCTTTATAAATTGGTTTGGCTGGCTGTACCTTCTAATAACAACGTTGAAGCAACCATGTTTCCCCAAATCGTCTTTCCTGTATACAGCTTAAGATCTCCACCCTTCTCGTTCCCGTGACCACATACAGCAATAACATAACCGTATAATTGCCGTGTTGCGGTCGCTTCCTCCGTACTACTCGTTACGTCTCCACCGGGAATCGCTCCCGAATCCTTCGCTTGCAGTTCTCCAAACCGCCACCTAAATGTATTAGGAGCGAGCGGACGTTTGGTACTGCAGTAGGTAAGCAGAGGTTTAGTGCTCTCACTTTGGGATTTTATTAGATTTTTCTTCGATCTACCCAATCCACTAACCAAACGTGATAATTCAAATTTTTTATTTTTTTACAAAAATCACGGAAATCAGCTAATACGATTTTTAAGAGGTAGTAGGTACGCAAATTATCACAATGCGTTGTAAGAAATGACGGACACGTATAAAAACATGATGGAACAGAAAAAAAATGTATTATTTTAGTTTTATCACACGTTGAAATCAGGGGAAAATAACGATATTTTTTTTTTCATTTTCGGATATAATGCACTTAGCAGTCAGATAGAATATCAAATGAGAAATAATATTTAGTATGACACATATGAACTTAAACGCAATATTTAGGGAGATATTTGAAATTTCTTGGCTAACTCCATAATAAACACGCCTGAAAATGGCCTGAAACGTGACAAGTGACGTCACAATTCATGTCCATTTTGTATAGAGCGTTTTCGGCGGTTGCTGCTGCGTGCTAAGCTAACTTCAATTAACTATATCACGAGACAAAAATGCAAGATATAAGTTTTAATATTACAGTTGATTTTCTCACACATTATACTTTCGATTTTGATAAAAAAATGATGCATATTCCCTATTGTCACAATGCGTTGTAAGAAAATTCAGATTCAAATTATAGGGACCTACCACAAAAACTTATTGCGAAGCAGAACAGTACTAGAAAAAAATATCTGCTACCTCTGGAGGTTATTCATTTTTAGTTTGTGCCGCGACGTGTTTTATTTTATTTTGAACGTTGAAATTATTTATTTTAATAATCTTTCAGTTGGTATTTACTGAAAAGTTTACCCTACTGACAGATAAGTATAGTTTGTTTTTTACATGTTTTTATATGATAATCATATCGGTATTACTATTAATTTAGGATGAATTCGAGAAAATTCGATAAACAACACTATGTTCAAAAGATTTTATAATTATTATCTCGTAGGTAAGCGTGTAAACCCTATTTGTCGGAAATAAATATTTTGTAAGTATTTGTATTTTCGTTGTTATTTTCCGATCACTTTGTTTTTTTTTCTTAATACGTAGGTACTATAGGTAATTTTACTAAGCACTTTATCTTTTTAATTAAGATGGCCAGCAGAGGGTACATGAAATGGCTGATGATGTGAATCGGAAAAGTAATATTAGTTAAGTAGGTACTTACCTTAAGTATTTACGGATTAAGAGGTAGGTAAGTTACTTTTGATAACTAATTTCATTTAAATACTAATTCCAATACTTTTGTCTTCAGGGTGTTCAGTTCACTATTATTTTGAGCTTTTTTATATTGACCGAGCGAACGCGAAGCGTTTCCTTTTCAGCTTGGGCAGAAATGCTTTCGTATGTCCGTCCGGCAGTCCGGCTGTCCGTTTGTTTGGTCTCATTTCTCAACCGTTTCTCGTAAAATTTTGTGAGCAGGTTAGAACCTGCTACTTAGAAGTATAATATTATGTATGGTAGGTATTTTTTTTCTTTCAGTTTTTCGAAATTTTTCAAAATGGCGGAGACTATGTTATGGGGAAAATCTGTTTCAGACATTTCGAAAAATGACTACAGCTCTACAAAGGCACTTGTAAATTATTTAATTCCTTTTCTAGACAAAGAAGATTCAGTTATTTACTAATAATTGGGATATCCGAAACAATTGGAGCTTCCATTTCTGTTCATATTCAGTACACCAAATGGAGATATGTATTCAGGCTTATATTATAAACGTTGCTAACTGAATCACAGTTGAACTTGCAAATAACAACTCTATGTGTATATACTTAAGAGTTACAAGGTATTTAGTACGTCCGGTTTATATGGCTGCGTGTGGAAGGCCACAATAGCAGAAATCTGCATTGATTTGCTCTCCGTTGCCTTTATAAGCTTGATCCACTGGTCCGCTACGAAGTTTGCAATGGAATTGTTTTATGGTAAAACAATGTGTATTTATATGTTTTAATAAACAACAACGCTAAACATTGACCTATAAAGCTAGGGTTTCCTAGGATGACGGTGCCGTCATATTGCGGCCGTAATTTAACGGAGTAGAACGTTGTCTATATATGTAAACTATACGGCGCGGCTTCTGACGTTACGGTGTCGCCGTATTGTTAACATAGTCAACATTTAACGCCGCTATATTACGACCGTAATATGACGGCACCGCTATCCTAGGAAACCCTAGCTTAAGCATTGGATCTATTGCATCTAAAGTCTATAGACAGTGAAAATATTAAAAACAATGAAGCCCAAGTAAAATGTTAACCTGGTGATCATGTTTATGCACGGCATTCATCACATTTAAATATTAAAATTTAAGTTTTACTTAAGGAAACCGTAACAAAATTCAACTTTAGCACGTACTATCGACAATCAAATAGGAGGCGATCCATTGTGCTGCACTAATAAAGCATTCCCTCTAAAATGGGCATGACTCCTTGCGCACGTGTGCTACAAGAATGGGCCACTTTCCTATAGTTTTGTTAACATTTCTTAGCACAGCCAGCGAATCTCCTCAATTATTCACGCATACACTCCCTTTCTAGCCCCGGTTCTTTTCACACAGGACAAAAGCGGATCCAGGTCGCGGCAACAACGGAAAGATTGCAAACGACATAAGTACGACATACATAGGTGAACTTTTAATATTAACCGACCAAAGCGAGGTCGACCCGAGTTTATTACGATCATATGCAAACATATAATATACACAACGCTTCATGTCGTTTTTTGTACCTCCCGGAGGGCTCCGTTAGCGAAATGGATGGAATTACGCCTGTTTTATTCCCTTACAAACGGGTGCTGCGAGTTTACGCGGCACTTGATATGTTACTGACGACTACGCTGGGTAAACAAACGTATTCTTATTATAGAGAACCTAATAAAAACTTGAGCTACTTGCTTGTGTTAATCACAAAAGCCCAAGTTATTTCCACTGCAATATAAACGT
Organism: Agriphila tristella; assembly: GCA_928269145.1. Taxonomy (NCBI): domain Eukaryota; kingdom Metazoa; phylum Arthropoda; class Insecta; order Lepidoptera; family Crambidae; genus Agriphila; species Agriphila tristella. Next base: position 23,040,667 of record OV743440.1, on the reverse strand, counting down.
GAGAATATTATGATAGTGTTGGCAACGTTAGAAACGAACTAATGAAGTATATTTTTGTACTATCCGCGTCAATTGGTAATGCGCCTGGCGGCCATGATTTTAACCTCAAAAACGAAAAACAATTGTAATTTTCTCATATACCTAGACCCTTTCTTATTGAAAATAAGAATTCTATAATTAATATATTATATTACCTATTAGAATTTTACTGTTTTTGTCATTTTTAGTTGCGGATGACGATGATGTGTATGTTAATTTGACAAGGTTCCAGCGCATTACCAATTGACGGGGATTGTACGACCAAATAAGTCTTCTTTTCGTCTTCTTTTAGAAAAATTATCCCGCAATGGCGCTGCTGTAGATGGAGACCTTTTGTACTCGTGTGCATATAATGGGTTATGTTCCCGGTTATTTTTCAATTTGAGTCTGATAATAATAATAATTATTATAGAAGTTGGAAAACGAATTAGGTAAGATTGAAGAAAATCAAAATATGTCGGAAGAAAATTTTTTTTTAACGAAAATTCGCATCCAACATCCAAAAATTTGTGAATCAGCAAAATTATCTTGCCATTCTGATTTCCTCTAGCTCTGCTGAAAGCCGATTCAACTACCTTAATATAAACACAGCTGCCGATGCCGGTCTATTCATGCTCAGGGAAAAAGCTACTTTCAATTTATATCGAATAGGTACTCGTAGTATATAGGTAACCACTGACTGAATGAAAACCTCATAGTTTTTCTTTTTACAAACTAAAGCTTTCAATTCAAACTACAAGAGTACAATAGGGAATATGCATCAATTTTTTTTTAAATCTTAATCAAAAGTATAATGCTTGAGAAAGTTAACTGTAATATTAAAACTTTTCTCTTGCGTTTTTTTCTCGTGATATAGTTACTTAAAGTTAGCGCGCAGCAGCACCCGCCGAAAACGCTCCATACAAAATGGTGACGTCACACATCACGTTTCAGGAGTGTTTCGGCGCGTTTAATATGGAGTTAGCCAATAATCTTCAATTATCTCCCTAAATTTTGCGTTTAAGTACATATGTGTCATACAAAATATTGTTTCTTATTGGATATTCTATCTAACTGTAAAGTGTATTATATCCGAAAATGAAAAAGAAAAATCGTAATTTTCCCCTGATTTCATGGTGTGATAAAACTAGGATTATACATTTTTTTTAATTTTTTTCCTGTTCCATCATGTTTTTATAAGTGTCCGCAGCGATCAAGCTCAAATTCATCAAAATCGGTGACTTATGCATATTCCCTATTATTTGTGCTCCGAAAGGATATTTTAATTTCCTTACAAGAATAGTACCTACGTCGACAGTTATGTCTGAAGATTTTTTACCATTGAAAATGGTTATCAAATGCAAATCGCCTAAGACGTATTTTCTGTCATAGTTCCGAGGATTTTAGGAGGATCGAGATGGGAATAGTACCAAAAGTTGAGGAATTTATTGAGACACGTGTGAACATTTGAATTTTGAAAATCGGCTGGTAACTTTTTTTGAAATTTCGAAAAATTCGGGTTTTTGGGGGGTGTTTGTTTACTAAATTGTAAATATTTCGAGAAAAAAACCGACTTAAGAAAAAATGAAAAAAAGGGTCCTAGGGTATTAGTTTAGCTACAATATAGTGTTTTTTTTTTTAAAATCGGTTTATAATTGTGACCTGTAGGTGGTCCCTTTAGATTTGGAATTGTAGAAAAACGGGTATTTCACTATATAAAAAGTGATGTAGTTTCTATGATTATTGACCGATCGTCATGGTAAAGGTATTGAAAGATGCGGAAGCAGACGAGAAGTGCATTAGTTGATTTTTGTGAATCGGTTAATAATATTTCAGCCGCGTCGTAGATCGTAAAAATAAAAAGGTACCCTAGTATACCTTAGAAAAAATATAGGATTTTGCTTATGATTTGATTTAGTTTTTTCGTAAATTTTTGTATTCATTTTCAATGCTCCGATTCTTGCGGGAACTGCGAAATCTGTGATTTTTTTTATTCTTAACATAATTTCCATTAATAAAAATATGTATATATAACTAATCAATTATGAATTTAAAATCTAATAAAGCACCACACATGTAAAGTGGCGCAATGAAACCGTTTGATAACCAGCCTGTTTCCCTCCCAAGGGTTCCGTGCGAACCTGTTTATGCTAATCAGAACGAAGAAGGACGCCTGCCAGTTTGATATAGTACCAGCGCGAATAACCTGAGGGGTCCTTTACAAACCCGCCCCTATGCGGAGACACGATTGAAGGCACGTTTTTTATAGCACGGATACAGTAATCCAGTTCAGGTGTGCTCGAGAAAAATCCGTACGGATTTGAGGTCGGATACGTTCCTCGGCTTTATTGCATATTGAGACGAACTATTCTCCTGATATATTTCCAGTAGACGCCGTTACGGTCCAGCTTAGGAATTTGAAGAGAACGTCTGGAAAAATATGTGTCTCTCAAAAAGGTCGGAGCCTAATGTACATATTTATTATGTTAATGGGCACAATACCCAAGTGACTAAACGATATGTAAGAAATTTTTAGCAATAGGCCTTTTAGAATGTGTTTTATTTCTTTCAGAGAAATCATATTATCTTTTATCAAAGGTAAAACGTAGATAGATAGAAATTCTATCACTTTATTAATTTTCCTTTATGTAGGTACTTACTGCTTTTATTATTTGATGCTAATATTAGGACTTTAGCTTTACCTAGGTACCCATGAAATTGCCGATATTTTTTCACAAACAGAGAATCTCTTATCACTATGCTAACTTATTCCATTTATGTTAAGCGAAAAATAAATTTTGACTAAGTTATAACAAAATGAAATCTCATTTTTGCTAACAAAAAAGGAGAGTCACTTTCAAGCAATTTTATTATAGGTACTTAATGTTAATAAAACTAAAATAAGGATTTAAATTTTTCACTATTAGTTGACTATCATGGTCTTAGAGTAAGACGGGCTTTTGTTGCTCGAAGATCATGGTCATAATTCGATAATTAATATCAAGCAATTTATGAAAAAAAAACATACAAGTTATGAGGTTCGTTCTACTGAACAACTTTGACAAGCTAATTAAAAAATATCAACAAAACGTAGTTACTTACCTACGTCGTTATTAAGCAAATTATTTTGGTAAATCTTTCTGTTCACCAAAAATTCCCTTGTTAATTATATCAAAAATTCCATTATCCGTTTTCTATACCCTTTATCGTGTTCTAAGTATATAAGCTCTATGTTTCCTGTTCTTGACGTGGAAAAGCGTGCAAGGACTAGCAATTTAATATTAAATTGTATTTTAGTTATTTAATTTTAGTTTTTTTTTATCTTTATTTATTTAGGGACTTTTAACTTTAGTTATGTCAGTCCCATCATACCCTAAACTATATTACTTCTACTACTTATAGTATTATATTTACAAACTAATACGAAATATATTATTATTGTTAACGGTTAGCGCGGCTAGCCAGCACCATTTCACAAACCAGTTTCGCTGCATTTGATGTGGGATTTGACAGAAAAGTTTGGTCACAGTTTTATACTGTGGTTTGGTATACTCCCACATCACACGTTTTAAGGTTTAATTTAGTCGACAGCAATTGTCGTTCGCGTTGGTTTTTGGCACATTCCGTCAACAAATGTTGTACATCATCCAGTTTATTACAAATCTCACAGTTTGGAGTACTTATCTGACTTTTTCAAAAGAAAAGCAAACTTGTTCGACGGAAAGTGACCAAAACGAAGTCTATGCAGCAATACAATATAATTTCTACTTAAATCTACGTTTAGGCACCAGGGTATACGAGGGGGTTTACTTTGCATAGTTTTATACCAAATACCCTTTTCAAATGAAGTTTTATCAAAGTGTTCTTTTATTAATTTATCAATAATTAATAAATTTTAGTTAATCTTAACAAACACCAATGCTTAAAAATCGTTTGGCTCCTCTTTAAAAAATTAGAAAAGTCAAAGTCAAAGTCAAATAAGCTTTATTCAAATAAACTTAATTATTAAGTACTTTTGAATCGTCTATATTTTCCTACCACCCGTTCCAGACTTTTTTAGCTGACAAGAAGAACGGGCGCAAGAAACTTATCAGCTGTAACAGCCATAAGTAACGATATTTACAAACTTGAATAAGTATATCGTTACCAAAAGTGTAGGGTATATGTACGGTCAACAACCAAAATCGCTTATCACTTTAGTATTTTGTCATATCCCCTTTTTAACCGACTTCAAAAATATGAAAAGGAGGAGGTTATCAATTCGTCGCGTATATATATATATTTTTATATGTATGTACACCGATTACTTGAAGACGGCTGAACCGATCGAAATGATTCAAACGTTATAACATGAGGTTTGTTCCCAAGTTGGTTCCGTTTTTTGAAATCTTGAAATCGGTTCAGTAGTTTTATTACCGATTAAAATGATTATTTTTTTGTTTGAAAGAAGACACCTTAAGGATGATACCATATTAATTTCATTGGTATTGGACTTTGGATTTTGAAGATAAACGAGGGAACTCCTCAAAATTAAATAGGAACTGTACAGTGATTGAAATATTGGTAGGTTTATGACAATCAAAAACAAGTTAAGTACCTATCTATTGTCAAGGACGTTCTGGACTAGAGTTGAACTGCGAAGGCCCAACGGAACTCCTGTGCAAATTGAGTTACTCGGGGTACCTATACCATTCATAAATGTGAAACATTATAACGTTTTATTTTATAAAATCATCGCTTACATATACCTACCACAAAAAAGTTTAAAATAAAAAAGCTTTTTAAAAGAAGCACAACCTCCTTCAAAAACCTTAAAAAACAGCTCTATAAAAAGCAAGAAATAATGTTCAAATCGATTAATTAAAACACGTCTATTGTAGTCGGTGGGGCTTTTAAAATATAAACAATACAATAAGTAAAAAAATTACTTCCGGCTCCACCCGACTTCAATAGACGTGTTTTAATTAATCGATTTGAACATTATTTCTTGCTTTTTATAGAGCTGTTTTTTAAGGTTTTTGAAGGAGGTTGTGCTTTTTTTAAAAAGCTTTTTTTTTTATTAATGTTTCATACTGTGAGACTTTTGTCGAAGAAGCTGCTATGACAAAGTGCTAAAGTAAGCTAAGGTCGTTGCTGACTGTACGTACAGTCTACCTTTCTGTATTGTCTCGTCCATAGTGAGCTTTGGGAGGGCATGCACAGCGGTGGGCGTCATGCGGATGGTATGATGATGATGATGAGACTTTGAGCAAAGCGAGAGGGGGAGGTTTTCTATCAAAAACAATTTGACATTAAGGCACCCTGAGCAAAGTGGCGCCGCGGTGAATTTTATTTATTAATAAATAACATACAATTTTAATAATGTTTACGTGGATTTTTTAGGCCCCACATTCTAGTATTTTTATTTAGACGGTATTTTATTACATTCCCTCATAGTCACTGCTAGAAATAGATAGCAAAACTGCTAAAAGTGGCCGTTTTTGACACATTTGCTATCTACTTCTACGAATGACTACGAGGGCTGTAGTGATACCTTCTAAAAACACTAGACCATGGGCCTTGGACGACCATGGGCCCTAAAAACTCCATGTAAAACATTAGATATAAAAATCTTTTTCTATTAATAATTTATTAAATAAGAACGGTCTTTACGGCCTTAAATATTTTTTTGTTAAATATTAGCCAACATCAACACCTTTACTTTTAAGTTACTTATCATAGTTATTTGACTTTTTTATAATTATGTGCAAACACCTATCCTTTTTATATTCATGAAAAAGGTGATTATTCTGCTCTACAACCTCTTTATAAAGAAAAAAGCTCTATTCCTTTCCGTTCCTGTCCGTGGGAAAGCGAGCAAGGTGGTGCAGCAATTTACCTTTTACACATCTGCCGAGTGCGATGTGCGGATTTACGGCGCGCTTGCATACTGAACATTACTGATTGCTTTTGCGTAACAGCTGTTCAGCTGAGATCTACGGGGCTATGATGCTATGAATGGGTGTAATTTTGGCTTTTAAAGACTGCTAAAGTGTAAATGATTCTGAGTGATGTGAATTGGATTTGTAGTGTCTTTAAAATTGGCTGCGAGTGAGTTTGTGCTAGTAACTTTGATGTTATTAAAATTTGTCAGTTTTATAGATTGGTCAGAAACAGTTGCTGTTGATAAAAAAGACGACTTATTTTATTGCAGTGCCAATTTGGAACAAATAAAATTAAATATTAACTAAAGTTCAATTTCAAATAAAATAAATAAGTAATATGTAGGTACCTAGGTAAGTACTTATAAAAGTAGGTAAGTAAAGTAGGTACTTACTTACCTAACCTACAGACCTAGGTGCTTAAGTAACTAGAAAATTACAGAATGGGAGATTAATTAAGTACTGATTGCTTTTGCTTGTAAATTGCTAGTGTGACTCTGAATGTGTGTAATTATGTCGTTGAATTGAAATGCTGCCTAAAGTCTGTCTATCTATCCTTGATATTGTAAACAATCTTCACCCAACGCTTTATTGAAATAATCATTTATAAAATACACCGAAATGTTTCGATGATAAAATACAACAAATGGTTTCCCACACACAGATTACGAAATAAATTGTTAGTAATTAATAACAATTTCATAGAGTTAACTAACATTTTTTTAAATAACGATTTAAGTATAAAAGACTTATGGCCGATTGCACTAAACTTAAGAATCGCCTAAGTCTTTTCCCAAGAATCTTATGGCTGATTGCACTAAACTTAAGGATGGCCTAAGTCTTTTCCTAACTATACAACACAACCAAATTAACGGTGTCATAAACTTAGCCGTCATGTAGCTGTCATTCGCTAAGTTAACTTGGTCGAGTTGTGGATAAGAAAAGACTTAGGCGATTCTTAAGTTTAGTGCTTTCACGCGTATTGTACCTATCGGTATGACAACTGTCAAAAACTGATTACCTACTAAAAGACAAGGATAGACAGACTTTAGAAAAAAAAATATAAATAGATAAAAAAATATTTTTAAAAATTAAATTATATTTAATTTATAATAATAAAAAAATATAATTAAAACATAACTAAAGTTTAATAAAATTATAATATGTAAGTAGTGCTAGAACAACTACACAATAAAAACAGAAAAGAACGAAAAGAATCAAAAGGCCACTGCTTTCACTGCTTCTTGCCTTCTTCCGCCACATTAAGATTTGCTTCCGCTAAGGTACCTACTTAACTTAACATGTTTGTTATTTTCGAGTCTTCCTATTATGCAAACGGTACCTTTTTACCACCTTATCGCAAAGTTCATCTGTTACATACTTAATTTCCTATTGTGTACAATTCCTTTCGCTTTAAAAGTCAATATTTCGAATACTTACTTTAAATTCAAAACTGGAGTCCTGAAGTGTATTATCATAATAAATAGATGTGGACATCGTCGTTTGGTATTGAAATCGAATTCGTAGTCATCTTGAGGTCGTTATTGTAAAAGCATTATCTCGGATCGAAGTTCGAGTCCCGAATATAAATCGAGGGACGATCCGGGACGTTTGGGGCAATATGTCAGGGACGCGAGTTAGTGTCTGTCACCCATTACGGACTACCAGATTCATAGACAACCAATCCATTATCTGGAGTCGGTATATCCAGATTTAATACGCTGGGGTATAATTAATCGATGGTTATTAGTAAGTTTGACTTACTTATTATGAAGTTGGTACTTAATTTTATGAGGTTTACATCTCAGAGCTTTCACTAATGAAATTCTTCAAATAGGTAAGTAAGTATCTACTTACCGTGAAAAAAGCTTACAAAATTGACAGCGCTTTGTTAAAAGCTTGTTGATTTACTTGAGTAAGTAATTATTTCTTTGGTAAAGAAGCTTTTTTCACAAGTTTTGTTGATTTTTATAGTAACAACAATAGAAAATCTATTGTGTCTCATTTTCTGGGCGTTGATGGGTTGAGAAAATTATAATATGTATCACGATAGTCGTGCGTCTCGTATCAGGTTAGATACGTACGTATTGATATGGGTGGGTGGGCATGATCACCAAGGGCGTCGCCAAGGGGGGCCGCAGCCCCTCCTCCCCCCCCCCCCCAGAAGGTTAAAAAATGTAGTCAACTGTAAAATAACTAAAGTCCTAAGGGCGTGCAATTGACTTGCTTTTCCGATAAATGCCGCCCCATCTCAAAACTTGAATAAATTCATTAGGTGCTCTTGACTATACGTACAATACAATTCATGTTTTTCTCTTTAATATTAACTTGCCCCCCCCCCCCCGGGCCATGGGCTAGCGACGCCCTTGATGATCACCCAGTATTTTACACGTCATGATAATTGGTAGTTCGTACAAATCCGTTGCAACAAGAGGAGTTATTTGTTAGATGATTAGGTTCATACGTACACAATACGCTTAGATTTTGAAGACAAAAACAAATCAAAACTAAATTGCATTCCATGGTGGCGTAATGCCGATCTGTCGCGTGGCACATGATGCGGGCGGAGCACCCTCACTGCTTTCAGTTCCTTCCTAATTCCTATTGACAAACAATGTCAGTCATTTTCACACGATTAAGTAGGTATAGTTGTACTTAGTTGTTTGAATTCCTTGCTTCTCAAAAAATCTAGGATTATAATATGTACTTAGTTCTTTACCTATGAAATTGCCGATTTGTATGGAGAACTTTCAAGAAGTTGAATTTCTCATTCCTACTAGCATTGTCTTTGTTCGTTTAACAACCGTGAACGCTCATGTAACAAAACTTTTATGTGATAGGTTCTAATGTTTGAACACTGTGTTAAGTAACTTAATCCATTTACGATGATTGAAAAGACCATCTTGATAATAACGCCATCTTTTATTTCGTGATACTTAGTAGATGTTTGATCGCGGAAAATTCACGAAAACTTGCGGTAATCGCGTAGGTAATCGAATTCAATAAAAACTTATAGTTTATGTCATTAATTATAGTTTTGGCACAGAACATGTTTTTTTTTTCATTTATTTAATAACAACAAACAGTCATGTACTTACATCATCATAAATATGTTTAAACTAATAATTATTAAACTTAGACCTAGAGTGCCTATTATTACTTTATGAAAATTATGTAATAGGTATGTGACAAATTTTGTCGGAAACGATTGGTGATAAACGAGATCAAGTTACTTTACAATGAAAAACTTAATGCAATTATGGTTCAATATAACAAAATATAGCAGTTTTGGGCAATTTAAGCAGTCGAAACCGAAACCAAGATGCCGTCTTAATTTAAATCGATAACTAATCTGTCTACGGCATTGGTTAATGTTATCAGTGGTATTACTAACAAATTGTTAGCATTCCCGATTCGTCCCATAGCCACCCCCGTGGTGACGTCATGCGGGCGCGCGTGCCCAAGCTGTTTAATGGTGTTCTGTGATAATGACACCCCTATCACTTTATTATGCATGGGAGTTCTCAACGCTTTAGCTGATGCGAATTCTGGATTGTTGTTTTTTTTTATTATTTTAAATTTTTTCAACCTACCAAGAGCTCCATTATAATTTAAGCCCCGCGCATACAGAAAGGTTCAGCCGTTCGAGTTCCGCGTTCTGCGTTTCGCGTTTTTTGTAACGTTTGTAACTTTATAGAGCCGCGCTGACAACAGGCGGTCAGACATCCTGACCGCGATTAGAGTGTCCACCAGATTGCTTCCACCAGTATTATAGAAAAAAATATTGAGTGAGGGAAAGGCCAGTTTATATAACCTTGTTTGTTGACAAAGACAATAAGTGCATCCATGCACTGCAACATTTTTTTAGTGGACTCTTTTAGACTCCATAAAAGTAACGCCTCGTCTTCGGAAATTGAACTGTCGAGGTCCATGTTTCACGTACAACCTTTGGTGCTTAAATGGATCGCACTTTTAAGTTAAATGACTTTCTGTAAATGAACGCGAGTTGAACGCAGAACGCCGAACGCTTTCCTGTCTGTGGGTACGGTTACCAGATCTAATAATGAGATTTCCTGACATTTTCCCTGACTTTTCAGTAAATTTCCTGACATTTTATCACCTACATCTGCATTCTTGACGTTTGATAATTGTTTCTCACCAAAATGATTGACAAATCTTGCACTTTTTGGGATATCAAAAATTCCTGAAAACTACAGTTTTTCCCTGTTTTCCTCACAGATGCCTTAAATTCCTAAATTCCTGACATGTCAGGAAATTTCCTGTCATTTGGTAACCCTATCTGTGGGGAACCTTAGGTAGGTAGCTAGGTAGATACGAACCTTCGATCATCAACGAACGAGTACTTTTGTGACACGTCAGTCGTCATCTTATTTTTACTATACTTAGTATTTTACTTGCTAATGTTGTTGAGGAGTGGATTTGCCTATAGCATAAAATTAATGAAAAAAAATATCGATGTCATCCAATACTTAAGTACTTCCCTACACAAGTACCTAAATGAATCCAATCCAAAGATAACTTCGATCTCAAAAACTTTCAATTTATGCAACGAAGACCCCAACCATTCATAGATAAAAAAGCCGTTTTATAATCACTTCGGCGGCCGTTAACCGACAACTTTCCCAGTATCTGCGTCCTGGAGATCGAGACCGTTAAATAAATCCGGCTAATCGCAAAACTGCTCCTCGTATTGTCCAAGCATTCAATGCCTTCATTGTCTACGGAAAGCTGGAGACCACCAAAAGTAAAAAGGAACAACCACCTTAAAGTTCTCAAAGGAGTTTCTTCCCAATAACAAAAGCAATAAGGTCGTCTACTACTTGCTGGTTTTTTTAAAGAAGGTTGCACAAGTGTTACAAAGGTAGACAAGATTGATGTAACGGCCGCGCGTAAGTTTGCGCACGTGCTCGCCGGCTGCAGGACGAGTGCCGCCTTGGAAGGATATAAAAAAAGATTGTGCGCCGCATACGTGTAGCGATTATGGGTTCCGTAATCTTTTGGACGAAGAATTATTTCTAGATTTGTAAAAATGGAATAAATCCTTTTTTTAAGCGACTTCATTGGCGATAAGGTTGGAGAGGAGCTCGGTGACACAGTGGTTTAGCGCCTGGCCCTGCGATTGCGGAGGTTAAGCAATTTTTGCAAGGGTCGATCATGGGATGGGATGGGAGACCAACATTTTTTTATCTCGAGTTCCTCTGTGCAATGGAAGGTTCGTAAAGCCGTCCGTTGGTCCGGGCTGACCCACCAATCCGCATTGGACCTGCGTGGTGGGTTATGTTATGGCCCATCCTCCTTATTATCCACCTATAAGGAAGGCTGTATGTACCCTAACAGTAGGGACATTAAAAAAGTTGGATATCTTCTTGTATAAGACATACCTAAATATGCGACTTTTAATATACAAAAGTATTATTCTCCATTAGTCTTAACTTGACGCCTCATGGGACAATATTCACTATATTTTTTACAATTTTCCATCAGAATATTGAAATAAAATAATCCGATATCCCTTGGAGAGTTTGACATAAAAGTCGAAACTACATTGCTTTGAAATAAATTCAGTTAGGTACACCTACATTTTCTAGCTACAATTTTATATGAATCACACAGATGAATTAGATAGAATGTATGTAGGTAGGTGGCTACGTATCTGAATGTCTAAAGTTAGACCGTGTTATTACAAAAGATTTTTAAACACTGTTTAACTAAACACATGTTTAAATGTCATGCTGTCACTTTTTTGACAATATTATTTGACAGAGACAGCTGCAATGTGGCGGTTCGGGATGTTAGTAACAAGTCTGACTGCGATCAATAACTCATTTATTAAAGTAAAGAAATGGCTTATATACGAGGAGAGATGAGTGTGTGTAAGTACATATTGGTACACACACTACACCTCCCCCCTAAAAAAGAAAAAAAAATACATGAAAAGATTAACTTTTTTCTAAATTAAAACATTATTATTTCAGACATAAAAAAAATCAGGTTAATGGTTTTGGACGATTCTGATTCAATTTTCTTTCTAAAATAAAACGAATTGAAGTTATTTTTTTTTCTAAAAGGTACATAAATCATTATTTAAAAGAAAAACATAAGTATATTTTATATAAGAAAAATATTCAACAGATATCATTTTTTTTTAGAAGATTTCAAAAGTTATGTACTAATTTGTATAATGAGAGTAAAGAAAATATACATAGTTACATAAAATGAAGGTACCTATCTATCATTTATTTATAAGGATTATTACATTCTTATCTTCCCATCTTCAACTCTAACATGACAACACTAAAATTTATTTTATACAAAAAAAAATTGACACATAAAATAAACGAAAACTTTATACCTACCGAAACAGTTAAACATTATTAAAAGGTATTTAAAAAACTGTACTCATATCTATTATATGAATAAGGTCACATATCTGATAAAGTTATTATAACTAACATCCAGTTCTGTAATATTTTATTAGCAAGAAAAAAATTGAATTGTTAAAAAAATATAAGCTTACTTAATAAGCATTCCGAATTGTATACCTCCTTAACACTATAATATCGATTTCATAACAAGTTACAAACAATAACGTGAACACCACGACAGCATAAAAGTACCTAGGTACAAGGTACAAAGTTAAAGTAAATTACAGATTTCCAAGAGATACTTATAATACTAACTAATATCTGTGTTCGTAACATCCTTACATTCTTATTAAACTTCCATAATTCACATTTCAAAGTTAGTTTTTTAAACCAAAAGTTTATTAGTCATTTCTTAATAATTATTAATATAAAACATCACTACTACATTAGGTAACCTTTCGATTTATATCGAAATAGATTGCACTAACTAATAGTAAAACATTCTTATTCCTTGAAAGAAATAAAAAAAAAACCCTTACACACTCACTAATTAGTTTTTTCTCTTCTGTCGTTGATAAAGGTAACTGACTTCAATACAAATTCAACTTTAAATATCTGATTAAAATATTCTACTTTCCTTATGTCTCTTTCATAAATAAAACTTCCATTTCAAGTTACTTTTTGCTAACATACCTACCTACACATACATAAGAATTTCACTTATCATTCTTCACTCGCATTTACATAAAAAATATTCTATCTTTCAATTTTTTTTTCATCATTCATCAACCTTAAATCATGTTATTACATAATAATTATCCTCTTCCATTTCCTATGTTTATCATAATCATAACATAACTTCCCATATTTCAATATTTTTATCTTTCGACATTCTATCTCTCAATATTCTTATCTAAATTATCATGTGTCAAAAACAATATTCCCATATATTTACTTCACTTTAAATCCTATTTTTGCTCGTTATAAACTTCAATTTCATAATAACTATCGGTACACTTATACACATATCACCTACTAGGTACTCACATATCATAATTCGCCCGGCGCCGGCGTACTTTCATTTTTATTTAACTCATCATTTTTGGTACATACTTTATCATATTTATTTATAGTCGACTTCATTATCATCATAAAAATGGACAATTGCCATTTTGGGCTGTGGCCACAGCTCAATTATTAATGGGGTCAGTTTTTTAAGTTCTCGGACTCCAACAAATCTCACAGAGGAAATCTCGTTTCGCACCATGATCGACTAGAAGGATCTGACACCCCACGTATGTACCATTATTAATAGGGTCATGAATTAAGACACATACTAATTTGGTCTCCAAACAGGATTCAAAGGGGAATCTCGTTCACACCTTGATGCAACTGAAGGACCTGAACCCTATAGTACCTCTCCTTTAATGTGTACCGTATAATCGAGCTTTTATCTTAACCATTTCATTCCAAAACCTATCAAATAAACTAACAATCCTAAATTGAATATAAAGTAGATAAGAGATTCATCGCTTTTGGGTGATCAGTCCAATCGCAAGTGAAACCTTATAAACCGTATATTCCCTAACTTCTATAAATAAATCCTTATCATCATTCCAAATCCTACATAAAAAACGCATCACATTACCTAACCTAAACCTTGCTGTACCTAATTGCAAACTAAAAAGCTACAAAAAGATTTTTAATACAGCTACATTAACTTTCCTACAATATTCCTAATACCTATAAAAACCTATACCTTTCCTTTATTCTAGTCATCATAGACTTGCTTTCAAACTGTTCCTCGTAAATTTTTCCTTTCAAACCTCAAGTATAATTTCCACAAACATACTATCTCAATCATTTTTATCTCAAAAGAAACTTTCACATCCTAAATTAATAAGTTCCATAAAATTTTATTTTCCATTGAAGTTAATACACGCGTTATCTTTTCCAATGTTATAACAATAACAATGTTTTAAATTACAGCTTGACTAGCAAACCCGTGTGATATTTTGCGACAAGATTTATATTACTGCTTCACCTAAATTAAATATCAACTTGCATTAGTGCAACTGCGCTACTCTTTGTAAGCTGCCGATATCGAAATACAACACTCTACATTCCAATACCTTGTTCGTTATAAGTTAATCAAAACAAATGATTGCATCACTTCTAAGAATAAATTTTGTCACATGATAATTTGTCATCGATACTTATTAAATTGAATTGCGTAGGTTTACTAAACTCATATTGAAACAAATTACAAATTTCATCGCTATTCAGGACAATAATGAAATATTATAGTTTTACTCTCATTTGTGTGGTAAATCAAGTGTTAATATTTAGAAATAGAATATTAAATAATATAGAATAAGAATACTATATAGCTAACCATAGTATTAAAATAATTACCTAACCATTATTTTCGATCATTAATTCCTAAAACATAAAAGAAGACAATTTCTCTACAAAAATGAATAAATTTAAATTTATATCGAGCATTTATTTACTTACTATACATAACAGCATTATACAATACATAAATAAAATACAATTACTTATGTTATTCGTAAAAATAGAGCGGAAATTTATCTGAAATTGTGATTGTATGTAAAGTACTAATGTAAAGTAATGAAACCTAATTTTAGTTTTGTCAAATTCATAAATAATATTAAGAAAATAATCAAACTCGTAAATAAAATTTTGTCAAGCAAACTCCAAATTCAAAAGGAATTTTCGAACTTCCTTATTCTTCATAATTTAATTAGTTATTTCGTAAGATAGAATAAAGTTATTATAAATTACTTGTACACCTACATAAATATATGATATACCTACCTAGCAAGAAATGTACGAAGACAAAAGATAGTCTCAATAAGATAGCTAATTTCCTAATTAGTTTACGATTTTATAAAAGTTACTACTAGTTTTAAAAAAATTACAAGTAAAATACTTAGGTACCTACAATGTTATGAATGACACTTTCCAAATCCATTGAAAAATTATTAAAATGTACATAAGTAGGTATGTCATAGTCATAATGAAAAAAATATATATAAGTATTGAGTTTCATAGTCTGATAAAATATTATATAGAAATAATGAAAAGCAATAATATACCTATATAAATAAAAACCAGACATAAATAAAGCATCATCATCACCATAAACAAAATTCAATAACTTTACTTTTTATGTGCATTCGTATGCCTAAAATACAGAATAGAAATAAAAATCTAACCTATTTAACAAAAGACAAGTTAAAAAAATAACAGAATTTACCATAAACGTTAGATACAGCTACCAATTTTTATGCCATTAAGATAAATTTTCATACATTTGTGGTTAAACATTTTTGATAAAAACGGATCAGTAAAAAAAAATACCTAATTCACGTATTATAATAATAACGTCAATACTTATCAAAATAAAATAATCAATAAAATCTTCAAATAAATTCTTCAAACGTTAACTAGTTTAATTTTACTTTCAATTCATTGGGAAAAAATACACATATCTAAATTATTATTTGGAAAAAGCAAAAATAATTACGCTATAATCAATCATCATCTACAATTAATACTTCTAATAATTTTCTTTAAACAATGGCTGAAGAACTGAAATTCCACCAAATATTACAAATCAAACCGTAAAAAGTCTTTGAAGTGAATTTTGATTCATTTTTGAAGTTCCGTTGCCCACTGCTTGGCCACTCTTCGATGGTAAATTCGGCTCCAGTTTTGCCCTCTCATGACTCCATCATCGGCCGGCAACGTCCACTTCCGACACCATGCGTCTCCCGGCACCCTGCTTCATCATCTCCACATCACCAGCGTCACAGTAGCAATATCAGTACGCGACAACGATCACTAATAGTTCACATTGTTGATAATTTGAAGTTCATTATAATTATTGTTCATAAAAACTGGACATTTGAAGAATTTATTTTAATAATAGTTCCTAATTATTGTCATTATTATATTTATAATTTTATGTCTATTTCAGTTCATTTTTAGCACCCACTTCACTTTATTTATATATAGTCCAAATATAGTCCAAATTATTTGTATTTAAAATATTCACTTTACGGTAAACCGGCTGCACAGCGCCGCCAACGCAGGCGGCACTGGCAGGGTCGCCATGCAATGTGGCGGTTCGGGATGTTAATAACAAGTCTGACTGCGATCAATAACTCATTTATTAAAGTAAAGAAATGGCTTATATACGAGGAGAGATGAGTGTGTGTAAGTACATATTGGTACACACACTACACAGCATCACATTTAAACAGTGTTTAGTTAAACAGGTGTTGAACAATCTTTTGTAATAACACCCAGAATGTCTAAACTTAAAATGGCAAAGTTCAAAATGTCAAAAATTCAAATGGTTTAAAATGACAAAAATCATTATGTATAACTTCAAAATAGCAAAATTCAAAGTATCAAACGGATCAAATACTTGACGAGTTAAAATATCAATGGTCATTAAGTCTAAGTTCACAATGATTTATTTGAATTAATTTGGATCTTAAAACGAATCGCCTTTTTTGAGATTAATTGACTCTGTGGAGGTGTCTTTGGGCTTCATTCACCTGAAAAGCTTTATTGCAATTTTAGCTCCCGGAAATGAGTCTAAACTAGTTTACTGGGACTTAAAAACCGTAGACCGTAGGTCACGAGATAGGTGCGAGGAGCGTAGCGACGAGCATGTTAGGTTGACATGAACCCAGCGCGCGAGCCGAGCGAGCGAAGCGAGCGTGCAGCGGCAGCGGCCGGCGAAGCGCCAGAAAAATCTATTTCAAACTCAATTGGTAGATTTTGTTCGCCTGCTACTGAATCAGTGACTGGCACCGGCTGCCGAATCAGCGGCGGAGGTACAGAGGTTAACGCGCAATCATTTAACCAAATTATTAAGTACCTAAATGAAAGAAAGGCATATGTAAATTCTATACGTTATTATAGGTATTTGGAGTATTTGACATTTTAAGTTTTGATCATTTGAACTTAGACATTTTTATTTAGAACTATCTAACCGTTTGACATTTTCGTTTTTGACATTTTGAACTTTCGACATTTTAATCGTTAGACATTCAAATTTTTGACATTATGAACTTTGTCATTTTAAGCTTAGACATTCTAACTTTAGACATTCTGATACGTACCCAGGTAGGTACCTACTTATTTTTACTGAAGGTAATAATATTAACAATAAGGTAGCCTCAATACCTCATTTCAAAATAGATTACCTATAGAACCTCGATACAACAGTACCTACCACACGGCACTCCGTACTTATTCGATCTATTGTGTTTTTATGACTGTCTGTAGTATATTAAACTTGATTCAAAGCAGCTTGAAATGTTTTTTCTTTTGTTAAAGGACAGTTTTACAGTTCGCTTATATTCGGAGCAGAAAGACATTGAGATTCTGTTAGGACACAAAGAGATTCTTTCACAAAGCTACTCTTTTTATCGTTATAAGACTTAATAATAATTACCAAACTTGCGTCTCGAGACTTCGATTTGAGATGAAATTGTATTTTGTAGCATTTAAGGACATATCACCAATTTTTAAATACTGTCAAATTGTATTTACTGGTACAGTCTGCCTCATGAGTAGCGAAACACTTTTGAAAGGTTTGTATTGTAACTTCTAGTATACAGGGTGTCCCAATACTTTGCCACACGGAGGGAAAGGGCCTTAAATATTGAAGATCGGAAAGTTTACTGAAAGAAGAATTCATTTTATCTTTAAAAATAATTGGAACTGCATTCGAAGATTTTTAAAAAATCGCCTGCCTTAACCAGTACCTTGATTACGTAAAGCTGTTGCTAACAATTCTCGATTGAAATCGATTGAAAGCGCGGTTGCATTGCTGCTTTAGTTAAGATAGTTGTCACATTGGTTCTTACTAAAGCAGCGATGTAACTGCGATTTCTGTCAGAGTTGATTGCAACAAAGTTACGTAATTACCCCCCTGGTATCGAACCCACCAAAAACGATATTTTTTTAATTTTTTTTACGAAAGGGTTACTCAAAAGGATATTTTTTTCTTAAGTGACACAGCATCTTAAACAAAAGGAAAACCGTAAAATTTAACATTTAAAATTTTAATTACCTACAAATTGTATCAATTTGTATCGAATCGTATGCGATTTATCAAAAAAATCTTTGAATGCAGTTCCGTTTCTTTTTAAAAACTAAATGAAGTCTTCTTTCATTAAAATTTGCTATCTTCGATATTTAAGGTACTTTCCCTCCATGTGGCAAAAATCCACTATAATGCTTAGTAACCAAATTCGAATAAGTAGCATAGTTAGAAAGCTCTAAAAAGTTTTGTAGCAAAATCATCTACTACATAGAGAAATCCGCCAACAAAAAACAGATTCAGGATGAAAATCCTCTATAACCCTATACCCTAAATATCCCTAAATATCTGTTGGTCCAGCTAAAATTAGTGTAGCCATGTCATAAACTACTTTTTTAGACGGAAAAAAATTCTGGTAAGTTATATCAAATTTAAACAGTTTTTTACGGTCTGCGAAATTTTTGACAAAATTATATTAGCAGATTTTGATACTATGCCCCTCATTTATTGTCTATAACAGGTAACTAAGGATAATGAACAAAATGTAGAAAAATAATAAACTTACATGTGGCAAACGTGCCAAACAAAAAAGGGACATTAAAAATCTTATGAGTTTAGATGGAAGTTAACCCGATAATTAGCATAGCCTTTTTGGTAGGGCAATAAAGATTAAAAGTAGGTAATAAAAATACAATAATTTGAAGTCAATTAACTTTTAATGTATCACGATCACGAGATCCATGTTGCATTTACACATCTTACATATATTTCATTCATTCACATTGTGCCCGATTTTAAAACTACAAATAATATTAATAAATTAACTTGGATAAGAAAAAACTTTACTTGGGTTAAAACACAATATTAATTGATATTGTATGAAATCACATCACAATCCAAGATCCTGTTGAACCAAGTTATGATCTGAAGTGTTATAATATCAGCAAAAAAATATCTACTTGAATATTACTTACACGATCAATTCGCTTTACTTAAATAATTTTCACATAGGTAAGTACTATAAAAAAGAATAAAAGTAATTTACAACAATTTTCCTATAAATATTATTTACATTACAATATAAAAATCAACTTAAGTATTTTACCATAATCTTTCTAAAAATAGAAGTTCCTATACATCCTAATACCTAACTACCTATCCTCTCATGTTAATATTCGATAATACTTAATTATTTGATTTGCTGAGAATGAAAAATATTCAATCCAATTATTCCAAAATTTTGTGAATTTAAAAAAAATATTTATCTGTTTGTATTAACTCAACAAACTCCAATGATAACAACAACTTCATTACTAACAGAAAGTATCGAAAAATTCTTGCTATATTTTTAAATTAATGAATTAGTTTCACCAATAAGACCATGGGTTAGATATATCATTTTTAGTAAGACCTCGAAGGTAAGACCCTAAAGTTTTGGCTGTGAAATGCCGTCTTTCAATAGCAGATTATTTTATAACCTAACTTAGGAACTTGGCTTGACCACCTACACTAAGTAGTCCTATAATTAATATTGCATTTTCCTCAATAGCTAATCGCAGGTACATGATCATGACGTCTTCATCGCCTGCTGAATATTACTCTTGAGGGTGTCTTTACTCGTAGCGCCATCTAACGATGTCACACGGACCTAAGGATAAGAAAAAAATTTACATTAGTATGAATTTATCCATCGTAAACATGGACAGGACCAACTTATAGTCCGACAGATTATCGGAATACTTCGAACATTTACCAATATACCTACCCAAGTTTGTCGGTCCTACAAATGCATTATAAAAGCTTAATCGATCCTATAAGAATTCGATTTGTAACATTTGACTGCCATGTGGTCAACTGCAAGACCTTGGTGGGATATTTTATATTGGATTTTAGCTACTAAATTCAATGGTTTTGACGCATATCGTCATTTTCGCAAATGGTCATCGCGAAAAATTTGGTCACTTTCGCAGAATGTCATTTTCGCAACTGGTCACTTTCGCAAAAGGTGACTTTCGCGTAACGTCACTTTCGCAGAATGACATTAAATTTTTTTTTCTCATAATTGTGAGTTTGAGAAAAAATTGTGAATGACATTCTGCGAATGTGACGTTTTGCGAAAGTGACCAAATTTTTCGCGATGACCATTTGCGAAAATGACGATCTGCGTCAAACCCATTCAAGTTCTGATCAGCTCCAAATACTTAGCTACTGGTATTCAAAATGTTCATTATATTCGCTAACATTCTAAGTAGGTAATCAATCATTGTTTTAATCGTTTTCTAATTTTCAACTAATTGTCTAATAACATTATATGAAGTTTTACCAATATTTTTGATCATTTTAGATGTTTCTCATTCTAACTGCAATAGATTCTAACTGTAATAGGGAGTAGTGATAATCTTCAAATTAATGTCTGACGTTGACTTTATCTTATAAAAGTTTTCATAGAATATCTAGCGAAATTTTGTTACAGACAGCCCGGTTGTTATAAAGGTAGTACGATTACTTTAACTTAAAACTTTTCAAGTCTAACTTTTGAGCACCGAAGTTAACTCGTTACGTTGTTTAAACTGAATTTTGTTGTACTAAGGAGCCAATATAACTAAACTGAGTCTCATCAAATTCTAACGACAGATCAGAAATTGGAACTTTGCAATTATGTAACTTAAGTAATATAAAGGGTGTCCCAAAACTTTGCCACACGGAGGGAAAGTGCCTTAAATATTGAACATAGGAAATTTTACTGAATGAAATGAAGTCTTCATTTATTTGCCGTCGGTGTTTTATTTATTGATAACTGTTTGTTAACAATAAAAATGTAACTGTTTGTTACTGACCCCTCTGAAAAAAGTAATTGGGAACCACTGTTCTAGTGCCATCTAGCTCAGCGACCATGCGGTCTAATGTGTCCACGAGGCGGTCAGCGTCTTGTGAACTGAACACCATCGGAAGCTTGAACTTCAGCACATTGCTGTCCAAACCGTTGCGGCTTATCAGTATGTAAATTATTACCTCTGCTCTCACCTCAAGTGTCAGATTGAATATCCTAGCGCCATCTAGCTCGTCGAGCACGCGGTCTAATGTGTTCTCGAGGCGGTTGGCGTCTTGTGTACTTTAGAGACTTGAACTTTAAGCACATTGCCTTGAGAATAATTTAAAGGACCTCTAAAGTTAAGACGTAGTCTTACCTCAAGTGTTAGGTTGGATATCCTAGTGCTATCTAGCTCGGCGAGCACGCGGTCTAACTAAGGTATCCACGAGGCGGTCAGCGTCTTGTGTACTGAACACCATGAAGTTTAGCAAGTTGCTGATGGGCCTACGACCTTTGTCATTAAAATAGTCTTACCTCAAGAGTCAGGTTGGATATCCTAGCGCCATCTAGCTCGGCGAGCACGCGGTCTAAGGTGTCCACGAGGCGGTCAGCGTCTTGTGCACTGAACACCATCGTAGGCTTGAACTTTAGCAAGTTGCTGATGGGCCTACGACCTCTGTCGTAAAAGAAGTCTTACCTCAAGAGTCAGGTTGGATATCCTAGCGCCATCTAGCTCGGCGAGCACGCGGTCTAAGGTGTCCACGAGGCGGTCGGCGTCTTGTGTACTGAACACCATCGGAGGCTTGAACTTCAGCACGTTGCTGTCGGGACCATCGCGACTTATGAGAATCTTCTCCTCTCGCATTCTGGAAGTAATAACGATACTCTGATTTATAATTAGTATCACTAGAGACGTTACTACAATAAAAAATTTAATCTCCAAAAATATATTAGCTAAGGCCAAATCCTAGAATTATTTTGATCTCCCAAGCGTTCACTTGGTTACAAAATTTAACAGATGATTGATATCTGGCTGTTTCTAGAGCGAATCCTTTTGCTTAGTCCCTTATTTTCATCCTCACTCAATTCTCGCGAATAGTGAGCTGGCTAAATAGTTACCGAGAGCATAATTAGTTACCCGTTGACAACATTTGTTTGGCCTGGCGAGCAGCTTAGCTATGTAGATACACAGCATAAGAGATACTGACCGATCATGATACATGTTTTTCGCCATAGCTATGTGGTACTTAAAACGTTTATTGTTTTCCATAGTGCTATTACAGGTTTAAACGGTCTCCCTGTCAGTGGCCAATTCCTCCCCCACGAACAAGCCCCGCCCTCGTGCACCCCCCCACCAACCGACGCCTCAGGCAACATGTTTGTGCTAGAGACCATACCGACACAACACGATAGTTACCTATTTACTACATGTTTGGCCTCAGCCGTAGCCGGCGTTCTGGTCTCCCTGTCAGTGACCAGTTCCACCCCCACGAACAATCCCCGCCCCCGCACGTCCCCCACCAGCCGATGCCTGTGCTTCAGACCCTCGCAGCGGTCCAGCAAGTGGTTGCCAACGCGTAAAGCTCTCTCCATTAAACGATCTTCTTCTATCACGTCGAGGACGGCGTTGGCGATCGCACAGGATACTGGGTTGCCTCCATACTGTGGAAAATATCTGTGATTAGCATTGGCTTAGCAAAACAGTGGCCCATGATTGAAGGAGGGATGAGGGTCTAATAAAAAGAAATAATACAAGTTTGCTTCTTTCCAAACTATATCGTTCTTTGACTGATCATACTAGACCTACTTAACAGACGCACACTATTGGCCTTTATTGACCCGATTTCTTTTCAAATTTTATTATAACGTTTTCTATTTTTTCATCAGCCCTGATCAAGAAAAGACTGAGAATCTGTTTGTAGAATATTTTTGTCAATTAATGCAGTAACATGAAATGGCTCCTCAGGTGGTTATTACCAGCTTTTTATGACAGGTTTAGGAATATAATATGCATAGTAACATCTCTTTCTCGCTGTATAGCAAATAAAAGAGACGTATTGATAGCCATTCAGAAGACTGACAAGTTTTAGGAGTTTGTAATAGGAGAGCTGGTTTGTCAGATTTACTTACTGAAAAGATCGTTTCAATGTTAGAAAGCTCTTGAGTCCTCCTAAAATTGTTATAAACAAAGCATCAATAGGGCATAATACCGGCTCTGTCACTTAACTGTGACAAACTTCATACGTCAGAAAAGATAATACCTACATGATAGAAAGAGAGGCAATCACTAGGTGAATGTTTTGGAGCGAAGGTAGCACTGTGCGACCTGAATTGCACTTTATTGTGTCGGAGCAAGAGTCGCAATTTAATTTAAACGATTTTGCTGAGTGCAACTTCTGTACGCTAGTACTATTATCTATTCTATCCTTAAGTCCTCCCAAAATAGTTAAAGAAAAAAGCGTCAACAGGGTATAATACCGTATTGAAGTATTCCACTCCAGTGTCAGCGAAGCTCTTGGCAATCTCTGGGGTGGTAATGACCGCAGCGACGGGGTGTCCATTGCCCATGGGCTTGCCCACGGTCACGATGTCCGGGATCACGCCCTGGGTCTCGAACGCCCACATGTGGGTGCCCACTCGTCCGAAACCGACCTGCACCTCGTCCGCGATGCACACGCCACCGGCTTCGCGGACATATCTGGAGGATATATGATTATGAGATATAATTAAAACTACCGGAGTCTGCAGGAGTTCGCGCACGGTTGGCACAGCTTTATGCAACAAAAACAGCTAGTTAACAATGCCGAGAAAGGGAGAAATGATACAGGGTAATAACAGGGCTCTAAAGAACATAATTATATAAAAGAATTTGTAGATAGATCATCTCAATAAATTGTCAAAGGCTTTTTAGAATAATTGAATTCTAAAAAGCCATTGAAAATTTATTGAGAGTCTTATCTTGTAACCTTATAAGTCATTTTAATTGCATAAGTTTGATAACTATCGACCTATTTAAGTAAGCAGTAATAGCAGTATTAATGGCCATACAATTATTTAACCATAAAAAAAGTTAAATGTTTCTGTTTTTGAGTAGCGGTAATGAATTTGAGTAGCGGTAATGAATTATTTAAAATAATTTGTTTAATTATTGTTTTTTTATAAGTACAAGCTTTACAGAAATAACTTAAATAAAAACAAGTAAAAAAAAACTCGTTTAATAATTTTCCACTAGGAATACACCTATTTGTTTTTGAATTTAGACTCTATCAACTTCTAATAGGGTGGTAATTTAAAATCGTTATTTTCTATTGTAATGTAAAGCTCACGTTCTTTGTATTAACATCATCGTTCAATTGTATTTCCCTATTTAAGTACAACATCTTAATTGATACTACTTATATCACAATGCGTCATCCGATCTATTTTGCTATCATTGATTGCTACTTTACATATAAAATAATTATGTAGAATAGCAACTTTGTTTGTCATTGCAGAGTCACGTGCACACGCGTGCTGATACGGTGTTATAAATGGTGCTTACGATTGTGATATAAGTAGATACAACTTAAGTAGTTCACTTAAGGTAGCTCTTGTGTAATGTGAATAACTGAATACAGTTTTTTACGTTTTTATAATATTAAACTTTTTTGTAAGTTTTGAAAACTAGTTTTTTATTAGAGAAAATAAATAATAGTAAACATTTTCATATACACTGGCCTGCAAAACTAAGTACTACAGAGGTCTATTTTCATACAAACGAGGTAACTTTGAAGCATTGGTTCTCCGCCCAGGATTAAACGTGGTGTGATTTGATGATAGCCATCCAAGAAGTGAATGGAGAAGATTCAGATCCCCATACACACCCAATTGATCTGATCAGCATTCTAAGAGCTGTTTGGATATGTTTAAAAAAAACACAAAAATAGCATTAAAATGTATGGAAATGCTGTAACTGATAACTCTAATCCTTACAGCTCTTAGAATGATGATCAGATCAATTGGGTGTGTATGGAGACCTGAATCTTCTCCATTCACTCCCTGGATGGCCATCATCAGATCACATCCCGTTTAATCCTGGGCGGAGAACCAAAGCTTCAAAGTTACCTCGTTTGTATGAAAATAGACCTCTGTAGTACTTAGTTTTGCAGGTCAGTGTATTTTGTGCGCTGTACAAAAGTAAACAAGTAAACAGCAACATATGATCAGACGCAACGACCTTATCTTTCCGATAATATCCAAGATCATAATGCAATTTCTTATGTCACCTTTGATAAAATATTTTTATTAGAAGGAAGTGGTCACTGACGGTTATTTTCATGCAATTTTATTATTATTTTATATCTCTTAAGAATAAAAGAAGAAGAAAAGAAATATAAAGAAGATTAAGGCGTGTAAAATTATTATGTAATTCGAAATTCGAAAAATTATAATGTATCGAGCCAAAATCACTGAATCGTGTTTGATTCTTTACGTGACTGGAGAAAGCTATAAAGAAATATTATCTTAATTTTAGATCTAGGATCTTTCTGCATTACATCAAAAAGTGACAATTTTTAGATGTATCCCCTTAACCTTTCGAGTATGCATGTCGTGGTCGATCAACAGCGAATATCTATGCCACATGCGGACATGTCCGATAAAGATAAAGAACTTACTCATATGTCTTTTGCAGGTATCCATCGGGCGGTATGACCTGCCCGCCGCAGCTCTGCAGGCTCTCCGCGATGAATGCGCACACGCCGCCTCCGGTAGTCTGCGCTACTCTACACAGCAGACCGACCTCGTCCGCATAGAACTTCCCTAACTCTTCTTCAAATTGGGAATCCTTCGGATAAGTATATTTTCCTCTGTAAACGTCTGGGACTGGGGCCTGTGGAATTAAAATATTTATGAAGATTTTTATTTTATCGCAAACTTTGTCTATTTTTGTTTATTCCAATTTAATGTTTGATTTTAATAAATTGCTCTTTTAGGTTAAGAGATTAATTGCGAACTTATAACTTTAAAAATATAAAAGATATCGCAATTCTACTAAATTTCTAGCTCTTTTTATTAATATAACCCACCCAATTAACCACCTACATCAAAATAAATAAGAATTTAGTATAGTTTCTAGGCAACAATACAGTTACCTATGAATTTTAAGTTTATAATGAATTTTTTTGGAGCCTGTTTAAATATTTTTTTGGGTTCATCAAATAATGACGAACTTACCACATGAACCCATTCCGGCTTCTCCGGCCCTCCAGGGAGGTTCAGTTTGTATGGAGATACTTCGATCATAGAGGTAAGGTGGCCATGATACGCGCTGGAACAAATACGGGCTAGAGCACCCTAAAACACTTCGGCGAACGAAGCACGACAAACAATTCCAACGGATTACAAACAAACGCTCTACATTCGTTGGCTTCTTATGTAGGGTTCCTATCTTTTTTGGAATTTCGAGGACATTCTTTAGAAGATTTCCCAACTGTAGGTTTTTTGATAAACCATTATAAGGCGATTGAATATTCAGTAAAAAATAAGATAGGTGCTTAAAATTGATTTCGTTCCTAAATATTACTACATAGTTAAGTTACCTATCACAAAAAAAAAACTAAAACAAAGAAGTTACAAACTTCTTTTTTCATTTATTTTAAGAATCAGCAATGTAATTTTTTTTAGTTTCTCAAAATGCAGTTTGGTCACCCTAAACAAGACGGGTTTTCGTGAAAGATAGGAGCGCTTCACGTCGAATTTAAAATTCATTTGATGAATTCGCTTCTTTTGCTTTGTGTAAAAAAGAATGCTTTGTTCTTTTGTAAAATTTACTTAAAGGGTTCTGGATAGGTAATTTTCACTAAAATTTGTACGGATATTATAACATACATACATACATACATACACTCACGCCTGTTTCCCATGGGGGTAGGCAGAGACTATGGATCGCCACCTGCTACGATCCTTGCACACTTCTTTCGCTTCATTCATATCCATCACTCTTTTCATACATGCCCTGCGGTTTTTGTCACTGCGTACACCAGCCTTTTTTATAATAACCTCTATTTGGTCCGCGTAGGTTTTTCTGGGACGCCCTCGTGCAATCGTTCCTTCCACATTCGCACAGTATATCTCTTTCGTGATTCGCCTTTCATTCATCCTCTCTAAGTGACCAAACCACTGGAGCATTCCTTTCTCAATTCTTGTCACTATATCATCTTTCAGACCACACCTTTTGCGAATCACCTCATTGCTCACTCTATCACTCAGTTTTACTCCGCATATTTTCCTCAACGATCGCATCTCTACCGCATTTATTCTGCTTTCATTCTTCTTCTGCCATACCCAAGATTCACTTCCATACATCAGTGTCGGTACCAGCACTCCGTTATGAATAGCCATTCGCGCCTTTGCAGAAACGGTTTGGCTACTCATAACCGAGTGTATAGCACCACTCACCGAATTTCCTTCTAACTGAAACTGATAAGTAGCTATAATTACACATAAACAAATAATAACTATCTGCCAAAATAACCTACTTACCTAATGGTAGTCAAAATAACATTGATGAATTAAGAGATTACGAAAAATATAATTAACAACCTAAATAAAAACGTTACCTAACAATACTGTCTATATAACGGCTCTAATTAAGTTCTATTCAAGAATTTAAAGATGTCTCTCAACGATATCATCCCTATTCTTTTTCCATACAGTAAAAAACTAAAATCTACTCACTGGTCAAGGGTAATAACGTCTTTCCTCTTAGTATGTATCCTAGCGAGCCTCAACGCCAGATCATTTGCTTCGGAGCCAGAGTTGACGAAGAAACAGACCGACAGTGGTTCGGGCATGGTCTTCACCAGCCTTTCGGCCAGGACGACCAGCTCGTCGTGGAGGTATCGGTTGTTGGTCGAAATTAGGGACATTTGGTTTCTACCCGCTTCTACCACGTGTGGATGACAGTGACCAACTGTTGGGAAATAAATAAGTAATTATGTAAATAAAATAAGTTATACTTATAAGTATTTATAGGGATAAACAATATAGAGCACCGAGAAATACATAATTTTTAAATAATAAAACGATATGAAAACTTAAGTAAATTATTAATTAAATCGTAAAGATATAACACTCTTATTAAAACGATAGAAAGGACTATTTTTGTAACCAATTAATGGATAAAATCAAAAACCAGCGTTACTCATGATAAGAACAGAAAAGAAAAACAAACGAAACTCATGATAAAATCAGAACTTTAAACAAATATGCCGACATTGTTTTGTCTAATAACGTGTAAGTTTATGAGATTGTTTCAATTTTAATTTGATTTCAGTAAAGAATGAGGTATTAACATGGAGTAACTTGGCAGACGACTTTAGTCAATAAGCGCTTTTTATCGGCAATCGCTTGTAAAATCTAATCGCAAACCTAATTTCAATGAGGTGGCGATTCAATTTAACAAGCGATTGTCGATACAAAGCGCTAATTGACTAAAGTCGCCTGCCAAGTTGCCTGCCTAATCGCTCCATGTAAATACTCACCGAGTAGGATAACCCCAACATGCTATTAAGGCGACATTATTATACCATAAGGTGATATTATATGCAACACTATCGCCACTCCCGCAAAAATAATTCCCGTTTAAATGCGTCATCGAAAGTGGCGCCTGAGATTTTTTTTTGATAAGTTGCGAACAGAAAAAGATTTTAAAACTTTTCGTGGAATTTTTAGGGCTCAGTCTAGGGCTCTAAAAGTTCCACGAGAAGTTTTACAATAACAATATTAAGGCGGTTGTATGACCGAAAGTGGCGCCCTGAGAGGTTTTTATTTAATAAGTTATTAATAGAAAAAGATTTTAATAATGTTTCACGTGGAGTTTTTAGGGCTCATAGTCTAGTATTTTAGAAGGTATCACTACATGCCCTAGAAGTCATTCGTAGAAGTAGATAGCAAATGTGTCAAAAACGGCCACTTTTAGCAGTTTTGCTATCTACTACTAGCAGTGACTACGAGGGAATGTAACGATACCGTCTAAAAATACTAGACTGTGGGCCCTAAAAAATTCCACGTAAAACATTATTAAATTTGTGTATTAGAATTATAATATTATATAAAATTACCGCGACGCCGGCGCCACTTTCGCTCAGCCTTAAGGTATACCCTACCGAAAGTGGCACCCGAGGCTTTTATTTAATAAGTTGTGAATAGAAAAAGCTTTTAATAAAACTTTTCGTGGAATTTTTGAGGCTCATATTCTAGACTCTAGGGTCCTAAAAATTCCACGAGAAGTTTTACAATAACAATATTAAATAAAATTCTTCGCGGCGCCACTTTCGGTTTCGAAAGTGGCGCCGCGGTAAATTTTATTTGATATTATAATTTTAATACACAATTCTAATAATGTCTTACGCAGAATTTTTAGGTCCCACGTTTTTAGACCCCATTTTTAGACGATATCGTTACATTCCCTCGTAGTCACTGCTAGAAGTAGATAGCAAAACTGCTAAAAGTGGCCGTTTTGACATATTTGCTATCTACTTCTACGAATGACTACGAGGGTAATACCTTCTAAAAATACTAGACAATGGGCCCTAAAAACTCCACGTAAAACATTATTAAAATCTTTTTCTATTAATAACTAATTAAATAAAAACTTCTGAGGGCGCCACTTTCGGCCATACGACCGCCTTAACAAGGGGCCTAAGGAAGTATATCGGGTAAGATAAACCAACATGTTATTAAATATAACTATAATAACTATAACAGACTTACCATGTGCAACATTGTTGATGCAGTCGAGATATCTTTCACCGGATTCATCATACATATATTGTGCGACACCCCTAACAATTTTCAGGGGACTTGATCGAAAGAAAAGTTGGCAAGCAGCACTGAAAATATTCACAAAATTATAAAATTGCTTCATAACAACAACAAAACGAAAATTTATAAAAAATAAAACATACCCAATATATTTCTCTCTGAGTTTCATTGTTTCAGATTTAGGCATCGACTGTAAGTAAGCCATTTCTAAAATAGGTAAATAAACTGAAAAAACAAAACAAAATTAAAACCGTGAATGATAACACGAACCGAAAAAAAATGAAATTTCTAATATTACCTGGACAAAGCTAAAAATATAAAAAGTTACGTTAAAAATGAAGGATTAAGTACAAATGATAAAATAAAATAAATATTAACACAGGAGTGCGTCACGTGCGGCGCACGAGCATCGAATGCTGCACTTTGTAAGTATAAGCGGGTTATATAGAGGCCGGCGAGCACGCCCTCGCGCCGACCAATCAAAACAACCTTATTATCAAGAACACGATAAACTATTATCGAGTACTAAATAGAGCCACGCGGTCGCAGGCTCGATGTCATGGGACGAACGCATGGTATTAAGAGGAAGACTCTTTTCAAAGAAAAACGTTTTTCAGTCAAATCAGTCAAATACCTCAATGCCAGTGTATCAACATTACTGATTCTTAATGAGCCGCTTTTCCTTTCAGATGGAATACTAGTCACTTAACATCAAGGCCAAGGGTCTTCCCGATTGCAAACTACACACCCTTGTGGAGATTCACAATCCTTGAACAAACCAAATTAAAAATATTAGAATAAAAATGAGTAAGTAATACAATAATAATATTATTAGAATAAAAATAGCACTAACTTTAACATTGAATATCACAATCTGCAACTTCCTTTAACTTGATTTATTTATTGCGATATTTAATTTAATTTTAACTTATAAAATTACTATTTTAATTCAATATACCTATAGTTTTTTTAGATTCTAATATCCTCCTTCCTACATTTACATTTGCTTTACAAGAACCAAGTTTTTACCGAGACCACAGAATAGACATTATGCCGTGCGTGACGCCATTAATTGTAAATCCTTGTTAATTATTCTATTATTGAGGCAAAAACATAGCAGTACAAATAGCTTATGTAGCCCTGTCAATGACGTCCTTACGAAATACCTTTTTGATCTATCTCATTATTAAAGAGAAATACAGCAAGTATTTGCGCACTAAATAGGTACCTTATTAAGTAATTTCAGTTGTTTGACATCGGATCTTATTTTCCTTTCACTGTTGGAAGAACCATAACATTTAATTGTTCATAATAAGACAATTAATGAAATTATCATTAACGAGCCTTTTGTTTATAAATATTACGACGGGATTTGCGTCACATACTTAATGTAATAATAGAATATCTAGTAATAATAAATAATAGCATTTATCTATTCACAACTGCTTTTTCCAACCGTATTTCTAGTCTGTTCGCGTTTCCTACGTCCTCCTTATCACCTTATTAAGTCACCGATCCTTCTGAAATGTTCCAAGTCCCTTGAATCCTATAGAAAATAAAAGAATTTATCAATTTGTTAAAAGCATAACCCCCTTGCAGTCGGGTAAAAAAGTTGCCCTTCAAAAAGATAAGAAATGTATGAATTTTGCATTCTGTATATGCGTCTAATTCTGGGTCTCACCTAGGGTTTCCCAACTTATATTTCCTTATTTTCTTTTGTAGGTACTAAGTTGAACCAATTTTTAGTATTAAGCTTAAAGTAATAACGAAACATGATCAAAACAGAAGTAACCATAATCTAATCAGCTGCCTAAAATAACCATTTTGTTCAATCTATCACTTCACAGTACTTTCCCAATTAAACACTCGAAGAGTTTGTCAGTTAACGAGAAATGATATAATTTGCTTAAAAGTTTCGAACTACCTAATCGAGATTTCGGTCGCTCTACGAACTATGAGTAATAATCTTGAAAGCTTCCTGTTTAATCTCAAGCGAGAAATATTCCGAATAATATCAGCGATAAATTCAGTCAAAGTTTTATTTAAGTGTTTGATGTACTGAATAAATTCAATAAACTTTTCGGAAATCTAGGCTAATTGGTAAGGCGCCTGACCTAGCTTTTCAGGTGCGGGAAAATTCTCAAAAACGTTTTCAGGTCACCAATTAACTTACCAAAAAGGAGTAAGAAAACTTTTTGGTAACAGAGGGAATATTTTTGTCGTATAGTTAGAAAATAAAGTTATAGGACACAAGTTAGTTTGCAGAGCGTAGGCCGTTTTAAAATAGAAAGCCTTTTAATACACACGTACGTCAATGAGTACATTACGTAATGTGTAAGTAGTAAAAATAGATAGGAACTACTGATACTGTCATTCATTGTAGTTGTTTGACAAACCTAATTGAACAATTTTCCATTATGTGTTTGTGTTACGATCAGAACACGATAAATATACCTACCTTGTCACCGGCATGTCAACAAAGCATTAGAGTTCGTATAAAGTGATCAACTAAGTAGGTGCCTACAACTTTACGAAGCTAAGTTGTTAAAACACATAGTTGCCGAGAAAACAGTAAATTGTAATTTAAATTATGCGCGAACTTCGATGTTCAACGCAAACATGAACTTTACAGGTTTATATATAGATCTAATTCACTAAGTCGGACACAATTTATTTACAAAAAAAATATAACTGAAAATATTGATGAGGGCTTATTTTACGATTTGTTCCAGATTCGTCATGTTCCTGACTCGTCGTATTCCAGATTCGCCGAATTCCAGATTCACCGATTTCCTGATTCGTCCTAATACCTACGTTCAATCGATAACACTGGCCCTTTACTATTTCTAAGTTTAAAATTGCTTGTGCCGTACCCGCCATCACAATGGGCGTGTCAGAAATAGTCTCACAATATTACTGAAATGTAGGAAAATTTAGATTTAATATTAAAAATACATTCTTAAATTACTAGCATTGTACTTATTCTTATGATTGTACCTAGTTTCATTTCATTTGTAATGTTATGTATGATGTTATGTATGATGTAATCCTACAATCTTGATAGAAAGCAGTTCTTCAAACTCTGACCCAAACCCTAGGCGACTAAAATTATGATAGTGGAGATAAAACAACCGAGTACGATAAAACAACAAACATTTTGTTTTTCTGTTTTAGCACTGTTGTGTAAGCTATAAAGTTATTTTTAACCACATCATAATCACATATAATAAATAATAGATCATATGTAATTTCATTTTATTATGGTCTTGTTTACGATAGTAAAATAATAACTAGGTATTAAGTGTGCCCGCAGATTACAGACCAAACTGTCGGCCGATAGTTGGAATCAGTATGAAGAAGTATGCAAGTGCGCACACTACAACGATTTGGTATCGGCCGATTCTTCATACAAAACCAACTATCGGCCGACGGTTTGGTCTGTAGTCTGCGAGCTTTGATTATTTTTTAAGGCGATTGGTGTCACTGCCTTCACAGTGGCGCCCATTTTATTAAATTTATTGCTTGCTAAGTAGGTACATAATGTATCTAAAATTCACACATTCGTATTAAGGTTCTGTAGTTTATTTATAAACAACTAGCTTCCGCCCGCGACTTCGTCCGCGTGCATATTAGAGAAAATCCTTAGTGAACCTACAACCAGGATCCGACCAGCCGTTTTTACGTATTTGGCGGGTCCCCACCAAGTGCGCTGCCTTGCGAGGCACAACGTTTGCCGCGTGTGGCGGGCCTCGCACGAGGCTGCGCGCTTGGTGGGGACCCGCCAAATACGTAAAAACGTCTGGTCGGGTCCTGGTTGTAGGTTCACTAAGGATTTTCACTAATATGCACGCGGACGAAGTCGCGGGCGGAAGCTAGTTTATTACAATAATCAGAATTGGGTTCAGATATATCCCTCTCCCTCTCCCTCTTCCTCTCCCTCTCCCTCTCCCTCTCCCTAATCCTTTCCCACACCCCTTCCCGTCCCCGACCTCTTAATAAAACTTTGAGCCCCTTTTTCACCTTTTTAGGAGCTGAATCTGTCCACCGTGTTGCACTTCAAAATAAATGTCATATTCGCAATCACCATCCCATAAAACCTCAAGAACGACATCCATATCGAGTTTTTTTATGTTTACTTACCCCATTTACCCCCTAAGGGGTTGATTTTCAAAATCACAAAATAATTGTTTGCTTATTTATTTTTAGACGTGATCCAGCGAAGTATAAAGTTGTAATTTCGATTTTATATTCTTTTTCCATACAAAATTTGAACCCCATTTTCACCCCTTTAAGGGTTAAATCATGTCCACCGTATTGGACTTCAAAATAAATGTTATTTTCGCAATCGTCATCCTAGAAAACCCTAATAACCATATCGATTTTTGGGTTTTTTACCCCATTTCACCCCCATTTCATCCCCATAGGGGTCAAAATACTAACAATAACGATTTACGTTGCGTTAGATTTCCATCCATAAGCTTAAATAATAAATTTAGCTATTTTTACTTCGTAAATGAAGGATTTTCTTCACACAACTTCATCCCCCTTTTCACCCCTTCGGGAGTAGAATTTTCAAAAATGCTGAGACACGTAAATATTAATATTCAATCGTTAGCCTAAACACAAAATTTTAAGATCCTAGCTTCGAAACTGAGGGACTTTCATACAAACTT
Organism: Agriphila tristella; assembly: GCA_928269145.1. NCBI lineage: Eukaryota > Metazoa > Arthropoda > Insecta > Lepidoptera > Crambidae > Agriphila > Agriphila tristella. The sequence goes on along the minus strand of OV743440.1, from coordinate 23,005,964 downwards.
TGAACCCCCGTTTCACCCCCTTGGAGGGTGAGTTTTGAAAAATCCTTTCTTAGTGCACGCCTAGACCTAATAAGGAACCTACGTGCCAAATTTGGAGTCTCTAGACCCAGCGGTTTGGGCTGTGCGTTGATATGTCAGTCACCAATCAGTATCTTCTTTTATAAATTAAGATAACCTCTATAAAATAATGGATCGTTGTAGTAGTAGTAGGCAAATGTGCCAATGGTGGCAACTTTTTGCTCTTTTGTTTTTGATCGTTTACATATAACAATAAAAGAACTAAAGTAACAAGCTACTCTTGGTAACGCATTTACATAATAATTAAATTGTTCTCATAACTTTTCTTAAACGTTCTTTTATAGGTATACTCTGTATTATTTTTTTATCTGTCCTTTGTTGTCTTTTTTTTAAAACCTGTTCCATTATTTAAATTTAAGATTAAAATAGGTAGTATTTTTATTATTCTAACTATGTTAGGTAAGTATTTGATAAAAATTAAAGGTACTTTGAAGGACCAATACCTCACTCACCAGACAAAGTCACCTCATCATTGGTCTAGTTCGACAGCCTGAACTGCAACAAAAACTTTCAAAGTCAATAAAATTTTAAACATATTCACCGATAACACGACGATGTCAATGTATTTTTTGTCTGTTTCTGTTTCTCTGGTTATTTAATGTGCTTACTCTTAGCCATATTCAAAAAGGCCGCCTACGCACCGAAAGGTGCCTAGATAAGTGCTTTTAGCCTAGATATATTCGTAACCAAGTAAAACGAACGTTCACGATTGTTCGCAACCAGCCGCACTGCGCGCTAGGTGAGGTGCCTCGATACATCCAGATACTATCAACTACCTACCTAGTAGAGTGTATCGTAGGCGCGAGGCTCACAACGAAAGAGTATGAGACCAAGGCGACTATCCTAGCGACTCGCCTACCAGTGCGGTAACCAACTAACCTGGATATATCTAGGCACCAACTAGGCACCTGTCGGTGCGTTCGCAGCCTAAGCAAATGGAGCGAGCTTGCCCACTATTCATTCGAGGTTTAAATTAGGGATTATTATTATTATTTAGAAGGGGGGACGCCAGCGAAGCCGGTCGGGTGATCAGTCACCCTGGTCGGAACCATTTCACCCATTTCCCCAAAAATAAATTAGGGATACATTAAAACGCCATTTTGCAGATACGATACCGATACTTTTATAAAAATATCAGCGATACCGATACTTACCGATATGCTTAGTGAATTGAAAATTTTATAAAAGGAAGATAACCAGACTTAAACCAGCTTAAAGTGCATCCCATGACGAAAGTGGCGCCCTCAGAGGCTTTTATTTGATAAGTTGTTAATAGAAAAAAAAATTAAGACCTTTTGGAAGGTAGGTAAGTTACAATCTCTCGTTATCATTCGTAGAAGTAGGTAGATAGCAATGTTAACAACGGCCACTTTTTTTTCTTCTAGAAATAACCTTGAAAATTCCGCGTTTAGTTTGTTGAAATTATGTTTTATACTTAATTACAATATTAAATAAAATTCACCGAGGCGCCACTTTCGGTCGGGGTATCTTCTTAAACCAATACTTTATTAAAGAGAGAAAGCTAGAATAGCTAAACCCAACTTGACTTACCTGATGTTTTCTTCTTGGTTCTTCTTCGCAATGTTAACCCTCATTCTTGTAGATGTGGCAGACAGGGCAGGCAGCGTCAACTACGTCTATTACTGTCGGTCTAGATCTTCGTGCTTCATTCGTATCAGTTTTGATTCCATCCAATTCCTTTCACTATACACTTGTTACTGCACGGCATTGTGTCAAGAAAGCCAATTTTATTTAAATAAGGTCGGATTCCATGTGCGACTTTATAAGTAAATAACAGAGTCTTGATCTTTAAAAAAAAATATCTACCGTGTGGTGAAATTGTTGAAATGAGTTAACTCAAGCAAAGCAATACATTACATATCGAGTCGTTTATGCTGACGGTGTGTAGAATAATCAGTGCGTGCTAGTCACGCCCTCCCGGCGTGCAAAACATGCGCCCGCGCCGCTAGCCATTATCGTGTGCCCAGTTCACTTGTCGCAAGTTGTATACCAATACTTAATCGAAGTCTATATTCATTAAAGGAGCAACTATAACATTTAATCAACAAACAGCACATAAAACTAATATTAAACCGACCAAAACACTGTTCAAAGACCATCGTGATGTGTTCTTGTGGTTTTGGTTTACACGGGTCGACTTGGCAGGCGACTTTTTGACCGATTTTAGTCAACTAGCGCTCTTTATTAACCATCGCTTGTAAAATTGAATCGCCACCTCAATGAAATTGGGTTTACAATTAGATTTTACAAGCGATTGTCAAAAGAGATAATTGGCTAAAATAAACCAGTAAGTCGAATGCCAAGTCGACCCATGTAAATATCACATTTAGCAATATTTCTCTAGTGTTCGTTAGAAAGATATTGATAACTATCACGGGTTTGAATCTTTACAGAATAAATAACGTTTGTGAGTCAAACATTGTGCTGCCTACTCGAACTCTACTTAAAACGTACTGAGTGTATTAATGTGCCTCTTTAAATAACTCCCTTACTAAATAAGAAACTACTAAACGACCGACTCTAGGTGACTAACGAACTCTACATTAACATAAATAAGTTGTATTACGTAATGATAATTATGTATGTCCAGACTGTTATCGCGATTTTTATTTATACCGACTTATTAACTGATGACACTAGGCCTTAAGGGCAAGCACTATTCTAGTTCTATTAAACGGCAGAACTACAGTAGAACCAAAAGGATTTTTTCCCATTTTCCTACCAACAGGTAGAACTAATTATTATTATAGTTAAAAGAGGATTAACAGGAAACACGTCACGGGTCGTCGTTGCATCGGATTCGGCGCACGACCTGAATTTTTACTATACCTCTGCCCCCCTAGCATGCTCACCGAAACACGCTATATCGCGTGATATAAATTCATTTGTCTTTTGATCGAGTCTCGGTGGTCATGCTAGGGGGGAGGGGCTGCAAACTACAATAAATTAAAACATTGGTAACACTAGTTCATTGGAGTATTTTAAAACTATCAAATAATTCCTAGGAACGAAATAATAAAAACCGGCCAAGTGCGTGTCGGGTCACGCGCCGTAGGGTTCCGTAGTTACCTTATACTGTACCATATTTAATACCACTATCATTTTTCGTCTACAAAAATAACTTTGTTTTTCACAGTGTTGGTATGAATGACAAAGTTATATTTGCGGTTTTGTGAAGTATGATATATCTCGAAAACTAATTACTTTATCTCGTTCAAACCAATTTGCGTTGAAAGTTTTTATTAAGATTTATAGCATATATTTTTTATAGATTTTTCACTCTCTTATTTCAAAAGTAGGGGGGGGGGACACATTTTACCACTTTGGCAGTGTTTATCTTTCAAACGGTTGACTTTGAAAAAAAATTGTTTTAGGAACCTCAATGTCATTTTTTAAGACCTATCTATAGACACCCCGCATGTGTTTGTATGAAGAAAAAATTGTTTTTCAGTTTCAGTTCAATGTATGGGGAGCCCCCCCTTAATCTTTTTTTTTTTTATTTTTGTTTTAAAATCGTTAAGCGGTTAACAGAATACATCTACCTACTAAGTTTCAACTGTGTAATCCTAATACTTTCGGAATAAAATGGCTGTGAAATACGGACGGACAGACAGACAGACAGACATGACGAATCTATAAGGGTTCCGTTTTTTGCCATTTTGGCTACGGAACCCTAAAAAGCAAACAATGTAAATAGCACGATAAAAATAGATTGTACTGAAAACAGTACTTAACTGAAACATTTTTCCTGTAAATAAACTATTGGATATTTTTCATTGTTTTTATGTAGACTGGGAGCGTTATTAGATACTTATACGACAATTTGTATTATCGTCTTCACCCTGCCTAGCATGACCGATTTATATCACGTTTAACTGTCAAAAAGACAAAGGAATTTGACAGTTGAGTGTCGATAAAATGCTATATCACGCGATATAAATCGGTCATGCTAGGCAGGCAGGTTGTATAAACAAATACTTTTTTTTTATTCTAGTCTAGACAACTCCCTCAATACCTTTATGCCAAACTAAGCAAAATTTGTGTTATGGTTAGGTACTAACGCCTGCAGTCCAGCCCCCCTAGCCAAAGTAACATTTGCAAATTTTCGCTATCGCTTCGCTTCGAAACATGTATGGATTTGACGTTTTAAAATTCGATTGATAACGAAAGCTTATGTCAATCCCATACATGTTTCGAAAGCGAAGCGATAACGAAGATTAGCGAATGTTACTTTGGCTAGGACCTCTGTTATTACAAGTACTTGAGAAGTCATCTGTTTACTCTGATAATAAATAGAATTATAGGTTATACGATCAAAATAGACGAAATAGGGTAATTAGTTTACTAATAAATGAAACACACAGATCTTAAATATAGAATAAGTATATTGAATAATTAAATAATGTTACTTCAAATATGTTGCCAAAAAAGACTTAGGTATAATATTGTGTAATGGTAAAAGTAATAATTAAAATGTTCTAGAGGTCAAAATATTTCGAGTTCGAGTGGGAACGTATATTTTTTATTAAAGTGAGGAATATTTCAAGTTGTTAAAATACCGAACGATGTATGTGTACACACGTTGTTGTTGATCATGCAACCGCAAGCTAAGTCCAAACTTGAAACTTGTCATCACAAAGTGTTCCAATATATAGTTCACTTGCATGGAAAGCGACAACATGTAAAAGTCGGTCAAACCAGAAATAGTGCAAAAACAGTCTATCACTTTTACTAATTAATATTAACTATAGTTTTAATATTACAACCATTGCGTCAACGGAGCAAAATGTCTAGTGCTTATACATTTTAATAAATATCATTATAATCATATGGGCACTTATATCTTTATCGAGGATGTCATGAAACAAACGCATCGACTTATTTCTTTGTAATTATTATATCTTGATCGTTGAGTGCAAAAGCCACTAAGGTGTTGTTTTAAGACATCCTGATTGTTAAATTAAAGTAAGACTGAACATTTGGCTATGTCAATGTTGTTTTTAGTCTTACGTCCTGCTGGGTTACCACTGGGACTATTTATGTAATACGATTGTGAGGCACAGGTAGAGGAGCGCCCAGACAATTTCAAAAATCCAAAGTAAAACATAACGTTATGACAGGACCAAAACATTTTTTTTTCTAAACGCTCCTCTTAGCTTCTATTTCGAGGCTTTAAAAATTAGAATCGAGAGAGAGACTAAGACCCGTTTTCACCATTGAAAATAAACGCGATTAATTCACTAAACGGATTTAAGTGTAGTCACTGTCATAACAAAGAAAAAATGCTTACAAAAATTTGCAATTATGTAGTAAAGAATTCCTCGTTAAATATTTTATCAAATTGTATCAATGAGCTGGTAAATTCGATTTGAAATAAACGGAGATCAAACTAGATATCTAAACTAGATTATGCAAAACTTGGTTTTTTAAACAATTGGTGAAATTGGACCTTAGTCACTAACATAACCAAACTAAGTTACTTCGTCACTGTACCTCCTTGTATTTGCAAATGCCATAATATGCGATATGAATAAAAATATAATTATACTTTATTACGTACGCTAATAAGTAACCATCCCAACGATGCAATGGTTACATATTTTAATAGGCGGAAACACCACACTTACAAAGTGTATAATTAAACTACGAATCCAGATGTATAAAATAATTATGCATCGTCGATTTAGAACTAAATAGAATCGTTATACTGTAACTCTCGATACATCCTAACTGACTGTGATGTGACGTAGAATTTAAATTGATGAGTATTACAGAAGAAAATAAATATGTAAGGCCGGCTTGTATCAAATTCGACGCATAATACGTCCCATACAGTAAGACTGGCTGTTCTACGCAGAAACCAAACTGCTATACGCTCCACGCCCCGCCTAGCTTGTTATAGCCCCACTCATAAATCCATGGCTACGGAAACGATAATTTAAATCTAATTGTAGCACTACGATTATAATACAGACTGTTTGTGGAAAAGATATACAGATAATAATAATAAATAATAGTATTTCCTGGCTGTATTTCTATTGTGTTGATAACACTGGCTTTGAGAGTGATATTAAAATAGCAGGTAATTAGTTATTATCACTCTGTGTAAGTCTGATCCACATGAGCCTCAAACTTAAGCCTTCGATAATTTCCCTGGACATTCGACATGTTGAACATAAAAAAATGCCTGCCAATATTCTATTAAGAGTGTATTTAAGTAGTACCAGTTGTCTCGATATAACATCAACTGATATGTGTTACGGAAGAGCAAACAAAAAAACCACAACACCTAGCATACACCTCGCAAACTTGCCTGATAATGGGGAAATTACAACTATGAACATGCATTAAACGACTAATTAAAATATGCTCCGTACTAACATTCTATAATTACGAAACTAACGATATATTTATCTTTTAATTATTAAATACGCTTTAAAGTGTAAAAATAGTTCTTTGAGACAAAATGTCAAAGCACTCTTTTGATGCCATAATGAAGAAGAAATTTTTTCTCTTTGACAAACAATACCAGGAATTATAGTCTGTTAATAATGCCCAAGGAGCACAATAATATAAAATTCTGCAATATTTTAATATAAGTAGATAATTATGTAATGTAATTTTACTCATCTAAGTAGGAAAACGTTGAAGAACTAGAACTTAATACATAATATAGATTTGCAAAATAAACATGGACGGCAAGTTGTTAAGGCTGGCCCCAGACCTACCGGTTCCGTTTCTTTGCTTTGCTGTGCTACCTTGCTTGAAAGACCGCCGGCCAACCAGGGTAATTTTCAATCTATCGCATTTTGGGACCAGACCAAATTGGCAAGATAGCCATTAGCTTGGTTTTATCAAATATTATCGCCTGGATTGCGAAGTAGGAAGCTTTTAGGAGATGTGCCACCCTGAACATGGACTCCGATCGTTAAAAATAACTCGATCGCTTATTTATACAAGATGTTTGGTAAAGCCTTATAAAACTGAATATGGTAGATAGGGACCATAATAAAACTGAACAACTTTTACTATGGGACTAAATCTGAAATCGCGAAAAAAAATGAACTGTTTCATACATTTTGATAATTTCGTTATTATTTTTTGTATAAAACAGCATTTTTTTTTTAAAACGAAAACTAAAACTTCTAATCGCACCCCAGACGACGATATTTGATAACACCAAACTAATGGCTATCTTGCCAATGTGGTCAGGTCAAAATATGCGATAGATTGAAAATGAGCCTCTTGGCCGGCGGTCCATGGTAGAACAGCAAAGCAAAGAAACGGAACCGGTAGGTCTGGGGCCAGCCTAAGACGAAAATATTTTTCTTCGGAAATGGTGCGTACCTTTTATGTTCATAAAATATAAATCAAACGCAATGTTAAAAAAATTACGACAAGAAATGATAGTTGCAAAGAAATAATATTACTGTAGATACTCATCTTTATACCATGACAATTGTTTGTTAGCTTAAATAATATGATTTTATAAAAAATTAAGATCTCAATATCAGATATAAATATAAAATATGCACTAGGTAGGTACGCAATCCCATTGCAACTCCCTCATTAACTTTAACTCAAACTCAAAGCGCATTATTAACGAGCTGATAAAAAGAAATACTATTGCGCACAAGAAAATGATACACTTTAAATCGAAAGCAATCAGTAGAAATTTAAATAAATATAATTATAAAAAAAAATCGTCAACTTTACTAAACCATACTCGCGCACTCAAGACTCCGTTTAACATACATATTACATTCTTCAATAGATATTTCGTATAATCTGTAAATAACTTTGAATTTTTAACCACAAACATTACTTTAGATATCAAGCTAATAAGTTCTACGATGATTTGAAGCCGTTAGCAGTTAAAGAAAAATATTGACAGACAAACCCACGTCCCAACATGTATTTTTTTGCCTTTATAATACGGAATCCTAATAAAAGATCTGCGTAGCTGTAATCCAATCGTTACAACTTCAATTTAACTAACTAGCATTCTAAAAATTTACTATCTACCGAATGCTGGAAACATCCACACTTTTAATGAATGCACTTTAACATCTAATTTATAAGGTATCGAACTAAAACTACTTGGCGACTAGCTGGCAACAAAATTAATCATTCCAATGTCAGATGCTACTTACCGTTTGCATGAACACTGGGTTTGACCTTGCCTATTCTAATGTATATGATACTAATACTAGTGTCCAACCGAATATGTTGACTTTAGATTTTGGTTTCAATTTAGTATTACAACAGTCTTTAATTGCGTTTTTGTTCACATTCATGCCGACACTCTATCAAAGACATATTAAAATTCAAGTCATATTTACTGTAACACACGTCATTAATATACTAAACACGACACAGATCTTATATGCACGATTAGTCTTAAAGTAGGTTGGAGGAACTTTTTTCTAAGCAATAACTGTTGAATAGCCACGACTTACTGTCGAAGAGGTGAAAAATTCGCGACTGGAAGTATCATCTTAACTATACACATATTCTGGACTCGGTAGGACACTACATAATACTATAGAAGTAACGAATATAATCACGAACGTATTATCAGCACCTGGTTTGTCGTTTTACTCGTACTCGGACGCTGCAATTTCATAACAGTATTGCCGATGAGTCATGATTTGTACTGAACATGCCGCATGTCCGTCGCCAAGGCACAAAATGAATGCTTCCTAAACAATGTCGACATATAAAAGAGGCACGACTGTCAGTTAACGGAATACATCGTCTCGAACGCCACAACTCGCAATTTACAAAATGAGCAATTTGTCTGCCCTCACCTCTACTTCGCGCCCCCCCACTATGCACTCATTAATATCCTGTGATATTTGCAACAGTTATCAAATGTAAACTGATTAGTAATATCCATTTTAATAAATACCACATTTCATAATAATACTTCACAGTTTTTAATACAATTTACATCATGTAAAAATCGATATTATGATACGCTTACGATGATCTAAAATACTTTTATAAAATGATATTTTAATATTGCTTTACGGTTAGATCTTATCAATTATTTCATTTAATTATATCAACTTTCTAATAATATCCATAAATTTGTAAGTGACAGAGTTTTGCTATTAAATGGATTATATTATAAGATACGGTCTCGATCTGACTTTGAAATGATTATTCAGTTCTAAGGCTGAGCTAACCAATTTGTAAAACGTTCTAAGCTCGACTATAAGGAAAAAAATAAGCGACTATGATTCTTTATAATATAATAAATATTTTAGGGACATTTTAGGGTCTAAACTGATCCTGTGATTCAGTTAACTCAACCTTCGGACCCTATCGAGTAATATTGAGGTAAAAGTTGCATACTGTGGCTATACTTGAAATGGTAGTGCAATGTCAAGAAATGAAATGCTAGGAAGGTCCGAATGTTTGTTGCCAGCGAAGTCACCCTATATAAGTAATATATGTAATTCTATTCCGAAGGCTCTCAAGATGCTACTTTGCATTACGATATTATAATAATAATATAAATGTGTAAATAAAGTTATTATATAGTTCAATCGATCGCACTTCTAAATTACACAAGACTTTGTTACGTAAACAATCAAGAAACTGCAAATTTCGACAAGAGAATATCAAAAATAGTGTATCGACCTCGGTCGCCGTCTACATTCTGTCTAATATTCTGTAGTCTATGACGATATTTAGGTCACTTGAAACATCTTAAGCCAATCATCAATATTAATGGACTATTGTTAATAATTTTGAAAATCTTTACAAGCCTGATAACAATTTAGGGTCTCTTCCAAAGTTGTTATATTAGGTGATGCTCGTTTGAATAGGAATAGGCGAGCGCATCACTGACACCGTTGAAATTTATATGCCCGAGTCGTTTGACCGTGCTACGCAACAAGCCAAGTCGATCCTTAAGTCTAACAAGAGTGCATATCCATGCATGAAAACACATTTTGAAAGATACATCCCGTAATTTCAACCCATATTTTGCCTTAACATTATCTCAAAATATAGCTAAAAGAACATTTAATGACAATACAATGAGCGTAATCAATATTTCCTAAACGCCTTACGCCTTAACGTGTGACAAGAGATCTTTAAACAATTCGCTAAATGGACATTGATTATAACTATAACCCCTCGGTCACGACATCATCGCGCAGGCGTCCTGCGTCTTGCGGTTTGGGAACCACTGCATGTTGTCTTGATGTCGGCCTCTTAGATTGTCGTCGCGACCGCGCAATGGTTGAACAACCGCAAGACGCAGGACGCAGGGAGGTGATGTCGTGGCCGAGGCCTTAGACAACTGTGTATCGCGTTTGTAAGGAATTAATTAACTATAATACGATAGTTCACACCAAACATACTGTCATTCACAGATCGATATCCACAGTAATCCTTGCGCAGTATTTGAAGGAGTGTAGGAGGCCAAATAGGGATTCCAAATAAGAACAACGGAAGGTGTAGTGTGAACAATCATTTTTGACAATCGAATCGATTTTATATACTTTTGTGAATTTTATAAGCCAGGTTATAAGAGCTGTCCAAGACCGTTTATCAATTCAACATAATATGCACATGAGAGCAAAGAAACCAAACCCCTTGATTTTAAACTTCAAGTGTTCGGGACTATGACAAAATTTTATAATCGATCTATCATAATGATATTTTTATCGCTTATAGAGGTATAAACTATAATTTTTTGGAGGATTTATCGATTTTTGGAGCGAGGTTTTTGTTCTCAGACATATTTTAACGAGGTTGTTCTTTAGTTTGACAAGTTTCACTGAATATATTATATTTTCACTGGGATAAAAAGTAAGTAATTAATTTAACATAAAAGACGCTTTCGCTACAGTTGCCTACAAACACACTAAGTATATTAACTAAAATACAATGAAATTATTACGAGCAAAACCTTGCAAAAAACACACCCCAAAAAAATCCCACAATGATTAATAATTTCACGCATTAGTCAATTCTATTAATATCTTACGAACAACAATTTGAAAAATAATCAAACCCGACAACGCGGTAGCATTACAATAAACAACTATGTTCTAAATTCTAAGCTATAAAAAGGAAAAAAACGCGGTAGTTTTGAGCTGTTATGGTTCATCCATGACAGAACCTCAAAGCTATTGACTAGCTGATTTTAATTATGTCAAATACCTATTAATAAAAACGGGTACAGTACGAGAAAACTCCATATATCATTTTGTGCAGTGCAAAATCAACGGGCGACAATAAAGACGTATTTATCAAATAAGTCACTTAAAATTACAGATATTACCGACTTGCTCACATTGTATTACAACAGATAAAAGCAAAATGTTGCTAAACTCCTATGACAGGCCAACAAGAATAGGCGATAATAATCTGTCTCACAATAAAACTCCAATAACAACCGAATGTCAGACTATGATAAGCACAACCTTCAATATGAGCTTCTTGTCTTTCCGCGACGGTTATCGAACAATAAAACAATGAGGGGTGAGTGACACAAAACATATTTACAAATTGAGATCTATTCGACGATGTGCATCTTCAATGGGACAATCAGCCGACATGATTGCTAGTCAATAGTCATACAACTTTCTTTTGCAATATCATAAAATTATAATAATGCATCGAGGAGTTAGCAACATTTATCGGCGCCCATCGAAACGATCATGCTCATAAGTTTTTATATTGAGATCGTTCGCCCTCAAATCGAGTTCTAAACTATAACTAATAGAGGTATATGCTTTGTTACCGAATAGGGATGAGTGCACAATTGCATTGCACAATGTCATTTGTGATTAAAACAGACAATCGATTCGCATTGAAATCGTAACGGATCTTAATCGAAATTTGTTTAAATGGCAATTTTTAAACGATTGACCAAGTGATTAGTACAGCCATTACATTTTTACAAAATATTTTTCTCACTGTCCGTTCGTGACCTTAGATGATTTAAAAAAACATTAAGAGTGACTTGTTTGTGATGTCTGGCAAAAACTTTAATTTTGTCTCGAATATTAATTAGGACAAACGAACCAATATCGATTACTTCTTCATTTGGGCTTAAAAGCTTAAGTTGTCTCAATGGGGCAAAAGAAGTTTTTTTCAAACTTAACGCTTCTTAAATTTACTATAATATCTAATTTAAAAAAATACAACGAATATCAGCAAAATTTGTTCAGAAGTCATTGTGACAATATGGTTCTCATTTAATGCATCCGACTTGTATAATTACCAATCACTTGGCCCAAGGAATTTTAATAAAAGCTGATGTATTAAATTCACTAAATCCACAATTTTGAGTGGAAGTCGTATTGTTTTGATAATAAATGAACGACCTATAGTGCTTTGCATGAAACTGTAAATCGTAAAATTTAACATACCTGCTTAGACTATATTTTTATTTTGTCAACACCATATAGTATTTAAGTAGCGTTGCAATTTAGATATGCAAGGAGGGACTTATCAATGATCTGGACTATCATAACTATTAATGTGTATGACAATATAATTTTACGCTTAGGGCTCTGTGCAAGCATAGCAACTTAAAGATACATCTCCCATATTGGCATTTATCGATATTAAGAATAAATAAATAAATATGGGACTAATAACCGAAATAAGCAACCAAAGTTGCTGTGTTGCATAGTTTACTTTAATTATGGAAATCGTGAACATCAAAGTTGCTACGTTTACAAGTGTCACAATTTGAACGACAAAACAAAAAAGCGATACGATCGTCGTACGTTTTCGATTTTACTGTCCAATTACATTTTTCACGCGAAAAGTAACACTCCACCGGATTCGATCGCGTTCTATAGAATTTGAGTACGTTTTTTTGAGACAATAGAGGCGAGGCGATCACGTAGGGGGGTTAGAGTGTGTGTAGTTGGTAGAGGAGGCGGTATCGCGGGCGGCGGTGGCCGATGTAGTGCGACAGTTTGCGCGCGGAGCACCGCACCATACAAACTATCGGCTGCCGACGTCATTTGCCGTTCGTCTGTAGGGCCGCGTTCAGTTGCGTCCAGAGGTCCTTCTTGCAGGACTTTGATCTGAAAGTTGTGGGTTCTCGGTATTTTCGATAGATTTGACGATATAACAATTAAATTTAAAACTAATGGTCTAATCCAATACATATTTATATTTTTTTAAACGTAGGCCACGTCTTCTTAAAACGAGCTTTAAAAGCTAAACTTTTGATCCGATTTAACATTAATTTCCTTATGTGCAACAAGTGAAATAGCTTAAACCAAACGTAAAATACAGCTTTATTCTGGCTTCAGTATTTTTTTCCTTTACTGACACGTTTCGTATAACACTGTAGAGAACTAATAAAACGTTTGACTATAAACTAAAATCTGAGTCGTTTAAAAAATAAGTCTCATTATGAAACCTATAAAAAGGTAATGTTTTTATTTAATTTGTTTTTTATTTCATATTATAGATTTAATAAAACTTGACTATTGACTAAAAGCAAAATAATTAATCAGAAAAGATTAATAAATACGTCTTCGATGAAAGTACTAGTATTGGTAATGTTTTCAAGAGTATTGTGAAGTCGTTGTATAATGGTTTCGATGTGATGGACCGCGACTTAACTAAATTGACAAGACTAACTAAACCAAATTTTAATTTCCCATCCTTTTCTTTCTATATGGAAAAGACAAGTACAAAGTTTAGTCCCGTCAATTTAGTTAAGTCGTGCGTGCAACACCGATTCGACACCATTAGGGCCTTTACTCATTTGTCGGCCCAGCAGCGGTACGACATCGCCTCGCCATAGTAAACAGGCGCGGTTGCCACGGTTACCGAGGTAAATGAGTAAAGGACCTTACCTGCGCAGAGACGCGAGCCACTCCTTGAACTGCGTGTTGCCCTCGGGCGTGAGCTGGAAGGCGGTGCGGGCCGACAGCACGATGCTGACGAACTCCTCGTACTCCACCGTCGTCAGGTGGTACAGCTTCTGGTGTATGCATTGGATGTACCTGGCATGGACATTGTATGGATGACGATTTGGGTACAACGCGTTTATTAATTAACCCAAAATGGGAAAACCGTTTCTTCTGGCCATTAAACTGAACAACTTGGGATCAAATTTGAAATCGTGAGAAATATCGAAAATACCAAAGTATGAAACAGTTGATTATGTTTTCGCGATTTCAGAGTTGGTCCCATAGTATAAGTTGTTCAGTTTGATGGTCCGAAGAAACGGTTTTCCCATTTTGGGTTCATTCATTAAATCGTTGTATAGTGTGGCTACACCTAGTTTTAGCCGGCTAAAGTTTTAGTTAGTTAGGTTTACCTAGTTAGGTTCGCCTTCGCCTTAACTTCTAACCTATATGCGGAACCTACAGCAATAAAGCAGATCTGTTACACCTAGTTTTAACCAACAGCTATTGGATACACCTAGTTTTAGCCGACTAAAACTAGGTTTAGCTGCACTTCGGGTATCAGTCGTAACATATAATTAAAAAGTCGCAACTATTCTCGATGCTATGTGAAAAAAACACATGTTTTTAACTAAGAGACAGTGAAGTTTTAATTTTTGTTATTTTTGTTAATTTCCACTCGACTTGAGTTTTGATAAAATTTTCAATAACATTTATACCACTATCTTAAATGATGCTTTGATTTCATTTAATTTCATGTATTAGATAATACACGAAATGAATTATTTTAGACACTGAGTAGTTAATTTATTAAGTTCAGATGGACTTAATAAATTAACTACTCAGTCTAAAATAAGAATAACCATAATTAATCTCTTAAAGTCGTAGCGAACGAAATCATTCTTCGTTTTTTCGACAAATAGGCAGATTGATAGACAAAAGCAATCCTTTTTTGAAAACAAAATGAAGTTCAATAAATAAATAGTCTCTTTTTATACAGGGTCTGTTTTATACACCAACAACCTCGCAGGAGTAGATTACTAACATTTAAACAACAACATTTGTTCTACAACTTTTCCGAAAACACTTTCCATACTATTGTCCCGAACAACTGATTGAGTTTTGTATGAAAAGTCGTTTTTTACGTCTGGTTTTCGGAAAAGTCGTACAACAAATGTTGCTGCAAGGTTAATGGTGGTTTTTATTTTTATTTATTTAATAATAAACAATGATGCAAAACATAATTTCGACCAAACAGTGTTGCAAAAATCTGCATAGATTTTTCTGCACACTGCCATTCACCATCTATATCTAAACATTACGAAAACAATCAAAATATTTTATAAACTAATTATAGTTATACCTACATTAAAATATAATATGATTAACATTATAAAAGTCCATGAAGTCCATGTATCATATTTATAACAAATTTACGAAAGGTAAGATTGTAATAAACTGCGATTGCAGCTGTTCGGCACTACCTGCATACCAATCAAATTAATGATCATACGACCAATCGATAGTTTTTGTGTAAGAACACACAAAAACTTCTTGGAATATGTTTTACAAATAACCATGTATAACAACTCAAAATACTCACATCTGCTGACACTTCTGCACGAGCGGCGCCAGTGTGCCCCTAAGGTGCTGCATCACTAGATGGTGCGGGCCGCCGCGCGCGAGCCAGTGCGCCGACTCCACGCACAGCTCGTACAGCACGAACGGCGACACCACGGAGTTGACCGCGCACACGCAGAACTGGTGTAAATATTGCGCGCCCAGGTGCTTCGATATGCGGAGGAGCCACTTCACGTGCTCACCGTATGGGGGGTTCCTGGAATATACCGGTCAAGTTATACGCTGCCGTCAATAAAGCCAGATTCACACATGCCAGTGAAGTCACAGTTCCATAGATTAGTTTACATAGGGAATGTATCCTACTAATATTATAAATGTGAAAGTTTGTGGGTTTGGATGTTTGTTCCTCAATCACGCAAAAACTACTGAACGGATTTAGTTGATATTTGGCCCACAGAAACTAGATAGCCTAAATTAAAACAGGATACTTTTTTATCCCGATATTCCCACAGAATTAACTCCACGCCGGAACCACGCGGGTGAAACCGCGGGCGGCCGTAGTGAAAGAATAATGAGGATCAGTAACAGGTTTGAATCCTATAGTTTTATTCATATAATATAAACACATATTGATATCTATGAAACCTAGTGAAAGAATTTTTGAAATCCGTTTAGAAATGATCAAGTTAAAAGGGTTTGAAGGAAATGCCAAGCTCAATGCAATATGTGCTTTATCACGTACGACATAAAGTTCGCGTCCGTCGCTATGACGTCATAAGGACCCCCAAAAAATCAGTGTTTTACCTCTTATAACTTCTCAAGTTTAAGAGATATCGTAAAAATGTTTTTTCACAGTTAATCATGTGGTGGCATTAGCTTTCTTATTAGCAACTAAAAAAAAATCGTTACTGATCCTCATTATCACGGAGGCGGTGCTTTGACTTCACTGATATGTGTGAATCAGGCTAGACGGAATCTAATTAGGAATTCTGAAACGGAATATTGATAATGTATGACAATTCCGAACGGAAAATAACGGATTATGTGGTAGATCGGTAGATTTGTATGGATTTGATGCGTTCGGAATCTGTCCGATTCGGAATTCCATATGTAGTGTGTGACCGGGCTAATATTAGGACAAGCTTGGAACTTCGAACTCAAGGTTTTCTGGTTTTGTTATGTGGTAAAATTTTACCGTTATTTGTACGTCGTAAATTTTAATATAATACAATAAAAAACAGATCATGTCCTTTACATGTAATGTAACTTACTAAACCAAAAAAAAACCAACAAACTACTAGACTTTTGTACAAAAAACGGCTGCGCATGTTGTTTTGCTATAATAAATTATTGCTAGGAACAACATCTACATTGTTGAATCTTATTTTACTTAGATACGGAATAGGTATTTATCAGACTACATTAATTGAAGTAAAATAAGAGTAAAATAGTCATACCAATGGTTTAAATTATTTAAATATAAAATAAAAGGTTTAAAAAAAGCTTTAATCATCGTTTCATAAATAAAAATTATGCTATGCAAATTAGTCGGGACGGGACATTATTATGATTACTTCTTATAATAGACACTTATCTTTAATTTAAATGAAATAAAACTGACTAAAACCGTAAAAACTTTTATTGACCTGATTAAAACATCTTTATCAATTAGTTCGTATGCCGCGTGCGCTCACACAGAGTTTCGACAGATAAGAACAATAACTTCATGCTTGATGAGTGATCTGATAACGACGATTTGTATAAACAAGATTGTGATAAGTTGACCCAATTAACGATTAAGTAACTATTGTAGTAACTGATTATACTTTTATGAGCCTATTGTTAATACACCATATTAATTGGCCATCGTCCTTGATTGGGTCTTAACTCTCAATCTCGTTTCTCGATGCAAATGAAAATAATAATAAAAGTTAGCTTTCAGAAAAAGAAGAAAATATAAAAGATTGTACTCTTAATTCAAACATTAGGGGTGACCGAAGAAATGTCCTGACTACTTCTTTTTTTTTATACACTACGGGATAGTGCTTGTCCTTCATCTCACCTAATGTTAAATGACGATAAGGCCGAAGGTGGAAGCGCACTACACCCGAAATACTGGCTATCATACCTCTAACTGCCAGAACACAACAATTTTTAAATTGTTGTTATGGCGTCAGACTTAGGTAAGATGGTGGTAGCTAGCCAGGCGGACTTGAAATAAACCCTACCACCAACCAAACCGAGTACAAAATTGTACCCCCCTGGGAATCGAACCCGGGACCTCTGCGTCTTACACGGGTGGGCGAACCACTAGACCACAGAGGCGGTAATCCACTTCGATCATCTATACTGTGGATATTGCATGACAATGGCATTTGTGGGACACCTCAAACTCCCCGAAAACGCAGCCCACTTCGAAAGTCCCCCACGACTTGTCATACAATTTGACATTAAAGGTCAAACCGCACTACAGCGGAGCGGCGCTGCGCGGCGCAGCACTGCAGCGGAGCGGCGCGGCCTCTCCTAAACGCACTATCGCGGCAGCGGAGCGGCGCGGCGTGGCGCAAAATGCAAAACGTGGCAAGATTACATTGAAGTTGGACGCACGAACGAAAAGGGAACGCTCGGTCACGCGTTCCCTAGAAGGAAGTTTCAAGGAACGATTTAGCAACACATCCTTTAAATATTTTTTCACTCCTCTTGCTCAAAAAGTACGTCATTGTAAGGTACAAGAGCCAGGATAAAATAGCAAAATTACCCCTAGGGGATAAAGTTTTTTCTTTTTTAATGTTTGTCTATTACCAATGAACCTACTAAAACGAAAAAGTCTTTATTCATAATCACGAATAAAAACTCGCTCGATTTTTGAAAATGGAACTAAAAGCAGCGATCTCTTCGGTGAAATCATAGACTTATTTATACTCTGTGACTTTAAGTTTAAAATGCGTGCATTGTGTTTCTTAGCTGCTATATACAGTAGAAATTAAAAAAGGCACTGGCGCGAAATCTTTAGAAATTTTTCTCTAATTCCAAACTGATTGAATTGTGTGACTGTAAGTAGGTAAGTAATAGGATAGAAATAATTTTAATCTTTTGTCGTCAAGCACAAATCATTTATTTAAATACTGTATGAAAAGTTTATGAAGTGGAGGATAGAAAAACGAG
This sequence comes from Agriphila tristella, assembly GCA_928269145.1. Lineage (NCBI taxonomy): Eukaryota > Metazoa > Arthropoda > Insecta > Lepidoptera > Crambidae > Agriphila > Agriphila tristella. Next base: position 22,987,218 of record OV743440.1, on the reverse strand, counting down.
TGGATTCGTTTACGGAAGTATAAACTGTAGGTATTTAATATAGTATTTTATTTTTTCGCAATTGTAGTGAAAAGTAGAGTGTAACACACGACGCTAAGACCCATTGTAACTCGGTTTCTATTTATTCCCTCGCTAAAGCTCGGGAATAAAACTACCTCGTATGCAATGGGTCATTTTAGCGTCTTGTATAACAATCTACTATTTTTTATTTATTTATGATGAGTTATGATTATGATGATCTATGAAATGATCACGTAAAATACCACTTTGTAAAATGATCAAAATTTGTACACTGAAATATCAGTAGAAATAGATATTTCCAAATACCCTCTATAGACTGAAGCTCGATTATGAAGAATATTCGGCCGCGCCGCGCCGCGAGCTATACCGCACTAGCGGCAGCGGAGCGGCGCGGCGCGGCGCGGCAAAATATTCTTTTGCACCCAAATCTGCAGCGCCGCGCCGGTACGCGCCGCGCCGCGCCGCGCCTCTCCGCTATAGTGCGGTTTGCATCATTGCAATCAATATAAATAATATTTGGCCGCGCCGCGCCGCGCCGCTCCGCTGTAGTGCGGTTTGACCTTAAGTGTCGCGCGATTTGTCAAACGGCAAGCGCCACTTTTTGAGCTTTGTTATTATATGACGTGTTACCAACAGGTATAGATGATCGGAGGATGACTACCTCTTTAAAATGTTCGAATATTTTATACAGCACGGAAAAGGCAATCAGCACTGGCAATGTTTTATTATGGCACTAATTATTTGTAGAAAGAATCATAAGAGTTAATCACTATAGCGCCAGCATTCCTATTGGGTAGGCTGCCGGGAGAGAACTTATCTGTGATAGTGGATAATATGGGTTATTTCTTTATTTATACATTTGCACTAAATTGCAACATAAGGTCATGCAATTATTCCCACAACATAAGGTCTTGTAGCGTAAATAGTATCAACCATGGAGACTTAAAAAATCTAATAACTCCTTGGACCTGAAAATGGACAGCACTCAGCGTTTTCAAATGAAAATGGTCCTGCATTTTTTGATCGACCTATGGGAGTGGTCCATCCTGTGGAACGGTCTAGTCAAGAACTAACCTGCCAAACTTATTCTGTGGCCTGTCATCGTGCACGCGCCTCGCTTGCGTCTCTAACGCCAGCCTCCCCACTCGGTAGGCGACATAGTTGAGCTAATTAACTCAACTATGTCGCCTACCGAGTGGGGAGGTAATGACATTTATTCCCACTACATAAGGTCGCACCCACCTGCCGAACTTGTTCTGCGGCCTGTCATCGTGCACGCGCCTCGCTTGCGTCTCTAACGCCAGCATCCCCACTCGGTAGGCGGCCAGCAGGCGGCGTAGTTGAGCTTGAGGCAGGGGAGGGGGCGCGGGGGCGCCCCCCGCCCCGCCCCCCACCTGCCCCACGTTGTGAGTCGCCGGTAGCGGCGGCGGGATTGGGGCTGGATGCTGTATTGGAATTTAACCTTAAGAAATGTTTGCAAAAACCATCTCACTAGTATCAGGCTCCGTATAACAAGCTCTTAATATTTGTCAAGTTTTCTAAATGGCCATCAATGCGTCTCTTTTGCTATACAGCGGGAAAGAGATTGAAATGCGAGGGCAGGAAAGCAAGCTAGAGACCTATTGATATTCCTTAATAAATGTCTAGATTGCCGATGAAGATAGAATCTAGAATTCTAGACTAAGACATTTTTTTATTACACAAAAAATTATACTCCAATAGAGATGGCTATGCTTCTGGGCATTAAATTTCACTGCTCAAGATCCGTGCCGGGGCCTATACTAAACTAAAATAACAGGTAACGCGTACGTAACTAACGATAGGTATAATTGTACACCTACCTAATTTTCCCGACGTTACGGCCAAGCAACATTGGCCATGTTCACGGGCTGACTGGTAAAGCGATGTTAGGCCTCCCGCTCTGAGGCGAAATCTTCGTCCGCCGCCGAGTTATTTTTCCAAGTACTGCCACACAACACTTACGGTGTCCCTATTCTGTATTCTGGTACTTATTAGTCGACCGCGAACAGAGAGGTTTCCAATTACCGGATTCCACGCTGCAGATAATTTGAATCCATCTTCACGATCAAAATATTTTTAATTTCAAAACTCGTGAAAAATGGCTACCAGAAGAGAACCTGCGTGCGATGAAATTCTATCCAGTGTTTGTTCCACTCTTCAAACAGGTGTTGCGCAATGTTCTTTATAGCTGCAATGTGTGCGCGGACTCTTTTAGTTATATAGTACGTTTTGTCTGACCAATTTAACAACTACAATATCACTACATAGCATAAAACAAAGTTCCTTCCCACTGTCTGTCCCTATGTATGCTTAGACCTTTAAAACTACGCAACGGATTTTGATACGGTTATTTTTAATAAATTAAGTGATATTGAGTGATTCAAGAGGAAGGTCTATATGTATAAAACATGCTGCCAAATTCCATACTACACTGAAGCGAAGTGAAGGCGGGTCGCTAGTACTATAATGAAATAAGGGACTGTTTCACAAAGCCTGATTTCGTTCTAATTATTCTATTTGACGAGTAATTTCCTCTATTTTTCAATTTTTTTATTAAACCAGAAGTCTTAGTCTTATTCTAAGATATATTTTTTTTTTTTATTTATTTAAACTTTATTGCTAAAATTACAGCAAATGGCGGACTTAATGCCATAAGGCATTCTCTAACAGTCAACCGGTAAGGGTGTTAGAACTATAAATGTGTCGGCAACAAAGCAAAGAACTAAGGTTGAAAATGCAAATATATTACTTATTTAATTTAAGGATAAATAACAAACATTAATACACATATAAATAATTTTATATATAATATACATACATACATAAAAATATTAAATATACTACCCTATGTCAGATTCAAAGGGGCTAACGTAGAGAGCTAAGGTAATGTTCTCGGACCAATCTTTTAAATGCAAACTTGTTAGGGGCACTCCGTATTGCAAGGGGCAGGGCGTTCCAGAGTCGTATAGCCGTAAGAGAGAACGATTGGGAGACGAAGCCGGATGAATGGACAGGAGTATGCAAAATAAGGTTGCTACTAGAGCGAAGATCACGTTGATGTGTGGAGCCCAGATATTGAAATCGAGATTTCAGGTATTCTGGGGTAAGAGGATCGAACAAGATGTTGAAAAGAGAACAGACAACTTTCAAGTTCCTACGCTCACGAATAGGAAGCCATTTACTTTTTTAAAACATATGATATGTTTTAAAAAAGTCACGAAAATAGCATAAAAAGTATGGAAATTCTGAAGCTGAAAACTCTGATCCTTATATCTCATAGAATACTGATCACATTTGGGTGCCTAAGAGAGAATCAAGGCTTCAAAGTTACGTCGTTTGTATGATAATCGACTGGTGCTTTTATTTCGTTACCACAATATTTATAGTATTATCAGCAGGAAGCATATGACGCGCCTCGAAGCGTGTCATCGTAGTTTAATGACCGACAACCAGTGTACCAAACCAACCATGCTATATTTCCAACTTCGTTCAAAACTTTACTGTAACAATAGTTACAGAATATCAGACAATGCACCAATTAGAAATATGAGTAAAAAACAAATTAAGTCAATACCAGGGGGTCTCACACCGCGTTAAAACTTTTATATAAGCCTACTGCTCGCGGCTCACTCAGTCGAGCCAGCGCACGAGGGATGTCATGTGTCGGTTGAGACAGAGCTACGCTACAAAAAGAGATGTGCTTCGGAGGCGCTTATAATAATAGGCACCCAGCGCTGTGCAATTTAAAATTGTACTTTATTGCTGTGCAGCAAGAGAAAAGATTATTTGTTTGTCCTCGCGAGGATGGGATTTTGTACGTTAAATCCTACTTATTATTATAAATGTGAAAGTTTGTGGGTTTGGTTGGATGTTTGTACCTCAATCACGCAAAAACGACTGAACAGATTTGGATGAAGACACACAGATAGTTTATAGCCTGGATTAAAACATAGGATACTTTTTATCCCAGTCAAAGATTCCCTAGGGATTTTCTGAATGTCCATGCGGATTTGCGGGCGGAAGCTAGTACAATTATATTATATTCTATGTCAATTAATACTCACGCTCACGTTGACGTTGACATTGACAGCGATCGGCTGCGGATGCGGCACGTGCGCCGGGTGCGGCGGCAGCGCGGGGTGGGGCGCGTGGGCCGGGTGCGGCGCGTGCGCGGGGTGCGGCGCGTGCGCGGGGTGCGGCGGCGCCACGAGCCCGCGCACGAAGTACGGGGGCAGCGCGTACTGCGGGCCCGGGTGGGGGGCCGGCGCGCCTCCATACTGTCAGAGAAGTTGATATTATAGACTACCAAACAATAGCGCCCCGCACATGTAAAGGTGAAAAGTGTGCGGGACTGTCAGCCCCGCGCATACACATGTACGTTCCGGAGCGAAGGATGGAACGGCGCGTGCTGTTTCCCACCTTCCGAACTTTACGTGTGCAAGGCGCTAATATCATTTCAAATATTATTTGACAGACTTCAAAAAAAAAGAAGAGTTATATGTTAGTGTATGTATGTTTTTTGTAAGTTAATATTGCCGCTTCTAAATGGTCACCAAGAAACAATTAATCAAGTATTTTTTGTACGAATCAAATAATTCATTCATATTCAAAACCTAATCGTCTTTCAAGATATGCCCCTTATTATAAACAGTCCGATACAAAACTGTCAGAAAACTTTTTCTATAGATAGATAGACAAAACCGTATGTGAAATAGGATTATGCTCCCGACTAAGCAGTAAAACAAGGACATTAAAGTCGTGTGAACTAAGTGTACTATAAACTGACCCGCAGCTGGTATATCGGCGGGTAGGGGTGGTAGGTGAAGGGGTAGGGCAGCGGGTAGGGCACGGGCAGCGCGGGCGCGCGGTAGTGCTCTATACTGGCGGTATATACTGACCTGCAGCTGGTATATCGGCGGGTAGGGGTGGTAGGTGAAGGGGTAGGGCAGCGGGTAGGGCACGGGCAGCGCGGGCGCGCGGTAGTGCTCTATACTGGCGGTATATACTGACCTGCAGCTGGTATATCGGCGGGTAGGGGTGGTAGGTGAAGGGGTAGGGCAGCGGGTAGGGCACGGGCAGCGCGGGCGCGCGGTAGTGCTCTATACTGGCGGTATATACTGACCTGCAGCTGGTATATCGGCGGGTAGGGGTGGTAGGTGAAGGGGTAGGGCAGCGGGTAGGGCACGGGCAGCGCGGGCGCGCGGTAGTGCTCTATACTGGCGGTATATACTGACCTGCAGCTGGTATATCGGCGGGTAGGGGTGGTAGGTGAAGGGGTAGGGCAGCGGGTAGGGCACGGGCAGCGCGGGCGCGCGGTAGTGCTCTATACTGGCGGTATATACTGACCTGCAGCTGGTATATCGGCGGGTAGGGGTGGTAGGTGAAGGGGTAGGGCAGCGGGTAGGGCACGGGCAGCGCCACGGGCGCGGGCGCGGGCGCGCGGTAGTGCTCGTCGGGCGGCGGCTCCTCGTCGGTAGCTTGCCGCAGGTACAGCTCGTGCCAGTACCGCGCCACCGTGTACAGCACCTCGGGGTACACGCCGCCGCCTACGAAACATAATAATGGGTCAAACTTAACACACTGAATTGTCGCGATACAAACAACTATAAAATATCTAGCTTTCATGACTAAATAATTTGTAGATTAAACAGAAACAATTCATTTCTGAAAACTTTTTTTTTGGGAACATATATGTATCCGTATCCATATGACATTTTCGTGAACACACCTACGAATCCGAAATATCCAAATTAAAATATTTATAGATATTTTAGCATCATAACTGTTAAACAAAAAGCAGCAAAAACAGCTTAATGTAGAAAACACTCTCCCAATTTACCTCTGGTTTTGATATTTTTTATTGACATTTCGATTTCAAAGACTAACGTAACGTACTTTAATTATACTAAAAAAATAATATATTCCTACTAGAAAAAATACGACTCGCACCAGATCATATTCTATAACGGGAATCAAGACCTTTAGAAGTCCGGTCCAATGCTCTTACCGCTGAGCTACCGAGCCACTAGTGGCATCGTCGAATTTCTTCTAGAATATACCACTCTTAGTAATAATAGGGTAAATAAATAATAGGTCAAACTAAACAGGCTGAATTGTCGCGATGGTGAGATAAACAACTATACAATATTTAGCTTTCAAGACTAATTTGTAGATTGAACACAAACATTGCATTTCTACAAACTTGCTTGAAAACACATAGAAATACGATAGATATTTTAGCATCACACCTTTCAGACAAAAAGCAGCAGAAAAAATCAGCTTAATGTAAAAACTCTCCCCGAATTTACCTCGTGGTTATTGGACCGTTATTGTTTCAATATCAAAGACAAACGTGCTTTAAATAACCAGTAATTTTAGAATTTGAAAAATGTATAAAGATGTCGCAACAAACCTTTAGCCGCGGCTTCAACAGTGAGGCACGCCCGCTCGAGCATGGCATCACTTTGCTCTTTACACTGCAGTACAGCTCGCTGTATCTCGTTGTAGTTTAATGCGTGTGCATGCGGCAACACCGATAGTGCAAGCTCTGCGGCCGCGCGTACGGTGTGCACGTCTCGACCGGAAGAAGCCTAAAAACGGACCGGGGTTATGAAAGAAGGGCCTTAACGGACTTTGTACAAGGTTTGGTAATGGGTATAGTGAAAGGTGACGAGTATATACAAGGTGTTTGGTAAAAGCCTTATAAAGCCGAATATGGTAGATAGGGACCATTAAACTGAACAACTTTTACTATGGGAACAACTCTGAAATCGCAAAAAAAAATCAGCTGTTACATACATTTTGATATTTTCGGTATTAATTTTTGTATGAAACAGCCGATTTTTTATTCGCGATTTCAGAGTTGGTCCCATAGTAAAAGTTGTTCAGTTTGATGGTCCCTATCTACCCTATTCGGATTTATAAGGCTTTTACCGAACACCTTGTACAGTTACGTTAAGATAAAGAACGGGCATCGTTTTTTGCTTTTCTTAGAAATGACGTTGACATTTATTACATTGCAATAAGTTGAAATTGTAAGCGACTTTTAGAGCCAGCCAAACTACTTTTTGTCAATTGCCTTTGTTAAATAATATATTATTATGTAAACGATTGTTTCCGATGTTTCCGATATCCATTCTTTATCTGACAGACCTCACAATAAGATATGTTTTTTATTCAGAAAAAGAACTCTAAATCGTACAAAAAATGGCCGTTTGACGGTACTTTTCTTATTTAGCGCGCATACTACAGGATATATTATGAGTTATGACCTTCTTTTTACCCATTACCAAACACTGTGTTTGTTAAACAGCTAACGAGACTTCACAGTGGATAGATAACCATAGGGATATTATCAACACAGATCTGTCGCGCAGCGAGAATGGCTGTATTCAAAGGTATATCAATGCAAAACTATTAAAAGTACTAGTTTAGCACTGCATCTTAGAGTTGTTAATTGTATTTCTTTTTATTAATATACAATAAAGCACCTCGCCCATAGTTAATTTCTCTTAAATTCTGACAATATTATGTTGGCGTTTTACAATCAAAAAGGGGTAAAAAGCGTTTGTCGTTTTAATGTATTTTTCAAAGAAAGTTTTGTTAAGTAATATAGCACCCATATACGAATAAAATACCAAACCTCATCATATTCGGATCCTTTTGCTGTACTAGAACATTCAACAAATCACAAGTAACCACAATAAAACACAAAAGTACAGCTTTAATATTCCATTCTGAATTCAATAAACAAAATATCATCGTTTCCTCAATGAATGGAAGAGACAAAATTATGTAGCTACTTGAAAACCTTACATGTATCAGAGTGATACAATTAGCAAAGTTTCTCTTTTTTTTATGAAATAGTAAAATTTATTTTTGCATCAAAACAGTTGCTTGTATTCATAGTTGCTCTTATCTTAACTCATATGGTGTGTCTTCACCGAGTCTCTTTCCCGTTCCCTTACGTTTTTAACTTTCAATTCGTCAAACGCATGCGATATAAATGACGTTTTTTAAGAAGATAGGGCAGGCGCTATTGATGTGCCTTAATGCATGCCTCTGGATGAAAGCGCATGATGAAAGGGAAAGCAAATGGATGAAGACAGAGCCATAGGTATCGTTTTGAGTAAAATATGGATTTCAGAACCATATGGATTGTTTTGAGTAAAATAATATTTTTTATATTCTTTATTTCGATATGAATAGAGTAGATGAAGTAAAGGTTCTTTTTCTCAAAAATGTTACTTAATACCTTGTCAGCGATGCCCGCTGCCTCCGGCGGCGTGAGGTGCCCCTCCCAGGCGTCGATCAGGAACAAGATGGCCGGCGCTCCGATATCCATTGCTTGACCTAACGACATTTATGAAGGCAATTAGTGCCTTCAACACACCCCGGACCCTAAATACGACCGCGCCATTACAAAAGATGACGTCAGATGACGTTTTTGTACACGCGCAAATGTGTGGTAAGTCTGTTTTCTACTGTGCAGTTTGTACTGTATGAGCGGCGTTCAATTCATAATTCGAATTTTTTGGTAAATAAAGTTACGACGCATTCCTTTGAATATCAAAATAAGTTGACGTTGACAAACACGACTAAACGAGCACACGATTCGGCACACGAACTCGCAGGGTGGGGTGAGGTTATTGATTCTAGGGCGGGGCGGGGAGTGTCCTTTCTGCACGTAATAACTACTTATATCTATTCTGTGGATTAGGTGTTGCCTAGCTACTAATCTGAATCAGACCGATCCCTATCCCGGAATTATTAACTCTGGCTGTAAATAAGTAGGTTTATAGGATTAAGTCCAGAATGCTTTGCTCTTAATTGGGACTTTCCAAGACTATTATAGGTTTTTTTGAAGCAATTTATTTAAATTCTCTTTTACTTACCAGTTATCCAACTGACGTGCGATGAGTATGTGCGACTGAGCCAATTTGCACTCACACAGTTGTGCAAACCGAGTGCGTATAGACCTAACTGGAAGGCAGCCATGTGTAATCCTCTGTGAAATAAATGACATAATGAAGAATAACAGCGATTTTCGTTTGTGACATCATTGCAAAATAACCGGGAACATAACACAATAATATGCACACGTACAAAAAGTCTCCATCTACAGCAGCGCCACCAAGCGGGATAAATTTTCTGTCATTCTGTCATTATACCCAGATTCAAACTTTATGAATTTTATGAACATCGCGCGAGACAATGCGCAGAAATTCGATGTAAGTATATGAGAGAGACGTGTAATGGAACACGGCTACGTTTATAATGGCTAACGTCACAGTGGCCAATAGACCGTGGAAGTGATGACATAAAATTGGGTAAAAACAAACACGAGAACGTTAGCACTTTTGGTTTGTTATCAAATTATTGAGTTATATTGGTGTTAGGAATAAGTATTATGCCCTCTTCGGTGTAATTCCATGTCTCAACAAGAGAAACTTGCTTGCTTCAGATGTTTGTTTTTACCCAAATTATGTCAAACTCCGCCATATGTGCGCCATTATGTGACGTCACACTTCCACGGTCTATAAGATTGAATCGTATTATACCTGTGTGGACCGTAGTGCTCTCTGGCGCACGAAGTTTGCGTGAACAGACTCGTACTTGAAGAGTTGCCGGCCTTGAATAGACTTTGAAGCCTTAGTTTCCTGCCAGGGATGTACCGTGCTGTGATCTAATGATAGCTATCCAGCACGCGTAGCATGAGCAAACGGGACTCTTGTCTACGAAGACTTGTCGTCTCGACCTTCTAGATTGCTGAGCACAGTTTGACAGACAGGTGGGACTCGCTCTCAGAATTTTACAACCTTTTTATGTCTTTTAATACAAATATGAGTTTTAAAATATAACATTTTTATTTCAACATCAATAAACATCGAAATTATCTAAAATGATTCGAAATGATTTAGTTTAAACATGATACTTATTTTTTAATTAGTTCTAAGTAAAAGAGACACTCAAAAAGCATTCACTTCCGTAGACTGAGCTCTCTCGAGCTCGAGAAGAATAATGTTGCCAATAGTAAATATTTATAATTATTGCCATCATTTCTCGTAAAGAGCGTTCCTTTCTATACGTTTCACGACACAAAACTAGTTAAATATAGCCGTATGGATATATTCGTTTGCCTTCCTCTTATTGAGAGATTTTTGAAAAGATGACACAGACCAACGCACTTGTTAATTTAGTAATAAATATTGAAATCAATGTATGAAAATAATTTTAATTTACGTTTTTAAGTAAATAAATTAAAGTTAAATAAAATAAAAGTAAAAAAAACTAAATTTGGGAAAAAAGTGTAACATTAGAAGACAATATTATTGAATAAGTAGGTACCTTTTTTACAATAAATTATTTATTGTATTATTTTAATTTATAAAATTTATGAAAAAACTTAAGAATAAAAAAAATAAAAAATACTTATTCGTTATTTACTACTAGTAAATATTATGTTTATTTCATTTTTTATAAATTTTATAAAAAAAAAATTAGGTACTTAAATCAATACAATTTTTCATTTTTTTGCAATGAGGGGGGGGTTTGCCATAATCGCCACGCTTGGCAGGCGGGTTGGCGATCGCAGTAGGCCAAGGTTTTTTGGAGACGCTGCTGCCCGTCTCTTGAAGGCTATGCTCCCTTAGTCGCCTTTTACGGCACCCACGGGATGATAGGGGGTAGTGCTATTCTAGGCCGGCACATACACGGCAAAGACGGACAACTTTGATTTATTTTTATTGCGAAATTTAAAATTTAGAAAAAAAAATAGGTCGACAAATCTTTCTTGACTACTCGAAGGGTAGTAGACAAGTTTCTCCGACTCAACTGTCAAATTAATGTCAGTTGAAGAGAAAAGCTCGTGTTTGTCGACTTTTGACATTAGGCCACGACAAAGAACAATACGAGTCTACGGTTGTAAAATGCGAGCATGAGTATCTCGATCTCAACCCGACAAAAGTGACATTTCGGTGTAGACAAGCCATTGTTCTGTGAGTCGAATCTTATCTCGATGTTGGTCATGCTACGCGTGCAGGGACTGAATGGAGGAGATTCAGATCGATATACCCACCCAACTGACCAGATCAGCAATCTACAAGATAGAAGGGCATGTTTAAAAAACCGCGAAAATAGCATTAAAATGTATGGACATCCTGAAACTGAGAACTCGTGACTTTATATCTTTTAGAATACTGATCAGATCAGTTGGGTGTGTATAGCGATCTGAATCTCCTCCATTCACTCCCTGAATAGCCATCATTAGATCACAGCATGGTACGGGTACGTCCCTAGCAGGAAACCAAGGCTTCAAAGTTACCTCTTTTGTATGAAAAAAACACCTCGATCCCTAGACAAAGTTGATGAGTATATTACCAATTTCCTTATAAACGTTACCTGTGTGGGCCGTGGTGTTCTCTGGCGCATGAAGTTTGTGTGAACAGACTCGTACTGGAAGAACCTCCGGCCTTGAACAGCACGGACTTGGCCAGTTCGAACATAAAGTGCGCGGACGCTTCGGACGGCTGGTTCGGAACGGACGGGTATAGCCGCTTGCCTTTGTATCTGTGTAATGTAATTCGATTTTTAGATAAAGAGCTGCCCTAGCATGATGACCCCCGAAACACGATATGATATAGAGATTTATCACGTTTAACTGTCAAAAGACGATGGATTATGACAGTTGGATGTCTATAAAACGATGTATCACGCGATATATATCGTGTTTTATCATAGATGAAGAGCTGCCCCAGCCCCCCTAGCATGATGACCCCCGAAACACGATATGATATAGAGATTTATCACGTTTAACTGTCAAAAGACGATGGATTATGACAGTTGGATGTCTATAAAACGATGTATCACGCGATATATATCGTGTTTTATCATAGATGAAGAGCTGCCCCAGCCCCCCTAGCATGATGACCCCCGAAACACGATATGATATAGAGATTTATCACGTTTAACTGTCAAAAGACGATGGATTATGACAGTTGGATATCTATAAAACGATGTATCACGCGATATATATCGTGTTTTATCATAGATGAAGAGCTGCCCCAGCCCCCCTAGCATGATGACCCCCGAAACACGATATGATATAGAGATTTATCACGTTTAACTGTCAAAAGACGATGGATTATGACAGTTGGATATCTATAAAACGATGTATCACGCGATATATATCGTGTTTTATCATAGATGAAGAGCTGCCCCAGCCCCCCTAGCATGATGACCCCCGAAACACGATATGATATAGAGATTTATCACGTTTAACTGTCAAAAGACGATGGATTATGACAGTTGGATATCTATAAAACGATGTATCACGCGATATACACTCGGCGTCATAAAAACCGCACCTTTTCTTCAAAGTTAATTTAATCCCATATAATTTAATGATAAGTGTTATTATATACTTCTTCCCCTTCGGACATAGCCAACAGTCTTTAGAAACCGTTGGAATTCTCGTCGAACGGAATCAATTACTGAGATTGAGTTTCCGAGCACATTACATTGCCTAATTTTTTTGCAATATTTGAGTAACTTCATGGGCAATAGTATCCATCTTGGGTATTCCTTTTTTTAATTGAACTGTTGAAGTGTGTTTTCTCCATCATCTCGATAGCGAATTTACCCGCATTTCCTGAATTGACCCCTTTTATTTTCCCTTTTGTGGTGGCGCTAGCAATAACGCTTTAATCGTTTAATTATGATAACTGTTATGTTAACTAAATCAAACAATTATCAAAAGAAAGCTCATTAAATGTACTTTCAATAGATATCAACATTTACACAATAAAACGTTAGCTAGCAATAGCAGATGGCCAAGTCTAAACTTAGTGTCAAAGAGGTGCGGTTTTTCTGACGTCGAGTGTATATCGTGTTTTATCAGTCATCACTCAGTCATGGCCTTTAAATTCATCATATTTTTTTATTTTTTATGCACTCAGTCAGGATAGAGCTTGGCCTTCACCTCACCTGATGTAATTGACGATAAGGCCGAAGGTGGAAGCGCACTACACCCGGAATCCTCATCACTGAGGAACTGGTTATCTTACCTCTAATTGTCAGAACATAACAATTTTTAAATTGATGTTATTGCATCAGACTTAGGTTTTGGTAGCTAGCCAGGCAGACTTGAAATAAGCCCTACCACTAACCAAACCGAGTACAAATTCTACCCCCCCTAGGAATCGAACCCGGGACCCCTGCGTCTTACATGTGTGGACGAACTACTAGACCACAGAGGCGGTTAAATTTCGACAGCCAAGTGTCGATAAATCGCAATAGCATATCATATTGCGGTAGTCATGCTACGACAAGAATATCGATAAAACAAAACTATAGGTTAAGTTTATGAGTAGTTAAATCACACCATAGTTTACTCATAGCAATACCGATGGAATTCCACCCATATTTTTGTATCAGTGTAGAGGTAATTTAAGTATTCCACTGTACTTAATATTTAATAAATCACTCCAGTCAGGTAAATTTCCCACGCTATGGAAAACAGCTCGTGTAACACCTGTACATAAGAAAGGAGATGAAAGTAATATAGCCAATTATAGACCAATATCAATTTCGCCATGTTTTGCCAAATTATTAGAGTCAATGGTGCGTCCCGTCATTGAGCGTCATATTGAGCCTATTTTGAGTGAGGCGCAACATGGTTTTCGTAAGGGTCGGTCCACGGAAACTAACTTGACTGCTTACACTTCATATATATCTCACCACATGGACAAAGGGCTTCAAATTGATGCCATATACACTGATTTTTCTTGTGCCTTTGACAAGGTAAACCATGATATTCTAATTTCTAAATTGGAAGCAAGTGGTATTCATGGATCTTTACTCATGTGGTTCTCTTCTTATCTTGAGAGAAGAACGCAGCTGGTGACATTAAATGGTTTCACCTCTCGATTGTACTATGCCACCTCTGGTGTGCCTCAGGGATCGATTCTGGGGCCATTGCTGTTCTCAGTATTTGTGAATGATGTAGCTGATGTCATTGGGCACTGTAGGGTTTTAATGTTTGCGGATGACCGAAAGCTTTTCAGAACGGTGACATCAGATGCCGACTCGTTACTACTCCAAAGTGATTTGGATAGGCTAGCCTCCTGGTGTACACAGAATGACATGACCTTGAATACAAGTAAATGTGTACACATTAAATTCACAAAAAAAAAGACACCTCAATCGTATAAATACAACCTCCTAGGCACGCAATTGGCAGAGGTTAGTGAGGTGCGTGATTTAGGAGTCACTCTGGACACCAAATTAAAATATGTAACTCACATTGACAATATAGTTGCGAAGTCGGCACAAATGCTAGGTTTTCTCAAGCGGAGTACGAAGGGCTTTCATGTACGAACTAAAATTTTACTTTACAATTCACTTGTTCGCAGCCACCTAGAATATGCTAGTTCGGTTTACTCAATTTTATTTAGATGGGTATTGGTGGTGTGGTTGGGGATTTAGGTGAGTAATTAAATTATTTTTGAAATTACCCATGTAAACTCACTTTTTAGACAGACTCTACGCGTGCGATGAATCAGGATATGAAACGCACCGTACAAGTGACTAGCGTCCTCTCGAGTTTTTAGCGTATGATTTTAGTAACTTGTATCCATTTTCATTACAGTTACTTCCTTGTCATTAATTACTTTCCAACTTTATTTTTTTAATTTGATAAAGTTATAGAAAAATAAACCAACAACCAAGTTGCATTTACTACAACAAGGGCTGATTTTTCAATCCTCAGTTAAAAATATCAGTCAGTTTAAATAATAACCAAATATAAAAAAGTCATCTTAAAAATGTAACAGACAAATGAATAACAAACATTTTAAATTTGGCAGTATAATACGCTATCAAACGGATAAATAAAAATAAACAGTTAAAAACGGATAAATAAAACTTTATCTAGGCATAGATAAATCAACTCATAGACACAGAAATAAAACAAAGTTGTTCACCTGGAGTCCTTAGGCCTGGCTAGCGGCGGATGCGTGTTGGTAGTATGTGACGTGTGAGTGGTATGCGCAGTATGCGTGGAGTGCGTGTGCGCGTGCGCGTGCGCGTGCGCGGGCGGCGACGGCCCGCTCTCCGATACCACTAGGCGCTCCATATCCGACACTAAAGGGCACGCCGCCTGCGACAACATTATGGGAATAAATATTACTATTGCCTATTAATAAGTATGAACCGTGTCAAATATTTAAAAAAATACGCCCATAGATTAACATTTAGTCTGTTTATCCTTACTTGACCTATTCTATTTAGTAAACAGTTTTTGATAGTTGTCATACGTTTTTAAACTTAAATCATTATTTAAAAATATGTTGTCCTATTAAATCAATGCCTAGTTCCAAATCACGCCAACAGCACTGTTAGCGTATAATCCAATCAATTAAGAAGGTACACAAATACCCTATTTTTGTAAAATTTTGTGACTATTTAATTTGGTCGGATTCGCGCTAACAGCGCTGTGAGCGTGATTCGGAACGCGGGGCAAATTGTCTTCAATAAATAAGCAATTTATATGTGGAAACCATTTGTTGTATTTGTTCACGCCTGGCAATACTGCCATCGGAACGTCACCTGTCAACCAATGTCAACGTCAAATAACCAGAGGGCGCGTGGTCGGTCGGCTCGCGCGTCTCTTCCCCTAACCTTTTCTATATTTTCAAAGGACACACGTCTATAAATCCAAAACCCAATATTAAGTTTTGTAATATATCATTTTAAACTTAAGAAGTCGTACTGCATTACAATAAACCAGCATTCCATCCCTGGGGCCCTATTTTTGAATCGCTCGACTGGCGCCGAGCGCTCTTTTCTACTGATTTTCGTTCGACATTTGACTCAAATGTATGAGATGTCGAACGAAAATCAGTAGAAACGAGTGCTCGACGCCAGCCAAGCTATTTAAAAATAGGGCCCCAGGGCATACAGTATTTTATAATTGATTTATTGAATAAGAGTGCGGTGAAGATTTTTTACCAAATAAGACAAGCAAGGATAAGCAGACTATTCCTACACGTTTTTTATACATTATACATTCCCAATCATGAGTGTAATGCTGTAGCAATTAAAATATAATATACTTGACGATTTGAGACCTTCTTCCTTTTTTTAATTAAATCAGTTAAAGAAAATTCACTTTCTGTGTCGCTGGTCATTCACTTGCGTGGTCAGAAGTCAATCTTTCAAAAGATGTATGGGATTGACATAAGTCTTCGTTAACAATCTATACATGTTTCGTAAGTATCGATCAATTTGTGGCCATTTTAAATACCTCCTATCTGACATTGCACAGACGATACAATTTATTAGTGTCATATTACTTACCTGTGGCGGCAAACACGGCGGCGCGTGAGACGCATGAGCGGCGTGCCCGGCGTGAGTCGCGTGTCCAGCGTGTGTTGCGTGTCCGGCGTGTGGCGCGTGTCCGGCGTGTGTCACGTGCCCGGCGTGTGCGGCGTGGCCGGCATGTGGCGCGTGCGGCGCGTGCGGCGCGTGCGCGGCGTGGTACTGCTGCGCGGCGTCGGCGCGGTAGGCGGCCAGGCGCGGGTTGTTGGTGTAGTACATGCTCACCATCGGCCCCTTGGTCAGCTGGTGGATCTCGCGGTCCAGCAACTGTGAGGTGTTCAAGTTAACGATATCGGAATATACAGTCATGTGATGTAAGATTATTTTTATAAAGTTTTTATTTTATTATTGACAATCTTTTAAACTAAGAATCTAAAGTCGGGTCTCCTGCGCTTAATTTTCAACAAAACGTTGTTGGCAAAACATTATTTCCAAACATTATTTTCAAACCGCACGTCCGCTGCGCCTAAGTTTTGTTTTCAAAACATGTTTTGTTCAGAAAATTTGCGTCCAATCACGGCTCAGATTCAAAAATGAGTTACGACGAAGAAGACGTGGTAGCTGTATTGGCAATAGTGGATTTAGTTCTCTAAAGAAGAAACAGATTCCGGGTAGTAAAGTAGCGGTCTTTCTCTGACCAACTCAAAAATAAAGTAGGTATTCTCCTTATTCCACTCCATCACTAAGACAATACACAAATCACACAATGGCACAAGAACGCAGGCGAGGCGTCTGCATCTAGTGAGCGCCAACACAAAATGAGTTACTTCCCCTCCCCGCAGGCGAGAGCGGGGGATGTTTTCCGTTCGTCTCGACAAACATGTTTTGTGTTTTTGCTCAACAAAACTCATAGGCCACGCCCTGAACATGTTGAGAAAACATTGTTTTGACGCTTGAAAACACAAAAACACGGCGCAGGTGACCCAGCTTAACTGCGATTGTTTGCGCGCAACAACACGATGGCAAGACCCGAGGAGACGGGGGGCGTGGCGGGGGGCCGCCATCTTGCTTTCCACATATCACTCGCGCATACGAAGACGCGATTTTTTATTTTTACGTACATTTTCTTGCAAAATTAATTTGCTTTAATAAACCATCATTTTTTACTCAACAATAAATTCATCATTAAATTCGCCCTACCCGACCTGTGAGTTTGGTCAACGAAAGATGAGACTCGGTTGGACATGGAACTAATTTTGCGCCTTATTTTGTAGCGTGGTTTTTTTGCTGTTTTGTCGATTTCCCTTAAAGGGGAAGTTTTTTTGGTAGTTTGTTTCCATTAATGATAAAATTTATTTTTTGGCAGTATGCCTCATGTCCTTTTCCTTATTTCCGTAAAAAGTCCGTTTGAAAATACGCGGCATCGACTTATAAAAAATAAAAAAAAATAAAAAAGAAAGATTAAGATCGTATTTCTTATGGTCGTCCTTCGCCCACTTCAGGGGCCTTTGCGATGAGCCCTTATCGCAAGGATTTCTATTCAATTGTTTACCTTTCATACTAGATCCCAAAGGTTAGTGTGAAAGCAGGCCTTAAGCAGTCCTGTTTAAGGCCTGCTTTTGAACTGAAATGGTATTTTTTTTTGTCCGTAATGTCGTAAGTAGGTTGTTTGACCGTGTTTTCGGGAAGTCCGATCCGATTGAAGTCGCTTTCGGCGGCGCGATGTCAGTCCAGTCCACGCTCATCGATCAGGAAGTCGGAATGCGTCGTGATGGCGCGAGACTTGGAACGCAGCGAATATCAGCTGTGATTCATTCATATGATACAAAATTTTTCGGTTGGAAGGAATTTGATTTTATATCGCTGTTAAAGTTATTGGATTCGTAATTGTTCCTGATTTAAATAATATCTTGCAGCTATTCATTGTAATTTTCGTCGGCACAATAGAATTTCGCCAAGGTACCTATTTGTGAATTTCTAGACATTCAGCTGTTGGCAGTGTGAAAATTTGAAATTTATTTTTATCATCATATTCGTTATTTACAGAGGGTTTTGGCTAATAAAAGCCGCCGAGAAGAGTTCTAATTCGTGTCGTGATATCCGATCGAAGGAGGAATACTGATTGACCGGATTCTAAACCATATAAAATATATTGTTATCAAGGAGCCGCAGGTATATCAAAATTTATTGCTATCCATTATCTAGTATTTACTGCAAGGGGTCTCTATCTATTTATTACTTTCAATTTCAGTTCTTTTCATGTGAAAAGAGACTTTGTAAGTTGAGAGCTACGGTATGTTTCTATGTCTCAATTCGATTCGAGTAGATTAGTCTGCTGTGAAGGGGATAGTTTAACAGAAAAGTCAGGGATCAGTAATATTTATTGTCAGAATGAACATACAAGAATAGATTTCCCTCAGTTCTGCTATTCGCTGCAGGGTCCCCCCGTCATGGAATAGTTGTAGTCCATTTAAGGCCGACGTTGTTAAATTATGGTTTTTGTGCACACCATTCCAGGTGAAGAGTGGCGTACGTATCCAGCCACGAGTCAGCCACTGCTCTGTCGTCCATCCAACCCCAGTTAAGCGGAAAAAGTTGAAAGAAACCGGACTTTGGTTTCTCACCCACGGCTCCGAGGCATAATTAATAGAAAGCAGCCATCGAAGCGTTTCGCTACTAAACAGACTCGCTGCGAGATATTCTAATAGGTACCAGTTAACTCTCAAATCTTTTTAACCCGTAAACTAACCGAAGTATAAGAATCCAGCTATCCGTACTTAGGCCTTCGAGTACGACCTACACGAGCTAGATTTATGTTAGATAATTACCACATTTCTGATATCCTAGGGCAGGCAACCCTTACCCACGTAACGCTCTGCGAGTAGATTTAAGTTTAACCTTTTAAAATAACCCCTTGGGAAAAAGATTAGATTCCTAGCTTCGTTTTCTTCGTGTCAAATCACCGTGTAAATTTGCAGATCTGCGATTACAACGTTTGATGTTTATTATTGTATAGAATCCACCATATTTCAATAAAACTATAGTTTGCTGTTGACTGTATATTAAGTGTTTATTTATTTTCCCTTGAGTTGTCATTAAGGTGAGTCATTCGCATGAGTTTATTTATTACTTACTGTTTCTTAAGCCAAAAAGGCAATAAGAGAGAGAAAAGACATAACAATTTTAAAGTTCAGTTTCCAATAACTTAACCTCTAAACGTTAATTTAATATGGAAAGTAGCGCCGCAATTTTAATCTCATCTTTCGTTGACCAGACTCTAAACGACCACAACCACCAACAGCGATATTGATAACTATCGCCCAGAAAATCATCCCGTGGGTTTTATCGACGACGGCTTGTAAAATCGAATTACCACCACATTGAAATTTACTGTGCCCTAACATGGCGTCACTTTACTATACCTACCAATTTTGTAACACCCTTTCAACTCGTGAATCATAAATAAATCTTGAATCTTGGAATTAGCTTCAGAAACATTATCCTTTAATCCTAAAGCAGCTACAATCTGGAATGTATACGTTACAGAAACATAATTCAAACTCACCTTATTCATAATCCTGGCCAGTTTAACAGGGTCGTCCTTATAGAAGGAGAGCAATGTAAGCGCTAGTTCCCCGCGCTGCCGCCTCGTGCCTTCGCATAGTAATGGGTGCTCTGCCTCGGATACATTCGCCTTCAACCCTAAAGCAGCTACCGCTGCCTCGAAACCTAATACTTCGTCTGATGGGACGCGGGCCTATAAAGATTTAAAAAAAATAAAGTAACGGAAATCCAATAAGTGTTAAAAATTCTGTCAGTACGCTGAACGATAGTAACGCTTATATACTCTTTTATTTGTCTTTACAAATAATTAGTCTGAACAGCAAAACAATGAACTACATAAACTTGTTTTAGTTAACATTTGGTACGCCATGGATTGGACATTGATAGAAGACAAATAATAACGATATTATGGTTCAATAGTTGTTTCAATGGTAGCAACAAATACGTGCGGTAGATAGCAAGAAAATATTATTCCTCTTAGAAGAATGTGAACATAAATACCGTCATAAAATACTTACCGCATGCTTATTTTCTTTGTCTGTTGCAGATAGCACAAGCACGTCGAACAAGAAACTCGCCAAAGCAATAGGCAACAATGCTGGTCCACGATTTCTGTAATAAATAATATAATGGTGTCAATTTCGTTCAATCTTACAAGATAGACTATGGTACCTAACATTAAGCATAGACTAACAACCCAGATTCAAAACACAAACGAAACATTGCATTTATTATTAGGTTAGTGAAGGACCATATTCATTATATTTTGAACATATACTAATGGCACAAACTATCGATACGAGGATTTGTCCTCACATAAAAATCATGCGAAACATTTCAACCTTATTATAATGGGTGTAACAAGACACTAAACGAAGCCGAAGTCCACGCATTTCGCCCATCATCAGGATCATTTTTGTCTTTATATACCTGGGAAACCAATAGCTGCGAACTTATTGAAGGTCAAAGTCAAAATTTTCTTTATAAATTTTTGAAATCTTATTTTATTCGTTATTTTCTAATTTTTGTCTACAAAAACATTATCAAAATTTTATGTATTTCGTAACAAACAATGGCTTCAATGTATTTCATGAGCACGCACAGAAACGTTGCCTTTCAACTCGGCCGCAGGCAGCTGTGTAGCATTCACCCGCAGGCGCGGTCTTTTGTACGCGTTACATTGCGTGGTAATATATGCAATGCAAATTTTATGTATTTCGTAACAAACAATGGCTTCAATGTATTTCATGAGCACGCACAGAAACGTTGCCTTTCAACTCGGCCGCAGGCAGCTGTGTAGCATTCACCCGCAGGCGCGGTCTTTTGTACGCGTTACATTGCGTGGTAATATATGCAATGCTTTTTAATACCAAAAATTAAAATCGTTTCCCAGCAATAATTTGAACAGAAATGGTCCTGATGATGGGCAGAATACTTAGACCTCTGCTTCGTCGAGTGGCTTGTGTAAGTACCCGGTATAAGCAACAAAAACTCGCTTAATAAAAAGTTCGTCTACTCAATCCATTAGAACTGAGCAAGATCTCTCACCTCAAAGCGCCATCACGTAGTTGTTCAGCCTTCTCGCGAGCGAGCGCCAGCTGGTCGACGCCAGTGGGCAGTTTCTTCAACAACGCCACCAGCTCAGTCTCTTGGTTGTTCAATTTCACTTCCAAAGCTTTAGTGCTAGCCGGAGGACGCGCCATTTCTAACGCGAATAAACCCACGCGGAATGCCAGCTCGTGGTGTTCGCTGAACTCGGCCAATACCTGTCAGGTAAAAAATAAAGTGTTTCAACGATAGATCCTTGCGACCTTACAAATAAAGAATCAAGATAGAAACGGAATAGTGACAATGATTTAACCTGTAGTGAAAATCATTAAATAAAGAGTCGAAATGCACTGTTTATAGTCAAAATCAATTCAATACGTTTCCGCTATTATTTACGCTAAAAAGATCACATCCATCTGTCAAATGAAAGCGATTGCAATAGAATTTGAAAATATACAATTAACCCCCTGTTTAACTTGCTATAATCTAGTATTCAGCAAGTACTTGCTATAATCTAGAGGAGCTCGATGGCCCAGTGGTTTAGTGCTTGGCCCAGCGATTATGGAGGTTAAGCAACTTTCGCAAGGGTCGGTCATAAACTCATGAGACAGATGACTAAAAATGTACTATCTTGAGTTCCTCCGTTTCGGCACGTTAAGCCGTTGGTCTCCAGTACATTTGCAGTCATTAACACCCACCAATTCGCATCGGGCCCGCGTGGTGGGTTTTGCTTCATCCTCTTTATCTATCCATAAGAAAGCCCTGTGCCCCAGCAGTGGGGACATTAAAATGGCTGATGGTCATGGTCATCTTAAAAAGTCCTTTTAAAGTCAAATTATACTTACAAGATGCGAACACCAAACCAAGCCAAAAAGGCTCAGTATGGGATGATTTCACGTACAAAAACCATGTTACAGTTAGTTTACTTCTTACTTGAGCTAGAGTTTCGCCTAAAAATAGTGAAGAATTCTGTAGTCAAAAAAATTCTAAATTCTAAAATAATTTGTTCAGTCTAGGCTGTTACAAGCACTTGTGAATGTCATAGAAGCTACACCATCGGTTCGCAAACCCTAAGCGGGAGACCTTGTAACGAGAAGAACCGGCAAGAAATTCCTCAAGGGCGGCTTTTTTCTCCCTGTATATTTCATACAGAGTCGTCAACATTGAAAAAAGAGCATTTAAAGAATTCGAGAACCACTGGTCTAGTACTTACCGTACACAGAAAGGCGCATTTAGCGAGCGTAGCGGAGGCGAGGCAGGAGAGGCGGTGGCTGGCGGCGCACAGGCGCGGCGACGGCAAGTGGCGGCGCCGAGCTTTCCTGGGGTCGTGGTGCGAAGTCCCCGCGCCCGCCCCCGCCCCCGGTACCGTGGCGCCCCCTGATAAACAAATCGATGTAGTTTAAGCTCTCTCCCCCCCACACCATGCCATACCCTGACCGTGCTAGGAACGATTCAGTAAGTAAGTAAGTAAGTAAGTAATTGTTTATTTGCGTGAATATGGTACATTGTGTTCTTAAGGTACTAATAACCAACATATTCTATCGTTGTGGATAGACGATGTGCAAAAATTTATTAGTTACAATTTATTATAAGTTGAGAGAAAATTAAAAACATTATTACAATTAAACAAAATTCCCTAGTTCAGATTCATAATAAAAATCATTCACGTGCACTTAGTCATCGTTAAAATGTCAAAAAAAAAATGTCAAGAAAATGTCAATAAAATGTCAAATAAAGTGGATTGTTTTGCGAGAGTTAATAAAAAAATAAAACTACAATAATAAAAATAAAAATGTCAAATTCTATCATTAATGAAGTCAGCGACTTTATAATACATTTTGTCCGTTAATAAACTTAATAATTTTGATTTAAATTTAAAGTATGACAGTTCTTTTATGTCTTTTGGTAGCTTATTAAATATGCAGATCGCCATACAGTGGACATTTTTAGAATAAAGCATCAATCTCTGGCCTGGTATACAATAATTTTCACCTTTTCTTCCTCTGTATAAATTATTGCTATTATTAGTTTTAAATAGACTATTATATTTTTTTTGCAAAAAGTGCCATCTCAAGTATATACAGACAGGGAAGCGGTAGCAAGTTAAGAGCTTTAAACAACGGCTTACAGCTATCCAACCTATCTGCACCACATATAGATCGAACACATTTCTTTTGTACTCTAAATGCTCTGAGCATATCAACAGAGTTACCCCATAAAATAAGTCCATATCTTAGTAACGACAATACGTAGCCGTGGTACGCCATTAACGCTGCTTCTTTAGACGCTACATTAACAATTCTATTTAGTACATATACATATCTGTCCAACTTATTTACCAACGTATCAATGTGAGCTTTCCAATTCAACATTTCGTCAATTGTAATACCTAAGAATTTAGCTTGTTTCACATTGTCAACTTCATTACTCTCGTACTTAACGTTAATATCTATGTTTGTTCTATTGTGTGTTTTAAAGTTAATGCTTTTCGTTTTTGTCATATTTACTTTTAAGTTATTATTTTTCAACCAATTCACAATTTTTGCTAAGTTGTCATTGGCGATACATTCTAATTCTTCTTTACTTCTACTCTTTACTAAAATTGTTGTATCATCCGCAAATAGTATGCATTTTTGGTCTGTAACATTTGGTAGATCGTTGATAAACAGTAAAAATAGTAAAGGTCCCAGGACGCTTCCTTGAGGAACACCACATCGATTGTACTCATACTTAGACATATAAGATTTTCTGATGTTACAAGAAGTTTTCACTATTTCTACACACTGTTTTCTATCAAACAGATAGCTTTCTAACCAAGACAAGGCTTTTCCCCTTATGCCATACTTTTCAAGCTTCGCCAATAATAACTTATGAGGAACAAAATCGAAAGCTTTGCTCATATCTAGAAAAATAGCAAGGGTGAACATTCTATCGTTGAGGTTTTGAGTCACTTCTTTAATTAGGTGGTAGCAGGCAAGCGTAGTTGAGCAATTTTTTCGAAAGCCAAACTGTTCCCTCTTTAAAAGCTGTTGTGAAGACACAAATGAATATATTTTGTCATACATAACCTTTTCTATAATTTTAGAGAATATAGATATTAGTGTGATAGGTCTATGATTAGCCATATCTGTATGGGAACCATTTTTATATATCGGCTTCACTATTGATAACTTAAGCTTCGAGGGAAAATGACCATTTGTTAACGATAGATTTATTATATGTGTCAAAGGTAATACTATATACTCAGCCATTTTTTTAATTATGTCTGTAGTAATATTGTCAAAACCAGTAGAGTTAGTATTTTTAAGTCCCTTTATTATTTTAAATATGTCATTATCATTTATTGGACTTAGGTAGATACTACTTGTGTGTGATTTTATGTCAATTAATACCTTCTTAATGTCCGTTTCATTATTTAAATTACAATTGTTCGTCAAGCCAATAAAATAATTGTTAAATGCATTACATATTTCATTAGGATTAGTTATGATTTTATTGTCTATATTTATTTCTTTAATGTCATTTTTTGTATCTACACTTTGTACATTACTTTTCACTACATCCCATGATGTTTTACATACATTTTTGGATTTAGAAATGTAATGTGTATTAGTTATCTTTTGGGCCTGTAATATACATTTTTTAAATATCCTATTATAATTTTGATATGTTTTTTTAATAAAAGTTTTACCAGATGAGGCTAATCTATATTTAAGATAAAGCTTTCGCTTATGTATGGAGCATTTCTTAATACCTTTGCTTAGCCATCTATTTTTCATCGGCTTGCAAGATTTTTTTACTTTTATAATTGGAAAGCATAAGTAAAAAAAATAAAGCTATATTTTCATGAAAACAGTTGAACGATTCTTCTACATCTTGTTTTTCTAACACATCACTAAATGAAAGAGATGAAATACAGCCTAGGAACTTTTCAATGTTATCTTTACACATGTCACGTTTATATTCAAACCAACATTTTAGTTTCTTTGTGTAATTTTTATCACTACATAATTCAAACGTTAAACTTTGGGCCTTTTCATGGTCAGATAGACATAAACAGTGTATTCCCGATTTAATAACGCTGTCTAAGTTAATAGTAATTAAATCAAGACATGCTTTTATACGCGTAGGCTGATTGATGTGGTTAACAATATTATAATTACTTAATAGGCTTGTTAACTCGTCACTATTTTTACTTTTTTGAACCATGTCAATGTTCCAATCTCCGCATAGAATAATTTTTTTGTTTCTTTTTCTACCTAACATTCTTAAAAGCGATTTTAATTGTTCAAAAAATATATAAATTTTTGAGGATGGAGTTCTGTAAATGCAAGCAACTATTAGATGAAACTGAGTAACTTCTATCGCACAACATTCAAAAACGTAGAGCATTGACTGTGGGATATCAATTTTTTTATAGTCTAAATGACTCTTTAGTAAAATACAGGTTCCGCCTCTACGTTCGTTTCTACAATATGATGCTCCTAAGTTGTAATTATTAATTATTAAATTTTTTTCGGTACCTTTTTTTATAAAAGTTTTATAAATTGTTTTTTGCTTCAATGTCTTTGTTTTTATTGTAGCAGTTTTATGTAAGTTTATCATATTTTTCGCAAGAAATGATTTGATTTTCTGTGGTGCTAGATATTCAGATTTATAATGTAAATAGTCTATTTCAATATTAATTCTAAAACATAATTCCTTTAAATACATGTCAAAATTATCTAATTTTAAGAATTTACAATTATTATAATTTTTTATTAATGTCTGTATATTATAGTTCAATAGTTTAATATTTAAATGAGAATTATTCATAACATTTAGTATAAATACTTGAAAGTTTCTTAATTTATATAAAGCAGTACCAAGTTCGGAAAATAAAAGATAGGGATTTTTATCATTTTTACCAATAGCCAGTATCACTATATCATCTTTCTTTAAGTTTTCTTTTAAGTTATCACAGCTGCTAAGTACCTGCGAACATGTTGCACCTTGTTTTACCATAGTTGTGATTGTATACGGGTCATCTGTGATGGTGCTGCGTGTTTCATGAAGTTTTTTTGACAGCCCGTTGATTTGTTCGTCTCCGAGAATAAATATTTGTGATTTGGCAATCTTCTGGTTAGCGATAGTAGTCCCCTCTATCACTTCTTCGTTTGATAACATCAAAGCTGACGTGGTTGATGGTGAACCAATATTCAGGACTGGTTTTTCAGTTTTCTTCTCAAATTGCAGTCTAATTTGTGAACACGATTTTTTGTTAGAGGCTGAGTTAAATAATACTGATTTGTCCAAATTCAGGGGTGATTGTTTTGATATACTACTATGTAATCTTGCCATGTTACGTCTCAAAGGTGTATTAAATTTACTGCTTTTATGTCCAATATCACTCGTAATATTTTTTAAAAGATTTATTTGGTTATTCTGATTATCAATTATTCTTTTCAATTCATTATTTTCTAGATTTAAATTATCAATTTCTTGTTCCGCTCTAATTAAATTGTGTTTCAAGTTTGCAATTTCCTGTATATAATTTTCTGTGTCATATGAAACTTCGTCGCCTTGTATTTCACTATGGAAGCTTAACATCGTAGAATCCAGCGAGTTTGAGTGTCCGGGCACGAAAACTGCGACGGCGGAGCGGCAGCGGGGCGGCGCGACAGCGGAGCGGCGGCGATGCATTCAACAGTATGGCACAGTATGAAGACGCGCACGAAACGGGCGGTGGCGGCGCGGGGCGACGAGCGATGCACGGGCGGGAGGAGAGCGACGAAAACAAATGAACAAACTAGTTGGATTTGGTAGCCCGCGATTACAGTAGTGTTGTGTTGAATAATATAATAGTGTCTGTTTGATTACTAGGTAGTACCTATTTATTCAGTATGGGTGTTGGCATCTTGGACATCATTTAAAAAACACAAGATGAGCAAAGAATCCGGTTTTGAAACTAGTTAACGCCTATACTTAGACCATTTTTTCGAACTAAATAAAATTTTTAGACATAGGATATATTTCGTCCTTTGAATATTTTTCGGTATTGATTTAACAAGAAATTGTTTCCATAGCAACATCACATTTGACACATCAATAGAAATAAAAAAAAATAAGAAGTTACTTTGGTGGTATACCGTGGTCCTACCAGTAGGTCAAATCGGTAGGTCCACGGGCCCTTAATGGTATTTAGCCCATCTGTCACAACACTACTAGCGCGGCTGACCGACCGCTATGTTTCGTGCCCACGTTCTCATCGCCCCGCCCCGCCGCCGCTCCGCTGCCGCGCCGCCCCGCCACCGCTCGGCCGCCGCCACTTTCGTGTCCGGACACTAAGTGTCCGGACACGAAAGTGGCGCACGTGTCGGCCGCCGCCACTTTCGTGTCCGGACACTAAGTGTCCGGACACGAAAGTGGCGGCGGCCGAGCGGTGGCGGGGCGGCGCGGCAGCGGAGCGGCGGCGGGGCGGGGCGATGAGAACGTGGGCACGAAACATAGCGGTCGGTCAGCCGCGCTAGTAGTGTTGTGACAGATGGGCTAAATACCATTAAGGGCTCGTGGACCTACCGATTTGACCTACTGGTAGGACCACGGTATACCACCAAAGTAACTTCTTATTTTTTTTTATTTCTATTGATGTGTCAAATGTGATGTTGCTATGGAAACAATTTCTTGTTAAATCAATACCGAAAAATATTCAAAGGACGAAATATATCCTATGTCTAAAAATTTTATTTAGTTCGAAAAAATGGTCTAAGTATAGGCGTTAACTAGTTTCAAAACCGGATTCTTTGCTCATCTTGTGTTTTTTAAATGATGTCCAAGATGCCAACACCCATACTGAATAAATAGGTACTACCTAGTAATCAAACAGACACTATTATATTATTCAACACAACACTACTGTAATCGCGGGCTACCAAATCCAACTAGTTTGTTCATTTGTTTTCGTCGCTCTCCTCCCGCCCGTGCATCGCTCGTCGCCCCGCGCCGCCACCGCCCGTTTCGTGCGCGTCTTCATACTGTGCCATACTGTTGAATGCATCGCCGCCGCTCCGCTGTCGCGCCGCCCCGCTGCCGCTCCGCCGTCGCAGTTTTCGTGCCCGGACACTTAGTCTTGTACAGATAAGTCATCTTCTGATTTTGATTTTGTCAATTTTTTTCTCAGAGTTATATTTTCCATTTTAGGTTACCAGTATTGCCACCTAGCGGGTACTCTGAGTCGTTGTTCCTGATTTTTTTAATTTCTTAGTAGTTTTGTACATGTGCTAAGTGGTGAGTTTATTTCAGTTGTGGTCGTGTAGATGTCGCTGACAGAAATACTTAATGATTATTAAAAAACTTGTCCATCCGTAGGATCGAACTGAGGTTCGCTGGGGTTTGCTATGCCACACTACAAAACTTTCACCGATCGGCTACGGTCGGTCTAGGAGAAGTGGCGAAAATGTTCATAACATCAGTGCATAAAGTTCGAAATGTTGATGGACGGTTAAAAGTGAGTCATCTTATACGATTTCTTTGCAAAAATTTATACAACACAGTTAAAATAACGTTACTTTCTTGCCGTATGCACTTTTTGTTGTATTTCACTGTTTAATTGTGTCTTTAATATCACTTTCAATAGAATATATCACTGTAGGACGATTTTTAGTAGGTATTGTCTTAGGTATGATTTAATTCGGATTATTTTGCCTTGCAGTAGGAATTTCGTTTGAAAAACAGTAGCACATAAACTTTGTATAACTAGTTACGATTTAATAACACTTTCGTACTCTATTTCACAAGTTATATATTTTTAATTTACAAAAATACGCAGAGACACTTTGTTGTCGTGACGGTGGCGCCACCAATTTGTCAAGACTCGGAAAGCAACACGATACGCTCTACTATACCCACTAGTGGTCGTTCTACGAGCTCAAAATCAATGAAATACCGCAAATCGATGTACAGTACAGCCATTTGGTACACGTATACTTGAGGTGAAAACAAAATTTTGGACCCGCAGTTCTTAAAAATTCTTCCCTTAGGAGAGGAGCTATGGTGTCATCTTTATTTGTATGGAAAAAAAATTGTCCTTAAACAAAGTTATTTTGATTTAAAAAGGGCTTGCTGAGCCGGTTCTAAAAATATATCACATTGTTATATTTCAGCCACTTATTTTAAATTAAACCAAAAAAACATTTTCAAAACATACCAAGTTTGGGCTGCTACAGATACAATATGGTTGAATTATTTTTCATAAGATGGACCTTAAATAATATGTTATATTCTCATATCTAACCTCAAGAAATCAATTTTGAAAATATTGATATTTAGTATTTTTTTATTTTATTTTTCATGATTACAAAGCTTTTACAAAGTGATTATATATAATTAATAAAAATGTTTGTTTGAAAACCTATCGTGTGTGATATATATATGAAAGGGCTTTCTGAGCTGTTTCTAAAAATATATCACATAATTACATTTCAGCACTTGTTTTAAATTAAACCAATAATCAATTTCCAAAAATCCCATACAAACGTAAGTTTGGGAAAAAAATTGGAAAAAATACTAAATTTACATTTATTCAAAATTACTTTCTTGTGATTTGATATGAGGATATTATGTAACTCTTAAGGTGTATTTTACAAAAAAATAATTTAACCACATAGGATCTGAAGGAGCCTAAACTTGGTATGTTTTGAAAATTTTTTTTTGGCTTAATTTAAGACAAGTGGCTGACATATAATAATGTGATATATTTATAGAACCGCCTCAGCAAGACCTTTCATTTGAAGCCATGCACGATAGGTTTAGAAAAAAAAAAGTTTACCATACAAAAAAAAGATGACACCACAACTCCTCTCCTAATAGCCCCAGTCGTAGGAAGCAAAAAAACGAAGAATACGGACCAAAAATTTCCTTCGGTAGGATTGATCCTTGGGTTCCTAAAATGGGTTTACGAAGTGGAGCCACCTGGATTTTTCAAGCAGGGGGGGGGGGGGGGGAATTCTGCCTTAACGAAGTCCGAAGTTAATAACTGCCTAAGTTTAGATACTAAGCCTAAGTTTGGTATCATTTTCGGATAAATCAATGACATAAAATTCATTTCTGGTATAAAAATTGCAATTTATTAAGAAGTTTCCTAAGCATTACACAATAACCAATATTTTCAACTACATTTTTTTTACTTTAAGTCACCGTAAATATTAAACTGATGTTCTTATTTGCAAACAAAAAATACGTTAACAAAGCTTATAGAATGAAGGCTTGAAAAAATATAACTTAAATTTTTTTTTAATAACAATTAATAGCGAAAAAAAATTTCACTGTCGCGTGCCGTCAATTTCTTTTACACCTACGGAAATATTAATATTTTTTATCATAACAATATGGGTATCAAATGAAAAGCAATAAATAGCTAATTCCAAATACATATACATTATAATACTTTTATGAAACTGTTTTGAAATAAACTTAAAAAGTATAACGCAGAATTAAAAAATATCAGTAAATACCAACAAAAAAGGCAAATATCACAAGCGCGCATGTAAGTACGATATTTTTCAGATATTGTTAGGTACCTTGAGAGTAGTTTTACCCAAGTTTTAACCCTTGGAAACCCTTGTACTGCTGGAAAAACTTGGCACTTGTTTCAGTATTTTCGAAAAAACTACCTTAAGAAAGCGTTTTTCAGGTATCTCTACTCTATACTTTTATAAAGCTAACTAAATTTGCTAAAATTTGAGCCTATCACAAGCAAGTTTCGAATTGATATTTAAAATTTTAATATTTAATAAAAATAATAACTTCCTTACAGCGGTAACGAAGTTATTTCTTTTTTAATTAGCCAAAACAAGAATATTTTCTTTCATTATTATTTTAAAAATAAAAGGATAATAGGGCTCCTACGAGGTATTTTTCTTTTTTCAATATTCCAATTTGTGTATTTAATGGCAATTTTTTTCTTTAATCAAGCGAGTATTTTATTTTTGTTTTGTAACGTTGTCTTGTCTATAGCGCACACCCCGCTCGTACGATACCCCGCGCCCCTCTGCCGACCGCCGCCTGCGTTGCGGCTGGCAGCCATTTTTTTTGACAGTCGCCCGAGGGCCGTTCTTTGTAAGCTCGTGTCGCTCGCTTGTATGGGCACGCGTCGACGCCGCGCGCTACGACGCCCCTATTTGTTGTATTTGTATTACATATTCACCTGAAGTAAACATTGTTAGTTGTGTGAATCTCGAGTTTCATTGCCGGACACCATAGTGGCGCCCAACGTGGGGCCCGATCGAGTATGCCAGCCGTCTCCTCATCCCAGCAGAACGGAATTATACCACCACAGAGAGGGAGGCGTTAGCCGTTGTCTGGGCGGTGGAAAGGTTCCGCGGGTATATTGATGGTCATGAGTTACGGGTCAGAAGTGACCACCAACCCCTGAAATGGCTGTTTTCTCACAAATCACCAAACGGTAGGCTTGCTCGTTGGGCCTTGAAATTACAGTCTTTTGATTTGCAGATTGAATACACGCCTGGGAAGGCTAATGTATTAGCCGACACTCTTAGCCGCCCGGTCACAGACAACATGTCGCCGGAATGTAACATCTGTCCTGTTACTGTGGATGTTCCACATTGGGATGCTACATCTACCCGTG
Source organism: Agriphila tristella (assembly GCA_928269145.1). NCBI lineage: Eukaryota > Metazoa > Arthropoda > Insecta > Lepidoptera > Crambidae > Agriphila > Agriphila tristella. Next base: position 22,955,123 of record OV743440.1, on the reverse strand, counting down.
AAGCCCAGTTGGCTGATCCGGAAGTAGCAAAGATTCTCAACGACCTCGAAAGTTCCAATGAACTGTCAGTACATCGGTGGTCAGAGAGAGGTTACCTGATAAACCAAGGGGTTTTATACAGGTTCATTGAGGACTCTGATTCTGAGGAGCCTCAGCTCATCGTGCCGGAGAGCCTGCGGAGCAAAGTCATGTACGAGTGTCATGACTCTCCAACCGCTGCTCATGGAGGTATTCAGCGGACTATTCATCGCATATCTCAACGGTTCTATTTTCCCGGTATGAGGCGCTATATTACCGAGTACCTGAAGACCTGTACTGAGTGTCAGCGATACAAGTCCACCAACCTGAAACCACCTGGTTTGCTTCAAACCCCGGTACCTGCTCAGCGATTTGAGGTAATTGCAATCGACCTCTTCGGGCCATTACCAAAGGGACCGCAAGGTGAAAGGTGGGTCTTGATAGTAGAGGATACCGCCAGTAAATGGGTTGAGCTATTTGCCCTCACCGAAGCAACAGCCGAAGTTTGCGCGAAAACTCTGGTGAGTGAAGCTTTCATGAGGTTCGGGCTCCCAAGGCGTATGATCTCTGATAACGGGGTTCAATTTGTAGCCGACGTTATGCAGAAGGCTCTGTTCGTTTTGGGGGTGAAACAGAATTTGGTGCCATTGTATCACCCAGAGGCCAACCCAGTGGAGCGGAAAAATCGCGACCTAAAGGCTCACCTCGCCATTCTTGTTGAAGGAAATCATAAGCAATGGCCGGAGGTTTTACCTTTTGTCCGATTTGCCCTCAATAGTGCTCTCACTGTCTCCACTGGTTCTTCTCCGGCTTTCTTGACGTTCGGTCGTGAGCTCCGTTTCCCGCTGGCTGTTCAGGCGGATCTACGGACAATAATCGAGTCCGAAAACTTTGTCCCTCAGATTACGCCTTACCTTTTTAAGCTCGCTGACTTTTTCTCCCAAGCTAAGGAGAACATCGAACATCAGCAGGACATCCGTAAGGAGCAAGCTGATTCTGGTCGCCGTGATCCAGATCCCTTCGAGGAAGGTGACCTCGTCCTCATGAAGTCTCACGTGCTGAGTAATGCTGCCAAAGGTGTCACTTCAAAGTTCATTCCGAAACAGGATGGTCCATATGTAGTCTCCAAGAAGGTGAGTCCTACTACCTATCTACTAACCTCGCGGAAGACCGGTGACGTCGTAGGTAAGTATCACATGTCGGATCTGCGTAGATATCACGATAGAGGTGGTGAATGTCCGGAGCCGGTTGCTCCTAAACGCCGTAGAGGCCGCCCTCGAAAGTCTCTTTCATAAACCGCTTTGCATATTGGATTTGACCATTCGGGAAGTTTCCCTCTTGGTCAAAAGGGGGAGTATGTAACGTTGTCTTGTCTATAGCGCACACCCCGCTCGTACGATACCCCGCGCCCCTCTGCCGACCGCCGCCTGCGTTGCGGCTGGCAGCCATTTTTTTTGACAGTCGCCCGAGGGCCGTTCTTTGTAAGCTCGTGTCGCTCGCTTGTATGGGCACGCGTCGACGCCGCGCGCTACGACGCCCCTATTTGTTGTATTTGTATTACATATTCACCTGAAGTAAACATTGTTAGTTGTGTGAATCTCGAGTTTCATTGCCGGACACCATAGTTTTTATTTTTTTTAAATAGTTTAACAATTGAATCGTACAAATATGAATCCAAAAATGAATTCGACACCCTAAATTCATACGAATATGATATCAAACTGGGCATAGCAGCTTAACTAATACATCTATCGAGGGCTGAAAGCCAAAACTTCAAAAAATTTACTATAAAAATCGTGGTGGCTCCACTTCTTATATCCATCCTAGGGTCCTAAGGACCAATCCTACCAAAGGAAATCTCTGGTTCACAAAACGCCGTATTTTTCACCCTACTGACGCCACTATAAGGGAAGAATTTTTAAGAACTGCAGGTCCAAAATTTTGTTTTTACCTCAAGTATACGTGTACCAAACGGCTTTGCTGTATCGATGTGCGGTTTTTTTTGCGTACGAGTAGTACACTGAAACGGATCGACGGCGTTCTGTGTCCGTATGCAACCCGTTTTATTATTTATTTATTATAAACAAAGAGGATACAATATGGGGTTACAAAATAGTCCCACAAAACCAACTAGTCGGTTTGGGTGTGGGATCTTCAGTCTCTTTTAGTTTAATCTATAATAGACTAGACTTAAATTAAGTTTTGAAGCATGTACTTCTTTAGCAATGTTTTATTTTCAACTGGCTCATGTTTTATATCCGCTGGCAGGCCATTCAGTTAATAGGGTAGACGTTTTTTAATAGTTCTATCACCATAATAATTATTCACCCGAGGTAGGTACCTTAAATTTGCCCGCGAATATTAACCATAATACGATGCCTGTATGCAACATGTATGGTGCCCGTATGCAGGATCCAAAACCGATAGGAACGCATTTCATTTTACTTTTATAACGTTCATCATGCGCGGTTACAACCCGTATACTCACCGGTTCGGCAACGTCGCGAGTCATGCACAGAGTGTGTCAGCACCGACAAAATATTTTCGCCGACAATTATTGACGCTCCGTGCATGACAAGCTACGTGCATAGCCGGTGGCGGAACGGTCTAGTAAGAATAGTGTGATAATTTTCAATACAAAGAATATTTTTTTGCCTGACATGTTGCTAGCACGGTCATGGTATGTTACGGTGTGTAGTTAGTGGGTGAGGAGGCTTTTATTCAGTTTAAGCTGATTTCAAACACTTACAAGCTATCTAGTTCGGAAAAATACGACGAAAGGCCACGAGAAAGAGCGACAATAAATTCATTAAGGACTGTTAGCGTTGTTAAATACGCACTAGCGGTCATTCACTTCATCATTGCCGCTACCTCCCGGCCCGCTTCGTCACACCGCACCCCCTGCGTTGCCATTCTAGTACGGCTAGCAATGCAAAGCTTAATTTTTGTTTTTGTTGATTTAATCATTACGTTCGTTATTTGTGTTGTTATAATGATTAAAAGAGTAAAAATCCTACATAATGACGAACCTAACTTGTTAGATAAATTACGACATTCTTTGAACAAGAAAAAATGAAAAACAGTTGAATAACATGATTACTTTTTTGTCTACAGTACCGTTAGATGTGACGTCATAACGGTCGTCGACGGCAATGACGAAGTGAACGCGTAGTACATGGAAAAAGCGGCTAGTCGCGCAACCAACCGCCAGTACGTAAGAGGATTAAAGTAAACAAAATAGTAGAAACCTTTTTTTTTTAATTTAACGATATAACACAATATTTATTTTTGAACGTGTCTCTACTTAGCACGGGCGAATAAATAAAAGAGAATTTCAAAGAATATTAACTTTTAAGAGTGGTTTTGTCGTGATTGTCTTTAAACGAAATATCAAAAACGTCATCCTTAAGCGGCAGACCTTTTTATTACTTGTCAAAATGACATTCTGATAGACACACTGCGCCTGTTGGACCCTGCTGTAAATTAATGAACGTGTTTTACCTAGAGCCGGTGGCCTCGCCAGTAGTTCTCGCGCCAGCCTCGCTCCTAGCGCGCACGCCTCTCGCACGTGCCCGTGCGCCTGTAGCCCTTCGGCGCGCGCGAAAGAAACCTCCCAGCCGCATTCCCAGCTGCCGGCGCTGGCCGTTGACGAACTGGAACCGGAACTTCCTGGGCCCTGTTACAAAATCAGTTTTTGTAAAACCTTTTAAAAATCTGCCGTAATATGACAAACATTCGTTAGGAAATTATTCTAGTTCAGTTCTTTGAATAAAAGTCGGTTCTCCACATCTTCTCTGTTTTGCTAAAAGAAAACTATCTTACCATAGCCGACGAGACGGGAGGAGAAATCAAATTTTACAAATCGAGAACCCTACTCTGACTTAACAAAATTTCGGACGAAACTACTTACTAAAATACTCCATGCCATCCTACGGAAAGAATGTTTGTACACAAAACTTTGTGCATTTTTCGTAATCATTCCAAACAAATACGTTAAATTCCAGTGAATTAACACCATAAATACAACACTGACAACATATGTAAGCTATGCCTATCAATAATATTCATATAGTTATAAAACATGCAATAAAAAAGTGTGGTTTGTTTGTAAACATTGATTCCGTAAGTTGGCTGGAGTATAGATGGCATCAAAAAAGGCCTTTACCCAATTTACGAAATAGCAGTGAAGAACCATTTGAAAACATCTGAGGGCCTAGCCAAAGTAACATTGGCAAATCTTCGTTATCGCTTCGCTTTCGAAACATGTATGGGATTGACAAAATGTTTCGTTAAGTATCGAATTTTAAAACGTCAAATCCATACATGTTTCGAAGCGAAGCGATAGCGAAAATTTGCAAATGTTACTTCGGCTAGGGGGGCTGTTTACAAAGCTCCGTTTTGTAAAAAAGTAGGTCTTGTGTGTTTACGCCAATTTGTTAAAGGAAAGAAAATATCACCATACATAGATTTAACTTACCATAGCCGTCCCCGCATTAGTTCTAGTCGTAGAAGTAGATATTTAACTCGTCATCAGACACCGAGTCGTCGTTAGAGATCCTTCGCTGAGCGTCGTCCGACGAGACAGGGGGCGAAATCAACTTTTACGAATCAAGGACCCTATTCTGACTCAACGACATTTCGAACACTTTAGATGGCATCAAAAAAGGCCCTATCTTATCAAACTCACGAAACAAAATTGAAGGACCATTTGAAAACATTTTACCAAATTTTAAGTATTATAGGAAATATTATCATTTTATTAACTTTCTCTTTTTTAAATCCTTGATAGATCCTATCGCAAATTATTATAAACTGACCACCTCACATTCTAGCCGTCATTTTACTAAAGGAAAAAAAATATCGCATCTGCCTTTCTATTTTTTTAAACAAAGCTCACTACATGGCTGTGTGATAAGTGCTTCTATACACTTAAGGAATTTATGGATCAAATAGTTGCTTTCTCTTTTTGACTGATGATTTATTTTAAACATGTGTGGTAATAATATGATTTGATTTTTTTTTTATTTTTAGTTATCCTGACATTTTCTATATTATTTTACTTAATGACATACGATTTGAATCTTTTTATTGTAATCTTGACATTTTTATATTTTAATTTAATACCATATCGAATATTAATTAACTATTTTTGATATTATTTATTAATTATTCTCCATATTTTATAATTTTGCATGGTGTATGTTCAGCGAAACATGATGGCCATATTATGATAACGACAACTTTGTAACCATGTTCCTTAGCTAAACAAAATTATTCTATTCTAAGAGTGATTGAGCTTACCATAGCCGCCGCACTAGTTCCTTCCCCGCCCACGGCCCGCCTGGCCGCGGCGGAGTCGTAGAAGTAGATGTTACATTCATCATCAGACACTGAGTCGTCGTTAGAGATCCTTCGCTGAGCGTCGTCCGACGAGACAGGGGGAGAACTCGACTCTTGCGAATCTGTGTCGCCGCCGCTTTGTTGGAGAATTTCTTCCTCGTTTTCACAGAAACCTGGTGGTGAAGTCCATATATTCATGACCGGAATACCTGTATCCTTTATGTTCGCACCCATTCTTTTGGGTGCCAATTGACACAAAGTCACAAGTCCTATTTTATTTTTAAATCAAACCAAAAGTTGAAGCCTTGTAGTGTAAAGTGAAATAAGCATTTATTTTTTCAAAGTATGAATCTTTAAATAATACTAGCTTCTCCCGTAACTTCCTCCGCGTGGACCTTAGGGTATCTTTAAATAGGAAAAAAGTATCTCCATGTTAAATATCTGTGTGACAAACATCCAAACTCGTCGAGCCGTTTAGGCGTGAAGAGGTAACAAACACAGACACTTTCGCATTTATAGTATTAGTAATTTAGTAGCATAAGATAGGATAACTTCCTCCTAACTATACCTTCAGACGAGACGCTGGAGTGGTTGCCGTCGTTAGGTCCAGATTCTCGTGGCGGTTCGCTCGGGCCCTCTCCCGAACCACAAGGCTAAAATATGTCATTAAAATAAACAAACTGTCATAGTAGGCACAAGTTTAGTAGCTTTTTTTTGTTGTTACGTTATTTCTAACTGCAATCAGTTTCAAACAACGGTAAGAAAAGTTGTATAACTCACTTGAGTTGATGGTCCAGGCATAGCCAAATCAACGTTGATGCGGCTATTTCTGTGCACCATGGTGCGGTGCCCTTGCATCGTCGGGTCGGGGTTCGTCAGTCGGTAGCTCAGGGACATCTCGTTATTCAACACTGCTTTGGAAGAATTCACCTAAAACGTACGACATAAATTAACAAAACACTATTATAAAAGCTTTAATTCATTACATAAAAATTTGAATCTTGCCGGATTTGAATCGTCGATTGTATGTTACGTTACGACTATTGATGTGCCGGGTGAGAATATTCCTGGCAATCTTGGGAATATTCCCGAAAATATTGAGAATATTCTCACTTGATTGAGAATTTTACCGGGAATATTCTCACCCGGCACATCAATAGTTACGACACACCCCGGACACTTCATAACAACCGCCCCATTATAAACAGATGACGTCAGATAACTGTTTTGTACACGCGCAACAGTGTGTGTAAGTCTAGGGCTACCGTTCAGTATGTACTGTATGAGCGGCGTTCAATTTATAATTCCAACTTCTTGGTAAATAAAGTTACAACGCTTTGCTTTGAATATCAAAATACCTAAACAGTTGACAAACACGACAAAAAAGTAACGACGCATTACTTTGAATATCAAAATAAGTTGACGTTGACAAACTTGACTTAACGAGCACACGTTTTGCCACACGAACTCGCGGGATGGGGTGAGGTAATAATTACCTCACCCCATCCCGCGGGCGGGATACCCCCGAGGATGATTCTGAGGCGGGGCTGGGAGTATCCGTTTTTGTACGGTAGTACTATTATATCTATTCTGTGGTAAGGATTGACTTCGTAATATACAATAGACGATTCGAATCCGATCACTAAATCTAATGAATTTTGTCGATCACGGAATTCAATTTACAATGGTATGTTTCTCAGCTTACAAGTTGGTAAATCAAATCGATATTTTTATTCAGTTAAGTCTGATTACAACACGATCAAAAGTTCAGAAAAACCTACGACAGAGGACCTTGCACTGAGAAAAACCGACAAAGGTTAGCTTTTCTCCCTATTTTGTATCATAAAGAGTCGTCAATTTCGGGAAGCAGGCTTCCAAAGCGAGAAATCGGGAAACATAACTAATGCTTTTCATATTGAAACACTGCACTATGTCACAGCCGTGACACACTCTGTACGTGAGAGTTCGAGCGCCAGCGACCTTGAGCCAGAGCGTGGAAGCGCTAGGGTTGATACCGAATTTAGACTTGTGACAAAGGAGATAGCATAGTATGTTAGGAAATATAAACTTGTGCAAGGACATGTTAATGAAAGATAGGTTTGATTTATAATAAGTTTTTGTAATCTTTAAATTATAGTATTTTTATTTATTTATTGTCAATTTTACCTACTTGCGAGTTTACGAGTTTAATCGTCTGAAATCCTTGTTTTCAGAGCTTTTTTATAATTAAAGTCAGGTAAAAGGAAGGGTAAGGGCATGACTAATATTTCGTATATTTTAACTTATAAAATACTTACGAAGATACTTTTATCAGGATTTTGTTTTTGGTCGTTGCCACAGCCATAAACACAACAATAATGCCCGCTGCCGGGCATGATTATCTAACAATTAAATAATGTTGCGTCGCGTCGCGTAGTCAGTCCGTGAGAAATGCGGTACAATGCGTATTGCGATGGGCCAAGCGAGCGGCGAGCGACAGTAGAACCCTTCGCCGGGCCAGTCGGCGACCGGCCGCTGCACTTCCTGCGCGCCTCCAGACACGCACACATAGCCGCGAGCGATTTTAAGAACATACATGCGCAAGTGTCGTTTCTTTTCGCGTTAGAGTATATATTCTGTGGCTATGTACAAACCTGATGCACACTGTCGTTTTATCCTGATGTTTGAATATAGTGAACGGGCTATGATACAGTGGGTTCAAGTCTTTCGTATAAGTGACTCCAGTAGGGTTATTCACGATTGTCGGAAATCTACTCGAAAGCATTCGATACGAATCCGTAACCTCCGATATTACAAAAATATAGCTATTTACAAATACATTCGACTGGCATTCGATTCACTTTCCGACGCCAAAGCGCAATGCATTTACAAAGTTTGGTAGAATAAGGTAGAAAATAAGATCGAAGACTATAGACTTTCCGATTCGATTCGGAAAGTTGGTTTCCGACAATCGTGAATAACCCCCCAGGTATCGGGTAGTCATCCCATTCGAGGAAGCAGGCTTCCGAAGCAATAAACCAGGGAATATAACTGCTATTCGGATTGAAACACTGCATTATGTACTAACCTGATGTACACTGTAGTTTTGTTTATCCTGATGTCTAAAATTAGTCAAATGGCTGTGATACAGCGGGTTCAAGTCTTTCGTATAAGTGACTCCAGGTATCGGCAACCATCCCATTCCAGGAAGCAGGCTTCCGAAGCGATAAACCAGGAAACATAGCTGCTATTCATATTGACTGCATTATGTACTAACCTGATGAACACTGTCGTTTTGTTTATCCTGATGTCTGAATATAGTGAACGGGCTGTGATACAGCGGGTTCAAATCCTTCGTATAAGTGACTCCAGGTATCGGGTAGTCATCCCATTCCAAGAAGCATGCCTCCATAGCGGGATGGAATCCGGGAAACACTTCGTTTTCACTGATCCCGTTTATGTAGGGCGGGTGAGAGTGCGCGCGGGAAGTGAGGCGGCTGTGGGAACCCATGTGGTTGTTGCGATTCTTTGCCACCTGTCATACAAAATAGAGATCATTTGCACAAAATAGAAAGACTACAGTACGAGGCATATATCTTGAAATCGGGTGGGGATTGCGCGGAACGCATATTTTGGGCATACGTAGCGGTGAGGGGCGCGGGCGGCGGGAGAGGGGCGCGCGCTATTGGTCGCTCATAAGAGCACATGAGCGAACTTATCCCCTTTCCGTTGAAAAAAATCAAGATATATGCCTCGTACTGTAACAAAAGTTAAGCTTCGTACTACGGGCGCTCGAGCAACGCGCGCTCACAAAGCTCTGACCGCTGCGTCACGCGTAGGTACTCGAAATGGTTTGAGATTCCGTTTATACAGTCAGTAAGAGGTATCTATGTGTGCGTTGCTCGAGCGCGCGAGTGCTAAGCTTAACTAGTGTACTCTCTCTATATTGTGACATTTGCTGGTGGTTTATCGATTTTGACAACACACTTATGCCCGTATTTATAAACCGCTCTCAACGTAGAGAGATATCTTGAGATCATATTTGAGATGCTGTTCTTATAAGAAACAGCATCTCAAGTATGATCTTAAGATGACTCAACGTTAAGAGCGGTTTATAAATTCGGGACCTAGAGCCTTTACTCATTTGTCAGTGCAGCATCGGTACGACATTAACAAGCTCGGTATGCGCGGTACCGAAAGCATACCGAAAGCTTACTGGATGCTTATTTCAATAGTTACTCATCAGCTGCGCGCAGTACAATTTCGGTACAGAATCTGAATTACGCACACAAATTAGTACAGGGCCTTAAATCATTCTTAAGAGCTGTCAATTAACTTCCATAATAATAAGAACAATAAAAGGAAAGAGGTATTATGGTAGTGCTGGGATCACACTTTTAAACGAAGTTCGAAAACATCGAAAATTTTATGCATCCTCAAAGTGACATTTTGATCTAGAAAAATTCAGATGGAATGAAATAGATAATTTTAAAATAAAACCAAAAAAATCAAGTACGTATAAGAAACCCACTTTGTAACTCTATTTTGCGTTTTTTAGAGTAACATTAACACGATATAAAGGCAGCAACAACGCAAATCTCTCGTTATCTCTCAAAAAATACCTGTGTTTATAAATATCATCTTATAATAACCAAGTATAAACATACCTTATCCAGCACTTTCATATGCCACTGCGCGAACTGTTCGTGTAGTGTGTCACGTTCGTGAGGGGCGAGCGCCGGGTTTAATGCGGCGAGGCGCCACAGAACCACCACCTACGGAACAAAACAATATGATAAAAACAAATAAAATTAAAAAATATTAAAAACACGACTTCCCTGACAAAAACGAACTAAAAAGTTAAATAAGAAGTGTAATTTGCAGGCAGGGGACCGTTTTATGGAACATTTTTTGATCAAAGAGGTCCCCGACTGCAAATTACACTTCTTATTTAATTTTTTAGTTCGTTTTTGTCAGGGTAGTCGTGTTTTTAATGTTTTTTAATTTTATTTATTTTTATTTCAAACATTTTAATGGCAAATTATAGTTTTGGAATGTGCTCATCAAGGCATTTCATTTGATGACCATATTGTAATAAAAGAAAAAAAAACACATTTGAAAGTGGCGTCGTACAGTAGCCATATTGATTTTTTTTCGAAATAAAATATAGCCAGTGTCACTCGGGATACTGCAAGAATTCTAACGATATGCAAATAAATTCAGGCATTTAGAAGTAATGGTGGAATAAAGAAACTCACATACCCACAAACGTACATGAACCCTAAACACATACACTCTTTTTTGGGCAGTCGTGTAAAAATGGACAACTGTTGGTCGAGCCAGCCCAACATGACCCCATCTTCCCCACGACACTACCAAGGCGCATTGATATTTATAATTATTTATATTCGCAGAGTGACATGCAATAATAATATAATAATGTATAATAATGAATGAATGAACTTATGAATTTAATTTAATTAACTTAATAATATCATGTACTAACCTAGCTTTTAAGATCCATTGTTACTAACCATTATGTATGAGATTTTGTTTCTCGAATAAATAAATTGAATTGAATTGATGGTATGTCGTGGGTAATTTATTTTTCCTTCTACACTACCGGTCCAGTAATGTCGTAGGTGAATGAAAAAATCCATACCTATGCATTCCCCACGACGCTGCCATTTTTTTTGTGACAACGTGTAAAAATTATGGAAGTCAGACAGTAAACGAATTAAACATTGAAGAAAACCAAAATATGTTGGAAGAAAAATTTATATTTACGAAAAATCGATTCCAGCTACACTAACGCCAAGTTAGTGGTAGTGCGCCGATTGGTGGACGATTTGTGATAGGCATTATTTTTTCGATATTTTTAGCCGATATATTTTAAACCGATATATCGATACAAATAACCAAAATCGAAAATCGTATCAAAAGCGATATATTTTTATTTATTAGCATCACATCACACTAAAGTTGCTAAAATACAAAGCCGTAAAAGATTGGAATGGAAAAATGGAAAAAAAATAATCATATCATAATTCATAATTGATAATTTATTTTTTGTATAAAAACATATTGTAAATGACTTGTATGTTTTTTTGCGCAGTTTGCCTGATATTATAAATAATCCACGTTTTTAATGAGATTTTCATACATTAAAATAATGTGTGTTGTTTTATAAATTCTATTAATATTTCTGAGCTAGACTGAAATAAATACATAATTTTAAAACCACAAATGTTCTCTGAAAATTTGACCAAAATATCGATATTTTTTTCGCGATTTATCGAGGCCGATATTGACATTTTTATAAATAACGATATATCGATTTTTTTCACTTTCGACATCCCTAATTTGTGAATCAGCAAAGTTATCCTGCCATTACCTCGTCACAGAGCGAAGAGCAGGCGTGCTGCGCAGCGGAATTTCCAGCGCCGCCGCCATGTTTGCCCCCGCCCCCGCCGCCCCACGCCACCAGCGCCGCCTTCGTGCTGTACCACCACACTATGATCTGTGTGAACACTCGTAATCAGTGCAACTATAAAGACCACCGAATCAAGTATTTCTTTAATATTGGCCCACTTGGTTGTAATAGGTATTTGTGTGGTGCTATTTTTGAGCGTAATGCTTGTTCGTAATTTTAGTTCGCTAATAAAGACAGCCTCCTTATACAAAGGGGGCTGCTTCAGTGACACGCAGATGACCTACGCGGAAGTCCGCGATGGACGTAAGCACTGTTTCAGGCCAAATACACGTAAAAACAATCAGTATTGAACTGATTGTTCAATTTCAGTTGTTGAAGGAATTTCAAACGCTATAATAACAAAAAAAATTGTCAAGTAAGTATTCAGAAATGGATTTTACTAGGGATACAAAAACTTTTAAAAAGATAAAATTAATATAGTGTAACATTATACTCGAAAATTCCCTTCTTATGGTGGTCACACTGTATGAGACGGCCGGAAAGACTGAGCAAGACGGACTAATAAAACGGAAAAAGAATGTTGTCAGTATGCTCAATCCCTTTGCGTTCGTTGCTCCGTTCCTGTCATCCTATCCGACCGCCCTAATACCGGGTGCAATAAGACAGTCAACGAAGCCGAAGTCTACGTATTCTGCCCATCATCAGGACCATTTCTGTTCAAAATTATTGCTGGGAAACGATTTTAATTTTTGGTGTTAAAAAGCATGGCATACATTACCACGCAATGTAACGCGTACAAAAGACCGCGCCTGCGAGTGTATGCTACAGCTGCGTGCGGCCGAGTTGGAAGGCAGCGTTTATTATGTGCGTGCTCATGAAATACATTGAATGATGACGTTTTGAAGCCATCGTTTGTTACAAAATACATATAATTTTGATAATGTTTCTGTAAACAAAAATGAGGAAATAATGAATAAAATAAGATTTCATAAAAAAAATTGAAAACATATTTTAACTTTCATCTTCAATAACTCGTGGTTACTGGTTTCCCAGGTATATTCAGGGCTCTGTCACTCCGCGCGCGAGTATGAAACGCTGGGCGTCCTCTGAGAGGACAAATTTTAATACGTCAGAAAGATAAGACCTACGCGATAGAAAGAGAGGCAACTACTAAGTGAATGTTTTGAAGCGAAGGGAGCGCTGTGCGACCTGAATTGCACTTTATTGTGTCGGAGCAAGAGTCGCAATTTATTTAAACGATTTCGCAGAGTGCAACTTCTGTACGCTAGTACTATTATCTATTCTGTGGTATAGTCTAAAAGACAAAAATGATCCTGATGATGGGCATAATGCGTGGACTTCGGCTTCGTTGAGTGTCTTGTTACACCCGTTATGTATGATCCTTATGACCTTTAGAATAACACAGTAAAAATAACCAACAATCTTGCCTGTTCACAAGCCATGACCTCCTCGGTGATAATCTCTAGCAGCGGTATGGCGTTTCGGTCGTTCCGGCGGAACATCTCGCGTACAATCGACAGCAAGTTCCACATCCCCTCCGGCTCGCGCCCCCTCAGGGGCCTCAACAGGGAGGACCACTCCGCCGCCGCGGGGGGCGCACTTGTGCTTAGGTAGTTGACGTCACTACAAAATTTATTCATAGTGTGAGTCAAACCTTAAGCGGTTATAATGTCACTTGAAATATCAAGTCAAAATAACTTGTTGTAATATTAATTTTAATAATAATACAATCTGCATTGCTAATCTTATAACTTTTTTTATGAAATAAAATAATTTAAAAGAAGCTTTTAATAAGCAAAAAGGGTTACTACAACATTTAAATCATTCAATTTAAATTATAACGGCGACTTGCATCATTTCGTATTCGAAATTGTGTTTAAGTGGTACTTAAACTGTAATTTATGGTATAAGTTGGCCTAAATCAAATTTCCGTCAAGAACTAATTAAAAAACATTCTAACTACAGGAAAATAAGCTCTTTTTGTTATGCTTGGCCATAATAAGGCATAACACCAATAATTAAGGTCCATTGGTTCGATAGCTATCGGCGTAAGTGTAATAGCAGCAGAAAATAATGTTGTGAAGTCTAGTAGAGAAGGAATATATTGGACTAAGAGCTATCCCCGGAAATAGGTGGACAATTTACAGAGCGACGAAATCCTTCTAGTTAGTTTGCCATACTACCATTTTTTACAGATCCGGGCACCTCGCAGATTTTCAGTGGTGGGGGTGGGGGTGGGAGTGGTTGAGCAACAAAGGAGCTGAAAAGCGATGTTATATTCGATTTAGATACATGATTGGCTTGCTATTATACCACACCAAATCCAGAGCTCTGTAAATTGTATACCTTCAATCGCTTTTCAGCCCCTTTGTTACTCAACCACTCCCACCCGCACCACTGAAAATCGTAGTGGTGCCCGGATCTGTTAATAATGATAGTATGGCTAAATAACTAGAAGGATTTCGTCGCTTTGTAAATTGTCCACCTATTTCCGGGGCCAGCTCTTAGTATATAATGGTAGTTCTATTCTAGCAGTTTTATTTGCGCATGTTCTATTTCAATTACTTGCGCTAACTACAAACTTTAGATAATTTACAATACATCTTCTTAGTGCAGGATTAAAGACTTGTTGGAGCAATTAACCCACATGGGCACCTGATACAATAAATACATAATACCATGAACTAACTCACCTAAATACTATGGGGGCTGGTACACAGAACTTTACTAAAATCTTATTAATATTGTTGTGCAAAGTCTTTTCATCCAAGAACCACGAGGTGTATTCATAGGCCGAGGCGCCTGCCGTTGGGTCTGGAGCGCCGCAGGTCGTGTTAATCTGGTTCGGCTGAGCTGACAGCAGCTCGTCCAAGATACGTTGGGCCGTGGGCAGGACTTGCCGAGGCAACTCTGATATGAGGTATTGTGCAAACTTCTGTAGTTGGTCTCTTCGTAATCTTTGCAACGATTCTGATACTGGAGCTCTGAGACATACTTGTGTTGGCTGTGAAGAAATTTTGATATACAGGGTCATTTTGTAATCATCATCCAAATTTTGAGGATGTGTTCAGTCCATGAAACTGAACAACTTTCTCTAGGGAACACAGGGACAAATATGTAGAAAAAAACCGGCCAAGTGCGAATCGGACTCACGCACGAAGGGTTCCATACCGAAAAACGGCAAAAAATCACGTTTGTTGTATGGAAGCACCCCTTAAATATCTATTTTATTCTGATTTTAGTATTTGTTGTTATAGTGGCCACAGAAATACATAATCTCTAAAAATTTCAACCGTCTACCTATTGTTGTTACTAATATCGAACAAAAAACGGCAAAAAATCACGTTTGTTGTATGGGAGCCCCCCTTAAATATTTAGTTTTTTCTGTTTTTAGTATTTGTTGTTATAGCGGCAACAGAAGTACATAATCTGTGAAAATTTCAACTGTCTAGCTACCACGGTTCATGAGATACAGCCTGGTGACAGACAGACGGACAGCGGAGTCTTAGTAATAGAGTCCCGTTTCTACCCTTTGGGTACGGAACCCTAAAAAACCGACTATCTATACAAATCAAAGAAGTCACGTGATCAATTTAGTATGGGATGACCAACATTTTGTGGCGCAATTCGACACATGTTTCTTAGAGAAAGTTGTTTAGTTTCATGAGCTAGACACATCCTTGAAATTTGGACGGTAAGTTCAAAATGACCCGATATAGTACTTTGGCCCTACCATGAGTTGATGCAAATTGTTTTCGTTACCATAAACAATTTTTTTCTCTCTTTCGCTCGCATTGACTGTGAGCAGTATAATTATCCAAGTTTACGGTAGAGAAAACAGCATCAACTCATGTTAAAGCTACTGTTGTTGACATAATATGAGAAAATATGGTTGAACATGACTATGTAATGAGAGACTTCTCATTACTTTTATCAAGTAAATAAATTATTGTTTCTACATAAAAAAAGTCCAATAAGAAGATCTCCAATAAGAATCCAATAATCAAGTTTTAGAACACCTGAAAAAAATCAAATCATCAAAAACTTTTAACACAACTTGTTTACTTACCAAATGTATTCTGTAGAGGCATACTGCAACTATGTGCGAACACCAATGCGCAGTAGAGGAACATGTGCAGTTGCAGGACGATATCCTTTGCCGGTCGAATGTTACTGCCACATTGAACTGGGCGCGGGGCACGCTCAGAGTGACTGTGGCTGACAGGTGGAAGCCTGTTAAATCGAAATTTCAATAAAATTAACGTTTTATAATTGAAGTTGAATAATAAGGGTTTGAGGAGCTCGGTGGTGTAGTGGCTTAGCGCCTGGCCCTAGGATTACGGAGGTTAAGCAACTTTCGCAAGGGTCTCTCATAGGATGGGTGAACAAAACATTATCTTGA
Source organism: Agriphila tristella (assembly GCA_928269145.1). NCBI lineage: Eukaryota > Metazoa > Arthropoda > Insecta > Lepidoptera > Crambidae > Agriphila > Agriphila tristella. The sequence continues at coordinate 22,938,930 of OV743440.1, read as the reverse complement.
GTTCCTCCGTGCTTTTTACAAGACACGTTATGCCGTTGGTCCCGGCTACATTTGCAGTCGTCACACCCACCAACCCGCATTGGGGTCGCGTGGTGGGTTATGGCCCCTCCTCCTAATCTACCCGTAAGGAAGGCCAGTGCCCCAGCAGAGGGGATATTAAAAATGACTGATATCAGTAAGAGTTATGGTTGATGGAAAGTATTTTTAGAATGCAAGGCAAAACTTGTTTTCCTGGTCGAATTATTCAACAACTGCGCTTGGAAAATATTAAGGATTATTCGTAAAACACCAACATAGTAAGAGAAGATTACTAACATCATAAACAATTTGTTCTACAACTTATCCAAAAATTAAGTAACAGTTTTCAGATTCTTAAAATTGTTATATTTTACTTTCTTATAAATGCAACTTACCAATTTGAAGAACGTCCTTCACAGCTCTATCTCTGAAAAGATGTTCTCCTCTCTGAAACTCTTCAGCTGACCCATTCGCCAAACATGAGTACAATCTGATGTCATCCTCACTGTCAGGAAAACTCCAGAAGGCTATTTGAAGCTGTAGTTGTTCGGGAACCGGTGGGTAGACGTGTTCAACCAGTTCAAACGGTATGTGGCACGCTACACACTTCGCTGCTAGTTCACTCAACGTCGATACTGATTTGTCTGAAAATATTTAATGTGTATTAATAAAACGTCAGCGTCGTGTCGGTTACCAATATTAAGAGCTAGCCCCGGAAATATAGGTGGACAATTTACAGAGCGACGAAATCCCTCTTGTTAGTTTGTCATACTATCATTATAACAGATCTGGGCACCTCGCAGATTTTCAGTGGTGGGGGTGGGAGTGGTTGAGCAACAAAGGGGCTGAAAAGCGATTGAAGGTATACATTACAGAGCTCTGGATTTGGTGTGGTATAATAGCAAGCCAATCAATTATCTAAATCGAATATAACATTGTCAGGAATTTTGACTGGTGGAAAATAAGTGCCAGTGGCATCAAAATGCGCGAAAAAGTGGTAAAGTTTAAAAGTGCCCGGACCTGTTAATAATGATATGGCTAACTAACTAGAGGGATTTCGTCGCTCTGTAAATTGTCCACCTATTTCCGGCCAGCTCTAGTATATATCGCGAACTGTCGCCTGCAGCACACCTCAACCAACGAAACCGCGGTAGTTCCGCCATGACTAGTCTCCTATCGACGACGATATACATCTGCTTAGCGGTTTCACGTCATTACTTTCGCGTGTGCCAACGGTCGGAGCCGATCGGGTGGAATCGCGCGAAATCTATGCATTAGAACAGGGGCCCAAGTTTGCTATTTTATTTAACGTCATAATCGTGTTTCAATTGTGTTTCGGTTTTGGGTTTACGAGTAAGAAACGGTTAGATGGCTACTACTTTTAAACACGAATTTAACTTTACGAAACGATTATGTAAACTCGGAAACGTAACTTTACGTATACGAGTTTATGTACAGGCGCTATACTCAAGTCAACAGGGATTGCCCTGAAATAATTGCCAGGCGTTTTCTTGTAAAGTTAAATTTTTGTTTAAACTACATTTAACTACCTTTTTTTAAAGAAATAATTCGTTTTTTCTGTGGTACGCAACTCGTACAGTAGCCGCCCTATAAATAATATCAAAGTTATCTATTATTGATGATAGAAGTGTGTCCAGGCCAGGACTCATGGGTTGTAGCCGGGCCCCAAAAAATGTGCTATAACTCATGAAATACAATGGTACTGGGTTTTTTTTCTTTTGGGTACCATAAAGTACGTATCCGTACAGTATACTGACATAACCAAAGCCTTTTTTGGCACCGGTGCCGGGCCACGACCTATGACACTCGCGACGCAGGTGTGCTACAGGCGTGTGTGGCCAAATTTTTAAAGCCAAAGGAATCCGAATCGTGGATACTTTAAGTACCTTAAGTTTATATTACTGGCTACAGGTGTACGTCCTTTACTGTGCCCTGTTTTGACATTGCCCAACTTCGACGCCAAGTATTGGTGGCAAATCGTCCAAAATAACTCATCCCACTACTTTGATATTTTTATTAGTCAATCTTACCAACCCTAATACGTTTATTTATTGTATTAAGTTATAATTGTTCTGTCTCATGCATGACCACCCTTTTGCTAATTGCTATGAATGTATTCGTTGTGCACAAACATTGTTTTAGTGTGGGTCTGCACGCTCTCGTATTGGCACACCCATCTAAATGTGGTACTTGGTAAACCACCCTACCTACCAACTCCCTTTCTAAGTAAGAACCAAGCCACCTGGTTCAAACACTGGGCAGTAACAAACACTAGACTGATGCCCCCATCAGCCCAGTGTTTGTTACTGCCTAATAGATACCAATGGATATCATTTTTTTCAATAGATATTGCTCGTGGAAAATACTACAGCTCCATATTTTTAAAAGTGGTCAAATATTTTGTTTGTAAGTCATGGTATTGGACAGTAGGCAGCCAAATAGTTATATATATATATATATATATATAATTACATCAGTGCTCTATTTATTGATTCAATTTTCAGGTCGACTCAGATCAGAATCAATATTGCTTAAAAACACACTAGACTACCTTGCAACTGCTAAATAGTTGAAATAGTTTCCTCTATGGAAAGGCATTTTGTCCAGCAAAAATAATTTTGTTAATATAAAAGTATGTATAAACATAATATTAGTAATTTAACTTCGAATTTTCAGGCAATATATTCTCTAGCATAGTATATCACTAAAACAAAAGACACAATGGGGAATTTTGTAGAAATAATGTCAACAGTATTATTGAAGCTGCAATGTTGCCCAGCATTGTGTGACCAATATTTATTTAGCTGTGCAATACAGGAGAGGAGATATAACAGGAGAGGAGATGACTGAATCAATGAAGAAAGAAGATCTTTAAGAGCAGAACTCTAAAGTATCACCTATAGCAGAGGTGCCCAAACGGTCGATCGCGAGAGGTTTTAAGGTCGATCGTCAAGGATAACACATTTGACAGTTTATGCACCCAATGTAATTTTACTTATGCAATTTCTTTTCTTGATAAAAATTTGGTGGGTTAAACGGTCAAAATGACGATCTTTTAATCGTAATTTTTTGCTAGGTCGATCTCCTTAAAAAAAGTATGAGCACCCCTGACCTATAGGTTCTTAAATTTTAGTGACATTTTATAAATCATACTTTCTGAACCTCATACAAGACAAGTAAGAATAAAAAAATATACAGTTGTAGTTGCTCACTTCTCTTAGATATTCTGATTACAATAGCTAGCTCCTGATTAGATAGCCCTATTTCTAGTAACACTATCTCATGCATAAGGCAATCATAGTACAAAATATTGTGTCAATAAAAGAAATATTATGGTATGAAAATCACACCAATAATTTAGTCTCAAACTAAACAAAGCTAAGCTTATTCTTTTTATTAACCAACTTAAAAAAAGGAGTAGGTTTTCATATTGATTATATATATTTTTTATTGTTGTTCATGCATATCTTCGACATTTATAGACCGATTTTGATGATTATTTTTTTGCTTGACTGAGTTTTTTTCAAGATGGTCCTATTAATTTATTTTTAACCGACTTCAAAAAAGGAGGAGGTTATCAATTCGACTGATTTTTTTTAAATTGTTTTATTCGTTTTTAAGTAATCCACAAAATACTATGATTTTGGCTTAACTACCTTGATGACTTTTGTTTATTTATGGACCGAATTAAAAAAGGGATACCTTAAGTATAAGAAACTTGATTGTGATCAGTGCAGAACAGTGATGATGCAAAAAAAATGATTTATTCTAAAATATCAATCAATAAATTAATTTTAGGTATCAAACATATTGTATTACTTTAAGCCAGGGGTGCCCATACTTTTTCTTAAGGAGATCGACTTGGCAAAAATTTATGACTAAAAGATCGACATTTTGACCATTTAACCTATCAAATATTTTACAAGAAAAAAAATGCATATGTACTACATTGGGTGCAAAATGTCAAATCACTTATCCTTGGCGATCGACCTTAAAACCTCTCGCGATCGACCTTAAAACCTGTCGATCGCGATCAACCGTTTGGGCACCTCTGCTTTAAGCTGATTGATTCAAGAAATCCCATTTAGCTATGGGGCTATGGGTAGCTGGACAACAACAAAATATCTATTGTGTCTCATTTTCCTGGAGTTAAAGCATTTGGACTACCATTAGTAAAAAATATAAAGGTAGGTATGAATGATAGACGTATTTGTCGGCTACTGTTTATTTATGGTAGGTACTTTAAAAAGGTTATTAAATATAAAAAGGTATTATAAAGGTATAGAAAAGAGGATGGCTTGATCGCCAACAGTAGGTATAGAAAGAAATAAAGAAGAAAGAAAAACATTTACTAATTGCACAAACTCCATAACATGTCTGAGATTTTCTAATGAAGTTTATTAACTAACAGCACATTTACTATTCAATATTTAATTGAATGAAGGAACTTTAAGAATAACCTTTAAATTCATGATTCTAATTAACATAATCATTTCTTGAAACGCATTTGAATTTTTATTAAACAAGAACTACCTATGATAAAGAACAAAGACAATAAATAAAAAAGCTTATATTTTTCATTATATAAATCATTGTGTTTTACTTAATGAAAACTTAGGAATAATTGGAGATTATTTGGAGTTTTATATTATTTTGAATGGAAGAAAAGGCCAGGACAATCATTTTGAGTACCTAGTTTGTGGTAAATAGGGTTGAAAAAAGCTGGGTTTTTTTCACTCAAATTTGGTAAATGTTAATAAAAAAAAATTGAAGAAGTGAACATCAATAGTATTTTTTCTTATTCATTGAAAACAATGACTAATCTTAAGTTAAGAGAAGCATAAAAATAGTGAAAGTAGTGAAAGTTCTATGAAAACATCATAACTTTCATTTCACTAAAATCAAGTAAGCTCTTCTGAAGCACTAAACAAGTTTATACAACAAAGATGCTTCAGTAATTGGCAGGGATTTGTAACCAAAAGGCATTATTATTAACTGCTCAATCCACTCAAAGGTAAACGACTTTACAACACCTGTTCTTTGTACCACTACACAATAGGTACATAGTTAATTGCTACCTATATGTCATGACATCACAACTTTCAATGAAAATGTAAGAAAAATACTACTGTAGGAAGTAATTTAGGAAAGGAATGAACGATATTTTCACAAAATATCGAGTTCATTGTGCCCCAAATACGTTGTCGTCACATCAATGGTCCGAAACAAAGGATCAGCTGAGTGTATTACCTTGAACAGTTTTCTTCGCGGATCGAGGTGTGAAAGTGTTTTGAAGGTTTGGTCTTCGCCACCCTCGCCAGTTGTTGCATAGGCTCTCCGGCTCTGAACTCCAGCTACACAAAGAATCTTCTTCGAATCGTTCAGAATCCTCGAAGCTGAAATGGTCACCCTCCTCCCAGTCGAGTAGGGGAGACCCCACATCGACTGGGGCAGCTTGGCGACCCCCTTTTCCATTGCTATTAGATGCCCCCGCCACTTTAATTATTTTATTGAAATAAGTTATCAATTTATATTCGCTGGATGGGTTCAGCGAATTACCACAGAGGGTATCCACAGATCTTTAGTTTTCAAATAAGCATAACTATACTATGAATAAATCAATTTACGTCACTACTGAAAATCTTTCGGAAATAGTATGTGAGGAAATAAAATACATCACAAATTATGAAGACCAAACGAAATGTCCCAAATAAATCCCCATTGAGCACAATAACAAATATGGCCGACTAACCACAGATTACTAAGATTTTGACACACGCACGCATACACAGCAGCACTCATGCATGCACTACCACAGAATATTTAAAATGGCAGCACCATAGAATAGATGTATTTTTACATTGCCACTTTTCTTTGGTATGTTTTTTTTAACCCAAAAAGAAGTAGCAATGGATCACGATCATCTGTGAACTGCAACCAGTCGCTACGGTGGTTTATTACAGATGGCGCTTCAGTCTTTAGAACAATTGTCAGTTTGAGCCTATATTGTCTTGACTGTGTATTACGTGATTTTACTTTCTTAGATTGTATTTTTTCGGTTTTGCGGACAAACAATGTATTCTGTGCTAACTTTGGCTCAGATAAAAGAAGAATTACGGAAAAGAAAAGCCAAAACAACAGGCAAGAAAGTTTATAGCAACTTACAAAAAATTGCTAACAAGCATTACATTTCTTTAAATTTCGTGTAAGATTTACAAGTAATCTTTTTATTTCAGATTAGAAGCATATGATTCAAATGGGGAGGAAAAGCGTTATTTTATCCCGATAGGTGGCGTCTTGTCGTTGGTACCGAGCCGCCTCAAAGAAACTGTCAAAACATATGGGAATCTCTTGGAGTATTGCACTTTTTAATTTTATACTGAGAAAATGCCGCATTGTTATGCATGTAACTTGTAAAATATTGGAGTTCATCGATTTCCCAGTAACAAAAAAAATAGTGGGCAAAAAAATATCAAAAAAATATGCTTTTTCCTCGATTTACTCCTTTGCTGAGCCTGAGAAACATTATAAATCAAAAGGAATGTTTCATGAATTTGATGAAGCTTCGCCAAAATAAAACAACATTTGAATTATAACAGCTTTGTTCTTTAATATTTCAACCTCAGCAGTTTCTAACATATTTATAACTTGGATGAATTTGATAGGTATATCAAATATGGAATAAGCCCAATATTGGGGCCAAACAGAGAATTAATAGAATTTTATATGCCAGAGTCATTCAAGAAACTTAGAATAATAAAATAAATATGATAAATCGGTTCGTGTAATTTTGGATGGTACAGAAATTCCAGTACAGAAACCTGAAATTACTATTGCACAGAAGGCATTATCAGGCAACTATAAACACGGAAATTCACACTCAGTTGCTTTGTTAAAATTTAAATCATATGCTTCTAATCTGAAATAAAAAGATTACTTGTAAATCTTACACGAAATTTAAAGAAATGTAATGCTTGTTAGCAATTTTTTGTAAGTTGCTATAAACTTTCTTGCCTGTTGTTTTGGCTTTTCTTTTCCGTAATTCTTATTTTATATGAGCTAAAGTTAGCACAGAATACATTGTTTGTCCGCAAAACCGAAAAAAATACAATCTAAGAAAGTAAAATCACGTAATACACAGTCAAGACAATATAGGCTCAAACTGACAATTGTTCCAACGACTGAAGCGCCATCTGTAATAAACCACCGTAGCGACTGGTTGCAGTTCACAGATGATCGTGTTCCATTGCTACTTCTTTTTGGGTTAAAAAAAACATACTAGTTTTATCATATTTATTTTATTATTCTAAGTTTCTTGAATGACTCTGGCATATAAAATTTTATTAATTCTTTGTTTGACCCCAATATTGGGCTTGTTCCATATTTGATATACCTATCAAATTCATCCAAGTTATAAATATGTTAGAAACTGCTGAGGTTGAAATATTAAAGAACAAAGCTGTTATAATTCAAATGTTGTTTTATTTTGGCGAAGCTTCATCAAATTCATGAAACATTCCTTTTGATTTATAATGTTTCTCAGGCTCAGCAAAGGAGAAAATCGAGGGAAAAGCATCTTTTTTTGATATTTTTTTGCCCACTATTTTTTTTGTTACTGGGAAATCGATGAACTTCAATATTTTACAAGTTACATGCATAACAATGCGGCATTTTCTCAGTATAAAATTAAAAAGTGCAATACTCCAAGAGATTCCCATATGTTTTGACACTTTGTTTGAGGCGGCCGGGTACCAAAGACCAGACGCCACATATCGGGATAAAATTGCGCTTTTCCTCCCCATTAGATAATCACACAACATCACACCAACACACGTCACGACGACCACATACCGTTTCTTAGCTAATGGAATATTTCAAAATTTGGTTGAATTATTTCATTTTTGAGTGAAATTTATTTCCAGTACTAGAAATTAAATGAAATGGGTTTGAACATACATAGCCTTCTCTAAGAGAAGCTGGCATAGTAGTAACCATAAGGTTTGTTTTTGACGGATATTTCGGAAATAGCGGGTTTATTATTATTTAAGTTATTTAGATTTTACCGTTGAGCAAATTCATCAAACTATTTATCTAATTTTATGCCAAGTGGCAAAACATTTCACAGATTTCGCAGTTCCCGCAAGAATCGGAGCATTGAAAATGAATACAAAAATTTACGAAAAAACTAAATCAAATCAAAAGCAAAATCCTATATTTTTTCTAAGGTATACTAAATAGGTACCTTTTTATTTTTACGATCGATTGTGACACTCGGCTGCGCCTCGTGTCACAAAAGTGCCCCTGACTGCTTCAACGCGGCTGAAATATTATTAACCGATTCACAAAAACAACTAATGCACTTCTCGTCTGCTTCCGCATCTTTCAATACCTTTACCATGACGATCGGTCAATAATCATAGAAACTACATCACTTTTTATATACCGAAATACCCGTTTTTCTACAATTCCAAATCTAAAGGGACCACCTACAGATCACAATTATTAACCGATTTTCAAAAAACAATCGCTATTTTGTAGCTAAACTAATACCCTAGGACCCTTTTTTTCTTAAGTCGGTTTTTTTCTCGAAATATTTACAATTTAGTAAATAAACACCCCCCAAAAAACCCGAATTTTTCGAAATTTCAAAAAAGTTACCAGCCGATTTTCAAAATTCAAACGTTCACACGTGTCTCAATAAATTCCTCAACTTTTGGTATTATTCCCATCTCGATCCTCCTAAAATCCTCGGAACTATGACCAAAAATACGTCTCAGGCGATTTGCATTTGATAACCATTTTCAATGGTAAAAATATTCTCGTAGGTATCTTATTTTTTTTTTGTCTTTATTGTACTACAAACTAAAGTACAAAAGGCGGACTTAATGCTAAAAACATTATCTGCCAGTTAACCTTTGGGAAACAGAGAAACCATGAATGCGGCACATAATAACATACAAAAGTAATAAATACAAATATAATAATAATATAAGGTACATAAAATACATAAATGTATAATAAATAAATAAATTAATAATTTATTTCTCTTCTCACAATAGGTAGCTTAATACTAGAACATAATATTTGAGTACATGTAGACCTGAAGTGTGAGAAGCTGGTGCCCGCAATAGGTTTAAAAAGAAAACCGGTTACACAGGTCACCAGGCCACCCCCGCAAAAGGATACAAATTGTGTTCAGTTTATCGCATTTGTAGACCTATGTGTCTTCATAGGTGATATTAATTATTGCAAGAAAAAAATTAATAAAGATAACCTAGAGAACTAGTACATACTAAACATTTTAAATAGTAGCAGAATTTTGTGGTTGTGTGTGTATGAGTGCTTGTGTGTGTAAGTGTGTGTGATCGTGTAATGTGTGAGTGTATATGAGCCGAAGGGATTTGCTACATCTATGGAGCCAATGTTATTATATTTGCTGATATTACTCGAGTCGAAAGGAGTCGAAAGAAATAATAATATATAAATATTTATTAAATTTCTAAGAAGGAGAAGGATACAGAGATGACAATGATTTCCACATTATGAGCTTTCCAAGAGAAGAGAGTTACCTTTCTTTTTGAAGGAAAGTTTGCTTGGAGATTGTCTGATAGAGTCAGGAAGGTCAAAGGCGCAGAGCTTGCAGTGTGAAGGATTCGGACATATAGCCAGAGCGAAAGAGAGGAATACAGAGAGCAAGATAGTTTGTAGACCGGAGCTGACGATTATGAGAGTCGCAGAGATACTGAAACTTGCATTTTAAATATTCTGGAGCATGAGGATTATTGAGGACGGAGTAAAGCGTGCAGAGTAGCCTTTGCTGTCTGCGCTGATGCATAGGAAGCCATTTAAGTTGTGACCGATACGAAGAAACGTGATCGAACTTGCGAAGGCAGAAAACGAATCGAAGGGCATTATTCATAAGTCGGTCCAACTTATTAAGAAGATCCTCATTAAGGTCCGGAAAACAGACATCAGCATAATCGATGAGGGGGGGAAATAAGAGAAGTGACGAGAGTAACCTTAGTATGGATAGGGAGAAAATTTCTAAAGCGTAAGGAAGATGTAACTGCTCGACTCACCTCGGCAACATGTGTTGTCCAGCTAAGCGTAGAGTCAATGTGGAGGCCAAGATTTTTAACGTTGGGGCAGAGAGAGGTGGTGGTGTTGTCCAGAACAGTCAGAATCAATCTTGGCAATTTGTTTTGACCCGCCTACAATTATGGCCTGGCATTTAGCCGGGTTTACTGCGATACCAAAATTAGTAGACCGTGCTGATGGTACGTAGGACATTATTTAAGATTGATACAGACAGAGACATTGACTGTACATAAATTTAAAGGTTATCGGCGTAAAAATGATAAGAACAGCCAAGCGATGAGGAAAGGAAATTGATGAATATGGAGAAAAGAAAAGGAGAGAGTATGCCAATATCTTGGTGGAGCGGTGTTTGTAGAGCTAAGCGATTTCTGACGCTTCGAATAGAACATACTTAAGGCCGTATACAGAGAGAAAGCTAGTAGCCAACCGGCGCTTATCGGCGCTGGTCCGCACCGGTAACAGTTAACATAAAGCAAGCAGATTAAAGCAGAATTTCGTATTAAACGTAGTCAGCGCTGACCGGCGCATGTCGGTGACGTTCACGTTCACGCCCCCGCCTCACGTACTCACGCCCCCGCCTGAAATGATAAAAATATAAGTAAATGTATTTATTTTTATAAAAATTCAAGTTATTATCAACAATCAAACACAACAAGAGGTGCACTACGCATATCGGTGGCACCTAGAGATGTGCCAATATTACAACTGGCAACGCGGCAAGATTGGGAATCTTGCCATTGCCGCGTTGCCAGCAAATTTCCAATCTTGGCAGCAACATTAGCAATGTTGCCGATCCGTTTAGTATTTCGAAATAACTACAGGACAAAAATATTATGACGGTAAATTGACGGTATTCGACATACAACACATATTTTGTGACTTAAATTTGCAATGAAGGCCACAGCAACTCTGTGATAAAACCATACAACCCCATCTAGTTTGTGCTCGTTAGAATCGTATGTGGTTTGTTGCGTTGTGCATTTATTGTCCTTTGGCGTGTTCCGAAGAACTTTTCTCTGACCCTTAGCGCGAATTTTTTTTTTTTAAATCTACCTAGTTGAAGTAGCGTCATCTATCGACATACAATGTTACTAAAATTATCAGCTTTCAGAGAACCGCTCATTATGGATTCTAAATATAGACCCACCCCCTGATTTTATAAGTTTGTTACAATCAACTCTGATAGAAATCGTAATTACATTGCTGCTTTAGTAAGAACCATTGTAATTCAATCGAGAATTAATTGTTAGCAACAGAGTTACGTAATCAGCCTCCTGGTTTGCACACGCATACATGTAGCGCAATGTTCAGGTTTGCAGAGCGTGGAGGATCGCGAACCTAAAGATGAACGCTGACCTAGCCGCACTGTACGCACCGCAGGCCCGTCCGATGCGTACGCTGCGGCTGCATCGGCAACGTCGCGGGCACAGTGAACATATCCATACAGTACAGTTGGTAAACGCCTTTGATGTCGGTCGGATGACACCGCGTTATGCCGCCGCCCATGTAGGTGCAAGGGTGCAAGGTGCAAGGGTTGTCAAAAAAGAAAAAGAAAACCACCCTCACTTCGTTGTGGCGAACAACGAACATGAGAATAGGCGTAATAAAAAATTATGGAGCGTTCGCCACGCTCCATATTTTTCACTCAAACACTTGTACCTACATTGTATTCTGTGCTCAAACATAATGATATGATAAAGATTGTTTATCCAAATGCAAATACATTACATAGGTAAGGTACGGTAGGTATTAAAATAATAGAAAACTAAAAAAAAAGAGTCACGTAAACATAATTATGACAATGCAACTAATGTAATTAATATAATTAGGTACATAGGTACTTGTAAATAAATTATAAAGTACATAATAATCACATTAATTTTCTTTTTCTTTTTTGACAACACTTGCACATTTGCGACGATAGCTTATAGTAACGCCTCAGACTATACATGTCAGGGTTGCCACCTTTAGGAAGATAAAAATCGGGACATGTGCACTTTTATATTATTGTAAGAGTCGAAGTTCAATAAAGTAAAATAAAAAAATCGCTATCGCAATCACTTTTCTTTCCCGATGCCAAAATGAAAAAACTGTCTATTTTTTACTTTAAAACACTATGAATTACATACTTGTTTACCAAAAAGGAATTACATTAGACTATCAACTAAAAGAAAACAATCAACAAACCAAGCAACAGAGTGGACCACAAGCAATCAAGGTCCAAACAAATTATCGGATGCGGCTTACTGCCGCGGCTGATCTGAGGTGTGCAAACTATCGGATGTAGTAGGTCGCGGACGTAACCATAGACTAATATGACGTCATCGGACGTCCGATAGCTATCTGGAACGCAGGATGTTATTAGAGTGTACACACTATCAGCCGCGGCAGTAAGCCGCGTCCATAAGCCGCGTCCGATAATTTGTTTGGGCCTTCACAATACACACACAAACTACCCGTGTGAAATGAACGCTTTCTACTGGTTGAATTAATGAAGTTATGCACTCATTTGCATTCGCATAAAATTCGCATTGATTGATGTGAATACGAATGTCGATGCGAATATTTAAAACGATGCGAACCATTCGCATGTGCGAATGCATCAATGAAAGCAAAAAATCTATACATATAATAAAGCTGTAGAAAAGTTGTGTCTGTACAAAGAAAATATTTTGAAAAAAAGTGGTTGGGGTGTTTGATAACAACCTATAAAACCCATTTCTATCATTTTTGGAATTTTTGTCTGTTTGTCTGTTTATCTGTTTGTCTGTATGTTTGTGCGCTAATAACTTAAAAAGCGCTAACTCAATCATAATGTTGTTTACATAGAAATATACTATGTATTTTGCGAAGTAATTTAGTTTTTATCTCATCGCAATCGGTTCACTCAATCAAAAGTAATACTAGTAGTAGTAAGTAGTACTTTTAATTTTTTAAGAAGAGTTTACGATGAATTCGTTGTAACAATATCTTTGGGGAATCATACTGTTAGAACGATGACTACCTGGACCTGGTGTTCCCACATCTGGCACGGTAAAATGGTCAATGGCTTAAAAGTAAACAATAAAGTGTCGAGATTTGGGTCTGTCTTTTGTAATTTCTCAGAAAAAAATGCACGTGCATGCAGTAAAATCTAAGCCTGCTTTCTAAGTATTATATTATTTTATACTACTAGCTTCCGCCCGCAACTTCGTTCGCGTGGACATTCGAGAAAATCCTTAGGGAACCTTTAACCTGGATAAAAAGTTTAATATCCTGCCTTGCTAGGTAGCCCGCTCGGTGTGAACGTGCCTTGCGCGCAGCAGGCCTCTGGCTGGTAAGCGCGTACTATATTGACCGAGTGCGATGTCGGGCCGCATCCTCACGCGCAAGTGGCAAACGCCCTGCCTGCAAGCGAGGTACGTCCACACCAAGCGTACTGCCTAGCGAGGCAGGACGTTAGAACATAGTATATTTCGTATCCTGGTCAAAGGTTCCCTTAGGATTTTCTCGAATGTCCACGCGGACGAAGTCGCGGGCGGAAGCTAGTAGGTAAATAAAAATGAGAATACCTATCTGAAGGGGAAAAAAAACTTTTGATTTAATGTTTTATTTTTATTTTGACTACGTTGCCATGCATATTTTGTATTGCATTGGCCGCAGTTTTGAGTATTTCGGGAGCTTGAGATACTGCGGTGACTGCGGCGCGTGTAGGTGTGCGAGGCTGCATAGAATTTCATACAAATAATATTGGATGCGGCGACTGCGGCGCGTACGATGCGCCCAGCGGGTCTACCGCCTAACTCTCTCGCTTTGACTCTGGCTTTGGTTTATGACATCAGTGCACTGTCCGTCCTTGTCATCGTGTTATGATATGACAAGGACGGATAGAGCATAGCTATCGCTCTGGCTAAAGCTTTGAGTTAGGTGGTAGGGCCCCAGCCCCCTGGCCAAAGTAACATTGGCTCGTTATCGCTTCGCTTCGAAACATGTATGGATTTGACGTTTTAAAATTCGATTGTTAACGAAACCTTATGTCAATCGCATACATGTTTCGAAAGCGAAGCGATAACGAAGATTTGCCAATATTACTTTGGCTAGGCCCTCAGGTCTGTGTTCACCTATCTGTAGGTCATCATCATCATCATCAGCCTATCATCGTCCACTGCTGAACATAGACCTCTCCGAGTGCACGCCACTGAGCACGATCCGCGGCTATACTCATCCAGTTTATGCCAGCCACCTTGCGAAGATCGTCGCTCCACCTTGTCTGAGGGCGTCCTACACTACGTTTGCCCATTCGGGGTCTCCACTCAAGAACTCGTCTGCCCCAGCGGCCATCGGTTCTACGGCTAATATGGCCGGCCCACTGCCACTTCAACTTGCTAATCCGGTGAGCTATGTCGATGACTTTAGTTCTCTGTCGGAATACCTCGTTCCGGACCCTATCTCTCAGAGAAACTCCGAGCATAGCCCTTTCCATAGCTCGCTGCGCGACTTTAAATTTGTGAACCAGCCCTACAGTGAGTGTCCACATTTCGGCTCCGTATGTCATGACAGGCAGGACGCCCTGGTTGAAGACTTTCGTCTTTAGATTCTGTGGAATATGCGACTCAAAGACTCGACGAAGTTTCGCATATGCTGCCCAGCCCAGCTGTATCCTTCTGTTGGCCTGTCCCTCGAAGTTGTTTCTACCCAATTGCAATGTTTGCCCGAGGTAGACATATTTCGTAACAACTTCGAGAGGACTACCTTGTACTGCAATCGGTCCAGCACGCGTAGCATGACCAACATCGAGATAAGATTCGACTCACAGAACAATGGCTTGTCTACACCGAAATGTCACTTTTGTCGGGTTGAGATCGAGATACTCATGCTCGCATTTTACAACCGTAGACTCGCATTGTTCTTTGTCGTGGCCTAATGTCAAAAGTCGACAAACACGAGCTTTTGTCTTCAACTGACATTAATTTGACAGTTGAGTGGGAGAAATTTGTCTACCACCCTTCGAGTGGTCGAGAAAGATTTGTCGACTTATTTTTTTTTCTGAGTTTTTAATTTCGCAATAAAAATAAATCTAAGTTGTCCGTGTTTATATTTTATTAAGGTAAGAAGAGAAGTTATAGCACAAACGACAAAAACAGCTGTCCGGAAAGGAAAAAAATTAAAAAATGTATTTAAGTAATTCTTTTTTATTATAATATTTACTAGTAGTAAATAACCTTCGAGCAACAAAAGGCTTCGTTTGTCACGAAGGGAGAAGCCTTAGCGATATTACTCTATTCAAATTATTCTGGCATTTTTTGCGGGGGGGGAAAATGCACACAAGTGCAGTTCCGCATACCCACATACAAAAACTACACTGTAATGACGACACTCATACAATACGATAAAAAATTACTTTTATGTGAAATGTAAAACCGTCTTTTTGTATACTTGATGTTCAAGATCTCTTTTAACAGCAAATAACTCATCAATTCGACATTTTAAACAGAGCAGCGTTCACATGCGCGACTGGACTCGGTCTAGAAAGAAATCCGGGCGCAACTGGTTTTACTAACGCGTATGCCCATTTGGGCTTGTACTTCGGCAGAGGGGAAACGCTTCGTATGGCTTCTCTTTCTGTAGAAGCCCGTCTTACTCTAAGTAAATAACGAATAAGTATTTTTTATTCTTAATTTTTTTTATAAATTTTATAAATTAAAATAATAGAATAAATAATTTATTGTAAAAAGGTACCTACCTATTCAATAATATTGTTTCCTAATATTACACTTTTTAACTTCAGTATTTTTTTTAATTTTATTTTACTTAATTTTAATTTATTCACTTAAAAACGTAAATTAAAATTATTTTCATACATTGATTTCAATATTTATTACTAAATTAACAAGTGCGTTGGTCTGTGTCATCTTTTCAAAAATCTCTCAATAAAAGGAAGGCAAACGAACTATAGCCATACGGCTATATTTAACTCGGTTTTAAGAGTTTTGCGTCGTGAAACGTATAGAAAGGAACGCCCTTTAAGAGAAATGATGGAAATAATTAAAAAAATTTACTAGTGGCAAAATTATTCTTCTCGAGCTCGAAAGAGCTTTGTCTACGGAAGTGAAAGCTTTTGTGAGTGTCTCTTTATCTTAGAACTTATTAAAAAATAAGTATCATGTTTAAACTAAATCATTTCGAATCATTTCAGATAATTTCGACGTTTATTGATGTTGAAATAAAAATATTATATTTTAAAACTCATATTTGTATTAAAAGACATAAAAAGGTTGTAAAATTCTGAGAGCAAGTCCCACCACTGTGCTCAGCAATCTAGAGGGTCGAGACGACAACTCGACAATAGTCTTCGTAGACAAGAGTCCCGTTTGCTCATGCTACGCGTGCTGGAATTACTTGTTCGTTGAACATAATCTTGGTTTTGTCCAAGTTCATTCGAATACCGATGCGTAGAGAGGAATCAGGGGGCTTACCATCAGCAAATAAGAAACCATCCTTAAGCCGTTCAGTTCAGAAGCAGGCCCTAAACAAAATTGCTTAAATCGGTACCATGACCGTCTTTTAGGTGAACGGCTTAAAGATTGTTTTGACTCAAGGTGGACGGTTAGTTTGTCTCTGGAATGCTTTGTCACAGAGCACTACTGCTTTGTAGACGATGCGAAAACGAGCTAGCCTATACAAATCGATGGGTGCATTCTGTAAGACAAATCTCTGAGTCATCGATCGCCATAAATTTGTTAACCATGGAAAGTAATTTGTTTAGAATATTCATTTACTTTTCATGGTTAAAATGTACTTTATGGCGTTCGATGACTCAGATATTTGTCTGGCAGAATGCACCCAATTTATCGCTTATTATCCCCGCCAATTGGTAATGCGCCTGGCGGCCATGTTTTTAACCTCAAAAACGAAAAACAATTTGTAAATTTTTGATATACCTAGACCCTTTCTTATTGAAAATAAGAATTCAATAATTAATATATTATATTACCTATTAGAATTTTACTGTTTTTTGTCATTTTTAGTTGCGGATGACGATGATGTGTATGTTAATTTGACAAGGTTCCAGCGCATTACCAATTGACGGGGATAGTAATAAAATGTCGCAAGTTAATAAAACAAATTAAAGTTATATTATTTCGGTTTTTTTTATTTTCAATATCATTTCACACCATTAGTTTGTTAATTACTTACATCGATATAAAATAAATCATTTTCTTCTTTATTTGATTATTATTATTCATAATAACATAAAATGTAATGCAATTTACTATCCGCGTCAATTGGTAATGCGCTGGAACCTTGTCAAATTAACATACACATCAACGTCATCCGCAGCTAAAAATGACAAAAAACAGGAAAATTTTAATAGGTAATAATAGTGTATTAATTATTTAATTCTTATTTTTAATAAGAAAGGGTCTAGGTATTAAAAAAATGCAATTGTTTTTCGTTTTTGAGGTTAAAATCATGGCCGCCAGGCGCATTACCAATTGAAGGGGATAGTAGGTACTTATTTATGGGGTCTCATCTCTCATCATTTCTTTTTATTTTAGTGATATTCAACAACAAGGAAGTCGCGTTGCCTTTATCAAGTTACATAATTCACTGTTAAATAATAAACATTAACTGTCTTATTCAGAGATGTTTCACAAAACTGGGGTGCAAGACTGTTCTAACAAAACCAGGTTTAATGCGTGTAAACCAATCACAATGCACCTTTTAATCCTTAAACGGTGGGACTAAACGTTAAACTGTCACTCTGAATACGATTTGCGCTAAAATGGCGTTAGTCTGCAGTCTAACGCCATGTTAACTTTGGCCCTAGTTTAACGAACGCACTCTGAATAAGACAGTAAAAGAAATTCACAAATCTTAAAATTCTCACGCCAAACTTATCTAAATACACTAAACAATTTTGAAAAAGCTGATCACGTAAGAACTTTTTATGAATTGCTTTATTTGACATTACAGACGCTAAAAAACAGCTCCCAAACTGTCAAACGGAGCGTCGTGGTACGCTTCGTCCATACATAAAAAATGGTGAACGGTTTAAGAGCGTGTATTAAAGCAGGCCCTCCACAGGCCTGCTAAATCGAGGTCATGGTACGAAAAAGTAATGCCATTCAGTATAAGTCCTGCTATAAGAGCTCATAGTAAGGACCCAGCTAGGCTGTTCAGCATGCATTGTAGATCCTGCAACGTTTCAGCCACAATGACGATATCATCCGCAAATCGCAAGTGTGATAAGTATTCACAGTTGATGTTAATAGCGCGTCCTTTCCAGTCCAGCGTTTTAAACATATCCTCCAATGCGTTTGTGAACAATTTGGGGGATATCACATCCCCTTGTCTCACACCTCGATGCAAGGGGATATGCTTAGTCTGCTGGTTCTGCAGTTGGACACCCATGGTTGCGGCATTGTAGAGACATCTCAGCACTTGAATGTATCGCCAATCGACTTGGCATCGTTGCAGGGATTCTAAAACAGCCCAGCCCACTTATTGTCTAATTTTCAAAATCTATCGCAATCGCTTTCATTTGACAGATGGATGTGACACATTGCTGTATTTCTTTGGTAAGTTTTTACATGTGCCAAAAAAGAAGCATCAATGCATCACATCCTGAAAGCGATTGCGATAGATTTTGAAATTAGACAATAAGCCCCCTGGTTTCGACAGTATCAAATGCCTTCTCATAGTCCACAAATGTCTGTAGGTACCGCCAGGAATCTTATATTCATATTCTATGACAATTGACACGGTACCGCTTACGTCATAGATATAGTATGCTTACGTAAATAATGATATTTAAAAAGAAATAGTTTTTAATACGTTTTCGATATTGGAAATTTTATATCGATATATCGTAATATTCAACTTTCGTCAAAAATATCGATATAATATATATCGATATTTTTTCAATTTGACATTCCTATCAAGTCCCCTGAGTGTATTTGTTCTGTGCTATCAAGTGTCAAACAAAATCAATCACTCGGCCGCGTTCCGAATCACGCTCACAGCGCTGTGAGCGCGAATCCGACCAAATTAAAAAGTCACAAAATATTACACAAATAGGGTATTTGTGTACCTACCTAATTTGATGGATTATACGCTAACAGCGCTGTTGGCGTGATTTGGAACGCGGGGTACGACGACGAGGAGGGAGTGTTTTTACTACATAATTTTTTGGTTATATTTTCTACCATCGTTTGTTTGAAATTAAAAGTGCTTTGGATATTCTTTGTTCTTTAGCATATTTGGGAAATATATTATTTAATTAACAAATTTATAAAAAAACAATATTTCATTCTTCTTTCAAAAGATTGTTCTCGACTTTTGCAAAATGTATTTGTATTATTTTATTTTAAAATGTCGCTGAAATTGATAATGTGAATTACGAATACCTAAATAAATTTGTAAAGTTCCAAATTAATTATTATATATCTCCGTAACCAACTGGGTAATATAGTGAGTTGAGGTTAACAAGTAGTAAAACGACGAAAAATTGTAGTCATTGACCAAATAGGTGCAACTAAAATGTTTTGTTGGGGTAATGCCACTCATCATGAACTGTACATCGAAGGCAACGAAAATAATGACTTGGTAAGTTATTTTTTAAAAGTTTTCCCATTCTGTACAGAAAAGTTCTACCTAAAGTTTCACAACAATACGTATTTTTACCTACTTTCGTATTCACCATTATGTTAGTTCGGTAATGAGCCGAACCTGACTCCGACCGAGTGAAGATTTTGTTAGTCTTTCTTATTTATAATCATAAGAAACTTATAACATTATGTTATTGACCACAGATAATAAAACCTACATTATCGAAATGGAAGGAGAGCAGCCACATACGCATAGTGGCAGCGGGTGAATTCCACACATTATACCTGACTAGCCAAGGTAATCTGTATTCCTGTGGGAGCAATGAAGTTGGACAACTTGGAAGGAATACAGAGGCAAAAGAAGGGAAGACTCCTGGTATACTATTCACATTATTTTATATAGTCAGTGGCACGAATCATGAACATTTTTCGACGGAGTGGGGATAAGTTCGCGCATGTGCTCTTGTGAGCGACCAATAGTGCGCGCCCCTCTCCCGCCGCCCGCGCCCCTCACCGCAACGCATACCCAAAATACGCTTTCTGCGCAATCCCCACCCGATTTCAAGATTCGTGCCACTGACTGTACTTAACATGCTCAGAAAATGAGACAATAGGTTTAACTCAAAATTAATCACATTGCTTTTAATTTGGCAATTGTTTACATCCATCACTGGGTCTTAAACACAGTCTGACACAGTGCCTTATTATGCCATAGCAATGGTCATAGCATTAAGCCAAATTGAAAATGTTTATGATTTATTTTGAGCTAGACAATTAGGTCAGGCTGGTCAGCCTATATGTTGTTTAATTTCAAAATCTATCACAATCGCTTTATGATACATTGATACTCAAGTTTTGGCACGAATAAAAACCCTCCAAAGAAATGAAGCAATGGTTCACATCCATCTGTCAAATAAAAGTGGTTGCGATAGTTTTTGAAATTAGACAATTAGCCCCCAGGTTTTATTTATACTTATTTATTGCAAAACATACATTGTATAAGCACAAAAAAGCTGGCAACAATACTTTTCTGTTATGTTAGTCAAAGCTTAACAAATTATTTTTCTTTTGGTTCACTTGTATCATGGCACCATGTGAGGAGGCCTTTGCCAATTAGCAAATAGATTAATAAAAAACTATCAATTAAAATAACTTTTAATATGATGAAAAGAAAAACTGAAGAAAGGTTTATAATTATTAATTTTGTATATTATTTGAGTATCTGACATTGGTATTGGACAGTAGTTGCATAAGAAAATGAAAATTTATTTTTACATTAATTATTTTACAAACTTTTTGTTATTTCCAAATGTGTGCTGACACAAAATTTTTATTAAGGCGCTGTCATGACCGAAAGTGGCGCCGCGGTGAATTTTATTTAATATTGTAATTGTAATTATAATTCACAATTTTAATAAAACTTCTCCTGGAATTTTTAGGGCCCATCGTCGAGTATTTTTGCATTGTTACTTTACCTCGTAGTCACTGCTAGAAGCAGATAGCAAAACTGCTGAAAGTGGCCATATTTGACAAATTTTCTTTCCTAAACCTTCTAAAAATACTAGACTATTTAGCCCTAAAAATTTCACAAAAAGTTTTATTAAAATCCTTTTTATTCACAACTTATTAAATAAAAACCTTTGAGTGTACCACTTTCCGTCAGGGAATCGCTTTAATTATGGTTTCTCTTTCAGCTTCTGTGGAGAAATTAAAAGAGTTTAAAATATTAGCAGTAGCATGTGGCCTCCAACACTCGTTAGCTTTAAACGAATGGGGCCAGCCCTTCAGCTGGGGCTGCAATAGCATGGGTCAATTGGGGCTTGACCCAAAGCATGACACCAACTCGCATAATGTTCCTAGCATTGTAAGAATCCTTGCTACTAAGAATGTGGTGCAGATTGCTTGTGGATCATACCATTCGGTAGCATTGACAAATAGTAAGTATATATATATATATTTTTTATAATAGTAATATCTATTAATGAATTTTAGAATATGAGTGCTATAGTCCGTTTATCCTTACTTGTCGCATTTGGTAAATAATCATTACCCAACTATTGAAATAAACATACAAATGGTTTTCCACACATACAAAAGTTATCATTAGATAAATAAAATTTTATTTAATAAGATAACATATTTTTAAATAGCAATTTAAGTCGAAAAGATGTAAGACTGGTCAAAAACGGACAAGTAAGAATAAACCCCTAATGACCCGAATGACACTGATGGGTCGAATGGGAACAGACTGTAAAAGCATTGTTTTTATTTCACTCAGTTTCTACGATTTGTTTACATAAATGTCATAGAGCAAAAGTGATGTTCCGTATAACTTAAAGCAAGGCTTGCCACCATACAAGTTATTTGGACACATCCGAAAGAAATTATAGAAATGCATTTGATGTTTAGCCTCTTTTTAGATGGTGATCTATATGCTTGGGGCGCTAACAGTTATGGACAGTGCGGGTTAGGCACCATGTCGAATAAGGAAGTTATTCCTCAACAGATCACATCACTTCTTGGAGTACCCATTGCTTTAATTGTATGCGGCAGTTACCACACATTTGCTTTGTCAAAGTAAGTATGAACCTTAGGGAAATAATTGTTCTAGAATTGCTCTTTATTATTGATAAAATTACAATGACCTTATATTTTCATGTGATTTGTATAATTATCAAACGTGAATAAGTACATACAAACCACAATTTCCTTAATGCATTTGATTAATGGTGGTAGCTAACCTATTCGACATTTGTAAAATAACTTTGTATTTTTTTCACTTTGTTTGGTTAATTTTTGCATTGTGAAGAATATTTGTTTTATAATTAAGCGCCTGGCCCTGCAATTGCGGAGGTTAAGCAACTTTCGCGAGGGTCGTTCATGGGGTGGGTGGCCAAATTTTTTTTATCTTGAGTTCCTCTGTGCTTCGGAAGGCACGTTAAGCCGTTGGTCCCTGCTGCATTTGCAGTCATTAACACCCACCAATCCGCATTGGGTCCACGTGGTGGGCTATGGCCTACCCTCCTTATCCACCCAAAAGGAGGGCCTGTGCCCAGCGATGGGGACATTAAAAATGGCTGATATTGAAGAATAATTTATTTATTATAATAATTAAACAGGTCAGGTGCTGTGTTTGGATGGGGTAAAAATACTCATGGACAATTAGGATTACAACACAAAGATAACAGATGTTACCCGTCACACCTTAAATCACTGCGAGATGTTAAAGTATGTTTTTAAATTGTATTTGTCATTTAAGGTGCATGCTATACCGAAAGTGGCGCCCACGTTTTAATTTAATAACTTGATAGTAGAAAAGTATTTTAATAAAACTTTATGTGGAATTTTTAAGACCCATAGTCTAGTATTTTTATAAGGTATCATTGAATTCCCTCATACTCATTCGTAAAAGTAGATAGCAAATGTGTCAAAAATAACTACTGTCAGCAGTTTTGTTATCTACATTTCTAAATGACTACGAGGGAATGTAGCGTCGGAGATAGGGTCATGAGCGCCCCTGGCAAGATTTGAATTTTGCGCCCCAAGACTTATAGACTTATTTTCTAGCTATGGGTCAGCAAAGTGCGCCTCCCGAGGGTTGCGCCCCTGCCAGCCCCAAGCTACGACGCTGAGGGAATGTAAGGACATCTTCTAAGAATACTAGTGGGTCTTAAAAATTCCACATAAATTTTTCTTCAAATGATCTATTTTAATTA
This sequence comes from Agriphila tristella, assembly GCA_928269145.1. NCBI lineage: Eukaryota > Metazoa > Arthropoda > Insecta > Lepidoptera > Crambidae > Agriphila > Agriphila tristella. The sequence goes on along the minus strand of OV743440.1, from coordinate 22,915,487 downwards.
CAATCCTTACTAATATTATAAATGCGAAAGTCCGTTTGTTTGTTTGTTTATTTGTTTGTTTGTTACGCCTTCACGTCTTATTTACTGAACCGATCATCATGAAATTTTGTAAGGGGTACAAAAAAGGACATAGGGTACCTTTCATCCAGAAAAAAACGTACAGTTCCCGAGGGATAGCAGAAAAACTGTCCACGCAGACGAAGTCGCGGGCAGCCGCTAGTATTAAATAAAATGCACAGGGGCGCCACTTTCGGTCGGGGTACCGTCTTAATATTGTTCATTTCTTGATATTTTGTAGGTTAGCATTGTAATAAATAAGATAACTTGCAGTTAAAATGTTTGTAGACAGTTATATTGTTTTCAAGCATGATTATTATTAATAGGTATTTAATTTTAGTCAAAAAGTATTATAGTAATTAAAATAACTAGCGAAACCAACCAACAAGCTTAAGTTCTTATCTTAAAACACAGCTGTAGATTTTGTTCTGATTTTAAGGAGATATATTAAACGGTGAATAATAAAGTATTTTTTAAGGTTTGTCACATAACATGTGGTGAAGATTTCACGGCGTTCCTAACATTGGATGGCGGTGTGTTCACCTGTGGTAATGGAGAATATGGCCAGACAGGACACGGCACTACGAGGGTCGAACTGTCTCCGCGAAAGGTATAGTTTCTATTGTCGATATTAAGTGACTAGTAAAATATTTTTAGTTCTCTGTACAAATCTTCGATCATCTATACCTGAGGATGTAGCACGTCATTCAATAACAAAGCTGAAATGTGGCACATGCCGTTTGACAAATCACACGACATTAACCCCGCGTTCCAAATCACGCCAACAGCACTGTTAGCGTATAATCCATTAAATTAAGAAGGTACACAAATACCCTATTTGTGGAATATTTTGTGACTATTTAATTTGGTCGGATACGCGCTAACAGCGCTGTGAGCGTGATTCGGAACGCGGGGTAAATGTCAAGTTGTATGACAAGTCTTGGGGGACTTTCATAGGCCGCGTTCCGAATCACGCTCACAGCGCTGTGAGCGCGAATCCGACCAAATTAAAAAGTCACAAAATATTACACAAATAGGGTATTTGTGTACCTACCTAATTTAATGGATTATACGCTAACAGCGCTGTTGGCGTGATTTGGAACGCGGGGATAGTAGGCTGCGTTTTGGGGAGTTAAAAGTGTCCCACAAATGCCATTGTCATGCAATATCCACAGTATAGATGATCGAAGGTACAAATGCTTAATAATAACTCAAGGTTGACAATTGATATACAGGGTGTTCGATAATAGCTTTATAAAGTCGAATATGGCAGATAGGGACCATCAAACTGAATAACTTCTATTATGGGACTAACTTTGAAATAGCGAAAAAAAAATCAGCTGTTTCATATAAAATTTAATAACGAAAATGTGAAAATGTATAAAACAGCTGTTTTTTTGCGATTTCAGAGTTAGTCCCAAAGTAAAAGTTGTTCAGTTTGATGGTCCCTATCTACCATATTCGGCTTTACCAAACAGTACAATGTACAGGATATTATAATGTTATTTTATCATATATTATAAGACTAAATTATGATAAAAAGCCTATTGAATTGCCGTCATTTCAGTTGTTTATTGTGAAAAGAAATAGGGTGGTTGGTTGAAACCGATTTGCCAATCTGACTTACTGGCCACGTATCCGATCAGACCGAGACAAGAAGGTGGTTAACCTATTTTTTATTTATTTATATGCCTTGACAATTTCACACAACCCCAAACTAAGCAAAGCTTGTAATATGGGTGCTAGACAACTGTTATACGAGGGTGGATCCAAAAGTTCTAAGCCCGACCATGAAAATGAAAGAAAAGTGGGTCTGAATTAATTTTTATTTTTCGACATAGTCTCCATTTAGGTCAATGCATTTCTTCCACCTGACCTGCAACTTGTTTATACCTTCGAAAAAAAATGATTCCTGAACGTTGTCAAAATAATCATTTACTGCGGCTATCACCTCGTTCCTGTCCGAAAACTTCGAACTACCTAAGTGTTTTTTTAAATTTGGAATCTGAGGGGGCTAAATCCGGCGAATAAGGTGGATGGGGCAATATTTCGTAGCCACAATTATGGATTTCAGCCATTGTTTCAGCCGAAGTGTGAACCCGGGCGTTGTCTTGATGGAACAACACTTTCTTCCGTAACATACCCGGCCTTTTTTCTTTGATTTCTTCCCTTAGTCGTCGTAAAAGGTTACAATAATAACTTGAATTTATAGTTTCGCCCTTTGGTAAATAATCCACGAAAATAATTCCCTTTGCATCCCAAAAAACTGAACCCATGACTTTGTTGGTCGACAAAACGACTTAAGCTTTCTTTGGAGTAGGAGATCCAGATATTTTCCACTGCTTCGATTGTTGCTTAGATTCAGGAGTGTGGTGGTGAACCCAGCTTTCATCCATGGTAACAAACCGGGATAAAAAATCCTCTGGATCCACCTCAAAAAGCTCCAAACAGTCACGGGAAATTGCGAAACGAACTCGTTTTTGTTCAGCTGAAAGCAATATCGGAACCCAACGAGCAGAAGAAACCTTATGGAACCCCAATTCTTGAGTTACAATATTTTGCACCCGACCATAACCAATGCCTGTGATCTCAGCTATCTTACTGATGGTCAATCTTCGGTCACTCAGAATAGGATCATATATTTTTTCAATGTTTTCCTTCGTGGTAGACTTTGAAGGCCTACCGCTCCTAGGGTCATCTTCAATACTCTCCCGACCCTGCTTAAACTCAGCCACCCATTTTTTTTACACTGGAATATGATGGAGCTGACCCAACCAAAGTGTTCACCATATTTTGATGAATATCTTTTGGTGATAGGCTTTTTTTACTGAGTCACTATCACTGCTCGGTATTCAATTTTCTCCATTATTGAAAAAGATGTCAGATAGCATCAAACAAATGTTCACAAAAAAAAAATGGCTTGCAGTATCGGAACGAAACTTCGCACATTTACTATTGAAGAACCATACTAAAGAGTGAGCGTAGATTTACAAAACTGTCAAAGCTATTTCTACATTAGGCCACGAATTTTTGGATCCACCCTCGTACTTTTGTACTTTTTTAAATATACTTATTTTATTATACACAGTAACACATTATAACTAACATAGCATATACTTATAGATATAGATCCGTCACAGAAATTAAAATTCATCATTTCAATTTCTGCCCGGCCACCGGGACCGGGACCTCTTGCGTGGTAGACCGGCATGTTGACCACTGCACCACTCAGGTGAAGCGCTCATGGCAGAACTTGACAGACTGATCGTACTCGATCACGTTTGTTAAGAAACGCTGAGTCCGGCCCGGTGTCGGATGGGTGACCGTGAGTGAAGTGGCACTACAACTGAGCGTTTGCGTGCTTCGGAGGGCACGTTAAACCGTCGGTACCGGCTGTTGTCATCTGATAATAGTCGTTAAGCCAAGTTAGAGGCCTTACAGGCGGCTTGATAAACTCTAACACCAGAGGTGGCCACTATTCCTCATTCGATAAGAAGAAGACCACTCAGGGGCCGTATCGGCTAACTTTTCGAACTACGGTGGATCTGCCGAGCTTCAACTTAAAACAGAGAAATCAAAGTAAATGAATTTCGCATTTTTCTGTGTCCTACATCTTGGCATGGACCACTTTGAAAACCGCAATTCTGACTACATGGAAAATTTCTCCCCAATTAGTCCTAATTAGTCCTACTTTTTCGGAATTAGTCCCAAAAAGGACTGAAAGATATAAGCGATTTAAATGGTCCATGCCAAAGCAAGCCTTCATTTTGGCAGGGACAGGCTATATCTAGTGAACCACAACACCTAGCCAGGATCTGATTATTCAAAAAAAAAGTCCCTTTTTTATGGATCTCGCAACGCCTAGAATCAAAACGAAATGAAGCACCGTTCAAAAAATATAAAGGAATGATTTGGTCCATGCCAAAATCAACCTACATCTTGGCGAGGACTTTTGAACCAGGTCACCCACAGAAAATCTGCTTATTGGAAACGATTCGTGTAAATTAGTCCCAATTAGTCCCAAAGCCACAAAATTAGTCCCCCTTTGGTTTAGGAGAAATTCCGTTTTTTTGTATAAGTACAGTCACGTACAAAAGCGTACAGTAAAAATTAATTAAGTACCTACATAAAACTATTCCGTTCCGTAATGCGCAGTGTTCAGATTGTAAAACATTAAGCATCCGATCTTGCGGCTCTTTGTGAAAGCTGCAGCCTTTTAAACGAACTTTATCAGACCATCAAACTGGGCAAAAGTACAATGCGTAACTACTCCATCGTAATGTATGAAACAGCTGATTTTTTTCTATATTTTGAGGTTGGACCTATAATGAAAGTTGTTCAGTTTGATGGTCTGATCAACCCCACGAGAGGTTTTAAATGAATCACAAATAACCCTGTATAGGTACAAAGTTTCAAGTGAACCCATTGCAGGAAGAACATCACTCCACTCCAAATATGAATAATTTCGAAAGAAAGCAATTTAATTTTAAAATGCAATACCATTTTATACTTCTTTTGAAATTATTTTGTCCGCGACTGTACATTATTTTGATATAGTCCAGGAGACCCAGGATCAAAATATCTTTAAGAAAACATTTTTATTTTATGACTTAAAAATTTAGATTTGAGTTTCGAAAATGCATTAATGTTACGTATTACTTTACGATATACTTTTGTGTTACTAATTGTGAACTTCGTTATTCTAACACAAGTACGCAAAAAAAAACAAGTTACAAAACATCGTCACTGAATAGGAAGTCAGCTCCTGTACTATAAAAACCAAATTTTATTTGCGATTATCTCCTAAACCAAAGGGGGACTAATTTTGTGGCTTTGGGACTAATTGGGACTAATTTACACGAATCGTTTCCAATAAGCAGATTTTCTCTGGGTGACCTGGTTCAAAAGTCCTCGCCAAGATGTAGGTTGATTTTGGCATGGACCAAATCATTCCTTTATATTTTTTGAACGGCGCTTCATTTCGTTTTGTTTCTAGGCGTTGCGAGATCCATAAAAAAGGGACTTTTTTTTTGAACAATCAGATCCTGGCTATGTGTTGTGGTTCACTAGATATAGCCTGTCCCTGCCAAAATGAAGGTTTGCTTTGGCATGGACCATTTAAATCGCTTATATCCTTCAGTCCTTTTTGGGACTAATTCCGAAAAAGTAGGACTAGTTAGGACTACTTGGGGAGAAATTTTCCATGTAGTCAGAATTGCGGTTTTCGAAGTGGTCCATGCCAAGATGTAGGACACCATTTTTCTATTTGTTGAACTTATTTGGAAGATATCGATGTTCGTGTGACATCATGAATTGGGGTTCACCGTGTTGATCCAATTGAGGCTCAATTTATGTTTTAATTTGAAACCCGGCAGACTTTTCGAAGTTTGATGCGTTAGCCGGTACGGCCCCAGGTCGTCAAATAAAAAGTGAATCATTATCATAGGTGATGGAACTGATGGGCAGTACAGTGACACAGGTAGCGTGCGGCCGCCGCCACTTGCTGTGTCGCGTGGGCGAGCGCATACTCGCGTGCGGGTACGGAGCGCGCGGGCAACTGGGCTGCCCGCACACGACGTTCGCGCTAGTGCCTACCCCAGTACAGTTCACGCCTAATGACGAGTCACCTGTAAGTTTTTAATGCTGCTAGTCTGTTCGGGGAGAGTTGACAAAAAAACAGAGTTTCAGGGGTTTCTTAACTCATTGCGATAATACTCGTTGTGATAAGTCGCGACGTTTTTGAGACGTTTTCGTAATATCTATCAACTCTCGGCGAACATACTTAGAAAATGCGGCAGTCATGCTAAAGCGAGCTTTCCAATTCTTAGTGGTTAAAGTGCACCAAACAACCAATTCGAAGTTTTACAATGTGTATTGAATTTTATTTCCACGGTGTTGCGCATACATTTGTGCTGCGCCTATCTGATGGAATTTACGTCGTATAATTTTAAGCGTTTCACACCATAGGGGCCGTCCATTAATCACGTGATGTTTTTTTTGGCCAATTTTTAACCCCCCCTCCCCCCTGGTGATACATGGTGAGGTTTTACGTTAACACCCCCCCCCCCCCCCTCTAAATCACGTGTATTTTTTTTGGTCCAAAATAATCTCAACTATTTTTCAGTACGAATATGTCCGCGGTGGGTGGGGAAATCGTCCTGGTAACGTGAGTCAACAATCACACACAGTTTTCAGTTAAAAGTCACACGTTCAACGAAAAAAATTAATACACGTGATATCTCACTACACCCCCCCGTCCCCCCTTGTGATACTTCGTGATTATTTCAACTACCCGCCCCCCCCCCCCCCCCCTTTCGAGGCTCACGTGATTAATGGACGACCCCATAGCTATTGTCATGACCATGAAAGATAAGGGATGTAAATTTCATCAATTATAGTTTTAGCTTTGCTTGCTTTAGCTGACGAGAAAAAGGGAATAATGTGATTACAGCCGACAATTGCGTACCTTCATGCACGAACTAACATGCATATCAAACTATACATATTGACCTTAAGACCGTCTTTATGTCTTACGCAATAAAAGCTGCTTTCGCAGATCAACTGTTTAACTTGGTGTCTTGTATGTCGTAGTACTTATCATTTTCCACAACCACAAAAAAAATGGTTTTTTGCATTGGCTTGTTTGATATTAGTTTTCGTGATCTTCAAAGTATCCTTTTTTTTAAAGTACTTATCTGCAAAAATGAAATATTAATATACTTTTGTATTTTGAACCTTTGAATCAGCTCGTGTGTTACGTAAACCCAGGGGGTCAAGTCTGCTAATGTTTTCGTTAAAATCGTAATTAAATGGTGTTCTAATGGTAATGCTTTTTGACACAGTTATTGTTTCTTAAACCCAAAATCATAGGCCAGTAAATTTTACAAACAAATGTTCTTAAAACGCAAAACGCGATGTAAAGCTGCATTTTTGGTATGTTATTTGGACCCCTTAGGGGAGTGTCTAACTACATTTTGCAAGCAAAAAAAAGTTGGGTTACTTGCGTAATACGTAAAAACTGCAAAAAATATTTTTTTAAACTATGGGCTTTTGACATTAGTTGCTACTATCATTTTGAAAGTAAGTATATTAAATTTGAAAGAATTTAAGCCTACCCACAGTTCTTTTATTTCTAATAGTTTTTGAGATATTATTATGATGGTTGAAAATTTTACACTCACCGGCACATCTAACCGCCCACACCGTTATTTTCATACAAACATGCTCACTTCACAGTCTCATAAATATAAAATGTTGTGCATTTCTGCAATGATTTGTGTGTCAGATAGATAGTCAGGTGCTCATTTTTCAAATTAGAATGTCAAATAACTATAGACACCTCTCAATTTATTCTAAAACATAGAAAGGTAAACCATTTTCCTTGTTCCATACATATATGGAATTAAAATGCATTGCTTTACTGCATTTTTGGTGAAATTGAGATGTGTCTATACTTATTTGATATTCTTATTCGAAAAATGTTCACCTGACTAATCTATTAACACGCTAATCATTGCAGAAATGCACAACTTTTTTTATTTATGAGACTGTGAAGTGAGTATGCTTGTATGAAAATAACGGTTGGACTATCAAGACACAATATGTTTCCGTTTTGGGTTTAAGAAACACAATGTGTTTCAGTTTTGGGTTTAAGAAACGAGAACTGTGTCATAAAGCATTACCATTCAAACATCATTGAACTGCGATTTTGACGAAAACATTAGCAGACTCGACCCCCAGTCCTAATGTCGTGTACAAAAAAAAATAAAAATACATAATTAATTTTGTACTATTGTCCCATACAGACTGAAAATCCTGGTCACAGTAAGGTGAATACATTTCAACAGATATTTACGTAGTTTCTTACAATAGTAAACTTTTCTCATTATATTGCTCGGTTTTTCAGTTGTCTTATACACAAGCTTCACTCCATTTTCATTAGCATATTAAAGTCAAAATAAGAAGCCTGTTTTGACAGATAACGTGTTCAAAGTAAAATGTTACTTATGCTAAAGGAATAAAGCTCAAGAAAAATACCGATCCGCCATTTTAGTGAAAAATTATGTTCGAAAATTATACTGTATTTCTTTGGGGTAGACATTGTTTTTCTTTGAACACGTTATCTGTCAAAACGGGCTTCTTATTTTGTGTTGACTTTAGTTGTCATTATCTAGCTAGACCTTAGTATCTCTGTTAAGTTCATTAAGTGTTAAGTTTTTAGAATACCATTATCTATAGATATGTGATTATTTATTTTTATGTGTACCTATGTCATTTTGTGTTTATCCAATAAAACATGTAAAATGGATAATTTGCAAGCGTTCATGTATGCTAAATTTTGGTCAACTTAGTTTTTTGTACATGATTAACATGTAAACTGGCAACGAGGTTGCTTCTGTCTCTATAATTCTTCGTATGTATATTACAATTATAACTAACTGACGGCTAATATCGCACTGCAATCAAATTTGCCCATTCCTCAAACTTAACATGTCATTGTGTTGTGGAGTATTTCAGAGTTTGTAGGCAGAGTTAAGCGAGTCGTGCATTACTGTACTCTAAAGTCCGGTCGCGGAGCAGAAATAAGTTTGTACAATGACCCGTCTATACTTGTCTTTGTCGCTCGCGCGCTAACATATTGCTGTTGTATTCACATCACACAGATGCTATTACATACCTCGCCCAAGTAATATTTTAGATTCTAGAAAGGTTTGGAAGAACCTGGAAAAATTACTAGAGTCTTTTTCAAACCTTTCTAGAACCTAAAATAGTATTTGGGTGGTCTGTGCGAGCGCAACAGAAATATGTTAGAGCGCGTGTGACAGAGACAAGTATTAATGGGTCATTGTACATTTTTTTTGCTTCGCGACCGGACTTTAATAGTAAACTGTCATTTAGGCCAAGAAGAAGCGGAAGAGCGACACCTCCACAGCGTTTGGTTCCAACAGTGCTGGCTCGTCTAGTCGAAATGTTGAGTCTCCTATTAAATTTTAATATTACTGTGTTAAAAATAGAGATGGGCGCCTCGGAATCTTCCCATTAATCTACCCGGTATAAACCCGGGAATATTCCCAAAACGGGTATTTACCCAGAAATTTTCCCAAGTAAGCGGGTAGATTCATTTAAATTTTTATTTAGATTAAATGTGAACAGTTAGTGTCCCGCGAGGCAGGACGTTGTTCTCGTGCGGCGGGCCGCGCACGAGGCTGCTCGCTTGGTGAGGACCCGCCTAATCACGTAAAAACGGCCGATTGGATATTGATGAAATTAAAACAAAGATACTTTTATTAATATTCAGAGTTGGGTCAGAGTTTTCACCCTTTAAGGGGTAGAATTACCAAAACGCTAAGATATGGTTATATTTATTTTCAACCGTCAGTCTAAGCACAAAATTTGAACAAACTGACTTAAAAACTGACGGACTTTCATATATAAACTTCCTTAGTGGATGCCTAAACACTGTATAAAGTAATTATGTACAAAATTATTAGTTAAAAATGCAGTGGTTTGGACTGTACTTGATGCATAACCAGTGTCGACTGTAGTTTAATCCTGTCTTTATTTAGTTTTAGTAGAACATAAATTTAAAATAATAATCAAAAATACCCTAATAAATACCCGTCGGGTGGATTCAATGGGAATATTCCCGGGTATATTCCCATTTTGGGAATATACCCGGGTAGAATCCCATCTCTAGTTAAAAACGACCTATTTGTCAATAAAAGTTAGTTTTTGAGGGATAAATGCTTTATGTAGTTACACGCTTTTTATTTTGTTTAGCTAGGTTCCATGACATTGTTGTTGGACGGCCTGCACAATAGCAAGTTGCAAGCAGTATGTCATGTAGTATTTTTGTTGGATGGATAGTTTTGTGCATGCACGTAATATTAATTGATAGTACATGTATATTTTCTAATCCAAAAAATATTTTATAAGTACCTGTAACTTTTTTAAATAATTAAATATTATATTCAAAATATTGTCAGAAAGTCTGCGCAATTCTTGATCCCAGACATTGGTAATGTTAATTATGATTCTTTACATATAATTAAGAGCCCGTAGCGATATTGCCGTTGACTGCCGCACTCTCGCTCGCACATTTCATGTTTTCTCAAGATTTCTTAAATCTGAGTGCGTAATTGAAGAATGTGTCTCGGCCACTTTTCGCAATATAAGATTACGGACATTTCAACATATATTTCAGTCTCGAGTTGCTGAAGTACAAAAAGTTATCGTATTTGCCAGTTCAAATAACTGTTTGAAATATCAACTTTTTGTACTTTAACAACAAAAAATTGAAATATATTTTAAATGTCTGTAATCTTATATTGCTCAAAGTGGCCGAGACACATTTTTCAATTACGCACTCAGATTTAAGAAATCTTGAAAAAACATGAAATGTGCGAGCGAGAGAGCTGCAGTCAGCGACAAAATCGCTACGTGCTCTTAAATTAGTCATTGTTTCTTTGCATGTTATTGCACTTAAAAAAGTGAAAGTTATAATCTTCACTAGATGGGATCCAATCAAAGCATCTGACGTATCTTTATGTATTGCTCCTGTACTAGGATTTCATGAGTTGATAATTTGTTTACAGTTTTCTGCGGAGATATTCAGCGGGCCCATAAAAGTGTTTGCGGGCGGTGACCACAGCTTTCTGATTATCAACACTGACAAGGCGTCGACGGATTTCCGCGTTCCGGAACAATCTAAACAGATCTTGACGATGAGCATCGCTAAACTTTCTTCTTGTGAAATATTTAAAGACGACAATGTTGTCAATCAAGTGAGTAAAATATTGGGCGAACATATTTATAAAGATAGAGAAAAATGTAAAATAAAATTGATAAAAACTAATTATAATTTCCAATTATTCCTAAGTCGACTATACGTAGATGACGGATTTTTTGCATGATCGAGTCCCCTAATTTTTAATCCTAAGACCGTTTTCACATTATCTGATACGATATCGGTATCGGCCGCCGATACGGTATCGGAGGCAAGTAAAATGTATGAAATATGTATCTGACTTTCACATTGTCCGGTCCGATATCGGATATCCGATATCGGACCGGACAATGTGAAAACGGTCTAAGAGCCTTTAGTTAAAGTCCGCATGTAAAACCGCAAGTTCAACTTTATCGTCCAATAAATGCGATCGAACAAAAATAGCTCGTCATTTGCGCAGGTTTTCAGCCATTTAACTTGGTCAAGTTATCAGTGAAAAAGACACCATAATTATAATTACTATAGTTTGTTTAATTTTTTAAGGCTTCAGTGTATAACTTATTATCAGGGGGTCTCACTCCGCGCTTAATAAATTAGCCTACTACTCGCGGCTCACTCAGTCGAGTTAGCGCACGAGGGATGTCATGTGTTGATTGAGACAGCTACGCGACATGTGTTGATTGAGACAGCTACGCGACATGTGTTGATTGAGACAGCTACGCGACAGAAGACAGCTACGTGCCTATTTTATACAGAAGGTGTATAAAATAGGCACGCAGCGCTGTGCAATTTGAAATTGTACTTTATTGCCGTGCAGCGAGAGTAGCTTATTATTTGATTGTTCTCGCGCGGATAGACTTCTGTACGTTTATCTTATGTCTCAGTATGTTAAAAAAACCGGCCAAGTGCGAGTCGGACTCACGCACGAAGGGTTCCGTACCAAAAAACGGCAAAAAAAAACCACATGTTTGTTGTATGGGAGCCTCCCTTAAATATTTATTTTATTATGTTTTTAGTATATTTTGTTATAGTCGCAACGCAACAGAAATACATCATCTATGAAAATTTCAACTGTCTACCTGTTGTCGTTATTAATATTGAGCAAAAAACGGCAAAAAAAAACCTTTGTTGTATGGGAGCCCCCCTTAAATATTTATTTTATTCTGTTTTTAGTATTTGTCGTTATAGCGGCAACAGATATACATCATCTGTGAAAATTTCAACTGTCTAGCTATCACGGTTCATAAGATACACAGCCTGGTGACAGACAGACAGACAGACAGACGGACAGCGGAGTCTTAGTAATAGGGTCCCGTTTTTACCCTTTGGGTACGGAACCCTAAAAAGACGATTGTCTGATATGTACCTGTTGTTGTAGGAGTTAATGGCATACCTAGAGACGGTGTTCGGTTCGATCGCGTGCGTGAACGGTTCGTTCTTGTTGGCCAACAACGCGCACTACGGCTGCAACACGAAGACCCCGGGCGTGGACCTCAAGAAGGCAGAAGAAGCGTTCTCCATTATCAGTCGATATGAGAACTCTTCTATCAAGGAATTAGTGAGTTTTCTTTAACCTATTTATTATATACGCAACTGATATGCAAGAAATAAATAAATACTCTGTTTACTTAATGATGTTTGCATTATGGTAAACTAAACTCTAACAGTGTTATTCATAGAGTCTGATCAACGAAAGATGAGACTCGGTTGGATAGGAACTAATTTTGCGCCTTATTTTAGGGGTCAGTTTCCAATAACTTATCAATTTAACAGTGAAAGTGCGCCATTATTTCATTCTCATCTTTCACATTACTATCCCCGTCAATGCGGCTGGCGGCCATGATTTTAACCTCAAAAACGAAAAACAATTGTAAAAAAAAATATATACCTACTTAGACCCTATCTTATTGAAAATAATAACTCAATAATTAATATATTAGATTACCTATTAGAATGTTTCTTGTATTATGACATTTTTAGTTGCGGATCAAGTCAACGTGGATGTTAATGTGACAAGGTTCCAACGCATTACAAATTGACGGGGATAATAATTATCATCACACATCATCGCGTGCACTTTATGATTCCACATTATCATTTTCATTTAAATTTCTATCGCAATAGAAAAAAAGTTCAAAGAAGCAATTTGTCTAACAGATATTTAGCCATCTGACCGAGAACATAATAAAGAAGATGAAGGTGTCTCCGCCTGATGCGGAGGCGCTACGGATGTTCCTGACCCTGCCGCTGTACCACGAGATGAGGAACCCGCGACGGCATCCGGAGTTGCAGGTATTTACTATACCGTCAGGTGAAAACAGTCAACATACGGTTCAAAATTGTTTTATTTCCATTTATTTAAGTTTTATTATGTTTTTCTGTTTTATCCGGGTCTATACAGGGTGTTTGGTAATGACCTTATAAAGCCTAATATGGTAGATAGGGACGATCAAACTGAACAACGTTTACTATGAGACCAACTCTGAAACCGCGAAAAAAAATCGGCTGTTTCAACAAAAATTAATAAGATGAATAAATAATGAAAAAATATTAGAAAAAATCGGCTCACCCGTAGCAACTCAGGCGGGATTGTTGTGTCGGCTCACCCGTAGCATCCCGTCTGAGTTGCTACGGGTGAGCCGATTTTTTCTAATATTTTTTCATTATTTATTCATCTTAAATATAAAAATAGCATTGTGAATGCAAAAATCTAAAAGTTTAAAAATTAATAACGAAAATATCAAAATGAAAGCTGATTTTTTTTCGCGATTTCAGAGTTGGTTCCATAGTAAAAGTTGTTCAGTTTGATAGTCCCTATCTGCCATATTCGGCTTTAGGGGTTTTTTGTAACACGTTGTATAAGTACACTAAAATTAACAAATTATCACCAAACATTTGAAGAAACCTATTAAGTAACTTATAAAAATAAAGTATATGTATATCAATATGATAAATTTAATGCTCATGTTTTTGGAAAACAGTTGTCAGTTCTCATATGTATACGTCATACATGTTGTTATTAAATATATTATGATCTACGTCTGTATTCCCAGGGTCCATTCGCAGAAGCGTACAACAACCTATCTACCCACCCGCAGCGGATAGTGAGTCTGTGGTGGGAGGCGCAACCCCACGACTACTTCGAGATGCTGGTGGACATCTTCAAGAGTGTTGTTGTCTACGAACTGAGGCAGCCCTCCGTTACTGCCAATAAGGTAGGCATTCTAGGCAACTATTGACTTACAGAAGTGTACTTATAGATGTGAAGCCGTTTACTAACATTTCTAGCCTAGCAGCTAGAAACGACCTATTTGGCTCATTATCATTTCTAGCGGTTCGAAAGGAGTAGTAGGCAGAACTTTTTATGAAATAATTTTATTATGCATAACACCGAATGGCATGAACTTCATGTCGCAGAAAATCGTTTGGCATACACTCATTTATGATACACTTAAAACGCATAATTTTGTAAGCCAGAATCATTTTTGGCATACATTTCATATCCATAATAATTACATTCCATAATAATAAAAACAAAAATAACAGAACATAATAAGTGCTACTGTATAATAAAAATAAGGGTTCAACAGTAAAAAAAAATAAAAAAAATGATTTTTTTTGATGCTCAAATCGCGTATCTACCCGGTATCAGGCGGTTACTACCGATTCACGAGCCGCTCGTTTACAACTGTTCCAGTTTTGGCCACCGTATCAGATAGGTAATTTTGTTCAGTCACCTGCAGTCTAGACCGAATTGCCATTTGCACGGTTGATTTTCGCCGAGGTAATTTTGTTCAGTCACCTGCAGTCTAGACCGAATTGCCATTTGCACGGTTGATTTGCGCCGAGGTAATTTTGTTCAGTCACCTGCAGTCTAAACCGAATTGCCATTTGCACGGTTGATTTGCGCCGAGGTAATTTTGTTCAGTCACCTGCAGTCTAGACCGAATTGCCATTTGCACGGTTGATTTTCGCCGAGGTAATTTTGTTCAGTCACCTGCAGTCTAGACCGAATTGCCATTTGCACGGTTGATTTGCGCCGAGGTAATTTTGTTCAGTCACCTGCAGTCTAGACCGAATTGCCATTTGCACGGTTGATTTTCGCCGAGGTAATTTTGTTCAGTCACCTGCAGTCTAGACCGAATTGCCATTTGCACGGTTGATTTTCGCCGAGGTAATTTTGTTCAGTCACCTGCAGTCTAGACCGAATTGCCATTTGCACGGTTGATTTTCGCCGTGCGGCGAAAGTTGTGCGGCTTTAGTCACCCATGTAAATACCACTGTACATTATAGGAAGACTACTGTATTGACAAATTAGCACAGAATAAGTAATAGTACAAAGTACAGAAGCAGCACGCCGCATAGTAATTTAAATAAATAGCGACTTTTGCCCCGACACAATAAAGTGCAATTCAGGTCGCGCAATGGCCTGCAGTACAGTTTATATTCATCTAGTAGTTGCCTCTCTTTCTATCGCGTGCTCTTATTTTTTATAATGACGCGACGTTAAGGTTGTCTTCTTTAAATGAACTGCGTAGCGTATATCATAATGTGAAAAACGACAATTTTTTATTGGTTTTTTGTTTTTGACATCCGTATACGGCACAGTAATGTCGATTCGACATTGTTACTATTATAAAAAGGTAATACCTACGCAGGCAGTAAGATGCCGCGCTTGTACGGCGGCGGGCGTGTGGCGGCCCTTTGCTCACTTGTTCGTTCGCACGAACGGCTAGCGGTAGGTGCTTATCGCGCGACCTTGAGCGAGTGAAGGAGGCCTGAAATTAGTACCTACCTACAAAAAGTTCAACATTATCTGTTGCACAGCCTCTAGACTACTTTAAGATATTGGTCGACAGAGCGTTGTTATATACGAATGTAGGCAATTTCTGACTAAAATAATATTTATATCTTCAAATAAAGCGACCTACTGAACTCCATGATAAAATAATATACTGCACCAAGTATAGCATTTAGAGACAGAAGAAGTCACGTGGGTAACACAGGCTCACGTCATCCCTGCTATCGGTATTGAAAATTACGTTCATTTACGTTCATCTTTAACTTGAACTGTTTTAAGATGATTAATATACCTACCTGATAGAATAAATACTAGAAAAAATCGACTCACCCGTTACTGTCTGAGCTGCTGCAACTCCGAAAGGAACTAGGGCCCTACCGGCTAACTTTTCGAACTTCGGCGAGTCTGCCGAGCTTCGACTTAAAAGAGATAAATCAAAGTAATGAGTGTGACAGAAAAAATCCTCCAGTCGTTGCCTATTTACTCACAGAATCCTACTAATATTATAAATGTGAAAGTTTGTGGGTTTGGATGTTTAGATGTTTGTATGTTTGTTCCTCAATCACGCAAAAACTACTGAACGGATTTGGTTGGAATTTAGCACGCAGATAGTAGATAATCTAGATTAAAACATAGGATACTTTTTATCCCGATATTCTCACGGGAACGGGAACCACGCGGGTGAAACCGCGGGCGACCGCTAGTGCTAAATAAGACCTTTTTTCTTGGACCATGCTGAACTCTTTGTAATCAATTAGTGCAAAAAATTTAACAATGATGTTAAATTTATTATATACTAGCGGCCGCCCGCGACTTCATCTGAGTGGAAAGTTTTTTGCTAACCCTCGGGAACAATACTTTTTTTCGGGATGAAAGGTACCTTCTCTGTACCCCTGACAACATGTATGTGAAATTTCATGATGATCGGTTCAGTAGTTAAGACGTGAAGGCATAACAAACAAACAAATGGACTTTCGCATTTATAATATTAGAAAGAATAAGTATGGTTTGTCATAATATGTTACTTGTTTTCTTTCTCTGAGAGAATGCACGTTTCACAGATTTTTTTCAAGTTTCTTTTGTCGTCTGATTTAATTTATTATTAATTAACTTCTTTTCTATATGGATTTTTTTCTCTTTTCCATACATTCTCGAGTAAAGTTGCGGATCACTGTCTAATGTCAATTTAATCGCATTAAGAGCGCTTATTCTGCACACTAGCGCCGCCATTGGAAAAAAAATCATAATACTCAAATATAGACGAAATTGTGAATTATCTCTCTGGAGTGCACTCCGAACAAGCTTTGTGGTACTTTTTATCACTCAAACAATATTTTTGGGCCTGTAGTTTAGTTTAATCGACTTTTATTGCTAAAAGTGGCCACTTTTCGCAATAAAAGTCCATTAAACTAAACGGCAGGCTAGAAAATATTGATTAAGTGATAAAAAATACCACAAAGCTTGTTCGGAGTGCACTCCAGAGAGATAATTCACAATTTCGTCTTTATTTGAGTATTATGATTTTTTTTCCAATGGCGGCGCTAGTGTGCAGACTGCGCCCTCTTAATATAAAATACCATTTCATTTCTTCTCTCATTCTCGCTTGGCAGCTTGAGGCTATTTGCATAATTCCTCCTTAGTCGTTCACTCTTGACAGAGTGGTCGTGGTTGATGACGATGCATTTTCATTGGACAAAGCAGCCCCTGCGATGCGCCTCCACGTGTTGCGGTTCTCAGCATCTCGGGAACTCTGGACTATGGAGGTTTGTGTCGCAGCTTTAATGAGGTCTGTCCAACGCGTAGGTGATCGACCGCGTGACCGCTTGCCCTCTACCTGCCCCTGGACAACGAGTCGTTCCATGGATCTTTCGTTTCGAACAACGTGTCCGAAATATTTGAGGATTTGTATTTGCACAGCCGACGATAATCTCTGTTTGATTTTTAGTTCTTCCAGGATCGAAACGTTGGTCCTAAACGCTGTCCAGGGGATCCGCAGCAGTCGCCGCCAGCACCACATTTCAAGTGCATCGATTTTGTGTCGATCTTTGAGGCGAACCGTCCAAGTTTCTGCGCCATAAAGAAAGATCGGGAAGACTAAGCTTCTCATTAGGCGGACTTTCGTGGCTTTGGTGATGTTACGGTTGCACCAGACTCTTTTCAGTTTGTCGACGGCAGATCTTGTGATAGCACAATTAATTAAGAATAAATCAGAAAAATACTTCCTTTGAATCTTTTTTCCCATTAGATTTTTCTTCCCAATGGAATTTCTCTCTTCACTATTTTATTTTCGTCCGTTTCACAGCCCGACTTTTTCTTTCTTGCTTTAAAGACCTCTCTTCATCGAGGAACTGGTGGCGGCGTTCGGCGCCTCCACCAATGTAAAGACCTCTAGCAGGTCTTTACTCAAAACTAACAATTAAAGATGGAATTGTATCAATCTACGTTTTTATTTTAACTGAACTTATTTTTAACAATTTCTGAAATGATCTCGGACAACCTGGCCCGTCGCCGGTTGGAATCAGACAGCCAAGCCCTAACCTAACCTAACGTCGTAATCCTTCTTTTTTAATTTACTTTTCGTTTCCACGATTTGAAACAACTAACTGTTCTAAAAACGCTTACATACACACAGAGTAGACACTTACTACTAGCTGATATAGCCTATAAATATACCATCCTTACAGTACTTTAGTCTTTTCTTTTTTGTTTCAGAAAATATATTTCACACACAGTATAGTCCAAATATTGAACACATTGTCTTCACTGAATAAGATTAACTTTACGAATCCAAAGAAACCGAAGATTCCTGCTGAATGCTTCTACATCGAGGACCTCTGCACGCACGTTGATATTGCCACAGACTACATTAATTGGCTTTCAGATCACAGTGTAAGTAAATTTAAACTATGCAGGTACTAAATACTGTATTTGTTTGGTAATGAAAAATTATACATCTAGCATGGATTTCCAAATACGATTTCTTAGGTGGATTTAAAAACTCTGATTTCTAAATTAAGTGAGCATTCTGTCCTTCTTTTTCATCTGAAAGAAAGAGAGGTGCTGTACTTACTCTTCTTTATAATACAAATTTCTTTCCTTTCTCGTACGCTAGTTTTGCTCGTCTCTTACCCGCACTTAATTTAAGATAAGAGAGAGAAGGAGAGGGACAGATAGTAGTTTGACCCCTGTTCTATTTTATTCGTCATTTCAATAATAGTTATACACGTTTTAATGAATGAAGCCAAAATGGGTAAACCGTTTCTTCGGACTTCAAAATTGAGCAACTTTTAGTATGGGACCAACTCAGAAATCAAAAGCTCCATATTTTTGATATTTTCGTTATTAATTTCAGAGTTATTCCCTTAGTAACCCAGTAAATTTATACATCGGACCTTGCGTTAAATCAGCTAGTTCTGATTTTTTGAAGACTTGTTTATGATGTTAACCCGATGAATAATCCAAGTTTGTGACCTCGAGCGACGAACGCAACTAAGTCAAAAATAAAAAACCCGCGTAAATTTCGGCTTTTTGGCGATTATTAAACATAAAGGACTAGTTTTTGATAGTACCTTCTCAAGAAGTTTTTAAAGTAGACTAATTTTGCTACAACATAAGACTAAAATTGTCTCTGTAGACCTAGTAGTTTCCGAGATGAAGCCTTTTAAAATTTATCATTTTTACTAACTTCGAAATTTTTTCCAATATTATTAGTTAGTAAATTAAGTTAATTTAGCCATTTTGGAAGGTCCCAGTTGAGGTTCGCCCATATCTGGATCGTCGTATGACTCCTCTCCTGCTGCTGCTATCTCGTCAGGTGTAGACTTGCTGTCGAGAAAAATCGCAGCTTCCTTTTCGATGTCTGGATTGTTTTGGACAGTGGACATCATTTGCTTCTTCCCTAAGCCAAAGAAGCAGGCTGTCGAGTCACAACCACTAAAGGCATGGATGAAGAGCAAAAGCTCTGGTTTCAATGAGGATTTCTAAGTCGTCTATAATATTGCAAAAAAATTGCGAAGTTCGAAAACATTATACATTTTGAAAAGCTAAAGCTTTTAAGAGATAAATCTCTGAAACTATTGGGTCTACAGAGATAATTGTATCTCATATTGTAGCAAATATAGTCTACTTTAGAAACGCCTTGAAAAGGTACTATCAAAAACTAGTCCTTCAGGGTTTTAATCGCCAAAAATCCGAAATTTACGTGGTTTTTTAGATTTTTGACCTAGTTGCGTTTCGCTCTCGAGGTCACAAACTTGGATTATTCATTCGGCCAACATCATAAACAAGTCTGCAAAAAATCAGAACTACCGGATTTGACGCAAGGTACCCCGTACTTTCAGACGACAATTTTACTGGGGTATAGTAAAAGTTGTTCAGTTTAATGGTCCGAAGAAACGGTTTTCCCATTTTGTGTTCATTCATTAACACGTTGCATAATATTTCAGTCAACTCAACCCCACATGTGCAACTACCCTTTCCTATTCGACGTGCAATGCAAGTCTTTGCTGCTCAAAATCGACCAACAACTGCAAATGCAAGTGGCGATCAGTCGGGCCGCGACTCAGATATTCACGCGGATGTTCACGGACCCGACCTACGACTACCACCAAGGGGATCAGTTCTTGAACCTGACTGTGTCCAGGAATCATATCGTTAGAGACACTATGCTGCAGATTAGTAACCATGATACGTCACAGCTGAAGAAACCACTCAGGGTAAGTAGCATTTTAAGAATGTAGTAAAATCTATAAATCAAATGCAACTTTCAATCTACTACTACAGTGCGAGGCATGTATCTTGAATATTTTTCGACGGAGTGGGGATAAGTTCGCGCATGTGCTCTTGTGAGCGACCAATAGCGCGCGCCCCTCTCCCGCCGCCCGCGCCCCTCCCGCAACGCATTCCAAAAATATACGCGTTCCGCGCAATCCCCACCCGATTTCATGATTCGTGCCACTGACTGTACTATCCTCGTGTAATATGGATCTAATAGCCAGCGAACTAAAATCTATGGAATAAGTATTCCGCTCAATAAATGGCACCACACGAAATGACAACTAAATAGATTAAGCTAAAAATGCTGGCATTTAATTATGCAGCAAAAAGCGACGGAACACTGGTTGCATAATAGCGACCATAATTTGTTTACTCATAGATAGTTCTACGTTATATCTGCATCTTTTTACTGCCTTCTTTGCGTCTTTTACACCATTTGAAAACACAGAACGTCATTTGTATTAAACTGTCTTTCTCTCTGCAATTATTGTAAAAAACGCTAACGTCTTGTCAGCGGGTGCGTGGCTAGCTCGACTAAATGCTGTGCGGGTTGTCATTTTGAAGCTCCTTGGTGTCACTTTTTGAGCAATATTTGTTTGCAATTACACTTCTATAGATTTTAGTTAGTTGTTAAGAGTCCGTACACATTTTGCCGCTGATTGCCGCTCTCTCCCTCGCACATTTCATGTTTTCTCAAGATTTTTTAAATCTGAGTGCGTAATTGAAAAATGTGTCTTGGTCACTTTTTGCAATATGAGATTACAGACATTTCATATATTTCAATTTCGAGTTGTTGAAGTACAAAAAGTTATCGATTTGCCAGTTCAAATAACTGTTAGAAACGACTACTTTTTGTACTTTAGCAACAAAAAACTGAAATATATTTTAAATTGTTCGTAATCTTATATTGCGAAAAGTGGCCGAGACACATTTTTCAATTACGCACTCAGATTTAAGAAATCTTAAGAAAACATGAAATGTGCTAGTGAGAGGGCGGCAGTCAGCGGCAAAATGTGTATGGGCTTTTAATATTATACAAATAAAATTTACTAGGTGGAATTTGTGGGCGAAGAAGCGGAAGACGCCGGCGGAGTCCGCAAGGAGTTCTTCATGCTGCTGCTGCGGGAGATCTTCGACCCCGTGTACGGCATGTTCAAGCAGTCCGAGGAGACCAACATGATCTGGTTCTCGAACAACCCGTTTGAAGACGATATCATGTACTATTTGATAGGTAAGCCTGTAAAAGCTCAATGGCGCAGTGGTTTAGCGCCTGGCCCAGTGATTGCGGAAGTTAAACAAGTTTCGCAATGGGTTGGATGGGATGGGTGACCAAAAATGTATTATTTCGAGCTTCTCCGTGCTTCGAAAGGCACGTTAAGCCGTTGGGTCCGCGTGGTGGGTCATGGCTCATCCTCCTTATCCATCCATAAGGAAGGCCTATGCCCCAGCAGTAGGGACATTAAAAATGGCTGATGGTCCTGTAAAAGCTCTGTTTGTGAAATGATGAAAAATACAGAATTCGAATTCGGTCTTTGATTTAAGTTTGATTTGGTTCTGTAGTCTAGTGGTTCGCCCGCACGTGTAAGACGCAGGGGTCCCGGGTTCGATTCCCAGAGGGCTGGTAGATTTGTACTTGGTTTGGTTGGCGGGAGGGCTTATTTCAAGTCCGCCTGACTAGCTACCACAATCTTACCTAAGTGACGCCATAACAACAATGTAAAAAAATGTGTTCCGGCAGCTCGAGGTAATATAGCCAATTCCTCAGTGATGAGGATTCCGGGTGTTGTGCGCTTACACTTTCGGCCTTATTGTTATTTAAATATCAGGTGAGGTGAAGGCCAAGGTTGATAAAAAATAGTGCAAGTTTTACACAACAATAAAACTTGTATTATTGAGCAGAGACGATGCACAGCATCTGTGAGAGAGTGCGCCGACTTCCAGTCTAGCTACATCCTGTCAAAGTAGTCATATGACTTACCCTTTAAGCAGTTTTCCTGTCAAAAAATCGTAAAACAGACTTACTTCCGGTTGGCGCCATATTTACTTTCACCTGTGGAGTCGTTGAACGAAGTGTCCTCATAGAAGTCTCTCACCAGGAGACCTTAATGGGATGCTGTGCATCGTCTCTGCTCAATAATACAAGTTTTATTGTTGTCTATTATCTTGCACTATTATCGGCATGTGACGATGCACAGCATCTGTGAGAGACGTGTTTATTAACTCCTGCTGACTCCAAACGACGCTATGTGATGCTGTTGAAGGCATGATTAACTTGAGATGACTGAAAACACATTTCAATTCATTGAAATATTGATATAACATGTGTCACTCTGTATCAGAGTTATTAACATAACTCACTTTTAAAAGCTAGCTTTGATTAATAAATTATTAAAAGTTATTGCTAATCAATTCGAGCAGCAATCTTGTCGTCTCTATGAAGGCTATTAGTTGAAAAAACAATATCATTGTACTAATTTAGGGGGGCAACGGCCGAGCCCAAGGAACCTGCAGCTACGGTTATAACTGCATCTTTCACATGGTTTAATTTAGTTGTAGATTACTTACAGTTCATGACGTGGCTCGGGTCGGGGCACACGCTTCTAACACTGATAATAAATAAAACCTAATTGCGTTCGCCTCATAGCCTACGCCTGTGAGTCTCTGAAACCTTAGTTTTATAACTCACCTCAACCACATGCAGGAAAGGTATTAATATTACTATGTTTTAATTTTTAACCTGTCTGTTAAACACTGTGTCCGTCTTTTACCCAAGAGCTGGACTCAGGATGATGTGGTCGCCGGCATGGCATCGCTGTAGTGGCTCGTAGATACACTTAGAAAAGTGAGGTTGTGTACGCGCCCGCCAGCCCGATGTTAGAAGCAGCAGGCAATAACCTTGCGTGAAGCTTCAAATAATGTGTAAGCAGCTGTCGGATTATGTTGTATCGAAGCGAACCAACCACCCAAATCCAAGTCAGGTGGCTCGTGGATTCTCTGCTCGCTGTTTTTGAAGAGGTATTTACTACTTTTAAAATGTGTTTCATTAGAAAAAAAAAATACATAAACATTATTACACATGACAATTTAAATTTTAATTCGTTATCTATATATATAAAATTCAAAGTCCTGACTGACTGAGTGAGATATCAACGCACAGCCCAAACCGTTGAACCTAGAGACTTGAAATTTTGCACATAGATACCTTATATAGTGTAGGTATCCACTAAGTAAGGATTTTTGAAAATTCTATCCCTAAGGGGATGAAATAAGGGATGAAGGTTTGTATGAAAGTCCCTCAGTTTTAAAGCTAGGACCTTCAAATTTTGTGTTTAGGCTGATGATTGAAAATTAATAAAACAATGTCTCAGCGTTTTTCAAAATTCTACCCCCGAAGGGGTGAAAAGGGGTATGAAGTTGTGTATAGAAGAAAATCCCTAAATTTATATTTTAGGCTTACAGATGGAAATATAACGCAACGTTTATTGTTATTGGTTAGTATTTCGACCCCTATGGGGATGAAATGGGGTAACTAAACCTAAAATAGATATGGATGTCGTTATTGGGGTTTTCAGAGATGATGATTGCGAAAATGACATTTATTTTGAAGTCCAACATGGTCGACATGATTTAACCCCTAAAGGGGTGAAAATGGTGTTTAAATTTGGTATGGAAAATAATATAAAATAGACATTACAACTTTAAACTTCGTAGGAGCATGTCTAAAAATAAATAGGCAAACATATATTTTGTGATTTTGAAAATCAACCCCTTAGGGGTAAATGGGGTAAGTAAACATAAAAATCGATATGGATGTCGTTCTTGAGGTTTTATGGGATTGTGATTGCGAAAATGACATTTATTTTGAAGTCCAACACGGGGACATGATTTATCCAGTAAAGGGGTGAAAATGGGGTTCTAATTATGTATGGAAAAAGAATATAAAATAGACATTACAACTTTAAAATTCGTAGGAGCATGTCTAAAAATAAGTAGGCAAACACATATTTTGTTATTTTGAAAATCATCCTTTAGAAAGTAAAAGGGGTAAGTAAACATAAAAATCGATGAGGATATCGTTCTTGAGGTTTTATTGGATGAGGAATGCGAAAATCATATTTATTTTAAAGTCCAACACGGTGGACATGATTCAGCCCCAGGGGACGGGAACGGGAACGGGATCGCGAAAGCGAACGCGAACGGGAACGGAAACCGGGAACAGGAACGGGACCAAACGGGAATGGGAACGGGAAAGTATAAAGAAACGGGAATGGGATACTACTAATATCTCTGGACTCAATTCTGATAATTGTAATAAACTAGCTTCCGCCCGCGACTTCGTCCGCGTGGATATTAGAGAAAATCCTTAGGGAACCTTCAACCAGGATCCGACCAGCCGTTTTTACGCGATTAGGCGGGTCCGGACCAAGCGCGCAGCCTCGTGCGAGGCCTGCCACACGATCCAAACGATTTGCCTCGCGAGGCAGCGCGCTTGGTGGGGACCCGGCTAATCGCGTAAAAACGGCTGGTCGGATCCTGGTTGAAGGTTCCCTAAGGATTTTCTCTAATATCCACGCGGACGAAGTCGCGGGCGGAAGCTAGTTTCTAATAATAATGCTTTGGATTTGTGTAATTAAATCATCCGATAAGCTAAATTCTCTTCAAAAGGCAGGTATGCTAAGAATCTAGCTAGATGGGCCTTTAGCTTCAAGATATTCACGGCCTAAATTAATATCTCTACATAATTCAACCTCTTTTTGTGTCACACCATCCCGTCACCAGTTTTCTGAACGTAGAGCTCGAACTTGAGGTGGTGGAAGTCGCTCTGGTCTAAGAACTGATTCTAAGTTCGGAATCTTATATTTTACATAGTATTCAACAAAATGTAAATCCGTTATTTGCATTAAGCTAAGTTTGTAAGATTGTGTTGTGGGTTTTGTGATAATAAATGAAAATATAAAGAGCTCGTAGATGGAAGTATAGAAGCAAAATGGTAATACTACCAGATATACACTCTTGCCAATCTTGCCATGGGTGCCAGGTGGTGGGACAGCCAGGGTATCAGGCTTTGGGATCAAAATACCTATACTAGTCAGAACTAAAATGATTTCAGCAGGACGTGGGTCTTGTTTAAGGCACCGCATAATACTAACAATCTTGTGGTATACAGTTCTCCAGCTCTCGTACGGCTGCGGCAATTCGATCTGGAGGAACTCCGAAAACGTAGTGCTAACCACTGGTCGTAACAGGTGCCATCCAGACATACATTGCCATACAAACTTAACTGTAACTTGTAGATTTCTGTTGCTTAATAAAGTATGAGTAATAAACTACAAGTACCAATAATATAAGTCAAAATAACTATATAATTAGCTAATATTACAAGCTTCTGTTGCAATATCAATCCGAAAATACAAATTATTGGTAAAAACTTGTATTTATTTCTACTAACCTAAGGAGCACCGTATTTTCAAATTATTAGTTGGACTTATAGTGTGCTTAATCTAACAATATAGCGGAGATGTGATGTTATCCTACGAAACTAACGTTAGTTAACTCTGGCACATTGTCAAATTAATTTCATTTGTCATTGACCATGCCATAATAATACAACACCGTTAACCATAACTTAAAAAAAATATTTTATTATATTCATCAGATGATGAAAATGAAGGATTTAAGATGATGAAAATGAAGGATTTAAAATAACGCGCAACCAAAAAGCATACAAAAACCGAACATTAAATTAAACCGAACGTTAATAAAATATAGGTATATTCTACCCATGCCTAATATGAACAACTTTCACTATAGGATCAACGCTGAGATCGTGGAAAACAGAAATTTGCTACAGATTTTTATAGGTACATTGTATATTAGCTTTTTCTAAATATAAACATAACATATAGCCTATATACTACACAATAACTATATAATATAGGCACCGTGATTTAGTGTGATTGAATATATTATAATCATTAATTACCGCCAAAAGTCTTTTTTTATACCAATGAAGTGGGATTAAAATTCAAATTTTCGCCAAAATTACTCTTTTTCATTGAAAAATCAAGACGGTTAAAGTTTCACCTAGTCAGCTAAGGAAAGTTACTTGTAATTTGTATATTTTGCTAATATTATTAGAGCCCTTATTACAAGTTCGGAAAAGCATTTTATGCAACATAATATACTAAAGTAGGGCCATTTTAATAGGCCACATTTGACATTTGTCAATTTTCGATTCATAGTGAGGTGACCGTAGGTGTTCATAGCTTTAAAACGTCGATTAAAGTGAATGAATCGATACAGACTTCAAACATGGAATATGAATTCAGTTATGTAAAAGTACTATGAGTATACTATTAAATTTTAACTAAAATGCAATCAAAAAATCATCAGTAAAATCCCTGTCCCATTATTATTTTATATCGTAAAAGGAAACATAATAAAACAAACAAGTACGTACATATAACAAAAACGTTACGTTTTAACGTAAGTAACCGTAAATATTAAACTGATGTTATTATTTGAAAATATAAAAAAACGGCCAAGTGCGTGTCGGGCCACGCGCCACAGGGTTCCGTACAGGATACCTTATACCATACCATATTTAATACCACTATAATTTATCGTCTGCAAAAATAATAATCATAATAAATATTTGACAACATCACATACATTGCTCCAATTCCAAAGTAAGTAGCTATAGCACTTGTGTTATGGAGATCAGAAACAACGGTGGTATGACAAACACCCAGACCCTGAGACAATATTGAAAAGTTCATTTTCTACATTGACCCAGCCGGGGATCGAACCCGGGACCTCAAGAGATGGTGACGCCATGAAAACCGGCGTGCAAACCACTCTGTGTCAAAAATAACTTTGTTTTTTACAGTGTTGGTGTGAATGACAAAGTATTATTTGCGGTATTGGAAAATGAACTAAGTATATCTCAAAAACTGATTACTATATCACGTTCAAACCAATTTTCGTCGTCGTTAATAAGATCTATAGCATTATATTTTTTTTAGATTTTACACTCTTATTTCAAAAGTTAAAGGGGGGGACAAACATTTTATCATTTTGGCGGTGTATACAGCGGCGGCGGCAGTAAATCTTTGTTTTTTTTTCTGTTTGTATTAAAATCGTTAAGCGGTTAACAGAATACACCTACCTAGTTTTAACTGTGTAATCTTAATACTTTCGGAATAAAGTGGCTGTGACATACGGACGGACAGACAGACATGACGAATCTATAAAGGTTCCGTTTTTTGCCATTTAGGCTACGGAACCCTAAAAAATATTAACAAAGCTAATGAAGATTTGAAATAATATGACTTTCAAATATCTACCTACGATTAATAGTGGAAATAAAATTTGATGTCGCGTGCCGCCAATTTCTAAAATTCAACTTTAGATTTTTCGATTTTGGGTAACATCCCTAGTGTTTAAAAAGAAAAAGTTTTCACTGACATAACATTGTAACGACGTTTAGTTTTATTAAAACAAAAAATATTTTTTATGTTTAGAATGGTTTTTCAGTGAAAATAAATCTTAAAGTTAATTTTTTCGGTCAGTTTACCGTAAATATACATTCGTAATTGAAAAACATGAAGTAATTGTGCTATTCTAACATAGAAAAAAAATATTATATTTGATGCCCGCCGTTACAAGGTTACGTTGAGGAATTTTGATGAAGTGTCAAATGTGGCCTATTAAAGTGGCCCTACTATAATTTGATGCCCGCCGTTACAAGGTTACGTTGAGGAATTTTGATGAAGTGTCAAATGTGGCCTATTAAAGTGGCCCTACTATAGTACTTGTAAAAATAGCTTGTAGATTTTCTAATATTATTAGCGATTTATGCAACGCAATATTTTCATACTAATAATAAAAACGAAAATAATTATGCAACAGAAATTACAACAACTTGTAATTTTTTGACTTGTAACTAATATTATTTTCTAATATTATTAGTAATCTTATGCAATAGGGCCCTGATGGTACTCTTACGTAGTTATTATCAAGTCGCGTTGTACTGGTTCCGATATGTTGTAGTGGCTGCTCGAAGATTCTCTTCGTAACACGCGAGTGTTACGTTTGTTGAAAGTGCAGTCACTGGGAATAATAAAATTTGTGAGATTCAGAGTACCCTTGACCAATTTATTTCCTCCGTAGCGACAACATACCAATGTGACGTGCGACCAGCACACAACACACAAACACGTGAGCAGTGGCAGCTGTGTGGTGCAGTTGTGCTCCTGACCTGACAACGGCAGGTAAGGTCGTGCTGCGCGAGCAGCGCGTGCAGGTGACGCGTGGGCAACTTGGTGGTCAACGCGTGATGAGTACTTATCACTCTTCACCAGTAAGATAAGCAGTGCGTTCTCTCTTAAGCAGTTTTATAAATTTCAGTTTCTAGCTGGGTTTGGTTCAGTTACATTTTTCGATGCTGATGGTCTCATCTAGACTATAGTATCTATTCTCTACTATCTATCTAACTACTATCTATCTAGTATATATATACTAATATTACACTGTTTGACCAGCGAGAAGTACAAGTAGACTGTAATTCGCATACCTTTTTCTGAAGGTGTTGAGCTACCCTGTTGGCCAAAGAGGTGAAATATTTCGGAGCGCACAATGGGCCAAGCGGTAGACAGGCCATTTAGAGGACCAGCAGAAGGAACCTCACTTGGGCCTCATAGGTCAAGCTTCGTCATCCAGTCGCCTATTTTAAAAGAGCTGAGGAATCTGTATCTGATAGGTCAGTTTAAATGGTCATCGATCCGTGTCACTCCTCTCCGTCAGGAACCTGGTCGAGTGAGAGGAAGTCGATTCCGACTTGTCACCGATCCACTTCCTCCAAGATACCTCGCTCCATAACCTTTTGTATCAGCCGAGACATAGCGGGCGATCGAAGCATTTCGAAGCTATAAAAAGTACTTGCTGTCTGATGGACGAGCGCAAGCTTGAGGTAAATGGCAGGCGCATTCTCGTTTTACGAGAAGGGCCTACGGAGCACCGAAGCTAACCTGCCACTGCCTCCGATACGCTCAGAGGCCGCCCCATTAGTCTTATGTTAGTGTGATTGATAGTCACCTTACGTTATCGAATGGTCATTCGTCATTCCATTCGTATTCAGAATGTAAGCACACGATGGAACTAATCTCAACGGCTTCAAAAAGCATCTGATAAGGCAACGCCACTGTGTGTGACTGGAAACCTGTCAAATGAAGGTTTTGACTCAAGCGATTCCATGCAAAAATATAATGGGCAGCTCTACTGTTCCATCCGGAGACCTGTCACACTTCATTAGTTTTCATCGAATAAGTACTTACACCACGGAGGTAGCTTGCGCAGATCCTCACGAAGGTTTTTTTTCAGCCGCTTGCTCAGGATACGCTCCTGTCCCGGCAGCTTTCGATATATTTATAATGCCCTTATTTCCGCACACTATTTACATAGCCTTGTCATAAGTTTTCTAAAATCTGGAGGTAGGTGAAACTTACATAGGTCTGTACGTACATCCATGTAATAAAAAAATATTGTCAACAATATTCACTTCAAAATAGAATAAAAATGAGCTACGTGAGATATTACAAGAGGTCATACATAACATAA
The DNA here is from genome assembly GCA_928269145.1 of Agriphila tristella. NCBI lineage: Eukaryota > Metazoa > Arthropoda > Insecta > Lepidoptera > Crambidae > Agriphila > Agriphila tristella. The sequence continues at coordinate 22,885,509 of OV743440.1, read as the reverse complement.
TCACAGGTTGATCAAATCGAAATCAATCACTGCTAAAAGTCAATCTCTTATCAAGTTAATAAAGAAATTTAAAGTCTGTACTGTAAATAATAAACTTAAGACTCAAATATTTTTTAATCATACCAGCAATATATTGGCAGGCAAGCAGATAATAACAAAATAATTTAAAGACTGATCTGAAAAGACGAATAAGCTTAGACTCAACTTAGTTAATCAAACCAGCAATATTCTTATAGAGATATTGACAGGCTTATTACCGGAAAAAGGCAACCGGTTTTAACCGTACAAGTTGAATAGTTCACCTCCAGGTCTACGAAACCTGGGTGTGCCTTTTAAGAATCAAAATCGTATCGAATATTTTTCCGATATAACAAAATTTTCTAAAACCCTAGGCTCTACGTTATTATTTTATTATAAAATCAGGATTCAAGAGACTGGATTTAACGTCACTGGTGTCAGAAACGACCACCGAGCGATCCAATTGACGGTCAAAAGCTGTTGAGTGTTGCTTGTTGCTGATGAGTTGGGCCAAGGCACCGGTACAGGTACCACGTTGGTAGCATTGAGGTGTGCGTACCATTGGCGTCTGATGCAGGCACTGCATGCAAACTGACCGCATTCTAGACAAAATTTTCATCAAAACCGACTAAGACGGTAATACAGCTTTTGTAGCAATGAGAAAATGTAACACTTTTATTTTAGTCACAAGTTCATTAACTAGTATTAGATCATAGTTCGACTCACCAAGTCTCCTGTGTTTTACCTTGCGTCCGAAAATCGTTAGCGGACGGCTCCGGGCTACAACTATACAAACGGCGTCGAAGTTTTAAGGCACGTCTGCTATGGCTAGGAAGACGGGACTCTTCGTCGACCTCACGCTCTGCGCGTTTCGGGAGGTCAAAGCACGCGTTTGTTTCACTGACACTGTTAATTACTATTACTAAAGCATAAGCTTAGCATAAGTAAAAACTTTTCACTTTGAAATCATGAAAAATTTCGTAGTATTTCAAAATAGATGTTGCTTCGACGAGAAGTAACGACGCTATGTGAGGACACTTCGTTCAACGACTCCACAGGTGATAGTAAAAATGGCGCCAACCGGAAGTAAGTCTGTTTTACGATTTTTTGACAGGAAAACTGCTAAAAGGGTAAGTCATATGACTACTTTGACAGGATGTAGCTAGACTGGAAGTCGGCGCACTCTCTCACAGATGCTGTGCATCGTCACATGCCGATAATAATTCTTTTTTGAGTCAGTTGTACGATATCATTTCCAATTATCATTATAGTCCGTGAGCCCGCGACAGTATTGCCTACGTCATATGACATAACGATGAAATGCATGGCACACGGTCGGAAAAGTTGTGCTGAGCGAGGATCAGAAGTAATCGTAAATAAAATTGGCCGGAAGCTTAAGAAAATCTTCCACTTCCGGTCAAAATTTTAAGATTATATTTACGTCATGTGACACCAGAAGTATCCCGGCCATTTCAGAACTGACAGACTTATGTTTGCTCTCTCTACGATTGAAAACTAAATGATGACACGGGTCTCTTACTGATGTCACATGACGTAAATATAATCTTAAAATTTTGACCGGAAGTGGAAGATTTTCTCAAGCTTCCGGCCAATTTTATTTGCGATGATCTTCTGATCCTCGCTCAGCACAACTTTTCCGACCGTGTGCCATGCATTCAATCGTGATGCCATATGACGTAGGTAATACTGTCGCGGGCTCACGGACTATTAGGTCCCTGGCCCCTTAAATGATCAATCAATTATAATGGTAAGTGTTACTCACACAGTTCGCAAAATATCTACGTTTATGTTATGATGACACTATTTTGTACATATTCGTATCTTAGATCTATTTTGGATTTGTCAGGTGTTGCTTGAGTTAGTCACAACTCTGTACAATTTAATTACTAACATCCGTTGTCTATTGACAGTTACGTGTCGATAAATTATCATATTTTTCGGTGGTTATGCTTAGGGGCTGTGCTCCTACAGTGGTTACATTAAGGGCCGATTTCAATAACCTATCCTCAGTAAGAGATAGGCTTACTAAAGATTTGTTGCTAGATATTTCTGGTAAATGACGGAAAATAAGTGGCCCAATAACAGATCCATAGTAGGCTTAAGTCTTACTGAAGATAGATTAATATATATTGTAATAGGCCGTAAAAAAGCTAGTAGGGTAAAACCAGGATAGTCGCCTCGGGGGTATAGGTAGCCTCGATTGCAATTACTCTAGTTTCGCGAATTAAACACATGGTATTTTATTTATCTATCAACTAAGTTGACCGTGTTGCATGTCTCTGTGCAATTGCATGCACGGCTAGGTGTGATCAAAGTTTTTGCGGGATGAATGTCCTCTGTCGCGACGAGGCATCTATCCTAAACGTAATTTATATAGATTTGGCAAATATCCCCTATATGGGATAGTTGTCCCAAAATTAAGAGGTCCGCAAAAATCGCCAATACTCTGGAAATATCAAAGATAATATTTATTCCTTTCATAAATTTGAAGATAATAAACCAAGGTTTAACAACTGAAGAATCTCGCTTTTTGTACTAAGAGATATAAAGTAATTTCAAAAAGTGGGGCAACTATCCCTGTTGTGGTTTTACCCTAATAATGATCTTTTTGGCGCCAGATGTCTACTTATCAAATAGCCAATTTCTCCGTATCCCAGTAATACTTATTTGCGCAGGTGCCATATACGGTCTGGCGATATACAACTCGATAATAATCTACGTACCGTTTCCCTTGGTGCTGTACAAGAAGATCCTGGGCGAGTCCGTGATGCTCGACGACATATCCGACTTGTACCCCACGCTCGCCAACAGTCTCAGGAGTTTGCTCGAGTACCCCGATGATGATGTGGAAGAGGTGAGATTGAGATTACATATGACGTAGGATAATCGTATAAGCCGGATCTTTACAAAAATCCTAGGTCGATTGTAAAGAACCGGATAATTGTAATCTAAAGGTGCTCCCTCACCGGGAGCATTCACGTGTACTGTAACATTATAGATTCGTCTTTGAGCATTACATTACAATAATACCTCCCTGACTGACGAGCATTCACTCGGTTCTCCTCCTTCACTGATGTAATGCTCAAATCTGTAACGTTACATTACACGTGAATGCTCCCGGTGAGGGAGCACCTTTACATCAGTGAAGGAGGAGAACCGAGCATTACAATGCGCACCTTGTAATGATACAAAACGGGCATACATCAGTAAAGGAGGAGAACCGAGCATTACAATGCGCACCTTGTAATGATACAATGTGTAATATTTTGATACAACTTGTAACATCAATGCGAAATTCGAATCTATAATATTACATCACACGCGAATGCTCGTTAGTCAGGGAGGTATTATTGTAATGTAATGCTCAAAGACGAATCTATAATGTTACATTACACGCGAATGCCCGTCATTCAGGGAGGTATTATTGTAATGTAATGCTCAAAGATGAATCCATAATGTTACATTACACGCGAATGCTCCCGGTGAGGGAGCACCTTTAGATAGATTTTCGCAATCGTTCGAAAATTTTTAACATCTTCGTTTCAAAGAGACGATTTATAACATCTTCAATCTGATTGGTCAGAACATTATTGCTGATGGATTTTGGGGTTATTTCGTAATTTTGCCGAATTAAATTCTTCAATTAAAGTTTTAACAAGGTTTTGTACAAACACGTTGACGAGCGCTGTAGAACTTTCTTAGCTCTGTGTAGAAAATTTATTTTTCGGTTATACTTAACCTCTAAATTGACTGCACTGATCGAGCCCAGCATTTGTATAATATCCAATTCACTCACTTCACTCATCGTACAATAATGTCTCTTGATAGATTTGAGCACTCAGTTTTCTTTTTTTTTAATAAAAAACGTAAAATTAGAACAAAACGCTGGAGAAATATTTGTCAAAAATCACAATAATAACAATGGACGCAGCAATGTTGCCGTTAGCCAATCAGAGCATCCATAACGTTAACGACAGTCAATCAGCGCGTGCAAAGTGATGGTCGTTGGCGATTTACCTAAGATACGCTGGATTTTTGTAAAAATCCTAAACATCACTCGGAGGATGATTACAAAAATCTGTCTTAGATTGTAATTATCCGGTATTTTACAATCATACTAGGATTTTTGTAAAAATCCTATTAGTACAATTATCCTACGACATATACAACTCTATAATAATATAAGATCTTGACGACATATTCGACTAGTACCCGACGCTCGCCCACAGTCTCAAGAGTTTGCTCGAGTACCCGGATGATGACGTGAAAGAGGTAAGATTGATATTATATACAACTCTATGATATAGAAGACCCTGGGCGAGTTATATCCGACTTGTACCCGTCGCCAACAGCCTCAATTCAAGGGTTTACTCGAGTATCCGGATGATGACGTGGAAGAGGTAAGATTGAGATTATAATATAGCTCTATGATATAGAAGGTCCTGGGCGAGTCGGTGATGACGACATATCCGACTTGTACCCGACACTCGCCAACAGTCTCGAGAGTTTGCTTGAGTATTCGGATGATGACGTGGAAGAGGTAAGATTGAGATTATAATATAGCTCTATGATATAGAAGGTCCTGGGCGAGTCGGTGATGACGACATATCCGACTTGTACCCGACACTCGCCAACAGTCTCGAGAGTTTGCTTGAGTATTCGGATGATGACGTGGAAGAGGTAAGATTGAGATTATAATATAGCTCTATGATATAGAAGGTCCTGGGCGAGTCGGTGATGACGACATATCCGACTTGTACCCGACACTCGCCAACAGTCTCGAGAGTTTGCTTGAGTATTCGGATGATGACGTGGAAGAGGTAACATTGATATTATATCCGACTTTTTAATATAGAGGATCCTGGGCGAGTCCGTGATGCTCTATATATCCGACTTGTACCCGAAACTCGCCAACAGTCTCAAGAGTTTGCTTGAGTACCCCGATGATGACGTGGAAGAGGTGAGATTGAGATTATATCCAACTCTTTAATATAGAAGGTCCTGGGCGAGTCTGTGATGCTCGACGACATATCCGACTTGTACCCGACAATCGCCAACAGTCTCGAGAGTTTGCTTGAGTATTCGGATGATGACGTGGAAGTGGTAACATTGATATTATATCCGACTCTTTAATATAGAGGATCCTGGGCGAATCCGTGATGCTCGATATATCCGACTTGTACCCGACACTCGCCAACAGTCTCAAGAGTTTGCTTGAGTATCCGGACGATGATGTGGAAGAGGTAAGAATTAGTTTAATTTTAATATCGAATAGACTGTGGAAGTATTATTTATGCCGTATTTGCTCCTTGGTGTAATTCCATGTCTCAAAAATAGGAATTTGTAAAAAAAAATACTTTATTAATTAGTTTGTAAGCTAAATACAATTAACAGTGCAAATGTTACAAACAATATATTTTGTCTAATCATACGATCAGTAGCCCACCCAATCCAACGAACTAGGCACAAAAACCCTGTATCTCATGGATCAGGAAGCGAAGACAGTCTGATAGAGATTCTGTGTGTAAACTATTTTATAATTTAGCATAAAAGAAACATAAAGAGGTAGCTTGCTTCAGATGTTTGTTTATATCCACAATGTCAAACTCCGCCATTGTGTGTGTCTCACTTGCACGGTCTATTTTCAAAAGTCCCAAGGTCGCGGGTCCGATTTCCGCCTGAGAATATGATCAGAAATTTCCGCCTGAAAGTGAAAGTGAAAGTGAAAGTGAAAGTGAAATATATTTTATTTAAATAAGCTCACATAATAAGCATTTTTAAATCGTCAATTCTTTTACCCTGCCACCCATTATGACGTCTTTTAACTGACAAGAAAAATGGGCGCAAAAAACTTGTCAGCTTTATCAATCAGATGGAACGATATTTACAAATATGTATATCGTTTCCAGACTTTATATTAACAAAGATTAACAAATAAATAACATTATTGAATTAGCTCATTTCTTAATGAGTTTCAAATTTCTTAATCAATTTACAGATTTTAAGCTAAATTCAAAGTTTGAACTTGTTATTCAGTCTAGGCTGTTACAATAAATAAAAATAAAAGAAAAACATACAATTCAATATGCATTAAGATAGGTAGTCAGAAGCAGACCCATTCCCACTGGCAGCACCAGTTCCCGAACATGACGCATGAACCAGCCATCTCTTCGCTCAACCATATTTGAGCCTCATACGACACCACCGCAGAAATGATTAAAGAGAGCATGACATACTAAGACTACCTATGTTAAGGCATCGAATTGAAAATTTATATCCAAAAGCTTTTCATAGGTCTTTCACTAAACTACTGACTATAGAAAGTAAAAATATTGCAATTAAATAAATCAAAACAAGGTAAGCTATTTTTGAGTAAGAAGTGCCATACATACAGACAATATAAAACAGATCTTTTATATACAAGTTTATATACAAGTTTATATACAAGTTATACGACGCCCTTAATACAAGCAGACAGAAGCAGACCCATTCCCACTGGCAGCACCCGTTCACGAGCATGACGCATGAACCAGCCATCGCTTCGCTCAACCATATTTGAGGGAACGTAACGACCCGCCTCACACGACACCACCGCAGAAATGTTTGAAGTGAGCATGACATACTAAAGCTACCCATATCAAGTCGTCGAATCAAGAAGCCAGAAGTACGTTTTTAAGTAGGTAGGATACTTCTCACAATTTTATACTTAGAAAAGAAAATCACGATTCGAGTTTAATTAAAGGACTTTTATCTAGACCTATGAAAGAACCCCGGACTTTTTCTAATCAATACTGAGGTATTAGAGTAATAATTAACAATACAAAAGCTATGCCCATGCCTTTTTATCCTTCAAATAATCGTCAACAGTGTAATAACCTTTACTCATTAAATGACCTCATACTCATTAAATACATACTCATTAAATACCTGAGCTAAAGTAACATTTGCAAATCTTCATTATCGCTTCGCTTTCGAAACATGTTTGGGATTGACATAAGGTTTCGTTAACAATCGAATATTAAAACGTCAATTCCATTCATTTTTTGTAAATTTGTAAATGTGACATTGGCTACAGGTTCTGGTGCGAATCGATTTTTTTTAAGTATATTATTTAGTACCGAATACTATAATTTTAATAGATTTTGATATTATACAGGGTTATTTGAATAATACTAACAAACTCACAGGAATAGATGACTAATATCATAAACAACAACGATTGTCCTACGACTATTCCGTAAAAAGACATAAATAAAACATCAAAAAAAAACCAAATAATTATACAAAGCCATACAAATGTCGAACAGCTGATCGAGTTTTAAGTCTTATCCACAGGTATTCAGCCTATGTTTCGCGGTGAACACGGAGGTCTTCGACCAGATCCAAGTGCACCACTTGAAAGAGGACGGCGAGAACGTGCCCGTCACGCACGAGAATAAGCAGGAGTATGTCGACTTGTACGTCGACTTCTTGCTCAACAAATCGGTCGAGAACCAGTTCAAAGCCTTCAATAAAGGCTTTCAGAAGGTAAATAACGCTTAACATACTATTATGACAGTTTTTCACAACTAACATTTAAGCGGCGCGCAGCGACATCTAGTTTTCTCTACGCCATTAAAAAATGGTCTGTGATCTTGATTATTCCCAGGAGTCCCCTCAACACTGTCCCCCGGGGTGACAACTGGGATTTTTTTTCCCAGTTGTCACGGGGGTGACAACTTTTTTCCAAATGTTCCCTTCAAATTTGTGCCAGAGGGGACAACTGGCACTTTTTTTCCTAATTGTCGCCCCTGACACCAGAGGGGGTGACAATAGGGTATTTTCCAAATTCTTTAAAACTGCTTATATTTAAAGATTGAGACGAACGATTTAACAGAAAAATATTAAAAAAATAATTAATGTCTTTTTTCTTCATTAAACCAATAATGTTAAATTTATTTTTAAATAGTTTTGAATTTACCGCCAAAACGCTCGGTTCGACGACGTCACTGTGTGACGTCATCTTTGTGTAAACAATAGAGTAAATTGTTACACAGACTACATAGGTGTTAAAATTGTTTACACAAAGTTGACGTCTCACAGTAGACGACATCGAACCGAGCGTTTTGGCGGTAAATTCAAAACCATTAAAAATAAATTAGACATTAATTATTTTAATAGAGAAAAAAGACATTAATTAATTTATTTTTATTTTTCCGTTAAATCGATCGTTCCAATCTTTAAATTAAAACAGTTTTCAAAAAAATGGAAAATACCCTATTGCTACGAAAATGGTCCAGTTGTCCCCCTCCAATCCAAGCAATATGGAGTATATTAACTTAAAAAAAACTTTTAGGTAGGCAAGAAATTATAACGTAAACAGTTCAGTGCTTAAAACTACTTTTACAGAAGTACAATTAGTATGGTGCAATTAGACCCAGACCTAGCTTGACATCCAAAGTAAAAGTAACATATTAGCTCCAAATAACTCCTTGTAAGTTATGATGCCCTGGTACTTTTGACTGAATTTAACATTATTTCGTAATTGAATATAAAATAAATATAGGATTTCGGGTTAGGTTCGGAATAATCGTTCGGACACTACGATATTCTAAAAAGCCCTAGTCCAGTAGGACCACGCGTGTACATACATAGTGGTATACCGTGGTCCTACCAGTAGGTCAAATCGGTAGGTCCGTCACGGGTGACAATTGCTACAAAAAAGTTCCAGGTGTCCCTCTGACACGAATTTGAAGGGAACATCTGGGAAATTTTCGTCCCATTCGCCACGGGGGTGACGACTGGGATAAAAAATCCCAGTTGTCACCCCGGGTGACAGTGTTAGAGGGGACTCCTGTTACCATTATTTAAAGCCTACTAATAAATCAGCGGCATAGTATTTTTTTGCTTAAGGCGCTTACTACCCACTACTAGCGCCGCCAATACATTTATTTTTATTACTCGTAAACCAAGTCAATATTAAAAAAAAGCTAAGATCATGCACTCTTAAATTGTCTCTAATATTTTTATATTAACTCTTCCACAGTTTTCATTCTTTCTGTAACTTTTAAAATCGATTTTAGCTGAAAGTGGCTACTTTTGGCTAGAATAAATGAGTCAATCAACTTTTAATTGTACTATGAGTTTTCCTGTCCACAAACATGAAAGTATATAATTCCTTGAAAATAAATATCAAAATTATAATACGAAAAAATATGTAAACAATATATTTCTGTTACCAAAATGATACTTTAAATCTTAAGTTTAAGTATTTACAAACTATTTATGCTAAACTATTTTCTTTATTTTTTATTTCAAGATAACACACTTTTATGTTATAGGTTGTCCAGTGGACATTTCATCAATTTCATACAAATAAAAGGGACATCGATATCTCTCTAGACAACCGTTAAAATACGAATAAATATGTAATCCACATATTTATTTCTATTACCAAAATGATAATTAAAGAATGTAATATTTAACCCAAACCATAATTTTTAAGTTAGTTGATATTTGTTTTCAAGGAATCATATACTTTTATGTTTGTGGACAGGAAAACTCACAGTACAATTAAAAGTTGATTGATCCAAATGTTTGTGCAATTTTCACATGCGAAAAAGTTAAATTTTACGCAGTAATAAAGATCATGCTTTGTATTGATAGGATTTTCAATGTCTTTTTACGTAGGATTATTAAACGGAATGATGAAGTTGATTTTTTGTGTCTTAGATGATACGATCTGCTGCATCATTTTTTTTTTTATTAAGTTCATAAACTTAAAAAATAGTTATCACAGTATCAAACTAAAGTCCTAAAAAATATTTTCAACAGGTGTGCGGAGGTAGAATAATCAAACTATTTAGATCTCACGAGCTCATGTCGGTTGTTATCGGCAATGAAGAATACGATTGGGACTTATTTGAAAGTAACTGCGAGTATAAAAATGGATACTCTTCCAATGATCAACAAGCCAGGTAACTATTTTAGGAGTTAAACTTTATTGCTTCATATCAATATTCTATCCTCAGTAAAGCCTTGGGAGCTCGGTGGCGCAGTGGTTTAGCGCCTGGCAAGGCGATTGCGGAGGTCAAGCAACTTTAGCAAGGGTCGGTCATGGGATGGGTGACCACAATTTTATTATCTCGAGCTCCTCCGTGCTTCGGAAGGCACGTTAAGCCGTTGGTCCCGGCTGCATTTGCAGTCATTAATACCCTCCAATCCGCATTTGGCCCGCGTGGTGGGTTATGTTATGCTCCAGCAGTGGGGTCAAAGTGTGTTGCCAGTGTTTCCAGTTCAAATAACTGTTAGAAACGTCAACTTTTTGTACTTAGCAACAAAAAACTTAAATATATTTTAAAATGTCCGTAATCTTTTTTTGCGAAAAGTGGCCGAGACACATTTTTCAATTACGCACTCAAGATTTCAAAAATCTTGTTATAACATGAAATGTGCGAGCGAGAGCAGCAAAATGTCGCCTTAAAGATTTGAATTTATCAAGAAAATTTGTGGCATCCCAGCATTGACGGTATACGTATTTTTAATGTTACGTACGGTCCTGATAAATTGTATTGCTTCAGATGGTTCTGGGAGGTATTTCATGAGCTGTCGTTGGAAGATAAGAAAAAGTTCCTGCTGTTCCTCACTGGCAGCGACCGGGTGCCGATACAGGGCATGAGAGATATAAAGGTAATTAAACAATCTATGGGTACAGTTCGAATCACGAAAGATGACCACAAATGGCGCCCATCTTGGCGTCATAACTCATGAAGAAAAGACTTTTGACAAAATAATATTTCATACATTAAAAAAATATCGATATATCTATATGAATATGAAATATTATTTTGTCTTAAGTCTTTTCTTCATGAGTTATGACGCGAAGATAGGCGCCATTTGTGGTCATCTTTCGTGATTCGAACTATATATCATTGTGACCACTACCAGGGGGTCTCACTCCGCGCTTAAACTTTATATTGGCCTACTGCTCGCGGCTCACTCAGTCGAGCCATGGTCGAGGGATATCACCGCGCCGACACGGTTTTTAGTTCTTTACTACTTCTTACTTTAATCATTCCGAACTTTATACAACACCTTACATTACTCCCAAATAATATATTTTCACACAAGTAACTTGGTACTTACCTAACTAATTACTTAGAAATTATTGTTATTTATGCTCTTTAAATATGCTCATTGCTCAGCTCACTCGGTAGGTATATTTGTTATATTAATAATTTCATTGTATATTCATCGAATGACGGATGTTTTCTATGATATCGGTAAGTAGCGAGCAGCAACCTTGACGATTCACGAGTTGTGTCGGTTGAGACGGAGCTACGTGACAGAAAGAGAGGCGCACAAACTTTCAAATTTATAATATAGTAGGATAATATTATGTAAACTCTTTCTACTCCTTTGACGATCCGAGTGGTGCAGTGGTCATCAACGTGCTGGTCCAACACGTAAGAGGTCTCGGGTTCGATTCCTGGCCGGGTTGAAATTAAAATGATGAATTTTAATTTCTGTGTCGGGTCTGGGTGTTACTATGAATAAAAAGTATATATTTGAAAAATATATAAGCAGTATATCAGTTATCTAGCACCCATATTACAAGCTTTTTTTAGTGTGAGTTGCACCAAGGCTTCGTCCGTGAACATTGTTAAGACTACACACGTTTGTTGTTGCTCCGATTATAATATTCATTTTCAATAGTTTAAAGTGTTTGTTGCTCGCTGATTTCTACACAAATTGTAGCTCCATTGAGTTGCTGCTGAACTGTGAAAACCGTGTTGTGATACATGCAGTGTTTTTAAAGATACAAAGTGAATAATATTTCGAAATATCACATTGTGCATTGTCATTGTGTCGCACTCGTCGCACTCAAGGTCACCGGTCGCTGCCACTACGGAATAGACCGCACCTTATGTTAGCGTAATTTGTCGCTGCGATTAGAAACAGCGTGGCGCAGTGGTGTGTATCACCATTCTGCAATAGTCGTACCAGAGCGAGTTCGATCCTGACTACAAACACTTTCTTTTTTATTTTTTATTATTATTATTTTTTCTGCCAATTTTTACAAACACTATTCCACTGCAATAAAGATTAATTAAATACAAAATGCCACCAAAATACAAAAATTGTGCAACTTGTTCAAAGAAGATATTGAACCGAGATTTTTTATCTTGTTGCCTTTGCCACGAGTCCTACGACATTGAATGTGTGAATTATAAGTATAAATTATTTTCTCTCATGGACAAAGAAAAGAAGGAAAATTGGAAATGCCCTAGTTGCAAAAGTATCCAAAAAAGACTGATAACACCAATACTCCCGTTCAAGGATGTAACACTCAACGATTTGGCTCAGCTACTGGTGGTGAAGATATTGATCAATCGAATGAAACAAATGTCACACAGCGGAAACCTCCAACTAGTAGACAGCAATCATCATCACCTCATACAACCTATTCATCAGACGACGATATCCTCCTTACGAAAATTCGTCGAGAAATTCAACTGTCGGTTGCTGAAGCAGTAGAAACGGCAGTCAAGTCCTATTTTTCCGGAGAGTTCAATGAAATTAAAGGATCATTAAATAAAATCAGGGAGCTTCAAGATAGTATACAATTCCTAAATGACGAATACGACCGCGTTAAGACAGAACTCAAGGAATCTCAAGAAAAACTAAACGCCATTAAGAAGGAATATTCATCATTGTCAAACAGTATGACTGATGTTACAAATAGATTAAACCTCATAGAACAACACTCCCGCGAAACAAACATTGAAATTAACGGTGTTCCAGAGAGTAAAACAGAAAATATTGTATCCATCGCAAAACAACTATGTAAGGTGATCTCCGTTCCCTTACAGGACAACGATATCTTAACAAGCACTAGGGTCAGAAAGATGAATGAAGAAACTGATAGACCGAGATCGATTATTGTAAAGTTGCCAAGCACGAAAAAACGTGACGAAATATTAGCAGCGGTTTCAACGTTCAATAAAAAGAACCAAAAGGAAAAGCTAAACTCTGCTCACTTGGGTTTTGGCAGCAAAAAGTCACCTAATTACGTCTCCGAGCATTTATCACCGTTCAATAAATCATTACACGCAAAAACAAGAAATGTTTCACGCGAAAAGGGATACAAGTACGTTTGGATAAGAAATGGTCGTATTTTTGTACGGAAAGACGATAACGCTCCGGCCAAGCAAATAAGATGTCACGAATCTCTTGGTAACCTTTAATAAAAACAGTCATTTCTAAGTATTAGTCAGTAAGTTTTTCTATAAAATTCAACATATACTATCAGAACTTAAGGGGCACGAGAACGAAAACTAAGGACATCAAATTAGCTACTGCGTCTAATAATTACGATATTATAGTTGGAACTGAGACATGGCTAAACGATTCCATCCAAGACAACGAACTATTCGACACTAAATATGACGTCTATAGAAGGGATCGCGATTCGACCTATTTGGCTGGTAAAGATGGGGGTGGTGTCTTTATTGCTGTCTCCAAATCAGTGAGTTCTAGAAGAGTGAATCATTTTGAAAGCATATGTGAGGACATTTGGGTGGCAGTGAAAATGACAATAAACGGTAAACAGTCGGAGTGTTTGATATGCGCTGCTTACTTATCTTCTCCTGTGAATGGCGATATGCTGGATGTATTTTTGGAGAATTGTAATACTGTGATGCAGTTCTGTAACACAAACACTATTATTCTGGGGGATTTTAACTTGGGTTTTATTGATTGGGTAGAGGACTCAAATAATGTAAATTCAAATATATTATCTCCAAATAACTATTCTTGTAATCTTGGTTACCAATTAATAGATTTTATGTCCTTAAACAATCTTACACAATTCAACAATGTAAAAAATCAGAATAACCGTATTTTAGATCTAGTTCTAAGTAACGTGAGTGACATTAGTATTGTTGAATGTTTGTGTCCTATAAGTAAACTGGATTATGTCCATCATCCCGCTCTAGAGATAAATGTAAATGTGAGTTTAACTCCAGCGTTGAGAAGTAAAACTTTTGCCACGCATAACTTTAAAAAAGCCGATTACACTTTTGTCAATCAAAGGCTAGGTCGAGTGGATTGGTACACGGAGCTTAGCGGACTTAAGGACGTTGATACTGCAGTGTCTAAGTTCTATGAGATCTTGTACAGGATTATTGATGATACGATACCCAAATCTAAACCTCGTAATATGAAATTCCCAGGCTGGTTCACTCGTAACCTGATTAAATTGATCGGAGAAAAGGAAAGGATACTTAGAAAGTACAAAATATATAAGAACCCTAGGGACGGCTTGGATCTGAAGCGTTGCAGTCGTCGTATCGATTCTTTAATATCTACCTGTTACACTGCTTATGTCGATAAAATAGAAGACTTGATGGTTCACGATCCTAAAAAAATTTGGGCCTTTGTTCATCAACAAAAAGATTCTAACTGTAGTGTTCCAACGGAAATGCAGTTAAATGGTGTTACAGCAGGAGAGGGTGAAATTATTTGCAATTTATTTGCAAAACATTTTTCCTCTATCTACGAAGAACCGGATAATTCACCTCCTCCTCGTTTTGTTGATCATAACCCTCTATTATCACTTAGTAAAATAAACATCACAGAGCGTAAAATAATGACTATTTTGAAATCATTAAACGTGAGCAAAGGTGCCGGCCCGGACGGAATACCACCTCTCTTTATTAAAATGGTATCTAAGCACCTGACGCTTCCATTAAAGCTTATTTTTGAAAAATCTCTGCTTACTGGCATATTTCCTGCTACATGGAAGCGCTCAAATATCATACCGATCCTAAAAAAGGGTGATAAACGCAATGTGGAAAATTACAGGCCGGTTGCTATCCTTAGTTTATTTGCCAAAGTATTCGAATGCATTGTTTGTCCTGTTTTAACAATCCATCTAAAAAATGTTATTGTAGAAACCCAGCACGGATTTAGTAGGAACAAATCTACGGTTAGCAATTTAATGGAATACGTCACAAATATAACAAAATCTATGGATGATAACATTCAAGTCGATTCAGTGTACACAGATTTTTCGAGTGCATTCGATAAGGTCGATCATGCTCTGCTATTGGCTAAGTTGGAATCGTATGGAGTTCATGGCTCTTTGCTTCGCTGGTTGAGCTCCTACCTCAAGTCTAGAGTTCATACTGTTGTAGTCCACGGTTATAGGTCAGAGGTCTATTCTGTCAATTCAGGCGTTCCTCAAGGGTCGCACCTTGGTCCAATCCTTTTTTTATCGTTTATAAATGATGTTTCAGAGTGTATCAAACATAGTCAAATTTCAGTTTTTGCGGATGACATAAAACTTTTCCGATGTGTTCGTGATCAAGGCGACGTGGCACTCTTGCAGAAGGATATTGATTCGGTTCGTACTTGGTGCACGAAGAATAGAATGAAACTTAACCCGAAGAAGTGCACATTTTTACAGTTTAGCAGAAAAAAAACCATTGTGACAGCTAACTATTCAATTGCTAATGAAGTGTTAAAACAATCTTTAGCTGTTCGTGACCTTGGCGTATTATTAGACAATAAATTAGACTACAGACAACACATTGACAGCATCGTTGCGCGTGCTTGGAAATTGCTGGGTTTTGTAAAGCGTACATGCAAAGCTTTTAAAAACTGTAAAACTGTCATTGTCATTTTTAATGCCCTTTACGTAGCATCTTGGAATACGCCTCATCAGTATGGAATCCTGTTTATGATATTCATGTTCAAAGGATAGAACGCATTCAGAGAAACTTTACTCGCTACCTTGCCTTCCGTTATCGAGGTTGTCCTTACAGATCTAATTATGATACTCGTCTCTCACACTTCAGGATTGCGTCGCTGAATAATCGACGCAAAATTATCGACCTCTTAACTCTGCATAAGCTCCTTCATGGTAACCTTAACTCACCCTATCTATTATCAAAAATTGACCTGAATGTTCCATACCACACACCTAGACAAGCAATAACCAAAAACTTTAGCATACCCTTTAGCAGGACTAATTCAGGGAAAAACGCTCCTCCTTACCGTTGCATGCAAACATATAATGATGTCAATAATTCCGACATAGACATATTTGGTGATACAGAAAGAGTTTTTAAGAAAAAGTGTGTGGCAATGTTTTCTTCTTCGTCCAACCCTTGATTATCTTAGTTTTTATATATTTATAATAATAAAAAATAACTTATTTTTAATGACAGATTTTCTCTCTTGTTTGGCTATTTAATTTCTAAAAAACTTATTTTTGATAACATTTTGAAAGACTTATTATGTAAGTTTTCATAAATATTAAGTTAACAGAATTTTAAAATTTTAATGTAGATTAAGTTAACTGTACCTATTAATTATTATTGTGTTGTAAGTACTTAATATTCGTTTTTAGAAGTGCTGTATACGCCTATAAAGGCAAATCATTATTCTTTGAATATCTATGCCCATTTATTATACAATGTAAAATGATTTTGTCGCTGGTGTATCTTAATCAATAAATAAAAATAAATAAATAAATAAAACGCTGTCAAAGTTAAAGTTATCGTCAAATGATAATGTCACGATCATGTAATCATGATCATGTAACCTATTTGTCACGTCAAACTTGTCAAAGGACATCATGCTGGCTGGCAACCTCTTTTTTTTTGGCTAACTTGTGCTTAACCGGTACTTTAACAAGCTTGTTATCGTAAAAGTTAGGTGGTGCAACTGAGCCTTAGTTTGGGGATAGATGGCTCTGTGTGATATTGACAGTTGAGTGTCGATAAAACGCTATATAATAATAATAATAATAATAATAAAATAATAATAAATCCAAGCCGGAGATACATACTAATAATAATAAATGCTTTGACAATTTCACACAGTGCCATCTAGCCCCAAACTAAGCAAAGCTTGTAATATGGGTGCTAGACAACTGATATACTACGTAAATACTTTTTAATATTTAATATATAACGCGATATAGATATATCGTGTTTCGGTGGTCATGCTAGGGGGGCTGTTTAAGGTTCAAGACTACAGCAATTTAAACAATTAACATTTCTTTATAGATAAGAATCCAACCTGTCGCCGATGACCGGTACTTCCCCGTAGCGCACACGTGCTTCAATCTCCTCGACTTACCGCGGTACAAGACTAAGGAACGCCTCAAATACTACCTCCTGCAAGCCATTCAGCAAACACAGGGGTTCTCGCTAGTCTGATCTCCGCTGCAATCACTAGGTAACTCGATTCAGCTCACTAGTGTCACAAAATAGGTAGCCAGAAGTACCGCTGGAAATCAGTTCTTTTGTTTTGTTGCTAACGGTACAAGAGTAAAGAATGCCTCAAATACTTGCCC
This sequence comes from Agriphila tristella, assembly GCA_928269145.1. Classification (NCBI taxonomy): domain Eukaryota; kingdom Metazoa; phylum Arthropoda; class Insecta; order Lepidoptera; family Crambidae; genus Agriphila; species Agriphila tristella. The sequence goes on along the minus strand of OV743440.1, from coordinate 22,868,126 downwards.
CTGCAGGGTATACAGCAAACGCAGTGGTTCTCGCTAGTCTGATCTCCGCTGCAAACACTAGGTAACTCGATTCAGCTCACTAGAGTCACAAAATAATAAGTAGCTGAAAATCATTTTGTCTTTTGTTTTGTTGCTAGGGTTTGACATGGGGGTTTTATAGGGGAAACTGTCGTAATGTTGGCATCCCCTATTTGGCACCCTTTGGCACCCTTAGTTTATCAATGAAACATAAGGAAACTAACTGACAAGAAATCGAAAACAAAAGTAGGAAACAGTTAACATTTGAGGAGCTTTTTGTATCGCATTTTTTAAAGTGTCAATAATTGGGTAGTTTACCCTATTTGACTTCTTGGCCACGCGCGAATTTGACGTTGAGATGGCACGAATTTGACGTTTTGACAGATTGACAGAAAATAGCGATTTCTTCCCAGCGGTCCATCTGTCTAAAACGCAGACTGACTATTTTTTGTGAAAGAGTTCACTTGTTAAGTTTGACGGTCATAGATTTAATCTGTGAGGTAATGGTAATGATGTCCGTTCAATGGTGTGTGTTACATTGTCAATACTTATCATGATATTATCTTGAACCAGGAACTATGTCGGTAGTCACGGCACCGTAGATACATTTATAAGATTTCGTGATAATATTGATAACGTGATACAACCTTAAGTATATAGAAATTAGGTTAAATTTGGCGTGTTAATGTTATCTGTTAATTGGCTATATGAGTAACACTGTTAGGCTTTAATTAAATGTAGCGTTTTTTTAAGCTGTTGCTAAAATCGCGGCACAATTTGTACAATCTAAAGTTTTTACGTTTGCACGTGATTGTGTAAAATTATTATACTTATTTTATTGAAAGAGTGGTTTAACGTGCTGAGGCTGTTATTTAAACCACTATAATTTGGTACAAACATTTTAGAATTGTCGTTCCGATGCACATGACCACAGTACAAATTAGTGCTGGAATGATGACGAATGACGCGCTAAGAAATCTCAGTATACTTCGCTACACAACAATCGTGAGTGAGCCGCGGTTAAGAAAGGTATACGGCACTCCCGCGTCGTTTATTTTGCCTAAATGATGTCACGAAATTATCTACTATGTTTTTCATAACCAGTAGTAACACTTAAACTCAAAAGAGACTGTCAATTGACAACCCTAGTGCGTGTTTACGAGCCGAGCGGCCACAGATAACTATTCCACGAACAGTGGACAAGACAAAATACTGTTACTAATTAAGTCTTTGTTATATAACAGAACAAAACTTTGACATGACTAAAATAATTGCCTTACTTTATGTAGAAATGATAATTAAAATATATAGCTAGCTATGGTATTGATTGACGAACAAATTATATTTAAATTCTGCCACTAGAATTCATAAAAATACTGATTTATAAGTAATTATACTTATTTTTAAAGATATTACCGGTTTACTTACACAGCAAAAGGTTGTCTTTACAAAGGCCTACCAGGGGGATATTACAACCTCTTAAAACAGCCAGGTTTAAGAATTGCTATAGCTAAATCTCTTTCTCACTGTATAGCAAATAAAAGCGATGCATTGATAGCCATTCAGAAAACTGGCAAGTTTTAAGAGGTTGTAATACGGGGGCTGGTTTATAAATTGCTGTAGTGACATCTCTTTCTCGCTGTTTAGCAAAAAAAAGAGATAAATTGTAAGCCAGTCAGAATAATGCCTGAAAATAAGAAATCAATACGGCCTCTGGTTAACGAAATAAGTGGTTGCAAATAAAATACAACTTCAAGTTTCCCAATATCAACAAAATTACCCTTTACGCTTATTCTCTGATAGATCTTCAGTCCATCATTATAATTGAAGTATACTGATGTAGACTTCAGTGTAATGAATTTGGAATTACAACGTAATTAGAAATATTGTTGTTTTTTATAAATAAAAAACATGTTTACGTTATACGTTATATTGACATTTTTATAAACGTTCGGGATTTTTTGTTATTGATAATTCCAATAAGTAACAATATGTATAGTCCATTTTTTAGAAAATCTTATTTTGTAAACAAACAACTCTCGTAATGTTATGAAATCAAGAACCAATAATATAATATACTCAGAAAAATGAATGATTCATTTCATTCACTTCATTCATTTTTCTGAGTATATTACTCTCTCACAGACCATACAACAAGTACTTTACTCTCTTAATTTTCAATTGTTTTTCAACAAGATTATTGTCTATGATTTTCATGACGCCATGTTGGTTTAACAAATAAGATACTGAATTAAATAAATGGGCTGTACATACTTCCTAAATTAAAATAGTTTAAATAGTTTTTGACACCCATACTGAATACCACAATGTTAACATTTCTTGATTTAATTTGATGCTTCACATGCTGTTAAAAACAGTATGTTTTCGGTAAATATATAGTAATATAAATTGTTATTTTTTAAGTTAAAGCATTCTGGTTATTTATAAATAAACCTTTTGCTCAGTTATTTATGTAGTTGGCTAAATTGACGTAATTTTCTATAAGTTACATATTATTATAGTGTTACAGTTATTTTGGAATATTGGTAATCGTAATTTAATCTCAATATTACTGGAATATAAGGGTCATATTTTAATTAAATACTTAGTTTTTTTATTGTTGGTGTGTTTTCAAGCTTTCAGTCATTGTTGTTTTATTTTTATAATAAATCGATTCATCATAATATTTTTTACAGTTTAATCGTTATTTAGTGGATTCTCAATTGAAATATGCATTTATTTGAAGAGTGTTGTTATGTTTGTGTCGTATTTAACATTTGAGTTAAATACGACACTCAGACAAACATATAATGTGTGTGTCATACATTTGTGTGATGAATATGTTACCTAATCTAACCGTGCTTTTCCACTAGTCAATATCAACAATGTTTTAGACATTGTTTCGAAACAGAGTCTGACATTTAGTGAGAACTCAACTCAAATATGTCAAAAATTATTTTAATTTTATTGATAAGTTTGTTTAACAAGTCAGTTCAGTGGAATAGCACGGTAACGTAGATTGAACAAAAGTCACATTTAAACTGTAACTTGACTATGTAAAAGAGTGAGCTTGGCAAAATGTTCATTAAATAGGGCCTAATATAATGTTTTAATTGCTACTGACTAGTAATTGATTATTGACTGACAAAAATCAACCACCAACATATTTTTCCTGGCTTGTTCTCATTTTGCTAAGAAAGGCTTATTTCAGTATCTTTTCTCTGTAAATTCTTGTTAACTAGCTTTTTAATATTGGTCAGAAAACTTGTGTTAGCTTATCTTAGAAGAATAGTTGACACGACTGATTTTTTTCGTTACTTAGAAATACTACCTCAGGATGGTCCATGATTTTTGAGCAGAATTAACTAAGATACCGAAATAACCATTAGAGCAATTTGTCACAAAACTGTTATTTTGTTACGTAAAAATTTAGCAAAATGACTGTTCAACGATTGGACAGGATTATTATACGGTATCTCCTTTAGTATCATATTTAAAAAAAATAGTGAAGTCAGTTACCAGTCCAAGCAATGATTTTATTTATAAAATATTGTAATTAATTTAATCTAAATTTTGGGTACAAATGTACAGTGCGTCAGTTAAAAGTTGGCATCCAAATGGTGGCGCCACTTTCCTTATTAAATTAATATGTTATTGAAACTGACCCTTATAATAGCAACGCGTAGCAACTGACAACAATAGTTCCTTTTCCAACCGCGTGCCAACTTATACTTGTCGCACTCTATCCTAAGTTCCAGACAGTAGGCGTAGCCATAATATGTTTGTAAATAACTTGGTTACTACTGTGATATTAATGATATGCGATGTAAGCGTCAGACAATATTATATATTATGCTTTTTATAGTGGAGACTTTGTTTTCGTTACTGAATGTACATAGAAGGGTATTAGCTTGCTAGATCGATCGTTATTTGGAAACGTTTTGGACTGCACAGTACAGCTACTGGTTTGTACACAATGTATGTATTATATAATAATATAATATTTTCATAATTATACATTTTTTTAATTCTTAACCCTAATTTGACCTACTAATTGTATTGGATTTTAATTTTAGGGACAATAGATATATAGTAATGATTTAAAGATGGTGCGGCAAATAAAACAAAATGAATAGACATTTGGTACAATTTATTTCATTAATATATAATCACAATACCAAATGGACGATGCAATTTAGATTTTTTATATACAAAAAATATTTAATCTCTTCATGACTAGGTAGGTAAGCTGCAGCCAATATTTGACCAATTTAACGCTGGGTTAATAATAATAATACATCTGGTACAAAAAATCAATTCCCTTACATTATAAACATCTCATAATACAAATTTTATCAAAGCTGTTCGTAAAAACAATGTTTATAATATTCACAGTAACTGAGCATTATTTACATTTTGTATTAAAAAGCATATTAGACTTATTTCGCATAGAATTCGCAATTTATAAAGCCGCACATTTATATCGAAAATATTTAAATAATAATGGAAGATTATGAATGTGATTTAACATCGAAATGGTTTTTAACGAAAATGATATGATTTTTTTATGTTATTTTTAAGATTTTATACTTAAACACTAATTAATGGTTAACAATAAATTAAATACTAAAATTATGTACTGATGTAATCCCGTACATGCCTCAAGACTTTAATGCCTAAAGTCTATACAAGTACTTACTCTTGAAGTCGTAACTTCAGTTACTTCGCGATTGAATAGATAGATGATAAAATGAGTTATTCATATTTCATCGACTCTTCTAATGCTTTACCCCAATTTTTTCTTTCTAATTGATATGTAGACACACTACCACATTAGTAAAGTCGATGAAATACTTATGAGATACCTACTGATGTTGAATTTAGGATAATATTCAGTCATGTCTAATTGGTTATGAATATTCCCCAAGAGTTGGAAGTTGTCTATTTCATAATACTAAAAGTATTTTCTAAATTAGTAGGATGATCTTCCAGAATGGTCTTCGTAGTGTTGCGTGCCGGGCGGCACGCGGTAGCCCGGGTAGTTGTTGTTGAGGGCGTGCTTCGCGAAGAATTGAGAATAGTCCTTCTTTACCTACAAATAAAGTTCATAATATCTTGTAAGTACTAATTTGAGAGAGGTTATTGAGGGACAGTTCAAATTCCTTCACTACGAACAACTGAAGCCAGGATAATGCTTTATTGCTAATTTTATGTAATATTTTAATAAGTATATTTTTCTGGATGGAGTGTAAGAATTGTAATTGTACAGCTTATACGGCCTTATTAATAAAGGATGAGTGAGGTGAGTTTACTCCTAGTTTTACCAAATATATTGAAGTCCCAAAGCGTCATATCCCTAAGCGATCTTTTTGGTTAAACCAAGTGTAAACTTGCTCTTCGTTTATTAAAAAGGGGATAAAATCTAGTGTATTTCAGTACTTAAATGTTTGCTACTTTATTACATTCTTTGACTAAGGGTTAACCATTAGCTTAACTTGGGATAAGGTACTTCAATAGCTTATAATGAAGAAACTTTCAAATTTATTTTTTGTTGCCGTGTCGTATGAAATACAGATGCACCTTCGTATTTGTTTTACATCCATGCAAGTCCTAAACAGTTCTACTTCGCGAAGCTGAAGAAAGAGAAGAATGGATGTACTCGTGTTGTGTTTAGTCGATTACATGATACCATGAGGCGTATAGGTTGACAACTCGTAACATGCCCGAGATAAAGTTAAAACAGTGTAATAAGAATCCGAACAAATTGATGGTTCTTTCATATTAATTTTTATTGAACTCTTAAACTAACTACCATGCTCTCTTTGATACCATCAAAACTACACGTCAATATGTTAGATCCGAGAAGGTTTACATTAATAGAAAAGAACCTTAAAAGTGTCGAATACCGTTTCCTATAACGTTGTCGACCCATAGAATAGAGTTGCGAAGCCTATACTGATCGAAGTTAGGTGTTCGCTAGTGCGACGAGGTACGAACGACTAATCTATGCTAGTTCACCCTCCAAGGGCCCGTACCACTATTGAATAAGTTCTAAAACAACAATAAGGATTGAAGACTTGTTAACGATTAATTAATTACCTTTTCCAGTCAGGGCGAGTTAAAACTCGGACACCCTGTGCGTGTTCCAGATGTTAAATTTGTATTTATCTTCGGATGATTGCAGGTTGATGTTGTACAAAAGCTGAAAATTTTGGCTCGAGGTAAGCAACCTACCGGAGCAAGGGAAACTAAATGGATGGAAAGATATGCCTTACAACCAGTAGGTGTATTAATAACGACTTTGTAAAGTAAGGGGAAAAAAATAGCCTTTTATTGTTTCTTGCTGAGTGCCTTCAGTGCAAGGGTTTAGACGCAGATAGTCATTTTCGCAAATGGTCATCGCGAAAAATGTGGTCACTTTCGCAAAAGGTCACTTTCGCAAAACGTCACTTTCGCAGAATGTCATGCACAATTTTTTCTCAAGCTCACAATTTTGAGAAAAAAAAGAAAAAAAATTTAATGACATTCTGCGAAAGTGACCATTTGCGAAAGTAACCTTTTGCGAAAGTGACCAGTTGCGAAAATGATATTCTGCGGAAGTCACCAAATTTTTCGCGATGACGATCTGCGTCAAAACCAGAGCAAGGTTGCTCTCGTGAATTTACAAACCGGATGGGGTTTATGAACTAAACTGAACAAATTAAATCTGAAGAATTATAATTTTAACTGGTGATTTAAAAACTCTATGAAGAATAACCTATCTAAAAGACAAAAGTAGATTTTCCTCTTCTTTTCCATAGCTCCATTGGAGCTTCTGGTATTGTCCTTTAGGTTGTTTCGACAAATCTTTCGTTTTCACATTCCGTTTCACATGTTCAATAGTGGTACACGGGGCAAGTGTCGTTGTTTGTTAATAGCATACGCGTCACGCTCCAAACGGCGACACTTACGACTCGGCATTAAGTCCTTTATTGAACGACTCCTACACCTCGTTCATGGCAACTAATTCGGCAAGAGACAATTGCCGCAGCTAAAACAAAATTTTGTGCAACACTTTACATCAGTAGGGCCCAACATAATACTTAGGTGATTGTCAAAAACAAAATGTGATTGGATTTTATACTTCGTGAAATTTTAACAATTTGGTGTTCCCGCAGTGGGTGGTTCCACTCATGATTACAAGCAACTTTTACTGTGGGGCCAACTCTTATATCGTGAAAAATAAAATCAGTTGTTCCATACATTAAGGTCGAGTAGGTATTGCGCTTTTGTATGGAACAGCAGATTTTTTTTCGCTCAGATTTGGCCCCATTGTAAAAGTTGCTTGTAATCATGAGCCGAACCACCCACTGCGTGAACCAAATGATCAAAATTTCAGCGTAAGCGTAGGTAAGTAATATTTATTTTATTTTAAAGTTAAAAATGTTGAACCACGCCATTTGTTTTATCCAACGGATTAGTTAGGTATTTAAAGGTTTAAATTAATTTTCATTTATGTACAATATTAATAGGCCACTCTTTATTCAGTTCAAATCAGGTTCATTAGTTAGTTGTTGTGTAGAGATATACAAGGTGTTTGGTAATAGCCTTATAAAGCCGAATATGGTGGATAGTGACCATCAAACTGAACAACTTTTACTATGGGACCAACTCTGAAATCGCGAAAAAAAAATCAGCTGTTTCATACATTTTGATATTTTCGTTAAAAATTTTTGTATGAAACAGCTGGTTTTTTTTTCGCGATTTCAGAGTTGGTCCCATAGTAAAAGTTGTTCAGTTTGATGGTCCCTATCCACCATATTCGGCTTTATAAGGCTATTACCAAACACCCTGTAGATATTTACAAAAGTGTTTTGGCAGAGAATTAAGTTTAATAACATGATTTTATTTTAGCTAAGTGTAACATCAGTATGACCAAGATTTTAACCTCGATCGTATTTAGGATACTTATAGTGTTCTGTTCGCTGTTTCACCATAACGTCGTAGCTAAATCAAAATGAATTTAAATTCAAAGTATGTAAAACTAAAAGTCATAAGATGCAAAGGTAACTTGTCTTTTAGCGTGACTCAAGGAGTTATCCATATGTAGATGACATGACTATGGCTGTGTTAAAGTTCATTAAGTGTATGGATGTGGTATTACCTTGCGAGGTCTGCAGGCAGGGCCCCTGGCAAGCTGTACCCTGGCCTGGTTCTCTGCATCTACTGCCTCCCTCACCGACTGTGGTGGCCACTTCTGATCTCCACGCATGTTGACGCCTCCTGCATCAATACCAAAGGCGAAGCAACTAATCAGTCATTTGTGACCAAAAAATTATGCTACTGTTACAAGAGATTAAAAAACTGGCCAAGTGCGAGTCGGACTCACGCACGAAGGGTTTCGTACCAAAAATGGCAAAAAAGTCACGTTTGTTGTATGGGAGCCCCCTTAACTATTTATTTTATTCTGTTTTTAGTATTTGTTGTTATAGTGGCAACAGAAATACATCATCTGTGAAAATTTCAGCGGTCTATAGCTATCACGGTTCATGACATACAGCCTGTGACAGACAGACAGACGGACAGCGAAGTCTTAGTAATGGGGTCCCGTTTTTACCCTTTAGGTACGGAACCCTAAAAAATATCCACAACCAAAGATATCCATATTTATTTGGGGATAACATTTGTAGGTATATAATCACGAACTGTGGATGTAGGTAATAACTAATAAGTAACTATTAGATACAAATGCAAGAAAATATCAAATATCAGCTGTCAAGAAAGAAGAACGGCATTCCAGCAGCGTCATGAAAGCTTTTATGAGTCGCAAGTCACTTTTGTAAAGCGACAATGGCAGGTATAAAAGGGCAATTTTGAAACAATATAAATGCAATCTCATTTTAGCACTCCTGTATGAAGGTCTCGTGTCGTGTCGCGTCCTTAAAGTTTACACGTCTCCATATTGCTGTTGTAAATCAAATAAAGTTCTTGCAGTTGCTTCCCTTAGGGTTATGATTTGTCGTAACTTGGAGGTACTTTGTTGTTCGTTTTCAAAGTAGTACTGAAAAGGTATATTAAGAATAGAGCTATGAAGGCATTTACTCTCGTGAAGTTGTCGATTTACCTTCCTAGAGCATTATCTAAAGAAGACTTTCGTTCAACCTTTGCATGTAACAATAAAATCAATGAAGGACATTTGTTATTACACGTTTTCATATCTTCATAATCTCGCCGTAAAATCAAAATGAATGCTGCTGCGTACCAGACTAGAAACATTAAAACCTCCCACCCAACACCATCCTTAGGCGACTGCTCGCAGTCCACACGGTGGCAGCTAGCAGGCACCCAGCAGTGCTACAGCCTCGTAGTCTCATTAATGGGACAAAATCCTGGGACCAAAAGAAAACAGGGCTCTCGGTGCGCGGGCACCGACCACAGACCGGCGGCGCGGCGACCGCAAGCAGTCAGCGCGCGCGGACACCGCGCAGACCGCTTGCTTGCATGCACCGCATGCTAAGCGAGGCGTCAACTACCAAGCAGTCTGACCGCGGTAAGCTCGCTGACGGAGAGCTGTCTGCCAATGTAAAGTATATCCATATTTGAATTATAAGTATTTTTATATTTTTTGCCGGGTGGGAGCGGAGGCGTGTAAGTGGGCTAAGACCTTTAGAAATATTAACATATATTACCTTGAAAGGATGCTGTGGCAGGCTGACTAGAGACGACAGGCGGCGGTTGTTGATGCACCGGTTGCTGCTGGCGCAAGGTGATGGTAGATGGTGGCGGCTCGAACTGCTTCTGAGGAGCTTGGTACGCTGGCTCCGAGAAGCTGGGCGAGAACTGCGGCTGCGGCGAGAACTGTGACGGCGAGTACTGAGACTGGGAGTACTGTTGTGGCTGCTGGTAGTTCGGCTGGGAACCTTGCGTCTGTTAGACAGTATGACTTATTAGTTTTAGGGTGTTTGGGTGACGTACACTCGTTTCGTTCGGAGTATATTAATCACACAGACAGGTGACGACAAAATGTAGTATGAACCACGAACGCCACGATCAATTAACTTTTTCTTCTAAGAGGCTCTACCTTATAACTCCAAGGTAAATCAAATAGTTCGTTTTACGGATTAGTTACATAGTCACATCTAGAGCAGAAGTACGCTGCATTGTTCCTATGTCAGTGAAGATTTTTAATTGATATAAAAAAAGCGCGATTTTTTTTCAAATCGAAATTGCTCAGACATTGTTCGCTAGAGCTATTACCATTTCTCCATTTGACAAGCAATCATCTATATTCTTTCAGCGTTCTATTTCATTACAGCATTTCATAAGTTCATGCATTTAAGATTTTGTAGTGTGTCATGTAGCTGGGTAATACAATTTTGTAGTATCCTATTATAGAACAGGAAATTAAAAGAAATACACACTGTTTGAAAGTATTAATATGCCATAACTTACTGAATGTATACTTTAGATACAATTTTAATGCAACTAAAGAGGTAGTTACTAGCTGAGTAGAGTGGTATTATAAGCTGTTATTAGAAATGTAAAAACGTCATACGTAAAACAGATTTATGAAGCACATTTTTCTCGCTATAAAAAGCAAAGTTACCATTGCGAAGTGCATAATGCAACCATAAACGACGGACATATTAAATGAGAACCTGAAATTGCTTTCAGAGCGAATTAGTGGAGTGCAGGAGGCACGTGGCATTCAGATGTGTAGGTACATGTTTTATTTGCGAATACATAATGTTTATTACCACCGACTATAAAATGGTGTTGTGGACAAACAGACGATATGTATTCAGCATCTTTAGCCTAAATACCGCGAGTTTTGATAAATTTTTAAACAAAATAGAGCAGAAAAATCAAAACTGCATTTTCTATGCACATTTCGGTAGGTACCCAAAAGCCACGCTCCTCAAAATGAAGGCCAAAACACAAAGTCGAAAACTCATGACAGCTACAACTATCGGCGTCGAAGACCGATACCTGGGGGGAAAGGGGGGCAGGCACGGGGGCCCAACGGCTGGACTGCGGTCGGTAGGGCTGCGGCGCGATGCCGGGCGAGGTTGGGCCTTGACGGGAGGGGGCTGCCGTCACCCCAGGGCCTACAGGGATAAGCTTGCTGAGGCCGGTCGTCTCCTGACGACGGCCGTCGCAATACCCTGGTTGGGGCTGCGACTGTTGATATTGCTGACTTTGGGGTTGTTGGTACTGTTGTTGTTGGTATTGGGGTTGTTGTTGTTGTTGGTATTGTTGTTGTTGTGGATATTGAGGTTGTTGTTGCTGTTGTTGGTATTGCTGTTGTTGATATTGGGGTTGCTGGTATTGATTTTGGTGTTGAGGTTGCGCTGACTGCGATTGTTGCGCGTTGTACGCGGGATTGTGCTGTTGGGATTCAATATAGCTTAGCTTATATAATTATTATTTGACAATGTTTGTCATATTATATCTTATGGATGAATTAGTATCGTAGCTTACAATGCCCAAAGTTGAACCGAATTTCATTTCCGATTTCATTTATTTTAAAACTAAATATAGTTAAGGAAGAACTTACAAAGGAATCAAGTTCGATTCTAATCCATCGGTGAAATTTTATCAATTTCGTCATCTTTTCATCATCAACATGCAATAATCCCGCCATCTAAGCGTTTGCTATATTCAGCTCAATGCTTGCCAATTATATGTACAGTTAATCCCAATTTTTTAAGTGCATCAAGTGTAATTAAATGCATAATTGTATTTACCTGCTGAGGCTGGTGGTACCCGTTCGTCTCGGGCGTGGGTGGCCACACAACTTTCTTTTGGCCTGCAACAAAAAATGTATGATGTTATGTTAATTTTACTTTTTACCATGAAACTATAATTTAAGATCAATGTTAGCTACGAGAAAGACAACAAACACGAAATGAGTTTCTTGGTGCCCTTTCTTCTCGACAAATAAAAGTTGAATTATTTTGGAAAAGAGATCATTTCGATTTCAATTCGAGAAAGTCTCCTCCTGCTGGTTCAGTGTCAAATGTGTAAATGTGTAATACGATTTAATATGCGTTACATTTTTTTAAATGTAATGAAATTCAGAATTACATCCTTTGTTACATTTATCTCGACCTTGCTCGACGCTAAAGTTTTAGTGTTTTTGCTGATTTATATTTTGTGATAAAATCTCGGCAGCTTTGTAGTGTGTAGGTAGGTATTAGATAAAATCAGCCACGAATTCAAGCATTCAACACTTTGAAGAGCTTACGAGACATTTCGCTTGGAATTAGCTGGCCTACCTACCGCGGTCCTGGAAAACTGCCAAAGCTCGGGAAAAAACAAATACTTTGTACTAGGTGATATTATACAGGTTATAAAAAGAAAAGATGTTGCCAAAATGCAATTAATTACTTTCAACGAAGAATAGGGAAACGAGATTTGTGAATCATTTGTCCTCTAGCAAATTGCAATAGGTAATTTACATTTTTTTTAACTTGATTGAGCTCGAGAGCTCGAAATAGTTTCAGAAGGAAATGCAAGCTTGTTTACGGTGGTGGGTCATCATAACTCTTTAATAATGATAAACTATCTAGATCACTAAATGACTTTATATAAGTAGATTGGAAAATTTAAACCAAGTTCTAAGTTAAGTTAAGTAAGTTCCTGGGTACAAGTTACAGTAAGGTCTTTTATGGGTTCTCTTCATAAACATCTTAAAATGTATCCACTATGATGTGAACTCTCTAGGGATAAGATTTCAAGTTCTAATATAAGAGGGAATATCCACGTGAAACTTCAAGGAAGGTTCTTTAGTATGGCTGCCGGCAAAGTTTGTAGTTACTTTAAAGTAACACGATATACCAAACACTACCTATATAAGTAAACCATCAGGTGAAGAAATTTTAGAGAAACGCTGACAAAATATCAAGCTTTATTTCACTTTACGAAACAAAAGCCCGTTGTTTTAAAATCATGTAAAGATTCCAGTACACTAATTTTATTACACTAATAAGCCTTGAAAAAGCACTTGATGGAATCACTACAACAAGGTAAACAAAACCAAGAAACCTTATTACAATTTATTTAGCTCATTTCAACATTGCACTTCAAAACCCACAAAATAACTGACGAAATTGCACTTCAAAACCTACAAAATAACTGATAAGAAAAAAAAAATATCGAGATCAAAAACAAATGACTCACTGGTCAGATCAGATCAGAGCGGTGCTGGAGCGCAAAGCGCGTCAGCCGCTACCTCGACAGGACTAACGTTTGACTACTTGGCTCGCTCGCCAGGTGCGCAAATATCTATCACATATTATATTTCGAGAGACCACATTTTTAGGTGACCACCGACTGTCTCTTTCGTACTCGCCTTGGCGATGATGTTCCGGCAAAAGTGGACACACCCACGGGAGAGCCTGGTCTGTTTCTGCACAATAAAATTTACATTTGCTGAATTCTGGGAAACGCGTTATTTGCGTGTGCAGTTTTTTCGCAAAGGTTTTTACTGCTACTTGATAAATCTCGCGCAATCAAGTCTACGGCAAGCCCTTGGCAAGCCCATAAGTCATGCATGTCGCAGGTATAATATTGGCAGACATTTTGACTCCTGATTACGTACCTACATGTCATGCGTCATTATGTAAATTTTTAACTGAGCTGTCACGTTTCCAACCAACACTAGTTTTAAGATACCGTAACTAAATTTTGAGTTTTGAGATTCTTAATTTAAAAAATCAGCAACACATTAATCAAGAATGAATCTACTTTATCATCCGTTGGAAGAAGCAATACTTATATTGAGTTTGTAGAATTCATTAAATGTAAGTACCTAACATAAGTAATTATTATTTGTACAGATAGACATTATTTTTAAAGGAGAATTTTCCGCTTACTTGATTGCTTTTATTCGTTTCAGAAAAAGAAATAAGAGGCTAATTACCATTTTCAGCAAAGAGCCAACGTTATTAAAATGGCCGGCATCATTATCATCAATATGGATTTGTATATTATCAAAGGTCAATAACGTACACTTATTATCTACAGTAAAAGACAAAAGAATGAATGTATGTATACCTACGCTATGAAGGTGTATCCTTCATGAGGTTTACGAGTATTTCATAATAAAGTATTGGTTAAAGTTTCTCGTTTTTATATTAGGAAATTTATTACTTTCTAGAAGTTTATTACTTAAAAGTTTAAATTCAGTGCATTCGACGGTGGCATTTCCTAAGGAAAAATTAATAGAAAAAAATGGATTTGACCTTTTTTCATCAACCTAACTATCTAAAGTATGGCATCTCGTAGCATGATCAAGTTAGCTTAGAACCAGCACATGTCGATTTTTATGGGCCGATAGTTCGATAATTTTGGGACTTAGTATGGCAGAGCGCGCATTTGACGAAATAAAAAATCAACAGATCAAACTATTGCATAGTGATAGCACATAGTGAGCATGTGCACCATCACAAGACTAAACCAAAGCGTAAACACAGAACAAAGAGAAAACTGTTCTATGAGTGTAAAGATATTTCTTTACACTATGACTAAACTATCGGTCGATAGATAGACCTATCGTTGAATAATAGCGATTAAACATCGTGTGCAGTGGCTCTTATTTAGAGCGATACTTTTTTCTTTTTTACCCGACTACGGCGAAGCCAAAACGGAGGGTATATGATTTTGACCTGTATGTATGTATGTTTGTAAATTCATCTGTTCCCTCATAACTTCAAAACTACTTGTTATAATTTGACAAATGAGGTATCGTTAGAAGCGTCTTAATCGTCCAATGAACATAGGCTATATGACGTTACATTAAATTGAATGTGCATTGAATCGCAATGGCGGGATCTCACATAATCTATCCCGCCTGGTGGCGCTACTGCTGTTGGACCTAGTACGGGCATTTACCCCCGATTTTCCCATATACTTTAAATTATATCTAAAATGGTTGATACTAATAAATATTATATCGGATAGTAGGTACCTATACGATTCAAAGATTGAAGAAAACCAAAATGTTTTGGAAGAAAAATTTATATTTACAAAAATTCATGTATGTATGTTTGTAAATTCATCTGTTCCCTCATAACTTCTAAACTACTTGTTATAATTTGACAAATGAGGTATCGTTAGAAGCGTCTTAATCGTCCAATGAACATAGGCTATATGACGTTACATTCAATTGAATGTGGCGCCCTCTAGAGGAGTTAAAGTCATGAACTAAAAAAAAAATTTTTTTTAATAATGCCGTGTCGGGTATCAAATGAAAGGGCTTAATGAGCACTTTTCAAAAATATATAAATTGTTAGCTTTTGCCCGTGGCTTTGCTTGCTTTCACCCTATTGAAAACTCCAAAATATTTAAAATAAAAAAGAAGTTTAAAAACTAAAACCCGACTACGGAAAAATCGTGCTCTAAAAAGTAAGAAACAAGAAAATATTCATAAAAATGATAACCGTAGTCGCATGCCACCTCCAGCCCGTGCCGTGCGTGTCTAGGACAAAGTGGCATGCGACTACGGTTATCCTTTTTATGAATATTTTCTTGTTTCTTACTTCTTAGAGCACGATTTTTTAAATATTAGTAAGAATAATGAAATTGCTCTCGAAGCAGTGGAAAATACAACAAAATCGTTATTCATCCTACTATGGTTTGGATGTTTAGATGTTTGGATGTTTGTTCCTCAATCACGCAAAAACTACTGAACGGATTTGGTTGAAATATGGCACACAGATAGTAGATAGCCTGGATTAAAACATAGAATGCTTTTTATACCGATATTCCCACGGGAACGGGAACCACGCGGGTGAAACCGCGGGTGGCCGCTAGTCTTGAATAAAATTGAAAGAGGTTTGTTTACACCTGGAGACGACAATGCGACAAACAATTAAACGACGTATACCTAGCTAACAACGCTCCCAGTCTCATAAAAAAAATACAAAAATATCCAATAGTTTAGTCACAGGAAATATTTTTCAGTTACTGGTACTGTTCTCAGTACAATTAATTTTCGTGCTATTTAGTTTGTTAGATTTTTTTGTTTTATTTTGTTCCTAGGAATTATTTGATAGTTTTAAAATACTCATATGAACTAGTGTCACCAATGTTTTCATTCATTATCGTCTCCTCCCCGTTCGACCATCATAATTAAGTGGCTCACAAGAAAAAAAATAAGAACAGCGTAATTTCTATGATACCTAATTGAATTCATTTCTTCATCACTTAAATATGATTTCATATCTGTCAAATTTGACAGATATGAAGTCAAATTTGACAGATATGAAATCATATTTAAGTGATGAAGATAAAATATGATAATGTATCTTGAATGTTGTGTGAGCTGCAACGTGGTCGCAATGGCGGGATCTCACATAATCTATCCCGCCTGGTGGCGCTACTGCTGTTGGACCTAGTACGGGCATTTACCCCCGATTTTCCCATATACTTTAAATTATATCTAAAATGGTTGATACTAATAAATATTATATCGGATAGTAGGTACCTATACGATTCAAAGATTGAAGAAAACCAAAAAGTTTTGGAAGAAAAATTTATATTTACAAAAATTCGCTTTCAACATTAAAAAATTGATAGCAAACACATAAAAACAACAAAATGACAGGTCTATATCTACACTAGCGCCAATTAAGTTAGCGGTAGTGCGCTGACTGGTGGACGATTTGTGAATCAGCAAAATTATCCCATCAATTACCCCATCCATTGAGCCATAAGAAGAGCATAAATTACAAACGGTATTCTATGCGCCTGCGCGCCGCCACCGGCAATGGATAATTTGTGATTAACTTGTTTATGCCACTTAGCCATACTCGGCTGAAGATCGCCGCCCAAGCGAGCAGGCACAATTTAAAGGACCAGTTTTTAATAACGCCAGCAAATTGCTCCAAGCTTAGGTGTGGAGATCGCGCTACAGGTTATTTTATTTTACTTACTAGAACTAAAGTTGTTTAAGTATTAAACTTCATTAAGATATGCTCGGGATAAGCTGAGGAGTTCGATGGCGCAGTGGATTGCGGAGTAAGCAACTTTCGCAAGGGTCGGTCATGGGATGGGTGACCAAAAATTTATTATCTCGAGCTTCTCAGTGCTTCGGAAGGCACGTGAAACTGTTGGTTTCGGGTGCATTTGCAGTCGTTAACACCCACCAATCCACATTGGGCCCGCGTAGTGGGTTATGGCCCATCCTCCTTATCTACCCGTAAGGAAGGCCTGTGCCCCAGCAGTAGGAACATTAAACATGGCTGATGGTCAAGATAATAATACCTGTCATTAAACTAATATTACGTACCTACCTAATGAATTTCTAAGAAATATTACGGATTTCCTTTTGTGCTCTTCGTTTAATTAATTTTTGAATAAAAAATACAGAGCTTAAGGCTGGCCCCAGACCTACCGGTTCCGTTTCTTTGCTTTGCTGTGCTACCTTGCTTGAAAGACCGCCGGCCAACCAGGGCAATTTTCAATCTATCGCATTTTGGGACTAGACCAAATTGGCAAGATAGCCATTAGCTTGGTTTTATCAAATATCATCGCCTGGATTGCGAAGTAGGAAGCTTTTAGGAGATATGCCACCCTGAACATGGACTCCGATTGTTAAAAATAACTCGATCGCTTATTTATACAAGATGTTTGGTAAAGCCTTATAAAACTGAATATGGTAGATAGGGACCATAATAAAACTGAACAACTTTTACTATGGGACCAAATCTGAAATCGCGAAAAAAATGAACTGTTTCTTACATTTTGATAATTTCGTTATTAATTTTTGTATAAAACAGCAGTTTTTTTTTTAAACGAAAACTAAAACTTCTCATCGCACCCCAGACGACGATATTTGATAACACCAAACTAATGGCTATCTTGCCAATGTGGTCAGGTCAAAATATGCGATATATTGAAAATGAGCCTCTTGGCCGGCGGTCCATGGTAGAACAGCAAAGCAAAGAAATGAAACCGGTAGGTCTGGGGCCAGCCTAAGACATAATTATTCAAAAACTTAATGGCCTTTTAAAAACAGCTTGCTGCTAATGGGTGTAAAACTTGCAAAGGCTAATTTAAGCTTGAATGCTTTTGTTTCATATTATTTGTATATCGGACTTCTTTTGTTTATATTTCTCTATATCTATTCTATACTTGTTAACGATGTTTACACTTTTCAGAAAAAAAGTCGCCTGAGTCATTAACGGGCTGCATGTCAATTCTGCAAATACTTCTATTGAAATACAACCATTTGTCATTTGCATCTTTTCAGCGCTCGCTTATTATTAGCCATTGATTCATAAAGTGTGTTACGTGGCTCGTGAGCTCATCAGAAATAGCTTCCTTACGTCAAACACTCTGTTATTTCAAAGATAAATTATAGTAGAAAGATGTAGGTGCAATATTATGTGTAGATTCCCATGTGGCCGTTTCGTTTAGTCTAGGATCTCTAAAATTAACACTATCATTTGAACAGTCCAGGTGTAAAAATATTTTATGTCTTACTCATGGTCTTGTCTTGTGATTGGCTCGCACGTCGTTGTAAAAAAGTAAACTCTACCTACTAATTTTCCGAATATACTTTGCAAAGAATTTTATGTTTTTCGTATTTCGCAAAAGTATTTTTTAGAAGCAATATCCATCGGTAGTAAATCTCAGTGTAGCTTCTGTTTAATATGCGCGACTTGTATTTAAAAATGGTAATTTCATTTGCATGTTGCGAGCATAATAATATGATATACTCACCGATGTCTAGTGTATCAGTATGACGACTGCAATTTTCATAGGTAGGGGAGACGTACCAAATACTGGATATTTTGTGAAAACCGGAAAAATAACCAACCATTTATTTGTTACACTCATAGAGATAAGTATCTAATCATCTTAGCATCCCAAAAAGAAATAAACATCTAGCTCCACTAATAATCGGCAAATAATTATTTTTTCTAAAAAATGACAGAAATCAACGACATAATTTTATGTACCCTATATTGGACAGTAGGTATTCTTAATATTGTATATCCAATATTGGGTACATAACACTCTATATGGGATATCCAGTATAAGGAATACACAGACACACTACAAATAAAGTATAGGTAAATTAACCCGTAGGTTGTGTTCACAAACATAGTCTAGGTATTACATCTGGATCAAGCCCAGCACAAACTTCAAAAGCCCATCGATAAGTTGTAAGTTAAGTTCAATAACTACAAGTACATACTAATTTATATGTATCCCAATACTGAATAACCAGCTTTGGGGTAGCACGGTATCCAGTATTGAGCTAAGTACCTAACTACCTACATTTACTAAAATGTTCTCGAACTCTTTACCTACCAAAATTATTAAGAAAAGCCGTTAATTACGTCGCAATAACTATGTGCCTAGTTAATAGGTATCCCTATAACAACAAATAAATGACCTTACTGTTGTTTAACACACTTTTAACACTATATCAAAATTAGTTGGATAAACGAAAAACACACTTTGAATTTTGACAGCCAACTGGAGCTAGTTCTGTCGGAGAAAGCATTGAGATTAAACATTGATGAAGTAGTTTTAGACTGTTACAATAGATGGCAATGGTTACTTTTCTAGATATTGATGTATCCAGTATTGGGCACGTATCCAATATTTGGTACGTCTTAGGGTAGGGACCCTACTTCTTTCTCTGAACAAGAATTAAATATACTGATTGCGTCAATAACTACACTATATTTGAAATAAAATGTAATAATGTTAATTTGAATTAATTCATATTTCTCATCGTACCTACTTATGTCACAAAAAGCTTACACAACTTTTGTACGCGTTGTTCAACTAAGTATAATCTTCTACGACGTCAATGGCTGAAGACGTTTTAAAATTGTCATCACGTCGTTAATATTAAAATTGCTTTTTGAATATATTCAAGCGTCGACAGGTAGATATTTTGTTAGAGTCACAAATACATGAAACAATAAATAACAAAATTTTCTGTGATTTAGAATAAGATGCACAAAGTAACGTGAAGAAAACGTAATTTCCTTTAGACAAAGTGTTGAATTTATCTCAAACTGCACAATGCTGTGAAAATGCTTTAAACGCTGTTTTCAATTGATTTTATAACACTTCACATCACTAAGATGGACACAAAACTTTTTGCACACCGTATAAGTATTCCCACACTTTTGATACCAAAAACAAAGATAGCAAATAAATGGTTGTTTTACCAACAAACACGGTTTCAGGCATGTCGCTCGTTAGTTCCCCTCCGTTGTCGGTTCTGAACTACTAGAAACAATAGCAGGTACAGACACATTCTTACTTCCAATACTTGCCAAACACTTTTCACTAATGAACGAATTGTAGGCGTATTTCTTTCAAACAAGCGAAATTATACGCCCGGCCATTACACTCTGTAGGGTATTGGACACTCATTCATTAATAAGTTCCTATGAATCACCATTTCTGAAGTCAAGGAAGTGTCATTACTACGTCCAGCGTCTGTAACTGAACTGTTCAATCTAAAATTAGCACGTTGATTTTCTTTGTTCTGTTGTTAATTTTGACTATTTCTATTTAAAATCCATTAATTTATTAAATACAAGAAAGAAAACTTTTAAAACAAATGAGATGATACAATTTTACCAGATGCTTTCTTTGGAAACTGAAGCGATTAATCCTATCTACGATGATTACTGTAAGTTTTGATAAGAACACCTTCTAAACGATGTAAGTAGATGAAGATGGTACAAAGCTTTAGCTCTACTCGGCCCTACTACCTTGACAGCCTTCATGAATGAAGATGCGACATTGAAAGCTTCTAGTCTAACCAACCCTATAGTCTGTTCGCCGAGAGTTGATAATGGAATCGTCTCGGAGTAGCGACTGTCGCTTAATTATCGCAATATGTATGACAGGCGGAGCTTTAGTGGCTTTATCGCTATGCACACAAAGTTTTGTGGTACGAGACACGCAGTTGATCTCAAGCGCAGGGCTGCCGGCCGGCACGGGCGTTCTTTGTAGGGAGAAAAATAGCCACAGTTTGTAATGAGTTAAGGAAACCTGAGTTTTTACTCTTTTTATCAACCCTCCGCGAACAGACTATAGTACCTTTCGTAGCCTTCATGAACTCAGAGTAAATATGGCCTGCGTGGTTGAGCTGGCCATCCCAGCTGCGCGCTGATCGCATCCTGGCCTGTTCCGGGGGCCAGTGGGAATCGAACCGGTGGTCGGTGTGAACGAGGGTGTCCAGAATCGCTTGCACTTGGGTAGGGTCTAACTCTGGCAAGGCAGTAGCAATATTTGGTAGCGTTAGTAAGCTTTAAAAGAGATATTTTTAAATAATTTTCGATATTTGCAGGCATTGTAAAAGATTGGGTTGTGAAAAGAGAGAAGGTTGAGAAACACTATGAACTGTTAATTTTTGTAAAACAAAAGGGGAGAAAAGGCAAATGGGTGTGATTTTTTATTTAAACTTAACTTTTTAGACCAGTTATAGCAAGAATATTGCATTGCTCTACGGAATGCAATTTGCGTGACCTGGATTTTCATAGCTTTTGAAAAGAAGAACTGATATTCTTTCCGCGTTGCAAGCCTGAGATTTAGCCTTATCGTGTAGAATTTTCGAACCTAACTCAGCACATACTAAAATAAAATGTCTACCTCGTAAAAAAAAATGATGTTATAAGATATCAACCTACGCCAGTAGGTATCTATTGTCTAGTTACTAGACTCTAGCCAGAATAAAAAGAAATACTTACTGGGGTATCCTCTTCGGTTGCGTTCTTCCTCTTCCAGCATTCTTAGGACTGCAGAGTTCGCAAGGTTTGCTGGCTTGTCCGTGCCGGGGTTATTGAAGTCGATTCTACGACAAAAAATAAATAAATAAGCAGTTGGATTTGGCACACCAATAGTTATTGGAGTTAGGCTTGTCTTAACTTAAGTTTAGCTACATCTGCAGTACTAAACTTTCTTGGTAGGCTAGTAGGTAAAGTAAATAATATGAAAAAGAACCATGTTTTTAAACAAATTAAACATTTTAGTACACCGGGCTTTGTTAAATCCCTGCTACCTATGTAATTAATATTTTACGATTTTCTCCTCACGTTTTCATCAACCATCAACTTTGTTTCACGACATTCCTCCTTACATACCAATTATATGTAATCACATGTAATTTAATAGACGCATTCAGTGACTAATTAATTGTGAGCGTGCCAGATGGTAAGATAAAAATTACCCACCTCGGTAGGTATAATCATTGTCTGCGCACTCATACTGCTAATTCTGAACATATGATTCAGGAGACAAAACGCAGTGTTGCAATCATAACTTATTATAACAAAGCATGACGTTACAGCCAACTGCGTTTTAGTGATTCGTTATAGGTAGGTAGTTATTTTGGGAATAATAATTGCCAGCAAAGATAGGGTTTGCGAAGACATGTCGTAATAACTGACTCCGTAAACATTGGAAATGTTTTTGTGTAAGTACCTAATAAAACTTTTATTTTATATGTCCGGTCAGCATATAAGCAAAATCTAACTCTCGAGTTTTGATGGTGATCTCTGATTGGTCAAGAAACTCAGTAGTTAGGTTTTGCGCGCAAACTCTAACTCCTCAGTTTCGCGCTAGTTCGATAGTGATCTCTGATAGGTCAAAAAACGCAGTAATTAGGTTTTGCCCGCAAACTCTAACTACTGAGTGCGCATCCGCCAATGAGCACGCTTCAAAATTCAGTGGTCAATTTGGTTTTTTTTCTGCTAAACTAAATATTCCTTGCCTATGAAATTGGCGTTTTGTATGGAGAATTTTTAACAAGTTGCATTTTCTATTTTAAAATTTTTCACAATTTATTTGACAACTGTGAACACTATTGCAACAAAACTTTTCTGTAAGTACAAATGTTTGAACATTAAGATAACCTAGGCAACATAACTTACTCGAAAAAAATAAGTTTAGGCTACGTTACAACTGATTAAATGGTCATTTTTGCCAACAAAAAAGGAGTCACTTTCAATGTATTTTTAGATGACTTTAGTTTATTCATCAGAACAATCAAATTACATCCAATTATAAGCATAGCCGTCAACTTGATAGTTATATAGCTCTATTCTATCTATTCTCTATTCTTCAAGTTCTCCAGTGTATCCATATGGAAACAAGAATGCTGAATAAAATTGACCAAATGGATTGTCCAAAAAACCAAACCTGCGTCGCAACGAATCATAATTGCAAGTTTAAAATGCATTTATTCTTACTTGTCCTATTTGGTTGCGCTATGCCGTTGTGAATTTTGCCTCAAAACACGCTTTGGTGGACGCCAGAATAAAACAATAGGTACTTCATAAACAAAAAAATAAATACTTATTGCATACAAACATTCTTAATAAATTTTTCTTCAATTCAACATTCTTATTATTCATCTCAATACAGTACCTAGTTAGTATAAGGCTGAATAGTTTGAAGGTATTCGCCTTTCTTTAAACATTACTTAATATTTTTTTGGTTTATCGTTTATCTGTAAACATCTTTTTATTTCAGTAGGTACAGCCAGCAACGGAAATTATTGAACATAAATTGATAAATTTTTTTCCTAATCATAATTAAGTACCATAAATTACTGATGAAAATATATAAGTATTGCAAAAAAAATTGTTATAACTAAACTAGCAAAGTCCCTTAAATCAGTTATACCATTACGCGCTATACATTACTACTGACAAAAAAATAAAGATGCGAACTCAGTAGTTAGAGTTTGCGGGCAAAACCTAACTACTGAGTTTTTTGACCAATCAGAGATCACTATCGAACTAGCGCGAAACTGGGGAGTTAGAGTTTGCGCGCAAAACCTAACTACTGAGTTCTTTGACCAATCAGGGATCACCATCATAACTCGAGAGTTAGATTTTGCTTATATGCGTCCGGTCACTATGGTGCGTCTTTTTTATCTAGTTTTTGGCCATCCTATCCATTATATCATAATATCCATTTTACAAGTATCGCGTTTTAAATAATGGTTGTCCACCACATAATCTACCTCTTTGATTCCGTCAGTAACAACAATATAATTTTTCTGTTTTAGTTACGAAGTAGAGAATTAAAAGTACGATAATCGTAGCCAACCCTACATTACTCTAGAATTTTAGATGACTAAAAAATATCGATGAAAAGTTTCGTAAGCTTACCGAGTAAACCGGATTAGAAAGAATTGGGAATCTAAAACTCTGATAGAATTTCCGTAAACACCAATTTCAGTTCTCAGAAAACTGTTTTCATTTTTCTTGGAAATGTACAAAACTCAGTTTGGAAATGAAGTATTTTTTGAAGTTAGTATCAAGCGACAGTTTATTTTAGTTTCTCTTAACTTTCACATTCGCTAAATCAATTTCCATCGACGGTCGGAAAGTCGTGGAAAAACTCTCCTCTCATTGAATGAGCATAAACCAACTTACGTGGGAATATGAGCAAAAACAGAGCACACGGCAGCAATCCTAACTTTGAATTTAGTTTGGAATTTAGATTGATGTAGATCTTTCTGCTACGGATAGTGGCAAAAAAACGAATCAACGATTTGCCTTTGGTCTGAAGCAAATTCTGCAATTTTTCGTAATAAAAAATCCATTCTGTTTACCTATTACTTACACGCATTTGTGTCTTGAGTGGTCAAGAAGTTGCTTTTAAGCAAAATATCTTCTATGCTTGTTTGTTTTCTTTGCTTTTACTTCATTGAATACTGATTTTAATCATCTTTTTTATTCGTTATACCTTTTTGTAAGTATGTATCCAACCCATTGTTTCTAGTGGTCAACATTGTTTAATGGAAATAACCAATTTTTATTTTATTATTATTTGTTTTATTTTATGTCAGGATTCGCATTTAAATTAAGTAGTTAGAGCAGTATGAGAGGCCCGTAATAATACCATTGTATTAATAGTCTAGTGACAATTATAATACTTATTTATGTTGGTTTGTAATGCTCATTCATACACAAAAACAAATCCAAAAAGTTCATATTAAAACGATGAGGTTTCACAAAAAATAGAACAAAAGAGTTTTCGCAAACACAATGCTGTGTAAATATCTGATTGCAAAACGTTACAATATGCCTTTGACACAGTATCAGGGCGAAATGGCGAAAACTCATATTTTCCTTTTCAAATTTTTATGTAAGTATGTAGTAGGAAAGCTGCAATAAGCTGTACTAAGTAGCTAAATCTTTTGTCGCCGTTCAAATTGTCTGTCTACTGTAACATCGTTTATAAATGGTATTCAATCATGACTCGAGGCTTAGATTTATTGAGGTGAAAGTGAAAGTGAAATATATTTTATTTAAATATGCTCACATAATAAGCATTTTTAAATCGTCAATTCTTTTACCCTACCACCCATTATGACGTCTTTTAACTGACAAGAAAAATGGGCGCAAAAAATTTGTCAGCTTTATCAGATGGAACGATATTTACAAATATGTATATCGTTTCCAGACTTTATACTAACAAAGATTAACAAATAAATAACATTATTGAATTAGCTCATTTCTTAATGAATTTCAAATTTCTTAATCAATTTACAGATTTTAAGCTAAATTCAAAGTTTGAACTTGTTATTCAGTCTAGGTTGTTACAATAAATAAAAATAAAAGAAAAATATACAATTCAATATGCGTTAAGATAGGTAGTCAGAAGCAGACCCATTCCTACTGGCAGCACCAGTTCACGAGCATGACGCATGAACCAGCCATCTCTTCGCTCAACCATATTTGAGGAAACGTAACGACCCGCCTCATACGACACCACCGCAGAAATGATTAAAGAGAGCATGACATACTAAGACTACCTATGTTAAGGCATCGAATTGAAAATTTATATCCAAAAGCTTTTCATAGGTCTTTTACTAAACTACTGACTATAGAAAGTAAAAAATATTGCAATTAAATAAATCAAAACAAGATAAGCTATTAAGAATTATATTTTTTCAGTAAGAAGTGCCATACTTCATCATATCAGCCACACGACACCCACTGCTGGGTATAGGCCTCCCCTAAGGATCTCCACGACGATCGGTCCTGCGCTGCCTGCATCCACTGGCTTTCCGCGACCTTCACCAGATCGTCGGTCCACCTTGTCGGGGGCCTACCCACGGAGCGTCGTCCGGTGCGCGGTCGCCATTCCAGAACCTTTCTGCCCCAACGGCCATCGGTTCTTCTCGCTATGTGTCCCGCCCATTGCCACTTCAGCTGAGCAATCCTTCGAGCGATGTCGGTTACTTTAGTTCTCCTGCGGATCTCCTCGTTTCTGATTTGATCACGTAGGGAAACGCCGAGCATGGCTCTCTCCATTGCACGCTGAGCGACCTTGAGCCTCCTTATGAGACCCATAGTTAGCGGCCACGTTTCACTGCCGTAAGTCATCACTGGCAACACACACTGTTCATAGACTTTCGTCTTGAGACACTGAGGTAAGTCGGACGCGAAGATTTTTCGAAGCTTCCCGAATGCTGCCCACCCGAGTTGGATTCGGCGAGAGATCTCTTTCTCGAAGTTGGACCTACCTAACTGGACTGCCTGTCCTAGGTATACGTAATGGTCAACAACTTCAAGTGTAGTGTTCCCAACATGAACTGGAGAGGGTACAACATGGGCATTTGACATAATTTTCGTCTTTTCCATGTTCATCCTAAGACCCACTCTTTGGGAAGCACTACGGAGATCTTCGAGCATTGTGTTCAGGTCTTCCATGGTCTCAGCCATAAGGACTATATCATCGGCAAAACGAAGGTGTGTTAGGTACTCGCCATTAATGTTGATGCCGAGTCCTTTCCAGTCCAAGAGCTTAAAGATGTCCTCCAACGCAGCTGTGAACAGTTTCGGAGAAATAACGTCTCCCTGTCTCACACCACGCTGCAGTTGGATAGGATTTGTGTTCTGGTTCTGTACTCGGATCGTCATGGTGGCATTTTGGTATAAGTACCTCAACACCTCGATATACCTATAGTCCACTTGGCACCTTTGGAGAGACTGCAGCACCGCCCAGGTTTCAATCGAATCAAAGGCTTTCTCATAGTCCACGAACGCCAAGCAAAGTGGCTCATTATACTCCTCGGTCTTCTGTATAACCTGCCGCAGCGTATGGATGTGGTCTATGGTGCTAAAGCCTTTTCGGAACCCGGCTTGTTCGGGAGGTTGGAAGTCGTCGAACTTGCGAGCGAGACGATTCGTAAGGACTCTCGAAAACAACTTATAGACATGACTCAGAAGCGAGATGGGTCTATAGTTCTTTAAGAGGGACTTGTCACCCTTTTTAAAGAACAAGATCACCTCACTTATGTTCCATGTCTTTGGCGTTCTGCCCTGGACGATGACGGAATTAAAGAGCTTCTGGAGGACTTTGAATATCGGCTTACCGCCCGCTCTCAGAAGTTCTGTAGTGATTCCATCGTCACCCGCCGCCTTGTTGTTTTTCAGCTGTTTGAGAGCCATACTAATCTCGTACAGGCTGACGTCCGGGATATCTTGAGTATAGTGTCGGGTAAGCTTGGCTCTGGGGTCTTTAGCCTTGCTTTCAACAGGTGTCTGCGTGGAATATAACTGCCCATAGAAGCTCTCGATCTCCCTCAGGATTTCAGGCTTTGATGAAATGATGCGTGCCATACTTACAGATAATATAAAACAGATCTTTTATATACGAGTTATACGACGCCCTTAATACAAGCAGACAGAAGCAGACCCATTCCCACTGGCAGCACCCGTTCACGCATGAACCAGCCATCGCTTCGCTCAACCATATTTGAGGAAACGTAACGACCCGCCTCACACGACACCACCGCAGAAATGTTTGAAGTGAGCATGACATATTAAGTCGTCGAGTCAAGAGGCCAGTAGTACGTTTTTAAGTAGGTAGGATACTTCTCACAATATTATACTTAGAAAAGAAAATCACGATTCGAGTTTTATTAAAGCACTTTTATCATATTTATGAGGTTTCATTCACATACGAAAAAAAAATATTTGGTTAACTTTTTCATAACTGGTTAAATATGAAAATGTTTCAATTTCCAAAGCTGTTTATGAAGACTAGTTACGAAAACATTATTAAACTAAGTTGCGATAGTGGACTAAAGAGATACATAATTATGTGGGAAAAAGTCTATTTGATATCTATCTACATTACAGTATGCCATTATGTTATTTTAACTTACTTTTCCACGTATTTTATTTAAATCCGCGACTCAATACTTTATTCGCGAGTTTTTTCGTACTATTTTTTTAGTTCTATAATTAGATCAATACTGAATCGTTAACGATTAAACAGGGACGAACATGTGTGGATTCTGGTTTCCATTTATAGGAATCGAGTTTACATTCACCTCGAATGCCTTTAACGGCGACATCATGTGGAACCCAATGCCATAAGAGATAGGTAATCTTGTGGTTATCTTGTGGCGCTGTATCGGTAAAATTTAGTTAACTAGCTTAGTCAAGTCCGAAATGAAAGTTCAAACAAATTCATGGTTTTTCATAGGCTGTCTTAAAAAAGTAGAGAATTAATGTAAATTAATACACTGGCCTTCAAAACTTAGTAAGTACCACACTTTAAAAAAAATCTTTTTTTAAAACACGTTTTTAAAACGGACTAAATTATTACAAAAAATCGGACTAAAAACATTAAAATGGACTAGTAAAAACAGGCTAAAAAGTAAAAAATAAATTCTTCTGTAAATTTTTATAACCCTATACCTATAAAAAATTTAAAAACTTGGGGCGCATTTTGTAAAATTTGTCATCCATATTGTCTTTAGCATGCGCCCCACGTTTTTAGGTTTAAAATTTGCAGAAGAATTTATTTTTTACTTTTTAGTCTGTTTTTACTAGTCCATTTTAATGTTTTTGGTCCGATTTTTTTGTAATAATTTAGTCCGTTTTAAAAACGTGTTTTTAAAAAAGATTTTTTTTTTGAGATATTCATTATTTTCTGCTTTTTAGTTAACGAGCTAAGACTAAAAATATACCTACCATCTCCTATCGGAGCACTCGTCAAAACGATTCAAACTCGATGATTGGGGTTGCATGGTTTTATTACAGAGTCCCAGTGGCCTTCTTCTGGCTCCATCATCAGACCCTGCAAACTATTTCCCAACAAAGTACTCGTCAAGACGATTCCAACGAGCCCAAACTCGATGGGGTTGCATGGTTTTATTATAGAGTTTCTATGGCCTTCCTCCGGCTCCATCATCATATCGTCGGACACTATTTCCCATTAAAGTACTCGTCAAGATGATTCAAACGAACCCAAACTTGATGGGGTTGCATGGTTTTATTACCGAGTTCCAGTGGCCTTCTTCCGGCTTCATCATCAGATCAGCTCAATAACACAATTATATTGCATTGCTTTCAAGTTCTGACCTATGTATGTTTAAAATTTCAAGTCTCTAGCTAGCTTATCGAGAAGCTAGTATAAAATCGTTCGCAAACTTTGCGGACAAACAAACAAACAAACGAGAAAGCAACCTAATAAAAACGTGTTAAAATTGCAATAACTTTTAAAATACACAAGATATATTTTCGTAATAAAAATAGGATTTCGTAAGAAAAAGAATTCAATTTTTTAAATAACAGCCTGAAATTCTAACTTCTATAGTTTATTGTAATTGAAAAGTGGTGTTAAAAGTACTAAGTTTTGAAGGCCAGTTTATAATAATTATAGCCTAGAGGTCTAGGTACTCAAAAGTTGTTAGCGGTTGTACTATTATGTTTTCTGTGTTAGTAGTATACAATTTATGGTAAGTAGTAGATTGTTTGTTAAGCTATTTTAATATTTGTTTTACGTTTGAAAATATTTGGTAAAAAAATATGAAATATGTTAACTTTAAGTAAGTAGGTAGGTACAGTCGAGTTCTTTAATATCAGAGCAAATTCATGAATCAAAAATATCTATGCAAACTCGACTTAACCTATATTTTTTGTTTTTTTCTTCCAAATCTAAATTCCTTGATATTTTTACACTGGTCAAATTAGAAGTCTTAAAATTATTATGGTTCAAAAGATTTAATTAGCATTAATTATGTAAATCTAAGTAGCTTTTTCTTTGCATGTAAGAAATCTTTCGTAGAAAATTAAATACTTAAATGAGAGCATAGTAAGTACCTATGTCTTGTAATGTAAGTAAACATAAGAAACTACAACAATAGTGATAATATTAATTTAACACAGTAAATTTGTTGTGATTATTTACTAGACATTCTGTATAGGTACTTCGAAAGTAATGAGTGCATTTTAACATAATTATAAAATGCTCTGGTTTTTTAAGAGAAAGTTCGGATTACTGGCGCCATATCAAGTGCTGGTGACTTCAAGTTAAGTAAGTAAATATTGCTTAATATTCCTTACCCATTGACTTCCTCCACAGCTGTCATGGCTCGAAATGTTTGACCTTTCCTCGCGTCGTGAACAATAATAGCAGATTAAAGAGTTATTTGTAAAAGACAACTGTATCAATAAAATTCACTTTTAATAAATTATTATTTGACTACGAGCAATTTGTAATGACTTAATTGTGCGTAAGCGAGTAGGTACTTACAATGAAAATTTGTATTAAGTATACTTTTTGATTTCTCTCTACTTTATACACGAGTCACCAAAAATTACACAACTTCTAAACTAGCTGCATATAGATACGAAACCTGATAACTTATAAGAAATGAGAGAACAAAATATTTTTAATAATTTTATTTTTGTTTTGAATAAAATTCTCAATTCTTTACTGAAACTTTTCAAAATGAAACAAGTAAAAGATACCTAGAGGGCAAAGTTTACAACTGTTTTATTTAAACCTTATTAAATCTAAACAACTTGAAACTAATGTCACGTTTTTTATTAGATCTCAAAATCATGAAATGATTATTATATTATTTATCAATTTCCACGCATGCGCGTTGTGTTGCGCCCGCGCCGCGCCGCGACTGGCGCAAGCCGCCGTCCTTCCTCATTTGCTTGTTATCTTTTAACTTTTTTGCCATTTTGCGGCGGAAGACGGTGAGTAATCGGTTATATCGTTCATCGCAATTATCTGCACCACCAGCTACGAAGATTTATACATTGTTTACGGCTACACATTATTATGGTTTGGGTATAGTAAGGAAACCGTTAATTCATGCTATCCATGGTAGTCCATCCATCTCTGTTTGTTAGTAAAGTTCTCACGCTTAAATCATTGAGCAAATGTTTGTGATTTCGGCATAAAGACAAATACGACTTTGGAGAAGAATATACACTACTACTAGCTTTCGCCCGCAACTTCGTCTGCGATCTGCGTGGACACTCGGATAATTCCTAAGGAACCTTTGTCTGGGATAAAAAGTATCTTATTATTAATATAACTGTATTAGCTGTAACCCAGGCTATAAACGATTTTTATGGAAAATTCATCTAAATCCGTTCGGTCGTTCTTGCGTGATTGAGTTGTTATGTTACCTACTCAAACTTTCACATTTATAATATTAGTAGGATTATTTTCGAAATTCACACGGGACCCGAAATCCCATGCGGGTGAATTTGCTGGCAAAAGCTAGCTTGTTATATTATTAAAGACAATAATAAGAACAGGCTAACTTATATAAGTAAACAGATGAAATTCATATCAGACAAGAAATTTTGACCATTACTACAGAATAGATATAAGTACTTCGCTGCCTGAACCAATAAGTGTATTTTGCACTTAGCATTATCCATTAGGTGCATCAGCAAGGTGTGAACGAATACCAGATTGCGGATATATTCGGCCAGCCTGACGTACTGCATACTCCTCGAGGAATGCAGAAGTTGGCTGCGTGCTAATATTGTTGGTGGGAAATGTCAGTGCCCTGCGCCATAACTGATCGGTCAAATTGACCGATCAGGTTATTTTTGGAGAACATTCTTGGAATAGCTGCAGTTCTTTAAAGGTTGAGGTTTTGAGACTATCCAAATTTTACTCAAACTACACTCAACGTCAGAAAAATCGCACCTACTCGAAAATAAGTTAAGACTTGGCCATCTGCTACTGCTAGCACACGTTTTAATAATTTTATGTTGATACTAGCGGCCGCCCGCGGGTTCACCCGCGTGGTTCCCGTTACCGAGGGAATATCGGGATAAAAAGTATCCTATGTTTTAATCTAGGCTATCTACTATGTGTGTGCCAAATTTCAACCAAATCCGTCCAGTAGTTTTTGCGTGATTGAGGAACAAACATCCAAACCCACAAACTTTCACATTTATAATATAAGTAGGATCGGGATAAAAAGTATCCTATGTTTTAATCTAGGCTATCTACTATGTGTGTGCCAAATTTCAACCAAATCCGTTCAGTAGTTTTTGCGTGATTGAAGAACAAACATCCAAACATCTAAACATCCAAACATCCAAACCCATAAACTTTCACATTTATAATATTAAGTAGGACTAGCGGCCGCCCGCGGTTTCACCCGCGTGGTTCCCGTTCCCGTGGGAACATCGGGATAAAAAGTATTATGTGTTTTAATCCAGGCTATTTACTATTTGTGTGCCAAATTTCAACCAAATCCGTTCAGTAGTTTTTGCGTGATTGAGGTACAAACATCCAAACCCACAAACTTTCACATTTATAATACCTATTAGTAGGATCTATTGAAAGTACATTATTAATAAGCTTAATAAATGTTTGATTCAATTAACACATCAGTTACCACAATTATATATTTAACGCGTAATTACTTGCGCCACCATAAGTATAATGGTATAAATAGGTCAATTCAGGAAAATCCGAGTTTTGCTATCGAGACGTTTGGAGTGACACACATAAAAAATTAAGAAGAGGAACACTCAAGATGGATAGGTAGGTACTATTGGCACTATTCCCCATGAAGCTGCTCAACTGAAATTGTAATATTGCAAAAAATGCGGCAGTGTAACGTTCCTCGAAACTGAATCTCAGTCATTAATTCCGTTCGACGAGTGTTCCAACGATTACGAGAGACTGTTGGCTATTTACAATGGATTTGAAGTATATAACAACACTTACCATTAATTAGATAAGATTAAAAGTACTTTGAAAAAGTTTTTTGTTAAGTTGCGATTTTAGTGACGTCGAGTGCAGTAAAGCAATCTAACAAGGTCAAAATTGACCCATCAGGTAAGGGAGAGTAGGGTATTACCGAGTCCCTAAGGAAATTAATATATAACTTACGTTAAAATAAAAACTAAATATAACTCGAGGTGGGGAATTTATCTGGCTACGCTAACGAATCTTCAAAATCATCAAAATAAAACTCAACACAAAAATATGAGCAAATTACAAAAAAATGGGTAAACGCGATATTATCAAACTGGTCTGATAATATCGTGCCCCTAGGTCGGTACTTCACGCTGGGTCTGATAAAAGCGCGCCTCTAAGTAAAATTGAC
Source organism: Agriphila tristella (assembly GCA_928269145.1). Classification (NCBI taxonomy): domain Eukaryota; kingdom Metazoa; phylum Arthropoda; class Insecta; order Lepidoptera; family Crambidae; genus Agriphila; species Agriphila tristella. Next base: position 22,834,738 of record OV743440.1, on the reverse strand, counting down.
AATAAACTGATAACTATTACTACAGCGTATGGGAAAAATGAAAATTATAGATATTTATTTCTTTTTATATTCATTAATCAACTAAGTCTCAAAATTGTAAACTTATAAGTTTCCATATTAAACGATTTAAAAAGACACCATTTGTTTGTTACACAAAGATGTCTTCCTACTTCGAAAACTAATTAATCTTAAAATAATTGTCCATTTTCGGAATGCTTTTACTTTAGTATGCAATTACTTCGTAGGAGGATCGGCAATCTTCCTTCGTTTTCATCGCCTTCTGTAAAGAAAAATATTTGCCATAGATATTTTCATACTGTATCAAACCAGGTAATATTAATTTGTTACCTCACTAACAAGAACAAACTTAAAGAATTAATTTAAAATAATTCTGCACACAAATTCTACATATTTTTTACGTTATAAATATATATACTTTATTACTCAGGTAATATTGATTGACTCACCTCTGATTAAAATATCAGAAAAAGTAGATCGTGTGCGTGGAAAAACTAAAAGCGCGTGGCCTTCCGCTCTGGTTGTTCGACGGAAATTAACGGTGTGCGGGCGAGGTTAGAGGTGCTTAGAGCTAAGATTTGACTGTTATTGCAGGTGCATAGAGTTGATAGTTTTCGAGAAACCATGGGGCGCGAAATTATAAGCCGTGCGGTAATACCCTACTCTCCCCTAAGTATTTTGGATGGAGAACATGTCTGAAAGAGTAGCAGGTTTTCAAAGGTTGAAGGTTTCGAGACTGTTACTAACTCAAACTATTAATAGAGATTTTAAGTAAAATCTTATTGGTAAAAATTTGAGAAGATAAATCAAAAGCTTCCCACTTTCTTTAAACATTTTTTGCAGATCATAATTTTCTACTTTTAAAATTAATGCTTATAAGCTTTTTAAGGGAACTTAAGAAGATTAAACTTACTTGAAAAATTTCAATTTTATAATAAGTATAAAATAAAAGGAAATGGTCATGTTAACATAACCGTTGCATAATTGATTAATTTCTTTTCAATATTTTAAAGCTAAAAGAATTTCGTTTTCTGAAAGCTTAATTTAATTCAAGATTTTCGAATAAGTACCTTTAAGTAGGTTGTCACAGATAGAAAATAGCAGATCAACAGTGTACCCAGGAATACTTATTTATCTTGGAATAATAAATCAACAATAATGTAAATATACATACTTAATGTTTTATTCGTAGAATCCAATTCCGTTTGGGAATATGAAAGCTATGTATCATTCGCAGCCAGTGAAGTAAAATCTATGGAATAAACATTCTGCTCAAAAAATGGCACCACACGAAGAGTACAACTAAGTGGATAGAGCTAAAAATGCTGGCATTTAATTATGCAGCACAAAGCGTCTGAACACTGGTTGCTAATAAGTGACCATAATTTGTATACTCATAGATATTTTCTATAGGTACTTAAACGAAAAAATAAGATACGTTTTTTCCGCATCTTTTTACTGCCTTATTTGCATCTTTTACACCATATGAGTATAAAGGACGTCATTTCTAATAAACTGTCTCTTTCTATCTTTTCTCTACAGTACAAACTGCAATTTATTGAAAAGAACACTAACGTCAGTCACCGGTTGCGTGGCTGGCCCGACTAAAGCTGAGCGGGTTGTACTTTTTCGGCCCCGTGTTGCCAATTTTTAAGCAATATTTGTTTGCAATTACACTTCCATAGATTTTAGTTCGCTGTTCGCAGCACTGTTTTGCATTACAAATGTTAAATAAAGTTGGGTAACGGTTCGTAAATGATCTAGAGTAAACAACAAAGTCATTTGGTTTACAAAAAAGTTGTAGTAGGTACAATCTAACAATGTTGTTCATTGAGTAGTTATTATAGGTACCTTAAAGAAGTTATTATAGGTTTAAAAAATTGGTTAAAGTGCCAAATTATGAAAATATATTAGAAATAATAATTATTAAAAAATTATAAAAAAAAAATTGATTACTTAATATCGTTAATGCAATCAATCTAAATAAAATGGCAAAATTAAAAATTTTGAAAAACCCACGACGGTAAAAATTGTAACTCTTTATTTAAAAAGACTAAAATAAGTTTTACAAAAATCCCTCGACTAAAAGTGATGTAGGTACTATACATACTTTATCTACCTATTCATAAATTACAAACGCAAGAAAAATCCGTTGGGGCTGCCATTACCTGCCCCCAAATGAACAAATATTTTTCAGTTATAGTTACTTTAGAGAAATGGCAATGGCAGCCCCCGACGGATTTTTCTTGCGTTTGTAATTTATGAATAGGTAGATAAAGTATGTATAGTACCTACCTACATCACTTTTAGTCGAGGGATTTTTGTAAAACTTATTTTAGTCTTTTTAAATAAAGAGTTACAATTTTTGCCGTCGTGGGTTTTTCAAAATTTTTAATTTTGCCACTTTATTTTAAACTTTTTAAAGAATTCATACGTTATATACTCTAAAAACCGCATCTAAATTGGTCAAACCATTCGAAAAATGATTACTACAGCGCCCCCTAGCGGCTGAACACCATAACACCAAGAACCATCTCCGACAAACTACAAAACTATTACAGAAAACCGCATCCAAATTGGTCAAACCGCTTTGGAAATAAATGAGAAAATGATAACTGCAGCGCCCCCTAGCGGTTAAACACCATAACATCTATCTGAGAACCATCGCCGATAACCTACAAACCCATTACAGAAAACCGCATCGAAATCAGTTGAGTAGTTTGAGAGAACTTCTCAAGCGCGACTTATCTGGTTGTTGCAGCGCCCCCTGGTGGTCTACCACCATGTAACATATCTAAGAACCAGGGGCCGTACCGGCTAACGAATCGATTATCGAAAAGTCTATCGAGTTTCAACTTAAAACAGAAAAAAATAAAGTAAGGAATTTCGTCTTGTACTTTCTGTTGACGTAATTTGGAAGATATCGATGTTTGCCATTTTAGCCCAATTGGGGCTCGATTTATCTGTTTGAATTTGAAACCCAGCAGACTTTTCGATAATCAATTCGTTAGCCGGTACGGCCCCTGCTCTGAAATGAAACCTTTTGATTGCAAAAAACCGCATTGAAATCGGCCCAGTAGTTTCCAAGTAAAATGGTAATAGACAAACTTGACTTATCTGGTTGCTGCAGAGCCCCCTGGTGGTCTACCACCATGAAACATGTCTAAGAACCTGCTCTGAAATGAAACTTTTTGAATGCAAAAAACCGCATCGAAATCGGCTTAGTAGTTTCCGAGGAAAATGGTAACAGACAAACACACAAACAAACAAACAAACGCACAACCTCTAACCCCAAACGCATATACCGCCTCCGTTCCGTTCCGTCCGTCGTGGGTAAAAATAGCTAAATATGAATTGATTAAATTTAGTACAAAACCTGGTAACACGACCACAATTTCGGACAAATACTTATAATTTTTAAGGGTGAACAAGTTTTTCCCCTAAATATTTATTATAGGAAATATTATAAGACTTTATTATCAATGCCATGACGCCGACGACCGACGAGCATGAGTCACAAATGCGTTTATTGGCACGTATCGACGTCAGTTTGTTTATATCGGCTTCCGGCTGCACGTACCGACGGACGGCTACTTTGTCTGCCTGCATTCTAGGGCAGACCCATGAATTGTCGACGGGTTAAGTATTTTAGGCTTTGATCGTCATGAAGCAGAGAATGCGCTCAGAAGGTATCCTCCATCTCTATATTTCATCCTCTCTCTAGTTTATTTTTATTACTTTGTTTGATTTCAAGGAGCCATTTTCACTGACCCATAGCTTTCATCTAATAATCATTAGAAATGTCTCTGTATCGTATTTAAAAAACTGACAAAATATATTTTTTCGTAATGCAGCACTGTATAATATAAACGCACAATGTGACAAATATCAAATAGGTACGGAAGTGCATAGGTAGGACGAGGAGCTCGGTGGCGCAGTGGCTTAGCGCCTGGCCCAGCGATTGCGGAAGTTAAGCAACGTTCGCAAGGGTCGGTCATGGGATGGGTGACCAAAAAATTATTATCTTAAGCTCCTCCGTGCTTCGGAAGGCACGTTAAGCCGTTGGTCCCGGCTGCATTTGCAGTCGTTAACACCCACCAATCCGCATTGGGCCCGCGTGGGGGGTTATGGCCCATCCTCCTTACCACCCATAAGGAAGGCCTGTGCCCCAGTAGTGGGGACATCAAAAATGGCTGATGGACGGAAGTGAATACTACCGTAAAATTATATTATCGAAATTCGATACTTTTATTCCATAAAAAATAATTTCCGCCTAAATTTTCCAGAAGTAAAATTCATTAGTATAAAAAAACGCAGGAAAAACAATAAATGAACTGGAGGCTAGAGGTGTATCTCATTACAACTCTCGAAACGGATACGCGATGCCTCTTTATTAGAAGAAATTGCCTTTCGTTTTTGCGAGCTTTGACAAAATATTAAATGTTGCATGCCTCCTTCATATTTTATTAAAATATTTTCTGATGTGATAAGTAATTATTGTTTCATGATTTTTTTTATTTTATTCCGTGTAGTAATTAAACAATAAATATATTGTTAACTGCTCGATATCTGCACCGGATAGTTTTAGAGGCTTCAACTTGTATAATGATTATAGGTAATAAGGATAATTCGTCAAATTACGGATTATGTATGAGAATATGACATATTCTTGTTCGAAGACTATGACACATTTTATTTTAATAAATAATAAAAATATTTGGATTTTTATCTAGTTTCAATCTCTAAATATCTACGGCACGTATAAAAGTTTTTTTAAGAATGTCGGAATAAAATGAAATATGTAGGTACGGCCAGTTGTCAAAGCAACTTGTTTTAACAGGGTGTCTCATAGTTTAAATTAAAACATCAATCAAAAAAGTTGCTATGACAAAGTACTAAGCGTCTTTCGTTGTTGACTGTACCTATTTCTTTTGACCACAAAGTAAGTAGGTATAGGCAGGTCAGGTATCTTCTATTTTAACTGGATTTCTTCTTCTTTCGGTAAAACGCATTAAGTACTTATCGCTTTTCTGACGTAAGTATTACAACGAGCTTGATTGAGTTACAAAAAAAGATGAAATAAATAAACTTTCAATTTACTACGAACGAACAACATAATTGTTGGTAATATGTTAAAATATTGAAATAAAATAATAAGCAACGCTAAAAAACTTAAATTGTTACATGAATTTCGCAAGGCTAATAGGATAATATTCGACCTATCTACCAAGCGTATCTATAACAGCCAGATTACCTACAAGTTTATCAAAATGACTTTTTTGTCGGCTTATAAGAAATTTCGTAATCACATTTTCAGTAACAACTTTATGTTGGGCCTCCACAAATATTTACGTATACAAAATACCTGCGTTCCGAGGGGCAAAATAATCACTATAACGAGAAGCCGCCGGGAAGTTGGGAAAATGCTTCTTAAAATTATAAACAAATATAACGAGATACAGGTAAGCTCGTCCAAGCCGTACACATCTTTTTGATGGATCGCCTTTGAGAGACCATTAAATAACAAGAAGATCTACCTACTCTCGTACCTTAGTTACTATTTTACTTCTAGGTAGTTATAGGTCTACCAAATTCTTGATTTCTTCTTGTTTTTTCTTATTGTATGTATTTTTAAAGTGTTTGCTCGACAAATGAACATCAATAAAAATACGCTTTGTGCTATGATTTTGGTTTCGAATCTTTTTCGAATAGGAAATATTGTATTATAAATCAGTATATTGACTCCGTCCGTTTCAATAGAATTTTCACAAATTAAAACAATTGTTTATCTTTTTGACAATTTATCCAACAAATTTACTGACTTATTTATACCTACGTATGTATGTATACAATATAATATCATAGGTTAAGTATATAGTTTATAGCCGATTTCAGCCACTGAGTTTGCATTCGATTTGGCGACGCCGACGTTGCAATAACGGCAGTGCCGGTTTTAGCACTACCAGCGCCCCTGGGCGACATTTCTACGGGGCGCCCCCTATCTGCGATTCCAGGATTTTAAATTTTACCTGTTAGTTAAAAAACTGCCGCGCAGCGCGATTATTGGTCAGTTTCATCTTAATATATAAAATCGTAAACTGAATGACTGACTGACTGATCTATCAACGCACGGCCCAAACCGCTGAACCTAGAGACTTGAAATTTTGCACACAGATACTTTATATAGTGTAGGCATCCACTAAGGAAGGATTTTTGAAAATTCCATCCCTAAGGGGATGAAATAAGGGGTGAAAGTTTGTATGAAATACAAACTTTCACCCCTTATTTCATCCCCTCGTCCCTCAGTTTTGAAGATAGAATCTTCAAATTTTGTGTTTAGGCTGACGATTGAAAATTATTAAATACTGGTCTCAGCGTTTTTCAAAATTCTACCCCGAAGGGGTCAAAAGGGGGATGAAGTTGTGTATTAAAGAAAATCCTTCATTTTCGAAGTAAAAATCGGTAAATTTATAATTTAGGCTTATGGATGGAAATCTAACGCAACGTATATTGTTTCTGTTAGGATGTCAACCCCAAAGGGAATGAAATGGGGATGAAAAGGGTTAAAAAAACCTTAAAATAGATATGGATATCGTTATCGGAGTTTTGTGGGATGACGATTGCAAAAATGACATTTATTTTGAAGTCCAACACGGTGGACATGATTTAACCCCTAAAGGAGTGAAAATGGGGTCCAAATTTTGTATAGAAAAATAATATAAAATAGACATTACAACTTTAAACTTCGTAGGAGCACATCTAAAAATAAATAGGCAAATATATATTTTGTTATTTTGAAAATCAACCCCTTAGGGGGTAAGTGGAGTGAGTAAACATAAAAATCGATATGGATGTCGTTCTTGAGGTTTTATGGGATGGTGATTGCGAAAATGAGATTTATTTTGAAGTCCAACGCAATGGACATGACACATCATGGACTTGGACCTGGACATGCACATCTAGGGAACGGGAACGAGAACGGGACGGTAACGGGATAGGTACGGGAACGGGATCGGAAAGGGTACGGGACGGGAACGGAACGGGAACGGAACGGCAACGAAATAGGAACGTAACGGGAACGGAACAGGAACGAAACTGGATCGAAACGGGAAAGGAACGGAAATAGAACAGGACGGGAACGGGAACGAGAACCGGACAGGAACGGAACAGGAAAAAGAACGGGAACGTTAGGCGTACGGGACGGGAACGGCACGGGAATGGGAACGGGAACGGAACGGGAACAAAACGGGAACGGAATGGGAACGAAACTGGAACTAAACGGGAACAGGACGAGAACGGGACGGGAACGGGAATGGGAACGGGAACGGAACCGGCATCAGAACCGGCACCGGAACGGAAACCGGAACCGGAACTGGAATGGGAACGGGAACCGGAACGGGAAGCATAAAGGTGAAAAGGGGTAAAAAACCTAAAAATAGATATGGATGTCGTTATCGAGGTTTTGTGGGATGACGATTGCAAAAAAGACCTTTAATTTGAAGTCCAACACGGTGGACATGATTTAACCCCTAAAGGGGTGAAAATGGGGTTAAAATTTTGTATGGAAAAATAATATAAAATAGACATTACAACTTTAAACTTCGTAGGAGCACGTCTAAAAATAAATAGGCAAATATGTTTTGTTATTTTGAAAATCTACCCCTAAGGGGGTAAATGGGGTAAGTAAACATAAAAATCGATATAGATGTCGTTCTTGAGGTTTTATGGGATGGTGATTGCGAAAATGAGATTTATTTTTAAGTCCAACGCGGTGGACATGACACATCATAGACCTGGACCTGGACATGCACATCCAGGGAACGGGAACCGGAACGGGCATTGGCACGAGAACGGGAACGGGACGGGAACGAACGGGAATGGAATGGGAACAGAACGGGAACGAAACGGGAACGGAACGGGAACGAGAACGGGACGGGAACGAGAACGGGACGGTAACGGGATGGGTACGGGAACGGGAACGGAAGGGGTACGGGATGGGTACGGGATGGGTACGGGATGGGTACGGGACGGGTACGGGACGGGAACGGAACGGGAACAGAACGGGAACGTAACGGGAACAGAACAGGAACGAAACTGAATTGAAACGGGAACGGAACGGATATAGAACAGGACGGGAACGGGAACGAGAACCGGACGGGAACGGAACGGGAAAAAGAACGCGAACGTAAGGCGTACGGGACGGGAACGGCCCGGGAATGGGAACGGGAAGCATAAAAATAACTGGTCAGATCCTGGTTGAAGGTTCTCTAAGGATTTTCTCTAACATCCACGCGGACGAAGTCGCGGGCAAAAGCTAGTCTACTAATATTTGTAATCTTGCTTGTTTATAGTTAAAATATCGATTTTTTTGTCGGTTTCATCTGCTAATCTTCAATTTTTGCTTATTACAGTAAAATAACCGCCACGCAGCGCGATTTTTAGTCAGTTTCACCTTCTAATCTTGTAATCTCGCTTGTTTATGGAAAAAAATGGCCGCGCAGCGCGATTTTTAGTCAGTTTCACCTTCTAATCTTGTAATCTCGCTTGTTTATGGAAAAAAATGGCCGCGCAGCGCGATTTTTTGGTCAGACTCGCTCAATGAGCGTGTGTGTATAAAGGGACACCTGCGGCTGCAGATATAAAAGGGCGCCTGCCGCGCCCCTCTATATCCGGCGCCCCGGGCGGTCGCCCGTGCTCGCCCCCCCCTAACGCCGGTACTGAATAACGGCCGATTCTCCATAAATATTGCTTTAAAAATTCTAAAACTAACTTTCTCGCAGTCCTGAAAGGCAAATCTAGAAACGGTATTTTTTATTTTGACAACATAATTTTTTGTCGTTTTGTCCATTGGTGGTTGCCTTCTACCAGAATAAACCTATAGAATAAGGTGGTGTTAATAATCCTCAGTGGTTTAAGTATTTCGGGTGCACAGTGCGCTTCAACCTTATCGTCATTTAACATCAGGTGATGTGAAGACCAAGTAAGGACATGTTGTGGATAACAAAATGTAGTTACCCCACAGTGCCGTTGTCCAGGTTCTGCAGGTGCTTGTTGAGGGTCTCCTTGATGTTGTGCTGGGAGTACAGCCCGATGGGGCTGTTGAACTGCTTGTGCACTATCTTGGGGCCGGTGGCCATCTTGGAGTCGTTCGTTCAGCGCTGGAAGTTGGAGAAAGGGGGTGTTTAGTTTGTTTTGTTTCACGTTGACACATTAACATCATTCTTAATATAATAAAGTTGAGTAAAAACATGAGCCATTTAAAATATGTCCCCACTGCTGGGACACGGGCCTTCCTAATGGATGTACTGCTCCCTACTCAAATGGCCACTTTTATATTCGTTCGCTAACTTGAAAATTAAAAATAAGCCATAAACTCTAAAATTACGTGTCGGAGGCCTTTCGACGCATAGTGCCAGAAACGCAAATTACCGTACACGCTAAATTCCATACAATACAACAATGTCTGTGATTTACATAAACTTGCGACGTGTGACTTGATCGTCTAATTGCTTATTTTTAAGCTTTAAGTTAGCGAACTTATAGAAAATTTTAAAAATCTTTTTAAACTTTAAAAAATCATAACCAAAATGATGGCGTAATGATTTTTGCAAAGAGTAATTTAAATATAACAGTTGAAGAACCAGATATAGACCAGGCAAGCTGCCTGCTCATTAAACTGAGCAATGAAACGGTGATTATTGCCATCTATAGATCTCCCTCATTTAAACAAATAGATATTTTTTTGGAGTCATTGAACTCACTTTTGTCCCAACTTTCATCTTTTAAAAATATTGTTATTGTTGGTGACATTAATATAAATATTCTTGAAAAGAACTCTACTGACACGTTATCTTATCTAGACATGCTTGCTTACCACGGGCTATTGCCAGCTATAAATACCCCAACACGAGGACCTAACTGTCTGGATCACGTATTATTGAAAAGTTCATTGAAAACCTATACTTTTACATTGCTTACATCTGTCACTGATCATCAAGCTGTGTTATCATGTATACAAACTAAAGACTCTTTTAAAATTAATACATTGAAATGTAAACAAAAAATAGATTGGGATGGAATAAAACGTGATACTATCGCACTTGATTTCTCATCAATTAACCTAGAACGTGATCCCAATGTGGCATTGAATAAACTGATTATCCTCCTAATTTCTGTAATTGATAAAAATACTACATTGATTAAAATTGCAAAAAGAAAACAGATCATCAAACCCTGGATTACTGAGGGATTACTCCGCTGCATTAAAAATAGAGATATGATGCACAAAAAACTAAAAAAACATCCCACAAATGAAACATTACTTATTACATATAGACGGTATAGGAATTACTGTAATAATATATTAAAAAGAGTTAAACATCAATATGAAAGAGACGAAATAAAATCCTCACAAGGTAACCCGAAAAAATTGTGGAAGACCATTAATGAGATAACCAACAGAACTCGAAAAGTTTCACAACCTACTGAGCTTCTAAATGGAACTGAATCCGATAAAACCTCCATCAATTCTGTCAATGAGTTTTTCGCGAATATAGGTGAGCAGTTGGCAAGTAAAATTTCTCCTAGCACAGCACCTACACAAGATTTTCTGAAATCTTGCACAACACCTTTAGAATCTTTTGTTCTACTTGAGACTGATGTCTATGAGGTCGAAAATGTAATAATGAAACTCAAACAAAACTGCTCTCCAGGCTGGGATTCTATAACATCTGAAGTACTTAAGTGCACAGTTAAAATTATTGCACCCGTACTTACAAATATTATTAACAACTGTATTAACCAAGGTGTTTTCCCAGATGCGCTTAAAAAATCTATTATTCATCCCATTCATAAAGAAGGTGACAAACATTTTGTAAATAATTATCGGCCTATCTCAATATTATCTTCTTTATCAAAAGTTTTTGAACGGATTATGAATGTCAGACTGGTAGAATTTCTGGAAAAACATGACTTATTAGCTGAGGGTCAATATGGCTTTAGAAAAGGAAAGTCTACGGATGATGCGGTCCATAATCTCACAAACTTTTTAGCCAATAAATTAGACAGTTATAAGAAATGTGTCACGGTGTTCCTTGACCTAAAAAAGGCCTTTGACACAGTTTCTGTGCCTCTTCTTATACAAAAATTGGAATATATGGGTATCAGGGGGAATCAACTTGATTTACTTGCTGACTATCTCCAAAATCGTACTCAGTGTGTAAAAATAGGTACCCTTATTAGTGATGCAATGCCTGTCTCTTATGGTGTCCCTCAAGGGAGCATTTTAGGCCCTACATTATTTTTATGTTACATAAATGGCCTCTGTAATTTACAACTAGAAAACTGTAACATTGTCTCTTATGCTGATGATACATCCCTAACATTCTATGGTGACTCGTGGGATGATGTATTGTCTATTGCTCAAAAGGGCTTAAATGTTGTCTGCCGCTGGTTAGCTACGAATTCGCTTACCCTAAACTCAGATAAAACCAAGTTTATGGTTTTCACTAAACGTAATTTCCCCACCGACATACTCCCTCCAAATCACTATCTAACTGCACACACTTGCGCCACACCGAGTCAATCTTGTGATTGTCCAAACATTAATCTTACTCCAAACATCAAATACCTTGGCATTTTGATTGATCACAAGTTATCCTTTGCCGAACATATAATAAATGTAGCAAACAGAGTTCGCAAGCTTACATATATTTTTAAAAATCTTCGACATGTTGCGGACCCAGATATACTTAAGAGTGTTTACTACGCTTTCGTTCAATCAATTATATCATATTGTATAACTTCATGGGGTGGAGCACCAAAAACCAACTTGATAATATTAGAAAGGGCACAGAGGCTCATACTAAAAGTTAGCCTCTTTAAGAATAGACGCTATCCGACTATTGACCTGTATCGGGAGGCTAAGGTTTTGTCGGTTAGACAGCTTTACATTCTTGGCACAATACTTCGGCAACATCGAATTTGTCCATTACCGGACAAATCAAAACCTATCACCCGGAGGTTTCATCAAGTTTTCAGTACAACTCAGGTTAACTCAAGCTTCGGGCATAGATTTTTCTTGTATATAGGATGTCGATTGTATAATTATATAAATAAAGAACTAAATATTGTTAATAACTGTTACCGTGAAGTAAAAAACAAGGTCAGAGATTATTTGCTTCAACTCTCTTATGATAATACTGAACTACTACTTAATTAACTATTACTAACTATTGTATTATCTTCGTGTATCAAATTTAACACATTACTTTAACAAACCACTGCAGTTTAAAAATATTATAACCTTTAAATAGTTAACACATCTGGCATGCTACCCACTTTTTATACCTACCTACATTTTTATACACACGTACAGAAGGTATTAAAGACGGCTTAACATCATAATTTTGTTACTCTTACAAATAATGTTAAATAAATTGATAAGTATTTATCGTTACCAAATATTGTTTTCGAGGGTGGAGATCCTGGTATCGTATCTTACAGGCCTCGGCCTAGTTTATGGTGCCAGTCTCCTTACAAATAAGTGTTTTTTAAACTTTTGGTGTTGTTTTTTTAGCATAAGAATTATTTGTAAAGAGAATAATAAACATTTTTATTATTATTATTATTATAATTGGCCATTTGACTAGTCAAAGGCATTTCATTTGGCCCTCTAGAGGGACAGGGTTATTTAAGTATAAGGGTATTTTTAGTTAATAGAAAACCTCTCATGGGGTTGATCAGATCATCAAACTGAACAACTTTCATTATGGGACCAACCTTGAAATCGCGTTTTATACATTTCGATGGAGTAGGATTGTACTTTAGTATGGAACAGCTGTTTTTTTTTCGTGATTTCGAGGTTGGTCCCATAATGAAAGTTGTTCAGTTTGATGGTCTGATCAACCCCACGAGGTTTTGTATTAACTAAAAATAACCTTGTATGAAACACCAAAAACCTATTACTAACATCATAAAGAACAACATTTGTTCTACGACTTTTCCGAAAACAGACAAAAAAAACGTCTTTCATAGAAAACATTTGTATGGAAAGTAAGTAGTTTTTTTGTCCGTTTTCGAAGAAGTCGTAGAACAAATTTTGTTGTTTATGATGTTATCTTATCTACTCTTGAGAGCTTGTTGGTGTATTACAAATAAAATAACCCTGAACAAAGTGGATGGGTATCAACTGATCATGCAGATTAATGTTTGTTAATGTCTACAAATGCAGCTGATGCCGTTTTGAAGCACAGATAAGGTATTTCTGGTCACCCATCCCACGACATGACCGGACCGACTCTACCAGAACCTAGTTGTTTAACGCATCGCCAAGCAAGAATACAGTTCAAGTCTGTGTTAAACTCATCAATCATAATGTAGGTACGTTTGTGATCCGAAGTCTATAAATAAGTCTCCAATAAAAATGAAAATTTAATTTTGCTTTTGGCCTGACACAAAAAGTTTTTATGATTTCCGTGGCCACCAAGTTTCGTGTCCGATGCCCGGTTTCGACAAAGAATAAAAATAAAGTTCTTCACTGTCGAGACAACGTTTAACCATTTTAATGCAATTTTGAACTTAGGAGGAATCTTTGTGGTGAAGACCAACTTTATTATTTCAAATTGATCAACTTGATAAGACAATAATTATCACTGTCTTATCATTGTCATCTTTATTCAGAAAACATAATTGATAAACCATAGTATGTAATGTTAACAACTGCTTCGAGTGCGTCATAAAATTTATGACCCTAGACTACTGAAAGTTTGTATGCTCTGAATGTGTTAACGGAATCATAAAGGCAAGTTTAGGAGTCCTTTCATTGTTTGGACAATATTGGGGCTGGTCCTAAAGCAGTTTTATTATGTGGCATAGATCTTATCAACTTAATTAAGCGATTAGGAAAATCATGTATGCTATAAAACTTTTGCAAACAGCCGAAATCATATGAAAATATCTTGTATAACATCAATATTAGATTTTGTAAATGATCAAATAACTCTGATAAAACTTTTGCAATTGTATTTGCCCAAAAGTGTATCTTTCAATTCAGTTCAAACAATTTTTCTGTGGTTTCAATTAGGCTACGTAAAATTATAATCATATAGCTGCTGTTTAACATTACATATGTTTAGCTATTTGAATGAAGTTTTATGTAAAGTTTATTTTTATTTTGCTTTTATCAATTTATAGACACTTCATTATAACACCGGTGTGGAAAATAGCATGTTATTCCCTACAAGCTGGTGACAAGATTACCGTCATGGATAATTTTATTGACCTCGTAAGATTTACACCGACACGAGAGGGTGAATCGACGTCGGCTCGTCTTATTGCTGTTTTATTACCGACGTACGACGACGACGTGACGACAATAAAACAACTGTACTAGGTTAATTTTAGTTTTAGACTATCATTCAGTATTAACAAGGTGTAACATAGTAATAAGAAAACTTTGTTAAAATAGTACATAATATTGGCATTATTTCGTTGTTAAGGGGCCATAATAGGAAAACATGGTTAACGCAGGCCATATTTTTACATAGAAAACGTAAAGTTATAGCCACAAAAAAAACATACGACAAGCTAAAGAGATTCTCTAGTAGCTACAAGTATTAAATTGCGTATAAACCCCACAGATAATCATCTGTTGTTAAAAAATCTGAATATCATCAAAAGCGTTTGTTGCGGGCCATATTTATGGCGTAAATAATAGCGGAAACGTAGGTATTGAATTCTACATCAAATTCAAAATACACTTTAACGTACTGTGCAGTTGCTCCAATAACTTTTTTCAAGAAAGATAATTGTGCTAAAGATTATGATGAAAAAACAACGAATAACATCGAAAAAGTGCAGAAGTGAGGTTATTTTCCATACTCTTTACACGTAAATGAAAAGACAGAGACAAATGATTTCGCATAACGGAGCCTTAAGTACCTGTTATATTATATTGTGTAAAGTTAAAATGTATTTAGTTTTTAGGAAAAGCGTACAATAAAAACTTTTGAACTAAACTAATTTTTTTAATCTTTTTTGGGTCTGCCTTTAATTTAAGATATGGTATTTAGAAGAAATTTACCCTTATCATTGATCCTATCGATTGGTAACGTAAAAATACACAATGTCATTTTACAGATTTTAGCCCGTTCGATTACCAGGCAAGGCAAGCTATTTATCAAAAATCTTTGAATGCAGTTTTACTTATTTTAAAAAATAAAGTAATGTTTCTTTTCAGCAAAATTTTCCATCATCAATATTTAGGGTACCTTCCCTCCAACTACCGTCTTTTATTTCCACCCTGTATACATATATCACAGTCTATTAATGAGGGCTTGTGGACACAGTGCTTTTTAGAACGCCAAGCAATTATTGTGGAAATTACTAATAGGTATACTTATATTTTTCTTAAGGATTTTATACTTAGTTTTAATTCTTAAGTAAGTATTTAAATAGGTAACAAATGGGTAATAACTACTTATACGAACTTGCATATTGCCGAGATAAGCGCCATTAGTTATTGTAGGCATTAAACTTTGTCAAATTTTTACTCAACTTTTATTTTAGTTTGAAGTCCCTCAAAATATAACATAACGATGCTGTCGGACTGATGACTAGAATAAATGCCCTCTAACGAAGTAATTTGTGGTGAAAGAACTGGGTGTCTAAAAAGGCAAGACCGTATATTTCATGTATTGTTCATTGCATGTTTCATTTCTCTATTTTATGAGCCGTGAAAAGAACTTCAAAAATTGATGTTCTAAAATATGAATCCAATATTAAATGAATGAATGTCTTCATTTAAGAGTGTTCAAAGGATTTCTGTTACAAATTATTATCTATGTTTTATTTATAAATGTCGTGGGTTAATCGTTTAAATAGGCCGATCGAGATCTGCCTGGGCACATCAGGATATGCCGCCGGCAAATCGCGATTTGACCGGTTATTTCTTGATGTACTCAATATAAAGTTGGGTTGATCGGTTGAGAGCAACCCATTCGTCGATTTACCCAAATAGTCACTTGGAGACATCGAAATATGGCTGCATCCATGGTGTCATCATCATCATCATCATATTAGCCGCACGACACCCACTGCTGGGTATAGGGCTCCCCTAAGGATCTCCACGACGATCGGTCCTGCGCTACCTGCATCCATTGGCTTCCCGCGACCTTCACCAGATCGTTGGTCCACCTTGTCGGGGGCCACGGGGGTCCGGTGCGCGGTCGCCATTCCAGAACCTTTGCGCCCCAACGGCCATCGGTTCTTCTCGCTATGTGTCCCGCCCATTGCCACTTCAGCTGAGCAATCCTTCGAGCGATGTCGGTTACTTTAGTTCTCCTGCGGATCTCCTCGTTTCTGATTCGATCACGCAGGGAAACGCCGAGCATGGCTCTCTCCATTGCACGCTGGGTGACCTTGAGCCTCCTAATGAGACCCATAGTTAGCGACCACGTTTCACTTCCACAAGTCATCACTGGCAATACACATTGTTCATAGACTTTCGTCTTGAGACACTGAGGTAAGTCGGACGCGAAGATTTTTCGATGCTTCCCGAATGCTGCCCACCCGAGTTGGATTCGACGAGAGATCTCTTTCTCGAAGTTAGACCTACCTAACTTAACTGCCTGTCCTATCAAGTGTAGTGTTCCCAACATAAACTGGAGAGGTTACAACATGGGCGTTTGACATAATTTTCGTCTTATCCATGTTCATCCTAAGACCCATTCTTTGGGAAGCACTTCGGAGATCTTCGAGCATTGTGTTCAGGTCTTCCATGGTCTCAGCCATAAGGGTACTTCCATGGTACAATCCAATAATAATTTATTAGCAGCCATTATTATATGTATACTGCGCCGGGTATGCGCATTCCGAGACAGAGGAAGTGAAGTGACGTAGGTAACACTTGCTTACGTCATCTCCGCTATCGTTATTGAAAATTAAGTTCATTCATCTTTGATTTGAACTGTTTCGTTTGCTAAGAGAAACAGATTGCTATTAAAATGCTTAAAAATAATTTTGTGATGAGTGTTTCAGAAAATCCTGTATTCTTTTCTTGTTACTATAGCGACTAGATAGTGACGTAAGCAATTGTTACTCTCGGAATGCTTTTCTTGGACCATGAGCACATAATGATTTAGTTCAGTTTCTTCTTCTCTATTAGCTGAAGTGCGAGAATGATGGCAGCGTCACAACTAAACGAAAACGGTGTTAATAAAACCAATAACAGTGACTTAAATGCAGAAATAGAGCTTCTTAGGTTTCCTACGACTACGAGTGTCAAATGAATTTATGCGAGTCACACAAATTCTAGACAAAATGTAAAAAAGCCACGGACTTCTGAGCTAACTGAATTGGTGCATATAACACTAACCTGTACGGTTAGTGTTATATGCACCAAAACTTAATGTCTTGTGCTAATCCTTACTAATATTATAAATGCGAAAGTCCGTTTGTTTGTTTGTTTATTACGCCTTCACGTCTTAACTACTGAACCAATCATCATGAAATTTTGCATACACCTTGTCAGGGGTACAGAGAAGGACATAGGGTACCTTTCAACCCGAGGGATAGCAAAAATCTTTCCACGCAGACGAAGTCGCGGGCGGCCGCTAGTTATAACAATAAATTATAATGTTTTTTTATTATATATGTCATAGGTATCTCTGTGTGAAAGATTTAAAACAAAACCCTATAGAATTGATTTGCCCAAGCATGGCCCGCCCGTTCTTTTGATGAAGATTGTTTCAGCATTCAACTCAACGATATGGCGGGTATATAAGGCAGGCAAAGCGCGCGCTATCGCGTATCGTGATGTGCCCAGACAGATCTTGATTAGCCCAGTTATACGATTACCTAGCCCACGACATGAATAAAATCTTGCCTCTTTAGACCATTTGATGTTATTTATCCACTCGAGTTTTATACTAGGTATTGCTGTTGACATTAAGATGTGTTGTTAGACTTGTTGGTCGAATTTGTTTTCCTTTGACCCTAACTTACTTTCAAGTGTTTGCTTAAAATTACATCTCAGCAAATATTCAATATCTATAAAAAGGGTTTATTAAACCTATCTCGGGAGCAAGTGGGGTGCTGTATTATTTTTCTTTATATCTAGGCAATTGACTACAATGTTACAGTTAAGCAAACATTACCCGACTGTAAAAAGGGTATTTTTAGGGTTCCGTACCCAAAAGGTAAAAACGGGACCCTATTATTAAGACTCCGCTGTCCGTCTGTCTATATGTCTGTCTGTCACCAGGCTGTATCTCATGAACCGTGATAGCTAGACAGTTGAAATTTTTACAGATGATGTATTTCTGTTGTCGCCATACAACAAATACTAAAACAGAATAAAATAAATATTTAAAGGGGCTCCCATACAACAAACCTTTTTTTTTTTTTTTGGTACGGAACCCTTCATGCGCTAGTCCAACTCGCACTTGGCCGGTATTTTATATCTGACTATTTACTCCACCACTACCAAGAAATTGAAAGATCTTCACGCGACGTGACCGTTATTATGCGAACAGCTTTTGAGTTTACATAACACACTATTATTTATTCTGTGATAGATAACACACTATCAAAATAAATACTAAGATTCAAATATTATTGTATTTTTAAATTAGTTAAATTCTCATAACAGGTATTCGTAGACCATAAAATAAATATCAGTTAGCAAGAGTTTTTATTTTTAGTGAGTGGTTTATTTCGAAACGGACGCGGAAAATTCTTGCCTCTTGGAACTCTCAAATTAGACGACGCAGTTCCGCGAAAACAAAACACAATTCGATGCGAGTTTTACAGGTATATTTTATAGTTTTTTAAAACATTAAATTAACAAAAAAGTATTTTGTTGTACCCTTACAGGCTCATGTTGGTTTTAGTGTCTTTTTTAAACATTTGTATGTGTAATAAAGAACTTTAAGAAATTAAAGTATTTTTAGTTTCAAAGTGTTCTCTAATCCCTTAACTGTCAAACTTAGTTAAGCCAAGGTGCTATCAAATCATTAGATACGCATATCATTGTAATAACACACGTCTATTGAAGTCGGGTGGGGCTGGAGGACAACTTCTTTTTTTATTATAGGAGCCCCACCTGACTTCATTAGACGTGTTTTATTACAATGATATGCGTATCTAATGATTTGAAAATTATTTCTTGCTTTTTAGAGGTATTTAATTTTGAAGCTTATTTTGTTTTTATTTTCAGTTTTATTGTAGTCGGTTTTTTTGTTTTTGTTTTTATTTTTATTTTTTTATTTTTAAGTGTAAGTACCTTCTGTATTAGGTAATTTAACTTTTTTATGGGTATGTATATTATGTAAATATAAGCGATGATGTTATGTTTTTTTTTATATTTCACACTTTTCCGTGGTATAATACCACTAAAAACTCAATTTCCACTGTTCGTACTGTTTGTTGTTATGGAGTTCCGTTGTTCCTTCACAGTTCAAGTCTAGTCAAAAACGTCCTTCACCATAGTTAGATACCTAATTTGTTTAAGATTGTCATAATCCTAGCAATATTTCAATCACTATACATTTTCTATTTGATTTCGAGGAGTTCTCTTGTGTATCTTTAAAATCCAAGGTCCAATAACAATGAAATCAAAATAGTATCATCACTGAAGTATCCTCTTTCAAACAAAAAAAGAATCATTTAAATCGGTACATAAACAAAGAAGATGTGGTCGATCATCCGTATAAGTTCATAAAATGGTAACGAAAACGACAGTTTTTTCATGTTTTCCTAAGAAATACTGAACCGATTTCAAAAAATGCGACCAACTTTAGGACAAACCTGATCTAATAACGTTTGAATTATTTCAATCGGTTCAGCCGTCTTCGAGTAATCGGTGGACATACATAAAAAAAACATACATACAGTCGAACCGAGAACCTTCTCTTTTTTGGAAGTCGGTAAAAAAATAGACTATATTCATGCTTTTGAATTGGAAACTACTTATTTAATAAAACCCAAGGCAAAAAACTACAGTTTATGTTTTTATAGATTTTAGAAATAGTTTTCCTGTGTCTATCAAGAGTGAAATTTTCATAATTTCTCCCTAAACATGATTAACATGATATTGCACGGAGTGACATTAGTAATAGGTCATACTAATGTTCCTTACCACATATCGTTCCTTACCACTTCACTTCATTAAATTTTCATCAAGTCGCCCTTCCTTTGGCGAATTCGTCAATGTTATTAAATTAGGTCTGATTCATATTATTCTGGAGCCGTAAAATTCTTCTAAATATGAAGTGAAATAAATTAAGATAATAAGTATTTACTTACTACTTCTTATCTTAAATGTCGAAATTAATGTGTTTACTTAAAGTTGAGTTGTAACGTTAACTAATGTTTATCCATAGATAATACGCTTATTATTTATCCAGCTTTTCTAGCAACCTGATATTGTTGATATTCTGTAGAGGAAAATCTTTAATCCCAAAAATCAACATACCTTCTTGCCCAACGATCCTAACTTGAGAAACCAAGACGACTAAAGCGTTTTAAGTGCGAAACTATCTGTGTAACATTTTTGTACACAATGTTTGGTACAAATTATTGGTTACGTAAGGGTCATATTCAAATAACAATAACTCTCGAAATATGCAACTCAGAGCAATGATTTTGATGTCGTTTTGTAGGTTATATTCCTGTATAACAAAAAATGCAAAAAAAAATGCTAATTAATGGTCTAGTTTTTGAGATATGTGAGAAAAACCAAAAAGCACACTAATTTCGGATAAAAATTTACTTCAGTAATTTTTTATGACGTATTGAAGTTAAAAGTTTACATTTGATTTTTTTTCCTAATAGGTGATATTGAAGCTTTACTAAACTATTTTTTATAACTATAGGACTTTTGAAGCCGGAGAAATTAATATTTTTCGGTAGGGCTATCTAAAATAAAAAGTCAAATTTAAAATGCCGGTCATGCCAACAGGAGAGGGATAGACCCCAACATGTGGGAGGGTTTGTCGATAAGATAGATCATATTATCTGCTATTAAAAGCTCTGACATTGCTAACCAAACATATTGTATAAATCACCGCTTCATTAACCAATACATATTTTTTTACGTGGAGCGGCAGCTCAGAATAAAAAAAAAGTTTTTGATGATCTGTAGTGTCTGCTTGTTCATAACAAACGAAAATCCGTAAAAATGACCTCAATCAACGTATTGAATGTCACACAGTCTTCTGTTATCAGTAACTTCTGGTTTAATTAAAAAAAGAAATCTATAACATAAAATAGAAATAAATCTCGAGATCAGCTGAACCGATTTCGCTAATTCTTTTTCTGTTGTGTTTGTTATTATCAGGAGAAGGTTCTTATTTAAGAAAAAAGCTTTAAAAAAAAAGTAAAACCTCCTTCAAAAGCCTTAAAAAACAGCTCTATAAAAAGCAAGAAATAATGTTCAAATCGATTAATTAAAACACGTCTATTGAAGTCGGGTGGAGCTGGAAGTAATTTTTTTTACTTATTGTGATGTTTATATTCTAAAAGCCCCACCCGACTTCAATAGACGTGTTTTAATTAATCGATTTGAACATTATTTCTTGCTTTTTATAGAGCTGTTTTTTTAAGGTTTTTGAAGGAGGTTTTACTTTTTTTAAAAAGCTTTTTTATTTTAAACCTTTTTGTGGTAGGTTCATATGTAAGCGATGATTTTGTAAAATAAAACGTTAAGTATAATGTTTCACATTTTTCAATGGTATACCCCGAGGTGTTCAATCTCAATGTCCACAGGTGTTCCGTTGGGTCTTCGCAGTTCAACTCTAGTCCAGAACGTCCTTGACAATAATAAACCTACCAATATTTCAATCACTGTACAGTTCCTATTTGATTTTGAGGAGTTCCCTCGTATCTTCAAAATCCAAAGTCCAATACCAATGAAATTGATATGGTATCATCCTTAAGGTGTCTTCTTTCAAACAAAAAAAGAATTGACTAAATCGGTTCATAAACAAAAAAGTAATGGTTGAAAATCGGTCTCAATTCATATAAAATGGTAACGAAAGCGACAGTAATTTCAAGATTACTTGAAAACTACTGAACCGATTTCAAAATTTCAAAAAATGGGACCATCTTAGGAACAAACCTCATATTATAAGGTTTAATCATTTCAATCGGTTCAGCCGTCTTCGAGTAATCGGTGTACATACATATAAAAAAAAATATACGCGACGAATAGATAACCTCCTCCTTTTCAAAGTTTTTGAAGTCGGTTAAAAAATAAGGAAAATTGCGCGGATAATAAGAAAATTTAAGAATACTTAACCACCATATAAAATTTAATTTGGACTATAAACTTTTTTAATGTAACCTTATGACGTTTGACATAGAATTGACAGAATGCGGGCTGCAAAAAAGCTGAATGTCGTTTAAAAATCGAATTCAATATTCTAAAATCATAACTAAGACAGGACAACGTCGGTCGGGATAATGAAAAGTACTGGGCTTCCAAAAATGCAAAAATGATTTAAAAGTGCCATTGCAAATGGGGGATCTCTTTGATTAAAAATTGTACCATAGAACTAAAACGCTAGTTTTTTTTACATTCTCTTTGATGCAGTCAACATTTATTGACTTAAAAAAAATATAGCCTGCGTCATTCAAGGTGATGTCAGGATTCTAAAGACACCTCACACATCAAAATCTGTTTAGGCATTAAGAAGTTATGGTGGAATAAAGAAACCCACATACATAGGAACAATCATACATGATGTGTGCAAACACTCTTATTTTTTTGGACGGTCTTTATGGAAAAGAATTTATATGAAATTAATATTCTTTAACTTAACTGGAGGGTACTGATTTTTTAAATAATCTGATGAACAAGTCAGTGTAATATAAAGACAAGTGCAATATATTTCTAAGCAGCTCTAACTTCAAAGTTAAATTAATTAAATGACACTTTCTTATACTCTTAATAAAATTAATTGCAGATATTTTAAATTCATCACGTTTCTATGTTTAAAAAATAACTACTTATTCATAACATGACACTACTACATACATTACTTCTTACATTTGATCACAACCGAAGCTATAAATTCTATGTTATGCTTGTAAGATAACGGCAAACTGTAGTCTCTTCTCGTATTATGAAAGATATTCAATTTTTGTATGAATAATTTAGAAAAAAGATAAAGTCTGCATGACAAGAATAATTAGTTGGGCTTCTGTCAAGTGCGTTTTTGCGTGCATTTTCGATAAGATTTTGAGTTTTATTTGTAAGAATGTGTGTGGGCGCTCTAGCAGAGCTATCGCTTCGTGGATAGCGCGCGGAAGATGAGATTTTAAGTGGACGACAGATAAATAGACTATTTTCAATATAGATTTCTATGAATAACCTCGTTTTATGTTAGTGCTTAGCTTTCAAAATAGTAATATTGTGTTGTCAATATAAATAAATATTACAAAAAAAGAAATATTTAAAATTATTTTGTACCTAATAAAAACTAAACTATTTCAGATTCCCAATAGACAAACTTTACATAGTTATTACAACTATACCGATTATAGAATACACAGTAGTTTTAATCACTTCCGAAATTGCTGCTGCAGTAAAAAAAATAAAGCTATTCGTTATGCAAAAATCCTTGCTCCAGACATTGCATTGAAATTTTGTTTGAATAGTTTTAAGGTTAATCGAGCTGTTTTTAGAGAAACAAGGTTAACAATACCGTCATCAAGGTTGAAAATAATCCCGCTGTGTAATCCAGACACACTGTACAGGAATAGCATTGTGCTATTTTTAGTTTTATCGCTTAGTACTGTCAGACAGTAATCGCAAACACGAAATTACCATTTTTCCAGAATAAACATTTTTAAGCGTACCTAATCTAATTTACTGACACTTTTATTTTTTACCCTAAGCAAAGTTTACAAATAACCAACTTTATGAATTTCGTGCAAGCGATGAATATCGATGAGACGTGCATGTAAACCGCTGAGCACTGAATCGGCCGCGTTATTTCGGTACAGTGAAGTCAGCATTATTTTTGTAACAGAATACCTGTTCGTGAAATTAGTGATGAATCGCCAGGTGAGAAGATTGAAGATGGCATAGCATAGATTAGTGGTGTTAGATGAAGCTGAGCATATTTGTGTGTCTGTACCTTGTGCGGCGGGTCGTGCGAGCGGCGTGGTTGCCGGCCTCTAACTGAGGAGTCGCCGCCCGCCCACGCGGCGCGCGCGCCCGCCTCACCTGCCTCGCACACTCGCCGCCCGCCCAACAGGTGTTGAGCGCGAAAAGCCAAACTTTGTTAACATTGACCGACAAAAGCTTTGAAGAAAAACGCCTTGATTTACTTACTCATTGTCAATGTAAAATTTTAATAGTAGGGAGTCAGAAATTGTTTGAAAATTTTGTGTTTTGCGAACACAAAAAGACATAAAAGTAGAATTTGTAAGTAAGTCAATGTCGTGATATCGATAAAAGGTAAAAACACACAAATTAATGAAACTCACACAAATTACTATTTTTTAATGGTACACAAACACAACACTGTTCTCTTTCGATTAGTTCTGTTTTGTCGAATCTCAAAAATTATCATAACATACCAATAAAAGTAAACAATTCCAATTTGTTGCACCTTGAACTTCACTTTTTCCTATTAACTGTCGTGAACTAAAATGTTTGTCTGTCCGTTTCGACACTCGGTCCACAAATGAATTCATATCGCCTCCAAAAGAGAAGCCAACGGAATTATAATTCAGTTTATTTTTGTGTGATGGTTATCAAGGTTGACAAATAATACCTACATTTTTGCTTCTTTTTCAGGCGGACATTTTTAACAACAGGTTGCGAAGGTTGATGAACCTGTTTGAGTCTAACCGTGTCTGTACTTTTGGCAGTGCATTTAGATCTTTTTTTGGGAGAATACAAAATATTGCCTGTTTTTTAATTCGTGTTTTTGTCAAAAAACCTATAATTTTAATATCGAAGCATATTACGATTTAACACTGTAAATAAAAAAAATATGCATGTTTATTTCAATTTGGAGTTTTGAGTAATAAGATAGATATCCAATTTCGCACATAACTAGTGTATGTATCTATGTACTCTACATACAATAGTTTGAATTTTTTCCTGACGTCAAACTAAATTAGTTACTCACAAAAAACTTAAAAAACAATATTGTACTTGTGTAAATGTGTACAAACAACATTGCGTTAAGCTTAGTTAATATTTTTGTTCGGATAACTAATAAATTAGTTAGAGAAATAAATATTAAACTATATTAAATCAATACTTATAGTTTTGAGGAACCTCAACCTATCATTCTATTAGCAATATTTTACAGCCCATTTTTTATTTTTGTAACTTGTTATCTAGTTTTAATAAATGCCAAGCCAGACATTGACTGAGTAGCTCATGATAGACTAGTCCCATGTGTATTAGAATTTTCGGGAAGACTTACTTGTTCATAGGTTAAACTGATACGATTTTGTTATCGGTGAATATTATGTATGGAAGTATTATGTTATCTGTCTGTCTGTGGTATGAAGTTAAATGTTTCAGTAAAGTTACCTACCCATGCTCTTCAATTTGATATGAGCAACCGGTGTAGTTTTAAAATTATAATGTATATTATATGTATAGCCCGATTGGTTACCAAATTCTTAATATATTTTTTTATTGCTATTGTACCGTATTGCGACCTTCGGTACAGCAAAGGTTTGATGCCTGTCGTGCACTAAATTTTGGAAATTACTTGGACTTGGAAATAAAAGATACACGTGCGTTGAAAACCATTTGGCGTTTATATTATTTGAATTTTGAAAATGTACAACGGTCCAGGAGGGGTGAAGATCAATGTATTGTTACAAATGGCAGCGCCGGTTCGATTACCACGTTATGTAGCGCGTGAAGTAGCGCCACGTGGTTGTTGGGTGAAGACAATCTGCGTTTCGTTATTGCTTCAGATCCTCAACAACTATAATATTCTAAAATAAAACGAAAAAAACAGCCCTTGACGAGTTTCTTGACGGTTCTTCTTGCTGCCAAAACTTAGTTAGCTAGTTGTACTATGTTATATTGTTATTAGGTAAAGTATCATAAAGGCTAACCTGGCCAATACCTAGTTCGCGTGTACACTATTTTTATACTTAATATAAATCAGTCAAGGCTTTGCTCCAATTCCTAGCTGGATAAACTTTATAACGAGCCAGATGTTATAATAGCATCATTACAGACATGCTTGTCGGTTAAATTCTGTACCTTAATTAATTATTTGGAAAGTGGCTGCTTATTGAATAGGTCCTGCATTTATTTAAAAAACTGTAATTTGTATGGTATTTAATAGTGTAAAGATAAGCTTTTTTTCGATTAGTCGAAAAATTACTGATTCTTGAAACGACTAATTTCTACAAATGACTAGTTATTCTTATCCTTACTAATATTCTAAATACGAAAGAATTGTTTGTTTGTTTTTTTTTTTGTTAACGTGATTGCATACACGTTGTCAGGGGTATAGAAAGGGACATAGGGTACCTTTCATCCCGAAAAAAGTATTGTTCCCGAGGGATAGCAAAAAACTTTCCACGCAGACGAAGTTGCGGGCGGCCGCTAGTATTCTATAAAGCATTCAAATATATGAGTTGTGTAAGCCATTCGTTTTCGTAAAAATCAATATTGTATTTTACCTTCCGATTTAGATATTGTGTAAAATTACTTAAGTAAGTATACAAACAATAATCATATAAATTAGTTCATAAACAAAGCAGTTATTCTCGATCATTCATAAAAGAAACATGTAATGGAATAGACGAAATTTGGTAATAGTTACAAAAATGACGGTATTTTCAGGATTTCCTGAAAAACCGATTGCAAAATTTCAAAAAATGGGATCAGGAAGTATATAATCTATGAAATAAAAAAATAATTATCCAAATCAGTCCATAAATGACAGAGTATAATGAGGTAACAAACATAAAGCATACCTACAATAGAATTGATAACCTCCTCCTTTTTTAAGTCGGTGAAAAGTTACTTTGAGCATAAAAACACTATCGAATGTGAGTCGAATTCGTATCAATTTATTTTAATACTATGACTAAGTATTTATCTGATACAAATAAAAACTTGGCCAATGTTTGATGTCTGACTAATTGATCACACTTCATCATATTTTACTTGTGGGAGTGACGAGACAAGTCATAGCTTCTGTTTTATTTAGAGCAAACGAATTGCAACAACGTGTTTCCTAAAGCTATTATTGAACTGTGATCATACTTAAAATAAGTTTCTAGTAGCGATATAATTTTGTATTAGAGCATGTCATTGTGATCAAAGTACCTACATATCTCGAAATAGGGACCGTAAAGTACCTACAGATTAATGTGTAATTTTGGACTTCAAGACTATTTTGAATGCAGTTGTAAACGATATACATGATTTCATGAGTCACCGAATTTCGACTGAATTGAGAATGGAAATTAACTACGAATTGTAAAAAAAATATATATACATAAATTAATCACATTCTTTAAACCTTGATAAAATTAACTAACACAAGTGCTTTAGCTCACTTTTGAATGAGCAGTGTATGTATGACGATGTCCAAGATTCAAGAAAACATTTGATCATAACAATTTACCTTCAATTTACAGATTTAGTATTTAAACGAACAACAGTTTACAGTCAAAATGATGCTAAGATTGTGTCTTAAACAGCTTAATCATAATTTTCCTTCTCTCCGCGTAGGGCGGGCGGGATTTGTTTTCACCGCAAGGGCACAAACCTGTCACCTTGTCAATGGCAGCGCTTTACAATCGACTAGCCACCAAGACAATTGTCATTACACAACGAGGATGCACGTTGCAAGATATTTTGTACTCAATGTCAATAGTCTATTTATGACTTAAATAAGTAAGTTTCATTTTGATAAATTGGTTGTAAAAATAGTAGTAGGTATTTTAAAACACACCCCAAAATTAAGGAAAAGCTTTTGTGTGTTGGTTGATTAAAGTGTAAAAAATAAATAAAATAAAACCGACTTCAAAAACCCTGCCTCTAAAAAGCATGAAATAATATTCAAATCATTAGATACGCATTTTATCGTTATAATTACGTCTATTGAAGTCGGGTGGGGTATGAACGTAACGTACGTACGTACGGGAAGTACAAAAAGCCCCACTCGAATTCAATAGACGTTATTATAATGATAAAAATGCGTATCTAATGACTTGAATATTATTTCTTGCTTTTTAGAGGTAGGTTTTTTGAAGTCGGTTTTTATGTTTTTTAATCAATTTTATTATTTTCATTTTTTATTTTTAGTGTAAGTACCTTCTGTACCTATATATTATTAGGTAGAAAAATAGGCTCAGCCAAACGTGATATAATCGCGGAGAAACACATATACATACAGGTCAAATTGAGAACCTTCCTTTTTTTTGAATTCGGTTAAAGAGACGACACTCTTCGGTATATAAATAACAAAGTCGTCAAGGTAGTTAATGCAAAATCATAGTATTTTCAGGATTACTTGAAAACTACTGAACCGATTTGAAAAAAATATATTGGGACCATCTCGCAAGAATACTCATTCGAACAAAAAAAGAATCATCAAAATTGGTCCATAAATGATGAAGATATGCGCGAACAACGACAAAAAAAAGTATTTTGATGAAGTCGGTTAAAAAACGCTTAGTAGTCTGCGTATACCACCTTGGTAAAAGGAGACTTAAATATCATGGTCAAAGTAAAAATCCGTTACTTCATTCTTAAGTAAACACGCCGAAAGATATAAAGTGAAGGCAAATACTCGTCTGTGCTTTGGCTCGACCAAATTAATTCTTCGCCTAAATATTTGCTCTTAATATATTATCATGACCATATCGTGGAAGTAGATACATTAATATTTTTAAGTGTGAAAGCACCTCTTCACATTTTATTAAACTAGCAACCAGTAATACAAGATCTATCTATTTGAAAAATAAAATTTGATGTTGATGTGAAGTGAAATTAAATTAAAATTAACTACGGCAAATATTACTTTAAACTTTCGTGTTGTGAACTTTTAAATCTATACGAAGTCAATAATTTTTTTTTGTATTTCTTTGATTTACTTTTTAATTATCTTGTAAAACTCCTGTTCTAGCTACTACGGATTTAGAACCTATATCCTTTACATTTTTATAAGGTTTTTTTCTGATTCGGAAACATAACAAAATTATAGCGACGTAATAGCTTAATCGAGTAATATTTAAATGCATTGAACACTCCTCCGACGCATTCCATATAACGTTTAGTACCGATAACGTAGCGGCAAAATGAATAAAATGTAACGTAAAGTTAGCAGTAAGGGCCCCTTTACAAACGTAATGTTATTAAAATATAGCTTACGCTCGACATATTGCTTAGGAACATCAAGTCACATTGAGTGCGTAGGGAGTTGTACGTTTGAAACAGTTAACGATATTTTAATGGTCAGCTATATATTTATTAATCTTTATTTATCAAAGGAGCTGCAGCAATTATCTGCAGCAATTTATAATAAAACCAGATAAACAATTTATATTCCGATAAATTCAAGAGACAGTTCAGCCCCCTACTCAAATGGCTACTTTTCTATTCGTTCGCTAACTTAAAGCTTAAAAATAAGCAATTGGACGATCAAGTCACACGTCGCAAGTTTATGTAAATCACAGACATTGTTTTATTTTGTGTTAATCTATGTATCTACGACACTTAATTTTAGTGTTGTGTATAAAAAAAATAAGATATATATTTTTTTTAAGTTAACGAACGAATAGAAAAGTGGCCATTTGAGTCCCTACTCAAATCCATTTGAGCTCTCTGGCAGATCACTTTGTTGACAACTAAACTCATACGTACTAGGTACTGGAATCATAGTTACACCTTACACCCATTTTTCATAATATTCTCTTTTCTGTGGAATAATGCGCAACCCATGTCTGTAAAGTCGGCCTCATAAGCACTTTAATACGAACTGTAATGTTTATTTAATAACTATTACATGTACTTTTCATTATATTTTCTTTTCAAGTGAATTCGAATACAATAATAAAAACCCATAAAAACCAGGATGCGCCTCCATGGCCGCGCACCGAGTCCCCTGTAGAAAATCGAATCTTAACTTTTTAAACTTGAATTCAAATCCATGTCAAACGCGCCACCGCAATATCGGCCAGTACGCGGGCACAGACACCACAGTACGCAATAATTATAGCATCTATATTAAGATTATTAATATATTAAAAAAACACTAGAAAAGAATCGACTCACCCAGCACCTCAGACGGGACACGAACCCGCATCCTTGTAATTCCGGCCCAAAGCACTGATCAATTATGCTACAGAATCGCTAGTGGGGGTGGCGAAATTATCTAGTACTTTTTACGTTTTCGCTGTAAGTCAGCGTTATTTTATCGATGTAAAGAATTACATTCGACATTCGAATGCAACATCTTTACAGATGCCAGACAATCGATTAAGATGAGAAAGCCATAATAATGATAGAATTTTTAGATTTTAGGCATTCACAATGCTGTTTTATTTTAAAACTAGCGGCCGCCCGCGACTTCGTCTGCGTGGAAAGGTCTTTTGCTATCCCTCGGGCTCGGGAACTATACTTTTTTTCGGGATGAAAGGTACCCTATGTCCTTCTTTGTACCCCTGGCAACGTGTATGCAAAATTTCATGATGATCGGTTCAGTAGTTAGGCGTGAAGGCGTAACAAACAAACGGATTTTCGCATTTATAACATTACTAGCGGCCGCCCGCGACTTTGTCTGCGTGGAAAGTTTTTTTGCTATCCCTCAGGAACAAAAGATTTTTTCGGGATCAAAGGTACCGTATGTCCTTCTCTGTACCTCTGGCAACGTGTATGCAAAATTTCATAATGATCGGTAGAGCGGTTAGTACATGAAGGCGTAACAAACAAAGAAACAAATAAACAAACAAACAAACGGACTTTCGCATTTATAATATTAGTAAGGATTAAGGATCATAATAGAAAAATAGCATTGTGAATGACTAAAATCTAAAAATTCAATAATAAATAG
Organism: Agriphila tristella; assembly: GCA_928269145.1. Lineage (NCBI taxonomy): Eukaryota > Metazoa > Arthropoda > Insecta > Lepidoptera > Crambidae > Agriphila > Agriphila tristella. Next base: position 22,803,665 of record OV743440.1, on the reverse strand, counting down.
TTTCTTCTAAGCCCCCCTACTCAAATGGCCACTTTTCTATTCGTTTGAACGCTACGCTTATTTTTAAAATTTAAATATGAGCAATAGACGATTAAATCACATGTCGAAAACTTATATGAATCACAGACTTTGATGTATTGTATGGAATAGACAAGGTTATGGCATGTAATTTTATAGTTTACTGCTTATTTTAAAGCTTTAATACTAAGCATAGCGTTCAATGGAATAGAATGTTGGCCATTTGAGTAGGGCCTCTGGTCAACATTGGTCGTAGCCTCTTGACGTAGTCTCGTAGTTGCCTACCGTAGCTGAATCCGTAGCATAGCTCTATATCGTAGGCCCCTATTTTTTCTGGCATTCATTTCACATCGCTTTCGGTATTCGCGTTTTTAATCGGCTTTGTTTGCTTATATTCGTGTTGAAGTCCATATAAACATGAACACCCATCCACATATCGTCATCTATACGGGTGTTCGTATTAGTGTGTTCGTTTTGTTTGTGAAATTAGGCCAATAATAGACGAATAGAGTCACTTCCTTCGAACACGAATAGCGATGTAAAGTGCCAGCATGATTGTTTTGTTTGATTTATCTAATCTCTTGTCTGTCAGCTCAAGTTACCAAGTTTTCCATTTTATAGGATGAAAAAAAGTCAGAATGTTAACCATTTTCAATCCATCCTGTTATCATAAAAGTACTTGATGGCTATTTTGCTTCGATTTTTATGACATTATCATAAGATAGAATAAATTTATTCAGCATTAAAGAACGTTTGGAAAAGATTACCATATATTGCCGATCGTCTGGTGAAAACGGTGAAATTGTAGCAAAAAGCTACATTCACAGTATTTGAATAAGTATTTTATGAAAAACGTATATAAGCTTTTCCTCGAATATGGTCTTTATTTAATGTCAGTCATATCTTAATATAAACCTATCCATTATATTAAGATATGACTGATAGTAAATAGGTATTTTTTGCTATTGTAGTGAATGTAATGTTTTCTTTATATTTATTAAAATGTATAAGTAATCACTAATCCTAATCGTAATGGAAAAATTCTTGAACCTAATTATAATATCGAAAATTATCATCATATCAGCCGCACGACACCCACCCCACTGCTGGGTACAGGGATTGAAAATATAATTAAATAAATATGATTCGGTTAAATTTTCAATTTGTACCTACTTTTAGAAAGAACAGTTGTAGTTTGTGCATCTATGCACTGTGCAGAGTACACAAAAGTAGGTATAAGGATAAATTACCAGTATTTTTCATTGAACTATAGAACAAAACAGTTTGTCATACCGAAAAATGAAACCACAATGTCAATTGGCAATATTTTATACTTATTTCAACTCGTCAATTGCACTATTTAATATCTATACAAAATTAAACATATAGTTTTGCTACACTTAGTGTATATAATTACGCCATGATTTACATTGAATTACAACATTTTAAATACTGTTTTGATAATTGCGATAACTTATGACTAGTAAAGCGAAGTTGTTCTACATTTGCCCAGCTCTTAAAATGTATAACACTTCGCTATGATACATCTAGGAGTTGGTATTACAATGGACTGGGAAGGTACTTAAATAAACAAAATACATAAAGTATGAAATATCTGAACAAATATAGATATAGACCTTCTTTTGTTTGTTAAAAGTAAAGAGCTAACTTTTTTATCCAAACATTTTTTAAGAGTTATAAAAATACTTTTGTGGCTATAATAAATCGCTATACAAGATTTAATACAAGTTCATTTAGATGATTTTCCTTCACGGTCCACTGAAATATAACATCGACATTGATTATTATAATAAAAATACTTTATAAAGAGATCAAATTGGAAAGAGACAGTCTTAACTGTAACATTGACTAGAATATCATTCCCATTTCCTTTTTACAAATTTCGGTAAAAGTCCATAACAGGAATCAGAATCACAGATCATGAAAATATTGAAATGGAAGTAGGTACCTAAATAGCCAACAATATTTTATATCGATTATGTACATAGCTTAGCTCGGACAGCAACGAAATTCGCTGAAAAAAGTTGCTTTGACAAAGTACTTAAATGTTCAACGACTTTCATCGCTGGCTGTACCATCACATCTAGTTTGACACGTGTATTTGATTAGTTGCAAGATGTTTGTGTGTTTGTTTGGAGCTCTAATACTAGGTGGTGTGTTCGATATGTTCGGTAGATTTAATCCTGTCTGTCGTCTTCTGCGGAGCCTGCTTTCACTTCCTTAGGCAAGGCTGACTGTAACAAATAAATTATAACTATAAATAAAAATATAATTAGAATAGCGACCCGCCCATGCTTCGCTTGATATAAAACTTCCTCTTGAATCACTCTATCTGTTAAAAAAAACTGCAACGAAATCCGTTGCGTAGTTTTAAAGATCTAAGCATACATAGGGACAGAGAGCGAGAAGCGACTTTGTTTTATACTATGTAATGATTACACAAAATTTCAATGACTGAAATTTTACATCAACTAAAAACTTATTGTTTTTTTTATAAGTATTATCGCCATATTTAAACAACAGGTAAGGATAATTTACAAATACCTACTCTGTTCCACTACTCCTTTGAGTTTCTTTCTAAGAACTTAAACACCAAAAGAAACACAACGTTAGGTACCTTACTTTGTCATCTGGAGGGTCTCATACAGATATAATTATGATAAAATAAAAATTTATTAAAACTTACTTCGTAGGGCATTAGAAACATGTTATTGTCGGACCGGCGGCCGAATCGCAGGCGCATCGATGGAGCTCGTACGTTGCGGTCTTGTTCCTGCGCACACGCACAATTTTAACATGAAATACACGGTCATTCTAAATTTAAATTTTGAGGATGTGTTCAGTCTATGAAACTGATCAACTTTGTCTTAGGAACATAGGGTCAAATATGTAAAAAAATCGACTATCCATTCCAATAAAAGAGATCACGTGATCAGTTTAGTATGGGATACACATCGAAATGTAGTAGTACATTTCGATGGAGATACACATGTTTCTTGGAGAAAGTTGTCTAGTTTCATGGACTAAACACATTCTTAAAATTTGGATGGTAAATATAAAATGACCCTGTACAGCGCTTGGTGCTTTTCAAATGAGAGCTGTATTTTGCTGACAATATTTTTAAGTGTACGAGTTAGCTACTTATGTTACACTTTTTTATCATAGGTATTAAGAATGAACCTATACAGAAAACCCAACACAACATGTTGTAAATGTAAGAAAGCCTAACAAATATAAATGGACGTGGAATATTAACAAAAGAAGCCAAACAATATCACAACATAATTCAAAAAGTATGTGACTTTATTCATAAGTTATAAATGTAATAAATAAGGAAAGGTTGACTTGAAAGTTGCTGAATATTGTTTTCTAAACAAAACAAGAATGTGTTAACGCAAAAAACATGTTAAATGTCACTTTGCTTTTAATGTTACATAAACCATACATAAGTATAACTTAAAATGTAAGTATTGTTAAGCATTAGAAGAAATCTCGTTGTCAAACGGATTTTCGACATTTCTTCTATTTTTACTTCATCATGATTACTAACTAACGAAAAAAAATTCAAACAATGTTTTAATAGAAGTTAATACTCTGAAATTATCTCTTCTTTAACTTAACAATGCTGACAAATTCAATTATGTATATAGTTTTGAATCTTTGTCAGTCACACCTCAAAAGTCGAACACATTCGTACAAGTGAAGTAGGTGTCCTCCTTTCGTCATAAAATGGGACAATCGTCGTAAACCGAATAGTGTCTTGTTAGGGCAAATAACTTCATTACTGAGTTTACACCGCATCAAGGATTTTACGAGCTCATGTCGATGGCTATAGACGGCGCGCCATCAATGGGACTGTGACGATTTCATTTCGAAATTTCACGGCGAAGCGACCTTTGTTTGTTCTTGGACTTGTTTATTTCCTATAGTCCCTCAAACGCACCCTTGTACATAAACATCTTCATTTAAATTGTGAGAGAACACTTTGAACTATTCACGGAGTTCTTATGTCAATATAATTCATGAAATTGAACTTTTTGCTTTGAATAGAAACAATATGTGCGGTATGCGGTCTTCATTATCATTCTAACTTGTTATTATTCAAATGCGATTCGTCTTGTGAATAAAATCTAAAACAGGTATTGGAAATTGGAAAATACTGAGTGCTGTTTTATTTCTCTTTTCCATTATCGAAAGATGCATCTTTCTGAAATCGGTAAAGTTTCATTTTATTTTCAGACGTTTTCTCATGAAACACTTTTTTTAGTATATAAAAGCTACTTTTAGTAAGATGATCTCGAAAGTGATTACAGATTTAACGATAATAAAAATGAAATTCGACCGAGATTAATTAAGATAAACTTGGGAAAATGATATGACTTAAAGCTCCCGTCGAAAACTCACTTAATTTCATCGCTTATACCTAAATGTTATGACGCTGTTCGAAAGACTTTAACGCGTTTAACTTTCTTTGAGTAGAACTTTGGTATAGATACAGTAGCTGTGGATTTTATTTGCCAACATGACACGTGAAACATTTTTTCTGTGTTTCACACAGAAAAAAACAAGACAAGTCAACCGATACAATGTTGTGTGACGGGCCAATCATGACCTTACGTCAGCATAATACACCGTTATTTTTTAAGTAAGTATATCTAAAAATGAAAAGGGGATTTCAGACCACGTGAATGAACAACTTTTGCTATGGGGCCAACCACGGAATCGCGAAAAAAAATCAGTTGTTCCATACATTATAGTCGAGTCGATGTTGTACTTTTCTATGGAACAGCAGATTCATTTTTCGAGATTCCTTGGTTGGCCCCATAGTAAAAGTTGTTCATTCACGTGTTCATTCAAAAAGTGAAGAACGTACCTCTTGAGGGAAGATGTGCGGAACAGCATGTTCATCAGATCTTCGTCCGAATCGCAGGCGCAGGGGAGACCTAGTCTCTCGCAGTGACATTAGCTCATCCTGTTCCATAGAGTCGGTAAGGGGATGTCCGTCCGAGCGGCGTCCGAAACGCAGGCGCACCGGCGTCCGGGTCTCGCGCAGGGATAGAAGCTCGTCCAGTTCGTCCACCTGTAATTATTGAGTGATAAAAATTCTCTGTCTAGCCTATGGGTAAAAATTATTAACAAATATGCGTAGGACTTTAATTTACTGCAGACGGACACGGACAGTATGCACCCATGCAAATCGTTTTTTTTTCTAGTATATTATTGAACACTTTATGCATTTCGTTAGTTCGTTGAGTTCTTCTTCTTCTTATGTTAGTATATACCTATTATGTGGTTCCCTGGGCGCAAGTTATTCGAAGGAATTGCCCCAGGATAAAAATGTCTACACATCAATATTTCCTACTCGCCATCGCCATTCGCATTTTTTTTCTTTGTCATTTCAGAGTATAGGATAAACACATAATACATTAATACCCCTTTTAATCCACAATTTTAATACGTAGATTACCGTAATCTCTTTTGATTCGCAAAATACTTGTATGAGGTAGTTATGTCTATGTTCCAACAAAGGGACAAAAGGTTGTTGAAACTTTATAGAATTTATGGCATAAATTTTATGCCATTTTAATCTTAAGGGACGACGATGTGTGCACGCACCGCTCTGTTGTCACAGAACCGGCTATGTGATTGCGAGATAATAATAAATGTAATTTATGGCTACTAATCTTGTCTTTAAAACATTAAAGTTATGTGTTTTACTAATATAATTACCATTTTTTAAGTTTCAATCTTTTATGATATACACCGTCATTTTGTAGTCGTTTTAATTAACTTAAGGGAGTGTTCTACTAATGCAACTAAACATTTTTGCCCAAGAAACATGGGTCGAAAAACGACAAAAATTTTTGACTTTCCCATACTAATAAAATGTTTTAGCTGTCTAGTTAGTATGGGAGACCCAAAATTTTTTGTCGTTTTCCGACCCATGTTTCTTGGGCAAAAATGTTTAGTTTCATTGGTACAACACACCCTTAAGTTAATTAAAACGACTACAAAATGACGGTGTATATATGTTACGGCTAATACCCGAAGTGCGGCTAAACCTAGTTTTAGCCGGCTAAAACTAGGTCCAGCATGGGATATAAAAAAAGTTTTTTCTGTTGTCTGTTAAAAAAAATAACCTCGAAATTTAAATTTCTAACCTAACCCGGGACCTACAGGAGTAAAGCAGATCGATCACACCTAGTTTTAGCCAACAGCTATCGGCTACACCTAGTTTTAGGCGGCTAAAACTAGATTTAGCCGCACTTCGGGTATTAGCCGTGACATATACATTATTTATAAAACATAAACTCTGTCTATTTCAAGTCGTTTCTTTAAACGATAAATTGGTAATGTTTGTGTACGTAAGTTGTTTGTTTGTAAAAGTTTGTGTACAAAAAAAGTTCATCATTTTGTCAATAATACCCCACTTTGAAATTAAACCGAATAAAAACTAGGAAAAAATTGTCATAAATGATTATTACAATTAGTTTAGGTGGGTTAAAAAATTGTTCCACGGATAAAATTAAGTCAAAGAAAAAACCTTCTCAATAAAATTCCATCCTATTAAGAGCAGAGATTAATGTATGGATTGAATTATGGAACTTATCAAACAGCTGAGCCGTTTTTACGAGCGAATTCTGACAGGACAATAAAATTGCTTCCAGCCCACGGACAAAAGGATCCCGGAATTCCCGGATCTTGCTCTTGTCTGGTCATTATCATGCATTATACAGGCTCGAGTACTTAATGTTGGTTCCATATTTTTCAAGGAGTTCGCATTCAAAGCAATAATCAAAGCAATAAGCGACTGGGTATTTCCTTTCTTGAAAATTTCTAAGTAATATAGAAATGAGATGTTAAAAACGTTTTAGGTGTGTTAAAGGAAATTCCTTTTCCTGTATAAAACTATTAAACGGAAAAGGGGAAATGTATCATTTTTTTTATTATAATATTTTGCGTGCGGTATATGGCTTTGGTTAGTACGCTATTTCGCTTTATGACTATAGTATAGACAACCAAAGTACATTTTTGACGTACACTATCACATTAAATTTGGCTCCTCACTAGAATGCAAACCACGACCACAAAATTTTCTTTACCCTGTACCACGAGCGTGGGTTTCGAGGTTAACGCTTAGAATAATTATTCTAAGGGTTAACGTCACTAACCTCTAAAACTTGGCTGAGCTTATTATTTTCGAATAAACCAAGTTACCCTTTTAAGTCTATTCTGTTCATTCGCAGAAGAAACTTGTCCGTATCAATCTGTTTCAGCGCTGATCTAACAATACTGGCATTTGAATTGAGGAAACTGTTATCTACTTAAGAGTTCAAGTTGTCCCTTGTAAGCGAATTATAAGTTCCACAACGATAACGAGTTAAGGGTAAAGCCCCTAATGGTTTACTTACTTCGACACATAAAATACAGTTAAGTAAATTACATTATAACCTTAAGATTATAAGTAAGCTTCAAAGCTAATGGAATCTGCCACAGGTATTAATATAAATTATGCCTCGACCAAAAAAACTAAAAAGAATATTAAAGGGGACTTTCATAAAGACGTTCAATATTTATTTAATCTTTGTCAGATATCAACCAACGTTTCCTCACTTCAATTAAAGCTCTGATGTAATTGAAATATTAATGGAAGTCTGAAAATGAAAAATCTCCGTCTTATTACATTTTTTTTATTAAGTTACGACCTTAAAATGTGGTAAGCGAAGTAATGAAATACTTTATGGATAAGTTTGATAACTCGAAAATGCTTTAGGACAACCCTTTAGCGGAACAATTACAATTTGAAAGTTGTGCCTTCAAAGTTTCCACGGTTTTAATTAGTGATGTAAACACTCGCTACATTTGGAAGGGCCAGCTATACTAAGAGCTAGCCCTGGAAATAGGTAGACAATTTACACAGCGACGAAATCTCTCTTGTTAGTTAGCCATATTATAATTATTAACAGATCCGGGCACCTCGCAAAGTAGTGCCAGGCGGCATCAAACTTACCACTTTTTCGCGCCAGTCAGCTACCAGTCAAAATTCCTGGCAATGTTATATTCGATTTAGATACTTACATGATTGGCTTGCTATTATACCATACCAAATCTAGAGCTCTGTAAATTAAATACCTTCAATCGCTGTTCAGCCCCTTTGTTGCTCAACCACTCCCACTACTGAAAATCTGCGAGGTGCCCGGATCTGTTAATAATGATAGCATGGCAAAGTAACAAGAGGGATTTCATCGCTTTGTAAATTGTCCACCTATTTCCGGAGCTAGCTCTTAGTCCAAGCCGGGGTACCACGAAATTTAGCTTTTTCTCTCTCTTTATCCGGTATTGGCACAAACACGGTTGCGTGTTTGAATCCCACTGTACTCGTAATGTAGGGTTGCATGTCTATTTGTTGGACGTGAGAGTTTGTGACCCAGTCATTTAGTTACTTATTATTTATAAAAATAGAATTTCTTTATTCGCAAATTATTTTTGGGGTTTTCCCGTGGGGAGAAATGCGATCTTAAAAATGTGATAACTACCTATATAAGAGATTACTTTTTAACCGACTTCCAAAAAGGAGGAGGTTCTCTGTTCGGCTGTATGTATGTTTTTTTTTTTTTTTTATGTATGTCCACCGATTACTCGAAGACGGCTGAACCGATTGAAATAATTCAAACGTTATTAGATCAGGTTTGTTCCCAAGTTGGTCCCATTATTAGTCCCGGTATTTTTCAGGAACACTTGAAAATACTGTCGTTTTCGTTACCATTTTATGAATTTATACGGATGATCGACCATATCTTCTTTGTTTATGTACCGATTTAGATGATTCTTTTTTTGTTTGAAAGAGGACACTTTATTAATGATATCGTTTTGATTTCATTGTTATTGGACCTTGGATTTTAAAGATACACAAGGGAACTCTTCAAAATCAAATAGAAACTGTGTAGTGATTGAAATATTGCTAGGATTATGACAATCTTAAACAAATTAGGTATCTAACTATGGTCAAGGACGTTTTGGACTAGACTTGAGCTGTGAAGGAAGAACGGAACTCCTTAACAACAAACAGCACGAACAGTGGAAATTGAGTTTTTAGTGGTATTACACCACGCAAAAGTGTGAAATATAAAAAAAAATACATAACATCATCGCTTACATTTACATAATACCTATACATACTTTGGGTAAAAGGTAAAACTACCTAATACAGAAGGTAATTACACTGAAAAGAAAAAAATAAAAAATTGTTTAAAAACAAAAAAACCGACTTCAAAAAACCTGCAAATAAAAACAAAATTTGCTTCAAAATTAAATACCCCTAAAAAGCAAGAAATAATTTTCAAATCATTAGATACGCATATCATTGTAATTAAACACGTATAATGAAGTCGGGTGGGGCTAGAGAACAACTTCTTTTTTTATTCTAGAAGCCCCACCCGACTTCATTATACGTGTTTAATTACAATGATATGCGTATCTAATGATTTGAAAATTATTTCTTGCTTTTTAGGGGTATTTAATTTTGAAGCAAATTTTGTTTTTATTTGCAGGTTTTTTGAAGTCGGTTTTTTTGTTTTTAAACAATTTTTTCTGACCTGCCTAAAGCTCAAACACACAGGATGCGTTCCGGTTATCCGATTAGATCGCAGATCGCTGCGATCTGTGTGATAATTATAGAGTTTTACGTGTTATTATTAAGGAGCTCGATAGCGCAGTGGCTTAGACCATTAGCACCACCTTAGACCAGGCCTGGACCAGCGGACCTGACGGACTTGCACGTGAGGGCGTGCCCTCCCAGTGCGTCGTGCTGCGCCAGCAGAGCGTACAGACCGCCTAGTGCATCCTAGTTGTTAGCAAAGCTAGACTCACAGGAGTCTGCGGCGGCATTTTGGGGTTGGACCGCCTCCCGAAGCGTAGACATCTCGACGGTGACCTAACGAACTTTGCGTGCCGTCCCAGTGCGTCGTGCTGCGCTAGCAGGGCGTACAGACCGCCTAGTGCGCCCTAATTGTTAGCAAAGCTAGAACTCACAGGAGTCTGCGGTGGCATGTCTGGGTCGGACCGCCTTCCGAAGCGTAGACGCCTCGACGGCGACCTGACGCACTTGCGCGCGAGTGCGTGCCGTCCCAGTGCGTCGTGCTGCGCTAGCAGGGCGTACAGACCGCCTAGCGCGTCCTAATTGTTAGCAAAGCTAGAACTCACAGGAGTCTGCGGTGGCATGTCTGGGTCGGAGCGCCTTCCGAAGCGTAGCCGCCTCGACGGCGACCTGACGGACTTGCACGCGAGGGCGTGCCCTCCCAGTGCGTCGTGCTGCGCTAGCAGGGCGTACAGGCCGCCTAGCGCGCCCTAATTGTTAGCAAAGCGAGAACTCACAGGAGTCTGCGGTGGCATGTCTGGGTCGGAGCGCCTTCCGAAGCGTAGCCGCCTCGACGGCGACCTGACGGACTTGCGCGCGAGGGCGTGCCCTCCCAGTGCGTCGTGCTGCGCTAGCAGGGCGTACAGGCCGCCTTTCGCGCCCTAATTGTTAGCAAAGCTAGAACTCACAGGAGTCTGCGGTGGCATGTCTGGGTCGGAGCGCCTTCCGAAGCGTAGCCGCCTCGACGGCGACCTGACGGACTTGCGCGCGAGGGCGTGCCCTCCCAGTGCGTCGTGCTGCGCTAGCAGGGCGTACAGGCCGCCTAGCGCGCCCTAATTGTTAGCAAAGCGAGAACTCACAGGAGTCTGCGGTGGCATGTCTGGGTCGGAGCGCCTTCCGAAGCGTAGCCGCCTCGACGGCGACCTGACGGACTTGCGCGCGAGGGCGTGCCCTCCCAGTGCGTCGTGCTGCGCTAGCAGGGCGTACAGACCGCCTAGCGCGTCCCAGTTGCTCCTGTCTGCTGATGTTGCTGACGCTGAAAGTAATATAGCTGTTAGTTTTATTGAAATAGTTTGATTCCGCTTATTGGCCGAGCGAGCGAGAAGCGTCTCCGTTCCAGCTTGGGCAAAAAATCTTTCGTATTATTTCTATCCAGCTGGCCGGATTTTCTTCTCAACAAGTCACATTTTTCAGACGACTCGTGAAATTTTGTGACCGGTTCAATAATTACACTTATAGATTTTTATTGGCGATTCGGGTTTCAGAAATTAAAAAATATATTTTAGCCATTTCGAAAAATGATTAAAAATGTCACAAACGCGAATCTACAGTTTACAGAGCCACTAAATCGTTAAAATTCATTTTACGGAAGAAGCTGACAAACAAAATACAGATTTTCTGAAGGAGGAAGTGATAAACGAAGCTTAACCTATCCTGCATGTCTTAACATATTCTGTAAGTGATAACTTTCGGAAGATGACATAGACCTTTGTAGCGTGGAGAGCCATCGATCTAAGTATTCAAACGTTCGGGTTGGAGTAAGTATGTGACTTTAGAGTTCCGTATCAGCTTGGCCAGCAGTCTGAGCTCGAGCTAAGTAGTGCCTAAGTTTTGAGCACCTCTCATGACGTTGCGCCAGATTAAGTTTCTATTGGTAGGTAATATCATAGGTAATGAAATAACTATAGCCTTATAATCTGAGATTGTCCGGATTTTCTTATTAGACCAACATAGATAGTCGTAATCAAAGTTATCTCGAAAGTTTTATTAAGACAAGGGGTTTTGGGAATCGGAAGTCGCAATACTTTAGTTATCGAAGGCATAGTAAATGATTCGATCTTATAACTTTATCTCTTTACGAAGATATACGATTATTCTCTTGAAGTTTTCGGAGAAGTTAGTGAATCAGTAAGTTTTGTTACTAACAATAAAAATATGTGGATAAATACGTTTTTTTATTCATAACTTATTAATTATTTTCATCTCAACCCATAGTATTAAGTAAAATATTGAGAAGGATGGTGATAATATTGTACTGTGTAAGAAAATGTTGCACCTACATAAGATATAAAAATATTAAATTAAAATATTTTTTGTCATTCACTCTGTAATCAGATACCATCAGTGATATATTTTACGACCGATCAGAGATCTAAATAAAATAAGGTGAAACGAGATAAAATAAATAAAAACATTATCATAAATTTAGATTTGATGGTGACCGTAAAATTCCGCTGGGAGCAGTATCCGTCTATATGTGAGACGGTGGCCACTAGACTGCGCGCTGATACTTACCCCATGGATACTATTGGAGCATTCAATGAGCTAAGATTGCCACTGTCTTTTATATTTTGTTGATTTTCTTTTGGTTATCATATGTTTTTTTTTATCTTTATTTAATCTTAAGTTACTTTTTCACTTCTGAAATTGATGTCTGAGATTTCAGTCACCCGTGAGCAGGGACCGGATTAAGCGCTTAAAAACCCCTTCGTTCGTTTGGGTTTTTAGTATTTAGAGAATGATAATTTCAAAAAAAATACGATAAATAGATCCCTTGATAGGGAAACACTATTCGATATGCAAACATTATAATCATAGCATCATGAGAATACAAGATATCATAGATCAAAATCGAAAGGCTTCCGGTCCCTGCCCGTGAGCCGCAAAGGTCCCGCCCTTAACGCCGGGAAAACAAAAAAGAAATAAAAAAAAAACTAAATAAACATTTCAATATTTTAATAAAAAGGTCTTGTAACCGTAAAAGTGTTTTATCGAGTTGCTCTTTTTAAGATTAGGCACTTTGTGTAGAATATGACCGACCTTCTATCATATAAATCGTGACATAAAGATTCTGTTGGAATTTTTCCTATTAGGTACATAATTCCACTTTTTTGCCTATTAAATCTTAAGAACATGACCCTAATCAATAAATTCCTTCACATTAAGTATATTGTCTGAGAGATTTATTGTGGTTAAAACGATCTTTGGCATCACTAGCCTTTTTTCAGCCATTCTCTTACCAGAGGTCGGAGTCTGCCGGTTATTCCAGGTTTGCATTAAAATGTTTTTAATAATAATTTGTTTATTTCTGAACTGTCACGCTGAAAAGAAAGTTAATAGAGTGAAGTCAAAGTCATAGATGTAGCACATCCCTTCGGTATGAACGTCCTTGGTCAAAGTAGATTCATTAAAAATACGCACCAAATACAGAACCTCCGATTCAAAATCTGACATTTATTTTGACATTTGTGATGCAAGTTTAACTTTTTATATTTTAATTTTAATCTTGTATATTTTTTTTTTTAATTCTTAATGATTCCACCAAACTATGTATTTTTTTTTACATTAGCTTCAATATTATACTATTATTTGCATGCTATTGTCTGTAGCTGAGTAGGTGAAACTATTGTTTAAGGTTCTTGTTAACCATTTGTAATCCTAATTCAACCCTATTCATAAGCAAATAAATAATTTCATTCATTCATTCATTCCTCCTTTTTTGAAGTCGATTAAAAAGAGGGCCCAAATCATATCACTTAATTCCGATGTTTCGATTAGTTTTTCGATTCCTTTGAAACATACCAACGATATCCATGCCTACTAATAATCCTAATCCTAGTTGGAAATATTAAAACCCTAAAGGATTTTGGGTTTAAGTATCGTTGTATACGTGAACAGGGTGAAAACACCCTCACTTATTCAACTGACTTCAGGAATGTAAAAATTTAGTCCGTAACGGTCTTTTACTTATTGGACAGCAATAATACTCAATTAGGAAAAAAATCTACATTTTGATCACCTTTTTTTTACATTTAATAATGTTGAAACCAAAAACAGGCTTATTTTAACAATCATCCAAATTCGTATGCTTTCGCCTGAAAATTCTTCCAAAAGTTTATTGATTCACTCACAATTTAAGTACTAAACCAGTTTATTTGCATATAAATAACTACTAACACTACCTACTTACCTATTTAAATTGAACTAAACTTATTTGTCTTTGTCATAAGTTAAATCTCACCAGACTAGCCTATTTTTTTAATAAATATGTGGCCCATGAGAGTGTCACGTCTTTCATTAAGTGAAAATTTAAAATTAAAAGCAGTCGAGTCGCAAGTAAAATCAACGCGTCTGTCCCTTCGTCACGCACGTTTTATCAAAGGCTTGTGTATAGGGATTATAATAAAATACCATGTTGCCAGGGCAGGGTCCCAAAACGGAGCTCTATTCCATATGGGTTTGGCCTGCTTTGTGACTAAGACATTCCTACTGTCAATGAAACAAAATATAAAGGAACATTTGTCAAATGTAAATTCTCTCTAATTTTATATGCCTGTCCAAAGTTTTGTCTACCAAGTCTACTTCGATAACTTTGGAATAACTCTTGAATTTTAGAATTTTTTCTCTTGTCGCATAAAAAACACTAATTCTTTCATAGACGTTTTAATTCTTTCACCCACCGACCGTCCGACCGAGCTAGAGTATTTTGATTGGGGACCGCATTTCAACAGTTTAATGTAAACGGTAGTGCATGCATTTGGATTTCTTTACGGGTATTTAGCGGCGTAGAGCACTTCAACATCGTGAGTCAGGTATCCCTATAATTTATTTGATGCCGTCTTGACATAGGGTGCGACGTCACGTCACGTCTTCGCGTAATGTTCACAATTGCTTTTTTCGCTGATCCTGCATTTCTTCGTTTTTTGACGACTCCTAATGTAGCATAGATGATTGCGTCGCTATATTTCTTATAATACACGCGGCGTCAGAAAAATTGCACCTTTTCAAAAATTTCTTCTAAGTTAATTTAATCCTGTCTAATTTAATTGTGTTGTGATTTGTAATATTATACTTCTTCCCCTTCGGACACAGCCAACGGTCTCTAGAAACCGTTGAATACTCGTCGAATGGAATAAATTACTGATATTCAGTTTCCGAGCAACATTACATCCTCATTTTTTTTGCAATATTTGAGCAACTTCAAGGGCAAAAGTTCCTTGGGTATTCCTTCTTTTTAATTGAACTGTTGAAGTGTGTTTCCTCCATCATTTCGATAGCGAATTTCCTAAATTGACCTCTTTTATTTCCCTTTATGGCGGCGCAAGCAATAACGCTTTAAGCGTTTAATTATGGTAACTGTAATGTTAATTAAATCAAACAATTATTGATTGAAAGCTCATTAAATGTACTTTCAATAGATATCAACATTTACGCAACAAAACCTTAGCAAGTAATAGCAGGAGGCCGTCTTAACTTATTTTCGAAGAGGTGCGATTTTCCTGACGTCGAATGTATTATATTTAGATTTCTCATAGATTCAGAGCCGTACACCGTACAGTTTCAAAGTGAAACTTACCCTAGAATATCAAACTTGTCGGGCACAATAGTTTTAGATTAAATATTGGAATGACAGCTCAGAGATTATTATAACGAAATGCGAAGCTTCGTTAAGTCTGCAATTGTCTTTCACACAATGAAGTATGTAAATTGTGCCGTTAACCCAGGATAGTCGGTTTGATTCACTCGGTTCCTAATTCTATGGATACTTAAACCGTGATTAACGGGTTGAAGAAATCGTCTTGGAACTTTCTTTCATAAATTTACCTAATTTGCCTACAAATAGCAATTAATTTTGAATAATTTTGGTAATTAAGACAATAGATCAAACTTAAATGCTTGCTTTAATAACTTAATTTATGTTGCTGTAAATCTTTTAGAAGTTAGCTTTAATTCTTGATTAAAATGGGTCGTTTCTTCTAGTCATGTAACTACTGGTTGGGTTTTTATTTTCAGTTGATTGTTTTAACACAACCATCTCGGTGGTCTAGTGGTCGTCCACATAAAGTAGTCCCGGTTTCAATTCCCAGGAAGGTGGGTGGGTAGTATTCAGTTTGGTTGTTGGTAGGGCTTGTATTAAGCCTTCCTTTCTAGCTAATACTTTCCTAAGTCTGACTCTATTATAACAACAATACACATATAACATTATGTTGTTGTGTTCCAGCAGTCAAAGGCAATAGATACCCAGTTTCGCTGGTTTGGTTAAGGATTCCGGGATTAGTGCACTTCCATGGTCTTATCGTCACGTTGAGACGACAACCAAGTGCTGACCCGTACCTTTAGGGATAAAAAACCAAAGGAGTTGGTTTTTAGAGTTATGTTATTTGTAAAAGTCGTTAGTTTTTATGTTTCTCTGTTTTTATATCTGTACGATAGAGTTTATAATCCGACGGTATTGTATGTAAGTAATAAACAGATCCTTTAACGTTAATAGGAATCGTGCCGACAAAACGCGTAGTGGATTACCCCCATATAGTGTGTTTGCTCCGGTGATTACCTTGTCAGACATTACGAGTTGTGTGTTGAGGTCAGTGCACATGAACTGTCTTCACTACACTAACTACCTACAGGGTGATTTTTTGAACACTCGTAACACTCGACAAATTTCGTGGTGTGCTAAAACCGTCAATCTGAACAACTTTGTCTACGGAACCAACTTAATTACAGCAAAAAAAATAATCAGCTGTTGCATATAAAACGTTAATACTCGATTAAGTTTGTCCTACAGACAAAGTTGTTCAGTTTGACTAGAGTGTTTAAAAATCCCCCTGTAGATTACTACAAACAAGCTTTTAAGAACGAAACTATTAATGCTCGGTTACGCTGGAATATTGTCTTTGTATTTTTCTTTACATGTAAAGAGTAAGGAAAATAACCTCACTTCTGCACTTTTTCGATGTTTTTCGTATAATTATCACAATTATCTTACTTGAATAAAAGTAATTGAAGCTACTTAACAGTACTACAGTTTTACATAAAATAAAAGATAAAATAAAAAGTACTTCTAATTAAGAATTCAATACGTTTCTGCTATTATTTACGCCAAAAAAATTAACTTGACAAAAATGAACGAACGCAAGCGCTTTTGCTGATTTTTGTTTTTTTTTCAGGCATCAGTGAGGTTTATACTCAATGGGGAGGAAAAGCGCAATTTTATTCCGATAGGTGGCGTCTGGTCTTTGGTACCCGGTCGCCTCAAAGAAAGTGTCAAAACATATGGGAATCTCTTGGAGTATTGCACTTTTTAATTTTATACTGAGAAAATGCCGCATTGTTATGCATGTAACTTGTAAAATATTGGAGTTCATCGATTTCCCAGTAACAAAAAAAAATAGTGGGCAAAAAATATCAAAAAAAATATGCTTTTCCCTCGATTTTCTCCTTTGCTGAGCCTGAGAAACATTATAAATCAAAAGAAATGTTTCATGAATTTGATGAAGCTTCGCCAAAATAAAACAACATTTGAATTATAACAGCTTTGTTCTTTAATATTTCAACCTCAGCAGTTTCTAGCATATTTATAACTTGGATGAATTTGATAGGTATATCAAATATGGAATAAGCCCAATATTGGGGCCAAACAGAGAATTAATAGAATTTTATATGCCAGAGTCATTCAAGAAACTTAGAATAATAAAATAAATATGATAAAACGGTTCGTGTAATTTTGGATGGTACAGAAATTCCAGTACAGAAACCTGAAATTACTATTGCACAGAAGGTATCATGAGGCAACTATAAACACGGAAATTCACACTCAGTTGCTTTGTTAAGATTTAAATCATATGCTTCTAATCTGAAATAAAAAGATTACTTGTAAATCTTACACGAAATTTAAAGAAATGTAATGCTTGTTAGCAATTTTTTGTAAGTTGCTATAAACTTTCTTGCCTGTTGTTTTGGCTTTTCTTTTCCGTAATTCTTCTTTT
The DNA here is from genome assembly GCA_928269145.1 of Agriphila tristella. Taxonomy (NCBI): domain Eukaryota; kingdom Metazoa; phylum Arthropoda; class Insecta; order Lepidoptera; family Crambidae; genus Agriphila; species Agriphila tristella. The sequence goes on along the minus strand of OV743440.1, from coordinate 22,786,004 downwards.
ATCTGAGCTAAAGTTAGCATAGAATACATTGTTTATCCGCAAAATCGAAAAAAATACAATCTAAGAAAGTAAAATCACGTAATACACAGTCAAGACAATATATGCCCAAACTGACAATTGTTCCAAAGACTAAGCGCCATCTGTAATTCACTTTGCCTTCGCCTCCCCATTTAATATTTGTAGCATCTAGAGAATCTCATTAGCTTGTAGTATGATTTTTTTGTGGCTAAGTTTCGTTTTCTTTTTACTAAAACTACAATGAATGCATGTTATTTGTATATCGAGTGTCACCAGTGATTGGTTGTGATGGAGTGGAATTTATGATGATGAAATAAAATCCTTACGAACCTCATCTCATTATTATATTTCACTAAATTCCGCTATTAAGTTTGTGCTATTTCTTTATTTAAATAAATAAAATATTACAAACTAAAAAGAATATTAGGATTTGACAGGGATATAAATATTTGTGTACACAGCCTTATAATACTTGTCAATCTATCGAAGCGTCTGTAATGTTTGTCAGTAGAATGTCACATATTAGTTAACGCGCCACTGCGCACCGCAAAGATCCAGCCTACTTTGTCTAATTTTCAAAATCTATCGCAAATATCGCAAACGCTTTTATTTGACAGATGGATGTGACACATTACTGCATTCCTTTTGTAAGTTTTTATTTGTGCCAAAAAGAAGCATCAATTTATCACATTCTGAAAGCGATTGCGATAGATTTTGAAATTAATCTAAAGATTCTTGCTTTTAGGCCTAGGACGGTGTTAGCTACCCATTTGGAAATAATCAAAAAGATCGTCTACAGATTATTCATACGAAAATTCATAGCAGTAAAAAGAAAATTCAATTTATAAATCTTTAAAATTCTTACGAAAAAAGTCTTACGATAGAGTTGTCGACACAATTGACAGTGCAAAGAATAAAAGCAACAAAATTATTTTGCGTTTATATCTATTTCAAGAATATCGTTTAATATTCTACTGCCTGATACAAACGACTTCGTGAAGAAAACTTTATTTAAGTATTTCCCATGTTTTTCTTTGTTGAAAACTTTTGACTTAAGACGTATTCTAGAGACACTTTGTATGTCAAAGGCAAACTTGTATTTTACAACTTGTGACTGATGGTTAGAACCCCATTAATAAACATGTTTCTTGTTTATTGTTAGGATCGGTATAGAATAACTTGTAAATTATAAAGTATTATAAAGTACAATTATTATCGGTATAAGAGTTGTTTATAAATTAAATAAATCATACTTAAACAGTTGTTGGTAACGTTTTTTGAGTATTCATTAATCAAGTAAAACTAATTAGATTAGTGTTAATTTTATATTTTAGCTTTTGACGTGATTGAGGAGTTTGCTAAATCTTTTGGAAGTTAATATCAATCTTCAAGACGGGTTTAAATAAGTTTTTAAAGGGTGGCACGCGATGCCCGGTAAAGCAATCAACGGAAAAATAATTATTTTGTCAATTATATTAAATGGTATAAGAGACAACCTTGTTTGGTATGAAAACAATTATTTTTAATTTTATTGATTAATTAAGGTGTACTTTGATTCTTGATTGATTATGATCTTTGACTTTGATTTGATTCTTTGATTAAGTACAAACTTACAAAAACTATTGTTGTTATATCCATTTTTATATAAATTCATTAAAATATTTAATTAATCATTAAGCTAAAGTCTACAGATAATTTGGGATAACGGCTGAAAGATGATATAAGCTTAATTACTTTTTATCTACTATTCAGAATAAAAAAAAAACGCTTTATCAAGCAATTTTAGTGTCATTACCTTGATTTTTGGATTTCATTAATAAAAATCTTAAACTGAAATTTCTAGACTTTTTCCCTGATTTTTCAGAAAATTTCCTGACATTTTGTACACCTACAATCTAACTTTCTTCATTTAGTTAACGTTTGATAGTGTTTTCTCACCAAAATGATTAACAAACTATTTCATTAAGTACCTACACTTTTTGGGATTTCTAAAATCCCTGACAACTATAGTTTTTCCCTGTTTTCCTGAGAGACGCCTTAAATTTCTGACATGTCAGGAAAATTCCTGTTAACCTTGGTTTTTGGCTTTCATTAATGAGAATATAAAATAAGATTTCCTGACCTTTTCCCTGACTTTTCAGGAAATTTCCTGACGTACACCTACATCTAACTTTCTTCATTTAGTTAACGTTTGATAATGTTTTCTCACCAAAATGATTAACACATTATTTCATTAAGTACCTACACCTTTTGGGGTTTCAAAAATCCCTGACAACTATAGTCTTTCCCTGTTTTCAGGACAGATGCCTTAAATTCCTGACATGTCAGAAAAATCCGGTCATCTGGTAACCTTTAGAGTGGCCACACAGAGTCGTTTTTCCGTCGGAAAGACGTTTCGGAATTCCGTACATATTACGTGATTCCGAACGCAGATAATCCATGCAAATCTATGGATGTACCACACACATGCGGGATTTTTCCGTACGGAATTTTCATACATTATCGATCTTCCATTCGGAATTCCGAATAGGGATTCCGTCGTGTGTGTGGCCTGGCTTACACGTCACGGCCCTTAAAACGGATATAATTACTTACAGTCATATGTGGTAGCAAGCGCCTGCGCAGAGGACCGGGGCACCGTCACGCTGGCCAGCCCGCACAACGCCAGGACAATTGCACAACTCCTTGACATAGCTGAAACAACGATATGATACTAATTTAATTTTTAATGTCAACACATTTTGACATAGAATCGATTAACCCTTAAAAATATTCCTTGTTGGGGAACATCACACTGACGACGACGTGAAATTGAAGTTGAAAAAATATTTAATTACATTTCGTGTTTTTGCCATATTTTTTACGTGACGTGTACATGAATTAGACCTTCAACGCACATAACGTAAACACGAGTATGTTTAAAGCCTAACAAAGTGGTTAAAGTAACATCAAAGTAAACAAATTAATATTTTTTGGAAACTCGAACACTCAAAGTACCCACACTGTAAAGTGACGTTAAAAAAAACATATTTTGTAGCTTTTTTAATAACTAAAAAAAGATCTTAGTTTCTGATAATACTGCAAGAATACTGATTCGTACAAGAGCAGCCTTAATATTTTTACGCGAGTAATTTTTTCGATAGCTGTTCGTGCTAAAGGTACTGGGGGGCTACTCAAATGGCCACTTTTCTATTCGTTCGCTAACTTAAATCTTAAAAATAAGCAATTAATGATCAAGTCAGACGTCGCAAGTTTATGTAAATCGCAGACATTGTTGTATAGTACAGAATTGAAAACCCTACGACACGTTATTTTGGTGTTTATGGCTTATTTTTAATTTTTAAGTTAGCGAAGGAATAGAAAAGTGGCCATTTGAGTAGCCCCGCTGATCTGATTTATCGGATTTACTAGCAAATAAGCTGTTTTAATAAAAACTTGTCTTTAAAAAAAGACCAACCATCGCTTAACCCGCCCTCGATCAACAAGTGTAGCCGTCAGCGGTTTGCCGCAATCGTGACGTCATCAATCACGCTTATCGCGCCGTGCTACGCTCACGTCACGCGACTGACACGCCCGCGGGTTTGCTTTCACTACGTATTTATTAAAAAGTTATTGCCCTGATATATTCATGCATGCATGAAGGGTTATCTTTGTTGGATCTGTGTCATCTTCATTTCTGCAAACACAATATACATAGTACCTAACCTACTATCCTCGTCAATTGGTAATGCGCCTGGCGGCCATGATTTTAACCTCAAAACAAAAAAAACAATTGTAATTTTTTATATACCTAGACCCTATCTGATTGAAAATAATAATTCAAAAATTAATATATTAGATTACCTATTAGAATTTTCTTGTTTCATGGCATTTTTAGTTGCGGATCACGTCAACGTAGATGTTAATGTGACAAGATTCCAGCGCATTACCAATTGACGGGGATAACTAGGTACTGTTCTTATTTGTTAATTAGAAAAATGCTTTTAAAATAGAACCTAAATTCAAAGTTAACATCAAGTTAACATTATTAATCTTTAGAAATGCAGTTTTTCTTACTCTATCACTATTATTCTGTGCTATTACTAGATAGAAAATAATATATATTTTGCGTAAAAATCAATAAATTGCAACTTGCATTCAAATTCAAAATAATGCAATCGAATTATTATACGTTACTGCAATAAGGTTCGTTTTCACTTCGTGATAAATGTTATTCATCATAAACCCAAATTGCAGCTGACGAAATAACAAAATTTAATGACTTATTCAGGGTGATGAAATTAATTAGTATAAAAGAAGTACCTAGGTAGCTTTAAATATTTTCACGCATTTATTTATTATCTCATCCCAAATTATGTTTCTGTTTCAACCGGTAAATGAATAAGTAATTAATTTTTAATCTTATCCGCAAGTTAGTCGATAACTAAACTTCTCTTTCCTTTGTGTTCGCTTTAGAGTCTGTTCGGAAAGAGAACCGTCGTGGGCTTTGTGCTTGATCATCGTTTTTGTCATGTTTACGGCACTGTTATACGAAATTATGGTGAAACTAACGTGGCTTGATAGAAATCAAGATATTATAGTCGCACTAAATCGTTACAGTGCCGTCAACATGACAAAAATGGCAATCGAGTACGAAGCCCAAGACGGCTCTCTTTCCGAACAGACTCTATTATTATTATAGCACAAAATATGGTCTGTTTTAGCCAACCTCTCATTATTTTTAATGTAACTAAAAAGTTTTCAAATCCGTTGGTTAAACCTGTACTTACCTGCGGGCGGTTTACAAAAGAGATTGTACGAATGACAAATGAGTTATTTTTATTAGACATGAGGATGGCATACAATAAATTTGACTTATATTAAACGCCGCGTAGGTAGCGTGGCGTACTCCTCAATCTACATAATCACGACATATTTTGTGCTTTTGCTGAAATATTTTTGGTTTATGTTGTTTCTGAAAGTGTGAACTTTTCACTTCAGTGTTTCGAAATCTATTGAATTTAATTTGACTGTTCTGTATAAGCAAATGTTTTGGTCTGAGGCCCGTAATCTTGAGATTATACCTGAGATGTTGTTACTATAAGAAGAGCATCTCAAATATGATCTCAAGATAGCTCTTAACGCTAAGAGCGGTTTATATCAATACGGCCCCTAGTAACATTATTTTGTGAATCTTATGACAGATATTATGTTAAATAGGACATTACCGCATCAGTTGCACGCAAAAGTCATAAGTTTCAGAGATATTGTGCCGAGAGCTTTCAGTCAGACGTCATGACGTCAACGACTATTACGCCCAAACCGTATAACCACCGACCCACAGCTAACTCAATAATGGTGGTAGCCCGTGCGGTTATGCTACGAATATAAATCTGTTTTGAGATCGTCGATGGATAACCGCAAATACTTAGTTAGACAACCACAAAACTTTGCGAGTTAAAACTGATCTATGTGATAACGAGAATTTGCCGGCCAATGTATTTCATTCTCAAGTCATTTTGAGGTTTTTAGTTTAGCTATTTAGTTAAATTAAGAGACATTTGTACTATGTAAACTAGGACTTAGACGTTTACTTCCAGATTATGAAGACAGATTGAGCCATTTTGCTTTAAAAACTTTGCAGCATAGAAGACTGGTTAGTGGTTTGTTACTCCTTCATAAGATCGCCAATGGACGCTTGGGCGGGATCTCTTGGGTTATCTTAACTTCAAAGTAAACGCTCCACACGTAATGCACGCCTCTTTAGTATACCATCAGCAAATAACAATGTCTCTCACTATAATCCCATTTATAGAATGTGTCATGCCTATCACGATCTTTGTTCCGATTTTGATTTATTTAACCAAAATTATCAGCAGTTCAAAAATTCATTATTATCCTTGTAGTCTTATTTTGTTTGTTAATTTTATTGTAAGTAAGTATTAAAACTGTAATGTCAGCTTCACTTTTAATAGCAGCACCTTCATAACTTTAATAAATATTGTAATGTCGTGCATAGTGTATAAGATTAGTTGGTTTGCAATGTATTATAATGATAAGTCTGTTTGCTCATTAAGATAATTACCAATTAATTGTTACTGTGCCTAACTACATAAAATAAAATAAAATAATATTGTCCTCATCATTATGTGATCCAAAATCGTGCGTCTTAAATAAAGCTGTAAAAAAATCAATTCAATTCTTTAGATTTCTATGAAATCAAATGAAATGATATTCCAGAAGTCTTAGCCTATTATTTTGACTCTGTAAGCGACATAAGTCACTACGAAAAGTATAAAGTAACTTAAAGATAAGAAAGATCCAATTCGCCACGTGCCAACTACTTATTCAGTCAAAGTAACGACCAAATAACTGAAAGGGTTCGCGTAGTCCTCCTATTTTTCTAACCTGTATATTTTTCATATTTTGATATCCATTTTCGAAGAAAAACCTGTAGAATTAACACCAACATATTCCATGATGGTGATTGAGTTAAAGTTGAGATGGCATGACGTCTAGCGCAGATGTAACTTGATCAGGCTGCTGGAATTCCCCGGCCACTTCCAGATACCTACATATCCCCAACTTTTAATTGAGAATGCAGCTGCAATTCACTCCGCTCCACATGATTAATGTTACAGTCATTTAGCGGAACTTCATTTCTGTACTTTTGTTGATTATGAAACTTAGTGTATGATGGAGTAAGTTGATGTTTTGTTTACTGATGCTTAATGTAATGTAAAATTGCTTGGCCATACTCTATGAGGACCTGCGGTAAATACTAACCATTTTTATTTTGTTGATTATGATTATGACTTTTTACAAGCTTTACAAAAAATAATTTATCGGGTTTCATTTTTTAGAAACTTTTCTTGGTAACTAGTTGCACAAATAAAGAAGTGAGATCAATTATTTTACCTCAACCATTCCTAGTTCCTTCTTAAAATATTTTAGTTACCGTCTGCGGCTCTAGAATTCTGAATAATATATGTCATTCCGCAAAATGAATAGTTTGAACTAACACCGGAGCCGTGATTTACTCAAAACCGGGTAATCCGGGTTATCTGGGTTGCAAAATCCGGCGAAATGTTTCTCTCCCCGAACACCTATGTCGTACCGTACGCAAACTACAGCAAACACAGTTAAATATTGTAAGTGATTTGTATCTGTCTGAATTTGTAGAGTATTTTTATATTTTGTATATTTTATTTAGGCACCTCAATGTCGTGAAACCTAGCGTTAACTATTACTTTGGTAATTTGAATCCTGTCTCATAAGCTCTCTTATACTACTTAACCTACATGAATTCGTTCGAGTTACGATTTGTCGGGTTCGGTCGATTTCGAATCGGAATGCTTGAATATGCTCATATTAAATAATCTCACTTTGAAACAAAATCGCTACAATTTATCGTTGCCAATTCGAACAGCCTCCCATAACCATCAAAACACGATATTATAAAGCGATTTATCGACGACAGTTAAAGTTGATAAATCTATATTAATCATGTTTTGGTGGTTATGCTAAACGGCAGGTTGGAAACCACTTAATATTATCATTTAATTTACCTTATACCTACTAATTTACAAAACTGTTACAATTTCAGAAGCAAACGTTGCATGAACTTTGGAAACTAATTACTTACATTATTAAGAAACGTGCGAGACAATGCTGTGAAAGTTAAAAGTTGCAAAATGTTTTCATAAAAGTTCTGAAAGGGTAAGAAAATTGCCGCAAATAAGTTACATTTCAAATGTCATTAACAAGAAGTAGGTAACTATTTAAGTAGTAGGAAAAGTAGCTCATTAATTACCTAATGGAACTTTTAAATAAAGTTGGAATTTTACAGGATAGTTTTAAACAGGCTAATTATCGAAATCTTGACAAAATTTAATGATTTTAACGTGGGGGGCGAGGGGAGGGCGGGTTCATTCAGTAGCCGACAGCCGTCTTTGATCTGTGGACTGGCAAATTGGTGCGGAGCACCGGACTCAGGGCTGCCAACTGAGTTATTCTCGTAGTTGAGTACAAGGTTTGTAATCGTGTTGTAACTATATGGGTGATTTGATTAAAAAAGTTAGAAACTAAAACCTTTAAATGGGGCAATAGTTATTAATAATAAACAAGACTTTATTTATATACCTTTTCCATTATGACTTTTCCATTAATTTTTTATTATTCGATTCAAAGGTTAACTTTTCCTAAAGTAGAGGTAAGTAATTTGTTTTTTACCATCGCCACTCGAAAAAGTGCGTTTAATTCAACCGAGTGAATAAAAATATTTTGAATTTGGAACAAGCGCACATCATAAAAATAAAACGTGCTGAAAGTATGGAGCTATTCCTTAGATAAAGCCATAGCTATACAATTAAATAAAAAAAAATCACAGATTTTACAGTCCCCGCAAGAATCGGAGCATTGAAAATGAACACAAAAATTTACGAAAAATCAAATCAAATTTAATGTAAAGTCCTATTATATTTTTAAAGTTACCTAGGTAGGTACCTACCTATTTATTTTTACGATTGTGACCTTCGATCATTCATCGAAGATTGTGACACTCGGCTCCGCCTCGTGTCACAAAAGCGCTCGCTGACTGCCTCGACACGGCCTAAATAATATTAACCAATTTTCGAAATTCCAACGAATGCACTTCTCGTCCTCTTCTGCATCTTTTAACACTATTACCCTGACGATCGGTCAATAATCATAGAAGCTACATCACTTTTTATGTACGGAAACAGCCGTTTTTCTACAATTCCAAATCTAAAGGGACCACCTACAGGTCACAATTATAAACCGATTTTCAAAATTATTTCGCCATTTCATAGCTAAACTAATACCCTAGGACCTTTTTTCCATTTTTTCTTAAGTCGGTTTTTTTTCCGAAATATTTACAATTTACTAAACAAACATCCCCCAAAAAACCCGGAATTTTTGGAATTTCGCAAAATTCCAAAAAAAGTTACCAGTAGATTTTCAAAATTCAAACGTTCACACGTGTCTCGATAAACTCCTCAACTTTTGGTGCTATTTTTATTTCGATCCTCCCAAAATCCTCGGAGATATGGCCAAAAATACGTCTCAGGCGATTTGCATCTGATAACCATTTTCAATGGTAAAAAATTGCCCGCCAATTTTATTTAGGTTCCTTTTATGGCCGATTGCACTAAACGTAAGGATCGCCTAAGTCTTTTCCTAACTACAACATGACCAAATTAAACCGGTGTCATAAACTTAGCCGTCGTGTGGCTGTCATTCGCTAAGTTTACTTGGTCGAGTTGTAGATAAGAAAAGACTTAGGCGATTCTTATGTTTAGTGCTTTCACGCGTTCTGTGTCTTAACTTTGGGTTCTTTTCTATCTCTAATATAGGGAGATTACATGTTCAGTTTGGCATAAGTACATTTTATCAGAAAAAATTCAAAGTCATGATTGAGATAGATTTATGGCATGGACTGATGCCGGACTGACTGATCATGTAATCACCTTCTTATCCTGGTTATTTTATGTAATGGAAAACTTCTAATTTCAATGTTTTCTAATGTTTAAATATTATCGGTTTCCTACCTAAATATTAAAATGTGATAACTATAAATAAATACTATAGGTAAAAGTACTGCTAATTGTTTTCTCGCAGTTGATGGTAAAAAGTAGAGTACACAACTCGTGAAAAAAAAAACATCTCGGTACTTTGTATCCCTCGAACTAAATTCCCTTTTTATTCACTTGTTGTATAATCTACTATTTATTATGGAAAAAAAATCATTTTTCCACTCTGGCAGCCCTATCCGGCTCACAGGAACACTAGGTCCGTGCTTACAACGAGTGATGGCTATGAAACGGGACGACTGAACCGAAAACGAAACGCACGACTCTATAAAAATATGCTTTACATGGCACATAATACCACAGACGTATAGAATACAGTATCTTTTTCTTTATATGCACATTCCAACGCTTATTATGTCCCTGTGTGGTAGGTTATGGCCATTCTTCCAATTCAACTTTCGAAGTTCCGTTCCGTACATTGATTATGGTAAACATTTTAATTTATTTTGTTCTAAATATTTGAGAAACTTTTTCGAAAAACCACAGAATTTCCCGGAGACTCGAGTGTGTGATTTGCACGATCTTAACATTGTGAATTTCACAATAAATGTTGGTTTAATTTACTAATTTCACAATAAATGTATGTTTATTAATTATTAATTTCACAATAAATGTATGTTTAGCTTAATTATTAATTACAGAACTGTTATGTACATACACTTCTTAGACTTCCGCGCGATTTTTTTTTTAAACTTACGGATTACAAAAAGATTAAAAGTATGCAGTTTAATTGGTTATTGGGCTGACCTAAATTAATAATAGTGTTGGAAATGAAGCGATCTTTTGTATGCAGACCCTAACAATAAATCCTCAGTCGATGAAACTTTGCAGGGATGTAATATAGTATGAACCAAAATCTATGTACAAATATCCAAAAACAAAAAAAAATCCATTTGGATAATTTAAAAAATATGTTTCATTTATGATACTTTATCATACTGTAAAGTTTCGTCTACTGAAGATTTAATGTGGGGGTCCACTACCTTCTTTTCCTACACTATAAAATGTGTTTTATTTCAAATCAATGGAGTATGTTACTGGGTCTGTTAAATCACTTGAAACTGTATGATCATGTAGCTAAATGTCTAGCAATACACGTGTTTTTGTTTCACTTAAATCAAGCGAGTAGTTTCGAAGTTTTAAGGGCTTGAAGGAAATGTCAAGCGCACTGAAATATGTGCTTTATTACGTACGACGACGTAAGGTTCACCTGTATGACCAATGACGTCATTGGTCACACAAAATAACAGTATTCTAGACCATTTAACTTTTCTGTTTAAGAGATATCGCAAAAAATTCTTTACAGTTGTTCATGTGGTCCCATAAGCTATTGGATTATGAGATTTAACAGACCCAGTAACATTCTCCATTGTTCCCCTTCTTATCTCCACAGTGATATTACCTAACTATAACAGCATTGATTCTTCAACAGTTAGCTAGGACGATAATCGTAGTCATTTCTCGATTGAAATTCTCGGTCGCACCTGCGTTTAATTGTATTCCTTGACACTTTATCAGACATCTAACTGTGGAACTTTGTTATTGGTTTAGTTAAAATGATTTCAAATTAATCTTTTTTAATCCTTTCATTTTGAATTTTGAATTGGTGCAGATATACCAGATAATTTTACAGGAAATATGATGTGCCTTAACTAGTCATATTTTATTCGTACAAATTGTTAACGTAAGGTAAGTATAATCGGTATTTAACGTCCTATACATTATAAAACATTATGAATGCTGCAAAAGACAAATCAATCTGTAGTTGACAGTTGCTATAAGTATATCTATGAAGAATTTTAAAAGACAACTAGGAAAATAAGTTCTTTAAATTTAAATCTTTACAGGCGCTTAATGACGTCAAAATAAGAGTTATTTTAATCAAGTCGCATTTAGGTAATAGGTACTTTTTTAATTTTCTTGATTTATTTACTAGCAACGGCAACCGAAAATGTTATAATATGTTTATGCACTATTATTACATAATATTTTGGAATCCACATGTTTGAATCAAAATAAGTCTCGGCCACAGACATATACCGAGATATGTCTGTGGTCTCGGCTAAGTAATAAATTTGGCCATGCTCTAAGTTAGCCGCATACAAAACATATGTTCGTAGCCAGTAAGGAAAAATCCTTGTTTGTACGAAATCGGTTTCGGAATGAGATTTTTCTTCCTTGTGACTTCGTGATTAATGTTTGAAATCAAGCTGAAACATTTATTAAAAAAAGTTATCATGACAAAATATTAAAGTGTTAAACGGATTTAGTTACTGACAACTGGAAGGTTAACTTTATATAAGTACGGACTACTTATATAAAGTTAACCTTCCAGTTGCACAATTCATGAACACCAAAGGTTTCCCTACGCGTTGTAACCTTGACCCCATTTCTATATCAGAGCGCAACCCTATTCAAGCCGAAATTCAACTAAAAAAAAGTACAAGTCGGAAACTTGTCAATTTCACTTGTCATTCCTATTTATTTAATTTAGGTACACCAACAAAATACATATGGTAATATTACACATATTTCGTTCACTAAGCCATGTTTGTATAATGATTACTATCACAGGCATATACTCAACATTGATAATAAACTCTATATAGCGTATATTCTATAGAATATAAAGTTTTTAAAGAATTTTAAACATATTTAAAATGTAAAAACAGGTAAGAAAAATACCTACTTTAAAAAAATATTGAACAATTTAAAAAAAACATTACTAATATTTACATAGGTACCTACTGAACTAGTATGAATGCTTGTGATCAACATAAGTTTACGATGTCTGTAGGCAATAGCTATTTGCTAAACTTATTTCAAAGTTAGCGTTCAAAAGAATAGAAAGTTTACCGCTTGATCCTAAATTCAGCACCAACTTTTCGAGTAAGTGGAAAAACCTTACATCACAGCGAGGGTTGCCAATCCTTCCAAATATAAGGGGGTCAAAACTAAACATTTTCTAGTAGGCAAAACTACTACCGTATATTATTAAAAAAAGTGTTAGTTTTTTTTACCAATGACATAATATATTTTACAATTAATCATTTCGCAAACACACCTATTATTTAATGTAAAATAGATGGTAATCCTAATTATAACATACAACCCTTTAATATTATGAATTCCCATTTTTACCGTGATCTTAGTCAATAGGTACATACTTAATAAAAATATAGCGAACACAAAAAAAACTAGAGACTTCAAGCTAGAAACAAAACAAAATCTCCAAAATTCAAAGTCTTTGATGTAAGTAAATTATAATGACAATCGGATCATCATTTATGCAAATCTTTCACACCTTAACGAGGAAATTAATTATCATCAAGACAAGCAAGGAGCAATTATTATTCGATTTTACGCTGGGGCTATTATACAGGGCGTCCCAAAACTTTGCCACATGGAGGGAAAGTACCTTAAATATTGACGATAGGACATTTTACTAACAGAAGACTTTGTTTGGTTTTAAAAAATAATGAGAACTGCATTCATTTTTTTTTAAATTGCATTCATTTCTATACAAATTGATACAATAGGAACATAATAATTAAAATGTTAATGTAAAATTTCATGGTCTTTCTTTTGTGTCTATCAAAAAATAATCCTAGTAGTTAACCCCTTCCCTTTCGATGGGTATCGTAAAAATAAAAGATTGTTTTTTATTGGTTTTTTTTTTCTAATTTGGTGGGTTCGATGCCTGGTTAAGGCATGCGATTGTACAAAAATCTTTGAATGCAGTTCCAATTATATTTAAAATCAAAATGAAGTCTTCTATCAGTAAAATTTCCTATCTTCAATAATTAAAGTACTTTCCCTCGGTGTGGCAAAGTTTTGGGACACTGTATATTCTGTGGCTGGGGTTTGTTTTCCCAGTCCGTGGAAAAGGCAACAGTCATTTTTAGGGTTCCGTAGCCTAAATGGCAAAAAACGGAACCCTTATAGATTCGTCATGTCTGTCTGTCTGTCTGTCCGTCCGTTTGTCACAGCCACTTTATTCCGAAAGTATCAAAATTACACAGTTGAAACTTGGTAGGTAGATGTATTCTGTTACCCGCTTAACGAATTTAACACAAAAATAAAAAAATAAAAGATTAAGGGGGGGCCCCATACATGGAACTGAAACTGAAAAAAAAAATCTTCAAACCAATACGTGTTGGATGTCTATAGATAGGTCTTTAAAAATGGCATTGAGGTTCCTAAGACGATTTTTTCGAAGTCAACGGTTTGAAAGATAAACACTGCCAAAGTGGTAAAATGTGTGTCCCCCCCCCCCCCCCTCTAACTTTTGAAATAAGAAAGTGAAAAATCTGAAAAAAATATATGCTGTAGATCTTAATAAACACTTTCAAAGAAAATTGGTTTAAACGAAATATAATAATTAGTTTTTGAGATATAGCACATTTTCCAAAACCGCAAATATAACTTTGTCATTCGTACCAACACTGTGAAAAACAAAGTTATTTTTGCAGACAAAAAATAAAAGTGGTATGAAATATCGTATGGTATAAGGTAACTACGGAACCCTACGGCGCGTGGTCCGACACGCACTTGGTCGGTTTTTTTTAATTTGTCATTGATTAAAATAAGTTCAATAAAATTGTTTTAAACAATTTCTTAAATTACTTATGCAAAATATGAACTTACCTACCAAATTATGACATCAACATAATTTAATATCTGTCTGATAAGTTGATGTGTATAGTATACTTAGTAAACTTTGTTTCCCTCAAAAATAGTAAGGCAAACTGTTATAGCTTAGCAAAATCAGTGAATTATCTAAAAATTATCGAAATATTATCTTTGATACTGATAATAGGTATATATATATATAGGTATGATCTTTATTTTAATTTAACATCGATATTTTCTGAATTGATAGATTACCAATATTTCTTATATGTAATGAAAATAATATTGAAATCAAAAAAATATTTAGCTACTTGTGTTTATTTTTGCATTTACTTACCTTAGATTCAAGTCTGTAATCTTAAATTACCTACTTAAGTATTTAATTAAACTTAAACATAGCGTCAATATGACATTTTCTAAAAACTAAAAATACAAATAAAATTCCGCAATGACAAATCGACAACACTTTTGTAAAGTAGTTATACCTATATAAGTAATTGTTTTTTGATAGGCGCTTTTTAGGGTTCCGTAGCCAAAATGGCAAAAAACGGAACCCTTATAGATTCGTCATGTCTGTCTGTCTGTCCGTCCGTATGTCACAGCCATTTTATTCCGAAAGTATTAGGATTACACAAGTGAAACTTGGTAGGTAGATGTATTCTGTGAACCGCTTTAAGGTTTTCACATAAAAATAAAAAAATAAAATATTAAGGGGGGGCTCCCCATACATGAAACTGAAACTGAAAAAAATTTTTTTCATCAAACCTATACGTGCGGGGTGTCTATAGATAGGTCTTTAAAAATGATATTGAGGTTTCTAAGACTATTTTTTCTGAAAGTCAACCGTTTGATAGATATACACTGCCAAAGTGGTAAAATGAGTGTCCCCCCCCTTTAACTTTTAAAATAAGAGAGTGAAAAATCTAAAAAAAATATATGTTGTAGATCAAGGGTCTTCAACCTTTTTGAAGTCAAGGGCCTAGTATACTCTGATAATACTTCGGTGGGCCGCAACACAAGAAAATTGTTTTAATCTGTAAATAGGTATAATTTGTAGACATGTGAATTTAATTTTGTCAATACAATGTCGGCCCGCCAAGGATGCAACCGCGGGCCGCGGGTTGAAGACCCTTGTGTAGATCGTAATAAATACTTTCAACGAAAATTGGTTTGAACGAGATATACCTAGTGATAATTTTTAGAGATATATCACATTTTCCAAAACCGCAAATATAACTTTGTCATTCATACAAACACTATGAAAAACAAAGTTATTTTTGCATACGAGAAATTATAGTGGTATTCAATATGGTATTGTATACGGTAACTACGGAACCCTACTGCGCGTGGCCCGACACGCACTTGGCCGGTTTTTTACGCTAAAAATTGCTTTTACGTAGTATGCGTTATGATAATAAGTAATACATGAGTAATACAGTCATTAATGCCCGAGCGGCCGCATTCGGCCGGACAACAATCGAAACTACAATCCATTGTGTCTCATTTTTCGTACCTTTATCATTCATTTTAATTGATTAATTTAAATTAAGTAAATAAAACTTCATAAAATAAACAAGTAGGTACCTATTCTTACATTGATCCAAAATTACATTTTGTATTTTAATGTCGAGTAAAAAACCAGAAATTATGGTATTAAGAAAAAAGTTTCAAGACAAAACGGCAAAACTTTTTTTTTTAAATACGTGTTGTATAACACTCTAAAGGTCAAACCGCACTACAGCGGAGCGGCGCGGAGCGGCGCGGCGCGGCGCGGCGCGGCCAAATATTATTTCTATTGATTGCAATGATGCAAACCGCACTATAGCGGAGAGGCGCGGCGCGGCGCGGCGCGTACCGGCGCGGCGCTGCAGATTTGGGTGCAAAAGAATATTTGTGAAGTCGAAGAGACTTTTATTTTTTTAAATTTTTTTACGCAACCGAAAATTCTGAAACTTTTTTCTATACTTAACTATGGGACCTTATTCCTACTTACAGAAAAATATTTAAGCCAATTTAATTTTTTTCGGACATTCCCCATTATTACTATTCAGTGAAAATTAAATATTTCTTTGAGAAAATGTGAAAAGCTTTAAGTAGATAAGTACTCGAGTACAAAATCAATTATTGTGTTGTGGTAATAATAGGAACGGTCCGGTAGTTGTACGGTCAGCAACGAAAGTTGCTTAATACTTTGGTAGGTACTTTGTCATAACAAGTTTTTGATAACTGTTCCAAACTGTGAGGCATCTGTAAAAAATATGCTTTGACAAAGTACTAAGGTGTTCAGCTACTTTCGTTGCTGACTGTACCTATTGTTTTATTACTTACATAAAGGTAGAAAACTTTAAAAAGCTATATGACCGCCGTATCGTTTACAGTTTAAACTTTTACAATGAGGATCAGTAACGATTTTTTTTAATGGCTAATAAGAAAGCTAATGCCACCATATGATTAACTGTGAAAACATTTTTACGATATCTTTTAAACCTGAGAAGTTATAAGAGCTAAAACACTGATTTTTTGGGGGTTCCTATGACGTCATCGCGACGTACGCGAACCTTATGTCGTACGCGATAAAGCACATATTGCATTGAGCTTGGCATTTCTTTCAAACCCTTTTTAACTCAATCATTTCTAAACGGATTTCAAAAATTCTTTCACTAGGTTTCATAGCAATCAATATGTGTTTATATTATATCAATAAAACTATAGGATTCAAACCTGTTACTGATCCTCATTCATTCCATATTAATTAGGCAATGATTCGTATTTCGTTCATCAAAAGTTGAAAACCCTCATTGGCAGACATGAATAACATAATCGGAGCGTATTATCTGACCCAGTGTAGTAGTGGCATTAGAGTGACGATATTCGCCACGGAGAAGTAAGCCTTAAAACAGAAGTAATATGGTTGTTTATTGTTCTTGTGCCCGCTTTTTGAGAGCGGCAACGAACCCTTGACGTAGCGTCGCGTCACCTCGCGTTCGCGTCGATACGTTGGCGTCTGTTATCTCTTTCCCTCTCATGCTAAGCGAGAGAGTAAGGAGAAGCAACTACGGCAACGTAGCGTTCAAGCGATGAAGCCAGTAAAAGCATGCTATTTAGGTAGGACAGACGCATGCTTCTGTCGTAATAATTTCTGTTAATTTGAAAGTTAAAAAAGTGTTGTGAACAGCAGGAAAATGAGGTGGTCGGAGGAGGAAACTATTCAGCTGATAGAACTTTATAAATCTTACAGATACCTTTGGGACAATACATCCGATTTATACAAGAATGGGGTTGCAAGAAAACAAGCGTACGATGCTATTGTCAAGCAAATGGGAATTCCAAGGTTGGCGCCACAAGACGTGAGGAGTAAAATAAAAAATTTGCGATCGTCTTATTACAATGAGCTGCGAATGATGCACAAAAGGGGTACGGATAAGCTGGCTGCCCGTAAAGTGCAATGGTTCCAAGCCTTCAAGCCGATCATGGCCGCCCTTCATTCGAGAAAGGTAATTTTGTAATCACCACTATTTTAAATGGGGTAAGTCATAGCCTTCTATATCTTCCAAGCCATGAAGTTGAGCAGAACGGCAACATCGCATGTGGTCAAGCACATAGTATAAAATTATTTTAATAATTATTTATTATTTGTTTTTCCTATATTATCTATGTTTAAACTAGTTGTAAATTGTGATGTAAGATTATTTCAATAAAGTTTTATATTTATTATTATTATTTATTTATTAGAACATAAGGTTTGAGTCAAATTATTTGAACTTTTCGGGGGTCCTTTAGTACGATGAGGATTTTGATCCAAGCCTCCTCTAGCAATAAATCTTACATCATTAGAAAGGTATTTAAATTTGAAACACTTTATTGTAGTACTATAAACGTCAACTATTAGTACTTTGAGAGTTATAACGCTCTGAACTTGACCAATTTTTTTAACATTAATGACCTAGCACTCCGAAAATACTAACAATTAATAGAAAATATGTTTGCAGCTAATATTTGTCGTATAAAAACCTATCTTATGATATATCATTCATTTCTATAGGTGTGGTAGATCAACTCCCATAGACAATAAACCACTTATATACTTTAATAACCTTTAACTCCAAAAGTATTAACAATTGATATAAAGTATATTAGCAGCAAATATTTGTCTTTAAAAGACCTTTCTAATGATATATCATTTATTGCTAGAGGGCGTGTTAATCAACTCCCTGCTGAAGAAAATCATCAAAAAAGATGACATCTTTGACAGCCATTTTTTCCTAGTTAACATTGATATTTTTCTTATTGTTTAATATACAAAGCATTTCAATAAAAGAACTAAATTATTTTCATATTTTAAACCTCACATGATTACTACCAAAAAAAATATCGACCTCTTAAAATTGAAATATTCCCATACATTTAGTATGGAGACTGGCCGACGACATGACCACGAACTGACAGTAACAGGCGTTGCCAAACTTATGTTCACGGCTTGCAATTATAGAAGGCTATGGGTAAGTGCATAGCCTTCTATATCTTCCAAGCCCTGAAGTTGAGCAGAACGGCAACATCGCATGTGGTCAAGCACATAGTATAAAATTATTTTAAAAATTATTTATTATTTGTTTTTCCTATATTATCTATGTTTAAACTAGTTGTAAATTGTGATGTAAGATTATTTCAATAAAGTTTTATATTTATTATTATTATTTATTTATTAGAACATAAGGTTTGAGTCAAATTATTTGAACTTTTCGGGGGTCTTTTAGTACGATGAGCATTTTGATCTAAGCCTCCTCTAGCAATAAATCTTACATCATTGGAAAGGTATTTAAATTTGAAACACTTTATTGTATTACTATAATCGTGAACTATTAGTACTTTGAGAGTTATAACGCTCTAAACTTGACCAATTTTTTTAACATTAATGACCTAAAACTCCGAACTTACTAACAATTAATAGAAAGTATGTTTGCAGCAAATATTTGTCATATAAAAACCTTTCTTATGATATATCATTCATTTCTATAGGTGTGGTAGATGCACTCCCATAGACAATAAACCACTTTTATACTTTAATAACCTTTAACTCCAAAAGTATTAACAATTGATATAAAGTATATTAACAGCAAATATTTGTCTTTAAAAGACCTTTCTAATGATACATCATTTATTGCTAGAGGGCGTGTTACTCAACTCCCTGCTGAAGAAAATCAAGAAAAAAGATGACATCTTTGACAGCCATTTTTTCCTGGTTAACATTGATATTTTTCTTATTGTTTAATATACAAAGCATTTCAATAAAAGAACTAAATTATTTTCATATTTTAAACCTCACACGATTACTACGAAAAAAAATATCGACCTCTTAAAATTGAAATATTCCCATACATTTAGTATGGAGACTGGCCGACGACATGACCACGAACTGACAGTAACAGACGTTGCCAAACTTATGTTCACGGCTTGGAAATGAAGAAGGCTATGGTAAGTGCGAAGTTCGCTTGATGACAGTAACGAGAATGACGCAAAAGGGAACTTCGCATGTTCGCTTATGTCATTTCAGTGTTCGTTTAAGCGATTATAGACTCTATTTGTTAACAAGTAATATTTTATTTAAGATGATTACAATAACGTAGCGCAGCTGTTGTTTTTGTTTTGACGGCAGGGATTTATTTATTAAATCCCCGTCAAAACAAAAATAACTTAGTATTGATATATTTTGAAAATAAATGCATTTGTATTTGTAGATAGAATATAAGTAGGTATAGTAAGGTTTTTATAATTTTAAACGTGAGATACTTGGGTCATTTTCACAAAAAGTGTAAGTACATTGAGTTTTGGGCTGTTCCGCAACTTGTTGCAATTTTTTCTATGTGTTTTTATTTTAATCTGTAAACTGTGGTCATTATTTTCCACTTTTTTCGATAAAATATTGCTCTATAACGCTTTATTTATTTTATTTTTCAAATTATATGCTTGAAAGTACAACATTTTTCACTGTCTCAGTATCTACGTATCCTGAATATTCAAAGTAACAAAAAGCTATTACTTATACGAGTTCTTTCCGTTACTGTGGCAGTCCATTCCATGCCTGTCCCATATTAAAATATTTTTGGTTATTATTTTTAACAATAAGTGTACCAAACTAATTGGTATTAGATTTTTATTAAATACTCGGATATTTTATCTAATTTTATAATGTATGAGAAGTTCCTTAAATTTGACATAATTGCAAGAAATATAAAAATTAAAAATTATGTTTGTCTAACGTAATGGAAATTAAACCCGTTATTATTCGTGATTTTTACAACTGATTGTAGTTTTTCTATTTTATCCACTCTCTCTCTCTTTTATCACTCTCCACCATCTCTATCCTGTTCTGCAAAGAATATCCGGGGATGGTCATCTGATCCGCCTCTGCGCCGCGAGCACGCGCTTTTCGTCAAGTTACATTTGAACACTTTTTTCACCACCGTGGAATGTTTATTTATGCTCAGACTGTTCTAATAAGTTGTTAGGCCTATTCACAAGAATGTTTTTTTATTTGGTGTTAATAAATACGATAGTTTCTTTGTTTTGAGCGTTCAAACCGTAGGCATGGGGAATTTTTTGATCTTTGTTCAGAATATTCAGATTATTACGAAATCTAAATCGGTAACATATGGATGTTTTATGCTCTTTAGAATGAAAAATAGTTGATTAATATTATTAAAAGGTTATTTAAACATTGCTTCATAGCAAAAACAAAAAATATTGTCAATAGAAAATTGTTGGAGAATTCTTAAAAAAAAACTAGGGAAAGTTTTGATTTAATCGCTTACTGTGTTTACTGTTTCTATTTTATACCAAAAATAGACTTTACACTAAATTTAGACTAATATTATGAATGTTCTGATATAGGATTTATTACATTTAAGTAAAATAGCACTTTAAAATTGGATCTGGAAACGAGCACCAATTTTTGACAATGTGCGTAGTCATACTTCATTTCGTTTTCACCAGTGTTGTTTGTATGTGTGGGTGTCTGGTTGTGTATGCTTTTGTGAAGAATACTATCTAGCTAAGCCATTTCATAGGATTATGTACCTTAATATTCATAGGATTATGTAACGAGTCTTGCCCTATTTGAATGAAAACAAAAATGAGTAATTAATTTAAGAAACGTTTATTATTAAAAAAAAAACCGGCCAAGTGCGAGTCGGACTCACGCACGAAGGGTTCCGTACCAAAAAACGGCAAAAAAAACACGTTTGTTGTATGGGAGCCCCACTTAAATATTTATTTTATTCTGTTTTTAATATTTTATAGCGGCAACAGAAATACATCATCTGTGAAAATTTCAACTGTCTAGCTATCACGGTTCATGAGATACAGCCTGGTGACAGACAGACAGACAGACAGACGGATAGCGGAGGCTTAGTAATAGGGTCCCGTTTTTACCCTTTGGGTACGGAACCCTAAAAATCGTTGTGTTCTTTTACATTTCTGGCTAATTATAAAGTATTAAAAAAATAAAAAAGTGATTATTTTGGGGTTAGCACCGAAATTAATACATACAGCCGCCATTTAGCAAATTCTACTTCTTCAAAATTAGCTTGTTACAAATTGCGAATAAAAAAAACACGATTTCCATTTACTTCTTTACAAAACAAATCGCTCCCCGTGATCCGTGAGACGACCTACCCTTAAGAAAAACACACCTTGACACCTGGTATAAATTTATCCGACCATTAGAATTCAAACCTCGTTCACTTTTAAAACTGCAATCATTTAAAAATCGTCCGCAATTTGCCAGATTTCATGCTTGGGATGGGTTCTTAAGATAACAAAACAACAATTAAAACTTAATTTCTTGTAGTTTATTGTCCATAAAAACGAAAAAAGCTATTTTTGGGACGTAGCTAATGGGGCACAGACGGGCACTTCAATTTTGATAACTGAAAAAAACACGTAAATGCTTATATTTTTGCAAAATTACACCACCTGCACTATGTTTATTTGTTAAATTGACGAGTACAAAAGATATTCGTTAAACAAACACGGTAAATATCACTAAATAACAAAAAAAAATTTCCAAAGGTGTACCGTATCTAGTCGTCAACAAAGTCTACTTTCAACTGTCAGTAACTCGTACCCAAATGGCTGCACAAAGAAGTGATATATCAACGAAATGACCGTCAGATAGTAAGAAAGAGACAGGAATATTAAAATAAGCGCACAGTTTAATGCGTTTGAACGAGACAACACTTTTTTGACGGTCTGTCGTTTTGGATAAATTATATCCGTGAATCACGTCTCGATTGCAGCGTTTTGGCAAAAATTGACCGCCGATCATGTGAGTGGTTATTATAAAAGCTTAATGTAGTCATAACGAAATGCAATACTTGAAAGAGAACTTGTTTTCTTTATTTAACGTGACCAGCAGTTTTCAGTACTTAATTATAATTTTATAATTACTGAAAACTGCTGGTCACGGAATGGATTAGATTTCGTTACCTAGATGCATTAAATTAATCATATTGCAATAAATAAAATGAAACCATAGCTAAATATGTGCTTTTTTCCATAATTGATTTATTATAAAAATCTATATTTGATGCAAACAACCGCTATTTTGACCTAAAATATTTTACATCATGTTTTATATATAGGTAGTGTACACTTTTTGTGAAAATGACCCATTTACAAGATTTATCTACCTACTCACTGAGGTAAGTATTATGTACTAAAGTAGGGACTAAAAGTTTTGTACTACCTATAAGAGCTTATTTCCACTACGCGGCTAGTCGCGCGCGACCGCCAGCCGCTAGCGGCTAGCTTTGCCGCGACTGCGTGCGCGACTAGTCGCGCGCGACTCTAGTCTCTGCCCAAGCTTATTTTCAAAATGGACGTCGAAGAAATAACATGTCTTTACTTGTTAACAAAAAGAAAACGAAAACATAGATTTTGGATACAACCATTGTTAAGAGAACGTACTACAAAAGGTGCATTTTATTCGTTCTATACAGATTTTCTCTCGCAGTGGATATTGCAAAATGGTTTTGCATGTTTTGCATAGATTTTGAGTTGCGCGCGGCTATTCGAGTCGCGTGTAATTTTGTAGTCGCGGCGGCTGTCAAGTCGCGGCCGCGTCAATGGAAGAACATATCCAGATATATAGGGGGAGAGGATGGAAGAATTCAGTCTATTGTACATATTTTATTGCTATTTTGTTTTTCAGATTTTTAATTTTAAACTATTTGCCCTGCCTATTTTAGGACGGGTGGGGTGGGCGCTATCTATTAGTAATATTGCGATTTAATATGACGAAAAAATAAAAAATATTTTTTTACGTCTTTCCGTACAGTTTTATTGAAAATTATCTTCTACCTAGAAGAATCTACTAGCGACCGCCCGTGACTTCGTCTGCTTGTCAGTTATTTCTCTACGGGCACAGTACTTTTTTCGGGATGAAAGGTACCCTCTATGTCCTTCTCTGTACCCCTGACAACGTGTATGGTAAAATTTCATGATGATCGGTTCAATGGTTACGACATGAAGGCGTAACAAACAAACAAACGGACTTTTGCATTTATAATACTAGCGGCCGCCCGCGTGGAAAGTTTTTTGCTATCCCTCGGGAACAGTTCCTTTATTCAGGATGAAAGGCACCTATTTCCTTTTCTGCACCCCTGACAAAGTGAATGCAAAATTTCATGATGATCGGTTCAGTAGTTAAGACGTGAAGACAAATAAACAAACAAAGCAAGAAACAAACGGACTTTCACATTTATACATATAATAAAGCTGTATAAAAGTTGTGTCTGTACAAAGAAAATATTTTGAAAAAAAGTGGTTGGGGTGTTTGATAACAACCTATAAAACCCATTTCTATCATTTTTAGAATTTTTGTCTGTTTGTCTGTTTATCTGTATGTTTGTGCGCTAATAACTTAAAAAACGCTAATTCAATCGTAATGATGTTTACATAAAAATATACTATGTATTTTGCGAAGTAATTTAGTCTTTATTTCATCCCAATCGGTTCACTCAATCAAAAGATATACGACTTTTAAGTTTTTAGAAGAGTTTACGATGAATTCGTTGTAACAATATCTTTGGAGAATTATACTGTTAGAACGACGACTTCCTGGACCAGTAAACAATAAAGTGTCGAGTTTTGGGTCTGTCTTTTGTAATTTCTCAGAAAAAATTGCACGTGCATGCAGTAAAATCTAAGCCCGCTTTCTAAGTATTTTATTATTTTATACTACTAGCTTCCGCCCGCGACTTCGTTCGCGTGGACATTCCAGAAAAGCCTTAGGGAACCTTTAATCTGGATAAAAAGTTTAATATCCTGCCTTGCTAGATAGCCCGCTTGGTGTGAACGTGCCTTGCGCGCAGCAGGCCTCTGGTAAGCTCGTACTATATCGACCGAGTGCGATGTCGGGCCGCATCCTCACGCGCAAGTGGCAAACGCCCTGCCTGCAAGCGAGGTACGTCCACACCAAGCGTACTGCCTAGCGAGGCAGGACGTTAGAACATAGAATACTTACTTCGTATCCCGGTTAAAGGTTCCCTTAGGATTTTCTCGAATGTCCACGCGAACGAAGTCGCGGGCGGAAGCTAGTTTATAATATAAGTAAGGATGTAAGTAAGGATACAAACATTGTCTTGATAATCACAAATACAACAAATGAAAAGATTATCTACTTAATTTGGTGTAGGTAGTCGTTTTGAAGTTATGCGCTTACATAGATTTTGGCAATTTATTTTTTTAGATAAGAATAAGAATTAAAAATGATAAAATACTATATACTTATTAGAGCTACTTATAAAACATACCCCCACCCCCCCTCCCCCGTCCTTGTCACAGCTGGTCCCAATTGAGGAGCGTCTGTTCAAAATTCTCACAATTGTGAGACCCTAGTGTGACGTCACATATTTTACAATTTTACTTTTTTAATTTCTAGAAATAATTATTGAATTAAAACAGCAGTTCAGAAATTGCTTTTATTCCAATTTAAATGATTTTGAAATGTAACGCCACGAAATTTAGGACCTGTTCCACCCCTTTGTCACATAATGACACACTTCGTCGACCCCTCCCTCCCCCTTAACGTGTGATATAATTTATGGATGCTCCCTATAAACGGTGTAATAAACGAAGGTTCAACAGTTTTTTTATGAATAAATTAGGAAGAACAAGAAAGAATAAAATTTATATTACCTACCTCACATATCCTAACACAAAAAAAAAACAATTCGGTATCTAAAGCTTTAGTAAAATACTACTATTAAGGTTTTTTTATGATCTTTTACTGTTTTTATGAATCAGTAATAAGTATCTACTTAATTAACTATTTTTTTAATGATACCTACCAACCGACGCTCTATTATTCGGTTATTATTTTTAAAGTTCAAAAGTTTTCGCGCTCAAGCTTACGCGCTCACAAGACATGAAATAAAACACTTTTTAACGGATTCTAGCGCGGTTTTATTGAAAGTAGCTACTTTGGTGTTTAGCTGGTACCTATTTGGTAAGATTTTTAAAACGTCGAGAAAGTAAAAATCAAACCAAATACCAACAAATTTCCAAAGTACTTTCAATAAAACCGCGCTAGTATCCGTTAAAAAGTGTTTTATTTCATGTAAAGATCTATTTTTCATAAAAGAAATACCTTTGAGTTTGTTTCGATTAATTAATTACTTTTTGTTTTTTTTTATTAGACCCTCGCACTCAATAGTGCGAGGGTCTAATAAAAAAAAACAAACACTTATAAATTAAAAAAATATAATGACATTTAAATTTATTTACTTACAGGAAAGTATGACAGAAAGCGAAGCCGAAGCGTCTAGCGAAGAAGAGCAGTTGGATTGTTTCATCGAACAAGGATCTCCGAACATGGACGCCTACGTGGTTTCCATAAAGCAGGAGTACTTGGACGAAATGGAGCACCAGGACGATAAAGAAATCGCACCAGTCGACGATTATCTGGAGCCAGCGCCGAAAAGGGCTAAAACCTTCGAACAAAAGACTGTTGAGAAACCACTGCCTGAATTGGATTTACCTGGGAATAGTGGTGTCAGTGGGAATAGTACGAAAGGGAAGAAAATGGACGAATTTCAATTGTTCTCGAATAACATCGCTGCACAACTAAGAAGGTTACCACTAGACAGGGCATTGATACTTCAAGTCGAAGTGCAGTCCTTAGTAGCGAAAGAACGGATTAGGATATATAAAAGACAAAGTGACCAAAAAGATGACGACTCTTCCTAGCTTTTGGTTTGACACTAATAATTACATACTACGAGTATCTAGAAATGATTGGATTCCATATGATTAAATAGTAATTTATAAATACTTATTTTCGTTTTATTCTATTTCTATTAATAATTTTCAAATTTAAAGAAATTTGAACTAATAAGTGGGTGTTTTGTAAAAACTAAAATTCATATTGTTTCGAAACTTATCTAAAAAAAAATATCATTTTGTTTATCAATTGGTTTTAAGCTGTAATCATTGGCTGAATTTTAATACTATAGAGGTACCTACAATTTAATGATAAGGCAAACATATTTAAAGTCATTTATTGATTTTGCCTTGCGTTATTATTATGAAATACACTCACAATAAGTAGTAGAACCTTTTGTATTTTGTTGTGTTGACAAAATAGTAAGTGAGCAAAAAGAACTTTCCTAACTTAAAGATATTTCAATATTCCGTTTGCTGGATTTGGTGAATACGTCTTATTGAATTTTACTTCGAAGCGTATTTTAATTGGTCTCTAAACGATCTTCGGTGTAATGATTTGCCAAGCCATCAATCATGTCACCAGCCACAAAGTTTGTTCGAAAGATTTCTATCTAACTGCTGAAGTGCTGACGAAGAGACGAACTGCTGCCGACGACGTCGCGTCGGTAAAACATTGCTAGGTAAGTAAATTAGGTACGAGGTGGTCGGGATATTTTTTATCACAGAAGTTTAAATTACTTAATTACTTCGTAATTATTATTATCATTTAAGTGTAGCATGCGACTAAGTACCTATAACATTTTTTTAAAATTAGGTAAGCTTTTTGAGGTGTTAAAAATTAAAGAAACTATCGATGTTTATGGATTGCAGTATAATATTATTAGGATCTAAGTATGAAATTGCCGTTTTGTATGGAGAATTTGAGGGAATTTGCATTTTCTGTACTAACATTGTCTCAATTTATGTAACAACCATACAATTTTTTGTCACCAATCCCATGACCGACCCTTGCGAAAGTTGCTTAACCTCCGCAATCGATGGGCCAGGCACAAACCACTGCGCCATCGTGCTCCTCTCTGTTATAGGTATGTTAACAAGTAATACCATAAATACCATATTTGTTAGATAATTTAATTGTTAAATTAATAGTTATATGCTCTTCGGGAACCAGTGTAATAGGCTCTTTATTTTAAATTTTGTTAAAAAGACATAAGAAGTCGGTTAACCCTATTCCGTCAAATGTTTAACGGACGCCTACAGAAACCAGAGCAGATAAAACAAAGTCGAGCAGAAAACACAAATCAATGAATGGAAACAGCAAAGCAACCCAATGGTTCTTTTGCTGCCACCGACATGAATGTGATTCAGTGTCATGACATGACAGTGTCAGTGCAGTTTCATTGCATGGCGATATTATCGCGCAGATACGAGTCCATGCCAATCACATCCCGGAAAATACCCCGTAACGAAGCTCTTTCGAATGGGAAAAAATGGAAAAGTACAACCTCGTATCGTATCAAGTCCTTTTGGCAAAGCGCGAAGTATTCCCTGAATTTTACGATGAAATGATTTGAATTTGCGTTTTTTTTAACCGTTTTTACTCATTAGCGATATGTTTATATTTTTCGTGTATCTATGCTTAAAATAAAAACAGGAGTCAACTCTTTGCTCACATAAGAACAAAAATGATTTACAAAAGTTTATTTTAATTCATCAGTTCCATGGGTATAATAAGTTAGTTCACATTTTATGCATTCGGAAGGCATTTCACCAAGGCATTTCACTATTAAAAACTTTTAGTACTGTACGGCCGACGGCCTATTTGCTTCAATAAAACTATGATATCTCTTTAAATTCTTTGTATTTTCTGAAACTTATGGATTACATAGCACACGACCAGAAGGGTCCAGCGCCGAAGCAAGAATGCCCCGACAAAAGAAACACGGCTGGAAACTGTTTTGCATTCGAAACAAAATATTTTAAATCATTATTTATCATAAATTTCCTTCACGTTTGACCATAGAACTACCGAAAAAGCCGAATATGATGTCGCTACATCACAGTAGCTACTGAAAAGTTACGTCTTGCTGTAAGAGTAGGTAAGTAGATACCTAACATGTGTTGCTATGATGTAATTATAAAGTAAAATAATTTAAGTTAATAGAGAAAGAGACGGAAGCTTTAGAATTAAAGCAACTTAAAAAGCAAATTTCGAACTTTCGGATTTGCACCTTGAAAATATGAGCACACGTTTTGTGCATGTTTTATAATATCATAACCTTTTCACGTATACTTTTTATTGGCCCATTTCTGACAAAATCCTTCGCTTCTAGAATGAAGAAATGAAGATTTTAATAATATGTATTTACATAGTTTGAGATACAATTTTCTGAGTAACTTGAAATTATCTAGGAAAATAAAGTTAATGGCGTAATTCGGATAAAAATTAAGACCAGTTTAATTATACCTATAGAACTAAACGAGAGCTTAAAGAACGACAGTCGGCATCCGCGAATCAAAAGGTGAAAAATGATAAATGGTATCATTTGAGACCCTATCAGTATACCTAAGGGCGATTACATCCTGCCCCTTGATTGTGTTACTCCAACATAACTTTTTCTGTAGGTACCATTTTTAATTCTGTGTGTAAGTACAAAGATTTGAATTCCGGCAAGGAAAAATATTATTTGCTGGACTATCTGCATTGCTTTGCTCTGACAACAGCCTACACATTTAATTTTTAGCTGTAGCCTTATCTAAGAATTAAAAAAATAGCTATATTTGGTCATTTATTTGGGTCAATTAGTCGCAAGTGGGTAAAAGAAAAGGTTTTGATTTGTGATTTCATTATGTAAAGCTACACTCACACTACATTTTGACTGTGTGTGTGTGTAGTCAGGCCCTAAACGCCGCCCGTCTCCTCAACCGCAATTCTGCGGCTACGCGCCTCTTGGATTAAATTTTGATAACAGAATTACAACACAGCTTTCGTTGAAGTGTGTGCGCATGAGATTTGGATAGATATTCCCGAATATAACTATTAAAAATGACAATTTGTTTATTTTTTGAACCTTAATCAATAGATGCAAATATTGGAAGCTACCTATCATGTAAGTTACACGTACTGTTGTGGATTTTAATAAGTAATTCATATATTTCACTAATCTTTAACCGGGTTTCAAAACTACTTGGACAAAATAAAAGTTTGGTATTATAAAAGATGATGGTTTTTTGATTTATGTAAATTTATAAATATAAGTAGGCAGTAGGTACTTAATATGTAAACATTAAAATGATCATCAAGAAAAATAATACTCCTCTATATCAGCAATTTGCTTGAAGTTAATTTAAGTACGCATATTACCGGAACACATTGGTCCGAGGCGTATCCACTCTATTCCTCTCGCAATATGACGGCGATACAACTACGACTGAGTGATTTAAGGTAGTGATTTGAACGGAATGAGGGCCTGTTACTGTAATTTCGTCGGTTCAGCTCAAATTTACGTACCGCCTTAAGCTTCGCAACAAGTATGGCACTCTCAGCTGATTGTATATGGCACTTGCGAATGTTGCTAATTGCTAAAGTGTGCATTAGATTTATAACTTTACCAGCTCTAACAAATAGGTCTAATCTAGTTTGCGAAGTCCTACTTCCAATGAGATTTATTTACACATGTCATTTTACGCTAGTCAATCTTCATGAAATGTTCATGAGCTCGATGGCGCAGTAGTTTAGCGCCTGGCTCAGCGATTGCGGAGGTTTAGCAAGTTTCGCAAGGGTCGGTCATGGGATGGGTGACCAAAGATTTATTATCTCGAGCTCCTCCGTGCTTCGGAAGGCACGTAAAGACGTTGGTCCCGGGTGCATTTACAGTCGTTAACACCCACTAATCGGTTATGGCCCATCCTCCTTATTTACCCATAAGGAAGGCCTGTGCCCAGCAGTGGGGACATCAATAATGGCTGATGGTCATGTCTAAATTGATTAGTTCGAGATAAATATTGGGTCCCCACCTATGAAAATGGCGATTTTTCGCACAAATAGAGAACCGCTTCACTTCTATGGTTGAAAATATTCATAAATTGCTTGATATTATATCGAATGATGACCATCATAGACAAGTATCAATAGTAAAAAAATCCTTATGATAATTTTCTAAACATACAAAAAAATTGCTTAAAAACGACTCCTCTTTTTGTAAGCAGAAATGACCACTTTATTTGTTTTTACTTAGTTAAACCTTAGTAGGTAGAAAAAATCCACTCACCCGAGCAGCTTAGACGGTATGCTACTAGTGAGTGGATTTTTTCTAGTATTTTTAGGGTTCCATACCCAAAGGGTGGAAACGGGACCCTATTACTAAGACTCCGCTGTCCGTCTGTCTGTCTGTCTGTCACCAGGCTGTATCTCATAAACCGTGATAGCTAGACAGTTAAAATTTTCACAGATGATGTATGTCTGTTGCCGCTATAACAAAAAATACTAAAAACAGAATAAAATAAATATTTAAGGGGGGCTCCCATACAACAACGTGATTTATTGCCGTTTTTGGTACGGAACCCTTCGTGCGCGAGTCCAACTCGCACTTGGCCGGTATTTTTCTATTAGTAATAATAAAAATAGCACTGTGAATGCTAAAATCGAGAAAATCAATAATTTAACCTTATTTTTTTAGTCATACGTTATCTTGGTGACAAGAGTTCTAAATATAAACTAAGAAAATGTTATTATGGAAAATACACCTTCTTTAAAACTCTACAAAACGCCGATTTCATTGGTGGGGGACCTAATATATTGCTTTACTTCAAAAAAATCCCGAGTTATATATATTTAGGATGAAATGGTACACAAAGTTTAATAACTAGGTACCCACTTTTGCCATTCGAACAACCCCTACAAAATCATTATACTTCTATTAATATAATTAACTAGCGGCTGCCCGCGACTTCGTCTGCGTTTTTTTATCCCTCGGGAACTAGACGTTTTTTCTGGATGAAATATCCCTATGTCCTTTTCTGCACCCCTGACAACGTGTATGCAAAATTTCATGTTTATCGGTTTGGTAGTTACGACGTGAAGGCGTAACAAACAAACAAATAAACAAACAAACTGACTTTCGCATTTATAATATTAGTAAGGATACTTATATTAGAAAAAAGTACTATAAAAAAACCAGCCAAGTGCGAGTCGGATACGCGCACGAAGGGTTCGTACCAATAACGGCAAAAGAATCACGTTTGTTGTATGGGAACTCCCCTTAAATATTTTTTTTTTTTCTATTTTTAGTATTTGTTGTTATAGCTGCAACAGAAATACATTATCTGTGAAGAAAATTTCAACTGTCTAGCTATCACGGTTCATGAGATACAGCCTGGTGACAGACAGACAGACATACAGACAGACAGACAGACAGACGGACAGACAGACAGACAGACGGACTGCGGAGTCTTAGTAATAGGGTCCCGTTTTTACCCTTTGGGTACGGACTATGGAATCCTAAAAATCGACTCACCCGTAGCCCGTAGCAGCTCAGACGGGCTGCTACGGATGAGTCGATTTTTTCTAGTATTCTTTCTAATATTATTAATTTATCTTAATATAAAAATAGCATTGTGAATGCCTAAAATCTAAATGTTCAATCATTACTTCTATTATTATTTTCTCTACACCCAAGAGTTTATTCACTTTACTTCCACTGCATACTTACTAACATATTTCTTTAATATAAAAAAACCTCTGACTATGACAAAAATAAGATACAATATTTAAAAAAATGTAGATCCCCACCATTGAAATCCCCACATACAATATCACAATATAATATCATGTCCACTGAACTTGTTAAATTTTCTCTTTAATTAAAATAATCATCCGATTCCTTTTGTCTGTTACGAAAAATGCTAGCATTTTTATTATTTTTATTTAATTAAGAAGCCTTTGAAAGTTAACTGTGGATACTTTTACTTTAGCCATTTTGTAATTAATATTCTTTAAAACTGCTAACGTTAATTTAAGTTTGACGCAGGTAAGTGAGCTAGACATAATAAGATAGGATTTTCGAGATTTGTAGGTGATGCCTATAACTGGTGTAACAAGACCCTCAACGAAGCCAAAGTCCTCGCATTCCGCCCATCATCAGGATCATTTTTTTCTTTTAGACTATACCTGGGAAACCAATAGCTACGAAGTTGAAGATCAAAGTATTTTTTTTCTAATTTTTTATGAAATCTTGTTTTATTCGTTATTTCCAAATTTTTGTCCAAAAAAAAATTTATGAAAAAATTAGTATTTCGTAACAAACAATGGCTTCAAAACGTCATCACTCAATGTATCTCATGAGCACGTACATAAACGCTGCCTTTCAACTCGGCCGCACGCAGCTGTGTAGCATACACTCACAGGCGCGGTATGTTGTACGCGTTGCATTGCGCGGTAATGTCTGCAATGTTTTTTAACACCGAAAATGAAAATCCCATTTCCCAGCAATAATTTTGAACAGAAATGGTCCTGAATGGACCTCGGCTTCGTTGAGGGTCTTGTTACACCCGGTACCTATGTGATAATATCTTGAAATATCCTTTAACTAGCTCTATCTTTTCACCATATCCTATCTTTTTACCGCTCACGACTTCATCCGTCCGCGTTTTCATTTGAAAATGTATAATAATCGCTCTCTCAGGCGTATTTCGGTGTTCATGCATGCAAGGAGGGCAGCAGAACTAGCCCTGACCAAACTTTTGCCAACTTTTTGAAGCATCAAAGATTATGTGAGAAAGTCTGTAAAAAAAGGCAAAAGAGGCTAACTCCTGCACCTGGGTTAAGCACAAAAATTTATGAGCCTATAAATTTTCTGAACTTATTTGCAAGTGATAGCCAACGAAGCTAACGATGTGATTAATAAAAAAACGATGACAGGACTGTTTTTTTCCCAATACATTAATTTTAGTAATTTTGAAAACGATTTCGCCTTTAATTTCTTTTCCGGACAGTATATTATTTTTTCCTTATCTGACTTTTTAAGTGATTATTGTAAGGTAGAGTACTTATTTTTCATAAGTTTTTATATAAGCACGACTTTATAAAATATATAGGCCAAATAAAAGTTACGGTTACCTTTTGCATGGTGGAGTTTAATAGCTTTTTAGATAAGCTAAAAATAATAAGCCATAACAAGATACGCGAAAATGCCACATGTTAAAAATTTTCGAACACCGGTGGTCCGCTTTGTTTCGAATAACGTTGTAGCACAGACCATAATACAACAAATACGACGTATTGTATGTAGCGACATACGCTGTGGAGAAAATCTTTCAGCGTGGTCTAGTACGCCTAGGGCGAATAAAGTTATTGGAGCGATTGGAGCGAAATCTACGTTGTCGAATGTGATGGTTGGTTGTGTGTGTGTTGTTGTTGTTACGAAAACATTTGTATGCGTAAGTTGAAAAAGCTGAAAGTTATCAAAAATGCCATGGCCACGATATTGGTTAATTAAATAAACATAATGAGCACTGTCGATTTTGTAAGAGCTCTTGCATTAAATTGTGATGCTTCAGACCGTGCCACGACCCGAGGCGTAAAGTGTGAACGCGCATTAGAAGAGGCCATAAAACGCGACCAGCTGGCTGTAAATCGGCGTTGTTTCACCTAATTGGCGGCGTGCCTTCTCGCTAATTGAACCTTTGATTATTCAAAACACATGACGCAAGCCTTGCAGAGAGCCGCGGAAGCTTGGTGTTAGGACAAGGGTGCTTAAAAGTTTACTTTTTTCAACACAGCTGGCTATAATGTCATCGTTGGCAAATTATTTTATGCATTTACATTCATCCTTTTATAATAATTATTACACTGTTTGTTTTCAATATTAATAATTTAAAAATATTAATGGCTGAATTAGAAGTGTACTCGTACTTCCCTAGACTTAGAAAATTTTTCGCTACGCGGATATTAAGTTTATGTTCCCTTCACCATGAATCCATAGACAAACCTGGCAAAAACACTGACTGATATTGATATCCATGTTTCACTAAAAAAGAAAACTACTTAACGTCATCGATAGGTGCATCACTGCTAAATTCCACTGTCTTTTGATTTGATAGTTAGTGTCGATAAATTGTTTAATCGCTATTAATTATCATTTCTTTTATCGATGGTCATGTTAAAGGGGCTGGGCTGGGCTTGTATAGATCAAATTGGGTCAAATTATTAGCCAGTCCAATACAAATTGAAACGATCATTTTACTTAAAAAAATTGTCGTTAATTTTCGAATGCTTTAACTTTGACTATAAAACATGAAACAATGGTTAATAACAATCTGATGGTCAAACTTTTCCTATAAACGGCTTCTATTGCCATTGATAAACGTTGGTCATATCCACTACATTTTTTTCTCAATTTCAACAATGCTACGCTTCTTAAATTAATTACTTTTCTTGTTCAATAATCTAAATACAGAAACCCAAAGGGTAACTACTTATATGCGTTTGAGCTTTAAGATTGGAACTCTAACTTACTTATTTCCTCTCTTATTATCATCTAGAAAACTTCATTTCTTTCTTGTTTATCTATATCTGTTCTCCTCCCCATATTTGCACCCACTTCCCACTGTCCTCTTCTTCTTTCACTCTATTACTCAAGTCAAGGGTCAAGGTTGCCTGGAAGAAATTGCTGTTTAGCGATAAGGCCGCCTTTTGGTGTGCTTTCTTTGTTTGTTGTTTTTCTTTGTAATATGAAATGCCTTAGTGTGCAATTAAGTGTTATTATTATTATTAATAATAATCTTTTTTAGTGCTTTTAGTTACTTTACTGATGCCGTTAGCTTTACTGGCTGCATTGATAATTAATTAGCGAAATTTACAGAAACATTTGTGAACTACGAACTCCTACAGGGGTGACTTTTCATGAAGATATACTTAATCTAAGGCCAAGTTAGCTGAATACTACTTATACATAATGTATGAATAAACACATCTTATAATTCAGATCGACTCTCGAGCTCTCGACCGAGGCGGCTAGGACAATGGGCATCACTCGATGGTGCAGAAAAGGAATGAGGGAAGGCCATTAAGTTTGTTTACCGATCCCAAGGTAAACAAATACTTAGTCCGGAAAGCTCTTGTGTTATTGAGGAAATCGATTCGAATTTTTCTGTCAAGGACGTAGGTACATACATAACTTATAGAAGTACATTTACAAAAGTCCGCGGTAACTTCACTCTAGAATGTATGGTGCGCGCAGAGATTTTAACAGATTTAAATACATCGTTTTGTACCAAAAGCGCTCTGAAGTTGCCACGGGTCACTGTCTATTGTCAAGTTAATTGTATTAAGTATAATTTCAGCTATTTTTGAATGGCAATCTTTGGCAAGTTTCACAGGCTGAAGTTATAAACAATTTCGTAATTTATCCTTACTAATCCTTACTAATATTATAAATGCGAAAGTCCGTTTGTTTGTTTGTTTGTTACGCCTTCAGGTCTTAACTACTCAACCGATCGTCATGAAATTTTGCATACACGTTGTCAGGGGTACAGAGAAGGACATAGGGTAACTTTTATCCCGAAAAAAGCACTGTTCCCAAGGGATAGCAAAAAAACTTTCCACGCAGACGAAGTCGCAGGCGGCCGCTAGTTAATTACTAAATTTAATAGTATGTAGGATATTGTACAGATATTAAAAATCCTGCATTTCAAATTACCTTGTGTGATAACCCCCCTCTTCTACGATTTAATTACTTCACTCTTTTCACGTATTAAGTTTATAGTAAGACTTAGGATGTAAAAAAAATATATCCTCTTGACATCGTCGTCTTTAGAAATTTATAGGCGGTTATTTTTGGCTTACATTCAGCTGGCACAGCAGAATTCTCTTGGATATTGATATAAAACGGCATGAGGCCCAGCGTGTACTGTTTAGAGGAGCCTGCACAAAATAAACCTCCAAATTTTACACTTCATTTAATAGCCTGTAGGCTGTAGGAGTGTTCCTTTGTACAGAGTAAGTACTTAGTTAATTATGTACAAATGTACCAAGCAAATTTATATTTTACTAGTAGCCGCCCGCGAATATCACGGGAACAATGTTTTTTTTTCTGCATGAAATTTACGCTATTCTGACAACGTGTCACGAATGTACTCGTATATTGTATGATGACATTGACAAAAAACAAAATTACTTCTGCAATTTTGATATGAGTTAGGATTAGAATAGTTAGGACCTACAAAATAAAAGGAATTTGGGGAAAAATTTCCAAGTGAATTAGATGAAATCATCAGATAAGGCAGACGCGCATTATTCACACCACTCCTGGCTTTACGCGTAATAGTGCGGTAGCACGAACTCTACCATACTTAATTTATAGATTTTTATGTTTATTCCAAATTAATGCTCTGTTAGAGAGCAGACAGACTTTTTAAATTGCTCCAGACTATTTATAAATACCAAAACTATATGAAGACATTATAACTTTCAAACTCTTTAAACAACAACCATGTTTACTTTTATCGCATTATTTTTTTTACATTGTGCGATATTATTTTTATAAGAAAGACTTTGAACAACATCTGAAAAATGCTCTTAAAAGTTGAATATTGAGTGAGAGCTAGGTAGAAAAATAACAAATATCCATGTACTTAATACGTATTTGAATACCTCAAGGTTGCTTGTTTATCATTCTTGCTAAAAATATGTATAGCTGCTGACAATATTGAAAATATTTATATAGAATTCTGTTTAAAAGGTTTCGATAGCGCATAGCTCCTCCTTTAATTTATACCCAATGGGAGAGACTGTGTATGAATCTATTTGTCAGGTACGCTACCTGGACCATATGCGAAAACTGAAAAAGTAACCCTTAATATTATAGTTTCAACAAAACCAAATATTTTGTTAAAATTTCAACCAAAACTGCTTACAGATGTGAAATTAAACAACTTACCTTAATTTCTGTTTAATGCTGATTAAATCTGCAACAAAAACATTCTATTATTAGTGTTTGCGTATAATTCGTACTTTATACTCCAAAGGGTCCAAAATAACTTACTATTCTATTCTATTTTATTGATGATAGATATGGGAAAATTTTGGTTTTCCCTTTCATAAATAAATGTCTACTCCTTTTACATTGTTCTTGCAATATTGAAAAGGTATTCTTATAATTTGATTCAGCCTAGCGATTCTATTTATATTCAAATTATACTCAAGGCGATTCTATAAACTGAAGTATTTGTATTCCCTTTGTGGGGTAGCAAGTTATTAAAACCGAATAATCAAATTTTGAAATTGAAGAAATTCGCGCCTTCCAGTAAATATACTTACCTACAAACAAAATTTTCTCAATAATTAACTATTACCATTTAAATCCCAAAAAATAGAAAACAGCACTCGTGTTAATGGGTGAATGGGTTTTAATTCCGTTAGTAGTAAATGTCATTTTTATCCGCCTCACGGTACGTTAAGTCCCGATTTTTCTGTCATACATACGTATGAATAGTTTATTCTTATACATGTACAATATAACAAACTAATTGGTAAAAAGCCATCACGTCGAACTAATTATTAAATTGCAACTTATTTTACATTTCATTTTCTTAGACATGTCAATGAGGATCAGTAACAGGTTTAAATCCTATAGTTTTATTGGTATAATAGAAAAACATATTCATAGTTATGAAATTCAGTGAAAGATTTTTTGAAATCCGTTTAGAAATGGTTGAGTTATAAGGGTTTTGAAGGAAATGCCAAGCTCAATGCAATATCTACTTTACCACGTACGACATAAGGTTCGCGTACGTCTCGATGACGTCATAAGGACCCCCCAAAGTAACAGTGTTTTAGCATGTTTTAGCTCGTATAATTTCTCAGGTTTAAGAGATATCGTAAAAATTTCTTCACAGTTAATCATGTGATGGCATAAGCTTTCTGATGAGCCACTAAACAAAAATCGTTACTGATCCTCATTGAATTACCTACCTACACCATTATTTATTCTGTGCCAGGACTAGGTAAGTACATCATTTTCTTTTAATAAGTTTTTTGATTAGCTAACCAAGTGAATATTATCAGAGTCGTCATTTCCCTTTAAGAGAAGTTATTCATCATTATTATTTAATGTAATCGTAACCAACTTTCGATCGTCAGAATACTTTCAGAGTGCTTTTCGATGTGTTGCTAAGAGTCATAATAATATCAAAACATTGAGTCAAGTATCTAATAGCGAAGTTCAATCCGAATTCAAAGGAATTCAATAATTCAAATAGGGATGGTGACAAAATTTTGGAACCGCTATAATTTTTAAATGTAAATAATACGAAAAATACTTACAAAAAAATAAAAAACGACTTAATTTAAATAAAAAAAATATATAAGTAAAGTATATGTTTAATTTTCTCGCCTAAACGCTCCAAGCAGTCACGTGATCTTGATTTCGTAACGTTATGATAAATAAACCATAGACTTAGAAAGTTTTTCGCTATGCTCAAGTAGACGGACAAAGGTGCAAGTGAGAAACTGATTCTTACGGCTTATGCGATGTGCGAGAAAGAGTAAAAAAAACTGACAGCTGAACCTGGTTTGACTTCATTTATCATCGTTTATCACCTTGGTGAAAAGCGTCAACAAGATTATTTTGTAATTTTGATCGCGATCGGGTCGGTTTGGCTCTCAAAGCTATATAAATCAATAATGGTGTCGTGTTCTGTACTGGATTGTAATGTTACTTACGACAATAACCCAAATAAACACTCATTTCACAGGTAAATATGATTGTGCTATTACCATTTTCATAATTCATATTTTAGTTGAATATATTCCCAAACACACTAAGTTATATACTAATATGATGCTATTAAACGCCTATTTCCTAAATAAAGGCTGATTTCTAAACATTATGTGTTAGATAAAAAGATATTATGTCCGTGAACTTGAGAAAATAAGGCGTAGATATTGATCAAAAATTATCGATATCGATACTCATGTCGATGATTTCCAATATAACTTTGTTTGTCTTTGTGAACACTGATAGTTTTATTTAAAGCTGCTTGTAACCGTCAGTTTTCAAATGGTAAATAATACCAACTTAAGTACTAATTTAACAATTATTTCCAGGTTTTCTGTAATCCAATGATTAAATTAAACTGGATAAATGTCATAAATAAATAAGCAGGGAGCCTCAAAGGAGACCTTAAGAAATTATTTAAATAAAATTGTTCAAAATCTTGTTTGTGTTTTATTTATTAGAGCAATAATACATTATGGTTATCGACAACCTATAAAATGGACTTCAGTGCATCTCTAAATTCACGCACACGTTTACATATTTACAAACACTGGCTCATCTCACTTTTGGTTTCGCAGCCAAGTGAACTCTGTTCGTCTATTCCAGTGGATATTAAGTTTATTAAATAAACAAACCAATGTCAAACATCACTCAAACTGTCAGCAACAAGCACTAGGGTGACGCGACAATCTTTATTTTCATGGGGATGACACTATGAATGAAAGACAGTTTGACCGGTTGACTTGTCTTGTTTGAGTAATATCTCAGCCCGTTATGTAATGCGCTCCGACTGGCGTTTGCAGTCACGTGATTTTTCAGCATTATTTTAATCATTTTTATTTATTACGCATATTTACAGTTACCAAATATAGTTGTCAGTATTTTAATATTCCCATCTACAGAAACATAACTTTTTATATATTTGGTGGCGTCCATTAATTACGTGAGGTGATTTTGGCGATTTTTCGACCCCCTTGGTGAGATGTCC
This sequence comes from Agriphila tristella, assembly GCA_928269145.1. Lineage (NCBI taxonomy): Eukaryota > Metazoa > Arthropoda > Insecta > Lepidoptera > Crambidae > Agriphila > Agriphila tristella. Next base: position 22,745,778 of record OV743440.1, on the reverse strand, counting down.
CCCCATAAATCTCCCCATAAATCTCACGTGAGATTTTATTTTTAGTGTGATTATGTTAATCTATGCTTGCTTGCTTTGCATTTATTTAAATAAACATTATTGTTTAGGATTTAGCCATATTTTGATATGAAAATCTGATTAACTTAATGGAACCCAGTTTTTCGCGATACTGTTTCTGCAGTAAAAGAAAATACGTGATATTTGCCAAGACCCCCTCTCCCGTGAGATTGGGTGATATTCGATTCGATTCATGTCACCACCCCTATTAAGTAACTCTTCTTCAAAGTGACGTACTAAGTACCGGAGAAAACATTATAATCCTTAAAAGCGATGCGAGGCGATGCTTCATAATAACTGAAAAGTTTAATGCTGTCGATACAAACTTTCGTGCGTCACATAATGTGTCAATCTTTGATAATATCTTATAGTACGCGGCAAGATTTTTTTTCGAATGGAATATTAAGTTTATGGGCAAGAGAGACTCATTTTTAGTCATATCCAAGAATAATCCCCGTGATTTTTTTGATCCGAAAGAAGATAATATTGGGACAACCAACTACAGATTTGAATATTTTTTTACTTAAGTAAATAAGTTAAGGTAAGTGTTAGCAAAACATATTAAAAGTAGCTTCATTCATTCCATTCATATTCCGAAATCTTGGTAAAAGCAGTGTGTCTCTAGGGCAGAATTTAATAAACGTGTCAATTTGTCACCTGTCATGTCATGACAATTGATAGGGACAGGAAATGAAATGAAAGCAAGAAGACTGTTAAATTGATAATACACTCAGCGTCAGAATAATCGCACCTTTTCAAAGATTTTGTCAAAGTTAATTTAATCATATCTAATTTAATGTTAAGTGTTGTTTTAAAGTTCTACCCCTTCGGACATAGCCAACAGTCTCTAGAAACCGTTGGAATACTTGTCGAACGGAATCAATTACTGAGATTCAGTTTCCGAGCAACATTACATTGCCTCAATTTTATGCAATATTTGAGCAAATTCATGGGCAATAGTGTCCATTTGGGTATTCCTTTTTTTAATTGAACTGTTGAAGTGTGTTTTCTCCATCATCTCGATAGCGAATTTACCCGCATTTCCTGAATTGACCCCTTTTTCCCTTTTATGGTGGTGCAAGCAATAACGCTTTAAGCGTTTAATTATGGTAATTGTTACGTTAATTGAATCAAACAATTTTAATTGAAAGCTCATTAAATGTACTTTCAATTGATATCAACATTTACACAATAAAACGTTAGCTAGCAATTAGTAGGTAGTTCAGTAGCATTAAACCAAGTCACACACTTCAAATCGGATTTAATTCCTACAAAAGGTTTTATTGTTTTAATGGCATCTTTTGTTGCCCGATATGACTATCCTAGGTTTTCCCCCCCGGCGGAGTTGTGCTTAAGTGGTGGGGGGTAAAAGTGTACCCCAAAAGGGGATTTGACCTGGAAGGACTGGTTGTTCATCAAATTATGTAAGAAGGTTTTAAAGTTGGTTAAATATGAAACAATTTGAGGGTAGAACGGTTTTGATACGAGCGATAGATTTGGAGACACAGCTTTTCGTAATTAGACCAATTTTTTAAGTTACACGATTTCTACCAAAATTTCTCCGGTGTGTCCCCCACGTCTAACTATTGAAATAAGAAAGTGAAAAATCTAAAAAATATATATGCTGTAAATCTTAATAAACGTTTTCAACAAAAAATTGTTTGAACGAGATATAGTTAGCAGTTTTAGAGATATAGCACATTTTCCATAACCGCAAATATAACTTTGTTATTCATACAAACACTATGAAAATTTATTAAAACAAACAAACACTATGAAAAGCTATTTTGCAAACGAAAAATGATAGTGGTATTAAATATGATATGCTTTGTGTCTCCAAAACTATCGTTCGTATCAAAACCGTTCTACCCTCAAATTGTTTGGAATTTACCCAACTTTAAAATCTTCTTACACAATCTTGATGAAAAACGAATATAACAAAAACACCGCCAAAATACCCCTTTTGGGGTACATTTTTACCCCCCCCCCCCCCCACCACTTAAACACAACTCCGCTGGGGGGGGGGGAAACCTAGTACAGTCATATTTGGCAACAAATGAAGCTATTAAAACAATAAAACCTTTTGTAGGAATTAAATCCGATTTAAATTCTTACCCTATTGACCTAAGGTGGCCAAGTCTAAACTTATTTTCGAAGAGGTGCGATTTTTCTGACGTCGAGTGTATAAGTATTGTAGGTAATTAAATTACCTTTTGAAAACAAGCTTATATGTAGTAGAAACGATGACAGCAGAAGATAGTATTTCTCACAGATAAAAAAGGTGACAATAACACAAAAAAAAATTTTTAAAAGCTTCCTGAAAAATAACCTAAGACTTTACACACAGCAACAACAATTTTATATCCATTGCGTCAACCAATTGGAAAATAGAACATATTAAGTACTCATAGCTATAACGAAACGTAAATTAATTGTCATGAGAATTGACAAATTGTCACGGTTATTAAATAGGGGATTGCAGTGTATCGATAGCTGGGAGCATAAATATAATAAGCTGGGAGCTATCGAACTGCAATGTCAAACTTGCCTTTTCGTTATTTTGCAATTATAATTGGTCGTTATTTAATTATACCTGATAGATCATGGTTGGTTGTAGATTTTTCTCTTGTAAAGGCAACTTTGGCTTTAAAACTTTTTTTATCAGTGTGAAAATTTAAATAATTTTATTCCTGTAGAAGACCTGATTTATAAAAGTAGTAAAAATTACAAAAATCTTTCTTTATTTAAATTATTATTATTATGTATCTGCTATGTTAACTCTTTAAATGAAATGATTACGTTGACAATTTTTATAAAAATAAAAACAGCTAACGAACAGAAAAGCTCGGGTATTCTCCGTCCACTTCCCTTTGACATCGTTACCAGTAAACCAGTAATACGACCCCACACAATGTTTGTCTGATTGAGAATTCATACCCGCAATCAAAATGTTCTGCTTATTATAATCCCAAAGGTCAATAAAAAATAAATGCCTTAAATCTTTCACGAAATGAATATTCAGGGGAATTAAGCGATTACTGGGATCTCGACCGGTCTAATTTGGCAAATCAGACGTGACCAATCTTAATTTAATTTCAATATGTTTGATCGTTGGATTACGCACAATTCTGTTTGTGATCCCTAAATGGATTTTTACAATTTCAGTAGGCTTCGGTAATGGTTACGTGTCAACCGAAGTTCTATTATTTTTATTGTAACACGTTATGTAAGTAAGTGAATTTTGGGTCAGTTTAAATTCTAATATACTTAGTACAAAAACAATTTAAAGCTAACACGCTCTCAATCAAAAGGTGTCTAAAAACAAAATTGCGTTAAGAAAACCAATACTGGTATAACACAATACCATACTGTATATATTTGCTTAGTACAAAAACAACATCGAATTTAACCGCCTCTATGATCTAGTGGTTAACCCACCCGTGGGTCCCTGGTTCGATTCCCAGGGGGGGTACAATTTGTACTCGGTTTGATTGGTGGTAGGGCTTGTTTCAAGTCCGCCTGGCTAGCTACCACCATCTTACCTAAGTCTGACGCCATAACAGCAATTTAAAAATTGACGTGTTCCGGCAGTTATAGCCAGTTCCTCAGTGATGAGGATTCCGGGAGTAGTGCGCTTCCACCTTCGGTCTTATCGTCACTAACATCAGGTGAACTATCCCGTTAAAACAAAAGAATATCAACCAAGATAAAACTCTTGCAGGCTTTAAATTTTCAAAAGATCTCAAAATTAATTTTAATAAAAATGATGAAGAAAATTAACAACTCGTTGAAAATGTTTTACCGTAATTTTTTTTTAGAAAGTAATAAATAAGTGGGGTGCTAAAAACTGTAACAAACCGTCGTCGGCTTGTGAAATTGCGGTAACTACCGCGGAACCTCCCGTTAAAGTTTTAACGAACTCATTATTGGTCGGAATTTTTTAAAACTTCAAAATGTTCAAGTACTTTATCGGTAATACCTAAATTATTTCATTTTATAGACTTTACAATGGCTGGCGGTGGAAGGTATAATCGTTTTATCTGATGTTCAAAAACTTTTTAATTATCTGTGCCCTGTTTATCAAAACTTACAAGTCTTGTACTTTTTAAAAACAAGCATTTTCCTTATGAAAATAATTATTCCACAAATCCGTTTATCAAAACACGTTACATTGAACGCTACAAGTTTTTGTTTATTTAACTAATATGTTTTCACCCTAATATAGTCATTTCGTTGATCAAAAAAATCAAAACTTGTAAAAAAACTTACAACTTGTGAAAAACTCAATGAAAAATCCTGAGTATTTCTGAGGGTGTCCGGTGACTCTCCATTCCGTCTGACAATTTTTACAAGTTGTCTTGCATAAATTATTTGGAAAAAGACTTATTTTACATGAACTTGTAAAATTTTTGATAAACAGGGCAGTGGTCTATTTGAAAATTAGTGGGCTTCAGATGGACCTAGCGGAATACCTGAGTGTTTTGTCGCTTTATTATGTCTTGGTTATTCGGAAACACTTGTCTCTGTCCTTTTCTTTACGTGTAAAGAGTATGGAAAATAACCTCACTTCTGCACTTTTATGATGTTTTTCGTTGTTTTTTCATAATTATTTTTCGCACAATTATCTTTCTTGAAAAAAAAGTTATTGGAGCTATTTCGCAGTACATTAAAGTGTTTTTGATGTAGAATTAAACACATTTCCGCAATTATTTATGCCAAAAATATGACCCTACGCAAGCGCTTTTGATGATTTTCTGATTTTTATACAATCATCTGAGAGGTTTATACGCAATTTAATACTTGTAGCTACTAGAGAATCTCTTTAGCTTGTCGTATTTTTTTGTGACTACAACTTAACGTTTTCTATATAAAAATATGACCCCCGCAAACCATGTTTTCCTATCATGGACCCTTAAATTGTAGATTTTCGTAGATAGAGTGCAATAATTGGCGAGACAAAGCTAACGGCGCCGGCGATGTCGGGCTGTGTCTCCCGCGACGTCGCCCGACACGGAGATTACTGTTTTATGATTTTATGATTTTTTTGAGATTACTGATTACACGAGGCATTACTGTTTTCAGAGTGAGCCCCTTATATTTTTTTATATAATAAATATGCGGCGTACAGAACTGGTTAGTTGTCAACTTTCTGCTTGCACAAAGAGATGATCAAATAGAGAATTAGCCTCCAAATGAGAGATGTATGGAGTATTCTTCAAATAAGGGTATTATTCATGAGAGTAACAAGCGGACCGCCGGAAGTGCCGCAGGAAGCGACGAACCCTTGATAAAGGCACATTTCCATAACATCATTCATTATTATGTGAACTTACCTATCTGATACAAAAGTACAAACTTTACTGTAAATATTTTCAATTAGAAAAAAAATCAATTTTATTTTTACTACCTACATACCTAAATACGTATCGTATAAAATTAATTCCAAACGTTTAGGTACTTTCCGTTTAAAATTGTCAATGTCACATATGAAATTCATTCCGAATATTAATATGAAGGCTATCATTTTACCAAATAATTATAACTAGCGGCTGCCCGCGACTTCGTCTGCCTGGAAAGTTTTTTTGCTATCCCTCAGGAATAATACTTTTTTTCGAGATTAAAGGTTGGTACCCTATGTCCTTCTCTGTACCCCTGACAACGTGTATGTAAAATTTCATGATTATCGGTTAAGAAGTTAAGACGTGAAGGAGTAACAAATAAAAAAACAAATGGACTTTCGCATTTTTAATATTAGTAAGGATAAGGATTGATAATTCCCTAAAAAGCGGTTTCAGCCCAACATCGGCAACGTCTGATAACAACGATAATTCTTTTGACAAAGTCGTAACGTTTCTTACATACGACGTACTTCTTTATAACTAAGTACCTATGCACGATTAAGGGCTGAGAAAATATTCGATGGACAAAGAAAATATTTCAGACTCTTCAAGAAAAATTTCGTATTCCAAAAACAAATTATTATAAAGTATTGTCGACAATAATAATGTACATAATACGTTAAAATAAACCCAAATGTCACAATCTTCTTTACACAATACACGTCGAAAATAATTACGTCGCGTGATGTGACGCGGAGTTTTTCATATTGTCTGAACTTCACATATCAAAATTTCAATTTGAAAACCTGTAGTCAAATAAATATCACTTTAGAAACAGGTTCAGTGCAGGTTCCTGTTCTTGCAAATCTTGTTGCAAATATAATATAGATGTATTACTGTTTGCGTACAATTCATTTAATTAAAATGTATTTTTACAACAACTTTAAATCAAAATTTCTAGATTTCAGCTTTGTAATTACGATATCATTGTCGTTATTTATTATTTATGGTTATGTTGTGAAAAGGGTTTTATTTTTATTTTATCATACCAAATCTTATTAAATTAATATTTTTAATTCCGCGTACATACCACTACATACCCCGTAGCTCGGTCCGAGATAGGGACCGAGATCAAAACATGAGCTCAAATAGACCATGAAATAAGTAAACGAGGGCGTGTCGAAAGTTTTTTTATATTGCATTTTTTGAACCTACATAATTTTGATTATGAGGGATAAAGGATTGATTAATGAAATGGACGGAAACCCATTCTCGGTATTTCAGTTCTTTTGTTTATTTTTGTTTATGTAACACACTTTTGTTCGAGTAGATTTTGACATTGGTTAATTATAATAAACAAGCAGGTGTAATGAAAAATGTATCACCTCACCTCGTCTGAGTTCCTATGTCGCACGCAACAGCATAAATTAGTTTTACACAGTATAATTTGTCTCGTATGTATCCAACGAACTACACTCGGCGTCAGAAAAATCACACCTTTTCAAATTTTCTTCAAAGTTAATTTAATCCTATCGAATATAATGGTAAGTGATGTTATATACTCTTTTCCATTCAGACATAGCCAACAGTCTTTAGAAACCGTTGGACTCGTCGAACGGAATCAATTACTGAGATTCAGTTTCCGAGCAACATTACATTGCCTCATTTTTTTTGCAATATTTGAGCAACTTCATAGGCAATAGTATCCATCTAGCGTATTCCTATTTTTAATTGAATTGTTGAAGTGTGTTTTCTCCATCATCTCGATAGCAAATTTAACTGCATTTCCTGAATTGACCCCTTTTATTTCCATTTTATGGCGGCGCAAGCAATAACGCTTTAAGCGTTTAACTATTGTAACTGTTATGTTAATTAAATCAAACTATTATTAACTGAAAGCTCATTAAATGTACTTTTAATAGATATCAACGTTTACACAATAAAACATTAGCTAGCAATAGCAGATGGCCAAGTCTAAAGTAATTTTCGAAGAGGTGCGATTTTTCTAAAGTCGAGTGTATGTATCCTTGAAATAATGCCTACCGCGGCGCGGCGCCGGGGTGGCCGCAACACGCACTAGAATTGGTTTGATTGTTGAAATCCTGAGTTAAAACACTATATAGATAGAGTATTCACTTCTCAAGCTTACGCGCTCACTAGACATGAAATAAAACACTTTTTGATATGAAATAAAACACTTTTTGACATGAAATAAAACACTTTTTGACATGAAATAAAACACTTTTTCAGTCCCCTGTAACCACAGCAGCTGCAAAGATGCCGAAACGCCGGGAAAATCAAAAATCAAACCAAATAGCAACTAATTACCCAAGTAAACTTTCAATAAAACCGCGCTAGTATAGTTAAAAAGTGATTTATTTCATCGCTATAGAGTAATTCAGACATCAATACACAGAATATTAATTCGATAACTTCGTGCTAATGTATGCGAAAAATTCGCATGAGAGCTCGCGATTGTTGTGTACCGACCGAAGTTTACCGAGATTCACTTTCGGCCGTTATGTATTCAGCCTACTGGTACTGAACTATACTGTAGTACAAGTGAGTCATGTTTTATTAAATATTATTAAAATCTGTGACGACAAGGAACACCGACCTTATAAACAAACAAACTTGCAATTTCAAACTGTTATGTGTGTAGTATTATGTACGAAGCTTTACTGAGTACTGAGAGCTCAGCTACCTCTTTCTTCATAAAATAACCGAATTCAGTTTCCCCTCATCCAACTCATCACGGTAACTTTACGAAGAACGTATCACGGAAATGTGCGATACCTGTGGTATTTGCGGTAGTGCCGAACGAATGGATTGGAACTTTGGAAGTCCGCATCCGGACCGATACGTAAAAGCTCTTTTACGTGACGGCGACCAAGGCCTTGCATTCGCGGGTTGCGCAATACAAAAACAAGGTCAAAACCGGGTTCTGGTAAAAAACTAGGGTAAAAATTGGCAAAATAAACTTGTTTTTTTAAATAAAACACATTTTTAAAACAGACTGAGATGACCTACGTATAAAATAATTGCTCCCGTAAAGATTTGTAACCCTATACAGAAGTTTTAATTTCCTAACAAAGTACTCGTCAAGACGAATCAAACGAGCCCAAACTCGATGGGGTTGCATGGTTTCAATACATAGTTCCTGTGGCCTTCTTCCGGCTTTATCAGACCCTGGACCTCACTTATTACACTTTATTACAGCGTCCCTGTGGCCATCTTCTAGCTCCATCATCGGATCAGCTCAATGACACCATAATATTGCATTGTCTTCCAGTTCTGAAGTATAAAATCGTTTGCATAATTTGTGGATAAAGAAACAAATAAACGAGAAAGCAACCTAACTCCGCCCGCATTCTAGTTGACAAAAAGTGCGGAAGATTAGATATTATGATTTTTTTATTATTATTTATCTACAAACGGATAAGTGTTTTTTCTAGTGTTTTTTCTTCTATTTTATCTACAACGGGTCTTATTGTTTATTTTTTGTTCTTGTTATTTAGGTATTTAAATATTAAACTTTTAGATTTTTGCATTCACAATGCTATTTTTATATTAAGATGAATAAATAATGAAAAATATTAGAAAAAAAAATCGGCTCACCCGTAGCAACTTAGACCGGATTCGAACCCGCACCCTTAGGATTCCGGCCCAATGCACTACCAATTATGCTACCAAGCCGCTGAGGGATGTGGCGAAATTTTCTAATACTTTCGAATCGAATCCCGTCTAAGTTGCTACGGGTGAGCCGATTTTTTCTAATATTTTTCATTATTTATTCATCTTAATATAAAAATAGCATTGTGAATGCAAAAATCTAAAAGTTTAAAATTGTACTGTTTCACCTTAATTGATTGTCTGGCACCTGCAAAGGTGCTACAACCGAATGTCGAAGTAGTTCTCTTCACATTGGTGAGATGGCGCTGATCTTCAGCGGAAGCGTGGAAAGTATTAGAAAATTTCGCCACATCCCCAGCGGCTTGGTAGCATAATTGGTAGTGCATTGGGCCGGAATCCTAAGGGTGCGGGTTCGAATCCCGTCTAAGTTGCTACGGGTGACGATTTTTTCTAATATTTTTCATTATTTATTCATCTTAGTATTTAAATATTTTAATATAACATAAAATAATATTTGTTTTTTATGTTAAGTGACGATAAGGTAGAAAGTGGAAGCGCTCTTCAACCGCCTCACCCCAACCACTGAAGAACAGGCTATGAACACCAATATTAAATAATTGCTGTGGAGTTGGACTTGGTAAGATGGAGCCAAGCAGGCTAAAAACAACCCCTCTCACCAACCAAAACTACTTAGTTTTTCTTCGTTTTGGTTGGTTGTACCCTCCTCAAGATAATTTGAGGAGCTCGGTGGCAGCAATCTAGCGCCTGGCCCAGCGATTGCGGTGCTTAAGCAACTTTTGCAAGCGTCGGTCATGGGATTGGTGACCAAAAATTTATTATCTCGAGCTCCTCCGTGCTTTGGATTGGTCCCGGCTGCATTTGCAGTCGTTAACACCCACCAGTCTGCTTTGGCCCCGCGTGGTGGGTTATGGCCCACCCTCCTTATCCATCCATAAGGATCTAGCAGTGGGGATATTAAAATGGCTGATTGTCATGGGGGTAGAATAGAACCTTGTGACTTAGACGGGGAAAGCCAGTACTATTTTTTTTTCTGTGCCACAGTGATTAGATGAGTACCATCACAGTATATATAAGTTTTTTCCAAAAAATATTATAAATATATTCTGTGGTACCATCGTTGCTACGATACTTTGATTGAAATCTTGTCTGATATTTGTTTGCCACATTATTAGAGAAGAAAACACATAAAGCCGGTGCGGACGCATATTCTAAGAAATTTCAGTCAGAAAAATTCTGACGGACGCCGGAAGGCACTCGGTGCATAGATTTTGTGTTAGAATTAGAATTTTTATAACACTCTGCGGGGTCTGTCTAATACAAAATGTATGCACCGAGCCTTTCGGCAAACGTCAGAATTTTTCTGACAGAAATTTCTTACAATGTTTGGTCGCCCTTAATCGGGAAAGCGTAGGTAGGTAATACAAATGATTATTATTATTTATTCGAAAAGCAAAGACGAGAAACCGTATCAAATATCTTTAACGAATAAAAACAGTGAAAAATAAAAGAATTTGTAAGATTATAATCTGTTATCGAATATTTTAATTTATCAAGAAACTCAATGCTGATTACCCATCAGCTTCTGTTATATTTAAATTAAGAGAAAAATGTTGAAATATTTTGTAGGGACAACTTCGATCCAACGGAGCAGAGAACAATGTTTTTTTTTTCCATGTTCTGTGGATCGGAGAGTGACAAATTAAAGTGAAAAAAATCCGTTAAGCCATTTAGAAGTTATTGTGGAATAAAGAAACTCACATACCCACAAACATACATGAACCCTGAACACATATACACTCCTTTTTGGGCAGTCGTGTAAAAAGGGCTGCGTTACTGCGTTTTTATATTTTGTTAGTGAGTGGATATTTCTGTATTAAATCAAATCAACTAAATTAAGTCTTTTTAACCCAAATAAACTATAATGAATGATATTGATTGATTGGTTCAAAACATCGATGATTCTTTCTCTTTATATCGGCTGTCAAAAAACAAAACACAGTAAGTATAAGTAAGATGTATTTTCCGGGATAAAAATCTGTGGCTATTATAGGTATACCATATGAATAAATGGTATACCTAAGTCAAAAAAAATTACAAAACTAAATGTGTTTCAGGGAAATACAACAAAAAATTAGTGTATCAGAAAAAATATAAATATTATTAAGCTATGTAAAAGAATGATACTGAATACCAGTTTCCAGAGTGTTCACACAAAACTTACACGCATTTTTTTCTCTATAGATGTTCGTGCTAAGGGTGCAGTTCTTATTTAATTTATTTCCAATACTCTATATCCAAAACAAACCTCAGATTTTAAAGATATTTCATGATCTCGAGGAATGCCTTTGTAACTAAGATAGTTGGCAAGAATTGCGAAGTAAAATTGTTTCCAAAGAATCTTTCTCGTAAAAGTTCCCGTGTCACTAGAGACTCTCCTTTTGACGATTCGACGCGAACTCCAATTCATAATAACTAAATGCTTTAACAATATTAAAATTAATTGTTGTATTTACTTTAGTATTTTGTATACTTACATCGTTATTTTGTAGTCGTTTTGGTGTGTTTTCTACCAATTAAACTAAACATTATTGCCAAAGAATCATCGAAAAATGACAAACAAATTTGGTCCTACCATACTAATAAGATAGCAAAAACATTAGCATGGGAAAGTATGTTTTTGTCATCTTCGACCCATGTTTCTTTGCCAAAAATGTTTAGTTTCTTTGGTAGAATATTCACCATGTGTGTTACATTACTATATTTCTTTGGTAAGTTTTAAAGCCAAAAAGAAGTATCAATGGTACCACATCCTGAAAGCGATTGCGATAGATTTTGAAATCAGACTATAGATAGGTAGGTTTAAAGTAATAAGTAAAATTAAGTTTTCCCTTCGATAAAGTTTTAACTTTAACTTTATACGTGTGGTACATATGACCGATATGTATCACAGAAACTGGCGGTAAAACGACTGCAAAGTAACGGTGTGTATACAATTCTCCTACTCACTTATTTTGACTGACGTCGTTTTCTCACAGAAGATGTAGGTACGTCTTAAGGCTTGATTACATTAGCCAATCTAGTGTCCAATTTAGGAATCCAATTAGGGTTGCCACCCGTACTTGGCAATAAAATATTGTGTAATAAGTTCAATTTGAACAGTGAATATTTACACTAATAACTGATTTTTTATTTTCGAATCTCATCTCCAATCATCAACAATGTTTACCTCTCCGTTATTAATGTAAATTCACTGTCAAAATTGAACTTATTATACAATATTTTATTCTCAAGCTGGTGGCAGCCCTAATTGTTTTATACAACACTAGATTGGCTCATGCAATCGAGGCTTAACACTTAACACTTATCTCCAAATTAGACCAGCTTAGAGTAGATTGGCTACCCTCTAGCTGGCTGACCACCTACATAACACCTAAAACACAACCAAACAAAAATATTGTACGTAAATTTAATTGTTCTTTCAAAAAATCACACAAGTCACGCAACTTAAAAAATTCGCACAAGTCACGCAAATTATTTTACCAGACACCGATAGAGCTTGTACTGTAAATGTCAAAAGTATAAAAATGAAATGAAAAGCACTTTTTTAAATACGACTTTGACCTGATAAGGTAGGGGTTTTTCAAACTCGTAACGGGTTGAGGAGGGGCCAATAAACGCTTGACTAAAAAATCCTACTTGGGGTTTGTCAGTTCATTGTAACCATTAGCACAGTTAGTCTAGCCTATGTGAGTAAAGATCATAAATGTGCTAAAAAAATAAGGTTTAATTCAAACTAGTATATTTTAAAAGAGCTTAATTATTCGTAGCAACGCAAAATACGTGTTACAGGAAAACTAAAACATACAATTTTAATACCATTAATGTGGTTTCAATGCAAAACAAACGAGAATACTCAGAAGTTTTGCAGCAACTAACTAGTTTTTTACTAGCTTGTTATGAAACAGAGACAGAGAAACTTCAAAATAATGTCATGTTGCCTTGCTGAAGAAATGACAATTTCCATGTGTGCTGTTGAAGGCGAGGCGTACATTATTAATTATAGCTAATGAGCTGACTCGCTCTCCTTTGTACTTACTTGTAATTTTATGACAACACTACAGTTAAAAATAAACTTAGGTTACAGGTCATAAAAGAGGCTCACCTACTTTTAAAACGTTAATCTGCACATTTAAGCACATTAGTGGTTAACAATCATAAAAAATTACAACATTAGGTCAAATAACTTGCTAGGGCTTAAAAAAGGCACAAATTAAAATTTGTATGGTTTTATTGTATGCTTGTTAAGAAAGATGGATGGTTAAGAAAGTAGCCGTAGCAGCATAATGTTTGAACCCCATAAAATGGGAGAATGTGAGACATCCCAGTAAAAAGATCGTAGAAAGACGATTGTTTGGCAATAATTAATATTGTTTCGTGACTCGCGATAGTCCCTGAAAATTCGGCGGAGGCACGTCAACGGCGCCCTTGACGGCTTGCGTTAAATTGAAGACAACACAAACAATGTTTTATATCCATAAATAAAATATATAACACTTGCGGCCGCCCGCGACTTCGTCTGCGTGGTAAGGTTTTTTGCTGTTCCTCGGAAACAATACTTTAATTCGGGATGAACGGTACCCTATTCCTTCTCTGTACCTCTGTCAACGTGTATGCAAAATTTCATAATGATCGGTTCAGTAGTTACTTAGGTACTTAATTAGTACGTGAAGGCGTAACAAATAAGTAAACAAAAAAACGGACTTTCACATTTATAATTTTAGTAAGAATTATTATGTTAGTAGACGCCAATCTTCTTAAAACTAGTTTAACTGGACTAGATCATGATGAAACGGAAGATATTCTTAAAATAATAATATGAACATGCATACAACTACACAAGAATAAACACATAGTCATGTCACACACACACACAGATGTACACACACAAACTGTTCCCTTTTTTTAAATGTTAATGTATAATTTATATTTTTATGAACCAAACTTAGTAGAATTATTCAGTAGCTACAGGACTTCAGTATTTCTTTCTCGCGGCCAAGCAGTGTACGATGTATTATCGAGACTACGCACTAAGAAAGGCATTTATTTATTTATGTTGCACAACTCCGAACAAACTGTTTCCCTGTATCGCAATAAAATATTTTTATCAAACATTCATAATAGAACGTCTATTTGTTGTCCCTCTTTTCATATTTCAATACAAATTCCACCGGAGGGTCTATGTCAAACACACCCCTTGTGCGCGTGGGTGCGTTTCTAACGCCGGACAGCGACGAAATAGCTTATAGATGAGAAACATCTTGTATTATTGTTTTGTCTTTAAATCGAATCATCTACTAGGACCCTTAGGTACGAGTATTTTTAGGTAATGCTATCGATGAATGTACATAATAAAATTCAAACGCTCAAATTCCTAAGATTCAAACGCTCAATTTTTCAGTTACGCCAATTGTTAGGGAAACCCTACCCCTAACCCAAAAAACTTACCAAATTATAGGGTTTCCCTTTCGATAGGGTTAGTTGACGATATGTTTACCGTATTTATAGGGTTTTTGAAAACAAGTCTATGAAATACCCAATCCAAAACCCCTTTAACGGTAAGCGGTTCCGGTCCTTGAAATGTGGCAAGTAGCTATTTTGTTGAAAACCAATTTGTCCCATTTGTCTTAGATCTTAAAATATGTATAACGTTTAGATGCTCTCAACGATACATCTTCATTAGAAGACAAATATATAATTAACTAGTTCGGGTGCAGATGTCATTTGTTTGTTTCAAAGATGTTTAGTTCATTTAAGTATGAGATGTTTTAAAAAGCTTTGTATTTTTATGTCAATAAATATTTTTATTATTATTATTATTATTACTGCCTTTTGCGTTTGATTTCTATAAAAGACCGGTAAGGTCTAAAAAGTAATTAATATTCTGCTTTCGATTCTAAAGTTCGTTGCGGGCCACAAAATTGAGAAGAACAAAAACATCTTGTTATAGATACTTAACAAATGTCAAATTAGTAATTAAGTAATTTCTTAAATATCAGAGAAAGATGAGAGAAAAGAAGGAGAAAAGGCACTTTGATATTTTCGTGTTCAGAAAACGTATACGTGAAAAGCAAAGCGTGAATTAATATCAAAACTGAAAGGTATTCCGTCAAGAATAATTTATGAACGTAATAAAATGTTTACAAATTAGAGTCGTTGTGTGTGAGGTGCTTAATTTAGTTATAAATGCTTTCATGGTCGGCTGAGTGGACGGGTTGGGTCAGCGATTTGTATGGATGTATCGGATTTGGGACAAACACTGGATATCTACTTCAGTCGCTTTAAGAAGATGTTTTGAGCATACGGTAAAAAATATTGAAAATAATGTAAAACTCGAAGGTAACTTTCTGATAAAGGAATAACCCTACAAAATGCAATGTAAGCGCACAAGAAGAGAACTTAGCCGTATAAAGGAAGTCAAATTGATAAAGAAACTAAGTGCGATTTCATTAATTTTCTGAAATATATATGGTTCTGTTATTTTGATAACTAATTAAGGCTGTATATTCGGATCACGTTCCATTTTTAAATTTTCAATACAAATGATCAAAACAACTCTGCGCGAGCCGTAATGAACTTTGAAAATTCCTATTAAATTATTAAATAGTAATAATAATATATATAATTCCCTCGCCCTCATTACGGCTTGCTCAGAGTTGTTTTGATCATTTGTATTGAAAATAGATATAATTATATACAAAACACGACAAATACCTTATTATTCCTAAAAAAAATAACCAATTACTTTAGAATCTGTAAATACCAGTAAAAAACATGTCAAAAGTACCGATTTGAGAATTTTTTAATATTTTATTTCTCTGTGATTAAAAACAAATTTTCTCTCTATAGGGAGCTCCTTGACAATACAAACACTAAGTGAAAAAATAAATATGAGTCGTATTCTTATTTGTCACATCTGAAACGTTTGTGAAAAATACCTCTGACAAGCAAATTTGAAATTCCACTTGAACGGATTGTCTTCGTTTTAAAATAACTGATAATTTATTATGTTCTTCTCTCTATACGGCACTAATTTAAGAATTTTGCTTCCTAAAACCAAGGTTTACATCAATAGTAATGCTTTCATTCTTTAGATAACTTCTTTGGAAAAACGCTAATTTCTTTGAAATGCGGATATACAGTCTTAATAATTATAGGTACAGAGTTAGCGAAATCAAATTAAGAAGCGAAAACGTTGTTCACTTTATCATCCAGCATCAAAATTAATCTTAGCGCTATCATCTACACTTATGTTTAACAAAATATAGTATTAGATTTTTGCCAAAAACATTCACTACAACAAAAAAAGACCCGACACTAAACTACAAAAACAACCTCAGTAACGAGAACATTAATTTTAAATAGAAAAATAGTAAGTATGACTTTTATTATTAGGTACGTCGAGTTCGGTGAAACAAAGACATTTTATAGTTCGTAACCTTTATCTTGAGGGTGCTACAGGTAGGAACACTCAATATCCCCAGTGACAACTCGATACTGTGAAATGTAGTGTATCCATTTTTCTTTACGACTGCAACTAAACAAAAATGTGCCGAATAGGTGTCATTTGTTTTGTTAACTTGGACAAGAAGACGCGATAACATATGGGTGAAAGGGTGAAAAAACATAAAATATGAGGTACGTATTGACTTGTTGATCATCTACTTTTATTTCTAAATCCTTCCTGCAATATATATGTATATAATATACAATACAACCACTATACAAAGTGTTAATGAATGCACCCAAAATGGGACTCCCGTTTCTTCGGATCATCAAACAATGATCAACTTTTACTATGGGACCAACTCCATCGCGAAAAAAAAATCTGCTGTGTAGATATTTTCGTTATTGTCCAACAGCCATTTGGGTGGGTAAGAGGACGGGCCATAACCCACCACGCGGGCCCAATGCGGATTGGTGGGTGTTAACGACTGCAAATGCACCCGGGACCAACGGCTTAACGTGCCTTCCGAAGCACGGAGGAGCTCGAGATAATAAATTTTTCGTCACCCATCCCATGACCAACCCTTGTGACGTTGCTTAACCTCCGCAATCGCTGGGCCAGGCGCTAAACCACTACGCCACCGAGCTCCTTTTTTTTCGTTATTATTTTTTGTAAATAAATATAAAGTTAATAGTTATCACTCGTATTAGTAGAGAATAAATACTTTTTTAACATTTACTGATTTTTAGTTACACGGTGGAATACCCCACCTATTCCCTATTCCCCATAAAATAATATTTCACAACGTAGCTACATGTTCGATTTCGAATTCTTTTTCAGATAAATATGTTTTCAAAATCAGATATTCAAGGGGAGACTTGCCAACTAAATCAACCGCTACTAATCACATCAGCTGACCACAAGTCACCGGCATGACAGCGCTGATACAACTCGCATCATGCATATATATTGCGAATCACCACGTGTAGTCACCGCAAATCGATCACAGGGGGCCGCCAATCTGGCTATTCTCACTATTCTCAGAAACACTAGACGATAACTCTTTAAATTTGAAATTAATAACCCTTTTTGAAGTCTACCTATTTACTCGTTTTATTTTAATCTTTTTGGTTAATGGGTTTTCAGTTTTGGGTTCCATCGCCTCATAACTTTTTTTGATCGATTTGCTCCTGTTTGCGTTTCCCAAGGCCGTATTTATACAAAGTTATTTTTAGTTAATACAAAACCTCTCGTGGGGTTGATCAGACCATTAAACTGAACAACTTTAATTATGGGACCAACCTCGAAATCACGGAAAAAAATCTGTTGTTCCATACAAAAGTACAATCCAACTCCATCAAAATGTATGAAACAGCTGATTTTTTTTGCGATATCAAGGTTGGTCCCATAATGAAAGGTCCGATCAACCCCATGAGAGGCTTTGTATGGTCTAAATATAACTTTGTATAGAGAAGGCTATGAGTTTGATCACAGATGCATATTTTTTTTTTGTATTTTGCGAGCAGATTCTATATTTTATACCGCTGGTGAATAAGATTGTGACATCACTGAGTTGTGCCATTTTCTATTGAACATTCCAAATCCAATACTGTACAGATTTGAGGCGCGTATTTCCTAGAACATGGCCGCTCGTTATCTTTGTACAAACCATTGGACAGGTGAAATAGAATACCTGACTTCCTAGCCAAAGTAACATTTGGAAATCTTCGATATCGCTTCGCTTTCGAAACATGTATGGGATTGACATAAGGTTTCGTTAACTATCGAATTTTAAAACGTCAAATCCATAAATATTTCGAAGCGAAGCGATAGCGAAAATTTGTAAATGTGACATATTAGACCGGGATGCCACCGTCGTCGGTAACCCTACCTCATCGAGTACCAACACGAGACAGTTAGTGACTGTCGAAGGAGAAAGACAAAAAGCATGGCACATGTTGGTACTCGATGACATAAAAACCAACCCCCTAATGCGCTCCTAAAATCAGTCTGACTGACTAAGTTGCCAAGATGGGGCGCGGCAGACCAGTTTTTTCTAGTCTTACTCTTCCAGCCTCATCGTATCAACAAGGTTTAATGGTGGTACCTGATGACATATTTTGTCATCATTTTAGCCTCACTTTTTTCATGACTGTACAAAACCGGCCAAGTTGCGCCTAGGCAGACCAACAATTTTTAACGATACTTTTTGTCTCTCTCCTTATAGTGACTGTCTCGTGTTGTTACTCGATGAGGTAGGGTTACCGACGGTGGCATCCCGGTCTATTAATAGGCTACAGGCTTAGAGTAAGACGGGCTTCTACCGAAGCCTTTTGTTGCTCGAAGGCTACAGGCATTGAACTGTACACGATCAAAATGTATACCTACTCTTTCGTTGAAATACCCGAACTTTATAGTAAAACTAGCGGCCGCCCGCGGTTTTACCCGCGTGGTTCCCGTTCCGTGGGAATATCGGGATAAAAAGTATTTTAAGTTTTAATCTAGGCTATTTACTATCTGTGTGCCAATATCCAACCAAATCCGTTCAGTAGTTTTTGCGTGAGGAACAAACATCCAAACATCTAAACATCCAAACCCACAAACTTTCACATTTATAATATTAGTAGGATCTGTTTGAAAAACTTTGATAACAAAATCCACTTTCGCGAAAAAATCTTTCCAATAATAAATTACGTGATTGCTTGTGCTTATAGATCAGCCAGTTGATTCTTTCTATTACTACCACACTGATTTTAACATTGAAAATGTTTTTTCGATCGCTTCAGTAAGGTACCCAATTTCAGCCAGAGTGAGACATCCCCCTGGTCCCATGAGTTTTAGGTCTACGTGAATGTGATATATGTCAAAAGATGCATCTCGGCGAGGGCTACAATACAGTGAAAAAAAATTTTGAAAAAGTTCAAAACTTTTTCGAAAATCGCATAAATGTAGAAAAATGACACACTTTTTCGGGGTCTTTTCTCACTAAATCGACAATTTCTCAAAAACGAAAAGCGATATCGAAAAAATGAAAAAATCCCCTAGAGATATTGAGTTAGGCTACCTATTGAAAGTAGTAGGTATATGTCCCTGACTCTTACGGTCTGGGCTGTAGCTTATCCTTTATGTAGCGAAATGTCGGGATACCGCGGGCGACGCGCGCGGCGCGGGATAATGGTAATACGTAGTACGTACGATTGAAGTTTGTAAATTATTGTATATTTCAAAGCTTGTAATAGTGATTTTTTTTATTTCCATTTTTTTATTAATAAAAAAATAATATTTAGATCTGTTTCAGGCGATTTGTTATTTACTAAAAGACAATGCAACTTTTCCCTTGACGGGTTGGCCCATTTTTTTCAAAAGTATGGTACAGGAATAAAACTTGTTTCCAAGTATCGATATTATCATTAGGGCTTACTTTTACTATGGCACCAAAAATAAATTCTGGTGAAAAAATTACAACTGCACTGAAGCCAAAAAATATTAACGACTTTTTTCTGACGTTAGTGCCTCATTCATAACTTTTTTTCACCGGGATAGGTTTTTTGGTGCCATAGTAAAAGTCAACCCTAATGATAAAATTTATACTTTCTTTGAACAAGTTTCATTCCTGTACCATAGCTTTAAAAAAAATTGGGCCAATAAGTTGCATTGTCTATTTGCTTTAAAGCTAAAAAGTAATGGAAAATGTTAAAACCTTAATATTGATATTGATTAGCTCTAGTACGTCAACAGATGGTATGACGTGAATAGAGCGTAAGCGAGTGCTGATTCCAGATCTAGTCACAGATTTAAATCGTTAGATACGGCGGCGCGGCAGTACCATAGTGTAACTGCGCTGAAATGTCTCCATAAGTCCATACTCAAGTAAGTGACGTCGCTTACTTATGAAAACGACAGAGAAAGTAGTGTTAGCAATAACTGTAGGAGCAAAAGAGATGACGCTATTATGTCCAGTACACGTGCTAGGCGTAGTGAGTTTTTGTGTGTAGGTAAACAGATAAACGAATCTATAGCGAAAGTTGAACAGAAGAGAGTTTTTAGTTTGAGGCCCGAGGCGAAGCCGAGGGCCTCAATAGGTACTTACGATTAGATACAGAAAAGTAAATCCAAAATATTATATCGTGGGTTGCCGTTATTTCAATTTCGAGAATTGAAATTACTCGATCAGTCATGTCTTTCTTAGTTACTCTGCGATTCCAAATGTTTTCTTACAACGATTTCTGAATAAGAGTGCGATGATGATGCCTAGGTAAACATAGTTTGCAATTGCAATAAAATGAGGGTTGTTATCGCTCATTCGAGTGATGATGAAGTCGGCGCGAGTGTCTCGCAGCATGCGAGCATTTGATTTTGATTTATTTTTCATTAGATTATTTTATGTAGAAATTCAGATGTTTAAGTTATATATAGTACTTAGGTTTTTAATAAAATATTAATGTCTACAAGAATGGAATAAAAAAATATTTTGTTAAATTCATCAAATTCATTTTCAATGTACCAAAAGGTCGTGAAAGGCACGAGATCTGTGATTTTTTTTATTGCTGTTGGATAATAAGTAAGTAAATAAAAAAAACACTTTAATGATAGCGCATATAAAATTTTTCAACACACTTGCTCGTAAAGTGTGTCCTAATACATCGCTTTTAGGGCCATAAACCGAGCTATAACAAACGCGTGAAATAATATATAAAACACTAGTTGGTTATAGAATTATCCCAACAAGGTTAAATAAGTACTTTACTGTAAGTTCTATGCGAGTAAACAGTAAACAGAGCATTCCGAATTTTTTATTTTTTTATTTTTTTAGTTACAACAAAGAGGTTGTATGCCGCTAAAAATTCATATACATTTTTGGAATAAATAAATGTGTAAGTCGTCAATTAAGTCAAACAAATATTGATTATTATCAAATTATTCATAATTCACAATTATTTTGTTATAAAATATTTCCATTTTATCACTTAAAATTATAATTTTGAAGTGGCTGACGCTAGCTGTATGCCCACTCACCCCTTTGTTCGCAAAATATTCTTGCATTGGGCGTGTGAAAAAACAAAAAAAAAACCAGCGCGCCTTTCCCGTCATAATTATCATATTTTGATTTTGTCGTATTTGTTGCTGTGTGGTAAATTACTTTACTCACTTATGCTCTGAAATGTTATCATTCCATTTGAAAAAAGAATGCGGGGCGTTCAACATTTCCTCGGGGGTCTGGTTCATCACATTCTAAATTTGAAATTCAGTGCGGAAATGAAATTCAATACTTACTTCCCGCACTGAGTGCGGGAAGTAAATGTTCCAAATTCAAATCAGTAGAACTTATCAGCTAGCTTTCTTTTTATGAAACTTTATGGTTGCATGACCGGCCAGTAAACATGGCCACGCGAACCAATTTAAATATCACATTTTTACAAAGAAAATTGTATTTCCTCGCATTTCGTGAGTAAAGTATTATACAAACCTTGTACTGGAAGCTACTTGCATTGCCTCGAATGATTAAAGCCCTCGCCTGCGGCTCGGGCTTCAAACCATCCTCGACAATGCAATCCCTAGCTTCCCGTTCTCGGATGTAATGTACTATTAATATTTTCCTCGCAAATGTGTTGAAAAACGTCGTATGAAACTCGTAATCTTTTGCTAATTGCACATTCGGCTGAGTTACGCCCTCGCCTGCGGCTCGGGCTGCAACCCACAGCCTTGTGTGCAATGAGCAACCTAAGCTAACTTGTCCCATAATGTGCTATTGAGTAACTAACTGAATTTTGTTCTTAAATGTTTACGGCACTCTCTGTAAGCAATTTATACCAACACATTACTCATGCACATTCATTATAAGTAAGGAAGACTTTACCTGAAATTAATATTCAATCTTTGCCAAGCTCACGGAATTCCAACTAAGTTGCGAGGAACCTTGTTAATGGACACCAGTATTGCATAATTGCTACACAAATTAATAAAAGTCTGGTTCTTTTTATATTTTTAATTAACGCCAGCCATTTTGGAGATGGTACAATAAGTTAAAAGAACAACTTCCAAACAAGTAACAGTAAAAATAAAAGTCTCTTTAAAGCGCGTCCCAGAAATTTCGTTTGCGAACTTGGAGCAATATTTCCGCTTGTATTATGAGTTATTAAAGTTAACCAAACAATATTGGTTGGTCCATTTTGGGTTAAGTACTTACAGTGTTTGTACATTTAAAAGAACAATTTGGTTAATTGAGAAGTTTTTATTTTACGAATATACTTACGTTTTTACTTATTTAAAAAGTGTAAATAAAAGATTTACACGACGTCAAATAACGAATTAAACGATCGTAAGTATGTAATTAAATTATGCTAATTATATTATTACAAGCCATCAGTTTGGTAAAAGGTTTGAAAGTGCATAACTAAGTGCATTCCAGTGACGACAGCGTCGCGTCGCTAAAACAGTAAAACGGCTTTACGGTCCCACTGCCTCTCTGAACAGAAAAGCATAATTTTCTCGTAAAACTGAGATTTTATTGTCAGCTGTGTGACTCTTTTAGCTACCTACATCCGACTCATCAGATAACCCGTGAGAAATAATAAAGTAGCCTTTTCTTATTAATCAATTAAAAACTATTTTAAAATACCAAAAACTCAGACTTATTTTGGGTCCAAACTTTACATTCTGAACTAAAAACCGTATTGATTTGAGAGTTTTTTTAATTGATTAAAATGTGAAATATTAAAACAACAAGCACTATACCTATACATACAATGCAATCTAACAAAAACCTGGTTTAAATAGAATAATTTCCTCAAGAATCAATAATCCCTATAATTATACTCTAGACAAAAAATTCAAAAAGCACTCGTTATTTAATTTGTGTCAAGTAATATTCAGATAAAATGACGTGTAATTCAATAAAATTCATTCCGCTCGAGGAATTTAATAATGGACTCTTTGTTGTATGCTACGTTACTACGTCGTTACCATGATAATAAATAACTTGATAATAATTTTACAAATGAAATCTAAAATAACACCTGAATCCGCAAGGAGTTTTTGGCGCTATTTTGTCGAGTTCGTTTCGGTGTCTATTTTAATTTAATTATTAGCAAATTGATTCATAGTGGATATTGTGTCTTAAAATTGGTGCAGTTTGTGCTACAAGAGTCTACGCAACTGAACAATATGTGGGATAATTGAAATAGGCGCGATCTTGTTTGTGTGAAGCTGAGACTT
Source organism: Agriphila tristella (assembly GCA_928269145.1). Lineage (NCBI taxonomy): Eukaryota > Metazoa > Arthropoda > Insecta > Lepidoptera > Crambidae > Agriphila > Agriphila tristella. The sequence goes on along the minus strand of OV743440.1, from coordinate 22,722,009 downwards.
TTATATACTTGGTGCCAAATGCTCCAAGCAGCATTGGAATGCAATGCACCCGCATTCTACTGTAAACTGAAACGGTACCTACCACTGAACTATTCAACACTTGAAAAAAATACTTCCAAGAGGAAAGTAGATTGCCAAACTAAAAATAAGATGAAGAAGAATCCGCAAAAAGTGTTTTATTTCTAATAAACTGCACACGTAGAAGTCTAAGAAGTGTATAAACGAAATCTAGCTTCAAAAACATTAGCTAGTAAAGTCGATATAAGCTAGCATTGTCGATAATAAGGAAATAACTTGTTAATTTTCTCGGAACCAACCTTACAGTAGGTACACGGTTAATTCCATCTACCATGATAATGTCAATAGCTACGGCTACGATGTAACTTTACTTGATCCATATCCGACTAAAGCAGTTCAAACAAAGATTCATTTTGTAATGAAAGCTCGAGAGCGCCTCGAATGTTTGCACTTTTATCTGAGCGGAGCAGTTTCTTTAAAATAAATATGAAAAGCCTATGTACACATCCCATTTCAAGCTAACTTGTAAAGATGATTTATTTCAACAATATAAAGCTTGATTGATGAACACAAAGTCGCTTGATGCTGAAATCAAAGTAACTTAATTTACTTGAAAAATACAAAAGTTTTCAAAGGCTTTGAACAACGTTAAAAAAACACACACTTGGTAGAGTTTGGTAAACTTTTGTTATAACGTGATTGACAGCTCATCGTTTCATTTACTAGCACGATTATCATAATTACATCTTTCCCTTAAAAATTACAAAAGCAGTGCGATCCGAGGTTTTAAGCGCAAACAGAACTTAGCGGATTAGCAGTGAGCACTAGTGACGTTGTGGGCCGCTCAGCGTTGCATTTCAGCACATTCACAAACCCATTTTAATCAGATTTGTGCGCATACGATCTCGTTCTGAAATTCCACATCGAATCTAATGATAGACAACTGAATTTACAATAACAACGCTCACATTTTCTGAAAGTAGGAGAGAGAAAAACATAATTAGGTATGTTTTTTTTGCAGATGCGATTTATCTTGTTGGATAAATTCATAGAAATAGACAGCGAATTTTTTTCTAAGTCTATGGATAAATTCGTTAAGTTTATTACGTTTCGATATGTAAACGAAATCCTCGATATTACTTTATAACGAATATGATCTTATTGTCTGTAGGCATAGGCATGTACTGCACGCATCAAATTCTGTTTTTCGAAGACCGCGTGACACGTTTTCATAATTTACGAGTTTATTATAAAAAACGTGAAAGGAAATTTATATGAAACGCGAGATAATATTCAAAACGATTTCCAATAAATAATATATTTATCGTAAATAGGTTTTCATGTCAATCAAAGTGATAAACCCTGGTAAGGCAAAGTCTAAAGCATTATTACATTCTTGCTAATAATACGCAAATTACAGTAGAAGTTTATAAATGTTCATGAGCATAAGTTTTTGAATTTACACAAGTTTTATTCTGTTAGTTAACGTACAAGCCTGTGTCAAAGTTTGTTTGTATCCAAATGTCTAGATTATCAGGCGAGCTGTTGGCACAGTCTGAACTATTTCTAATTACTGTTCTAATGTCTCTTAGTTGGAAATTGTAGGTGATTCTGGAGTTCACATTTGCATTGTTTTTAAGTTAGAACTTGACCATTCACGCGAGCTGAGAAAAGTTGGGAAACGTTGTTGTAGCTTGTAAAATAAAAAATGCAAAATAATAACATAATTTTTTGGTATAAGTCAGTTGAGAAAAATACATCCTTGTTTTCACGTGGCAATATTTGGCGCGCTACTTTTTCATTACAACAAAAAAAATACATGAAGCGCGCCATCCTGGCAATGTTGCACACTGCGCTGTGCAAGTTGTAACGTTGCGCGTCATGTTTTTGAGAAAATAATAGTTTGTGATGAAAATTTGAAAGGTGTTTGCGAATAATTTCGAACACAGAACCATCGAATTAATGTAAAGCCTGCTGTTGGCTTTTATAACTTACGTGGGAGGATGTACAGCCTAAATATATTTAGCTTTAGGAAAGGAACGCAAAACTATAGTACCTAGTTCATTATCATCATAAAAGTAGAAAACAATGTTAAATTTGTAGTATAAATAAATTATAAGTGGCAACCTCGTGTTTTAAGTGTTTATCGAGTTTTGTAAAAGAAGAAAATATTTTCTTTGTTTAAGTTTCCTCACAAGAGATTTGTGTTACGTAATCCATTGAAATTGGAAAAATAATCCAACAGAATAACGGTTGTGCGACTCGGATACTACGTAAGTGGATACAACTTATGAAATGCTGAATATTTTTTATATAGGTACCTATTTTGTTTGGATAAGGATCCGTTACACAGGTTCCGTATAGCACTCTACCTTTTGTCAGACCAAAAGTTCTCTGATAACTGAAAGATATTCGGATACTAGTCCTAAGACGTTTACTTCATTAATAATTGGGTCAATCAACTTTTAATTGTCCTATGAGTTTTCCTGTCCATAAACATAAAAGTATATAATTCCTTGAAAATAAATATCAACTAACTTAAAAATTATGGTTTGGGTTAAATGTAATACTTTAACTATCATTTTGGTAATAGAAATAAATATGTTGTTTACATATTTGTTCGTATTTTAACGGCCGACATAGAGAGATGTCGATGTCCCCTTTATTTGTATGAAATTGATGAAATGTCCACTGGACAACCTATAACATAAAAGTGTGTTTTCTTAAAACAAAAAATAAAGAAAATAGTTTAGCTTATAAATACTTAAACTTAAGATTTAAAGTATCATTTTGGTAACAGAAATAAATATATTGTTTACATATTTGTTCGTATTATATAGGTTGTCCAGTGGATATTTCTTTATGTTTGTGGACAGGAAAACTCATAGGACAATTAAAAGTTGATTCATAAATTCAGCGTTGTATTATGTGCTATGGTAAGAGCCATTTCATTTGTCAGATTAAGCTTTCTTAAGGCACGTGAAATTAAAATTAGTTAATTGATTTTTTCTAAGAACATTATGATTGAATACTTACAGTGAACTGTCTAATTCCTTCGGTAACCTAACCGTAAACTAACAAGACATGAAATTGACAATAGAAACAGCTCAAAGCTTTGTGGTCAGTCCATTTCTGTGTTTTGCGTCTGCTATTAACCACAACGGCATTACCATCCCGCAATGGAATTGTAGTTCTCCTCTATTAATCTTGAATTTTACTACGAGATATTCATAAACATTCGTAATTTTTCAGACATTTATTATAACATTGGGATAAAATTGTATTTAACAAATAAAATGCTTGCAACGTTTTGCGTTCTTTTAGAAGAAGACGATCTTAATAATTTATAGAATATAATAGTCCGTGAGCCGCGACAGTATTGCCTACGTCATATGACATCAAGATGAAATGCATGGCACACGGTCGGAAAAGTTGTGCTGAGCGAGGATCAGAAGATTTTCGCAAATAAAATTGGCCGGAAGCTTGAGAAAATCTTCCACTTCCGGTCAAAATTTTAAGATTCTATTTTCGTCATGTGAAATCAGTAAGAGACCCGTGTCATCATTTAGTTTTCAATCGTAGAGAGAATAATCATAAGTCTGTTAGTTCTGAAATGACTAAAAACATATTTTTAAGGTATTCCATTTCAGAACTGACAGACTTATGTTTACTCTCTCTACGATTGAAAACCAAATGATGACACGGGTCTCTTACTGATGTCACATGACGTAAATAAAATCTTAAAATTTTGACCGGATGTGGAAGATTTTCTCAAAATTCCGGCCAATTTTACTTGCGATAATCTTCTGATCCTCGCTCAGCACAACTTTTCCGACCGTGTGCCATGCATTTCATCGTGATATCATATGACGTAGGCAATACTGTTGCGGGCTTACGGACTATAAGTTAGGTATGATCCAGTGACGAGGTGTGACCTACGTTGTTTTAATTTTAGACAATAGGTAGCTTCACAAGTAGACATATTCGTTATCAGTGCCTATTTAGAAAGTATCCTAATCTCTAACTAAATAAAAAGTAGTTTTAATATTGAATGAAGTATTTATTACACAATTGAGACGAGAAAATCCACATACTCGCATTCATAAATCTTTGTAAGAACGACAATAAGTACCTACTAAGTTAATTATTGGCACATTCCTTTTTAACAAAACTATTGTTTCGGGTTCGAACATTAATCCAACCATTTACTTAATCAATTGGTGACCTTTTTATTAAGTATTTAAAGCAAGATCTAATGGAACTGCGTTTAAGCAACAAGTTGTTACTCAGACTTCAGCCTGAAATATTTACGAACTGGTCCTCAGCCTACTTTATCTTGTCTGAAACGGTTTGAAATATTGTACCTTCTGTTTCATTAAAGGTGATTTATTTTGTCAATAAATATGATAAAACCTTTTCTATATTAAGTAATGTTTAACTCGTCAACGCCCGGAAAACGAGACATAATAGATTTTCTATTGTTGTCCGGTCGCCGGCGCCGGCGACCGCTCGGGCGTTGATGAATAACGATAGTTTTTAAACATTTATTCCTGTTTAATAAACCTACTATTAAGAATAAACTTAGCAGACATTTTACGTTTTAAAAAGAGTCTTAACGACTTTCTTTAATAAAAAACTTAATGAATAAGAGTTTCCAGTTCCAAGTGTTCATTTTAGGTCTGATTCTTTGGATAGTTACAAAAGCTATACAATATTATAGAATTTATAACCTTATTGAAAATTAGATTAATAAGTCATTGAAAATTATTGAGATTTGATCAATAAAAAGAGCTATTGTAACTTGGAATTTTGGAAACAAGAAGTTTAGTAAAGTATTTTTGGGTAAATGTAGCTTGATTCTTATCATGATTCAAACTTTTTCACAAATAATTCAGCAGCAGATGGAATTTGCTTTATAGTATCTACCTGTTATTATGATTCATTGTGGATAAACATTAATTTAGATTTACAAGGTGTTTGGAAATAACCTTATAAAACCGAAACCTACAAAAATTAGTAACGAAAATATTAAAATGTATGAAACAGTAAATTTTTTTTTCGCGATTTCAGCGTTGGTCCCAAAATTTGTCCAGTTTGATGGTCTCTATCCTTACTGTTGGATGTGAGGATCCTAACAAGGCGGACCACGCGAGTGGAAGTAAAAGAGGATATTTAAATTAAACTTTTATAATATTGAGAGGCGCGTTTACAAGTTGAGTGCGCGACGACGACTGCCGGCACCTAGTTACACAATACAAAATTGGTTCGGTAATATGAACCTGTAGGAACATACTGTGTCCCTACACCATTCCCCTCCTAAGAGGAAAAAAAAGGTAAAACATACAAAATATTAAAATCCTTAAAAATAAGTTTAGATCGACGCGAAAAAAAATCATAACATAACAAAAGTCGCGTCATAACAAAAAAAATATAACACAAGTCTTTATGAAATACATTAAAATTTACGGCATAGAAATACAATAACATTATCGATTGTAATTGTGTAGCACGTCAGTCATCATTAGAAATGTTGGTTAAGTATAATACATTTAAACTTAAGTGAAAGAACAGAGGCTTCTTGTTAAAATGTTATCGGAAGCCTAAAGTATAATAAATTATGTACCAGACCCAACTTGAACTTACTGTAAACATCCTGAATGGATTTAGTCACAAAAAACAATAGTCACTTCGGATGCAATAAAATGTTGTTTTGTTACGAATTACGATACGACACACTTGAAAGGGTCTAGACGAGATTTGAAGTTCACTTATGTTGGAAGTTGTAAAGTAGGTAACAATATTATATTTTACTGAGTGCTTTTGTTGACTCTGAATTGGGGAAGTGACCAATTAGAAAGAAAAAGTACAACAGAGTATTATACAGATTATTTTTAACAATGCACAATGTGCTGGCAAATAAAGAAAATAAGTAAGTAGTGTGTACTATCGTTAATAAAAATAACAGCATAGTAAACATCTACAATTACTATTGTAAAAATAAATTGATAACATTCTAAATAAGTTTACAAAGTAGGTATAACAATCAAATATAATAAAAACTACAAAAGAAAATAACAAGTTCTCTAATCTGATATCTAGGAATAAAGTATAAAATGTAAAAGATATAAAAAAGTATAACCATAAGTTTAGATTTCTACCAGTCAACATATGACGTAAAAGGTATGTGTTTCAACATAATTTATTTATAAAATGATTTGTTTTTCCGACATTACATCAGAACAAAAAACAAAATTTATTTAGTTGCGAAGCAATTACAAACAAAAGTTAAATTCAAATTATATAAGTAGGTACAATAATGGAATGGTATGTAAACTATAATATGAAATTACAATTTAAAGTTAACTTACTGACTAATTACATAGTTTCTATAGCGCAAAATTTTCAAAAGTATACTAAAAACTATTAAATATTATAAATGTATTTATCTATGTAGGTAGGTATGTAAAAAAAAACTTAATTAGGTAATAGTTAACTATATAAAGAAAAGATTTAACTAAAACGTACTGGTGGTCGGGTTATACGACCGTAACGTGTTACACGGTTCTCACATGAGTTATTGTTCATGGGCATGATTCGATTGTCCTGTACCTCATTAGGTTGACTATTACTATCTAATATGTCATTTTTCTTAAAATTATCATTATCTTGCTCTATTAACATGTAGGCTGGCTTCAATCTGTCAATTGAAATGCGAGCCTCACGGTTAGGTAATTGAATTAAAAATACTTTAGAATTTCGCTCTAATACTTTATATGGACCGTCGTATGGCGGTTTCAACGATTTGTGAACCGCATCATCTCTAACAAAAACATATTGACATGATTTTAAATCTTTACTTACAAAGAATTTCTTTGAATTTCGTGATAATTCGTTAATTGGAGTAAAGTTACGTAAATTTTCTTGAATTTTGTATATTAAACTAGATGGGTCACTAGGGTCGTTTTTCGTAGATATTTCATAGAACTCTCCGGGTAAACGAAGTGTTCGACCAAAGGTTAATTCTGCGGCGCTTATGCCGTTATCACTGCGGCAAGCGGCACGCAATCCTAGCAATGCTGTAGGTAATTCATCAACCCAAGAATTATTATTTAGGCGAGTCATTAACGCTGCTTTAAGAGATCGGTGCCAGCGTTCGATTGCACCGTTACTTTGGGGATGATATGGTGTTGTGCGTATTTTATTTATCCCTAATAATTTCATAAGATTTAAAAATAGATTGCTCTCAAATTGTCGACCTTGATCGGTAGTGAGCTTTACAGGACAACCGTATCGTGCGATCCATTCGTCAAAAATTGTTTTTGCGACAACTTCAGCTGTAATTTCTTTTAAGGGAAAAGCTTCAGGCCAACGTGTACACCTATCAATGATAGTTAAACAAAATCTATATCCTTCTGGGGATATTTTTAGTGGTCCAACAATATCAACCATAATTTGATCAAAGCGATTGACAATTGGGAAGCTACCTAATGGCGAAATTGTATGGCGGCTTATCTTCGCCTTTTGACACTTTATACATGTTTTAGCCCATACGCTTATATCTTTATTCATCCCAGGCCAGAAAAATTTATTGGATACTAATTTACGCGTAGTTCGTATGCCTGGATGACTTAAATTGTGAATTGTATCAAAAGCTATTTTTCTAAATTCTTCTGTTAGATAAGGTCTAATAATATTTTCTGTAACATGACAATATATTGATTTATCACAAGTGGGCAAAGAAATTTGTTTGAAACATGTTTGGTTGCTATCGTTGATTTGTTGTAATAAATATTCATCTTTAGCTTGGGCGTCTGCAAGTTGACTGTAGTCAAGTACGGTTGGACAAAAAATAGTTTCGACGCGTGATAACGCATCGGCTACTACATTAGCGGGACCGTTAATATATCGTATGTCGGTCGTAAACTCACTGATAAAAAGAAGTTGTCTCGCACGTCTCGGAGTTTCTTTATTATCTTTACTGGACTTAGTGAATGCATGGCATAAGGGCTTGTGGTCTGTATAAATTATTAAATGGCGACCTTCGAATAATTTTCGAAAATGTATTATCGCTGAATGTATAGCGAGTAATTCGCGATCATAAGTACTATATTTTTGTTGACTCAAAGACAATTTTTTTGAATAATAACCCAGTGGTTGCCATTGTTCGCCACATTTTTGTTGTAAGACAGCTCCAATGCAGTTATCAGATGCATCTGTCATCAATGCTAGCGTGGAATCGGTATAAGGATGAGACAGAGTGGCGGCGTTTTGTAATGCCGTTTTACACTGCTCAAATGCATTTTCAGCTTTTTCCGACCACGTAATAATTGTTTTATCGTTTCTTTTTGTATTTGTTAAATATTTATTGAGTTCTGACTGATATGACATTGTATTCGGTAAATGAGAGCGATAAAAGTTGACCATGCCTAAAAATCGGCGTAACTCTTGAATGGTTTTAGGTTTTGGGAAATTGACAATAGCATTAACCTTTTCTTGTAAAGGTTTAATACCGTCTGCGCTTACATCGTGACCTAGAAATTGAACTTTACTTTGACCGAAAGAACATTTAGATAGGTTAATCGTAATACCGAATTTTTTGAAACGCTGAAATATAATCTCTAAATGAGTTGTATGTTGTTCTTCGTTATCGCTTGCAATAATGACGTCATCTAAATAATTATAATGAAAATCTAAGCCTTGCAATACATGATTCATAAAGCGTTGAAAAGTTTGCGCTGCATTACGTAAACCAAAGGTCATTCTAGGGAATTCAAATAAACCGAATGGGGTAATAATAGCTGTTTTTTCAATATCATCAGGATTTACTTTTATGCAATGATAAGCTCTGTTCACATCTAATTTAGAAAATATTTTCTTTCCTGCTAATATATAAGTGAAATCACGTAAATGGGGAATAGGATATCGATCGGGTTTAGTAATAGAATTTAATTGGCGATAATCTCCACAAGGTCTAATATCTCCGTTTTTCTTTGGGACTATGTGTAGTGGACTTGCCCACGGACTTTTAGAAGGTCTACATATTCCTGCTTCTTGCATAATACGAAATTCCTCTTTAGCTTTTTTATATCTGTCCGGTGGTAACGGACGTACACGAGCGTGTACAGGAGGACCGGAAGTTTCAATATAATGAAAAATATCGTGCGATTGAGTTTCCTGGAATGACATCGGTTTCGTAATCTCCTTATATTTACATAGTAAATCGCTATACGGATGTCCATGACTAATTGTATTTATGGAAGGTTCAGCAACACTTACCACTGAAGCAATTACATTTAGGTCAGTCACTTGGTCTCTTAACCTACGTGCACTAAGGTCCACTAAAAGTTTATGATAAGTAAGAAAGTCCGCACCTAATATTGGTTGTTTTACGTCAGCAACGATGAAGTCCCACCTATACGGTCTGCGAAGTTTAAAGTTCAGCACCATAGATTTCACACCGTAGGTTTTAATTTCAGTTCCGTTTGCTGCGTATAGTTTATAATCAGAACACTGCGATTGTGAATGACACTTATTACGGTTGACGGGCAATACCGAAACGTTTGCTCCTGTATCTACTAAAAATCGGAGTCCACTATTAATATCTAAAATACGTAAGCGGGCGCAAGGTGATACGGCACAGATTTCCGCTGACAACTGTGCCTCACTTCCTAGTTTTCCGGCGGCGCTGGCATTGTGGCCTTTTTGTTCCATGCGCAGGGTTGCACGCATTTATGAGCCTTTTCTTTGTATTTCTCATGGTAAAAACAAAGGTCTCCAGGACTTGAGTGTTGTGGTCGCTGCGATGAGTGATTTCTGTGCCGGCTAGATGACCTCGATGAGTACCGGCGATATTGATTGAAATCTCTATATCTCGGACGAGAGCGTTCTGCGTTCAATAGGCGAATATTTAGTTTCGCTATTTCTGCTCGCAACAGCGCTATTTCGTTTGTTGTGTTAGAGGTGTTCGTTATCGCAGCCACTTGACTTGAGCGTGTCGCTTCAGCTACGTTGTCTGCGACCGAGGCTAGGTTTTCTAAGTCCTTCGTGTCTGTCACGGCTAATACTGCCTTGACTGTGCTTGGCAAATGTCCTTGCCAGAGCACGCGAAGTGTGTCATCCGGGATTTTGTCACGGGCCAGATCTCGCATCCGTCGCAAAAGTTGGGAGGGTTTCTGGTCCCCAAGCTCCATTTCACTGATAAGTTTTTCTATTTGTCTAGCCTTTGAATCTTCCAGGAGCGAAAGTAATTTTATTTTAATTGCGTTGAATTTACCGGACGCAGGTGGATTTGATAAAAAATCACTAATTTGAGTAATAATGTCTTTTGGCAACTTTGATACTACCATGTCGAAACGCGAGTCGTCACTTAATTTTTGAGGTGCTAATATTGCTTCGGTTCTTATAAACCATACGCGTGGTTGATCCGCCCAAAATTCTGGAATTCGCGACGCTAATTGAATTGCCATGATGTCGGTCGTCGGCGTAAACGATGGTATAGGCGTCGGAGGCAGAGACTTTTCCGGTTTGTCGTTTTCAGTATTCGACATAATTACACTATTTTAAAATTTTATTGTCCGAAATTTTATTAAACACTTAATTAATTATACACTATTTATTTTATCGTCCGAGTTATTTACGCGTATTACAAATTAAACTTCGTTCGGGGTCACCAATGTTGGATGTGAGGATCCTAACAAGGCGGACCACGCGAGTGGAAGTAAAAGAGGATATTTAAATTAAACTTTTATAATATTGAGAGGCGCGTTTACAAGTTGAGTGCGCGACGACGACTGCCGGCACCTAGTTACACAATACAAAATTGGTTCGGTAATATGAACCTGTAGGAACATACTGTGTCCCTACACTTACTAATATTATAAATGCGAAAGTCCGTTGTTTGTTTGTTTGTTACGCCTTCACGTCTTAACTACTGAACCGATCATCATGAAATTTTGCATATACGTTGTCAGGGGTACAGAAAAGGACATAGTGTACCTTTCATCCCGAAAAAAGTATTGTTCCCGAGGGATAGCAAAAAATCTTTCCACGCAGACGAAGTCGCGGGCGGCCGCTAGTCTACTATATTCGTCTTTATAAGGCTATTTCCAAACACCCTGTTTAACCAAATTATTAACCATTCACCAAACCCAAATCATTAACAGCCGGCATTCAGATTTAGTAAAAACGAGATTTGAACTTATAAGTTTATAACTTCACATTTTGAAACAAGCTTTGTAAGCATTTTCAAGGCTTTACGTCATATGTAAGTTACACAAGTTATTTCGTATGTATTTTACTCGTGGCCGGTAACTTACGAGGATAGCTTACAACTTAATACCTGTAAGCTCATTTGAAACAGAGCTGGGAGAGGATTCAAACTTACGCGAAAATACTAGTTTAATTTAAACGTGAGATCTTTTTGATCTTATTTTTTATTCTATACCGTGTAACTAACAAAAAAGTCCATGAATTTTCCACTTCTACATATTTCAAAGTGAAAGTTTTTTCACATTCCCAGTAAATCATGATTGTTTTTTAACTATTTAGATATACCTTAGATTTAATCTTTGATCAAGTCAACTTAAAAAAAAACGGAATCGTTCGAATAAACCGATTAACTCTACTTATTATATTGTATTTCATCATATTGAGAATAACATTGCCACACATATTTTAAATTGTACATACATAATTCGTGTAAAATAAGCTACTTTACATTGATCGGAGTAAGGAGCAGCTGATGTCGCTAATAATATCACAATGCCACGATCAATACAATCATTGGGGCTCATTAACCAATTATACTGATGACGGAACATTGTAAGGAGAAATAGGACTAAAGCACATATAAGTATTAACCATAGACTCCTATAATAATATGGTAGTAGGTACCCATTCTCAGTACACACGGTTAATTTTTAACTATATTTAAAAATAAAATAAGTGTATCTCTTCCCTATTCTAATCGAGTATGTACAGTTAAAAGTTACAATATTTAATAATTGGTCAAAATATTGAGGTTTCTTTATGTCAAAAATGTTTACTGATTTCTGTATTTAGAGCTCATTCATAGAATGACATGCGCTTAATCAAAAGAGACTATCTTGTTTATCTACGTAAATAATGAAAAGAATGAATCTACGCACGCGTCTTGCTATTTTTGTGAGTTGGCCGATCAATCAAGATTGTTTTCCGATATTTTCAAACTATTAATTTTTAACTTTTAACTGCACGTTCATGTTCAGAATCGTGGTCTGATATTCCCATAAAATTTTTGGATATACCTACTTAAAAATTAACGATATGGTTGTTTTATCTCACGAAGTCCGTTCGGCTATGATTGTTGTTAGGCTTGCACATGTAATACATTGTTTTGGTGTACATCTGGTGCGTCTGCACGCTCTCATGGTACGCACACTATAATAATGTGCATGTGCACGCCTAACAACATTCATAGCCGAACAGATTTTGGAAGATAGAAGAACTATAATCTAACGAGTTCTGTCCGCAGCTGCGTCCCCGTGGAATTCGACTTCCGGTGGAAATTTAAAAATCCTTCCCGCTACTACAATACGAGCGAGTATACTTGTAAGAACTAAGCTCAGGCTTTTTCGTAAAAGTAACGTTATTACGTAGGATTATTTAGGCGTCCATTTATTCGAGCAGCTACGAGTTAATGGTATGTAACCCAACCCGAGCTGGAGAGCGCCACACCTCTACGCTGTTACACTTAACATGGATATTGTCAGGCGATCGGGGAAACATTTTCCCGAAAATATTACAACTGAATTCTTGATATGATTATGATACGATACGATAAAGACTTTAGTCCCATCAAGTGACATCGACAATTCTAATTGAATGGATTTTTAGTGTCTGTTTCACAGGCAAAAAATGGAACAGAATTTCTACGAAATATAGGTACCTATAAAAATACGGGTCTAATTAAGTACCACCCTCCTTTTGAGATCGTCGGTAAAATGAAAAAAAACTCAATCTTAAACTGATAATTCCCAAATAGCTGGTAAAACAACTATAGTATGTGTTTATACTGTTTATTAAAATAAGGAATAATAGTTAATATGAGGTACAAAATCACAAAGCTTATATAAGTATTATATTTGTTTCTGAATGCTAACTTTGTAACAAAGTCACTTTGCGTTGTGATTACTAATGGCATACGGCTTCCTTACTGCGAAGTTGTTAGCAAAACAAGCAATCGAGAAGCTGTGACTTGTACATAAAAATTTTCAAAATAACTACCCAGTTGAGACTTATGAATTTTGTCTTTATTTATATTATCAATCTCAATAAATATAAGGATACTTATACACTTCTAAGGCTTCCGCACGTACAGTTCATTAGAAATAAAATACATTTAACGGATTACAGCGCGTATACCTATTGGTTAATTCAGATAGTTATTTTAGAATTATTTAGTTTTGATTTGTTAATTTCGACACCTTTCCAGGGGCCGTGGTCACGGTTCGACTAAAGCAAAAAGGCTGCTCATATTTTAATGAAATTACCCGCTCGGAACTTCAGTTATACTCCTTCGGAACTTTAAAAAAATCATTCGTTCATTATTTTTTTTTATAGCTGTGTTCTGTTATATTTATATATTTTATTAATCAAATTGAATACACAACTATCAGACCTGCGCTGCCCGCATCCAGCGCGCGGCTTCCCGCGACCTTCTCCAGATCGTCGGTTCACCTTATTGGGGGCCTACCCACAGAGCGTCGTTTGGTGCGCGCATGAGAAAATGTCCATACAATTACTGGCACGGCCAAAGCGGATCAGAAACGTACACGAACCGAATATGTATAGGCTTAGTGAATGCTCTAAGTGTATAGGTATAAGTGCAAAAGCGCCCTTAAACATTTTTTTTTATCTCGCAACCGGCTAACAGTTCGTCGGCGCCTAAGTGTTTACCCTACAAATTACCTCCATTTGTAGTGTAGTGTATTTGACTAGAATATAGTTACTTTATGTTGACTCTCCTTCAAATGGCAATCGTCCTGGCCGTCAAACTTGAGCAAATATCAACAGACCAATGTAAATCCAACAATCAATGTAACCAAATAAGAACTAAAGTAAAGAGATTTTTATACACTTTATTCAATAAAACTACTTTCCAATTTCAATTGATAGTTTAAGTTGCAATTATCCAGCAACAAAATCGTAATGACGCGTCTGATCATAAAGTAAGTAATTTTGCACAAGACTAATAAAATTAAGGCTCATCTAAGGAGAATATTGCATTGCATTACCTACTAAGACTAATCCAAAATAGTTCTACCGTTAGTCTCCAGATACTTATACAGCGTGTTACAAAAAACCCATAATAGCCCAGTAAACGAAAAGGCAACACCTTAAGCATATTGACAGATATTCAGGAGCGGATATCTCGAAAACTATAAAATATATCGAAAAACCTGACTTAATAAAACTTGTAGCAAAAATCAGCTTTTATTTTGTATATTGTCTTGGGTCGCTAGAACGCATAGTTTCCGAGATATATGTTAAAAACCGAAAAATGGGGCCTTCAAACCTCCCCCCTACCCCCGGCATAGGGGTTACGGGCGTGGACTTTTGATATGTTCATCTCCTAACAGATCCAAACAAAGTTACGAAGTCAAGAATTGTGTTCCAAGCATTTCCCTCTACTTATAAATTTTTTGAGCTTTCTTTTCCTGAACTATAAAGCCGTAGATAGGGTGATGATGTACACATGATGCATACAAACCCGGAAAATTATCATAAACCCTGTAAACCGCCACTTAAAAAAAGTCACCTGTGTTCTGAGTAAATCTCTGATCTAAATTGTGTTTTGCTTTTGCCCATTAATCGAATACAATAGTTTTTCTTGCGTCTAGGGTTGTCACTTTGTATTTTTCTATATCATTTTTGGTTTTATCATTCAAAATTACCGTGATCGGCTTCTGGAGGCTCCTATTCGAGTGGAAAAACATTGCTTTATTATTTAGTCAAGAACATCTATTCACTTGTTTCTATTTCCTAAATTAACCACTCATTTTTAGCACAGTCTTAACAAATATGTTTTGTACTTAATTATTAATTGTATTTGTTGCACTGTTTTGAATAAAACATAAAATTATGAAACATCAACACTGAAATAATACGGTTTCGCATTAAAAACGCATAACTACGAAGTGTGATTGCGTATACAATCAAACGACGCGATGAAACGACAAACTATAAATAAGGTTCTTATGGGAATATCATATACAGACGGACAGTTATATTATATCACATACAGACGGACAGTTATATCACATATAGACGGACAGTTATATATTGTAATAATGTGATCTCAGAGGAGACTTTGGGTACTTATTACTTGATCAAATTGACTTGTATTTCTGTTATTGTTTTGCTTAAGACGTCTCAAATATCTACTCATTACCTATAATTGCTATTTCGCAATAGAATAATACAATAATAATTTGTTTACTTTGTAACGGCAATGTTATCGATTATTATTAACCAAATGTAACATAATAAAATGTAAATAACCCAAAAAAATGGAGTAAACTACATATTACTGATTGATAATTATAGCATGGTAACAATCAACGTGTATTTGAATAATTGAATGTTTCGCTTTACTAGCATTACTTTTATTTATTCTGTGTTAGCATTTCGAATATACACTGGCCTGCAAAACTAAGTACTACAGAGGTCTATTTTCATACAAACGAGGTAACTTTGAAGCATTGGTTCTCCGCCCAGGATTAAACGTGGTGTGATCTGATGATGGCCATCCAGGGAGTGAATGGAGAAAATTCAGATCCCCATACACACCCAATTGATCTGATCAGCATTCTAAGAGCTGTAAGGATAAGAGTTATCAGTAACAGCATTTCCATACATTTTAATGCTATTTTCGTGGTTTTTTAAACATATCCAAACAGCTCTTAGAATGCTGGATTTATTGGGTGTGTATGGGGATCTGAATCTTCTCCATTCACTCCCTGGATGGCCATCATCAGATCACACCATGTTTAATCCTGGGCGGAGAACCAATGCTTCAAAGTTACCTCGTTTGTATGAAAATGGACCTCTGTAGTACTTAGTTTTGCAGGCCAGTGTAGTTTGATATTACTAATACTGGTTTTTTTACTTGATTTGGCGATACACACTTCATTACTTTAATGTCAAAAAAATATTGGTTCAATATTGTATTATTGATCTTGGAAACGAAGCTATATGTAAAATTGACGAGCAATGGTCAACAGGTCTGTAAGTATGATAGTTCATAGAAGTAATTCAATAATGTAATGTGACATAGTCCATTTCATTGCTCGTGTCTGTACAGTACATACTAGAAATGTCTACAAGATTCAATAAACCAAATAAGATTACTAAAACTTATCTTGATTACAAAACTTAGTAAAGTTAAACTCAAGTGTTCATTTTTCGTACAAAAAACCAAAGGTCACGCGCACAAATTTTACGCGAAGCGCCTACTTAATTTCATCTGGTTAAGACGAAGCAGCGCATAAATATAAATGTTTTGGACTTGAATTAAGTTGGGTCTTGCGAATAAATTAAGGCGGTATTTCTTAACTAAAAAGTAGGCACATAACCCTCCGTAGCAAGTGGACAGATTCGCAACTGGACAGATTCTCAACTGGACAAATTCTCCGACTCCCATTTGTTTCGGGAAATGTTTCACTAAGTGATCTTCGTTGCGTATTTTAGGCGATGATAATAATCTGCCCCCCTACTCAAATGGCCAACTTTCTATTCGTTTGAACGCTACGCTTACTTTTAAAACTTAAATATGAGCAATAGATGATTAAATCACACGTCGCAAACTTATGTAAATTGCAGACTTCGATGTATTGTATGGAATTGTCAAGCTTACGGCACGTTATTTTATAGTTTACTACTTATTTTAAAGTTTTAATAGTAGGTTAGCGTAGCGTTCAAACGAATATAATGTTGGCCATTTGAGTAGGGGGGCAGGTCAGGAGTTATCATCGCCTGAATTAAGCAACGAAAATCTTCAGGAGTAAGAAACTTGATGACACAGAATATATAATAGTTGGTGTTGATCTTATTTTATTACGAACCACCCAGTAATATTATTTAGATTTTCAAACTGTCATACCTATCTAACCTATCTTTAGTGAAATTTGATATTGTACTGCATTTCTTTTTTACGGAGAAAAAAATATTATTATTCTGGGATTTTAGATGGTCCGCGGCTAGGTATGAATATAATAAGTATATAGATTGCGTGTATGTAGGTTTGTAGGTATTTAATGAGAGATAAAGCACTCATAACAAAATATAACGATTGATTAATTGGACATTTCACCCGATGAACCAAAAACATAAAAAACAACTATTAAATCAGTCGGGACTCAGAAATGATTTGTCATACTACTGGTCTAGAATGATTTGTCATGCATGTATGTATTTAGTGACTCATAACAAATAACGGTAATTTCACTAGACGTCTCCCGATGAACAAGAAAAACAAAATAAATCAATTATTAAATCAATCCGGATTCAGGAATTATTTGTTATTCTACTGGTAGCAGCCACAACAGATAAGTTACCTATGTGTTTTCACTTTCGACGTCAGTGTGTCTGTGAGACGGTCTGTCAAGACCCTTTTCTCTGGAACGCAAAGGTACCAAGGTGAAGAAGTGCGGTCCTTTGAAGCTGTGAGAAAATTAAGCTTCTAGGTCAACGCAGTTAATAGGGACGGTCTCGTTTTTGCAGCATATTACCAGTGAATAAATCAATCTACCGGATTTCATTCGATGGACTAAGAGCTAGTCCCGGAAATAGGTGGACAATTTACAGAGCGACTAAATCCCTCCTATTAGTTTGCCATACTATCATTTTTAACAGATCCGGGCACCTCGCAGATTTTCAGTGGTGGGGGTGGGAGTGGTTGAGCAAAAAAGGGGCTGAAAAGCGATTGAAGGTATACAAGTTATAGAGCTCTGGATTTGGTGTGGCAAAATATCAAGCCAATCATGCATCTAAATCGAATATAACATTACCAGGAATTTTGACTGATGGGAAAGTAGTTCCAGGCGGCATCAAAATTCGCGAAAAAGTGGTAAAGTTTGATACCGCCTGGCATTACTTTTCCACCAGTCAAAATTTCTGGTAATTTATATTCGATTTCGATACATGATTGGCTTGTGTAACGTTGCAAATTTTTTTAACGTTATATTTCTATAAAAATAGTTATTAATTTTCTTCAAAATCGTTAGTTGAAAAGAGTGTACTTCTCAAGCCTCACAAGAGATGGCGTTAGCAGCCTGACAAATCAGGAAAATATTTGAAGTTAGACCTAGTTCTCGTCTGTGGTTACTCATAAAAAAAAAAAAAGTCGGGAGAGGAGCTGTCAGAAAAATGGCTAATCAGGGTCATTTTTAGATTTCATTTTTTTTGGAAGAATGGTCTCCTGGAGCATGGAAAAGAAAATTAGCCGTAATCATCGGCTAACATTTTAATAAAATGAGGGAATTCCCCTTGAATATCCAATTTTGGTAAGTAAAACATTTTCCCACATGTTGTATTTTTTGGAGAAATCGAAATATTCTGATGGTTGTTCAACATGTGCCGTGCTATTCCTTCCAGGGTTGTGGAGTGGCTCGCAGAACTGCCATGAGTTGTTAAAATACAATACTCAAAATCAAAAGGCATCTGCGGTAAGTCAAACATTTTGAAATTTCCAAAGTTGAATCTGAAAGTGAAATATTTGTGAATTGTACTCATCACATGTTTATTGTTTCAGATGGGGTTTTTTCGTCTTTTCCTTAATTTAATTTCTTACCTTTGGTTTGGATATCGGTGATCTGCTGGTTAGTTCCTTCCATCACTAACCTCCTGCGATGGAACACAATCTTTGATGATAACGCAGCAAGTCAGGGTATGAAGCCGTTACATTGTTTCCATCGAGGATCCATGAAGGTCAGTTCACCACATCCAGTCGACAGACGCTGGGACCGTTTTATATAATAATTCTCTCCCAGCCGCTGCCGCCGGGATGATATGCTGCTACCAATCTAGGATCTCTTGAAGGGCTCCCAGTTAGTTTTCCGTACAAAATTTAGACTGATTTATTAATTAATTTTCTTGTAGTAATTGGGATGATTTAATCATAATCACGAACCAACATAAAGCGACCCCGCCTGGGCTTATGCATTTGCAATGCTCGGATTGATATATTGATATATTCTCCACTAGGGTTTCCTTTCTCATATACCTACACCTTATAGCGCTTGATTGTATTTTAGTTAGAACCTTAAATTTAAATATCTAGGATGATGTGTAAAACTAATTAAGTACCTAACATAATAATCTAAGAGAAGGAAAACCTTGTGTACTTTGGATCAACCAGTGAAGTAAATAAAACCTAGGCATTGAGACAATGTACATCTTTTATTTCTATCCCAACGTCAATATAAGTATTCCAGCATAACGTTTACTAATTACCTACATTTTAAATACTTGAAACAACTAGTGCTCATTATCTAGGAAAACACCAGTTAACAATTTTGTTTTCAATACAGTAAAAAAGCTAGTTTTCAATGGCGCCCCTTTATTATGATTAAATTAATCCCAATTCAATTAATTTTAGTGAAAATTTGGTATTAAAATAGTTTATATTGAACGTAGACTTAAATATTGTAATTTTTTGTTCGGTAAAGTTTGACAAGACATGGTTTGTGAGCATTAAGTTATTTGTTTGTTTGGTACCTATCATTTGTGTTGTTTTATTATGTTGGTACCTACCTAATTACAAAAAAAATAATTTGGAACAATTTGAAATGCGACGAACCTAAAACCATTTTTTATTAGGTTTGGTCTAATTTGTCAACACAAACTATTACTTACTATGTTTGATAATTTTAAGTCAACATAATGTTGTATTTTTTTTAAGAAATACTTTATAAAAATAGAATGATTTACTTATTCTATTTTTAAAAGGTGATTTGTTTATGTACCTTTTATATAGAAGATTTAATGGTTCATAGTAGCAACGTCGGTTAACATTGTATGTACAGGCAGTAAAACAATTAGTTAAAGTTTTGTTAAAATTTATAGAATGTTAACTTTAAGTAAAGAATTTAACATGTTAATTAATACATTTTAACAATAAGAATTTTGTGTTAACAAAACAGCTTAAAGGTATTTTGACGATTGGTCCCCAAGACTGGAAAAAATAAAATTTTGATCATGAACTAGGGTGACCATCAGTTTGAAAAAAATTTAGGACAATTTTTTTTTTGTTTTGTTCAACTTTAGTGGAGAATAAAATAAGAATTAGTAACGTTAAATTAAAATAACCAAACTTGATTTGTTTTGAACTTAGGGTTTTTTATTTTTCGAAAGATAAAATTTTTTTTTTCTCTTTTAAAATGGAATTGAACACAGTGCACCTTTATTCTCTGCATCGCGACGAGCTGATTTACGAGGTTTCTATTCGTGGCGAAACACCTGAGGACACGGTTTTCAAGTTAAGAAAACAGTTGAAAGATTTATTAAAAGACTTTAGGCCTGAAGATATTTTAGGTGACGACGATGCGCTTCCAGCGAAAGAGTTGCCGATCATCTGCGACAAAGTAAAAGACCTTCGGAAACGCATCGCCGATTTTGAGTCCTCAGGTGAACGAAGTTTGTTGGCTAGAGCTAAGGCTTTGTTCTGCCATTTGTGGTTTAGGTTGGATAGGGTGAATGCGGAAGCAGAGGCTGACGTCACAGTGAAATCCAGTATCAAGGATGCCCTGAAACAACTGCGTCAGCGTCTGGATTCGCATGAATCCGGTTCATCGTCCTCATCTTCATCATCACCAGCAGATGACAAAGCGATCGAGCCACAGGTGTCTGTGTCATCTCCAACCACTTGCTCGGCGGACTCCAACGTCGCCAAGTGGAAAATACAGTTTGACGGCACGGGAAATCCCCGTAGCTTTTTAGAGTCTATTGCGGAACATGCTATTGCATACAATGTTTCGGAGGAAAAATTATTTAGGTCTGCTTTCTCATTGTTTTCAAATCAGGGTCTGATCTGGTACCGAGGCGTCAAAGACCAAATCTCCTCTTGGAAAGACCTCAGTTCTTTGCTGTTGGAGGAATTTGACATCGTCGACTACGATTATCGACTGATGGGGGAGATTCGGTCTAGGACCCAAGGTCAAGAGGAACCGATTCATATTTATTTCTCAGTAATGAGTTGTTTGTTTTCGCGACTCAAGAAACCTTTGTTCGAGGAAGAGAAAGTGGAAATTTTGTTGCACAATGTTAGGCCGACTTTTACGGAACAGCTGGCGTTACACAACTTTGAAACGGTGACTGATTTAAAAACGGTTTGCCGTAGGTTAGAGGCAGCACGGCAAAAAACAAGTTTGTTTACTGAGCCACCCAAGGCCTCAAGTTTGAATCCCGAGTTAGTTTATAAGGGTAAAGGTAAGACTCCGGTCGGTGTCGTAGGGAACAAACCTACACAAAATTACCGACAACCGAACAAGAACAACTTTGTTAGGCCACCGGAAAATAAACCTAGGACTTATGATTCAAACAAAAAGGTTGGGTTTTGCGACCGATGCAAGGTCAACACTCATACCAGAGCACAGTGTCCGGCGGAGGACAAAAGAATTAAATGCTTTAATTGTGGTGAGCTCGGTTACACAATTAGGTCGTGTCCGAAGTGTAATGCTAAGCCAAAAAACTAAATTGTTTAAACCGCGGCGGAACCACTTCAGGGAAGGCCGACCCTGAAGATTGGAAATACTGGCAAGAGTTAGTGGTGAATTATTTTAAATCACATAACGTCGCCCCGGTTTTGTTTGAACCACATTCAAGTGATGTACGGCCATATTTAAATGTAAATTTATTGGATTTGACAATTTGTGGTCTATTAGATTCGGGCGCAGCTGTTTCCATTATTGGTAAGGGAGCTCACACACGATTGGTGAATGCAGGTTATCCGGTGGAATCTTCCACGGACTCCAGAGTAACCGTCGCTGATGGATCTGAGTGTAATACTATCGGTTTCATGACATTGCCCATTACTTTTAATAACGTTACAAAGATCATTAAGTTTCACGTAATACCATCTATCGTCTCAGATGTCATATTGGGCGTAGATTTCTGGAAAGCTTTTAATTTAATGCCGGAAATATTTAAGAGCATTGCGTACGTTAACTCACCTCCTGATTTTTTAGTGAATCTTTCAAATTTGAATGGTCCGGTAACGTCTGTCCAATCTTTTCAGGATCTGTCCTTGCACCAGAGGGAATTGGCGGATTCCTTGATAGAAAGTTTTAAGGACATCTCTTTCGAACGTAAGGGGTTGGGTCGGACTAATATGATTCAGCACACGATTGACACCGGTGATTCTCCTCCCATAAAGTGTCGACCATATCCAATGTCCCAGGAAAAATTAGGTCAACTCCACAAGGAGTTAGACAAGATGTTAGAATTGGATGTGGTCACCAAAAGTGAGAGCCCGTGGAACAATCCTGTGCTGATGGTTCCGAAATCCGACGGTTCCTGGCGTTTTTGTCTGGACTGCCGTAAGCTGAACGCTATCACCAAAGGTGACGCTTACGCCATTCCATACATCCCGCAGATCCTGGACAGCCTGAAAAACGCAAAGTTTATAAGCAGCGTAGATTTTAAAGCTAGTTTCTGGCAAATCCCTTTGGAAGAAACGGCTCAGGAAAAAACTAGTTTCACTGTTCCCGGACGAGGACTATTCAAGTTTAAAGTTATGCCTTTTGGACTTTGTGGCGCACCCGCTAGACAGCAGAGACTGATGGATAATCTCTTCGGTCATCCATTTTGTAGCGACGTCACAAAAGGCATGATTTTCTGTTATGTTGATGACATAATCGTTGTGAGTGAGGATTACGAGACGCACCTTCTGTTGCTTAATAGATTACACGATCGGATTAAAAGTACATCTTTAACCATTAATTTTGAGAAGAGCAAGTTCTTTAGAAGCTCTCTCAAATATCTGGGCTATGTCGTGGATGAGTGCGGTTTGAGAACGGATCCGGATAAAGTGAGCGCAATACTGAATTTTCCAGTACCATCGAACCCTAAAGAGGTAAAAATGTTTTTAGGGACGTGTTCGTGGTACCGTAGATTTATTAGGAATTTTTCAACTATCGCTGCTCCTTTAAATGCGTTAACGAGCACCAAGGTCAAGTTTAATTGGAGCTCGGAAGCAGACTCCGCTTTCAACGAACTCAAAAACGCTCTAGTTTCTGCTCCAGTTTTAGCCTGTCCCGATTTTGACCAACCTTTTACTGTACACTGTGACGCCTCGAGTTATGGAATAGGCGCTATGTTAACACAGGTACAGAACGGAGAAGAGCACCCAATTGCATACATCAGTAGGTCTCTTAATAAAAACGAGCGAAACTACGGTGCGACGGAACGCGAAGCGTTGGCAGTGATTTACGCGGTCGAAAAGTTTGAACCCTATTTGGGGACACGCGAGTTCACTGTCGTAACGGATCATGCGTCGTTGCAGTGGTTCCTTCGGCTCGAAAATCCTACTGGTCGTTTGGCACGATGGGGATGCCGGTTATCACAGTACAACTTTAAGGTCGTGCATAGGAAGGGTAAGGACAACGTCGTACCAGACGCTTTATCACGTCTCCTACCAGTCGAAGCGATTGTTGACGTCGACAGTAGTGATGATTGGTACGACCGAATTTTTAAAGGTTGTCAAGATAATCCGCAAAACTTTCCGAATTACCGAGTGGAAAATGGCACGCTGTATCGGTTTAGTAAGTCCAAGTACAGTTTGACTCAGGAGTTCGATTGGAAGGTGGTTGTGCCCAAAGGACAGCGAGCAAAAGTAGTTGCGGATCATCACGAGCCACCCACGTTCGGACATTTCGGCGTGTTTAAAACTCACAGGAAACTTTCCCTGCAGTTTTACTGGCCAGGAATGTACCGTGACGTGGTGGAATTCGTGAAAAACTGCAATACTTGCGCTGCATATAAGCACTCCACTCGACTAACTCCAGGTCTCATGGGTCAACCGAAACAGTGCTATCGCCCGTTTCAAGTCCTCTCGTGCGATTTGGTGGGCCCCCTGCCCAAGTCACGCTCGGGTTTTTTACACCTTTTAGTGGTAACCTGCTGTTTCTCCAAGTATACTATGCTTTTTCCTTTGCGTCGTGCGACTAGCGCTTTGGTGGCTAAGGCGTTTGAACATTTTGTCCTTTTAACTCATGGGGTTCCTGAAACCGTAATTACCGATAATGGGGTTCAATTTACGGGATCGGAATTTCGTGGGTTATTAGAACGTTATAACATCCCCAGGGTGCATTATGGCCCAAGATACACGCCACAAGTCAACCTAGTCGAACGCTACAATAAAACTGTAATGACAGCAGTTTCGTCTTATGTCAAGGACGATCATAGGACTTGGGACGTGAATCTGTACAAGATACAGTTCGCGTTAAATAGCGCTGTAAATGAGTGCACAGGGTTTTCGCCATTCTTTTTAGTTCATGGTAGGGAACCGATTATAAATGGTTCATTTTATAAAAAGTCGCAAGAAGGTGACTATGAAGTAACGATGCCTAGAGAGGAATATGCGGGCGAGTTCGGTATTTTAAAAGAGGTCTTTGAGAAGGTCAGAGAAAGGATCCTTAAAGCGCATCAGACAAATGCGAGGTATTACAACACCCGCAGACGACCATTGACCTTAAGGGTTGGTCAAGAAGTGTGGAAACAGACATTTGTCCAAAGCGATGCTGTGAAATACAAAGCCTCAAAACTCGCGCCGAAGTTCGAAAAGTGCATAGTGGCTAAAGTTCTTTCTCCTCTAGTTTATGAGTTGGTGTCACTAGATGGAAAACCACTAGGTGCTTGGCATATCTCGAAAATAAAGGTGCGTTACTAACCTGCCATGCCGTAGGCCACCTTTAAAGTGTGTCGGTGTCTCGCACGGGACCCGGCGATGCCAAGGCGAACCCTAGGTTTAGGTTAGTTTTAGGTTTTTATGCGCGCTCAAGCGCACTAGAGCGTTTAACCTCTAGTTTTAGTTTTTTTTTGCATTTAAATGTGTACTTTGATAAATAAAACTTTGAGTAAGTTTATTTGTAAGTCTGTGTTTAACAACCTGAAGGTTCTCCTGAAGACGGTTGATTTTGTTACCAACCCGAGCTGATAGTGCGTTGACGGTTGTGTAATTTTTTTTTTCCAACTCGAGCGGTTCACTCCGCGAAGACGGTTGCCTTTGTTACCGGCCCGAGCTGACATTGCGTTGAAGGTCGAGTAATTGTTCTTTCAACTCGAGCGGTTTACTCCGTGAAGACGGTTGCTTTTGTTTACCAACTCGAGCTAACATTGCGTTGACGGTTGCGTAAAAACATTTTTTTTTTCACAACTCGAGGGTTTACCCCGAAGACGGTTGATGAGTTTAATTAATATTGGTAAACCAATAAATTTTTTTTAGGGCAAAAAATTTTTGTCCTACATTATCAGAAAGTAGGGAGTTACGAGTATCTTCTATAAAAAAAACTCTGGGGTTATTGCAAGGGGTGGCGAAAGTAAACAAACTTGTTGCTACGTTAGGTTAGATGATGAATAGTAGATAAGATTTGATAGGAGCTCGGAAGGTGATGGAATAAAGTGGATGAATGAAAGGAGTATGTAAGTGGATCAATGTTGTGTTCCGGACAGAAGGAATTATACTATAGTCCTGAAGTTGGCAGGGTGGGGGTTTTGATTATCAGAGATTGGACTAACGTCAAAGCTGTTGGATATATTTTGTTGGTTTTGAAGTCAAGGTAGTTTTGCTTTGGTTTAATGGTCTCCTTAGTTTTGGTGATGGTGTCTAAATGGTACCTAAGTCGTATCGCCATTGCCGTAGGACACGAATGTGTGTCGGGGACTCGTTCGATCTCCGACGATGCCAAGGCAAACCCCTAGGTTAAGTTTTTAATTTTGTCTCAACGACATATTTTTTTTTTTAGCATGCTTGTGTTTTATGCCAGCGATCTTACACTCCTGGTGTAAACAAATTTTCTTGTTCATTCAACAAGTTTTTTTATAGCATGATGTGTGCTTTCAAATAAAATTTTGCATGTGTGTTTTTAGGCAGCGACGTAACGTAACACTCGCTAGTGATGTAGGGGTATTTTAATAGGTTTGTTTCTTAGGTGATGGATTTTGCTTAAGGGTACTAGTGAGGTGATCTAGCTGGTAATTTGTTTACCCACCACACATTACTTTGTTTTGGTGATATTTTTTTTTTTGGTTTATGGCTATGGTGATTTAGCTGGTAAGCTGTTTGTTTACCCGCCAGGCCGTAGGCCACGTATGTGTGTCGGTGTCTCTCCGGAGTCCCGGCGACGCCAAGGCAGATTTTTAGGTTAAGTTTTTTGTCTCAATTCCACAGGTTTTGGTTTTAGCATGTTTTCAGTCAATGTTTGCACGCTCCTCCGGTAGGATTTTAATTACTGACGCTGAGGGCAGCGTAGTTTCTCACTACGTTCGAAACTTTCATTGGAGGGGGTGTATTGTAACGTTGCAAATTTTTTTAACGTTATATTTCTATAAAAATAGTTATTAATTTTCTTCAAAATCGTTAGTTGAAAAGAGTGTACTTCTCAAGCCTCACAAGAGATGGCGTTAGCAGCCTGACAAATCAGGAAAATATTTGAAGTTAGACCTAGTTCTCGTCTGTGGTTACTCATAAAAAAAAAAAAAGTCGGGAGAGGAGCTGTCAGAAAAATGGCTAATCAGGGTCATTTTTAGATTTCATTTTTTTTGGAAGAATGGTCTCCTGGAGCATGGAAAAGAAAATTAGCCGTAATCATCGGCTAACATTTTAATAAAATGAGGGAATTCCCCTTGAATATCTAATTTTGGTAAGTAAAACATTTTCCCACATGTTGTATTTTTTGGAGAAATCGAAATATTCTGATGGTTGTTCAACATGTGCCGTGCTATTCCTTCCAGGGTTGTGGAGTGGCTCGCAGAACTGCCATGAGTTGTTAAAATACAATACTCAAAATCAAAAGGCATCTGCGGTAAGTCAAACATTTTGAAATTTCCAAAGTTGAATCTGAAAGTGAAATATTTGTGAATTGTACTCATCACATGTTTATTGTTTCAGATGGGGTTTTTTCGTCTTTTCCTTAATTTAATTTCTTACCTTTGGTTTGGATATCGGTGATCTGCTGGTTAGTTCCTTCCATCACTAACCTCCTGCGATGGAACACAATCTTTGATGATAACGCAGCAAGTCAGGGTATGAAGCCGTTACATTGTTTCCATCGAGGATCCATGAAGGTCAGTTCACCACATCCAGTCGACAGACGCTGGGACCGTTTTATATAATAATTCTCTCCCAGCCGCTGCCGCCGGGATGATATGCTGCTACCAATCTAGGATCTCTTGAAGGGCTCCCAGTTAGTTTTCCGTACAAAATTTAGACTGATTTATTAATTAATTTTCTTGTAGTAATTGGGATGATTTAATCATAATCACGAACCAACATAAAGCGACCCCGCCTGGGCTTATGCATTTGCAATGCTCGGATTGATATATTGATATATTCTCCACTAGGGTTTCCTTTCTCATATACCTACACCTTATAGCGCTTGATTGTATTTTAGTTAGAACCTTAAATTTAAATATCTAGGATGATGTGTAAAACTAATTAAGTACCTAACATAATAATCTAAGAGAAGGAAAACCTTGTGTACTTTGGATCAACCAGTGAAGTAAATAAAACCTAGGCATTGAGACAATGTACATCTTTTATTTCTATCCCAACGTCAATATAAGTATTCCAGCATAACGTTTACTAATTACCTACATTTTAAATACTTGAAACAACTAGTGCTCATTATCTAGGAAAACACCAGTTAACAATTTTGTTTTCAATACAGTAAAAAAGCTAGTTTTCACTTGCTATTATACTACACCAAATCTAGAGCTCTGTAAATTGTATACTTTCAATCACTTTTCAGCCCCTTTGTTGCTCAACCACTCCTACCCCCACCACTGAAAATGTGCGTGTAATAATGATAGTACAGCTAACTAACTAGAAGGATTTCGTCGCTCTGTAAATTTTCCACCTATTTCCGGGGCTAGCTCTTAGTATACGAGGTCCATACACAGTCTATATTCTTACTGTTAGAAATTTATTGCCAGTAGGGTTTCACTATGCAAAAAAAACTAGTACCTACGTGTCAGATTTGTGCGAAGTAAATTTTCGGATTTTTTTCTTTTCTTCCGCTAGAAGATCTTTCTTTTTAAAAGTTCTACTTTTCTAGATTGTTAAATAGGTTTTGATTTATTTCGAGTTGATTTATGCGACATAAATGTCTGTTTATTTTAGTTAGCTAACTTAGCTCCAAGCTCTGAGCTTGATGCTGCTCCAAGGAATCATAGATCTTAATACTTTGATCTTATTATAAAAGGGTTTGACGGACAGACCGATCGGCAATGAAGTGATCCTACCCCGGAGACCTTAACGGCAGTGTAAAATAATCGTTAACTAATCAAAATATTTGTTTTTCTTGAGCTCATAAAAACCAACAGTTGCCGCAAAATGACGTATTTTGGTCATGTGATGTTAAATACCATCCAAATAATCATAAAGCAAATTTGTAGGTAAAAGAAGGGTTGGAAAAAGACGACGTTCTTGGCTAAAGACTTTAAAGGATAGGTTATTTAAAAAGGAAAATCAAGATAGTCAAGGAAGTCAAAGAGATCCAAGATGCTGTGCAAACTCCGATAGGAGTGGAACAAGAAGTGGTTACACGCCATTGTGCTACGGCTACGTAGTCGATGTGCATCGTAGCAATCTCTTCGTAGATTCGGTCGTAGTTACGTAGCACTACTACGCGTTATTAAAACAATATGAAACATACAAAGTAAATTTAATTTTACAAAACGCTAAAAAAAATATCAAAATAGGAAAAGAAATAGACCAAACTCTCTTTCTACTCATATATTATAATTGTGAAAGTTTGGATGTTTGTTACTCAATCTCGCAAAAACGACAGAACGGATTTGGATGAAATTTATCGCACAGTTAGTTTATAGACTGGATTAAAACATGGGATACTTTTTATACCAGCCAAGGTTCCCTAGGGATTTTCCCCCGTGGACGAAGTCCGTAAGCTACTCATTTTTTTCAAAAATATTAAAATTTGTGTTAAGATTTTTAAGTTAACAATTTAATTATTTACTTTAACTCGAACTTTGATCTAGCACAGTGAATAAATAACAAGAAATGTATGAAATTCTCTACATCAGCTTTGATATTATTACACTTTTAACTGCCAAATTTATTATTTAGATATTTATATTTTTTAATTACTGATATTTGTCAGTATCCCGTGTATTACCGTTCGTAAGCAACACAATAAATGTATGAACCTCTATACACTACATTAGATTACATTGATAAATTGATGGCAAAGCAATTCCCGGAGAAATCTTAAATTATCCTAATTACGAATACAAAATTAAAGGTCATGCAAATTCATCTGGAACACTCTAAAAAGGAATCCGTCAAAGTTGTTTTTGCTTTCTTGATAAATTCCCATAAAAATATTCATCTAAGCAGCGACGACGTCCGTCAGTTTGCATTGAAAATTAGCGTTTGTTCAAGACTGGATTTACAAAGTGTTATTTGGATTAACGCCGGCCGAGATCTGGCAAGTTTCAGTCAACTTGTTGTTACGTTAAACAACTTAGTCGATGATTGAATTGAAATGCACTTAAAATGTATTTGGTTTGGAATATTGTAGCAGTAGTTCCACGAGTACTTGTTAATTGGTTTAAGTTTATTGAGAGTTTGTTGGACAAGTGTATATTGTCTACGTTTGCAAACTTTCAACACTTCACTCACAATAGTGTCGTTTTATAAAGAATACAATTGTTTTATAGAGATATATTACACTTAATTTAATACCCTTTATTTAATTACTTTTGATTAACATTATTAATCCTACTATTAATATATAATGTCCTTCTTATAAGCCAAAGATAAAGTAATAAGTAAGTACCTTACATTTTTCCAGAATTAGCTTTTACTTACACATGTACCTAAGTGATTGCAAAAATTTTGAAAAAAAATTTGTTCACTCCGATAAGTTTTTCACGCACCCTATCAAAACGTGATAAAAGTGACCGCACGTAGGTAATTTTCCCGTTGAGTTATTCCATGAATAAGTTTTCTCCAACTTACCTGAATGATCGGCAGCTGGGTCCGCACTGGTGTCACTCGCGGCGAATGATCTCGCGCATTCAATAACAAACTTTTGAGCCATGCAAAAGCTTATATAGCACTCCGCCCCGCCCACCGCCCGCCCTAGGGCGGGACTCCCGCCGCGCGTCAAACTTCACACGTCAACAAGTTTTGGTGAAACTTAAGTTTTCAGTGCATTTGAGGTTAGACTTCAAGAAGAAACTTGAAGAAATTTAAGATGTGTGTGAGTAGAAAGTACGTATCGTTGTGTGTTGCCATTACTTTAAGCTCTCCTATACCATAAAACTTAAAAGCTTATTTAAATAAATTTGATTGTAAAAAAACAGTGAAACCGTGAATATGAATCCGGTTTCAATATTTAAATATTATATCAAAATTACACTCAGTAGTCCACGTTCATTGTATGTAGTTGTTTGTATAAATAAATGTCTAACCACAGACATTTTTTTCTTTGTTCTGTGTGTCTAACCGTCTTTGAATGAGGATGATGAGGATTAATAGGTATTATATCTTTGATAAAGTTGACTGATTTACGAGATCCTTTATAATTATAACCAATCAGATAATAAAGGTAAACTTTTAAGATATCACAAAAAGGCACCTGCTTCTCTTTTGATTACTATATTTTGTCACAAGTACCACAAGGCTTAGGAGAGATTAGTAATAAGTATGGTAATAATGAATCATCATACTTTCTGAGAATTTTGGCAATTTGCTACTTTCCATTTTCTGATAATTTGATAGGAATCTTCATCAATAAACCTAAGACTTACTTGCTAAGAGGATCGACTTTAATATGCCTCATTAAATGTATGAAAGGAATTACACAAAATATTTTCCCACTCATATTAACTATTTCTATCAATAATGTGTCCTTGGTACCTCACTGGAAGATGGATGTGAATAATTTATAATGTAGCTGTAATGACATAAGTACAACATATAAACCCAGCAATTATTAATTTCAGGTTAGACGTTTTGTATGAAAGACGTCTTTCTCTAAAAATACTACTGAGTTAAGTATACAATTTAACTTCTATTTTATATTGATGTAAACTGACCAGTTAGAGAAACTGGCTATTTAGGGAAACTGACGAGAGACCCTTTTAGACTTATGTAATAAATAACAAATATGGAGCAAAAATATACGACTTTTAAATTAATTTAAAATGCTTCTCATTATTTTACAAAATGATAAAATAAAGTTCGTGACCTTCCAAAATGTTGACACATCAACTGGACACTTGATCGTCCTATCTACCTAGCTAGAATAACATATAACAATTATGCAACGTCTTACAAATAATCCCTAAAGCCGAATATGGTAGATAGGGACATGCATACAACTCCAGAAAATTATAATCCCGACAAACCGTAACTTTTTGAAAAAAAAAATCTTTACATAATAAACCGCATAGTGGCAACCCTAGACCACCCCTAGACCATAGATGTAGCAAATCCCTTCAGACCTAATTTGTGTTTTGCTTTTAAATATTTTACAACATATTGACATTTAATGACAGATTGTTGTTTTCTTTTTTTTGTCGATGTGGAATTTTGGATATCGGCCAGTGGATTTGACTGTTTTGTCGTTTCGATATAAGCTTCTTGTTTCGATAGAACGACATCATAAAAACACGCTAAAGCTCAGAGCATTAATAAATGCTCTAAGCGTTAAAGTGTGCTAAAGTAGCCCAAGTGGAAAATTTTCTCAAAAATATGTTTATGAAAGTAGGAGTACCTAATTTAAATAAAATTTAATACAGCACTATTTTGGAAGCTTTTTTATGAATAAGGCGGAAATTTTATACACCAATGGTAAGAAATAACATTACTTAATAAAAAAAGTTGCTCAATCTGGAGTTACCTTAATCAGAAAACATCTTGAGGCACTGAAAAAGTTTCGTAACGCAATTCATGGAAGAGGCTACTTTAGCGATATATCATGGTAATTTTGTCCTGAAAGTAATGGGATCTCAGGCTTAAAACGCTGTCACATTTTACATTTAGCTAAAAGTGGTACCTTTCTTGTATATGCAATGATTTGAACGAAATTATATTTAATCAACAATAATTGCTGTAACTGGCCCTTAACACAGTTTTTATCTATGTTAAGGGCCGGTTACAGCAATGCGTTATATGTCAATTTTACAATGTAAAAAACGTAAATAGGTTCCACGAAAAAAAATATACTAGATAAAGAATTAGGACTAGGCTAAAAATAAATCGAATTTAGGATAAACCTTTTAGGTAAATTAAAAAAAAAACTTGCCAAAAGTACTGCTTTTTTCCATAATTTTGTACATTGATTTTTATGAACATTAATAAATTTCAATTGATTGATTAGACAACAAAAAACAAAGAACTTATTGAATGTTAATGTTTTTCTTCTGTTTTGTGTTGAAAATCCTCAATTTTCCGCCCAATATCTTACTTTTTTTTCCACGCAAAAATAAAGTAGGTATTTACTATTACGCCAATAGTTATATTAATACAACGTCAGTGATTTTTTGCAGTTTTTCACATTTTTTTCCCTTATATCTCTATAAGGTTTATCTTCAACTAGCGGCCGCCCGCGACTTCGTCTGCGTGGACAGTTTTTTTGCTATCCCTCGGGAACTGTACGTTTTTTCTGGTTGAATGGTACCCTATGTCCTCTTCTACACTCCTGACAACGTGTATGCAAAATTTCATTATGATCGGTTCAGTAGTTACGACGTGAAGACGTAACAAACAAACAAACAAACGGACTTTCGCATTTATAATATTAGTAAGGATTCAGTTTTATTAGAGACTAGGTAGTCAAACTCTGACTAGCCAGATATTTTATTTTCGTTTTCTAATAAACTTATGACAATCTCAGATCACGTTTGCCTAGTACTGACTCTTAATCTATGATGTTGTCGAAACATTAATCTACTTTGTATTCATTTTTGTTCCAAAAATAACGCAGTAAATAAATATGAAAATCATTCTTTCCCCTTTAAAATTAGAATCGGAAGTATCGCTAAATAATTAAGTCTCTATGCAAAGGCATAGTAGACCTAACTTTGTCGGTAACTTAATATAACTTAATCTTTAATTAAAATCCTTTAGACATATCCTATTAATTGATATGATCCCTCGTCAGGCTAGCCTACGTCACACATCCGATCAATTACCATCACCACTTGAACGATCACACAAATATTAACAGAGATCGTAATTAAAAACACATTATGTACACAAAATTAATGGTATGTCTGGTGTCCAACTGAGATACGATTTCATGCAAATTAGCAAATGTTTTCATACTGTTTGTCAAGTTGCAGCTGTGGGCGGTATTTAAGTTATCCTCTTACAAAAAAGTTATCCATATCATTCCATTTTTCATTCAGAAAATCGTAAATCGATATCAGCCATTTTTGATGTGCCCACTGCTGGGGCACAGGCGTTTCTTATGGATGAATAAGGAGGATGGGCCCTAACCCACCACGCGGGCCCAATGCGGGTTTGTGGGTGTTAACGACTGCAAATGCAAACATGCCTTCCGAAGCACGGAGGAGCTCGAGAGAAAATTTTTTTGGTCACCTATCCTATGATCGACCCTCGCGAAAGTTGCTTAACCTCCACAATTGCTCGGCCAAGCGCTAAACCACTACGACAACGAGCTTTTCACGAAAATCGTAAATGAAATAGGCTAAAATAGCTACCTACTTGTACAGTAAATACAACAATGAATAAATCTGTAAAATCCTATAACAAAGTAAGTAATATCCAATTATATAATATTCTATAATTCATATCCAACCGATTTCCTTAGCTGAATCATAACAGGTCGTAGATAATCTCAAAAAAAGACGTCCCTCCTATTCAAAGCTTGAGCGAAATAAAGGAAAAAATAAGGTCTGACAAGCACAATGATTGTGTTACGAGCCTGATCTAAATCATCCAAAACACGCCGCTGAGCCTTCGGGAAAATAATAGCGACGACGCCGAGAGACTCACCTATAACAACGCCTCGATTCTGCTTTATGTTAACGTAATAATCTTGTCGCAATGGTATTTTAATAGTATTGCTTTTTTATATTTTCGTACAAGAACTTTCCGATAAAGCAATATTATTGAAACACCATCGAGACACGATTGTTACGTTAACGTTAAGAGAATCGAACCCAGGTCTCAGGTATCGATAACTATATTCGTCAAACCATGTTTTGGTCGAACGGCTTTGGGGCATTGATGTTATTATTTTCTCGATAGATCAAGTTAGATATTTCTCTTTTTCAAATGTGGTGAGAATAGATACCTCATTTAATACCATAATGATATTTTCTGAGTAATAGTCCTTTCTGAGTTATGGGGTACCTGAATTTCATATTTTGGAAGGAGCGTTTTGTTTAATATTCATTGTAAACCTGACCATGTTATAAACTATTTATTACTACCGCTTCATGCATGTGCCAAGTACCTTTTGCTGTTCAAATGTTATTAAAATTTTTGGGTCAAAAGCTATAACTACTTACCCAAAAAGTATCTACGTAGTCAAGTTTTCAACTAATGCGAATGAAGAAAGTGATTAATTTCACTTTTTAAAAATTAATTTTCATTTCATTTGAAATATTTTGAAAGGGAACTTTCTCATAATATAAATAACATTCAACTATTCTCCCCCGAGCAGCAAGTTGTTTACAAATGGGGCTTAAAATTCCTGTTATCTACATCAAACGTGAAACGATATCGAGCACGTGCGGAGAATATAATGTAATTGTACATTATATCGTTCATTTGCCTACCAGCTGAGACTTAAAATCAATTCTCTTTACGGTAGCGACAAAAGATTCTCATTCTAAGCACGTTTGTGTAAAATGCATTTTGCCGTGTCGTTTTCTGCTTACATGGTTGTTTTATCTTTGTTAACAGATGAATGACTCCAGTGATATGGATGAATACGGAAAACCTTCACATTTTCTGTAAAGCTTGGTGCTTTAAAACACTTGGCGAACGATAACGGGACCTTTCGATGTGGGCGATAGTATTTTGCCCTTTACGTCTTAGCTCATTGAGTATCGCTTAAAGATATTATGTGATCTTACATGTATCTACATGCAATTGTATTTGCGATGATAAATAGTAAGATTATATTCCGCTCAAAATTTTAAAAACGTTTGAAGCCGAATATTACAGTATTAATGTTTAACATTTTAAGTATTTTGTATTAATGTATAGGTTGTGTTTAAAATCTGTTTTTTTGTCAGAAATTTATATTATTATGACGATCATAAAAATCTCTATGCGATAAAAACACAGGTCTCTCTTCCGTGAAGATGAAATCCTTAAATTAATAATTGGTTAGTTAAAATTCTGTCTGAAGATTTCGCGAATCACATAAGATCTTCTATTTAGTTTGTTCAATTGGAATTTGTGATTCCATTATTAATATCTCCTATCTAAGTAATGTTTGAGTGGCATTTTAATATTACATTTTGAAATAATCCATCGAGTAATTTTATTAATTCATAATTAATTATCCATTTACTAATGAAATAAATTAAAGACGATGAAGGCTTATTGCAGACAGTCGATACCAATGTCTATTACTCTCGAATCTAACCAATCCAATGTCAACTCAATCCATGTTTTTCAATGTTGGCAAAAACTCTCACAAGTGTGCATTTTTACTAGAGATGAAACGGATAGCAGTTTGGCCGGATACCGGATATTCGTCAAACCATGTGGCCGGATACTCAGCCGTTTGGTGCATACTTTTTTCTGAAGCTAGACCTATTTATGAAGAGAAGCGAAACCGCTTGCTACCTCTGAATACAGAGAAATTGCTATTTATTTATTCACCATAATTTGCCCTTACTGCAGTATGAGTACCTACTAATTAAATAATTTTCTATTACATTCATTTACTATTGGGTGATTAAAAATTTGAAACTAAATCTAATTATATTTCATAAGTGATACTAAGACTAACTAAATAAAACAAATAATTACTTAAATTAAAAATATATTTCTTTCATTCAGTTTTTAGGGTTCCGTACCCAAAGGGTAAAAACGGGACCCTATTACTAAGACTCCGCTGTCCGTCTGTCTGTCTGTCTGTCTGTCTGTCTGTCACCAGGCTGTATCTCATGAACCGTGATTGCTAGACAGTTGAAATTTTCACAGATGATGTATTTCTGTTGCCGCTATAACAAAAAATACTAAAAACAGAATAAAATAAATATCTAAGGGGGGCTCCCATACAACAAACGTGATTTTTTGCCATTTTTTGGTACGGAACCCTTCGTGCGCGAGTCCGACACGCACTTGGCCGCTTTGTTTTTTATTCGGCCGGATACCTATCCGGCCAAATAGTAGTTATCCGGTATTCGACCGGATAGTATTATGGCCGCCGGATAGGCCGGATACCGGATAGTTACCTACCGGATATCCGTTTCATCTCTATTTTTTACGTATCGGAGAATTGAATTAGTTCCCTCAACGCAAAGCGAGAGTACGATACTTTGGAAATCCAATGTCAATGGACAGATTCCAAGAGTTATCACGTATTACTTAACTAAATGCAGATCATGACCATCCATCATGATGAAAGTTTAACGTTAACGATAAAAAAGTATAAGCCTAAATACAACTCCCTTTTATGCAACTGTCTAGGTAAGTAATTTGCCTTTTTTTGGATAGTGCTTGGCCTTCACCTCACCTGATGTTAAGTGACGAAAAGGCTGAAAGTGTAAGCGCATTACACTCGGAATCTTTATCACTTGTTATTAAAAATTTGTTCACACCTATAGTAGCACCGAAAAAGTAGCACAGCCGCTTATTATTTTGTGCAATTAATTCTCCATCAGCCATTTTTAATGTCCCCACTGCTGGGGCACAGGCCTTCCTTATGGGTGGATAAGGAGGACCGGCCATAACCCACCACGCGGACCCAATGCGGATTGGTGGGTGTTAACTACTGCAAATGCAGCCGGGACCAACGGCTTAACGTGCCTTCCGAAGCACGGAGGAGCTCGAGATAATAAATTTTTGGTCACCCATCCCATGACCGATCCTTGCGAACGTTGCTTAACTTCCGCAATCGCTGGGCCAGGCGCTAAACCACTGCGCCAACGAGTTCCTCGTGCAATTAATGATGTGTATTAATTCTTTTAGATTTGAAGAATTTCAATATTATTATATTTTCATTAGGTACTCATGTCTGGGCTACAAGTAACATTAATAGCCCACTTCGCTAATAAGTTCGTAAAACAACACCTCTAATGGATACATTTGCCCGAAATCGTAAAAACCTCTTTCTGGATTATGACTGTGCGAATGAGCTAAAAGTACCAATTGACCGTCCATTCCGTGCTCGGTATAGGCGAAAAAAATTAAAAACACATTCGTAACACTCTATGTAAGACGAAGTAATGTATTAGCTATACTCATACGGCATACCTGTCGTAAATATCGCTGCATGAGGGCCGAAATATAGCACCTTCAATCGTTAGACTAGGAATGTAATAAATACTTATTATACTATTACCTCTAATCTTCGAGCAACAATCCCTTCGTGAAAAACGAAGCCTTTGTTGCTCGAAGATTAGAGGTAATAGTATAATAAGTATTTATTACATTCCTAGTCTAACGATTGAAGGTGCTATATTTCGGCCCTCATGCAGCGATATTTACGACAGGTATGCCGTATGAGTATAGCTAATACATTACTTCGTCTTACATAGAGTGTTACGAATGTGTTTTTAATTTTTTTCGCCTATACCGAGCACGGAATGGACGGTCAATTGGTACTTTTAGCTCATTCGCACAGTCATAATCCAGAAAGAGGTTTTTACGATTTCGGGCAAATGTATCCATTAGAGGTGTTGTTTTACGAACTTATTAGCGAAGTGGGCTATTAATGTTACTTGTAGCCCAGACATGAGTACCTAATGAAAATATAATAATATTGAAATTCTTCAAATCTAAAAGAATTAATACACATCATTAATTGCACGAGGAACTCGTTGGCGCAGTGGTTTAGCGCCTGGCCCAGCGATTGCGGAAGTTAAGCAACGTTCGCAAGGATCGGTCATGGGATGGGTGACCAAAAATTTATTATCTCGAGCTCCTCCGTGCTTCGGAAGGCACGTTAAGCCGTTGGTCCCGGCTGCATTTGCAGTAGTTAACACCCACCAATCCGCATTGGGTCCGCGTGGTGGGTTATGGCCGGTCCTCCTTATCCACCCATAAGGAAGGCCTGTGCCCCAGCAGTGGGGACATTAAAAATGGCTGATGGAGAATTAATTGCACAAAATAATAAGCGGCTGTGCTACTTTTTCGGTGCTACTATAGGTGTGAACAAATTTTTAATAACAAGTGATAAAGATTCCGAGTGTAATGCGCTTACACTTTCAGCCTTTTCGTCACTTAACATCAGGTGAGGTGAAGGCCAAGCACTATCCAAAAAAAGGCAAATTACTTACCTAGACAGTTGCATAAAAGGGAGTTGTATTTAGGCTTATACTTTTTTATCGTTAACGTTAAACTTTCATCATGATGGATGGTCATGATCTGCATTTAGTTAAGTAATACGTGATAACTCTTGGAATCTGTCCATTGACATTGGATTTCCAAAGTATCGTACTCTCGCTTTGCGTTGAGGGAACTAATTCAATTCTCCGATACGTAAAAAATAGAGATGAAACGGATATCCGGTAGGTAACTATCCGGTATCCGGCCTATCCGGCGGCCATAATACTATCCGGTCGAATACCGGATAACTACTATTTGGCCGGATAGGTATCCGGCCGAATAAAAAACAAAGCGGCCAAGTGCGTGTCGGACTCGCGCACGAAGGGTTCCGTACCAAAAAATGGCAAAAAATCACGTTTGTTGTATGGGAGCCCCCCTTAGATATTTATTTTATTCTGTTTTTAGTATTTTTTGTTATAGCGGCAACAGAAATACATCATCTGTGAAAATTTCAACTGTCTAGCAATCACGGTTCATGAGATACAGCCTGGTGACAGACAGACAGACAGACAGACAGACAGACGGACAGCGGAGTCTTAGTAATAGGGTCCCGTTTTTACCCTTTGGGTACGGAACCCTAAAAACTGAATGAAAGAAATATATTTTTAATTTAAGTAATTATTTGTTTTATTTAGTTAGTCTTAGTATCACTTATGAAATATAATTAGATTTAGTTTCAAATTTTTAATCACCCAATAGTAAATGAATGTAATAGAAAATTATTTAATTAGTAGGTACTCATACTGCAGTAAGGGCAAATTATGGTGAATAAATAAATAGCAATTTCTCTGTATTCAGAGGTAGCAAGCGGTTTCGCTTCTCTTCATAAATAGGTCTAGCTTCAGAAAAAAGTATGCACCAAACGGCTGAGTATCCGGCCACATGGTTTGACGAATATCCGGTATCCGGCCAAACTGCTATCCGTTTCATCTCTAGTAAAAATGCACACTTGTGAGAGTTTTTGCCAACATTGAAAAACATGGATTGAGTTGACATTGGATTGGTTAGATTCGAGAGTAATAGACATTGGTATCGACTGTCTGCAATAAGCCTTCATCGTCTTTAATTTATTTCATTAGTAAATGGATAATTAATTATGAATTAATAAAATTACTCGATGGATTATTTCAAAATGTAATATTAAAATGCCACTCAAACATTACTTAGATAGGAGATATTAATAATGGAATCACAAATTCCAATTGAACAAACTAAATAGAAGATCTTATGTGATTCGCGAAATCTTCAGACAGAATTTTAACTAACCAATTATTAATTTAAGGATTTCATCTTCACGGAAGAGAGACCTGTGTTTTTATCGCATAGAGATTTTTATGATCGTCATAATAATATAAATTTCTGACAAAAAAACAGATTTTAAACACAACCTATACATTAATACAAAATACTTAAAATGTTAAACATTAATACTGTAATATTCGGCTTCAAACGTTTTTAAAATTTTGAGCGGAATATAATCTTACTATTTATCATCGCAAATACAATTGCATGTAGATACATGTAAGATCACATAATATCTTTAAGCGATACTCAATGAGCTAAGACGTAAAGGGCAAAATACTATCGCCCACATCGAAAGGTCCCGTTATCGTTCGCCAAGTGTTTTAAAGCACCAAGCTTTACAGAAAATGTGAAGGTTTTCCGTATTCATCCATATCACTGGAGTCATTCATCTGTTAACAAAGATAAAACAACCATGTAAGCAGAAAACGACACGGCAAAATGCATTTTACACAAACGTGCTTAGAATGAGAATCTTTTGTCGCTACCGTAAAGAGAATTGATTTTAAGTCTCAGCTGGTAGGCAAATGAACGATATAATGTACAATTACATTATATTCTCCGCACGTGCTCGATATCGTTTCACGTTTGATGTAGATAACAGGAATTTTAAGCCCCATTTGTAAACAACTTGCTGCTCGGGGGAGAATAGTTGAATGTTATTTATATTATGAGAAAGTTCCCTTTCAAAATATTTCAAATGAAATGAAAATTAATTTTTAAAAAGTGAAATTAATCACTTTCTTCATTCGCATTAGTTGAAAACTTGACTACGTAGATACTTTTTGGGTAAGTAGTTATAGCTTTTGACCCAAAAATTTTAATAACATTTGAACAGCAAAAGGTACTTGGCACATGCATGAAGCGGTAGTAATAAATAGTTTATAACATGGTCAGGTTTACAATGAATATTAAACAAAACGCTCCTTCCAAAATATGAAATTCAGGTACCCCATAACTCAGAAAGGACTATTACTCAGAAAATATCATTATGGTATTAAATGAGGTATCTATTCTCACCACATTTGAAAAAGAGAAATATCTAACTTGATCTATCGAGAAAATAATAACATCAATGCCCCAAAGCCGTTCGACCAAAACATGGTTTGACGAATATAGTTATCGATACCTGAGACCTGGGTTCGATTCTCTTAACGTTAACGTAACAATCGTGTCTCGATGGTGTTTCAATAATATTGCTTTATCGGAAAGTTCTTGTACGAAAATATAAAAAAGCAATACTATTAAAATACCATTGCGACAAGATTATTACGTTAACATAAAGCAGAATCGAGGCGTTGTTATAGGTGAGTCTCTCGGCGTCGTCGCTATTATTTTCCCGAAGGCTCAGCGGCGTGTTTTGGATGATTTAGATCAGGCTCGTAACACAATCATTGTGCTTGTCAGACCTTATTTTTTCCTTTATTTCGCTCAAGCTTTGAATAGGAGGGACGTCTTTTTTTGAGATTATCTACGACCTGTTATGATTCAGCTAAGGAAATCGGTTGGATATGAATTATAGAATATTATATAATTGGATATTACTTACTTTGTTATAGGATTTTACAGATTTATTCATTGTTGTATTTACTGTACAAGTAGGTAGCTATTTTAGCCTATTTCATTTACGATTTTCGTGAAAAGCTCGTTGTCGTAGTGGTTTAGCGCTTGGCCGAGCAATTGTGGAGGTTAAGCAACTTTCGCGAGGGTCGATCATAGGATAGGTGACCAAAAAAATTTTCTCTCGAGCTCCTCCGTGCTTCGGAAGGCATGTTTGCATTTGCAGTCGTTAACACCCACAAACCCGCATTGGGCCCGCGTGGTGGGTTAGGGCCCATCCTCCTTATTCATCCATAAGAAACGCCTGTGCCCCAGCAGTGGGCACATCAAAAATGGCTGATATCGATTTACGATTTTCTGAATGAAAAATGGAATGATATGGATAACTTTTTTGTAAGAGGATAACTTAAATACCGCCCACAGCTGCAACTTGACAAACAGTATGAAAACATTTGCTAATTTGCATGAAATCGTATCTCAGTTGGACACCAGACATACCATTAATTTTGTGTACATAATGTGTTTTTAATTACGATCTCTGTTAATATTTGTGTGATCGTTCAAGTGGTGATGGTAATTGATCGGATGTGTGACGTAGGCTAGCCTGACGAGGGATCATATCAATTAATAGGATATGTCTAAAGGATTTTAATTAAAGATTAAGTTATATTAAGTTACCGACAAAGTTAGGTCTACTATGCCTTTGCATAGAGACTTAATTATTTAGCGATACTTCCGATTCTAATTTTAAAGGGGAAAGAATGATTTTCATATTTATTTACTGCGTTATTTTTGGAACAAAAATGAATACAAAGTAGATTAATGTTTCGACAACATCATAGATTAAGAGTCAGTACTAGGCAAACGTGATCTGAGATTGTCATAAGTTTATTAGAAAACGAAAATAAAATATCTGGCTAGTCAGAGTTTGACTACCTAGTCTCTAATAAAACCTCGCTAAGGCCTTAGCGATTAAACTCTATTCAAATTATTCTGGCATTTTTTGCGGGGGGGGAAAATGCACACAAGTGCAGTTCCGCATACCCACATACAAAAACAACACTGTAATGACGACACTCACACATAAAAAATAAAACAAAACAGCAAAAATTTGTGTACGGATGAGTCACACATCAAAATATGACACGTTTTTGACATAAAGGGCTGGGCTCAACTGTCGATGCAGCAATATCGATA
The DNA here is from genome assembly GCA_928269145.1 of Agriphila tristella. NCBI lineage: Eukaryota > Metazoa > Arthropoda > Insecta > Lepidoptera > Crambidae > Agriphila > Agriphila tristella. The sequence goes on along the minus strand of OV743440.1, from coordinate 22,679,171 downwards.
AATTTTGAAAAAGGAATAAAGGTAAAAAACTCAAATTTACGTACTTATTAATCTTTATTATTTTAATTATCTTTATATATCGGTTAAATCATTATTTACATCATTATCTCATCATCTCATCTTATTAACAACATTAGATATCTTGTGAAGTATTTCATTAATTTTAATATGTAAAAGACAATCAGTTAGGCGATTGCGTAAAGTCAATCGTATTCATTTGACAGTTCATATTGTATCATAACATATGTCATCCCATACAAATTACATCCGATGGAATACGATATGAACTGTCTGATCAAAAAAAAAATGTGTTTCGGCAGTTAGAGGTAAAATAGCCAGTTCCTCAGCAATGAGGATTCCAGGTGTAGTGCGCTTCCACCTTCGGCCTTATCATCACTTAACATCAGGGGCCATACCGGCTAACGAATCGATTATCGAAAAGTCTGCTGGGTTTCAAATTAAAACAGATAAATCGAGCCCCAATTCATGATGTCACACGAACATCGAAATCTTCCAAATTACGTCAACAGAAAGTACAAGACGAAATTCCTTACTTTGATTTTTTCTGTTTTAAGTTGAAACTCGACAGACTTTTCGATAATCGATTCGTTAGTCGGTACGGCCCCGGGTGACGTTAAGGCCAAGCACAGCCCGTTGTGCACTAAAAAAACTTTCTCCAAGGAACATAGTCGGTCAGTGCGCCAAAAATGATCGTTATCTAAATACATCAAATACCTACGCTGGATTTTGTAAAAAAATCCTAAACTTTACTCGGACGATTGCAAAAATCTCAGATTCTAACTGTCCGGTTTTTGATAATCATACTAGGATATTAATTGTAAAGATCCTATTTGTACATTTATCCTACCTGGGGTATTAAGAAAGTAATTTCTGTTGTCTGTTAAAAAACCGGCCAAGTGCGAGTTGGACTCGCGCACGAAGGGTTCCGTACCAAAAAAGGCAAAAAATCACGTTTGTTGTATGGGAATTGGGAGCCCCCCTTAAATATTTTCTGTTCTGTTCTGTTTCTGTTTTTAGTATTTGTTGTTATAGCGCTAAGGACTAAGTTGCCCATCGCCGAGAACTCGGATTTATCTAGCGACAGATCTGAAATTTGTACGGACGAGCCATGGACTAGCAGATCCGATGTCACTGAACAAATTTGACAACTAATCAAGAAAAAAATATACGAATTTAATGTTTTAATGTAAACAAATAGCAATAATACGATAAAAAAATACTTTCATGTAAAATGTAACACCGTCTTTTTGTATACTTGATGTTCCAGACCTCTTTTAACAGCATAAAACTCATCAATTCGACATTTTAAACAGAGCAGCGTTCACATGCGCGACTGGACTCGGTCTAGAAAGAAATCCGGGCGCAACTGGTTTTACTAACGCGTATGCCCATTTGGGCTTGTACTTCGGCAGAGGGGAACGCTTCGTATGGCCTCTCTTTCTGTAAAGAAGCCCGTCTTACTCTAAGCCTCTAATAAACAATTTACGCGAACAAATGATATGATGTTTTTCATATAAGTATAGCAAGTATATAAATCTGAAGCTTTTCTATTAGTATTTTGCGATTTCAAGGTTGGTCCAAAGTTGTTCAGTTTGATGGTCTGATCTGATCAACCCCACGAGAGATTTTGTATTAACTAAAAATAACTTTATATATTATGTGCTTAATTACCGCCTAAAATATTGTAAGTTCACATCTATAACTATGTTTATCTACAATCTACATACGCCATAGTACATTATGCCAGTACAGTGCTGTCTAATGTCTTCATTGCCCGGGATACACGAGGCTAGTTTTTCAAGCTAGGATAGCAAGCTAGTGTCAGTAAGCTAGCAAGCTAGTACTTCTGGCTTAGCTTACTAGGTTAGAAATAAAGCTAGTTTTGTCTACACGAAGCCAGAAGCACTAGCTTGCTATCCTAGCTTGAAAAACTAGCCTCGTGTATTCCGGGCATTATAATAACCAGCTTACTATCCCCGTCAATTAGTAATGCGCCTGGCGGCCATGATTTTAACCTCAAAAACGAAAAACAATTGTAACTTTTTCATATACCTAGACCCTTTCTCATTGAAAATAAGAATTCAATAATTAATATATTATATTACCTATTTGAATTTTACTGTTTTTGTCATTTTCAGTTGCGGATGACGTTGATGTGTATTAGTCCAATCAACGGGGCATATGTAACCCGAAAAATTCTCCCGTCTATGAAATTTGGCGTGTGATGAAGTTAGGTTAATACAGATTTCAGATGAACAATAATCCAATAAATTTTGTTACGAGAAGTTAGGTATTTTTACCTAAACAAGAAAATCGCTTATATCTCTCTGTGAATATTTCCTCGGGCTAAAATACTATCTGTATACGTACTTATGTATTAGTTAAAATAAGTATGTAAAGGAATCCAAATTTTTTTCGATTTCAGAAATACTTCAAATTTAAATTTTAATATTTTTCAATATATCTTCTATTGAAAAAAAAATCTGCTAATTATTATTTTTAATTTGTTTTATATCCTTAAATATATAGCTTTGTTCAGTAAGTCAATAAAGTTTCTTCTTTAATCATATTTATACATAAACGTATAAAAATGGACCTACTATTTTTTCACATTACTTCTTAAGATCAAAAAATAAAATAAAAAATTAAAGAAGAAAATTTATTGGCTTATTGTTCGTCTGTAATCTGTATTACCTAACTTCATCACATGCCAAATTTCATAGACGGGAGAATTTTTCGGAAGTCTCCATACAACAAATATCCTCATTGATTGGACTATATGTTAATTTGACAAGGTTCCAGCGCATTACCAATTGACGGGGATAGTACTTACCTTTATCCAGGTGTTATTACTTTTTAATATATTTTATAGGGGAATTAAAACTTTAATAATGTTTTTTTATATGGAACGCTATGATTCACTGTTTTAAAACATAAACTCGGCTTTCCAAACAATTTCTTTATTAGAAATAAAACACTTTTTACGGATTACAGTGCGTATATTATTAATTCAGGTGTTATTTTTTATTTCTTTATTTCTTGTTTTATCTCATGAAGGTTTTTCATCGCTCGCTGAAATCTTTTTAATTAAAGTAATTGGTCTTGGTCTGTCTAAGTTTCTGTCGAGAACTCTCGTCATAGTACATTTCCTTACTGCTGCAGGCTCAAAGTGGTTTTAATAAGGATAATTTTGTCTGTTTAAGAAAATGTGATAAAGTAAGAAAGAGTTAACTTGAGAAATTGAGGTGAACTTGTAACGTGGGAAGCTAAGAAGCTACTTATCTTGAAATATTTAGCTTTCAAAACTCACGTTTCATTTTTTTAGGGGACAAGTTTTTATTAATTCAACAAAATACATTATAAATAAAATATTTCAACTAAATCACCTGTTCGAGGCAAGGTACCCAAAAGACTAGCAGCATTTCCTCTTTGAATGGCCAGACTTATGCGTTGAGCAAAGAAATTGCCACTTCTGCGGTCACCCGTTGCCTCAAACAGGCGAGCAGTTAAGTCTTTTAAAAATAACTTTGCGTTAGGTCCCCAAGGGCGCATAGTTTCTACGGCAAAATGGAGGAAAAAGTATGTCTCACCCAAAGCCTGGTATTTTCGAGTTTTATATATAGGTAATTCAGCTGTGATTGCAGCCGCGCATGGCCGGGATGCTGTCGCATCAATATGGGACGGGGCTAAAGTATCCACACATGTGTTTCATTATTATTAAAATATGAGAAATCGTTTTACTCAAAACAGAGACTTTTTGCTTCTTACGGCCATTTGATGTGGTAATGAACTAATGCGTGAAAAGTTTTTGGTTTGAACCCCGCCCCGGTAGTAGCCCCAGTCGTAGGAAGCAAAAAAACGAAGAATACGGCTATCCATGAACCAAAGATTTCCTTCAGTAGGATTGATCCTTGGGTTCCTAAAAGCGTTTACGAAGTGGAGCCACCTGGATTTTTCAAGCAGGTGGGGGGGAGGGGGGAATTCTGCCTTAACGAAGTCCGAGGTTAATAACTGCCTAAGTTTAGATACTAAGCCAAGTTTGGTATCACAGGACGACCTCCGTGGTCGAGTGGTTTGCACGCCGGTTTTCAAGGCGTCACCATCTCTTGAGGTCCCGGGTTCGATCCCCGGCTGGGTCAATGTAGAAAATGAACTTTTCAATATTGTCTCAGGTCTGGGTGTTTGTCATACCACCGTTGTTTCTGATTTCCATAACACAAGTGCTATAGCTACTTACTTTGGAATTGGAGCAATGTATGTGATGTTGTCAAATATTTATTTAGTCCCCCGTGACCACGGCAGCTGCAAAGGTGCCGAAACGTCGGAAAAATCAAAAATCAAACCAAATACCAACTAATTACCAAAGTACTTTCAATAAAACCGCGCTAGTATCCGTTAAAAAGTCTTTTATTTCAAATATTTATTTATTTATTATTATTATTATTTATTATTTTCGGATAAATCAATGACGTAGAATTCATTTCTGGTATAAAAAATGCAATTTATTAAGAAGTTTCCTAAACATTACACAATAACCAATATTTTCAACTACATTTTTTTAATTTAAGTCACCGTAAATATTAAACTGATGTTCTTATTTGCAAACAAAAAATACGATAACATAGCTTATAGAATGAAGACTTGAAAAAATATAACTTACAAATTTCTTTATTAACAATAAATAGCGAAAAAAAATTTCAATGTCGCGTGCCGACAATTTCTTTTACACCTATGGAAATATTATTTTTTTTTATTATAACAATATGGGTATCAAATGATAGGTAATGAATAGCCAATTCCAAATATATATTCATTAATACACTTTTATTTAACCGTTTTGAAATAAACTTAAAAAGTATAACGCAGCATTAAAAAATATCAGTAAATTATTAGAAAAACAAAAAATGGCAGTCAATACCGACAAAAAAAGGCAAATATCACAAGCGCGCATGTAAGTACGATATTTTTCAGATATTGTTAGGTACCTTGAGAGTAGTTCAACCCAAGTTTTAACCCTTGGAAACCCTATACTGCTGGAAAAACTTGGCACTTGTTTCAGTATTTTCGAAAAAACTACCTTAAGAAAGCGTTTTTCAGGTATCTCTATTCTATACTTTTATAAAGCTAACTAAATTTGCTACAATTTGAGCTTATCACAAGCAAGTTTCGAATTGATATTATTTTTTTAAATATTCAATAAAAATAATAACTTCCTTACAAAGGTAACGAAGTTATTTTTTTTAATTAGCCAAAACAAGAATATTTTCTTTTATTATTATTTTAAAAATAAAAGGATAATAGGGCGGGCTCCTACGAGGTATTTTTCTTTTTTCAATATTCCAATTTGTGTATTTAATGGCAATTTTTTTCTTTAATCATTCGAGTATTTTTTTTGTTTTTATTTTTTTTAAATAGTTTAACAATTGAATCGTACAAATATGAATCCAAAAATGAATTCGACACCCTAAATTCATACGAATATGATATCAAACTGGGCATAGCAGCTTAACTAATACATCTATCGAGATTGGGCTGAAAGCCAAAACTTCAAAAACTTTACTACAAAAATCGTGGTGGCTCCATTTCTTATATCCATCCTAGGGTCCTAAGGATCAATCCTACCAAAGGAAATCTCTGGTTCACAAAACGCCGTAAAATGTTTCATGAAAAGATTGATGTGTGTTGTTAATTCGTATTTGTGTATTCTAGACAGAATGGGATAGGAACACTCCTAGTACCAACAATATTTTTATTATTTTGAAATCAAATGCATAAACATCTTTATTAAAAATACAACATAATTACAATTATCTACAATTTATACACAACTGCAAAAATATAATAAAAACCCGAATCAAAACATCACAAAATATTATCTTAGAAAAAAATCGTGAAGTACACACAGTTATTTCAATAATATGCTTTTAAAGAATATACATAAGTAGCCTACTACTGTATTAGTGCAAGGTAAACAAAAATCTTCTTATAGTGTGGACTCTAGTCATATGTCATATCAGATGCCAATGTTTCTACATCAAAGTGAATGAATAATAATGTATTAGAAGGAGTTCATTTGCAAGTTGCACCACTGTAAACTGAAGCGTCATCATCATCATCATATCAGCCGTTCGACACCCACTGCTATGTATAGGCCTCCCCCAAGGATCTCCACGACGATCGGTCCTGCGCTGCCCGCATCCAGCGGCTTCCCGCGACCTTCACCAGATCGTCGGTCCACCTTGTCGGGGGCCTACCCACGGAGCGTCGTCCGGTACGTGGTCGCCATTCCAGAACCTATCCGCCCCAACGGCCATCGGTTCTTCTCGCTATGTGTCCAGCCCACTGCCACTTCAGCTGAGCAATCCTTCGAGCGATTTCGGTTACTTTAGTTCTCCTGTGAATCTCCTCATTTCTGATTCGATCACGCAGGGAAATGTCTGAAAACTGAAGCGTCAATTTCTATCAAACTATTCATCCGTCCGCCTTACACGTCGTCACATTAAGGCGTCACCAGACGAGGTCGATAAAAATGTATAAGACGGCCGACGGGACGACGCTATTAATAAAGCGCAGTCGAGCGCAGCGGCTGCCGTCGTCAGCTCCGAGCTATCCGGAACCCTTTACCTAACAATACTCATACCGATACAGAAGGTTCTATTCGAAGGTTCAACGTTTTTCTAAAACTAAACGGCTTAATTATTATCAAAAACTCCCGTGACCACGGCAGCTGCAAAGGTACCAAAACGTCGGGAAAATATTAAGTCTTTACCTATGAAATTGCCGTTTTGTTTGAAAAAAGTTAAAGTTTTTTTTTTTCGAACTTATTTATTTCTTTTATTCAAAGTAATCACCCCTGCAATCAATGCATCTTTGCCAACGCTGTGGCAGTTTATGGATGCCCTTCTTGAAAAAATCAGCTGGACGGGAGACAACAAACTCTTCAAAGGCGTTTTGTACTGCCTCTCGGGAATTGAATTTTTTTCCCGCTAAAAATTTGTCCAAATTTTGGAAAAAGTAATAGTCGGTAGGCGCAAGATCTGGTGAGTATGGCGGATGAGGGAGAGCTTCCAAACCCAACTCATGCAGCTTAGAGACGGTCTGTTGTGCAGTATGGGGTCGCGCGTTGTCGTGAAGTAGCAGTGGGGCACCCATCTATCAAGCTTTTTTATCTTGCCAATCTGTCGCAAATGGACCAATATTGTTTTGATGCTAACATCAAAAGCTGCTGCCAGCTCAGCTGTAGATTGCGATTCATCTGCTTCCACAATCGCCTTTAATTCATCATTGTTGACCAAAGTTTCCGGACGACCACGAGGTTCATTTTTCAAGTGAAAATTCCCAGAACGGAACCGAGCAAACCAATAACGGGTTGTACGTTCGTTTGTACAGTTCTCTCCGTAAACGTCTTTGATGTTACGTGTCGTTTGTGCCGCGTTGGTGCCACGACGGAACTCATATTCCATAATTACACGAAATTTCGAAGTATCCATTATGAGGAAAAATGTTGAAATGTAATGAAAATACAACGCTAATCAATAAACAAAAGACTGATTTTGTAAATAGAATGTCATATTTTTAAAACAAAATTAATTTGAATTTAGAATTCATAGCCAATCAAAACTTTTTTTTGTTTGAAAAAGTCTGTACTGCAATACGGCAATTTCATAGGTAAAGACCTATTAGAAATCAAATACCAACTAATTACCAAAGTAATTTCGCTAGTAACCGTTCAAAAGTGTTTTATTTCACGTCTGTCCATCAGCCATTTTTAAGGTCCCCACTGCTGGAGCACAGGCCTTCCTTATGGGTGGATAAGGAGGACGGGCCATAACCCACCCCATAGGCCCAATGCAGATTGGTGGGTGTTAACGACTGCAAATGCAGCCGGGACCAACGGCTTAACGTACCTTCCGAAGCACGGAGGAGCTCCAGATATTATAATTTTGGTCACCCATCCCATGACTGACCCTTGCGAAAGTTGTTTAATCTCCGCAATCGCTATGCCAGGCGCTAAACCACTGCGCCACCGAGCTCCTCATTCATTCATTTCATGTCTTGTGAGCGCGTAAGTTTGATAGGTTAATATTATCAATTAGTCACAATTACAGCAAATAAAGTTAATTCATAAAACGCCCCATAATGAAGACGGCAATCAAAGCGACGACATAGTAAAAAACATTCATTACACTTTTAGCTTTGCTACGAACCCGTAGTCATAGATTTGGTCGTAGCAAGCAATCCGTAGCTTCGTAGCCTCGTAGGTTTCTGAACTTAACTCAATTTATTTACTTTTAGAACAAACACACGATGTTATTTTTTTTTAGTTTGACATATGGAGGAGCTCGATGGCGCAGTGGTTTAGCTCCTGGCCCAGCGATTGTGGAGGTTAAGCAAGTTTCGCAAGGGTCGGTCATGGGATGGGTGACCAAAAATTTACTATCTCGAGCTTCTCCATGCTTCGGAAGGCACGTAAAGCTGTTGGTGCCGGCCGGGTGCATTTGCAGTCGTTAACACCCACCAATCCGCATTGGGCCCGCGTGGTGAGTTTTTTTTCATTTATTATTTATTTTCACAAGCTTAACACTATTTTTACAGGTTTAGACCTAATGCAATAGAGAAGCTATATTGATTAAATTCGAACATTATTAATTAATTTCAAATACTTTAGTTATGGCCCATCCTCCTTGGCCACCTTTAAGGAAGGCCTGTGCCCCAGCAGTAGAGACATCAAAAGTGGCTAATGGTCAAATGGAGATAATAAAAAGGTCATACTCCTTACGAAACAACTTATCTTTTCATTTTGTTCATGAAATAAGGAACCGATTTTTCTGATGACGTCCGTAGCAATACAGCTAGTAGATGGTCGTAGCACTTAGCGAAACTTATTTAAAATCAAAAGCATGAGTTCCAGTCCTGGGTAAGAATTAGGTTGATTTAAAAATACTTTCGATTATTGATCCGGGAAGACAACTTATGACCGTGATTTAATTTTAGGTTTTGAAAATGTAACCTATAACTTTTTGGGCGTCCGCTGCGTTACGGGATAGGCGGGCGGGTCAATATAGATTGCTGTTTCCTGACGGACAGATGCTTGCAGTGCATCATTAGAAAGCTCTAATCTATGTCGCGCGCGTGTCCCGCTTAACCCAGCCGACGCACTTAGTACCTTCTTGTAACATCCACCCTTCTGCGCTTAACTATGAAGTAGGTAGTGAAACATCTCACCGCACTATTGGCCACTAACTTAATTGGCGACACTAACAGGCTACCTGGCTACCCTCAATAATTACAGTGTCAAACACAAACAAACGGAGGTGTAAATATTCTTAAGAAACGTTTTTTTATGAAAATGAAACACATTTTGTGGAAAAAATCTTTTTTATTACTTGTTGCTGTTAAGTTTACTATGTTGTAAACATTCGTTACGTAAGTAAGGTGGTAGATTCAGTAGCTAGATCGTGTTTTCTAAGTAACTTTAATCAATTTAATTCAGTAATAATTATTAAAATCAGAACGCTGCTATAAAATAAGTTAATAAACTTGAATTTTTATAAAGTTCCGAGCGGGTAATTTTATAAATATAGAGCAGCCTTTTTGCTTCAGTCGTCCCGTGACCACGGCCCCTGGAGGTGTCGAAACGTCGGGAAACTCAAAAAACCTACAAATTAAAACTAAATAATTCTAAAATACTGTAAAGTGTTTTATTTCTAATGAACTGTGCGCGCGGAAGACAGAATTGTATATGTCCGTTGAAGTATATAGCACAGATTAAATAAAGTTACTTGGTGCAGTTGAAATACAGTTTCATACTGGACATAAGATATCTACCATTGCAATGCAATTCAACTGGCAAGTAAGTACCTTTATAAAAACAGGAACCGACCGACGCCCGAAAACATTTCACGTTTGTCACTTGAGCGTTTATATTTGGTCCTCGTTTTCATTTCATGCAAGCACGCATGGAGGGGCAAAAATAATAACAGGAAAATTGCCTCGCGTGCAGCATCGCAAATGTCGCCAGTTGTCGCCACGCTGCTCGTTTATGCAATTGTGTAGTTGAAGTACTTAGGTACCACGGGTAACTGGCTGCTTCTCACTTACTTTTGGAAAATGTTCTAAAGTACTAATCTAAATAACCTACGAGTGATTTCAACGGGACGTATGAGGGCTCAACTCAAAAGAGTTGCGGAATTTGAAGGGCTTTAAGAAGATGTAAAAAGTATTTCGGAAAAGTCAAAAACTCTTTTTCCGACCGAAAAAATTAATTTTTACAGAAAATTTCCGATATTTTGAAAACAAATTTAAAATCGACCTTAAAATTACGCGTTCTTACTGAAAATTTAATTTGATGGGTTTCAAGATAATAAAAAAATATTTTGGCAAAGTCAAAAACTTTTTTGAAATCGAAAAAAAAAATTTTTGGTAATACAACAGGTTAATGAATAAACTCAAAACCTCTTAGGTTGTGATTGTGCTCATGAATATGAACAACTTTTACTATGGGGCCAACCAATATGAAACAAAAGGTAGTGGTTCGAATCGTCGTACAGACTGTGTAGAAATGTAGAACTAATGTGCGACCTACGATCGGCCGCAGCCTGTTGTCGGGCCGTTATATGACCTTTGTGAGCCACTGAATTTAACACGTTTGCCTTTGCCGGTTTTATTATAATATTCTGATATGAAATAGATACTTAAGTTTTGAATCAAAATGTTATTGTGGAAAGCCGCGCTAATAATTTTCATTAATTTCATTATTGTCATCTGACCGCTTTGTAAACTTAAACGAAACGCATTCATAGTGACAGTTTTCGTAGGTCGTAAGTAGCTCACAATTTGTTGCTAAACTTGATAAATTCAGTGAGGGTAGTTTGGTAGCGTTGATGTCACTCGAGGATCAAGACGTATTAGTTGCATGGACGAATTATGAATATTTGACATTTGGAGTGCCTCTGTGTATAAAATCCAAGGATTTATTCGCAAATATCGGATTTGTGACGCCTACAGGTGCTGGCGTAATTATACAGCAGTTGAAATAAAATCTTTTGACTATCTGGACTGATTTACTTATCTACTGTTTCTCTAGATTAGTCTAAAAACTTGCTTAATTTTCTTGAAAACTATAGGACATTAAACAGATGGATTCTATTTCAACTCAACATTCAAGCTAACAACGTAACATCTCTTACTTTACCTACGTTCTTTTCGCTAAATCTAGTTCTCTACCAAAACATAGTTTTAATTAAAATTGTGATGGCTCGGAAAAATACGAGGAATATCTTGATAACTTGTTCACTTTTATTTATAGTCAGGTGGGGTAAGTGAAACATACTTTATTTTTAAAAGGTCTTCACCTATGAAATTGCTGTATTGCAGTACATACTTATTCAAACAAAAAAAAGTTTTGATTGGCTATGAATTCTAAATTCAAATTCATTTTGTTTTAAAAATATGACATTCTATTTACAAAATCAGTCTTTTGTTTATTGATTACCGTTGTATTTTCATTACATTTCAACATTTTTCCTCATAATGGATACTTCGAAATTTCGTGTAATTATGGAATATGAGTTCCGTCGTGGCACCAACGCGGCACAAACGACACGTAACATCAACGACGTTTACGAAGAGAACTGTACAAACGAACGTACAACCCGTTATTGGTTTGCTCGGTTCCGTTCTGGGAATTTTGACTTGAAAAATGAACCTCGTGGTCGTCCGGAAACTTTGAGAGAGAGAGAGAGAGAGAAAGTATTTATTTTAACCAAAGACCACACAACACAAAAAATAACAAAACAGTGATGTTATAGTAAGTCGGTACACAGATAGCACAGAACAATAAAAAGAAGAAAGAAAAAAAAAATACATTTGTGGCCCTTGGGTCAAAAAGGTCCCTGCCTCAGCATAGTGTTGCCTTGCGGCAACGCTGGTATTCTGGCAGGGCCTACTAGTGCGCACGGACACGTCCAAGATAAAATACTTAGATAAAACTACACAAGACAAAGCTAAACAATCACAAATTAATAAAATACAATGAAAGAAAATTTGTATTGCAACAAAAGTAAAATTAAAATGTAATCTATGCTAGTGACTATTATAGCCTGTGGTAACTGAACCGAAGTCTTTGATCTGTGGCTGTGAGCTGTCAGACTCGAGCTGTCAAATGAAAAATGTACAATTTGACAAACAAAACAAATCACAAAATAAATACATTTAACAGAAACTAACTAAAGAACTTATGAAAAATTATTCCTAACAAACAAAAAGAAGCAATAAATAAACAATATTTTACAAATAACAGCTGTTTGTCTACAGAAAGTGCGCACTAAATGTTTTCTATGGCTTAGCTGGCTTGGCCATTGCTATTATACCTATATGAAAATGTAAGAACAACGATTTATTATGATAAAGAAAAGAAAAGGAAAGGAAATGCCGTCTGCCTCGAGTTCCAGTGTTAGACAGACATATTTTGTCAAGCCTGACGAGAATAAACAAAGGTGGGTGTTTGTTTGGTGAAGTGTGCCTATAAGTGATTTTGTTGTTGTAATGAGATAAGGTGTCGTTTTAGGCAGTTTTTGAACATTTGCTTTGTTCTCAGATCTCGGTATGGAGGAGGAATGTCATTCCAGCACTTCGAGGCGGCAAATCTGAAAGATCCACGAAAGGCCGAAGAGTGGTGTTTAGGTATAGAGAAGACATGAGTGCACGATCTTTTTAAGAACCTACTATGGGTAAATGCTGGCTCCAGCTTAGCAAAGAGGTAATTTGGCTTGCCTGTGTTGATTAACCCAAACAAAAGGGAAGCTAGAAGGACCTTCCTACGTGCGTTCATTTTAAGCATGCTTGCTGAGTTTAGAAAAGGGCTGACGTGTGTTCGTGGCGGAATATGGAAACAAAAACGCGCGCATGCGTTTTGTACTCTCTGTATGAGCCGGTCTGACCTAGCGAGAAGACAGGGGCCATAGACAGTGGCACAGTAGTTGAACTTGGATAGAATTAAAGACTCACAAAGTGTTATTCTGAGCTTTTCGGATAGGTATGGCCTGATCTTGTAGAGCATTTTCAGCCTGTAAAAACAGTTACGTGTGACTTCAGATATGTGTGTCTCAAAATTAAGGTTGCTATCTAGTGTGAGTCCAAGACTTTTGGCTTTGTCGACCCGCTCAATGGTCAACAATGATGAATTAAAGGCGATTGTGGAAGCAGATGAATCGCAATCTACAGCTGAGCTGGCAGCAGCTTTTGATGTTAGCATCAAAACAATATTGGTCCATTTGCGACAGATTGGCAAAATAAAAAAGCTTGATAGATGGGTGCCCCACTGCTACTTCACGACAACGCGCGACCCCATACTGCACAACAGACCGTTTCTAAGCTGCATGAGTTGGGTTTGGAAGCTCTCCCTCATCCGCCATACTCACCAGATCTTGCGCCTACCGACTATTACTTTTTCCAAAATTTGGACAACTTTTTAGCGGGAAAAAAATTAAATTCCCGAGAGGCAGTACAAAACGCCTTTGAAGAGTTTGTTGTCTCCCGTCCAGCTGATTTTTTCAAGAAGGGCATCCATAAACTGCCACAGCGTTGGCAAATATGCATTGATTGCAGGGGTGATTACTTTGAATAAAAGAAATAAATAAGTTCGAAAAAAAAATACTTTAACTTTTTTCAAACAAAACGGCAATTTCATAGGTAAAGACCTAATATTTTTACTTAACAAGGTTTAGTAAAGCTATAAAACTCCCAATTAAAGTAGCTGTGTAGGCAATGTACTCCTAATTAAATCAGCCTTTAACGGTATGAATATAAATATCTAAAGACTTGCATTAAGCAACAAAATCACGAAAAGAATATAAAGGCTAAGAAGTGTTTCACTTACCCCTGACAAGGGGTAAGTGAAACAGTGGCCAAAATAGCTTTAAATATTGTGTCCATTTAATTAAAAACAGGGACAAAAGGATCATGTTAAACCGTTAATATCCAAAATGTATCAAATTCTCATAAAATATGGTCCAGTTTTAAAGATTTATAAAAAACATAATCCGGGGAAGTGAAACATAGTTGCGATGGTCAGGGGTGACAAACTTTAAATAGGTAGGGTAAGCTTTACAAAAAAAGAAAAAACGTTTTTCTTTGTGGGCCGATGTCGATGAATGAAACTCGGGTTTTGGTACTTTTTTGACAAGAAGACAGCCACGCAATGTTAAAAAATTTAAAAATCCAAGATGGCGGCCAACTTTGTTGTTAGCGGGCCGATTTAGATGAAACTCAGTTTTTGGTACTATTTGGTCAAGAAAACAGCAGTGCAGTGTAAAAAATATTTAAAAAAATTCAAGATGGCGGCCAACTTTTTTGTTTGTGGTCCGATTTAGATGAAACTCGGTTTTTGGTACTTTTACCAAAATAGTACCGAAAACCGAGTTTCATCGAAATCAGCCCGAAACAAAAAAGTTAGCCGCCATTTTGGATTTTTGAAATTTCTAACATTGCTTTGCCGTTTTCTTGCCAAAATTGTACCAAAAATTGAGTTTCATCTAAATCGGCCCGCAAACAATAAAAATGGCCGCCATCTTGGATTTTAATTTTTTTTGCTGTGAGCCAACGCCAAGATGGCGGCCAACTTTTTTTTCGGGGGTCTGGTTTCGATGAAACTCGGTTTTTGGTACTTTTTTTACAAGATAACAGCAACGCAATGTAAGAAATTTAAAAAATCCAAGATGGCGGCCATTTTTTTGTTTGAAGTCCGATTTCGATGAAACTCGGTTTTTGGTACTTTTACCAAAATAGTACCGAAAACCGAGTTTCATCGAAATCAGCCCGAAACAAAAAAATTAGCCGCCATTTTGGATTTTTTTAAATATTTTTAACGTTGCGTTGCTGTTTTCTTGTCAAAAAAGTACCTGAAACCGAGTTTCATCGAAATCGAACTTCAAACAAAAAAGTTGGCCGCCATCTTTTATTTTTTATATTTCTAACATTGCGTTGCTGTTTTCTTGCCAAAATAGTACCAAAAACCGAGTTTCATCGAAATCGGACCACAAACAAAAAAGTTGGCCGCCATCTTGAATTTTTTTAAATATTTTTTTACACTGCACTGCTGTTTTCTTGACCAAATAGTACCAAAAACTGAGTTTCATCTAAATCGGCCCGCTAACAACAAAGTTGGCCGCCATCTTGGATTTTTAAATTTTTTAACATTGCGTGGCTGTCTTCTTGTCAAAAAAGTACCAAAACCCGAGTTTCATTCATCGACATCGGCCCACAAAGAAAAACGTTTTTTCTTTTTTTGTAAAGCTTACCCTACCTATTTAAAGTTTGTCACCCCTGACCATCGCAACTATGTTTCACTTCCCCGGATTATGTTTTTTATAAATCTTTAAAACTGGACCATATTTTATGAGAATTTGATACATTTTGGATATTAACGGTTTAACATGATCCTTTTGTCCTGGGGCCGTACCGGCTAACGAATCGATTTTCATAAAAGTCTGCTGGGTTTCAACTTAAAACAGAGAAATCAAAGTAAGCAATTTCGTTTTGTACTTTTTGTTGACGTGATTCGGAAGATATCGATGTTCGTGTGACATCATGAATTTGGGTTCGTCATTTTGGCCCAATTGGGGCTTGATTTATCTGTTTTAATTTGAAACCCAGCAGACTTTTATGAAAATCGATTCGTTAGCCGGTACGGCCCCTGTTTTTAATTAAATGGACACAATATTTAAAGCTAGTTTGGCCACTGTTTCACTTACCCCTTGTCAGGGGTAAGTGAAACACTTCTTAGCCTTTATATTCTTTTCGTGATTTTGTTGCTTAATGCAAGTCTTTAGATATTTATATTCATACCGTTAAAGGCTGATTTAATTAGGAGTACATTGCCTACACAGCTACTTTAATTGGGAGTTTTATAGCTTTACTAAACCTTGTTAAGTAAAAATATTAGGTCTTTACCTATGAAATTGCCGTTTTGTTTGAAAAAAGTTAAAGTATTTTTTTTTCGAACTTATTTATTTCTTTTATTCAAAGTAATCACCCCTGCAATCAATGCATATTTGCCAACGCTGTGGCAGTTTATGGATGCCCTTCTTGAAAAAATCAGCTGGACGGGAGACAACAAACTCTTCAAAGGCGTTTTGTACTGCCTCTCGGGAATTTAATTTTTTTCCCGCTAAAAAGTTGTCCAAATTTTGGAAAAAGTAATAGTCGGTAGGCGCAAGATCTGGTGAGTATGGCGGATGAGGGAGAGCTTCCAAACCCAACTCATGCAGCTTAGAAACGGTCTGTTGTGCAGTATGGGGTCGCGCGTTGTCGTGAAGTAGCAGTGGGGCACCCATCTATCAAGCTTTTTTATTTTGCCAATCTGTCGCAAATGGACCAATATTGTTTTGATGCTAACATCAAAAGCTGCTGCCAGCTCAGCTGTAGATTGCGATTCATCTGCTTCCACAATCGCCTTTAATTCATCATTGTTGACCAAAGTTTCCGGACGACCACGAGGTTCATTTTTCAAGTCAAAATTCCCAGAACGGAACCGAGCAAACCAATAACGGGTTGTACGTTCGTTTGTACAGTTCTCTTCGTAAACGTCGTTGATGTTACGTGTCGTTTGTGCCGCGTTGGTGCCACGACGGAACTCATATTCCATAATTACACGAAATTTCGAAGTATCCATTATGAGGAAAAATGTTGAAATGTAATGAAAATACAACGGTAATCAATAAACAAAAGACTGATTTTGTAAATAGAATGTCATATTTTTAAAACAAAATGAATTTGAATTTAGAATTCATAGCCAATCAAAACTTTTTTTTGTTTGAATAAGTATGTACTGCAATACAGCAATTTCATAGGTGAAGACCTTTTAAAAATAAAGTATGTTTCACTTACCCCACCTGACTATAAATAAAAGTGAACAAGTTATCAAGATATTCCTCGTATTTTTCCGAGCCATCACAATTTTAATTAAAACTATGTTTTGGTAGAGAACTAGATTTAGCGAAAAGAACGTAGGTAAAGTAAGAGATGTTACGTTGTTAGCTTGAATGTTGAGTTGAAATAGAATCCGCCATCTTGGATTTTAAATTTTTTAACATTACCTGGCTGTTTTCTTGTCAAAAAATACCAAAAACCGAGTTTCATCGAAATCGTACAAAAAACAAAAAAGTTGGCCGCCATCTTGGATTTTTTATATTTTTAACGTTGCGTTGCTGTTTTCTTGTTAAAAAAAGTACCAAAAACCGAGTTTCATCGAAATCGGACTTCAAATAAAAAAGTTGGCCGCCATCTTTTATTTTTTATATTTCTAACATTGCATTGCTGTTTTCTTGACCAAAAAGTACCGAAAACCAAGTTTCATCTAAATCGGACCACAAACAACAAAGATGGCCGCCAATTTGGATTTATAATTTTTTTAACAATGCGTTGCTATTTTCGTATCAAAATAGTACCAAAAACCGAGTTAAATCGAAATCAGACCACAAAAAAAATTTGGCCGCCATCTTGGATTTTTTAATATTTTTAACAATGCGTTGCTGTTTTCTTATCAAAATAGTACCAAAAACTGAGTTTCACCGAAATCGGACCACAAACAAAAAAGTTGGCCGCCATGTTGATTTTTTTATATTTTTAACATTATCCTGCTGTTTTCTTGTCAAAATAGTGCCCCAAACCAAGTTTCATCGAAATCGGCTCACAAACAACAAAGTTAAAACAACAAATATAGGTAGAGTCAGTGACACGAATCATGAAATCGGGTGGGGATTGCGCGGAACGCGTATTTTGGGTATGCGTTGGGGTGAGGGGCGCGGGCGGTGGGAGAGGGGCGCGCGCTATTGGTCGCTCACAAGAGCACATGCGCGAACTTATCCCCACTCCGTCGAAAAATATTCATGATTCGTGCCACTGACTATACCTAACAATAAAACTTGTTCTTTGATAATGGGCGCATTCTGCCAGACAAATCTTTGAGTCATCGATCGCCATAGAATAATTTTTAACCATGGAAAGTAATTTGTATAGAATGTTCAATATTTTACTTTCCATGGTTAAAATTTACTCTATGGCGATCGATGACTCAAAGATTTGTCTGACAGAATGCGCCCAATGTACGTTATAAAAGTTCATGGAAAAAAGGTTTGTGATATCTGACATGGGGGAAGTGCGCCATATGTTTCACTTCCCCCGTCATGACTGTTTCACTTCCCCCTTTTAGCTCTTTTAGATGTTAAGATTTTCAGATTATGATAACTCAATTTCATGAAGGATTTATCTAATATAGACGTTGGATCATGTAAGATAATACTTTACGTGCAATACTTTCCATAACAAAATTTTTATTCACTCTTTAATTTTGCTTGTATGATTGCCAAAATGTTCCCGCCTATCACTCGTGTTTCGCGTTTTGACATCTAATGAATTTCTTTTTGGTTTACTAGCTAGTTTAATGATCGCAGCGATATCTGTGTTGTGTCAAGGGAAGTAATTCGTCATTCTTGTTTTATCGACACACCGCTATGAGAATAAACTACGATAGTTTCTTAGATATGGTTGGGTGTTTCACCTACCCCGGTGTTTCACTTATCCCACCTGACTATATATATAATTATGTTAAACACTTTTATTTATAATTATGTTAAATTAGCGACTACCCGTGAAAATGCTCCACATGCAAGTACCTAAGTATGGAAAATCTGTCGAAATAATTACTTACAACGTGTTACAAAATAACCCCTAATGCCACATATGGTAGAGGAACCATCAAACTGAACAACTTTTACTATGGGATCAACTCTGAAATCGAGAAAAAAAAAATAACGAAAATATCAAAATGTATGAAACAGCTGATTGTTTTTCGCGATTTCATAGTTGGTCCCATAGTAAAAGTTGTTCAGTTTGAAGGTCTCTAGCTAGCATATTCGGCTTTATAAGGCTATTACCAAACACCCTGTATAGTAGGGTTGGCAACCCTAGGTACAATACAATACGATTAAACGTAAAAAGTCGTACCTAAATCTGATTTCGGTGAATTGTATTTTCTCATTGAATAGTCTAAAGAACCGAAGGCACTTCAGTTATTTTCCTCAGTGAATGTCATGGTTCAACAGCTTTATTTACCTCTAATCGGACAGGCAGCGTTTGTTTAAACATTCACCGATATAGATAGAATGGTCTTGAATTGGACTCGTTGAGATGGGGTAGGTAGATACAACCCACTTGTAAGTTCGTACCTACGTGGGTATTAAGTAATATGTATATTATAGTTTTATTTAAATTAATGTTAATTCAGATGCTGTAAACGGTACATATGATTAATAATTACCTATGTTAAACACGCTAATAGTATTGTTCTAATTTTGTTACGTTTTCTTTAATCATAAAATAAATTAAGCTTCGTAAAAGCAGCAATGTGGTAAAGGTTTACTTTAAGCCGAAAATATCGTTACTTAGTAAGGCACTCAAGTGGCTGTCTTATATGAGCGTGGTTATAATTGGAAATATTGATAATCGAAAATATTATTAATAGAACCTACTTTTAGTAAGTAGGTAAGTATTTTATTAAATCCAATTTACTGATAGAAAAATGTGTACTAAATTGCTTTTTGTTTATTTCTCTATAAATAATATGGGTAGAAATAAAACTAGAACCATCTGTGTGCCGCATCAAAATCCGTCATGTCAGTAATTATTGGTGAAGAGGAAAACATAGAAGTCATTGTGAAAAGGTAACTAGGTATACATACACATATTAACTTTTTACATAAGAAGTAGCAAGTAGGTAGGATAAGATAATGAAGTGTGTAAATAGTTAGTACAAAGTTAGTAGTGTCCACCGTTGAACGTATTATATATATATATTCTGTATTCATGCGGTGGTGGTAGGTACCTACGCTGGAGCGTCACGCCAGCTAATAGCTATTGGGCATACATACACTAATAATCAAATGTATGACGAAATAAAATAAGGCGTAATAAAACCAACAAAATTTTACATTACATACTTCACAAATTCGTTGGACTACGAACTTTGTTGTAAAAAATAGTTTTCTTGGCACTTCGAATCGCATCAATCCGCTAGCCCAGCGTTGGGACTCACCCCAACTGGAACGGTGGCTGTGCCTTCATGCTCCTGCATGCAAGCACTGAATGTTTTTAGTGTATGTTTATCTTTTTTACACGACTGCCCAAAGCAAAAAGAGTGTATATATGTTCAGAGTTAATGTATGTTTGAGGGTATGTGAGTTTCTTTATTCCACCATAACTTCTAAATGCCTGAACTGATTTGGATAAATGGGGTATCGTTAGAATCCTTACAGCATCCCGAGATTCCCGAGTGACACTGGCTATATTTTTTTTTGAAAAATCAATATGGCGACTGTACGACGCCATTTTCAAATGTGAAAAAAAATTTTTTTCTTCTATTATTACAATATGGGCATCAAATGAAAGGCCTTAATGAGCACATTCGAAAACTATATAATATGTCACTAAAATGTGTGAAATAAAAATAATTAAATTAAAAAAATATTAAAAACACGACTGCCCTGCCAAAAACGAAATAAAAAGTTAAACAACAAGTGTCATTGCAGTCGGGGGACCTCTTTGATCAGGGGTATGAACCTCTATACAAAAAAAAGTTGGGAGTTACAAGTCATGATAAAGTTTGGTCACATGGTGGAAACTGATCATTAGACTGTTCCTAACTAATATTGAGCTGGGCCATACAATCCTTACATACAGTTCCATACAGCGGCGGGTTAAAGAGCGCTCTTTTCCTGGATCATTCTAAAAATTATATCAATTCAGGTTTAGCTAATAGGTCAAATGTGGTATCATTTTCGGATAAATCAATAACGTAGAATTCAATTCTGATATAAAAAAATGCAATTTATCAGGCAGTTTCTGAAAAATTACACAATAACCAAAATTTTTAAACTTCTCTTTTTATTTTAGGTATTGGCACTTGTTTCAGTAGTTTCAAAAAAACTACCTTAAAGAAGCGTTTTTCAGATTAATTTGTTTTATACTTTTATTATGTTAACCATATTTTATACTACTTGAGCCTAACCCAAGTAGTTAAGGTCCATTGTTTGCGGAAACACAGCTAGTCAAAATAGGCATTTTTTCACGAAATTGTAGAAATATTAATTAACTTTACAGAAATATAAACAAAAAACCTGAAAAATGCTTCCGAACGAAACGGAAATCTTTTTTATTTCGTGTAAAAATGCCTATTTTTGACTAGCTGTGTCTCCGCAAACAATAGACCTTAACTACTTGGGTTAGGCTCAAGTTGTATAAAATATAATTAACATAATCTATATATATATAAAATTCGAAGTCCTGACTGACGGACTGACTGAGTGAGATATCAACACACAGCCCAAACCGCTGAACCTAGAGACTTGAAATTTTGCACACAGATACCTTATACAGTGTAGGCATTCACTAAGGAAGGATTTTTGAAAATTCTATCCCTAAGGGGATGAAATAAGGGATGAAAGTTTGTTTGAAAGTCCCTCAGTTTTGAAGATAGGATCTTCAAATTTTGTGTTTAAGCTGATAATTGAAAATAAATAAATACGTTTCTCAGCGTTTTTCAATATTCTACCCCTGAAGGGGTGAAAATGGGGATGAAGTTGTGTTTAGAAGATAATCCTTTATTTTGGAAGTAAAAATCGCTAAATTTGTAATTTAGGCTTACGGATGGAAATCTAACGCAACGTATATTGTTATTGGTAGAATTTCAACCCCTATGGGCATGAAATGGGGGTGCAATGGGGTAAATAAACCTAAAAATAGAAATGGATGTGGTTATTGGGGTTTTCTGGGATGACGATTGCGAAAATTACATTTATTTGGATGTCCAACACGGTGGACATGATTTAATTCCTAAAGGGGTGAAAATGTGGTTCAAATTTTGTATGAAAAAATAATATGAAATAGACAGTACAACTTTCAACTTCGTAGGAGCACGTATAAAAATAAATAGACAAACATATATCTTGTGATTTTGAAAATCAACCCCTTAGGGGGTAAATGGGTAAGTAAACATAAAAATCGATATGGATGTCGTTCTTAAGGTTTTATAGGATGGTGATTGCGAAAATGACATTTATTTTGAAGTCCAACACGCTGGACATGATTTAACACCTAAAGGGGTAAAATTAGGGTTTAATTTTCGTATGGAAAAAAAATATAAAATAGACATTACAACTTTAAAATTCGTAGGAGCATGTCTAAAAATAAATTGGCTATAAATAATAATAATAATTACATATTTTGTTATTTTAAAAATCATCCCTTAGGGGTAAATGGGGTAAGTAAACATGACAATCGATGTGGATGTCGATTTTGAGGTTATAAGGGATGGTGATTGCGAAAATGACATTAATTCATAGTCCAATACA
Organism: Agriphila tristella; assembly: GCA_928269145.1. Classification (NCBI taxonomy): domain Eukaryota; kingdom Metazoa; phylum Arthropoda; class Insecta; order Lepidoptera; family Crambidae; genus Agriphila; species Agriphila tristella. The sequence goes on along the minus strand of OV743440.1, from coordinate 22,656,744 downwards.
GTGGGCACGATTCAGCCCCAGGAGACGGGGGCGAAAACGGGGACGAGGACGAGGACGAGGACGGGAACTGGAACGGGAACGGGAACTGGAACTGGAACTGAAATTGGAACTGGAAATGGAACGAGATACCTACTAATATCTCTGGACCCAATTCTGATTATTGTAAAAAACTAGCTTTCGCCCGCAACTTCCTCCGCGTGGATATTAGAGAAAATCTTTAGGGAACCTTCAAACAGGATCCGACCAGCCGTTTTTACGCGATTAAGCGGGTCCCCACCAAGCGCGCTGCCTCGCGAGGCAAGACGTTTGCCGCGTGAGGCGGGCCTCGCACGAGGCTGCTCGCTTGATGGGGACCCGCCTAATCGCGTAAAAACGGCTGGTCGGATCCTGGTTGAAGGTTCCCTAAGGATTTTCTCTAATATCCACGCGGACGAAGTCGCGGGCGGAAGCTAGTAAAAGTATAAAACAAATTAACCTGAAAAACGCTTCTTAAAGGTAGTTTTTTGGAAAATACTGAAACAAGTGCCAATACCTAAAATAAAAAAATGAAGTTTAAAAAATTTGGTTATTGTGTAATTTTTCAGAAACTGTCTGATAAATTGCATTTTTTTATATTAGAAATGAATTCTACGTTATTGATTTATCTGAAAATGATACCACATTTGACCTATTAGCTAAACCTGAATTGATATAATTTTTAGAATGATCCAGGAAAAGAGCGCTCTTTAACCCGCCGCTGTATGGAACTGTATGTAAGGATTGTATGGCCCAGCTCAATATTAGTTAGGAACAGTCTAATGATCAGTTTCCACCGTTTGGCCAAACTTTATCATGACTTGTAACTCCTAACTTTTTTTTGTATAGACGTTCATACCTACTGTAATAAGGTCCCCCGACTGCAATGACACTTGTTGTTTAACTTTTTATTTCGTTTTTGGCAGGGCAGTCGTGTTTTTAATATTTTTTTAATTTAAATTACTTATTAACATAGGCTAAAGCTAGGGTTTCCTAGGATAGCGGTGCCGTTATAATACGGCCGTAATATAGCGGCGTTGAATGTTGTCAATGCAAACAATATGGCGACACCGTAACGTCAGAAACTGCGCCATATTGTTTACATAAACAACGTTCTACGCCGCTAAATTACGGCCGTAATATGACGGCACCGTCATCCTAGGAAACCCTAGCTTAAGTCAGAATAAATGAGACATCATCATTACTTAATTTGCTAACAAACTATGGAATCTATGTGGGAGAATGCGATATTCTTATTATTTAAAATCAATAAGATATAAATTAAAAGTACACAATTTGACTAGTTCAAACTACGCAAGTTTTCGCGCCACTCCCCACTGCGCTATCTGTGAGTGAAACTTGTTTGTGTCGCACTATAAAAGGCGATGCACGCCTATTGACAAGCCTTATTCGTTGTTCGACTGTGAGACGTCATACTGCTGGTACTCTGAACTGTCCGGTAATGTAGTTAAGTATTACTCCTTTTATGACAGTATTAATAGTGTGATAAAATTACAATATTTAATTTGATATTAAATGTGATATCAACATAAAAGCTAATAAATCTAAGACATTGAGATATAATCACAAATAAATAACGACATTCATAACCACGATATTCAAATAAATGAATAAATACTTTAAACTGCCATCTCTTCTTTTATTTTCTCCCACATCAGAAGTGGGATCTAATCTAGTTGGATTACATTACATATACTACGCCTACGTATTTTTATGTTTCAGGAATATCAAAATGCTTGCTGTAGAATCCGCCACATTGGAGACTCGATGTTGAAGATCAAGTCGAGTGATCAATTATGGATCTGAGTCATCAATCCTGTGTGTTTTGAAAAGATCTGAATAGTGGAATGAAGCATGAAATAGTGAATCAGTTTCTGGTTGACCGACGAATTGCTGATAAGTACCCATAGATTTTACATTTTTATAAGGTACTCGTAGATTTTGTTAAATTATTATCATTTGGTCATTCCACAACGATAATTTTCAAAGTCAAAAATAATGGCGTTTCCTTGTGATGTTATAAAAATCAAGTAGAATTTGGCGTAGAAAATGATGACGCAAATGCTGCGCAAAGAGTGCTTTACTTATGTTTTGTAAAAGTAGTGGAGTTTGATTGATACAAAGATCCTGGGTTCGAATCCTGGTTCGAATACATAATTTTGTGATACGTATGACTAACTACAAGTCACAGATTTTTTAAATTCTTGTTAAATATTTCTATATTTTTACCCGTTATTTAGTAACCACAGTACAAGCTTTGCTTACTGGTGTGAATTTTCTAGGCTAGAATATGTAATTTTCCATGTGCCTTGCACGAGTGTGCCACCAAGTGGCCGTGATTATACAACTGTGACTACTTATATGGGATTTTCCATCACTATATTTCTTGGAAAAAAGTTATTGGAGCAACTACACAGTACGTTACTGTACTTTGATGTAGAATTCAATACGTTTCCGCTATTATTTACGCCGAAAATATGACCCGCGACAAGCGCTTTTGATATTTAGATTTTTTTAACAATCATCTGTGAGGTTGATAATCAATTTAATACTTTTAGCTACTAGATAATCTCCTTAGCTTGTCGTATGTTTTTGTTGTGGCTACAACTTTATGTATGCTATATAAAAATATGGCCGTGCAAACCATGTTTTCCTATCATACACCCTTAATAGTGAGATTCAAAACGTGCCATTGAATAATAACATCAGGTACTGATATAAGAAATAATTTTAGCTTTCCTTAGGAAAAATGGTCAGCTTCAATTTGGTCTCAAAATATAACAAATTAGCCAACAAGACCTTTCCTTTCATTCCCCTTTGATCAGTGAAAAGACAATTTTAAGATATTATGTACATATTGTGACATTACAACCTAGTAGCATTGTACTTCTTTGCTTTAAATACTAAAGCATTATGGAGAATTCACTGATTTTTTTAAGTTTTAAATATTATTTTATTGAAAAGAAAGTAAGACCTGCTGAGAGAAATTTTAATGTGAAATAAGCTGTGCCCTTTACAGTTTACAATTTTATTCGTCGTATCAAATCCATAGCATTAATGAGAAAAAATCATATTATTTCTTTGGTAGACTGCCCAGTAGAACTATGGAAATAAATCTTTCTTTTCTGGTTAAAAGTGTGTACAGAACCTATAATAAAATAAATGAAAGTCTGACATTAACCAACTGATATTTATTATTTATTTACAACAGAGATAACTTGACATTATGATTACCTATAGATTGAACATTAAAACAATTTTTGTGCATGCTGTTCTGATTGCAGGTGTCAATTGTGCCTTAAACATTGTGTGGAGTAAGTGAGTTAACATAATATTTTTGAAGGCACTTTTCATTGAAACAATTTTCCTCTTCAAAACAGGAACTCTTTTAGTCTTTGGAAACAAAGGTTCTCTTCTTGTGCAGCAATTGTTCGTATCGGAGCTGATGCGGAGTATTTTCCTGTGCTTAAAAGATTACAAAAAAATAGGGTCACTTACAATCCCTAGATTTTATTTATAGATCTTTTAAACAACTATTTTAGTTCATCATTGGTTGATGCCTTATTTACTGCACTGTATTTTATTTTGATCCCTGGAGGATACAAACTATTTTAATAGGGATATTTTTCAATACAATTTCTGCAATAAAACATTATTGCAGAAAACTGTGTACATACAGTTGAAAATTACAAGAACTTGTAACAACAGTCTTCCTATGTTTACGTTCAATATTCAAAAGAAAGTTAATTTAAATTATGATGCAGAAATATTTTTTGGATAGAATTTTGATTCATTCAGTTCGATTCAATTTAGTACAAGAATATCGTAAATAATATTCACAATTTTATTTCCGGTATTGTATTGATAGAATGTGGGTAGACTAAAGTGAAAAAAAAAACTCAACATTCGTAATCATTTCTCATCATACATAGTATGTAGTAAATTATTAATATTTTACTGTGCTTTACTGTACTTTTACTGTGCAATTGCATTTTACTGTACTATTGTGTCAGCTCACCAAATGGCTAGTCATTCTAAAAATAAAAGTTAGTACGATTTTGTAAGTGATGTGTTGATACTTAAAGACTTCGTGAATAATTTAAGTGTTTCGTTGATGTTTAAGGTTTTCGTAAACAAGATAAAATTAAAAGAATACTAGTTGTTTTTATGCTGTACAAAAAAAAGGTGTTTTACATTCACATAAAATGAAATTGGTAATGGTATTATTGAACATCTTTTTCTCAACCCGTTTTGTCATCATTTGACACAAAGATGCAGGTTACAATCAGATGAGGGTTGTTGAATTTGTATAGTCTGCGAATTACTCAAACTTATTCTTCACTACTACTTCTACGAGTTTTAGATGTTGACAGTTTTTGAGAATGATGCCCATTAGTGACAGTACTGTTTTTGACTAGGTCCCTCCCATGGAATAGAAGACGAGGTGACAAGATCGTTGGAGACAGACTGATCTCTCTAACCTGGTTATCTTATTTCTCTTTATACACTGACTCCTGGCCAGATGTTCACTGTATACTGAGCAATAAAGAAAATTACCAGTTGGCCGTGCCATTTAGGCGATTTTTACCGAGGCCGCGAGATTCTGATGAATACCGTTCCATATAAAATTTATAATGGTTTTTTTTGCCTAGGTACAACCTAAGTAAGAAATAAATAATATTTTCAAGTTCGCCGTGCCCATGTGGCTTATTACCGAGGTAGTACTATATAATGTATTTGAGCAATGAATAATATTGCAAGTTTGCCGTGCCCACGTGGCTTATTTTTACCGAGGCAATTACTACTATCTGAGCAATATAGAACATTGGATCGAAAGTTATCCATGCTCTCGTGGTAGTATGACCAAATCTCTATGTTACTATTTTATATTACTACACGACACATGCACTTACTCACATACAACAACACACCTTTACACACACTATTTTAAAAATAAAAGTTTATGTTTTCTATAAGACTCCTAAAATGTTCAATTGTTACAGTGTCGGCTGATTGATGTCCATGATTGTCCAGATGATGTACATCTGGGGCTCTGATGATCCTGAATTGTAGGCGTTTGCCTGTCTCGGGCAGTGGCCTACATAAGTACAATGTAACATCTACAATTAGTTACATCGATTCTTATTATAAATAAGAATTATTTGTAAGAAGTCCTTACTATACACTCTATAATTATGTACCAACATTAGAATTCCAGTAACGATTTAAGTTTTTAAAATTTGTTGTTTTGTTGACCAATCGATATTATTGTTATGAACTAAAGGGAAATTTATTTATTTCAACATAACTTCTATAAATAAGTGTTAGTTAACTCCCATTGAAGGTTTCACTGTGATAAAAGTCAGATTAAATAGATGAATAGTTTGCTGTTGACAATTTTGAATTTAAATACATTGTATGTAATGTTCGTTAATAACAAAATAACTTATCTTGTTAATAATGTGTTCACATTAACAAAACAATATGTGAAAATAATTAAATTTCGGTTACATTTATGCCGCGCCATTATGGCTTTTATACCGAGGCAATATGTTTGTAGGATGTGCCGTGCGATTTATATAGCGTTTGTTTACTGAGGCTATAAGAACTATTCATACTTACCTTCCGAGTAATAATACTTATACAATATTTGTCTTTGATACTGGACTACTTTGGACTACAATTAAATACATTTCTTTTCTAGATACCGTTTTATGTGAACATATTGTTCCTTGTGTAATTTGACATATTATTCAAAGCTTTGTGAATTGACTTTTACATCAAAAAAAAAATTTGCAAAGCCATGTGATTTGGCGATTTGATGATGATGATGCTGTGTGATTCGATAATAATGATTCATTTTTCAGATGACAAATATCCATGTTTGTTAATTGAGAGTTAATCAACTATGTTTTAATTTATATTTGAAAAAAATGACATAATATCGTTTGATTTGATCTATTTAACATTATCCTTGGAGGTCGGCATAACCTCTCAGAGTTTTCTTTCGCCAGTTCTTTCTCGAGAGGCCTCCTTTGTGAACTGGTGGTAGATTCAGTAGTTTAAACAATTTTAATCTAATAAATTCAATAAAAATAATGCAATATTAGAATATTTAAATAAATGCAGATTAATATTACTTGAAACGAGTAGACTGATAAAGATTAAGGCAGTGAGTTAAATTATTCATACTGTTGACAAAACGTTACATTTCCTGTACTGGATGTTTCAATTCGATTTGATGCTTTATTGCTATTCTTCAAATTGAAAATATAGTTACTAAACATAATGTAGTTTCAAATAAAGATTTTAATGATTCGTAATTTGCGAAAAATAAAGTGTAAATTGTTTTGTTCGCGAGCCAAGTGGCTGCTCGTCAGAATGGCCGTGTGGGAGAATGCGATATTCTTATTATTTAAAATCAATAAGATATAAATTAAAAGTACACAATTTGACTAGTTCAAACTACGCAAGTTTTCGCGCCACTCCCCACTGCGCTATCTGTGAGTGAAACTTGTTTGTGTCGCACTATAAAAGGCGATGCACGCCTATTGACAAGCCTTATCCGTTGTTCGACTGTGAGACGTCATACTGCTGGTACTCTGAACTGTCCGGTAATGTAGTTAAGTATTACTCCTTTTATGACAGTATTAATAGTGTGATAAAATTACAATATTTAATTTGATATTAAATGTGATATCAACATAAAAGCTAATAAATCTAAGACATTGAGATATAATCACAAATAAATAACGACATTCATAACCACGATATTCAAATAAATGAATAAATACTTTAAACTGCCATCTCTTCTTTTATTTTCTCCCACATCTATTCTGAAATGAATGATAATAATAATAAAAACAATGCTCTGATAAAAGGATTGGATTGACAAGTGTGTTTTGTAGACAGGTACAAAACACAGGGTCCTCATTTTTAGGGTTCCGTACTCGAAATAGCCAAACGGAGCCCTATGTCTACTCATTGTGTCCGTCTGTCCGTCGCTCAGCGTCGTCTGTCGGGTCACACCTAAAAGCTCCTGACTTTACGGAACCTTATATGTGCGAAGTCCGACACGCACTTACGGCACATGGCTAGTAATTTGCAGTCGGGGGACCGTTTTGTGATTCAATTTTTAATCAAAGAGGTCCCCCGACTGCAATAATGTCACTTGTTATTTTGAGTTCGTTTTTGACAGGGCAGTCGTATTATTAAAATATTTTTTAAATTTATTTTTATTTCTCACATTTTAGTGACAAATTATACATTTTTGGAATGTGCTCATTAGGGCCTCTCATATTTGATGCCCATATTGTATTAATTGAAGAAAAACATTATTTTTTTCATTTTTAACGTGGCGTTGTACAGTCACCATATTGATTTTTAAAAAATATATAGGCACTGTTACTCGGAATGATGATGGTCAATTTAAATAATAAGGATTCTAATGATATCCCATACATCCAAATCCGTCAAGCTATTTAGAAGTTATGGTGGAATAAAAAAAACTCACTACCCACAAACATACATGAATCCTGAACACATTATTATACACTACTTTTTTGGGCAGTCGTGCAAATAAACTTTGAACAAAATAATAATTGGAAGTAAATCGTGAGATGTCTGACCGACAATGTGGGTGGGTCTTTATGTGCTTGATATTTCATTTTCCTATTATTTTAGTAAAAAGCGTCTCGGCACCTAAACCAACTAAAGCAATAACCAATTCTTTCAATTGATATTTAATTTTCTTTTCAACATCTTCGTGCTGTCCTTGACTTTGTTTCACGGAGCAGAAAAAACAAGACAATACATTTCAAAGGAAAATTGGAAGATTAAACTCTTCTAGCCTGATGTCACCCGACACTTTCAAATAATAAATGACACCCACTTGCTACGTATAGAAAAGTATTTACAATGATTTGAAGCATTACCTATTTCAATTATAAAACACTCATATTGTAGGTAACTAATTAGATGTCTTATTACCTAAGTATTTTAGTTTTTTCCGAGGTGATTATAGGCAGCAAAAAACTTTACAAGTAAGCAATATAATTTCGTGCTTCGCTAAAATGCCAATTCACGTGATCAATTAATGCGACGACGTAGTTCACATACTTAGATCACTGAAAATGCTAAACAAAGCAATAATTTTGAATTTTTAATAGATATCATTATATCGAAACAATTCATGATATTTGTTTTTGTGACTACGTTACTTTACTATGAGTAGTATCGTAAAAACCCTATTTCGCCAAACTCATAGCTTTTATTATAATTCAGTTTGGTAATGGTTTTAATTTAAGTGTTCAACGAATTATTTTTCCTTCCATGTTCAATGGTGGATTCAATGATGCAATTTTGATTTTGTTAATTGCAGTTAGGTCGGTAGGCACATCTATTAAAATTTAATATCCACATTTCTATCTCCTATTTTTACAACCCAATAGACTCGCTTCGTTGGATCGTCTGTCTCTTTGTCTTAATTCCCATAATTTCCTCAATAACTTCAAAACACCCTCAAAAGGATTTCATTTGACACAATTTTCAAAATTATTTCGTAATTAACCTGAAATTCCCACTGTAAAATGATTATTTTACTAATTTTGATTGCACGAGTGCGCAACATCAAAACAAATAGATAATACCTATATACCTACCTAGGTAGGTACCTATTTAAAGTATGTGGGTAGATAAGTTTGTATTAATACCTATCCAGAAGTATAGGTATTAATACTATAATATTTAAAAGGTTTCCGTAACGCTATTATTTATTCTGTGGTTTAAGTTTGTCTTTTAACTAAGTATTGTATACCTAGGTACTCATATAAACGTTATCGAGATTTTAGTTAGAGAGTTGATGCAAATTGGCGAGAGCTCGAAAGTAGTTTCCTATGTAAATAATGGTTAAGCTCGGCGGACCCGCACATAATCCGATGGAATTTGTTGCGAGTTCCAATGCGGTATTATTCCTTTGGTTTATGCTAATTTTATGTTTCTCACCTACTCAGGGGTGCAGAGCGAAATCAGTTCCGACTCTTTAGTTATTTGATATCAGTTAAACACGTACAAAGTACAAAGTTTGCTACAGGTTGAGATCATATTATCTAGACTTAAAATATCCGGTCATTTTGAAATTACCATCCAAATTTCAAGGATGTGTCCAGCCAGTCCATGAAACTTAACAACTTTCTCTAAGAAACGTGTGTCGGATTTTGCCACAAAATTTTGGTCATCCCATACTGCATTGATCACGTGATCACGAAATTTGTATGGATAGTCGTTTTTTTACATATTTATTTGGCCATGTGTTCCTGATAATAACAAACACAACAAAAAAAGAATTGGCGAAATCGGTCCAGCCGTTCACCCGTGATGGCTTTGACCTCGCGAAATTGGATTCATTACCGACTTCAAAAGGAGGGAGGTACTCAATTCGACCAGTTTTTTTTTTTTTTGTTTTTTGTATGTACACCGATTACTCGAAGACGGCTGAACCGATTGAAATGATTCAAACGGTGTTAGATCAGGTTTGCTTTCAAGTTGGTCCCATTTTCTAAAATTTTGAAATCGGTTCAGTACTTTTCAGGAAAACCTGTAACGAAAACGACAGTCGTTTTCGTTACCATTTTGTGAACTTATACAGATGATCGACCATATCTTTTTTGTTTATGTACCTACCGATTTAGATGATTCTTTTTTTGTTTGAAAGAGAATACCTTAGAGATGATACCATTTTTATTCATTGTTATTGGACCTTGGATTTCAAAGATACACAATGGAACTCCTCAAAATCAAATAGGAACCGTATAGTGATTGCACTAAAAAGAATGAAATAAAAAATAAACAAAAAACCGACTTCAAAAATCTTGAAAACAAAAACAACTTCAAAATTAAATACCTCTAAAAAGCAAGAAATAATTTTCAAATCACTAGATACCTACGCATATCACTGTAATAAAACACGTCTAATGAAGTCTATGTACTCATGCATACAAACGACTTTTACTATGGCACCAACATTGAAATCGCGAAAAAAAATCTGCTGTTCCATACATTTTGATCTATTCGATTTTAGATTTTCTATGGAAAAGCTGATTTTTTTTCGCGATTTCAATGTTGGTTCCATAGTAAAAGTTGTTTGTATGCATGAGTACATTGACCCCTTAAAATTTCGGACCCAAAATGTAACTGGTTATTAAATGTTTCTTTCTTTCTTTCTATTTCTTCACTACACAAACTAACAACGACTTGCCTACTTTATTAATTCATGGCTTTGGCTACTATTAAGAACAGAAAAGGCAGGTAGGTTATAACCTATATAACCTACCTGCCTTTTCTGTTTCTGGAGGGCTTATAAGCCCTCCAGAAACTAGGCTCCCATTTAGGGTTACCATATCTCAGGATGTGTCCTGAGATCTTAAGATTTTTGGACGTTTCTCAAGATTGCGGCCGGATTTTGAAAATCTCAGGAAATCTCAGGATTTTGAGTTTTCCATAAAATACAGTACATTTTAAACAAAACACTTCAGTAGGTTCTCTACCTTCTTTCATAATTGGATATTTTTCTTAGCCGTACCTTATTCTCAAACTGCTACAAATCTCAGGATTTTTCAATGGGAATCGGGCCTTTTCTCCGGACTTTTGATTTTTCCATCTGGTTACCCTCTCCCATGAGTCCGCTCCCATGGGAACCACAGATAATTTTTTCGCCACTCGACTCCCAAGGGAGCCTCTGAGGATTCCATGGGAGTCAAGAGGCGAAAAAAATATCTGTGGATCCCATAAGTCATGGGAGACGAGTGTCCGGAGGCGTTCGTTAGTGATTATTTCCTCTATGGCGTTCGTTATAGGTATAAATAACCCCACTCCTTACCCGTTCGCTTGCAAGGAGTATTTGGCACAAAATCCATTCACATTGTACTTAATAACTACCTCTACAAAACGAATGCGAACAAAATACGTGTTGCCTAAAAAACGATAAATTTTCATTATATCCATAAAAACCTACCTAAATATTTTGAAATGTTGTCAATTCAATTAAAAACTTGCCGATATTATTAACTTCCTAACAGCGGCGTTAGTAAATTTGATTATTTAACAGTTATAATGAAAGCGTCATCGCTCGAAGGAAGACGTAAGTCATCGCTCAAAATACCTGTTTTATTATTCGAGTATAAACCCGTTTTACAGCGCTATTGAATTGTAACACGTTATGTACCTATCTGGTTTATGTGTGAATTTTACATAATGGTTATCTTGCCCATAAAGATGAATGTTTATCTGTGGAGGACTATCAATTTTAAGAAAATCATACTTAGGTACTCGAACAAACTTAGAATCTTAATAACTTTTTTGGGATAGACGGAATTAAAACAAATATAGATTAAATTATATTTCTTATATTTTAAAAATCGATTGTACACAAGCTTGAACAATACAAAACAGCCAGGTAAATGATTAGTAAATTGTGCAACAAGAAAAAAAATTGCATAAAAAATGCATTTACAAAGGTATAAAATATATGTATCACTTTCACGCTAGCCAGCGCACTGGGCGAAGCTTAAGCTATACTTTATAAAACAAACCAAATTAGATCTTTTTAAAACAAAAAGTGTTCGAATAATGGACTTTACAAAACACCAAGAACCTTAGAATAATAACAACCTTGAACGAAGTTTTAAATTTCCATGGTTATTACCGTTATTAGAATAAACTATATCGGGATTTACAATATGCACCTGTTTATTTCTGAGACTCCGAGATCACGGAATAACTGATCATGTTCTTCCGGACATCGGAGTCTCAAAAATAAACAGGTAAATGGTGTAAATCCCGATATACTTTATTCTAGAACGATAGTTCCCTACAAAACGCATACTTAAGTGAGGCAAATAAAAATGAGCCAAACTGGCTCAGATTTCAGACTTTTATCCCTCATTCGTTATCTAATCGTACCTATAAGAACGAAAGGAGATTAGTTACTATTTTATTGGATTTTAGTTACGATTAAGGATATAACTGAAGACATAGACTATAAGACTGAAGAAATTTTGACTCAGTTTTATTATTTTCCTAACTTTTGACAGTGCGTTTTGTAGAGAACTATCGTTCTAGGTTGTTATTATGTATGTATGTATGTTATGTAGGTATTATAAATCCGAAAATTGAGTCATATTAGCTCAGTTTTTTTGTCTTACTTTACATACAAGGACTCGGCTTCTAGGTGTTATTATTCTAAGCCAAGAACACAATCTCGTTACGCACAGTAAGGCACTAGTTGGAATATGTTGAAAATAAACATCATAGAATTTACATTCCAGCTTTGGGACACTTCAACAAACTATATACTTACTTTAATTTCATTTCAACACAAAACAAAATTTAATAAAGCAATTCCTAACAACAACAACATTTGTACTGTCAGTGACCAAATTAAATTGTAAAACGATCAATGAAATAAGCCCTTTTTTCGCTAAATGGCAGATTCTGCAAACGGCAGATTCTGTAAATGGCAGAAGTACAGTCCCAAAAAACATTCTAATTCTAAAGATATGTTTTTATATTATTAGGCTCTGTCAAGAAAAATGATAACGGAAATAATACGATAACCCCGACCGACCCGTGGTCATATCAACTTACCACACAAGTGTGACTACAGGGTTATTTTACCCATAGTCACACCGACTCATTATGCCCTTGATATAAAAAATTAAAAGAAAATTATAAACTTTTTTCGTAAAACAATACCAGGTTACCATACCTAACATAATCACCAAAGTACCAGGATCTCATAAATATGGAGAAAGTTACCCACCACCAATATAAACATCAAACCGTTATTAATATTGAAATTGTTTAGAAAAATAACCCATGTCAAAAAACTTTTGTTTTTGCTGTCTGACTGTACAATATCTGTCGTTTAAAGAATCTGCCATTTCCAGAATCTGCCATTTAGCGAAAGAAGGAAATAAACAACCACTGCAAACATTTTTGGTCTCTTTAATTGTACCTTTTATTCCTATAATAACAGATCAAATTGTAGCTTGATTAAACAACCGATAATTATTTAACAAACATATAAATCTATAACATAATTAAGTAAATGAGTATGTATGCGTACAATACTTAGAAGTCTTTATGTTGTGTACCAGTTTTTATCGCCTGTTTTTATAACGGAAGACGGAAATATTGTTGAACTTACAAAAAATTAGTCTTATATAAATGCGACTCTGCATAGTTTATGCTAGGCTCTAAAGTTAAGTTTAAATCTGATAAGGGAGCTTTTGAAATAATTTTTGCACAAATAAAAAAACGAATCAGATCGTTACATAACGTTATAACCATAGCTTATTACTGGGAAGGTATACATATTAATATTACAAACTACATTCCTGAGATATAAGGCCACGTTAATATAAAATGTAATATTTACTTATCAAAAATTCTACAAATCTAAAGAAGCATCACTATAACTATACTTTACTCAGAAATTACTGATATAAGTATATATTCTAAAGTGACAGACAGTTATAGTGACATGGACGTTCAAAAAACAAAGAAGAAAAGTTATATCTCAAGAATGTTCGCAATTACATATAAAGTCCTAGAAGTATAAATTACAAAAATGTATAGATATGCTAACTAGCACGAGTAAAATGATATAAAGCAAAACGTCCATTCACTTTAAGCACGATTACAATTCAGCGGAAACCTTTGGGGTTTATATGGTGCAGGTTAAAGTGGTAGGCGAGTGTAAGCAGCGCGGTGCGTGAATCGAAGATAAGTAGAAAGAATTGCTCCATCCATTCGAGGGGCGTGATTCTTTCTACGGTCTCATGTCAACGGTGCGAGCGCATGAGCCTCTCGCACTGCGCGAGTAGGTACTTCTTCTGTTGGTCGTCGTACAAAAATATGACCTTCCCCGAGCCCGAGCTGGGGAACATGCCTAGCACCTTTCTTTTGGCAGTGGGTATGTAGACGCCTTTGTTGACGGCTGTTGGCACATCCGGAATCTCCGACCATAGATACGTCCAAACGATCTGGTGACAAAATTGGGCATTTCATTAGACTATTTTAAACGTTGTATTATCATAATGACGCGCTCATGGCGGAACTTGACAGACTAATCGTACTCGATTACGTTTGTCAAGAAATGCTCGGTCCAGCCAGGTGTCGGATGGGTGACCGTTAAATGGTATTACAATTGATCGCTTCCGTGCTTCGGAAGGCACGTTAAACCGTCAGTCCCGGCTGTTGTCATCTGATAACAGTCGTTAAGCCAAGTTAGAGGCCTAAAAGGCGGCTTGATAAACTCTTAACACCAGAGGTGGCCCTAATCCTCATTCGATAATAATAATAAATAAATAATCATATTGTCATAATCATAAAGTCGTAGGTATTCGGCATATTTAATTATTTAGTCTGTAATTTATTTTTCAACACATTTGCTCGTAAAGTGAGCCCTAATACATCGCTTTTAGGGCCATAAACCGAGCTATAACAAACGCGTGCAATAATATATAAAACACTAGTTGGTTATAGAATTATCCCTACAAAGTTAAATAGGTTAACCTTACTGCAAGTAATATGCGAGTAAACAGAGCATTCCCAATTTAACCGGATAATACAGTTATTTTTTTAGTAACATCAAAGAGGTTTTATGCCGCTGAAAAGTCATATACATTTTTGGAATAAATAAACCTGTAAGTCCTTAATTAAGTCAAACAAATATTTATTATTATCAAATTATTCATATTTCATAATATTTTGTAATAAAATATTAAAATATATGCATTTTATCATTTAAAATTATATTTTGAGGTAGGCTGTATGCTCACTAACCCTGTTGTTCGCAAAATATTCTTGCATTGGTCGTGTGAAAAAAACAAAAAAAAACCTACGCGCCTTTTCCCATCATAAATTATCGTGTGTGTGTGGTTTGAGGGCCACTTGCTCGAAAGTCAATAAAAGAAAACTGATGATTTAGTGGACATTATAAAAGAAATGTGCAACTTGGTATCGATTTTGTGAAAGTCATCTTCACCGAGTTATTAGCTGAAGAGTCGGGCCCTCAGTTCTCACATGGAGGATTGAGGGCCCGGCTGTTGCGAACAAACTATTAACATTACAGTAAAAGTTTTAATGCTACAGTCTAAGTTAATCCCGAACAAAAATTGTGGAAGTAAGATTTATCGCAAAACGCTTTTCTACTTTGTATAATCTTAGTTCAAAATGGGCCCTCAATCCTCCAACTTACAAAAATTAACTACGTATTTTTTTTTAAACTATAGGATTACGGCTGTTGCAAGTTGTCCAGGGGGGTACGTAATAAAATGTGAAAAAATGTGAAACAAATAGCTGGCTTCAACTCCTCCTAGTTTTCCAGTTATTGCCTTGTTAATATTCGGGCCCTCAATCCTCCACATTTTATTTTTTTTTATTTTTACGCACAAAGTATGGAATGTAAGACCAACCTGAAGTTCTCTGTTTATGTGAAAAAAAATGTGCAACAAGCTGATATCAAAGGGAAAATAAAAGACCCATTTATTAATAAGATATATCAATTTCATTTTTATCCTCTTTAAGTATGAAATAGGGTGACCACGTTTTTTATTCAATACTTATGAGGAATAGGGAAAACTCAGGAGGCGTTTTGGAAATGTATCCCTTTGTGCCTATTATTTTTTATTAAATTAAATAACTCCAAACTTCAGATTGAAAAAGAAAGAAAAAAAATACATTTATTTTTGGAAACACACAACGATACACAAATTATAACAAAATACGGAAAAAAATAAAATTTGCGTATCGTTGCGTGATGCCAAAATGTGCCAAGCTCAGTAATACTCAGTATAAGCAGCAAGCGGGGTGCCTGCTGCACTGGTATTCTGCTTGACATATTATGATCTCAAAAACGACAAAACAAGTAGGTACTGTCAAACATGGCATCTTTACCAATGATTTTAGATTTTTTTTAAAGATTTTTACCATATTTTTGAACTTAAAATGAAATAAAATCTAAATTAATCCACTATTTTAAAAGTTAAAATATACGAAATTTAGATCATATCCTTACCCTTCCTTTTACTTGACTTTTAACAATAAATCTTTAAAAATAAAGATTTTGGACGAGTTTAAAGAAAGTAGGTAAAATTGACACATTTGTTGCATTTTTACCTACTACAGTTTTTCGAAGAAATATAGTAGTGGTTAAGATTCCTTCACAATTTGTGCCTAAATAACTTATTTTTAATGAGTTTAGGGGAAAAAGTAACTTAATAATGGCATACTGAAAGGTAGGTTTGAAAAAAAAACATATTTCAACAACATTGACCAAACCTATTTACATAGCCTAAGATTATTATTATTTACCCTCCTTTAACTTCGCCGTAGTCGGGTAAAATATGTTTGACTGTGACAGCCCTAACCACAGGTAAAAAACAAGGGTCGAAAGTTTGGAGTTATTTAATTTAATAAAAAATAATAGGCACAAAGGGATACATTTCCAAAACGCCTCCTGAGTTTTCCCTATTCCTAATAAGTATTGAATAAAAAACGTGGTCACCCTATTTCATACTTAAAGAGGATAAAAATGAAATTGATATATCTTATTAATAAATGGGTCTTTTCTTTTCCCTTTGATATCAGCTTGTTGCACATTTTTTTTTCACATAAACAGAAAACTTCAGGTTGGTCTTACATTCCATACTTTGTGCGTAAAAATCAAGAAAAAGAAAATGTGGAGGATTGAGGGCCCGAATATTAACAAGGCAATAACTGGAAAACTAGGAGGAGTTGAAGCCAGCTATTTGTTTCACATTTTTTCACATTTTATTACGTACCCCCCTGGACAACTTGCAACAGCCGTAATCCTATAGTTTAAAAAAAAATGTGTAGTTAATTTTTGTAAGTTGGAGGATTGAGGGCCCATTTTGAACTAAGATTATACAAAGTAGAAAAGCGTTTTGCGATAAATCTTACTTCCACAATTTTTGTTCGGAATTATCTTAGACTTTAGCATTAAAACTTTTACTGTAATGTTAATAGTTTGTTAGCAACAGCCGGGCCCTCAATCCTCCATGTGAGAACTGAGGGCCCGACTCTTCAGCTAATAACTCGGTGAAGATGACTTTCACAAAATCGATTCCAAGTTGCACATTTCTTTTATAATGTCCACTAAATCATCAGTATACTTTTATTGACTTTCGAGGAAGTGGCCCTCAAACCACACACACACTAAATTATCGTATTTTGTTTTTGTCGTATTTGTTGCTTTGTAGTAAATTACTTTGTTTTTTCCTCGCAAGTGTGTTAACGTCGTATGAAACTCGTGAGCTCTTGCTTATTGCACACTCGGCTGAGTTACGCCCTCGCCTGCGGCTCGGGCTGCAACCCACAGCCTTGTGTGCAATGAGCAACCTAAGCTAACTTGTATCATAATGTACTATTATCGCTGATTTATCTCTGAAGTTACATTATGCCATTAAACAGCACGTTTTATAAGAGCATCGAATCATTTAAACATTACAAAGAATCAACAAATTCGTGGTACATTTATCAAAATCGTCCCTTTTTCTGCACAACGGGATAGTGCTCGTCCTTCACCTCACCTGATGTTAAGTGACGATAAGGCTGAAGGTGGAAGCGCACTACACCCGGAATCCTCACTTGAGGAACTGGCTATCTTACCTCTAACTGCCGGAACATAACAACTTTTTAATTGTTGTTATGGCGTCAGACTTAGGTAAGATTGTGGTAGCTAGCCAGGCGGACTTGAAATAAGCCCTACTACCAATGAAGCCGTGTACAAATTGTACACCCCTCCTGGGAATCAAACCCGGGACCCCGGCATTTTACATGGGTGGGCGAACCAGACCACAGAGGCGGTTAAATTATTTGTTTTTACCAAATCTTTTGTTACTTTTCTTTTCTAACCTGCCTGGCATACGTTAGTTACTAGATTCATCCCTAGCGAGCACAACCAATTTGAAATGTATCGATTTATCTTTTTTATTACCTGTTTAATCCATGAATTCACTACTCCCAACCAGAGCAGTGGATACAGAAGCTATCGAGATAGCTTCTTCAACGTGCGCGAAGTAATTTCATGAAATATTTACTAGTTATTGAATAATCGCAATACAATGCGATGTTTTTAGTATACATTATACATGATGCTCGGGGCCCCGCGGTGTAAACAACATTAGCCAATCATTCTGTTTGTATTCTAGCTCATTATTATAATGTGTACATTTAAATTCAATACATTAAAACGGTTGAATTTACTATAAAAACTTGATTATAAATACTTATAAATTTTAAAACAATCGTAATATCTATCATTCTCCGAAAAATGATTTGTGGGGCAAAAATAAGTAAGTAAATAAAAATAAATAAATAAGGATTTTCTGGCACCGACCACTGAGGTAGAATAACCTAACGAACTACATTTCAGCTACATCTCAGTGGCACAGACCTAAACAAAATTGTAGACCCCTAATCTATTTCGTACCTTTGGCACAGATATTTATGAACTTTATACTCAATAATATGAACAACGACTGCACATAATTTTTTGAGTCTCTATCTGTAGCGATATTATTGACACTAGATTCAATCACATACTTTTGAATCTTATGATGTCACTGTTTACAATTTATTATTAAAAACCGTCAGATTTTTATGAAATTTGACATTGCATAGATACTTTTGATTCATGAACAGTCATGTCTATAAATATTTATTCTTTTTTTTTTATTTATTCATTTAACAATTGGTGAACATGCTGACTTACAGTTATACCAAGACGCCAACATGTTGTAATTATTATTAAGACATAGAATTATTATAAATACAGTAATTTGTTAATAATTAAAATAGCAATTTAACATCTGTCAAAGAGTTAACTTAAATGTCAAAAAAATATGTATATAGTTTAGAACTTTGACACTCTAAAATCGAGATCGAGATCAGAAGTCAATGACAAATGACAACTAATTACATCATCATCGTCCACTGCTGAACATAAGCCTCTCCGAGAGCTCGCCACTGAGCACGATCCGCGGCTATACTCACTAATTAAAACAAAGGGACAAAGATCTAAATTGTTTACATATTTTTAGCAGTAACATATGAAAGAGCTGGACCGTACCTGCCACCCGCCGAACACGTTGTTTCGCTCCAGGTATAGCAGCCGCTTGTCTGTACACATCACCACCTCCTTGGCGGGGATCACCCATACGTGGGCCTCGTACGTGTCCGTACTCACGAACTTGCCCTACACGCAAAAGAAAAACGACATTTTGTTAAATCAAACCAGTAAAATAGGTAAAAAATATTACTAAGTATAGTTATAATTTTCAGTGTTATATCTTTTTCACAGTTCATGTTATGCAAAGGAAATTATTTCTTTTTGCTAGACATTAAAATTTTATTTAAAAAAATTGTAAAAGGCGCAACTACTACACCGTTATTTTATAAGTATATCTAAAAATGTAATGGGGATTTCAGACCACGTAAATGAACAATTTTTACTATGGGGCCAACCACGAAATCTCGAAAAAAAATCTACTGCTCCATACATTATAGTCGAGTCGATGTTGTACTTTTCTATGGAACAGCTGATTTTTTTTTCGAGATTTAGTGGTTGGCCCCATAGTAAAAGTTGTTCATTTACGTGGTCTGAAATCCCCATTTCATTTTTAGATATACTTAAAAAATAACGGTGTATAACGACCAGTAAATAAATGGATAGAAACACAAATGGATAGAAGTTATACATAGTAAAAAACACAAATCCTTGATCTAATGATGTTATTCAGATTTATCTGCGACATTCTGTAGTAATAGACGTACCTTCTCCAGCTCGGATAGCATCTTGTATCCTTCAGCCTGCAGCCTCGAATACGGCCTGACGCCAGTTTCGGCGGGCAGATATCTCGCCGCACGTTGTTTCGTCACTTCCTCAGAAAGATCGGCCGCTCTGTTTGTAATTAGAGATTAATAACTCATCAGTTTTCTGTATCAGAAAAAAATAAGCCAATTATCTATTAAGGGCCTGTTTCATTGGTTCCGGATAGCATTATTTTTTTGATTATTCATTTGAAAGTAGATGTCAAGTAACTTAATTGGATTTATCTAACCGGAAACAGGCCCTAAGTTAATCTAATGCATGCAATACCCAATGATCTAATTATTAAGTTCTATTAGACGTTAGATCTATCTATATAATGTTTCAATGTGTAGGACGTCGACGGATAATTAAAAGCTCTTCAAACCAAATCACCGAAAAACACAAGTTTATTTAACTGCCCTACTCAAGCAAAACTTCGCCAAGTTTATGTCAACCAACACAATTCAACTGTGTTTACAAGCCCAGCAATTTGATTACATTAATTTGGGACGTCACAATTAATAAAGGTGAATTTTAATTAACTCAATTGAGTTATCCATTTTACGAGACCGCTCGATTTGTTTAAACAAAATGTGCCTTTAAACAAAGACCCTTTGTTACTGTACTCTAACTATACTCTACGTTTATTGGCTTCAAGACAAGTTAATTATAACTTAACGTTAGTAATTATACTTCGAACTTAAGTAATTATACTTAAGTTCGATTAAATTCAGCGCAAAACAAAATCTTTATTTATTTACATTAAACGAATTATTTATTTAATTACAATAATCACATCAACATTAAATCATAATGAAGTAGTGTTTTGCTTATTTACTTTGTAAGGGTGGTTTGTTGTAACTTTAAGGGTTTTTGTAACTTAGGGTCGCGAATCACCTCTCCACGCTACGCGAACCTGCAACAACATTATTTTTTGTCCTGTGCTGCAACAGTGCGACACAGCGTGTGCGAACAAGTATGCGAACCTGCCCCCCTCCACACATGGTCGAAATTATACTAGACAACTAACTTAAAGCTTAAAAATACGCAATTAGACGATCGAGTCACATGTCAGAGGTTTATGTAAACAACAGATATTGACGTATCATATGCAATCGATTAGCCTACGACACGTAATTTTAGAGTTTGTGGCTTAGTTTTATTTTTTAAGTTAGCAAACGAATAGAACGTTGGCTATTTCAGTAGGGGGCAGGATTACACACGTAACGGCTAAATCGTCTAATGTTGTATACATTTTGTTGCTCGTGACTGAATAGTACACACTATGGAGGAAGTGAAAAAAAATATTTTGCTATGGCACACTGTTTGAGGCTCGCGAACCGTGGATACCCATATTTTAAGTCACCTTTATAGAAGGACGACAGATAATATAAACAAACATCTTACTGATATTTTAGGGTAGTATGTAAGTATAAATGATAATACATCTTTGTTTACGCTTACTCATATAACGTAAAAATGTTTATAGTCTGTATAGCCTTACTTGTTTTGTTTGGTAAACAATCTTCACCCAACTCTTTATTTTAATATTCATCTTTAAAATACATAAAATGGTTTTTCACACATAGAATACGAGAGAAGATATATCAATGACAATTTTATTTAATAGATCAACATACATATAAATTAAATAACGATTTAAGTTTGAACAACTGTCAAAATTTGTTTATTAAATAAGACACGCACTATGCAATCCAAATAAGAATAGTACTATCAAACGGCAATCTTGATATTTGTTCCTTTTACCATTGAAAATGGTTATCAGATGCAAATCGCCTGAGACGTATTTTTAGCCATAACTCCGAGGATTTTGGAAGGGTCGAGATGAAAATAGTACCAAGAGTTGAAAAATTTATCG
This sequence comes from Agriphila tristella, assembly GCA_928269145.1. Taxonomy (NCBI): domain Eukaryota; kingdom Metazoa; phylum Arthropoda; class Insecta; order Lepidoptera; family Crambidae; genus Agriphila; species Agriphila tristella. The sequence goes on along the minus strand of OV743440.1, from coordinate 22,634,935 downwards.
AGACATGAGTGAGCGTTTGAATTTTGAAAATCGGCTGGTAACTTTTTGGAATTTCGAAAAGTTTAAAAAACGTCGGGTTTTTGGGGGTGTTTGTTTATTATATTGTAAATATTTCAAGAAAAAACCGAAAATGGGTCCTAGGCAGGGATAGAAATACCGTTAAAAAAATATAACGATAAATAAAAAATAACGTTAAAAATACCGTTAAAGCATTTTATCGGTAAATTTACCGGTAAAAATAACGTTAAGAGTATTTTACCGGTAAAATTAGCGTTAAATTTAGCGTTAAACTTTACCGGTACATTATACCGGTAAAATTATCGCTAAAAAAATAACGTTATTAATTAGAATAACGTTAATTTTAAAGTTTAACAGTAAAAAAAGTAAGAAATAACGTTAAAAATAACGTTATTTACTGAAATAACGTTAATTTCAATGTAACGTTATCTAAATTAACGTTATTTATTGACATAACGTTAATTTTAAAATTAACGCTAAACAAAGTAAAAATACGTTATACTTAAAAATAACGTTATCATTCCCTGGTCCTAGGGCATTAGTTTAGCTACAAAACGGCAAAAAAAAACTGTTAATAATTGTGACCTCATTCAATTGTAGGTCGTAGGTGGTCCCTTTAGATTTGGAATTATACAAAAACGGGTATTTCCGTATTTAAAAAGTGATGTAGCTTCTATGGTTATTGACCGATCGTCATGGTAATGGTGTTAAAAGATGCGAAAGTAGACGAGAAGTGCATTCGTAGGAATTCAAAAAATCGGTTAATAAATGTTTTAGACTGCGTCGAGACATTCAGCCACAATCGGAAAAATAAATAAGTAGGTTATAATAGGATTTTGTATTTGATTTGATTTTGTTTATAATATTATTTTTTTCGTAAATATTTTTATTCATTTTCAATGCTCCGATTCTTGCGGGGACTGAGAAATCTGTGAATTTTGTTTGCACATACTACACCCTGAAGTGGAAGCGAAAAGCAAACAAATATGGCCGTTTTGACAGTAGGTAGTATTCTTATTTGGCTCGCATAGTAAGGATAAACAGACTAATGAGTTCACGAACCGGAGTATAATAAATAGTGGAGATCTGGTGGAGATAGTCATGTAAAACGACGGTGAAGCGATCCTTAGCTATCCAATGGTCGGGACAAGACGTTTGCACAACAATCTAGTTTATGTTTTAATTTCCGGTTCGATCTTCAAGCCAACACGTACTACGTGCTGTAAAATCTTAATATCTGATATTTTATGCGGACGTTTGACCGTCGCGACAACATAGAGTTTCAATCGATACGAATGTACTGAAAAGTTTCGTTACGTAAGTATGACGAATCCGAGCTTCTAAACGTACCCCCCACGCCGCTCTCACATTGACACACTACATGAGATCGTTTTAGAGTTGGGAGTTGGGACCCCTTGAATGAGGTAAGCAGTACCGAAGTCAGATACGGACAGGTCTATGGGCCCTGCACGAGTCCCCTCGCCGCTCTTATTATAGTAATATAATAGTATAGGAGATCGTTATTGTTGAGACCTTTTGAGTGTCGTGTCGTGAGCAGTCCCGCGGTGAAGTCAACTACGCCCCCGACGGGGCGCACGACGAGCCCCAGCATCCCGAGCCCGAGCCCCTTCACGAGCCCCCTCGCCGCTTATATTTCAGTAATATAATACTACAAAAGATCGTTATTGTCGAGACCTTTCGAGTGTCGTGAGCAGTCCCGCGGTGAATTCGACTGCGCCCCCGACGGGGGCATGACTAGCCCTAGCGCCCTGAGCCCAAGCCCCTTCGCCGCTCTTATTATAGTAATACAGATTATAGGAGATCGTTATTGCAGAGACCTTTTGAGTGTCGTGAGCAGTCCCACGGTGAAGTCAACTGCGCCCCCGACGGGGGCATGACTAGCCCTAGCGCCCCGAGCCCAAGCCCCTTCGCCGCTCTTATTATAGTAATACAGATTATAGGAGATCGTTATTGTATAGACCTTTTGAGTGTCGTGAGCAGTCCCGCGGTGAAGTCAACTGCGCCCCCGACGGGGGCATGACTAGCCCTAGCGCCCCGAGCCCAAGCCCCTTCGCCGCTCTTATTATAGTAATACAGATTATAGGAGATCGTTATTGTATAGACCTTTTGAGTGTCGTGAGCAGTCTCGCGGTGAAGTCAACTGCGCCCCCGACGGGGGCATGACTAGCCCTAGCGCCCCGAGCCCAAGCCCCTTCGCCGCTCTTATTATAGTAATATAGATCATAGGAGATCGTAATTGTAGAGACCTTTTGAGTGTCGTGAGCAGTCCCACGGTGAAGTCAACTGCGCCCCCGACGGGGGCATGACTAGCCTTAGCGCCCCGAGCCCAAGCCCCTTCGCCGCCCTTATTATAGTAATACAGATTATAGGAGATCGTTATTGTATAGACCTTTTGAGTGTCGTGAGCAGTCCCGCGGTGAAGTCAATTGCGCCCCCGACGGGGGCATGAATAGCCCTAGCGCCCCGAGCCCAAGCCCCTTCGCCGCTCTTATTATAGTAATATAGATTTAATAGGAGATCGTTATTGTAGAGACCTTTTGAGTGTCGTGAGCAGTCCCGCGGTGAAGTCGACTACGCCCCCGACGGGGCGCACGACGAGCCCCAGCACCCCGAGCCCGAGCCCCTTCACGAACCCCCCCGCTCCGCCGCGCTGGGCGCCGTGCAAGGGGTGCATCACCACGCCGTATACACCCTCCACCACGCCCTAGTGCAACCAACCTACGATCATGAGCCTGTAGATATCGCATGCACTTTTTCATTTACCGTGCACTTTTTACTACTGTTTTTCAATATACGAGACGTGTTTTGGACCTTCGCCGTTGCAACCCCATAGACAAAGATTCCTTTGTAAAGATTATGAGATGATTTGCGAAGTAATTAAAAAATGTACCCCTTTTAACATTTCAAAACTTCGGTATAAACTGTAGCTTTTACAAAGGTAACTTTGTCCACTAAAGGTCCTGCCCCCCTACTCAAATGGCCATTTTTCTATTCGTTCGCTAACTTAAAGCTTAAAAATAAGCAATTAAACGATCAAGTCACATGTCGCAAGTTTGTGTTAATTACAGACATTGTTGTGTTCTATGGAATTGACAAGCCTACGACAAGTAATTTTGGTGTTTATTGCTTATTTTTTAATTTTTAAGTTAGCGAACGAATAGAAAAGTGGCCGTTTGAGTAGCCCCCCAGTTCCCATCATCATAAGACGACATGAGATAATACGTCATCATTAGATAGGCGTAGTCCAGGAATTAAAATTCCTAACTGCGAAACCAACGGTTGTGGGATAGAATCTTGCGATCAAGTAAGTGTTCATCTATCGTGTTTGTATTACATTTTAGCCGGATGTATATTCAGTAAGAGAACAGTGAGACGAACTGACTTTAAACGGATCGAGCATTGTGCATTATGTAAATGTAGCGATTGCATTATGTAATCGTAGTACGTAGGTACACTGTCAAAAATATTGAGGGTTTATTAAATTTCACATGCGATATCTATGGGTTTATGATCAAAACAAAAAAGTCTAATTCTCTAGTTTTTTTTATTCAAAATCCTTAAATTATAAACGATAGGGCTGTGAAAGGGCGCAGGGCTGGTGAAATACTTCTTTCTCAATTCACGATCAACATTGTCACGCGAACGAAAGAGATAAGGAGAGGTAAGAAGAAACGTTGTTGCCGTCGAATGAGATAATAAAAATATGAGTAAATTAAAAAATAACGCAATGCAATTAGTAAATCATGATAAGGATCATTGGGTATGCACAAAAAGCTAAGAAAAAATCCACAAACAAACTGAAAAACTTGATCCTGGTTCACACTCTATCAATTAATTTGTAGTACAACCCGTTCGTGATAAGTTTGCCGTTAAAACATATGGGCGCCCATACGTTTTACCGACAAACTTATTGCGAACAGGTAGTAAGTCCAATTTTCTAGATCTAGTCTAGCCATTGTTTCCGATTTCCTTAAGTCGTTCAGCCGTTAGGCCGCTTAGCATCGGGTGCTTAATTGACAGCTACGTTATCACGAAATAGCGGCATGTTTTCTATTACACAAAAATTACTCCAAATCAATTGAAGCGAGTGTACCCAGGAGGAGCCAAAACAGGCTAAAACGGAACCTTTTAACGGCGTCGAGCGATCCGGAGGCGAAGTCGACGACGCCGGCCGTGGGGCGCGCCACCAGCCCCACGGCGCCCTTGCCCAGCCCCTTGAAGAACCCCTCCACGCCCTCCTCGCGCGCGCCCGAGATGGGCTTCGTGAACACGCCCGTCACGCCGTCAAACACGCCCTATTGTTTATGGGCCATTTAGTATTACTATACATACACTACACCAGGGATGGCGAACCTTTATGTATCAACGTGCCATTTTTCTAAAGAAATGTTTAATGAGGTCATAGACGTGCCGCCATCGATAATTTTGACTTTGTGACTGTTGGGTAAATAATAATAATAAATACTATCAACTCAAAACTTTTAATTTACTACACAGAAAAAAAGGATTTCTTAAAACAAGAAAAGATTCTTAAATCAAGATATTTTGTGTCTCATAATATAGGGAAACAAATATTTTCTTGGTTCAATGCAATTTACTTTCGTTCAAAGCAATTTACTCTTGAAAGACAGCAAAATTGCATTGAACCAATAATATATTAGTTTCCCTATATGAGACAAAATATCTTGTTTTAAGAAATCCTTTTTATCCGTGTACAAAAAATTTGTATATTTAGCAATGTTTCAATCATACGCGTAATTTAAATTAATCAATTCGTAATTTTTTCGTAGTGCATAATGCATTTTGTAATCGGTGACGTGCCCGAAAATATTGTGTCGCTTGCCATTAATGGCACGCTTGCCACTGGTTCGCCATCCCTGCACTACACAGTCCGACACATGATTAATTATTATCATTCCATTCATATTATTACACACTTCATCAACAAACTCAACCCCACATTCAAACCAACTCAACGCCTTGAAGAATCCCTCCTCGCGCGCGCCCGAGATGGGCTTCGTGAACACGCCCGTCACACCGTCAAACACGCCCTAGTGTTTATGGTCTAGTTTAGTGTACACTTCATTCAAACTTAGTCAAACACGTTTCGATTATCGGTTACCGCTGAAGTGCGGAATTTGTTAATGTGCTAATCGACTAGTTAATGTGCATTGTGCACATTGACTGATCGAGTCAGTTAAAGTGCGAAATTTTTCTTAAAGTAACAGATTTCCGCACTTTAATTAGTTAATCTGCACATTAACGGATGGTATACAGTTAAAGTGCAGAAGAAAGTGAGTGAAATAGCTAAGGCTTCAGGAAATTTAAGTTAAAGACTTACATTGAAAGTAAATTTTACAAAAACATCGTTTCTGGCGCTTCGCCGGCCGCGCCGTGGCACGCTAGCTCCGCTCGCTCGGCTTGCGTGTTTTTGGTCGCAATACTAACCTAACCTAATGAACTAAGTCTTTTTTATTGGCTACGCCCCCCGTCCGCCCGCTTTGGTGTCTATCCCCTTTTATGTGATTCTGATTACACTATTTTTTCAATTAAAGAACTTGTTTTCTGACTTTAACTGACCTTTGGTCTTTAATCTGCAGATTACTTAGTTAAATTACAAAATGAAACAATTTTTCAACCAGTGAATCTGCAGATTAACTAGTTAATGTGCACTCTTTCTGATTTCCGAACATTAACGGCAACAGATACACTTCATCCAAAGGTATTCAAATAAGTACGGTGATCACAATCATTCACTCATCTACTATTGAAACTAAAGATTTGCACAGAATCCAGTAAACGCCGGTGAAGGTGCGCGCCACCAGTCCCTCAAAGAAGCCCTCCATCCCTTGAAAAGCGCGCCTGAGATAAGCTTCGTTAACGCCAACACGAGCTTGTTTATGATCCAGTTGTGCTATACCTTCACTTCAGTCAAATGCTCACTTATTGTCAATAAAAAAGACAAAAATGCACTTACTGATAGAACTCATTCAGATTTCAGATGCAATCATTCACTAATTTAAAAATAATACTGAACCGCACAACATCAAGCAACCCAATTGCGAATTCTACGCTGCCTACGCCCTGCCCAAATCCTTTACAGAGTTACGTTAAAGGGACCTTCCACACTTTCCTTCGTGGAGGGTTAATTTTCAAATACACCCACTTCATTCAAACACTTCAGCGAAAGACATTCAAGGAATTAGGTATAATGAGAATTCATTCACTCAAACATATTAACAGAAATGTAATAAATTATTCGAACTAACCGATCGCTTTCAAAATATATATCAAAGGCTTGCAAAAGTGAAATTTAAATAATTAGGTATCATCTTGAGAGCATTCTATAAATGAAACTGAACATTATTCTTGTGTATCTTTAGACATTGTGTCGAAAAATAAAAATATATATAGAATTTTAGAAAAATACTTAAATGGAAACCAACTATTAAGATTTCACCTTGTACATGCAATTACACCTTATAGATATAAGATAACTTTGAGATATTGCAAAGATAAATAACTATTAGTTTAGTTTGTACGCTTACCATGACGAGTCCTTTACCGCTCCTTGCGAGTCCTTCTTGTAGGTTGGCGGGCGGCTTGTTGATGTTATCACGCCGCCGTCTTTGGTAGTCCTATAGAATAAACATTTCTTTTTAAGTAGTCTTATAGATTAATACGTTGCTTAGTCGCATACTAGCATCGTCGGACGAGGTCGTCCTCTTATGTGGTGTCTATAGGGCCATGTTGTCCGAGGAGGCGATGGATATATCGATCACATCACATCGATGAAATATCGCACCGAGTGCGATGGTGTATCGGTAGTATGTCAAACAGCAGAATCTGCAGAATATACAGGGTGCCTTTTTATTCACTCTCCAAGATTTAAGGATATGTTCAGTCCATGTAACTGAACAACTTTCCCCTGAAATATGTGTCGAAAAATACGCCACAAAATTTTGGGGATTTTTGAGACGGTACTTTAAGGGCAGGTACCTTAACCGTTATAGTTACAGGAAAACGTTCCTGGGAGACCTTCCATAACTTTTTAAGATATTCTGAACTGCATTCACAGATTTTGGAAAAAGTTACCGTTAGCAAAAAAAGCTAAAATCCCAAAAAAATAATTTATGCCAAACGATCCTATTTTATATGGGGATCAAAAGACTCTATGTGACCATTTAAGGTATTTATATAAGGTTTATATTTATATAAGGCATTTAAGGTACCGTATGAGTACTAGAAACGACAGAAATCGCCAAAAACTTTTCCCATACATTTTTTACGGATAAACGATAAATCAACTCGAAATATTGTTTATTGCCAAACGATCCTATTTCTAATTCTGATCAAAATGCTCTTTAAGGCCAACTGAAATTAGAGAACAGAGTTTATTTGAGTTAGCCCCACCGGCGACCGCACGTATCAAATGGTATACCTTGTCCAGAGAGAGCGCCGCCAGCCCGTGCCCCATGGCGCCCGTGATCCGGGACACGGCCCCCGCCGCGCCGCCCACCGTGTGCCCCACCGGCGACCGCACGTATCATATAGTATACCTTGTCCAGAGAGAGCGCCGCCAGCCCGTGCCCCATGGCGCCCGTGATCCGGGACACGGCCCCCGCCGCGCCGCCCACCGTGTGCCCCACCGGCGACCGCACGTATCATATAGTATACCTTGTCCAGAGAGAGCGCCGCCAGCCCGTGCCCCATGGCGCCCGTGATCCGGGACACGGCCCCCGCCGCGCCGCCCACCGTGTGCCCCACCGGCGACCGCACGTATCATATAGTATACCTTGTCCAGAGAGAGCGCCGCCAGCCCGTGCCCCATGGCGCCCGTGATCCGGGACACGGCCCCCGCCGCGCCGCCCACCGTGTGCCCCACCGGCGACCGCACGTATCATATAGTATACCTTGTCCAGAGAGAGCGCCGCCAGCCCGTGCCCCATGGCGCCCGTGATCCGGGACACGGCCCCCGCCGCGCCGCCCACCGTGTGCCCCACCGGCGACCGCACGTATCATATAGTATACCTTGTCCAGAGAGAGCGCCGCCAGCCCGTGCCCCATGGCGCCCGTGATCCGGGACACGGCCCCCGCCGCGCCGCCCACCGTGTGCCCCACCGGCGACCGCACGTATCATATAGTATACCTTGTCCAGAGAGAGCGCCGCCAGCCCGTGCCCCATGGCGCCCGTGATCCGGGACACGGCCCCCGCCGCGCCGCCCACCGTGTGCCCCACCGGCGACCGCACGTATCATATAGTATACCTTGTCCAGAGAGAGCGCCGCCAGCCCGTGCCCCATGGCGCCCGTGATCCGGGACACGGCCCCCGCCGCGCCGCCCACCGTGTGCCCCACCGGCGACCGCACGTATCATATAGTATACCTTGTCCAGAGAGAGCGCCGCCAGCCCGTGCCCCATGGCGCCCGTGATCCGGGACACGGCCCCCGCCGCGCCGCCCACCGTGTGCCCCACCGGCGACCGCACGTATCATATAGTATACCTTGTCCAGAGAGAGCGCCGCCAGCCCGTGCCCCATGGCGCCCGTGATCCGGGACACGGCCCCCGCCGCACCGCCCACCGTGTGCCCCACCAGTGACCTCACGCCCAAGAACAGCCCTTCGGCGAACTCGCCCGGCCCTTGGATGGCACCCTGGGGAACACAATACGATTACAAAACCATATTTTAAAGAAAGATTTATCATATTTAAAACTTTAATTCCTCAAACCGATCCTGGGGCCTGATTGTCTTGTATGATTGAAAATCTATTGCAAGGGTGGCTCGATAGATTCTCCACATGGGCAAAATATTTTAGACTGTGGTGTCGTCTTGTTTTGACGTGATACTTGCTTGAAATGCCTTGACAGGACACTTCGTGACCCACGTGCTTTTTTTAATAAAAAAAGTTTTTTAAATTTCTTTTTCATTCTTATTATTACTTAACGACGACAATCGTATTTGCGGAAATATCAATAAAAAAAAATTGACATTGAAAACCTTTAAAAAATGTATACGATTAAGTTCCAAATGTTATGTTCTGAAGACTAATTGTGTCACTCAATATATTTTTGTAAGCGGAAAGGACCGTTCTACGTCCACTGAGACATGCACTGAGGTGACTGGGCAGAATTTAAATGTGAGTGCCATTGTTTGGACATGTTACTGTGATCAATAATAACTGAATTTATTGTACTACTGTATTGAGTTTATATATAAGGAGAGATGTGTGTGTTAGACATATTCGTACACACACTACACCAAGACATCTGAACGATGAACGAGATCTAGCGTAAATATGCATGATTTAATTTTTTTTGCCAAAATATGCAACTACCGTTGAAAAGGTGTAAAATATGCAAATAATATGCATTTGCATAAATCCGGTTTCTAGATATGAACCTTACAAGCACTAAAATGTTAATTTTCGAAAATAGTCAATATTCAAAACTCGTTTTTCAAAATTCAATACTTGTGTTTAATAATATCATTAAACATTTTAACAGTTATTTGTAATTTTCTATACGGCCACACCAATGCCTTTGTTCAGGCAACACATAATTTTTTGTCTCTCTCTAAAATTTATGGTTAACATTTTATTTAATTAATGTCGAAATAAAAGGTATTTTCAAAGTTCAACCGCATTTCATTGTACATGCGGTCTGTGGTACTTCGAGCCGGATCTGGGGCCCTATTTTTGAATCATTCGACTGGCGTCGAGCGCTTGGTTTCTACTGATTTTCGTTCGACATTTGACTAAAATGAGATATCGAACGAAAATCAGTAGAAACGAGCGCTCGACGCCAGCCGAGTGATTCAAAAATAGGGCCACTGAACCAGCGACCTATGATCGATCAATTATAATAGTTTCTGTTGAACTAGTGGGGTATGCAGATGCTTCTATGAAGGCATTAGGATGCTTTTTATATTTAAGAATCCATAATTCTGATGGAACAGTGTCTAATAGCTTGCTATGCTCTAAATCAAAAGTAGCTCATCTTAAAAAGACTGTAACGATACCACGTTTAGAATTAAATAGTGCTTTACTATTCTCACAGGTTGCAGATAGAGTATACAATGTTTATAAACAAAAGTTCTGTACCATCTGCTTCAGGACCTGCCCGGTGTAATGGGATGGCTCTGCACTTGGCCACTAGCTCTGCTGTTGCCTAGTTTCAGATAGATCTTACCTGGAAAGGTTCATAGAAGAGGTCCTCAACCCCCTTCTTCAGCCCAATGACGAGTCCGTACGGGTTCCCGATGACGTCCAGCCCCAGGACTAACACGTATAGCTGTTTTAGAGCTTGTCCCGTGTAGTGGCTCTGCACTTGGGACACTAGCTCCTTTTGCGAGAGGAATTCGTAGTTTCTTTCATAGTATGATAGCCTAAAATATACAAATAAATGAAATCGGTACGTTTAGACAAGGCATTTCTTTTTTGCAGTATTCAAATGACAGGCAGATTATTTGACACTATCACGAGGAACTTTGTTGAATACAGTGTGAAATTATAATCATTTGGGTACCGCAGTGAGATGGTTCCACTCATGATTATAAGTAACTTTTACTATGTGACAAACTCTGATATCGCGAAAAAAAATCAGCTGTTCCATACAAAAGCACAATACCTCTTCGACCTTAATGTATGGAATGATTTTTTAAGCGATATCAGGTTGGCCCCATAGTAAAAGTTACTTGTAATGATAAGTGGAACCACTCCACACAGGGAACCAAATGATTAAAAATTCAGCGTGTAGATGAAATCGATACGTTTGGAAAAGGCATTTATTTTTTACAATATTCATAAACAGGCAGATTATTTGTCACTATCACGAGGAACTTTGTTGAATATAATAATAAATATGACTTAGGCCTTTAGGTCACTTTTTTAAAAGCGATAGCGAACTACGCTATCTTGAAACGTAAGGCATTGACAAAGGTTTTCGATAGAGCTTTCATTCGAGTTACATCCAAACATATTGCAATAGCAGAATTCGTTGTTCTATCCACAAATATGGCTTCATGTAGCCTCCCTTAAACATTCAAAGATAAAAAACAGGGAAGTTAAAATGTAACTTACTTGAAAACAACATCGTTCATATCCGTTAAAGTGACACCAATACTCTGTAGTACCGTGCCAACGAATGTGGGCAATTGAGTCGCGCCTCCGAGAGAGAACGAAACGTGTACCTAAAACAAACCGTAAAAATAACAAACAAACCTAAAAAACCTAAAACAAATTATAAAAATTATATTATATGTCAAAAACGATGCAACTGCTTCGAATAGTTTTGATAATGTACCTTTAGTGGTGATAAATGCAAGTTGTCGTAGAAATTCTTCTGGTCCGAGGCCACTCCTAAAGCAGCCAATGCTTCCAAAGGTTGTCCCGCTTTCTCTAAATCTAATTGGAACGCATCCAGCTGAAACAATATCAATGTAAAGCAACGCGGCACCTTAAAAATATTAAACGGGAACCGGCTGTTTTTCATAAAGACAGTGAATTCATTCAGCAAATCATTATTAGTATTAATTTCAAGTGGTGTTATTACAAAAGATTTTTAAACACCTGTTTAACTTAGACACTGTTTAAATGTGAAGCTGCCTCTTTCTAACAATATTGTCAAAATAGTGACTGCATTACATTTGAAAAGATGTGTCCTAAGTGCGACTTTACGTAAACTATCACTATTTCGAAAACCATTTGATACACGAACCACGTCCGTAAATCAGTCGATGCAGTTAAAAGAAACAGGGAAAAAGGTTTCTATGACAGATTTAAATAAATAAAAATTATGAAGAAAAAGTAAACTTACCGCCTCCTGTTCGGTAAGAACAGTCTGCGGGAACATGCCCATGAGCGCGTTGACGAGCCCCATGTCCACCTTCACGTGGAACTCCTGGATCAGCACCTTGTAGTACTTGTACTGGCGGACTTTGGAGTGCTCCATTATGCGCTCTACTATAGACACCTCGATGAATGGCTTCATGCCTACAAATTATGGTCGCGTAAATATTTTTTTATTGATAACTGGGCAGGCATATGACCACCAACTTGCTTAGTAAACAGGATGTGGTATAAAATGTAGCACGCTTGCCCAGAAAATGCCTATTCACTCTAGTCTTGAAGAGACCAAGGTTGTAACTATCGGGGAACACATGAGCAGGCAGCGCATTCCATTCTTTAGCAGTTCGCATAAGAAATGTATTGGCAAAGCGCTTAGTACGGATCCTTGGAGTACCAACTATGTAAGAGTGATATGCTAATCTGCGTCCGTCGGGTTGATTACCTACACGAATTACAATGATCCATTTTACAGGACTGGTTTTAACGGATCCGTCTTTAATGGACGTAATCTTTACGCTGCATTTACAGGACAGTTTTAACGGATCCGTCGCTACTAGATAAAGTAACAAAATGTCATCGGATTGTGTGTATACTGGATTTGGAATACTGTGTGTGAACACGCTCATACATAACTACATACGCTATCGCCGAACGTATACGTATCCGATAAAACGGACATGTAAAACAAATCGTTATTTTTACTGATTCCGATATACTGGTTGTGTGTGAACACTCATACAACTACATACACCATCGCCGATTAAAAAAGTCACCGATAAAACTACCTGTAAAACAGATCGCTGTGTTAACGTGCACTTACATATATGAGAATTGATAATCTCTTCCCTGTTTTTGAAGTCGGTAAAAATGTGTTGCGCGTTTGGTTTAGAAGGCAAATGAGAGTCTAATCCAGCTCAAAGGACCATGTTGAAAAAAGTGGTAATTGAAAGTAGTCAATCTCATTAATTGTAATTGTAAAATACAGTAGTGGAAGTCTTCTCGAGTGAGGAGTGAGACCATTTATGATGCCCAGATACCGGGTTGAAGATGCTAAATTTTGGTGAGATATTATAGCACTTATGCCTTACCGTTAGGGTCGTCATTCGCAATAGACCGCGGCGGCGGAACAGGCGCTAAGACCACCGGGAAGGTCGGCAAAGGCAATTGCTGATCTATCTGCAGTCTGTGGAGGCGGGCGTGAAGTCTTCTCGAGTGAGGAGTGAGGCCGTATGATGCCCAGATATTGGATTGAAGATGCTAAACGTTGGTGAAGTATTATAGCACTTATGACTTACCATTAGGGTCGTCATTCGCAATAGACCGCGGTGGTGGGACAGGCGCTAAAACCACCGGGAAAGTCGGCAAAGGCAACTGCTGATCTATCTGCAGCCTGTGGAGACGCGCGTGAAGCCTTCTCGAGTGAGGAGTGAGGCCGTATGATGCCCAGATGCCGGGTTCGAGGTTCCGGCGAAGTAAGCGTTGTGCTGGTTTTATAACGCGCATCTCTTCGAAGTCCACCTGACGGAATTAACGTTTTTACAGAGATTTTATATTAAAAAAATGTAAACTGTATATGTAATGTGACTAAAGTGGCTTCACAATTAAATAACCCCTGTTAAAATCTTCAAAAGTGAATTTATAAAGTATATTTTGAATTAAATTAAGCACAACACAAAACAACTTGTATGATAAGATCAGAAGATTTATATAGAGGTATATATTAAGTGTTCAATTTAACCCACACTCTAGAAGAAGTTACCAGTATACTCGATCTGGGAATTATTTTAGATAATAAACTTACATTTACTACCCATTTTGATAATATCATATCAAAGTCTCTTAAACTCCTTGGCTTTATTTGGCGTAATTGCAAACATTTTAAAAATTTAGATGCTCTCAAATACACATATTTTGCATTGGTGCGTAGCTCCCTTGAATACTGCTCAAACATTTGGAATCCAAAATATAGATGTCATATCGCCCGACTTGAAAGAATTCAAAAAAAGCTATTATATTTTTTAACGATTCACCAGCGTAAAAAGTATGAATTGGTTTCCTACAGTGATAGACTTGACTTTTTTGGATTTTCTACCTTAGAGAACCGTCGATGGGTCGCTGACCAGGTCTTGTTGTACAAAATTTTAAGAGGTTACATCGACTGTCCCCAGTTGCTCCGTGAACTAAGATTTAAAACACCTCGATCTAATTCCAGATTAGCTAATTTTAAAATTTTCTCGCTTAGGATTAATAGAACCAATTTGGGCCGCCAAAGTATTATTAATAGACTTTGTTATGAACACAACAAGATTAGTCACTCTATTGATCCATTTACACTTTCATTACCATGTTACAAAAAAGAATTATATAAGATTAGTAAGTAGGTTTTATTGTATCATTATTAAGGAATGTTGTTAATTTGTTGCCTAATCGAAATTAAGTAAGTTTTATATATTCATGTTGTGTTTGCCTATAATTGTTTTTTCACTATTCTTTTAATTTTAAGTATTTTTTATTTTTATTTTATGTGTAAGTTGTGGTGTAAAAATGTTGGCAGACCTAATAAATAAAATAAAAAAAAATAAAAATAAAACCCAACCCAAACGCAACCAAATGAACAGGTATTAGCAAAGTAAATGAAGGACTTAAACAACGTGTTACAAAAAAAACCCGTAAAGCCAAATAAAGTAGATTGGGACCATCAAAGTGAACGAAAATATCAAAATGTATGAAACAGATGATTTTTTGGGCGAATTAAAAGTTTGTCCCATTGTAAAAGTTATATTACAGTAAAGTTATATTCGGCCTTACGGGTCGTTTTGAAAATATTGTAGAGAACTATTCGCACTTACTTCAGTCTTTTCGTCGATAAGCACTCGCGGCGGTATCGGATCGTCGCTAACCATTTTCTCGGTCAAATATCTCTGATACGCCTCTTCTATCTGTAGAAGTTTTGCGCCTTCGATCTTCTTGTAACGCCGAGCACCAACTTTGCATTGTTCCCATACTATACCGGAGCTATAAAAGTATAATATCTTTAGCAACCCTCAGTTAAATTAAGAAAATATTGCAATAAACAACAATGGGTTTATAGAGCAAGTTATGAAAATACAGAACATCACAGATCTAGAGTAACATAGAGCCAGATTCCTTCCGATGACAGATAAAAACATTACAATGAATGTTATTTTGTTTGACTTGGGTATATTGTTCATGAAAGAAGAATAAATACAGTGGTGACGTTTTACACCCGATCGCTTTCCTTTGATTATTACACCAAATCAAAACGATTTATTTATCGCTTTTTCATTCTATTCTGATTACTTTACTTCCGTATTTGTTGATACTAGTATATTCTATTGGGATAACATAAATACAAGTTTAACTGTATAATTCTAAATGTAGTGGCATTGATATCTTAATCTCTTATATGTTATTTTAGCCCTTTTGGCCGCTTTAAAAAAAATTGTCTAATTTGTTTGTTGCCTTATTTTCGTCATTTTGTAAAGTCACTTGTATGCAAGTACTTTTTTGTTTACTTGATGTTGCTGTCTCGTGAAAATCTGTTTCAACAAAAAAAAAAAAAAAAGAGCGCGAAAGGAATGTTTCTTGGACGCAATTCGCAAGTGGCAATTTTTTCTTGGCAATAATTGTGTTGCCTAGTGTGAACAGATGCTTTGCCTCGCCTCTTACAAGTTTTGCCTTTCAAGTTTTGCATTAAATTTTTAGGGTTCCGTACTCAAAGCGTAAAAACAGGACCCTATTACTGAGACTTCGCTGTCCGTCTGTCTGTCTGTCTGTCACCAGGCTGTATCTCATGAACCGTGATAGCTAGACAGTTGAAATTTTCACAAATGATGTATTGGGTAGATCCATGCAAATGAGGAATTTAGGAAAAAATAAATTATTGCTATTAAACACGAAACAAAACTCTTTTCTAAACAACAAATACTTATATTTAATAAGTCAACACTTTTTTTTGCACTACCTTCATTTATTTTTAAGTTATGTCACTTTGAAGTGCAGTTTGTTCTACATGTTGTGCATCGGCGAAAATTTGGAGGAAAGATATTCGAAATACAGGTAAAATTAAAAAGCAGTCTTTAGGTGTTCATTACGTCAATGATATTTTACGAAAAGCTGTTGGTATAAGTTAATTTTTATGTTTTTAACTTCTGCAAAAATTTGTAACGTAAGTGACCGAAATCTATAAAAGTTGAGTTATTTTAATTTTTACGCATGATTTTTTTAATCTAGTCCCCAAATCTCTTCATGTATTTGTCTTTCTTCTCAACAACTTAATAAGATTTCATAAATTATTTATAAAACTTATAAATAACTTGATATCATAGACGGTAATGTAAGTGACCGGTCACTTACATTACGGAATTGTAATGAAAGTGACTGTGAATGCGTTCGTAGTTTAGTTGATTTTCTTACTGCTTTTTTGACCAATTTATTATTGTTTTTAGTTTTTTTTTTAATTTTTAGAAAATGCCTCTCACTAGTGCAGAAAAAATGCGTAGAAGACGGCAGAGGCTAAAAGAGGAAGGAAAGTACGACGAATATAAGAACCGCGTTAAAGAAATGGTAAAAAAACATAGAAAAAAGAAACAAGAAAATTTGAAAAAAATGACACCAGCTGCTGCAAAAAAAATTATTGAGTTGGAAAAGGTTAAAAATAAAAAAAGGGTAGCGAATTGGAGGAGTAAACAAAAAGTTCAGCAGACCAGTACAATATCAGATGACGTACATTATCCATATAAATGCGCAAATTCTTTAGGTAAGGCAGCTGCTAAAGCTCGTAGAAGTTTACCTACATGTCCACAGAAAAAGAAAGCCGTACTGGCGAAGCTACTGAAAGATGAAGGTATAGAACAAAGCATTTATATCCCGAAAAATACACCGTCACGAAGCCTGTCGCCAGAAGTTGTGGCTTTAGTACAATTTTTTTATGTAAGAGACGATATAAGTCGGCTATCCCCAGGTCTTAAGGATTATGTAACTATCAAATCTGATAGTGGCAATGAAAAAGTACAAGCAAGACACTTGTACTCCTCTATAAAAGAAACTTATGCATTGTTTATTGAGGAAAATGGCAATGATATTATAGGTAAAAGCAAGTTTGCAGAGCTACGCCCAAAACATGTTCTACTCTTGAACAAACTTACACACAACGTGTGTTTGTGTAAGTATCACGAAAACTTTATGTTAGCGTTAAATAAATTAAATAGTGTGTTTCCTGCTACACCCAGATACGACCATACCTTCTGGTCCAAGGTTTTGTGCGAACCATATAAACCAGAATGCTGGTTGAAAAAGTGTGACATCTGTGTCGATAAATGGCACGATTTATTATACCAGGAAATAGCGAATCACGAAGAAGAACCCGCAGAACTGACTTGGCATGTTTGGAAAGACGTTGAAGGTAAACTTTCAAAAGTAACCGAAACGGGCTCCTTGTCAGAATTACTTTTTCACATCTTGGGAATGTCTCCTCAATTTTTTGAGCATTGTTACATAAAGAAGAACCAATCTAAAGCTTATCAGAATGACAGAGACGCAGTATGTGGCCCCAATTTTAACCCTGCCGTAGCTATGGTACAGATAGACTTCGCTGAAAACTTTACCTGTATAGCCCAGGACGAAGTCCAAAGCTTCCATTGGGTGCAGCCACAAGTAACGCTATTTACGGCATCTTTGTGGTACGAAGGCAAACAGCACGCTGTGGTATTGGCAGCGGACAACCGGCACCACAGTAAGGACACCTTAGTTGTCTATGTTGATAAAATTTTAAAGAATTTACCAGTGACAGTCAAAGAAGTTCACATCTGGTCAGATGGTCCAGCATCTCAGTTCAAGAATCGTTTCGTGGCAGCTGCGCTGACCGTTTTAGAGCAAAATAATGGCAAACATCTTGTGTGGAACTACTTTGCCTCATCACATGGTAAAGGGCCCGTTGATGGCATTGGCGGAGCTTTGAAAAGGACTATACGAAATATGGTGTTAAGCAGAAAGGCGATCGTTCTCAATGCCTTTCAGTTCCTTTTTATGTAATGAAAGTGACCGCGTGTTTAAAATTTATTAAAAATATAAGGGATTGTTTTTTTTCCAATTTCTCGTTTTAGTTGCATCCAGTAGATTGACCCCTTAGAATTTTGGTAGTTGAACTGAAATTGCATGAAAATTGCTTCTGTAAAACAGTTTCAATCAACACTTTCGCCGTCAAAATGTAAAGTAAGTGACCATGGATCTACCCTATTTCTGTTGCCGCTATAACAACAAATTCTAACAAAATAATAAAATAAATATTTGAGTGGGGCTCCCATACATCAAACGTATTTTTTTCCGTTTTTTGGTACGGAACCCTTCGTGAGCGAGTCTGACTCGCACTTGGCCGGTTTTTTTTGCCACTTGCGTGCAAGAAATTTCTTTGTGTAACAGCGTCTTTACTTACGCTGATATGCTGATGTAGACAATCTCCAGCAGCTCGGGGTCGTTGACCAGCGACAGGCCCATGCCCTGCATGGACAGCACGATCTCCGTGTCCACGCCCTCCGCCTCGCCGATGGTGTGTGCGCCGCTCGCCAGGATCGGGTCGTCCGTGAACAGCACCACTCTTTGTAGCCCGTCCAGAAAAGACACCCACGTTATCTCCCGAGTGTCGCTGATGCTGAAAACGTTTATTAAGTCCGTAATCGACATTTTACTTACTACCTAAACAGATAATTTTATATTATTTAAAGCTAACCCGAAGCACAGAATACATAATAGTACAAGTACAGAAGATCCACTCCGCAAAGTCATTTAAATAAATAACGACTCTATTCCATACCCAATAAAGTGCAATTCAGGTTGCACGCCGCTCTCTTGCCTACAGTTATATTCACCTAGAAGTTGCCTCTCTTTCTATCGCGTAGCTCTTATCTCTTCTAACGACTTCAGGGTTTCTTCTTTTAAATAATAATTAAATGACTGGTAGTTAATTTATTACAAGTTATGTGTTTGTGAAATAATGTGTAGTTAAAATACGTTTAAAAAAACATAGGCTAGGTACAGTCAACGCCACATCAGACTATACATGCTGGCTTTAAAGCAATTGGCTTTATTACGAAATGAAATTGTAATTATAATTAATTTTATTTCGAAAGTAGGTAGGTAAGTAAGTACCTACCTAATCTATAAATTATTATTTCAATAAATAGTAGGGCGAAGATTGTTTAGCAAATAAGACAAGTAAATACCTAAGAATAAACGGATACTAGTTACTAACTAGGTACCTAGTAGACAAGCACTTCTTACGTTTTGATGTCGTTTGGAACTTTTGGAAGTGTGAAAAACGTGAGGTTCGGATCCTTTTTATTCGTATTAAGGCATACTATCGAAATCGAACTGCTAATGTGCGACCCAGCCGGCACGCGGTAGCCCTCTGAAATTAGTCCGTCCGGACGGACCCGCTACCTACTTGTAGCTTTGTACCTAAAGCGCGGAGTGCGCCTAGCCTGCCCGAAGCACAAAATATATAGTACTAAACGTACAGAAGCCTATCCGCGCGAGGATAATAAAACGCACAAAAAATAAGGTACTCTCGCATCACGGCAATAAAGAACAATTTTAAATTGCACAGCGCTGTGTGCCTAATATTATAAGCGCCTCCGAAGCGCTTCTTTCTCTGTCGCGTAGCTTTGTCTCAACCGACACATGACATCTCTCGGGGGTTCTGCCGTTTGGTCAAATTTCACTTCCCAAATAACGTATCGCACTAGTTTTATTTCCCAAATGAATCTTTAGCAAATTTACATTTCCCATTTTATTTACTTGAACAAATTATCATTTGGCATATTTTTACTTCGTCAAGTTTTATTAAGTCAAATGTTTATACTTATAGCAAATGTTTTATTTTGGCAAATATTAGGTCTTTACCTATGAAATTGCCGTTTTGTTTGAAAAAAGTTAAAGTATTTTTTTTGAACTTATTTATTTCTTTTATTCAAAGTAATCACCCCTGCAATCAATGCATCTTTGCCAACGCTGTGGCAGTTTATGGATGCCCTTCTTGAAAAAATCAGCTGGACGGGAGACAACAAACTCTTCAAAGGCGTTTTGTACTGCCTCTCGGGAATTGAATTTTTTTCCCGCTAAAAAGTTGTCCAAATTTTGGAAAAAGTAATAGTCGGTAGGCGCAAGATCTGGTGAGTATGGCGGATGAGGGAGAGATTCCAAACCCAACTCATGCAGCTTAGAGACGGTCTGTTGTGCAGTATGGGGTCGCGCGTTGTCGTGAAGTAGCAGTGGGGCACCCATCTATCAAGCTTTTTTATCTTGCCAATCTGTCGCAAATGGACCAATATTGTTTTGATACTAACATCAAAAGCTGCTGCCAGCTCAGCTGTAGATTGCGATTCATCTGCTTCCACAATCGCCTTTAATTCATCATTGTTGACCAAAGTTTCCGGACGACCACGAGGTTCATTTTTCAAGTCAAAATTCCCAGAACGGAACCGAGCAAACCAATAACGGGTTGTACGTTCGTTTGTACAGTTCTCTCCGTAAACGTCGTTGATGTTACGTGTCGTTTGTGCCGCGTTGGTGCCACGACGGAACTCATATTCCATAATTACACGAAATTTCGAAGTATCCATTATGAGGAAAAATGTTGAAATGTAATGAAAATACAACGCTAATCAATAAACAAAAGACTGATTTTGTAAATAGAATGTCATATTTTTAAAACAAAATTAATTTGAATTTAGAATTCATAGCCAATCAAAACTTTTTTTTGTTTGAAAAAGTCTGTACTGCAATACGGCAATTTCATAGGTGAAGAACTATTATTATATTCCAAAAAAATGTTTGGTCAAATTATCACTTCACACACTTAAGGCTCCGTTATGCGAAATCATTTGTCTCTGTCTTTTTCTTTACGTGTAAAGAGTATGAAAAATAACCTCACTTCCGCACATTTTCGATGTTTTTCGTTGTTTTTTCATCATTATATTTAGCACAATTATCTTTCTTGAAAAAAGCTATTGGAGCAACTTCACAGTACGCCAAAGTGTATTTTGATATAGAATTCAATACGTTTCTGCTATTGTTTACGCCAAAAACCCGCGACAAACGCTTTTGATGATATTCTAATTTTTACAATCATCTGTGAGGTTTATACGCAATTTAATACTTGTAGCTACTAGATAATCTCCTTAGTTTTTTGTGGCTACAACTTTACATTTTCAATAAAAAATTGTTCAGTCAATGAAATCGTTTTAAAAACAAATTTTTATTTATAAATAGCTATGCTTATGAAATACTATACTTACTTGAATTCGCCAATTCCATCTTGCCTCAATTCGTTTTCGATTTCTTTCTTCTTGTGGCCCTCGAATATGAGCACGCAGGGACCGGCCGGGTTATCCCAAGTGAACAACATCTCGTTCATTGGAGGTATTTTTCTGTAGAAAAGGCGGGTGATAAAATTCCTACTTGTTTAACACTTATTAAGTAGCAGATGGTCCCTGTATTTTAAATGTATCTGTCTATTTTTAAGCTACCGTGTAATTGACTTGTTTCAATAACTTTTTGAGTAAAAAAAATATAGTGAACTGTGGTAAGATGAAAATCAACCTCTGCAAATCATCGATGAGAGTTGAAAATCGTGATCTGTTTTTTTTTATTTTGAGGCGAGAGTGTGGGTTGATCCCCCAAATCCCCCCTAAGTACGCCCATATGCTAGTATGTAGTATATCTCACCGGACGTTGACGTTCTCCTTCTCGTACACTGTGACGGGCAGTTGCGTGTAGTTGACGAGCAGCGCGGGCGCGTGCCCGTCGCGGTACTGGCGCACCGTGATGTACGTGCCGCCCTCGCTTAATTGTACCTCCACGTGCAAACCGCCGTACTGCAAACGTACCTAGTCTTAGGACCGTATTTATAAGACGCTACTCTTATAAGAACAGCGTCACAAGTATGGTCTCAAGATACGGCTTAACTAGTGCTGCAATACACTAATAGTATGGGCTATCGATAGTCCAATAATATTAACATATATTTATACTATCGAACTGCCTTCGTTAGTATCGAACTACATATTTATATTCCTTCCTGATCACGCTGCCTAAAACGCAAAAAGACTATGAAGGCAAAATGACCAAAATGCAGAATGACTAAAATTTACAATGACTAAAGCGCAAAATGTCTAAAATGCAAAATGACTAAAGTGCAAAATGACTAGAATGCAAAATGACTAAAATGGAGAAGGATTAAATAACATCTTTTCAGAATGCCGTAAACAAGAAGTTCAAATGGACAGTAATTGTTTTAGTAAAAATCTATGAACATACTTGCGTATTTCAAGCAGACAAAGATGTTTATACTAGGATAATTTGCGACATAGACGTTTTGCAATTTAGACCTTTTGAATCCTTAGGCAAACTGCTGTTTAGTCATTCTGCGTTTTAGACAATTTACTTAGTAGACATTTTGCTCTTTAGACATGAATTTTAGGCATTTTGCTTCGTATTTTGATTTTTAGGCAGTGTGATCAGGAAGGTTTATATTGGTCACTCGACGCGACGATGAGCAAATCATTGTCAAGGCTAGTTGTCATCGAGTTAGGCCGAGAAAAATTCACTCGACAATCTTCCACCTATGTATAACAAAAACCTATTTTTTTTATTACAGTGCATGAAATTTTGAACCTCGCTGAAAGACAGCACTTTTATTAATCCTTCACTTATCTATCAGTAAGCGAATTATACTTCTCGAAACATACAAAACCACAAAAAATATATGGCTTAGCATTACTTACTTCGTTATTGAGCTTCAGACAGACGGAATTTTGTTCAGTGAAAAGGAATGGAGCGGCGCGCTCCGTCGAGCCGGAGACTCGCAGTAACAACAACTTATCTTCCTTCTCCACTACCGGCCAGAGCGGTGCACTTGAATTATTTTCCACCTGTTTATTAAAAATTTAGGAGTTTAAATATGATATTACCGTTTTGTATGGAGAATTTTATGGAATTTGCATTTTGAAACTGAAGTAGTTACGCCATAAAATGTCTGCTATTCTATCGACGACAATATGACGATCACATCTACATAGCGATGTCGCGTCATTATTTTGGCGGAGGTGTGCCAACAATCCGAGCCGATCGGGCGGAATCACGCGTGAAAGAGACAGCATCATAGATAAACCTGTGCGTTAGAACAGGGGTGGCCAACAAGTCGATCGCGCGCGATCGACCAGTCGATCTCTGGAGACAGTGCAGTCGATCGCGAGAGACAACAAAAAGTGCTTTGCTTGTGGTAGCAAAGCAAGTAGCAACAGAACGGTGCGGGAGGCGGGTGCTACGGTTTTGTAGTAAAAAATATCCCAAAAATGAAAATGCTTTAAGTCGATCTCAATAGGCCCGGAAATTTTAAAGTAGATCACAGCCCTAGACAAGTTGGCCACCCCTGCGTTAGAACAAGCTATTTCGCATCTGTTTCGCTTGTCGTACAACTAACACTTGATACACTCGATTATGAGTAGCCAAATCGTTTCTGCAAAGGCGCGAATGGCTATTCATAACGGAGTGCTGGTACCGACACTGATGTATGGAAGTGAATCTTGGGTATGGCAGAAGAAGAATGAAAGCAGAATAAATGCGGTAGAGATGCGATCGTTGAGGAAAATATGCGGAGTAAAATTGAGTGAGAGAGTGAGCAATTATGTGATTCGTGAAAGGTGTGGTCTGAAAGATGATATAGCGACAAGAATTGAGAAAGGTATGCTGCGGTGGTTTGGTCACTTAGAGAGGATGAATGAAAGGCGAATCACGAAAGAGATATACTGTGCGAATGTGGAAGGAATGATTACATAAGGGCGTCCCAGAAAAACCTACGCGGACCAAATAGAGGTTATTATAAAAAAGGCTGGTGTACGCAGTGACAAAAACCGCAGGGCATGTATGATAAAAAGATTGATGGATGTGAATGAGGCGAAAGAAGTGTGCAAGGATCGTAGCAGGTGGCGATCCATAGTCTCTGCTTACCCCCATGGGAAACAGGCGTGAGTGTATGTATCTATGTACAACTAACAATAAAATTCATGGCGGAACCTATTGCGGTTTCGCCGGTATTGTTTCGCGGCGGAGATGTGCTACAGGCGTTCATCTTTACAATCATGAACGCAATTTTTTTTCACTTTTATACACAAATGTTTATTAAGGTACGTAAGGAAACGTAACGTTAAAGAAAGAAAATCGGAAATATTTGTATTACTGATAGTTGGTCATCGTGATCATAATTCGAAATAATAACAAGCAACTGAAGCATCTTTAACATAATAGGAGATAAGGGTTTCTGTGTGTGAGAAAAAAATCGAGAATTTCATAATTTAACCCCTAGTCGAATAGACACGGTAGATAAGCAGAATAAAAAAGGAAAATTTGTTTTTAACACATCCAGGTGACGCAAGTATCTGCTACTTAAGGTGTTCCCTCACCGGGAGCATTCACGTGTACTGTAACATTATAGATTCATCTTTGAGCATTACATTACAATAATGCCTCCCTGACTGACGAGCGTTCGCTCGGTTCTCCTCCTTCACTGAGGTAATGCTCAAATCTGTAACGTTACATTACACGCGAATGCTCCCGGTGAGGGAGCACCTTTAATGACATACAGAATTCGCGAATATTCTGTATATACTCACCTCTCTCCAAGGATCACCAGATCTATGCAGCTCTTGGTACTGTATCGCGAACGGCGCTTCATTGATGATGAGGAAGAATGGTGTGAATATCACCATCTTCGTGAGACTGTTGAAAGTCAGCTGATTCGTCACCGCTACCTACAATACATAAGTTTTTAGAATGATCACTGCCCATTGTTTTGTTTGACACCAACAGTATTTACAGCTCAACGCATATAAGCGACTAACAAATCATACAATCACGTCTTTACAGTACAACAATAATTATTATTGGACTATTTTTTCCCCATAACGACGTCTTAGAGTGAAAACCTCGTAAGTGTAAAAGAAGAAACTTTTCAGGAGGAAGAAAAAACTGCGTGCTGTAATTTTTTTTACGGAGGCTTTTATGTTTTTTATTGTCATAGATGGCGGTACGAGTATCGAAAGAACAAATTAGTGAGATCAAGATTATGCGTTGCGAGGTGTTCTTCCTAAAAAGCAATAAAAAAAACATAAAAATGCATTTTTGAGGTTTTCACTCTAGGGCGTCGATATGTGATTGCCACTAAAGAGTTTTTCCTACCTAAATTCTATAACCATTAGTCATATCGTAACAAAAAGAAACATTAAGGTTAAACAACAGCACTGGACTCGAAACTATAGGCCAAATAGATGGCGCTGATTCAATCAAAGCGTGGTTTCTCAGGATTTTAGCTTTTACTCAATATATTTTAGCGTGTCCGACAACTATGAACTATTTTATCAAAGCAAAATTATTTCATTAAATGCAATATGATTGTAGTATTTGCCGAATACATCCGATTTTAAAGATGAGCGTCACCTATGGTAAGGGAATATGCATCCATTTTTTTTTAAATCAAAATCAAAAGCATAATGCGTGAGAAAATCAACTGTAATATTATAACGTTTTTCCTGCGTTTTTTTCTTGAAAAGGGAAAACTTGAAGTTAGCACGCAGCAGCAACCGCCGAAAACGCTCCATACAAAACGGACATGATATATGACGTCACATGTCACGTTTCAGGCGCGCGTTTACTATGGAGTTAGCCAAGAATTTTTAATTATTTCCAATTATCTCCCTAAATTTTGCGTTTAAGTGCATATGTGTCATACAAAAAATATTTCTTATTGGATATTCGTTATTTAAAAATAACGAATAGAAAAAAATTCGTTATTTTTCCCTGATTTCATCGTGTGATAAAACTAAAACAATACATTGTGTCCTATTCGCCGTTATTCGAAGCCTTGGTAAACAGATTGAGAATAGCGAAGCCTTTCCGTTTCCCGTTCAGCATCATTATTATAGGTCTATCTTACCAAATTACGTCACATCCGTACCCGATCTCACCCCACTATGTTCACCAGGCGGCCATTGCTGGTTTTCGCGCTCATTGGCGTCCTTTTTTCGCAACCGTTCACATCTACTCAAACGCTGTTGGCGTTCGAAATTTAAAAATTTTGCCTAAGTAGGTCAAATGCTGTTAGCGTTCGAATTTTAAAGTTTTCTAAAGTAGGTCAAACGCTGTTAGCGTTCGTAAAATTCTTAATTCGAATTAAGATTTTATATTACATATTTTTATTGAAAAGTAACATCTTACGATTTATTTTCGATTATTTAAAATGCGTGTGCGTAGAAATTCCAAAAAACCATACGTAAAATCAGTGTTAGTTGGGTCCGACTTTGTGTCGTCTCCGTTTTCGTCGTCATGTTCGTGGAGTAGCAGAGAACGAGGGCGAGGGCATGGATCTACAGTAAATATGACGCGTGATTTGAATTGGATTGAGGTAATCTAACGCCTCGCCATAAGGTCAGTGAAATTTTTCCATTATTTAATAATGATATGATTCTACCCACGATATGTTGAAAAATAATTTCTGTTAATTCTTACATTCGTAAAATTGCCGTTGATGAGTGATATTCGCTTTTGGCCAATGCGATCTCCTAAAAACGTTATAATTTTGACAAATTTAATGCTTATGAAAATTTTTATGTTACGGAAAACAAGTTTCGTACGATTCCTATTCATTTTTGGTAAAGCTATATTGTGTTGAATGTGAGCTGAGTGCACAAATACTTGTGTTTCTAAAAATATGAGAAAGTGTATGCTGCTTGAATCCTAGCACTATCCGGCCATTGCCGTGGCATTTCGTTCGACTCATAGTTTTACTTGACCAGTGTTGAGATTAACCATTGTGCCCTATTTTATTGAGAGATGTTGTTTAGCCGTAGTCGTTTGAACGAGTATATTTTTTTTTAAGTCACTGCTTTGAATCTGATTAGTGATACGTAACGAGGCACTTTGAACAAGAATAAGTAGTCAGTGGTTTTACAAAAGATTCTTGCCTGTAAATTGGTGTTTAATTAAAACATTTAAACAGTCAGATATTGACTTGATTGCGGAATATTACAATTGATGGCGTATTTGATGCAGCGGCAGTAAACGCTATCAATGCGCAAAAATGGCCCGGGTTCAATTCCCAGTAAAATGAGCGTACTAATATTTTCTTGTGTATAAATAAAAATGAATGCTTTTTATTTGTATGCTTTCCAAAACCATTAATTTGATTGTGATGAAACTTGAAGGACCTTATCTGCGTACGCCACCGAAGGTTCCAGCCCAAAAAAAAAAACCTGTTTTAACCTTTAATTGAATATAGGTATGTGTGATACTGATATATATGCTTGTCAGGTACAGCTCTATCGATAAAATTAATTGTGGGAACTGTTTTAAATAATTTGAAATCTATTTTTAATTGCAGGCAAGTCAAAAGTTTATCATAGTAATTAGATATTTTCTATTATTATTATTATACCCCTCGGTTCCAGCTTGTTCCGCAACTGAACCGGGAAAGGTCTATCGGCTGCTCCTGGCACCGTTGACACAAGTTTATGATTAAAACATGCTGTTTACTTCCTCTATGGTAGTAAGCCCCACATGTTAAGAGCTGTGTGAGTTATAACAATATTTTGAATTTGGATTTATCCGGTCGCTTTTGAGCACCGTTGATTGAACTCTGGCGGTCACTCCTGATGGATTCCGTTGATTAAGTATCTTACTATTTAACATAAATTCGGTCATCCTCTGATGGGTACCGTCATTATAGTTATGTAATATCAATAAATATATTTACATTCAATAAATATTTATTATGGTTTAACATAAATTCGGCCGGTCGCTCCTAAGCACTGTCGGTTGATGTTTTGATATAAAAAATTATTTCGGTTGCTTTTGATGAGCACCGTACATATTTTAACTCATTTTATCTTATTATTTTATTTAATTATTCTGTGTAAATACTGTCCTTAATCCCTGAGGGGGAGGAACTTAAAAAGGGGATCATCCAAGATATTCCCGTACTTCTGGTGGGCACCATGTTTCTAACAACCACTAGTTGCTGCTTACAGAACAACCAGAAGATGACATTTTGAAATTTTCTTTGGTGAGTTATATATTATTATTTATTTTTATAACCGTGGACCTGGTAAAACAAGTTATTACGATTGAATATTTCAATCAATATATTTTCCAGTTATTTAAAATGTTTCTTTATTAAAAACATCGAACCGGGTGCTAGCTAAGTCCGGGTGTCGCAAAGGAGGTTCACCAACAGTTGCGTTCTGGTGCTTCACTGGTCGCTGCCGTGGCACACTCGATGCGCTCGCTCGGCTCGCGCTTTATTTTGCCGTTTTGTGACCAAAGGTCACAGTTTTAATCTAACATAACTGGTGATGTCCCTTTTGGATACACTGTAACCAAAATAAGTGTAGCAGATATTGTTTTGTTTGAAAATTTTAAATTCATTTGTATGCTTTGAAGACTAATATTGTCTCATGAGTCCGAGGACAGATCAGATATCCTAGCTAGTTTTAAAGCTGTGGGTTTAGTTAAGTGGTCACTGCAAGGGTTGTGCTTGTTTTACATTTTAAATTTTATGAAGATAGTCTGATGATGTTGGTTTTATTACAAAGGGCATTGATATCCGATTTGCCGGGGGCGTGTAATGTGTATGTACATAAATACATAAAGTGCTAGTTTTTATTGTACTTTGACCACGTTGTGGTGTACATTAATAGATAGGAATTTTAAAAATCACTTTAACTTGTAAATGTTTTGTTGTGATATAAACCCTATTTAATTCTTGGGGAATCTCGATTTTACTCAGACCTTGATTGAATCATTCTATATTTTGATTATAATCTTAGCACGGTGTAGATATCAAGATAACATTTTGTTATATATACTTGTTGAATATTTCAGTAGAATATGAAAGCACTTCTATTTAGCTACCATACATGTACCATAGGTATTCTGGAAATCATTTTAAAATAATACCCCTAATTGCACTTTGACATAAGTCAGTTGTTGTAAACACTGTCGATCTGATGTTATATTGGTTGGTGTCTGCGATTAAGTTACTTAAATATGCTTTCCTAATCAAAGCTTAACTACCATGGGGCAGCACTGGCACCCGGCTCTTGTTTATTTAGCCGGGTGCTAATACTTGATTTGTTAGATAACAGAGGTAATCTTCTTGGTGAATGATTCCAAAGTATTTATGTGATTTTAATTGAATAATTAAATGCAAGTATATTAACTGTAATTATTATTACTATCATTGTTGATATGCAACATTTTTGCTATATTGTTAGAAATTCAAGTTCAAAACGAATGTTATATAAGTATTAAGTTTATGCTGCGTGCAGTTTTTCCGATGGCCATAGAAACCATGACATTTAGAAACTTAATTGATTTAATTTTCTTTTAAATATTTATTTTATAGATTGATAAAAATAAAATATTTTATTTACGTACCTTTACCTACAAAAGACGAAACTTTGTCTACAGAAAGTAAAGACATGTTGAAATAATTAAAGTCATATTTCTTTCATTGATATGCAGTACTGTCATATTTGTTCTTTTAATACATCTTTTGATTTTATCTATTACATTTATTATTTTGTCTATACCTAGTATTTTGATTCCCAATGTTAAGATGTCATTTAATTTTGCGATGATAATTAAAAATGTTACAGTTAAGTGTCACTACACTTACTTAGCTAAATAAGTATGTAAGCAGTACTTAGCTAAATAAGTATGTACCTACTTAACTATTTTTTTTTGTTGTTTTGTTTTTGGCTAACACAGCTGCTGTGTGCTGACTACTGCTGACCAATCGAATACTAAATGTTTTATTAAGTGTAAAAATTCAAAGGGACTTGTTGATGTTAATTAATATTCGATAGCAATTTATATAACACTTACGTGTAATACTAGTGCTTGTTCCACCTACACATAAAATTTATGTTAGACGTGACACAACAAGATGTCGCAGACAGTGGCGCACACATGTCTGTGTGCTCTCTAGCTAGCTAGTCGGCCTAAGTTAATCAACACCAAAGGTTAAATCTAAAAAAGTTACATTTGGCTTAAGTCAGTCGTATAACGTTTATTTTTGGGTAGGTATTTATTGAGTTCAGTTCGCAGTTTACGTTAAATTAATTTAATCAAGTATCTGATATAGAAGTAATAACTTTGTGACCGCGTTCACAAAGGTTTATTTTATTATGATATCTAAATCCAGTTAGGGATTTTATAAAGATCTTTTTAGTAAGGTTTGTATCTTTAAGTGAAATAATTGTGCAGCAACTGACACCACAGTTGTAATTAAAGAATCTGAGAAGAAAACGTTGTCTTGTCCAAGATAATTTTGAAGTAGGCGATCGACGCGACTTAAGCAGAGATGCACTGTCAGCCAGCAGTCATATTAAACGATAACATGACTAAAATATTATGAGTTAGATAATGTATGTTAAATAATTACTTAAGTAAATTTTATGAGAATTTATTTAAAGCTGATTTGTCAATGGAATTTGTTTCAGTTTTAATTGTTATGTTTTTGTATTTTTTTTCTTCCCTTTACTAATTTTAAAGAAAGATTTCTTTTGATCTAAATTAAAATAATTTTTAAGAGTAATAAACTATTTATGATTTAAAGTGTCACATTGGCGTCCTGTCCCTGTTCACCAGGCGATAACAAACAATGTCTCAATCTGTTTACCAAGGCTTCGAATAACGGCGAATAGGACACAATAGGACCGTTTTACCTACCATTAAAACGCATATTGTGTCTGAAGCCTTATTCGAAGCCTACCTTCAAGGTCTGCCTGGTATGCATTCAATGCTAATTAGTTGTAAAGTATTTTTCAGATTTTGAGACTGCAATGAGCGCGAAAACCAGCAATGGCCACCTGGTGAACATAGTGGGGTGAGATCGGGTACGGATGTGACGTAATTAGGTAAGATAGACCTATAATAATGATGCTGAACGGGAAACGGAAAGGCTTCGCTATTCTCAATCTGTTTACCAAGGCTTCGAATAAGGCTTCAGACACAATATGCGTTTTAATGGTAGGTAAAACGCTCCTATTATTATTTTTTATTTTTCTGTTCCATCATGTTTTTATACGTGTTCGAAGCGATCAAGCTCAAATTTATCAAAATCGGTGACTTATGCATATTCCCTATTAAAAAGCTCAGCTTAATAATAAAGCCGTTAATATCAGCTTATAAAATAGTTCATAGTGAAGAATTGGGGTCAGTTGTCGGACACGCTAAAATATATTGAGTAAAAGCTACAATCCTGGGAAACCACGCTATGGTAAATCAGCGCCATCTATTAGGCCTATAGTTTCGAATCCAGTACTGGGGTTTAACCTTAAATTGCAGGTATTTTTTCGCTGTGAAGAAAAATCTCACCTGGAACGTTCTACCCTCATATTTGCATATGACAACACCCGAACTACCGGGCACATCGAGGGAGAATTTATCGGACCATTCGCCAAACTCTATCCTGATGGCCGCCTTCTTTTTGCCGAAGAAATTTTTCGCTCGGAACG
The DNA here is from genome assembly GCA_928269145.1 of Agriphila tristella. Classification (NCBI taxonomy): domain Eukaryota; kingdom Metazoa; phylum Arthropoda; class Insecta; order Lepidoptera; family Crambidae; genus Agriphila; species Agriphila tristella. The sequence continues at coordinate 22,603,461 of OV743440.1, read as the reverse complement.
AAAATAATACCGGCTCTTTGTATTCCTTCGGGTGGAATATCACGTTGCCCGTCTCGTCGAGATTCTGAAAAGTAATGTCGCAGTTAATATGTTCTTTTTTACACGACTTTCCAAAAGAAGTGTTTTATTTGGTGTGTTAGGACCTCACACCGAAGCATCTGCGATATGTGAGTTAGACCCGTTCCAAAATGAAGAGGTATTTGCGTGGAATTTTAGCAGAATATTTATAGTGGGCAAAAAAGTTACGCAAACGTATCGTTTCATGCAGTTGTCTGTCATGCAATTCAGTATTTTTTTTTAATATTATATAGGCATAGGTTCGACATAATATGTACATAATAAGCAGCAGGGTCATTATAATCCAAAGAGTCGATTAGTCAACTCCTTACTTCCAACACATTATCTGTACTATCGAAGTCTCTGGTGCTTGTTTTTTATAATGTTTGCATAGCAGTTAAGAAAGAAAAACAATTTCGTTCTTTTAATCCTTTATGGAACCACGATGGCGGCCAGAGACGCCGAGAGGGACGGAGCAATACAAAGGAAAGTTGTCGATGTCCTTTTCTTTTGTATTGCTCCGTCCCTTTCGGCCTTCCGGCCTGGCCTGCGCATGTGTACGGCCCATTATAAAGCCATATAAATATTACAAGTCTCATTACTGCAGTAAAAATCATTTAAAATCATGGAAAGTGAATAATTTCGTAAGAAGTCGATTTTTTACGAGTTACAACTTAGAAAACTCCTGAAATTGACTTTTTTCATATTTCGTTTGCACGAGTAGTCTCGATCGAAAAATTGCGATAGTACATACAAGTAAGATTACCAAACTTTTTACAATATCAACCTCCTTTTTTCAATGATATAGACAAGACTAGACAAGTTTTACTATTGTTTTATTATGCCAAACATCAAGAGCCAACAATTATTATGAATAACATTAAAATCATTAACCCTTAGATTTTTAGGAACTAAACAGACATTAAAATTATGTAAAGAGCCGAACCACTGACTTTTGTAACACAGGTTATCCTAGCATGAAGGTCAGGGGAATCACCAAATAGTTTTGACACTTATTTTAGCCATATATAGCCGCAGTTTGTTAACTTCATGTAATTAGTTTTAAGGCTTTTTGGAAATAAATTATTATAATAATAATAATAATAATAATAATAAAAACACTTTATTGCACACTAAGACAGGACATATTACAAAGAAAAACAATAAACAGAGAAAGCACACAAAAGGCGGCCTTATTGCTAAAATAGCAATTTCTTCCAGGCAACCTTGAGTAATAGAGTGAGAGAGGAAGAGGACAGTGGGGAGTGGGTGCAAATATGGGGAGGAGAACAGATATAGATTATACAAGAATATATAGAAAGAAATTAAGTTTTCTAGATTAAAAGCGATAAAGGAAAGGAAGTACGTTAGATAGAAGAGAGGAAATGTCTTCTGACTTGATCGCGAAAGGAGCTCTGAGAACGAGCCTTCCTGATACCCTCCGGGAGTAAATTCCACAGACGTACGGCATGCACAGAGAAAGAATATGAGAAGAAGTCAGTTGAGTGGCGTGGGATTTCTAGAGTGAGATTGGAAGAGGAGCGCAACGTGCACTGTGTGGATGAGGAGCGGAAGGAGAAACATTCCTTGAGATAGGCTGGGGACGCTGGATGGAAAAGGATGGAATAAAGAAGCGTAAGAGTATGTAAGTCCCTGCGCCGGCGAATAGGGAGCCAATTGAGCTTAGAACGCAGGTGGGATACGTGGTCATATTTACGTATATTGAAGATGAATCTGATGCACATATTCTGCAGTCTCTCTAACTTATTAAGCATTACCTCCGTCAGATCCGTATAACAGACGTCAGCGTAGTCCAAAATAGATAGCAGAAGAGACTGAGCCAGAGTAGCTTTAGTACTTGTTGGTAAAAAGTTCCTTAATCGGTTAAGCGAGTAGTATGCAGCAAATACTTTTTTTCTAAGTGCTTCGACCTGAGGGATCCAAGAGAAGCATTGATCAAAAATTACGCCGAGGTTTTTAACAGTTTTTGAGAAGGGAACCACAGTGCCATCAAACTTTACAGGAGAAAGCTGCTCAAAGTCGATCCTCGAAATGTAATGAGGACTACCAATAATGATGGTCTGGGTCTTGGATGGGTTAACAGTAAGTCCAAATGATTTACTCCAGTCGCTAATAAGCGCAAGATCAGAGTTGGTAGCCGCTATGGCACTTGAAAGTTCTGATAATGGTGCCTGAGTGTAGATCTGCAGATCATCAGCATAGAGGTGATGGGAACTTGAAAGTGAATTTGTTATTGAGTTAATAAATATAGAGAAGAGTAGTGGAGATAAGACGCCACCCTGAGGAACTCCGGCGTTGATGTCACACCACGCAGAGAAGGAATCTCCAAGTTGGATGCGTTGCCGTCGTCCTAGCAGGTAACTTCGAAACCAATCAATTGCAGCCGGAGATATGTTCAGAGATTGTAGTACACCAAGGAGGACATCGAAATCAACTGAATTGAAAGCGTTACTGAAGTCCAGTAAGGTCAACAATGTGAGCTGGCGATTTTCCATCCCTTGGCGTATGTCATCCGTTATCTTAACCAATGCTGTAGATGTGCTATGGCCCAAGCGGAAACCAGACTGAAAGGGATTAAAGAGGTGGTTTATGTTGAGATAGGCAGTCAACATTATTATTATTATTAAAAACAGTAAGCAAGGTAAGGTCAGTGATACCCAAAATATGGTAGAGTTACTTTATCTACAATGTACAAAATCTATAATCAATATGACTTAAGAAATAATCTACAGATATTTTCATAAATTAATATACAAAGAAACATATTGCGTCTTGCAATAAAAAAAATCGCGTAAATAGCCGAAACCTTGGCTGCAGTTTGCGCGTAGAGTCCTCAAAACAACAATAGTGCATGAGTATCTTAAATTAAAAAAAGCTTTTTAAAACAATAAAATACGATAAATGCACTAAAATATCGCTCTAACTTGCACAAAAGCTTTTTGCAATAGCTCGCGCAAAGATGCGGCCCACCGCAGTATCCCAATACTTTCAAAATAAAGTTTCTTCTAAAAGCCTAAATCACAGCCAAATAAACTTATTTAATTGAGAATTTTAATTGTGTTTAGATTACAATTCTCAAGTAAGTAATTTTCTCATCAGGTAAAAGCTAGACAAAACATATCTACCATGCATAACCAGACATCGTAACATTTGCCATCCATCAATTTATTAACTAGTGCTCCTATACTCCTGAACAGAAGTCTTGTATCGTAAGTAACCCCGGTATAACCGCAAAGTACGGTATTTTTTTTTTAAATACCTCTATTGGTTTATTCATCAGACGTGCCATATTCATAGTCAGGTTTCTGCTTATAATTGTTGTCTATACTATTACGTTACGACCAATACATTTGTCAGGCACAAATTATTGTCTTCTGAACATTAAAAGTTAGAATTTTCTGGAGACAAAATTTAGCTTGCTTAAGAGGATATATATACCTAAAAAGCAAGCTAGAATGTCTATACATAGTATCTGGATCCCAACCATGGATCTGACGCGTCTTAAAAATGATATTATACTATTTCTTTCACGTTTGGTCAAAGATATGTGTAGGACCTACACGTATGTATGACTAAACGTAGGTTTAGTCATACATACATACATTTGCTCAGAGATCAGTCTGTGTAAATTTACCCGAGGTTACTTTTTTTTTGTATTGTACATAAACCCGTGTGCAACCACCATAGTATCCTAATTTTATATAACTCACCGGCATACATGACGTATGGCGACTTATAAATTTACGGCAACGTGAATATTTAATCTGTAATCGACACCAAACATTACGACTCTAAACAAGACTAGCATGGCATATAGTTTAAAACAGAACTTCATATATTCATTAATGGTACCTAAAATGGATTATTTGATGACCCCACCGTGCATGCTAAAAATGCCAATACAATACATCTAACATACTCGTACATATCGGTTGAAACCAAAAAATCCTATTACTATTTACTTAGAGACGAAGCTTGTTAATAGGCTTAAATTAATTACAATGAAAAATAAAATGCCATTGAATGTTAAATCTGTTACTGCAGTTAAGTGAAATATTGGACTTTATTGTAACAGACGTAAAAGACGTCATAATAGAGTCAGAATAGTAAAAGATTTGACGATTTAAAAATGCTTATCATGTGAGCTTATAAGATACTTTTCATTCATTTCATTCACAGTGCATAAAAAGCTTTTTTTTAAAGGGAATAAACTGATTATTAAATTAATATTTCGGACAGTGTATTGTCCTTATTGTGTCAATAAAGCCCATTTTCACTTTAGCGATGCATTTAACACACATTGGCAGCATTCTTGGAGCATAAATTTTGAGGCAGCAAAAATAAAAACGATATAAAAACTCTATGAAACAACATCGTTATCGTCATCTCAAAGGTACCTTGTTGGGGGTGCCGTTGTTTTTTTCTGGTTTCTTTGATTTCTGCAATCACGGAACTAATTATGTAACGCCGTGTATGAATTTAAAAACATTACAACGGTGAACTAACTAATTTAGGAAACAATTAAAGAGGAAAGAGATGTGTTAGTAACGAGTACAACGAATATATAAAATTACAAACAACTTATTTCCATAATTAAAGAGATATTTAAAAAAAACCACAGCTAGCTAAACAAACACAGTGTGTGATAAAGTAATAAGATAATTTCCTTAGCTTCCAACTAGATGCAAGCTTCTGTCAAAAACACTCTGAAATAAATAGTTTTTAGAAGTAAAACTTACCCTATAGCATAGCGTAAACCCAGTCTTGTTAAGCATCCAGAACGGGCAATATAGAGACAGCACTTGCGTTCCCTCCATGTCTATGCTATGCATTCCCAGGTCCAGCGTCATCAGAGACGGACTGTCGTGAGACTCGAATGTCCACACGGACAACTCTGTCTCGGCGTCGGGTAGGTTCTTTGTGCATACCCAACATTTGTCTAGATAGTTTTCAATCTGAAAAAATCACAGATCACTGATTGTGTGTACTATGATAAAGAACTCAGTAGTCGAGTGATTTATACACCGGCTTTCAAGGTGTCGCCATCTCCGAGATCCCGGGTTCGATTCAATTAAGAAAACGAACTTTTCTTTATTGGCTCAGGTCTGGGTGTTGGTAGTTCCACCGTTGTCTCTGTTTCCCATAGCACAAGTGCTTTAGCTACTTTGAATCAAAGCAATTTTTGTGATGTTATCTATATTATTATCAAAAATGTATTTAAAGAAATAAATAAATGGTGAAATTATTCAGGGTAAAACATTTTTTTACACACTCAATCACACTTTAATTATCCAAAAAAAAAACAATATCGACAACACTTTCACTTTACCATTTCTAAGGTTACCGCGCGTCACTAAATACGTTTAGTTCATGCAGGGAAAATACGTGCGCACACGAATTTTTCTGCAAAGTGGTAAAGCACGAGAGTTGCCAATCGTACAGTTCAAATTCGGCACGGCACGCAAAGCACGATGAGTATGACCAATATCTAGGTTGTGACATTACAGTAAAGAGTCTGGTCAATGAAAAATGAGACTCGGTTGGAAAAGGAAATAAGTTTGCGCCTTATTTTAGGGGTCAGTTTCCAATAACTTAACATCTAAACGTTAATTGAACAAAGAAAGTGGTGCCACCATTTCAATCTCATCTTTAGTTGACCAGACTCTAGTCCTGATAAATAATATCATTATTCACTAATAATCATCATTGAAAAATCGAGGTTCGAGACAAACTTTGCTAATAACAGTGATTTCATTGCTATTTTACTATTGACAGACAACATTTAGAGTGTTATTTCAATTATTTAAGTTTATTAGTCCTTTACACTAAGTTACTTTTCATAATTAATTCCCCTTCCTTTTATTGATAGAAAGCCATAATGTCACTTTTATCTTACCATAATAACAACGGAAGCTTTATTAGGTGCCAGGTGCGATAAGTGGAACATTTCTCCCGGTTTAAACGTCTGTGTCCGTTGAAGTCCCAGTTGTGACACAACTATCTCCACGGGCAGGCAGTTCTGGAGCTTCACGGCTGGTCTTAAAGCGATGTCGTAGCAAGACGAGGCGAAAGTGTGGCGGTTAGTGTGCTCGAAGAATACTTGTTCCATGGTACCGACTGCCTGAGTGGAAAAAATAGATTAAATAAAAAGCTCTTAAAACGAATAGAGATCATGGTTGAGATATCACAAATAAACGCAAAATGTAACCATACATTTTCATTTCATTTCTAGCACTACCTGGCCCCTATTTCACCAAATTGACATTTGTCAGTGACATATGTCGGCAATTTTTACAGTCTTTTTTACTTTAATAAGAGACAATTATGTTGTGAAACAGTGGATAATATTTACAAGTCGACAATTGTCACGCAAAGTTGACTCAGCTCCAATCTCATGTCAAGAATTACTGACTAATCTACAAATATGGTTTCACAACATACTTGTCCCGTATTAAAGTAACGACAATTGTAAAATTAACCGACATATGTCGTTGACAAATGTCGACTTGGTGCAATAGGGCCCAGGATAAAATCGAAAACAGTCAACAAAATTTGTGGTGTGGCTTAGAACGTCAAGCTGAACACCTTTGTCTATGGGACCAACTGCATCAGAGCAAAAAATAATCAGTTGTACAATACATTTTGGTCAAGTAGATATTGACGTTTCTATAGAATATGCTGATTATTTTTTTGCTCTGATTAAGTAGGTCCCATAGACAAAGTTGTTCAGCTTGACGGTCTAAGCCACAACAGTTTACAACACAAAATTTGTCGACTGTTCAAAAAATCACTCTGTAGTTTTTTTATGCATTAGAAAAGATTGACAGTTATTTTATTTTTAAGCGCATACATTTTAATACAAGGTATTTATTTTATGATTCATTAGAATTGTAATAGTTATTTTGTATCAAGAATACCTTCAAGTAGAACTTCTCTCCGCTGAGCTTGTCTTTCGAATCGCACTGTAATAGTTTAGATATCTTCACTTCCTGTTGGAGTTCCCGCCAAATGAACGGCGACACGGACACGGTGAAACCTGACAAATTACGACTTCGTCATCAATCATATAGAATACATATTTTCAAAATTACTGAATGATTATAAAATAATTTTATAATAATTTAACGACCGATTTATTTTTAGAAAGTAGATTATAGTACCCAGTTATGTCATTAACAGAAACAAGATATTTAAAACATTTCTTGATAGAAAAAATTGTTAAGTGATTTGTAATTTTTTAAGTAATGTGCCAACCTAATAAGCCTATAATCTTGAAACTATAATAAAAAGAAATCATAACTAGCTTTCTAGTTTAGTGATTGACAGTTTTCCAAAATAAGAAGAAGAAGAATTATCGGTTATTAAATTAAAAACGATAATTGTTTTTCGATATTTTTTACTATGAAAATTACTTCCAGCGTTGTACGGCCTCTTTAGTTCGCTCGTCGATCAGGACCTTAATAGATGTATATATTCAGGGTCGTTTTGAACCCCTTTACTTTTAAACAGCAGTACAATCAATTTATGTAGTATTTTTTAAAATATTCTTTTACTTCAATCTTTTCCCTACAAATATTTAAATTATTGTCACTGTATGCGCAATGCGCATCGCCACAAGTCGACTCGCACCAGTGGGCCTACCGCCCAAGTGCCGTCGACTTCGCCGTCGGCTTCATTTGACAGATGGTTGTATTACATTGCTACTTTTCTTTGGTAAGTTTTTATTTGTACCAAAAAGAAGCAGCAATGTATATCATCCACCTGTCAAATGAAGCCGACGGCGAAGTCGACGACACTTGGGCGGTAGGGCCCCAGTTCCCCGCTCGCGTCCCGTGTGCGTGGGTGAGCGTGCGCGCCTAGATTTTAAGGATGTAAAAACTGTCTGAAAACTGTGAATTTAAAAAGAAATCATTTATAATTATCTCATTTATTTTTTTATTACTTTTTTGAATTTATATTTGGTCGCAAAATTACTCTGTAGTTGTAAAAGTGTCACGTTGTGTAGTTTTACAGACCTTCCACAGAGAAGAATATCTCGGCCGTGGGCGTGTGCACGGCCTGCAGCGGCAGGCGCAGCGCCGCGCCGGGCCGCACGTCGCCCAGCAGCCGCACCTCGTTGCCGCTCAGCGTCATGAAGTACACCGACACGGGCACCGACAGGCTGTTCGTCACCTGCACGACAATATCATTAGATTAATGTTAACAAATTTTGAGCAAGGAACTCAGCTCAACCGGATGCGGAACTGGGCATTTAAAACAAATGTGAAGTAATATAAAGCCACGATGTCGGATATGAGGCCGCGCGGCTCGGCGCACGCGACATGAGGCACGTTTGACCTATACCTGTACGACACTCCGCAGGTAGATGTGTAGCGCGGCCTCCTGCATCACGATGTCGGATATGAGGCCGCGCGGCTCGGCGCACGCGACATGAGGCACGTTTGACCTATACCTGTACGACACTCCGCAGGTAGATGTGTAGCGCGGCCTCCTGCATCACGATGTCGGATATGAGGCCGCGCGGCTCGGCGCACGCGACATGAGGCACGTTTGACCTATACCTGTACGACACTCCGCAGGTAGATGTGTAGCGCGGCCTCCTGCATCACGATGTCGGATATGAGGCCGCGCGGCTCGGCGCACGCGACATGAGGCACGTTTGACCTATACCTGTACGACACTCCGCAGGTAGATGTGTAGCGCGGCCTCCTGCATCACGATGTCGGATATGAGGCCGCGCGGCTCGGCGCACGCGACATGAGGCACGTTTGACCTATACCTGTACGACACTCCGCAGGTAGATGTGTAGCGCGGCCTCCTGCATCACGATGTCGGATATGAGGCCGCGCGGCTCGGCGCACGCGACATGAGGCACGTTTTTCTCTAGAGTGCCGGTCCCTTTCCGTCCGAGGATGAAGAATCTCTTGTCCGCTCGCTCCACGGGTATGCGCACTTCCTCATCCAGTTCTACGATCTACAACAAACGTGATTATCAAATTTTATCATTGCACAAAGTTCTATGATCAATCAAAGTGTATCAAAATGTGAATGTGTCAAGTAAACGTCGCTCGCTATAATGTTAAGATACTGTAAGATAATTTGACATTTACATAAAAAAATACACAAATTAACATTAAACCGACCCATGATTTTAGTATATTTTTATTTATTTATTCTATTTTTTTTCTTGAAGGAATATTAAACGTGCTTCATTCAGGGTGCAAATGCGGCCCGCGATAGGGAGACGTTATTTGAATATTAGCACGTATCGTAACGTGGCAGACAGCATCACAATACTCCACGTCCCTAATGCGGTAGGTACCTGTACGTGCAGCTTGAGCGGCGGCGGCGGCTCGTTGAGCTTCATGAGGTTGAGGCCGCCGTGCTTCAGCTGCAGGCACGCTCGCGCCGGCTCCAGTACTCCACGTCCCTAATGCGGTAGGTACCTGCACGTGCAGCTTGAGCGGCGGCGGCGGCTCGTTGAGCTTCATGAGGTTGAGGCCGCCGTGCTTCAGCTGCAGGCACGCTCGCGCCGGCTCCAGTACTCCACGTCCCTAATGCGGTAGGTACCTGCACGTGCAGCTTGAGCGGCGGCGGCGGCTCGTTGAGCTTCATGAGGTTGAGGCCGCCGTGCTTCAGCTGCAGGCACGCTCGCGCCGGCTCCAGTACTCCACGTCCCTAATGCGGTAGGTACCTGCACGTGCAGCTTGAGCGGCGGCGGCGGCTCGTTGAGCTTCATGAGGTTGAGGCCGCCGTGCTTCAGCTGCAGGCACGCTCGCGCCGGCTCCAGTACTCCACGTCCCTAATGCGGTAGGTACCTGCACGTGCAGCTTGAGCGGCGGCGGCGGCTCGTTGAGCTTCATGAGGTTGAGGCCGCCGTGCTTCAGCTGCAGGCACGCTCGCGCCGGCTCCAGTACTCCACGTCCCTAATGCGGTAGGTACCTGCACGTGCAGCTTGAGCGGCGGCGGCGGCTCGTTGAGCTTCATGAGGTTGAGGCCGCCGTGCTTCAGCTGCAGGCACGCTCGCGCCGGCTCCAGTACTCCACGTCCCTAATGCGGTAGGTACCTGCACGTGCAGCTTGAGCGGCGGCGGCGGCTCGTTGAGCTTCATGAGGTTGAGGCCGCCGTGCTTCAGCTGCAGGCACGCTCGCGCCGGCTCCAGTACTCCACGTCCCTAATGCGGTAGGTACCTGCACGTGCAGCTTGAGCGGCGGCGGCGGCTCGTTGAGCTTCATGAGGTTGAGGCCGCCGTGCTTCAGCTGCAGGCACGCTCGCGCCGGCTCCAGTACTCCACGTCCCTAATGCGGTAGGTACCTGCACGTGCAGCTTGAGCGGCGGCGGCGGCTCGTTGAGCTTCATGAGGTTGAGGCCGCCGTGCTTCAGCTGCAGCGGCACGCTCGCGCCCGGCTCCAGTACTACTTCACTGTTCAACAAACATTATGAATTCAATGAGGATCAGTAACGATTTTTTTGTGGCTAATTAGAAAACTAATGCCACCACACGATAGTCTGTCTAAAAAGTCTGTTTACATGAGAAATTATTAAATTATTTATTAAAACTTATGCTGTCGGTGCTCTCAAAATTTTAATTGTAAACATATTTATTTATTTATACGGGTATTATTTAGTGGGGATTTAGGTGGGTAAAAAAATTACCTTTGAAATTACCCATGTAAACAGACTTTTTAGACAGACTATCTCTTAAACCTGAGAAGTTATAGGAGCTAAAACACTGGTTTTTTGGGGGTCCTTATAACGTCATCGCGACGTACGCAAACCTATATGTCGTACGTGATAAAGCACATATTGCATTGAGCTTGGCATTTCCTTCAAAACCCTTTTAACTCAACCATTTCAAAACGGATTTCAAAAATTCTTTCACTATTTCATAGCCATCAATATGTGTTTATATTATATCAATAAAACTAAAACTATAGAATTCAAACTTGTTACTGATCCTCATTAGACATAACGTCGTTTATATAACAACACCGCGCAAGTCGTTTTTTGGCATACATTAAAAAACCAACATACTTTTGAATTTATAATTTAAATTATGAATGAATTACGCATTTATGACTACATACTATAAAGCTAAATAATTATTAATACATACTAAAATAAGACCAAGCAAATTGCAAATTAAATCTACATTACCGGTAATCAGAAGCTACGTATTCCTCATTAAGGAAGACGGAGAAGTCATGGTTGTCTTGTAGCATCAGTTTAGCCGTCAGCCCGGTGCAGTTGTGTAGGACGTACGGCGCACCGAAGTATTTGGAATGGCCCTGTACAATAACAACAAACAGTTGACGAAAGAGTGATCAAGCACGCTTAGGCCAGTATTTATAAACTGCTCTCAACGTTGAGAGCTATCTTGAGATCATACTTGAGAAGCAATTTTTATAAGAACAAATAATTCTTATAAGGGCTATTTCTTATATTGTTATTGTTATTTCTTATAGCTCTTCTATTGTCAAATATTTGTTAAGCCCCAGGAACGTCCAGCCTCCTAAATTATACGGCTTGCCTAAAGTACATAAGCAAAACGTGCCATTACGACCCATTGTGAGTCAAATAGGTTCACCTACGTATGAATTGGCGAAGCATGTGTCGAATGTACTACAGCCGTTAGCAGGACAAACGTCATCATACGTTAAGGACTCCCGTCATCTCGTTGACATTCTGTCACACAACAAGGTCGAGGAGAATGAGTTGATGGTCAGTTTCGACGTAGAATCGCTCTTCACCAATGTGCCAGTGGCGGAGTGTCTCGAAATAATAAAGGTCAAGTTACAAAACAACGATATCCCGATGGAATATGCCAGATTGTTGGAACACTGCTTGTCAAAGAATTACTTCATTTATAATGGTCAGTACTACCTTCAAGTAGATGGAGTAGCTATGGGCAGTCCAGTAGCCCCAGTGGTAGCCAACCTCTGGATGGAACATTTTGAAGAACAAGCCCTCGCGACTGCACCTGCCGAGATCAAACTATGGAAAAGGTACGTCGATGATGTTCTCTGCATAATGAAGGAAAACAAACAGGATGTTGAAGGTTATCTGGCATATTTAAACAACATTCATCCGAAAATAAAACTAACCTGTGAGATGGAGGTAGACAGAAGCTTAGCATTCCTAGATGTCAAGATTAATGTGCGCGCTGACGGTACACTCAGCCACTCTGTATACAGAAAACCCACACACACAGATCGTTACCTCAAAGCTACTTCGCATCATCATCCTAGACACCTAAACTCTGTCGTGGCATCACTAACAAACCGTGCATATGATCTTTGTGATGATGAACACCTGGACAAAGAGTTACAACACGTGCGCCATGTCCTGCAGAGCAATGGATATTCAGGAAAGCTTCCACCTAGACACACGAAAAAGCACCAGTTACAGAGGCAGGATGTAGATAGACAGCCAGTATTTTTGCCATATGTAAAGGGAGTGACAGATAAGGTCTCAAATATTTTGAAAAAGTACGCAATAAAAACTATCTTCACTCCTTTGAAAAAGGTATCGCAATGTCTACGGTCCCCGAAAGATAGTTTTCCTTTGGAGAAACCTGGCGTTTATAAGATCGACTGCAGTTGTGGTAGCTCATATATCGGCCAAACTAAACGCACAATAGCATGCCGTATAAAGGAGCACATAAAAGCGGTCCAAAACAACGATACGCAAAAATCGGCTATTGCTTAACATTTAATTCATTCGGACACAAATCACTGGATCGAGTTACATAACCCCCAGATTATTTTAACAGAACGCCACTACATACCAAGAATGGTCAGGGAAGCGATTGAAATAACCAAATACAAAAATTTCAATCGTGAGGATGGGTTTAAATTGTCGAGTGTCTGGAATCCAGTAGTCCGGTTGTGTAAAAACAACAAAAATAAAAAAGTGCCGTTTCGCGTACAGATACAGTGAGTGTTGAATGTCGAGAACAAATTCGAGTGAATAGTGAGTTTGCAGACAGTGGTACCGGTATCGAACGTAGTAATAAAAGAACTAGACGGAGGGTAGACCGATTCGTCTGCCAATAACATCTACCCGCACGCAACAATCGACAGTTCTTCCGTGATCATGGTGCATACAACTGCGCCGAAATATCGGAGTCTCAAAAATAAACAGGTACATGGTGTAAATCCCGACATAGTTTATTCTATTAAAGTTCTTTTTTAATTTCTAACAACAACTTTTAAAATAATAAAGAAAAAGAAATATAGTGACAAGGATGACACTTGTAAAATTGATATGTGAGAAAAGGATAGACAGAGTGCTTTATGGTGTCATACATGGATTAAAAAGTAAAAAACGGATATACCACGGAGTTTTAAATAAGGATTGTTAAAAAAGAAGGTTGATAATTCGAAATAAAGAGTATGGACGTAATGAGGTCGCAGTATGTAACAAATATGAAATGAGAAAAATTAATGAAATTTATCAACAATTTATATGTTTTATGATTATAAATAAATAAATAAGATGGGATATTAATGAATAAGAGAAAAACACAACGTAATGTAATCAAAACGACGGGAATCTACTTTACTGACTCTACTCTTTGAATAAAATTTTTCAGCATAGGTTTGATGGAATTATTTTTGTGATAAATTACAAAAATGAATGCGCCGTCCAACAATGAAGATAGTTGTCTAATTTCAAAAGAGTTAAGTGAACAAGTGAAAATGTGAAAAACGTGAAAATTTTCTCGCTGGTAAAGGTGAAAAGTTGTATGTTTTACACGAGACCAAAATTTTGGTCACTTGTATAACAAATAACTATTTCATTTCATTTCATTAGGATCTCAAGTTAGCTCTCAACGTTGAGAGCCTAAGTTGATGGCGCCGATATATAGGTATTTATTACTTACATCAGTTACATCTGCTTTAGACTTCAAAACTGTAGTTTCAGCTATTGCTGCCGAAAATGAGTTTCCTAATTGCGTTAGCACCTGAAACGAAAATGGAATATTTATATGTATGTTTTGCCGCCCTCTCGCTCGCACATTTTATGTTTTCTCAAGATTTCTTAAATCTGAGTACGTAATTAAAAATGTATGTATAAGATTACGGACATTTTAACGTAGATTTCAGTTTCTCGTAATACGAACTCGATAGTTTTTCGTATTGGTGTCCGACGATGTAAAGGTGGAATAAGCTAGACTTTGCTACATGCGCCACGAACGGCACATGCTCAAACTAGAACCAGCGAACTAAAATCTATGGAAGTTTAATTGCAAACAAATATTGCCTAAAAAATTGCCTTTTAGTCGGGCCAGCCACGCGCCCGGTGACAGACGTTAACGTTCTTTACAATAATTGCAGTTTGTATTGTAAAGAAAAGATAGAGTTTATTAGAAATGACGTCCTGTGTAGTCAAATGGTGTAAAAACGCAAAAAAATGCAGAAACAGGTACTAAATATTTGTTTCGTTTTAGTATAGAAAATATCTATGATTATTATGTATGATCGCTATTATGCAACCAGTGTTCAGTCGCTTTGTGTTGCATAACTAAATGCCAGCGCTTTTATCTCCGCCCACTTGGTCATCATATTTGTGTGGTGCTGTTTTTTGAGCGGAATGCTTGTTCCATAGATTTTAGTTCGCTGGATCAGACACAGTTTGAGCTTAGGATGTGATATGATGAGGAAGTACATCCATGCCGCTCCTAGTGACGGTGATCTCCAGTAGCTCGCTGCTGGATATGGTGATGCTGCGAGTAGCCTGCCGCTGGGCTACAGTATGTAGTGTGTAGTGTACCTCCATGCCGCTCCTAGTGACGGTGATCTCCAGTAGCTCGCTGCTGGATATGGTGATGCTGCGAGTAGCCTGCCGCTGGGCTACAGTATGTAGTGTGTAGTGTACCTCCATGCCGCTCCTAGTGACGGTGATCTCCAGTAGCTCGCTGCTGGATATGGTGATGCTGCGAGTAGCCTGCCGCTGGGCTACAGTATGTAGTGTGTAGTGTACCTCCATGCCGCTCCTAGTGACGGTGATCTCCAGTAGCTCGCTGCTGGATATGGTGATGCTGCGAGTAGCCTGCCGCTGGGCTACAGTATGTAGTGTGTAGTGTACCTCCATGCCGCTCCTAGTGACGGTGATCTCCAGTAGCTCGCTGCTGGATATGGTGATGCTGCGAGTAGCCTGCCGCTGGGCTACAGTATGTAGTGTGTAGTGTACCTCCATGCCGCTCCTAGTGACGGTGATCTCCAGTAGCTCGCTGCTGGATATGGTGATGCTGCGAGTAGCCTGCCGCTGGGCTACAGTATGTAGTGTGTAGTGTACCTCCATGCCGCTCCTAGTGACGGTGATCTCCAGTAGCTCGCTGCTGGATATGGTGATGCTGCGAGTAGCCTGCCGCTGGGCTACAGTATGTAGTGTGTAGTGTACCTCCATGCCGCTCCTAGTGACGGTGATCTCCAGTAGCTCGCTGCTGGATATGGTGATGCTGCGAGTAGCCTGCCGCTGGGCTACAGTATGTAGTGTGTAGTGTACCTCCATGCCGCTCCTAGTGACGGTGATCTCCAGTAGCTCGCTGCTGGATATGGTGATGCTGCGAGTAGCCTGCCGCTGGGCTACAGTATGTAGTGTGTAGTGTACCTCCATGCCGCTCCTAGTGACGGTGATCTCCAGTAGCTCGCTGCTGGATATGGTGATGCTGCGAGTAGCCTGCCGCTGGGCTACAGTATGTAGTGTGTAGTGTACCTCCATGCCGCTCCTAGTGACGGTGATCTCCAGTAGCTCGCTGCTGGATATGGTGATGCTGCGAGTAGCCTGCCGCTGGGCTACAGTATGTAGTGTGTAGTGTACCTCCATGCCGCTCCTAGTGACGGTGATCTCCAGTAGCTCGCTGCTGGATATGGTGATGCTGCGAGTAGCCTGCCGCTGGGCTACAGTATGTAGTGTGTAGTGTACCTCCATGCCGCTCCTAGTGACGGTGATCTCCAGTAGCTCGCTGCTGGATATGGTGATGCTGCGAGTAGCCTGCCGCTGGGCTACAGTATGTAGTGTGTAGTGTACCTCCATGCCGCTCCTAGTGACGGTGATCTCCAGTAGCTCGCTGCTGGATATGGTGATGCTGCGAGTAGCCTGCCGCTGGGCTACAGTATGTAGTGTGTAGTGTACCTCCATGCCGCTCCTAGTGACGGTGATCTCCAGTAGCTCGCTGCTGGATATGGTGATGCTGCGAGTAGCCTGCCGCTGGGCTACAGTATGTAGTGTGTAGTGTACCTCCATGCCGCTCCTAGTGACGGTGATCTCCAGTAGCTCGCTGCTGGATATGGTGATGCTGCGAGTAGCCTGCCGCTGGGCTACAGTATGTAGTGTGTAGTGTACCTCCATGCCGCTCCTAGTGACGGTGATCTCCAGTAGCTCGCTGCTGGATATGGTGATGCTGCGAGTAGCCTGCCGCTGGGCTACAGTATGTAGTGTGTAGTGTACCTCCATGCCGCTCCTAGTGACGGTGATCTCCAGTAGCTCGCTGCTGGATATGGTGATGCTGCGAGTAGCCTGCCGCTGGGCCACAGCTTGCAGGTTGACCGCCTCGTCTGAGGTGTCTATGGTGGTCACGGGCTCTTGCGCGCGCATCACTACCTGCGACCAACCATAACACGTTTTACAGTATTGACACTTTGATATACGGCTCGAAGGACCATGAATAAATGATCAGACATCGGAATCTGCCGGTCATGCCAGTGATATGATTTGGGTCCTCTTTTTAATCTGTATTTTGCAAGAAGTTTTAATATTTATGATAATTAATTCCTTGTTATTATGAGATAACAAACACAAAGTCAATACTTAACACCAGGGGCAGGTAGTTAAGAATACGGCCTGAATGATTGGCGTATAGCAAGGTTGCCCATACTTTTTTTAAGGAGATCGACCTAGCAAAAATTTATGACTAAGAGATCGACATTTTGACCGTTTAACACCTCAAATATTTATTAAGAAAAAAATATATAAGTAAAACTACATTGGATGCAAATCTGTTGGCGATTGACCTTAAAACCTCTCGTGATCGACCGCATCGGGACGGGCACCTCTGGCGTATAGGATCGTAATCAATGGACATATTTAATAGTAGCCCTCCCCACTGTCACAATACAATTTATTAAGAGGGCCCCAATCAGGTTATTTCAATGTGGACCTGGAATGACCGGCCGATTCCGACCTATGATAATGATTGCCGAATCAAAGGACTGTAACAATTCATAGTAAAGCGCTGTCAGTCTAGCATGCGCACCACGTCAAAATATGTCAACATGTTTCTCATTAGCACGCTGTCTGTCACACTCACTCCGCACTGATATGAGTAAGATAGATCGATATCTAATATCATCGATCGATATCGCAAGACGAGTATCGTACACGTATACCAGACCGGCATGACAAGATCGATTCTGTGACTTTATGCTATTTAAGATAAACAAAGACGTCCAAAATAATACAAATTATATTATTAAATATATCTATATGTATAACAGTTGTCATCGACAAAAGCATTGACACCGATTTTTTCTTTCCTTTTCGGATACAATGCAGAATAACAGTCAAATAGAATATCGAATAAGAAATATTTTTTTGTATGACACATATGTACTTAAACGCAAAATTTAGGGAGATAATGAAGATTCTAACTCCACAATAAACGCGCCAGAAACGTGACATGTGAAGTCATATATGTTCGTTTTGTATAGAGCGTTTTCGGCGATTGCTGCTGCGTGCTCAGTTCAAGTAACTATATCACGAGAAAAAAACGTAAGAAAAAAATTATAATCTTACAGTTGATTTTCTCACGCATTATACTTTTGATTTCGATAAAAAAATGCATTTCCTATTAGGTATTTGCCTTGAGAATGGATTCTACTTTTAAGGTATAATGGAGCAAAAAGGGAAGCAATATAAACCCCCTACGCGAAATTATGTCTCGATTTCACGAATTTTACTATGATTTCTGAGATTCCAAAGTTGACAAAAAATCAAAACGCTTGTATGTTTGTTTAATATTAGAATCCATATGTAATTACAAAAAAAATATTGGACATTAATTTTTTTGCTTAGATAATCACTAATTTCTTTTACGCGCCATACATATAGGGCGCGCGGTGAGAAGGGTGACATCACTATTCTGATACTTTTTGTATGGAGCGTTTTCACGGGTCAACATTCAAAGCATCATCTCAATATTGACTGCAAAAACAAAACAAAATCTCTGATATTTCTTTTACCATAAACTAATTTAATTTACGGAATAAAAAAACCGGCCAAGTGCGAGTCGGACTCGCGCACGAAGGGTTCCGTACTAAAAAACGGCAAAAAAATCACGTTTGTTGTATGGGAGCCCCCCTTAAATGTTTATTTTATACTGTTTTTAGTATTTGTTGTTATAGCGGCAACAGAAATACATCATCTGTGAAAATTTCAACAGTCTAGCTATCACGGTTCATGAGATATAGCCTGGTGACAGACAGACAGACGGACAGCGGAGTCTTAGTAATAGGGTCCCGTTTTTACCCTTTGGGTACGGAACCCTAAAAAAACACACAGTCGACTTGATAAACTCCATCTTTTTTTTGAAGTCGGTGAAAAAACTGTTGTCAAGTACTCAATTATTTTAATTTGTATATGTTTAGTAAGAGTTTTGTTGCGTAAGTAGAAGACTGCTTACCTCCATCCTGAGCTCCCAGGGCACGTGCTTGTACTGGTAGTCCTTGAGCACTTCTACCGGCTCGATGAGCGGCTCCCACACGGCGCGCCCGATGTTGTAGTACGACACTTGCATCGCCCACGTCGACTCCATGTACAACTGGAACCAAACATTACGATATTATACAATGTGCAGATCAGCTGAAGTGGCAGTGAGCTGGACCATAGCCTTCTATAATTGCAAGCCGTGAACATAAGTTTGGCAACGTCTGTTACTGTCAGTTCGTGGTCATGTCGTCGGCCAGTCTCCATACTAAATGTATGGGAATATTTAAATTTTAAGAGGTCGATATTTTTTTTCCTAGTAATCGTGTGAGGTTAAAAATATGAAAATAATTTAGTTCCTTTATTGGAATGCTTTGTATATTAAACAATAAGAAAAATATCAATGTTAACTAGGAAAAAATGTCTGTCAAAGATGTCATCTTTTTTGTTGATTTTCTTCAGCAGGGAGTTGATTAACACGCCCTCTAGCAATAAATGATATATCATTAGAAAGGTCTTTTAAAGACAAATATTTGCTGTTAATATACTTTATATCAATTGTTTATACTTTTGGAGTTAAAGGTTATTAAAGTATAAAAGTGGTTTATTGTCTATGGGAGTTGATTTACCCCACCTCTAGCAATAAATGATATATCATTAGAAAGGTTTTTATATGATAAATATTTGCTGCAAACATACGTTCTACTAATTATGAGTATTTTCGGAGTTTTAGGTCATTAATGTTAAAAAAATTGGTCAAGTTGAGAGCGTTATAACTCTCAAAGTACTAATAGTTGACGTTTATTGTGATACAATAAAGTGTTTCAAATTCAAAGATCTTTCCAATGATGTAAGATTTATTGCTAGGAGAGGCTTAGATCAAAATGCTCATCGTACTAAAGGACCCCCGAAAAGTTCAAATAATTTGACTCAAACCGTATGTCCTAATAAATAAATAATAATAATAAATATAAAATCTTTATTGAAATAATCTTACATCACAATTTACAACTAGTTTAAACATAGATAATATAGGAAAAACAAATAATAAATAATTATTAAAATAATATTATACTATGTGCTTGACCACATGCGATGTTGCCGTTCTGCTCACTTCATGGCTTGGAAGATATAGAAGGCTATGGCTGGACACATAGCCGATGTTGGTTAGGGCGGGGTGGTTCTGGAATGGCGACCGCGCACCGGACGACGCTCCGCGGGTGGGCCCCCCACAGGGGACCGGCGTGAGGGGCAAGGGCGCGGTGCGCCGCTGGATGCGGGCCAAGCAGGACCGATCGTCGTGGAGATCCAGGGGAGGCCTCTACCCAGCAGTGGGTGTCGTGCGGCTGATATGATGATGATGACAATGTGGAGAAGGTTATGCGACAATAAATGAATAGGTGACCCTAGACAATAATTTATACAAGTATTTTGAAACTTGTCAAAATAATAATTCCTAGAATCGATAATTAAATAAACAATTCATACAACTCATATTTGCCTTTTTAAATCTCGTATTGCAAACTAATCACAAAATTTCGTTTATTTTAGAAATAATCGCGCGTTGCTCACTCACAAAATATAGAGAGTTTTACCTACCAATAAAACTTACCTATTATTTTTCCTGAGATATCCGGAATCCATATTGAGTTAAGCCTTCCGTTTTTCTTGCGTTTCCGTCTGTCTTACCCTCTTTCCGCTAGGAGCGCCACCTGTTTCCGTATCCTGTTGTCCGTATTTCCGGCAAATGGACGCCATGTTTGCGGCCGTTTATTTCGTCATTATACGTCTTAATAGCAGGTAGGAATTACTTGGATTCCGGATATCTCAGGAAAAATAATAGGTAAGTTTTATTGGTAGGTAAAACTCTCTATTATTTGTTCCGTCATCGATATCCGGAATCCATATTGAGTGATGTGTTTGGATTCTCCTGGTATACGATGTGATGCTATAATGTGTAGTATAAAGGTAAACGAAGTGTGACCTTGAAGTTGTAAAAGATCATGATAAAAACAGACAACAATTTACGTATTCGCTTTAAAATAAAATCTAACTTAACAATTTTGTAACATGTTAAGTAAATTCAGAACTGCTTATTCGACAGATTTCATAAAATAATAGCAAAAAAAATTGCATTTTGGTAATAATACTAAAATTTCTGTTCTTGTCACCAGTTTCCATTGGCAAAAATATGATCTATAAAAAGTTTTCTAACCGAATCAATGAAGAAACCGCTGATCGAACAGATCCAGGTGACGCCTCAATTCCAGCCTCCTCGAGGTACAGCTTACAATGGTGAGGGATAATACCTGATAAGGACGCTTGTCTGTCCTAGTTGTGCTCCTTAGACCATATTCGATCTGTGGTGAGCTCGTCGAGTGCTTGTGCAGCGGTGTTGAACTAGAAGCCATCTTTACTCACCATTAAGTCGGCTGAATAATTGCAGTGTCCGACAGCGGTGCATATCCCCCGAGATTACGGACGAGGCAAAATAGAGTCTCCTCATTAGGCACTGGGCCTGTCTGAGGGACCAACTGCCTCTCTGTTCTGTAAGTGCACTGCGGAGTGCGTAGCACTACGGTTCCGACAGGGACTTGAGTTGCCTCGTGTATCCCAGGTAACGCCTAAAAACTACAGACGTTACGTCGGAACCAGAACAGATATCTCGAAATTGAGACTGTCCGTCCCAGTCATAGTAGTAAAATGACTATTCCTGATCTATAGTTCAAGCCAATAGTAGAAACCATCCAGGCACACAATGCAAGTGAACGTTGAGTCTGAGGTGAGGCCTGAGGTGTTCTGCGAATCACTTGGTGACTGAAGCGGAAATACCTGGCGCTGCAGACAGGCTGCAAGGCAGGCATGTCAACTAGTAAACGTGGCTCACCTTGAAAAGCTGCGGTACTGCTGAGCGGTGCTGTTGTAACGGTTGCTAAAAACCTACTACTTATAACTAATAATTACTGTCGAACTTTTCTTAAAAATTCATTACATCACTTCACCTGTGGAATGTGGGAAGTTCTGACCTCTGCCTTATTCCAAATCGCGACTCGGAACGCGGCCGTATTGTCACACTGTGACAGACGCTGTCATTGTCTATAATGACATCCACCTTCGTTATGTCAAGCTCGACCAATAGGATAAGACCGGGACTGCTAGATCATTCTCGCTGTTTTGAGGTGCTTCTCGATATTTATCTTGCTATAAATACGAACGATTCGCAAAAATCCTTTTCTTCTTTTCAAAACATTCGTAACCTTAACAAGTTACCTACATTAATTTCATTTCATTTCTTTGTGTTGTGCAACCCCGTTTCTAGGGTGAGTGTAGCTATAATACGTTCGTTTTGCATTTCAATTCCTTATAAATTTTTATAGTGAATTCTCATATTAAATACCTTAATCAAATATCTAATAGTTTTTCTCATATTAATATCTAATGGTTTAATCAGTGTGATTTTTGTGCTAAATTCTTATCGAGTGTAAACGATTCATATCAATGTGCAGCAATATTTTGTGGAAAGTGATATGCAGAACGAAATCCTTGTTTACAGTAAACTCAGAAGGCAGGTAATAGTATTTTGTATGAGCTACTAAATAGCTTGTGAATAAATACTATAACCAACATTAATTTAATTTCTATCTTGCAATGAAATGATTTCGTTTTATAACCTACGACGCTGCCAATGGGTGAATCCCGATCTTAATGTTTATTTTATAATATTCTAAATTGCCTTTCAAAATTAAGCATTAAATTATTATTCCCTTTTATTAAAATATACCTTTCTACTAATAAAATTATTCTTTTCAAACATGTTAATAGGGTGAAGTGCTCGAATGCTCACCATAAGTAATATTATAGTCAAATTAGTTAGTTTGATCAAATTGACCAAAATAATCATTTTGATTATTATGGTCAATAATCTTTTTTTGAGACTTTTCAATTGTAGCCATCTGCCCTAGCACCTATTTAGCAGCGTTAAGAATTAATGAACACCTGTTCATACCTTTTGTGTAACATTCCAGGGTCGTACCTACGGGCAGGAGTTCCCCTACCGGACCCTCTCCTGCGCCGCCCACCACTACACCTCCGGGCACCTACCTGCCCGAGTCACCACCTGCTGCTTCCGGCCTACCCCGGAGCAACACCACGCCGAGCCTGCGCACTCGCCTCACCTTGAGCGCGTAGCCCTCGTGCTGCACATGCGCTTCTGCTTCCGTTAGGCAAAACGCAAGCTAAGTGCTTTTTATACTACAAGGCGACTACCACGAAACGAAGATCTGTGTACCCCCCTTGAGACCTTTTTTTTTTCAATATATCTTGGTAAATTGTAACATTGACGTTTCATTTACCACCTTCTGCGCACTGGTCGTGCTTCACACTTCCAGCTGTGGCACTGTTGAGCTACAGAAACAAGCCAGGTTCAGGTTAAATAACTAAATTAGGTAAACGTTACTTTTTCCACTTACTCCATGTAGATGCATATAGGTATGTTTGAATGGTCGACTATCTGCAGTTTGCCGTAAACGAACAGTGCCTTTACATGCAAAAATAGAATTGTCTCAAGAACACGTTGCAAACATTCGCCGGATTTTGATTTTATCTCGAAAAACTTGTGGCAGGTGATAAATCTAACGTGACATCTGAACAGCTTCTGCTTTAGATCCATCGACCAAAATACTTTGTCCCATTTAGAAGTTACAAAAGGTCACGAGCTGAGTTGAGGTGATGAGACCACGAGCCGAGATGAAGCGATAAGGCCACGAGTTGAGTCAAGACGATTTAGCCTTAGGGTACAAGGTTGGGCGCTAGAAACTACTATGCAAGCTATTGGTAGGTTGTCCTATCGACGGAGAAATGCATTGTGAAATGCAGCATCGTGGTCTCGTGCATATAAATATTGATACGAATTGCGACACGACGTGTGTTGCTCTCGAAACAAACAGGACCACCACTGGCTTCCCCTGGGGCTAGAGCATGGTCGTCGTTGCCAGCGGTAACGGGTAACAGGACTCACTCTGGATCGGTTTTCTTCATAGTATCGTCCGGGGAAGTACTGAGTTATCAAAGTTACGTTTAGATAATCGAACAGGGTCTGCAGCTGTCTGGTCAGTTCTACAACTATTGTGGTCCTCGTTCTTCCTTCTAAATTTAGGCAATGATAGTACAGTTACCTGTTTATAGGAGTATGTCAGGATGTCTCGGATGCTGTTAGACAGATGTATCGACGCCAGCTCCTTGCAGTAGAGGTGCCAGTTCCATTGTTTCGTGGACGACTGACCTGGTACGGACTTCTGTCCTAGTTGTGCTCCACGTCGGATGCGAGCTGAGCAAGATGGACTTCGTGTTCACTTGTGCAGTGGTGTTGAACTCGATGCCATCATTACTTACGAATTCATTTCGGCAAGACTGGTTCCGGAAATAAATATGTAAGTATGGTTGGGATTTAGGCAGCTGTCGGCTGAAGTATTGCAGTGTCCGACTGCTGTGCCTTTCCCTCGGGATGACGGACGAGGCAAAGTTGGGTCACCCCATTAGGAGCTAGGCCTGTCTGAGGGACCAACTGCCTCTCTGTTCTGTAAGTGCACTGCAGCGCGTGTGGCACTAAGGTTCCGACAGGGACTTGAGTTGCCTCGTGAGTCCCAGGTAACGTCTGGAAACTTCAGACGTTACGTCGGAACCAGAACAGATTTCTCAAAATTGAGACCGTCCATCCCAGTCGTAGTAAAGCGACAGTATTTCTGACCTGTTGTTGCAGCCACTTGTACGACCGATTAGCCAGTAGAAAATCAGCCAGGTAGATGAAGCAGCGAATGTCGAGGTTCGTGAGGGGTTTTGTAACCAAATTGGTGACTGATGTAAGAATACCTGGCGTTGCAGACAGCCCGAAAGGCAAGTTTGTCTGGTAAAGTGTATCAGTAGCTCGGCCTGAGAAAACTGCGGCGCTGTTGAGTTATTAGCAATAGAACATAAGCATAGCTCAAATGTAACTGTATTGTACGCCGTCCAATTGCAGGACTAAGGCAGTAATAAAGGTAAATGAAAGTAACTTCCTTACATACAAACCCGTTCAGTCTTATCAAACTGATAATTGATCGAAATGATCCGTCCAACCTCGAAGTCAGGAAAAGAGTTGACAGGAAGTTGGATGACGGAACCGCTCCCTCGAACACACAGTGCTAATCATGTCATTTATCTGAAGAGACATTTGATATGATCGTTTTGTTGCAAAACTTGACATTACCAGACATGAGGTGGTTTTAAAATGAAATATTTTGTATATTTACCTTCAGAGTTTGTGGATATGTTTAATGCACCATGCAGTCAGATGTAATAGGTGAAAGACCTTACGATTAACCTCGAACGGTCGTCAAATCAAGCATGACAAATTCTGCATCTTGCTGAGGAGCGGCAGCAAGTCGTCCTGTCCTTGACTGCTTTCGTTTCTGTTGTGAATTGATTGGTCTTACCTTTGCTTTAGTAGCCATGGAATGAAAGAGTTTATTCTTTCAGTTGGTTGTAGGCAGGAACCTTCCTTCTGGGACCACTACTAGTACTGAGCCTGCTGAGGATGCCTCGACTAAGTATCTGAATTAGAATTGACTATAATAAAAAGCGATAAGCATCAATCAATACCTCTGCACGGAGCAGATAAGGCAACCCAACCAGGCACTTAAATAATCATAAAAGATTTCAAGGAATAATTACGTTATCATCATCGTTACATTATCTTTTATAATCCTCATAACACAGGCTGACCTCATATGAGAGCAACTCAATATTGCAATGTAAAAGTGTTTTTGAATATAAATGTTTTTATTTTTATTTTATTTTATTTATCATTACAACCATCCTATATTCCACCGCTCCTTGGGTAGGCCCCCGAACAAGGTAGACCGACGATCCGGCGCGCGGTCGCGGTGCGCCGCCAGATGCGGGCAGCGCAGGACCGACCGTCGCGGAGACCCCTGGTGAAGGCCCCCCAGCCGTGCCGTGGCGCGGCCGATATGATGATGGTGATGATATATTCCACCGCAAGAAAAAAACCTCTTAGTTGCGAGGATGTCGCTATAATCTCCATGCTTGGCAGCCAGGATGGAGATCGCAGCGTTAACTAATCTGGTTTATGTGCCGCATGTTTTTTGTAAATTATTGTCGCTCACTTTCATAAAAGCTAACTATTTAAAATAACTGGTATCGGTGTCCACTCAGTTTTACGCGACTAATCAAGAATATGATTAAAAATTTACCTAATTCTAAATAACCGTTACATTCGTAACGCATCATGGCGTTCATTCGCCAGTCCTTCGGTCGCCGCTCGCCGCTTCATTCGAAGAAAGAAGATTCGTTCGCTTGGCTCGGCCATTTTGCCTGCGAACCCATTCAAAAACGGACGAATATTTTTTTTTTTTTTTTTTAATTATTATTGCAACTTCTCCCTAGACATGGAGGTCCAGGTCTTTATTTTACAATTTTTCTTCTTTTACACTCATTTTTTTTTTCTTTTAATTTTTTTACAATATCTTGATTCTAATACATTTCTTTCTTAAATATTTACTGTTCTTAATTTCTAGTCGTTTTTATTCCAATATTGCATGTCTTAATATTATTTATTATATATATTTGTATTTACAATGTTTTCTATTCTGTCTTATGTCTTGTTTCTTTCATTTACTATTTTTATAATTTTCTTTGCAAATTCTATTAATTTATCTCTTTCTTTGCTGTCTCTCATTATGTCCTTTAGGGTTTCTTTACTGAGTGGTGTGTCTAGTGTCTGTGTTAATGTGTACCTATCAATGCAGTGCAGAGGGCAGTCCAGCATAATGTGGAAGATGTCCTCGCTCGCTGTCGGGTCGCAAACGCATGATGGGTTGTCCTTGCATTTGAACCTGTGCAAGTACGCCGCGAACCCACCATGTCCCGTCAGCATCTGCGAGGTCGGCCGGTCCACCTTCATCTTCCGCACTATGCTGTACGCCTCCACCCCATTCGGTAGGAAGAATTTTGTGGTGCTCGCCGTGCTTTCTGAAGTGTACCTACGGTCCCATTCTACTTTTGTAGCTGCGCGCAAATGGCGCTTCACAAAGGAGATGGGACAACAGTCGTAATGTGACCTACACTTCAGTTTGAGAGCCGCCTCCTTAGCTAATTGGTCCGCTCTTTCGTTCCCGTTCACACCGACGTGGGCCCTTATCCAGTAGAGTGAGACGAGTTGGTGGTTGTCTCTAAGTGTCTGGAGATTGCCCTGAATCGCTCTAGTGATCGGGTGCGATGAGTCTGGATCCTGGAGCGTTTGAAGAGCGGATCTCGAGTCGCTAAGCACGGCGGCTTTTCTGAATTTTTTACCAATAAGAATTTCGGTCGCTTGGAGAATGGCATACAACTCGGCCTGGAAGACTGTACAGTATGGTTCCAGCTTAAACTTCCGGGTAATCGTCTCAATCGGCCCTTCCCAACAGGTTAGGGCGGCTCCAACTTTCCCCTCCAGTTTGCTACCATCTGTATAGATTCTTACCAGGTCTTCTGCCAGCATGCCATCCTCTTCCGCGTTTTCCAATAATTTAAATTTTGCATCTACCGTTTTGCTGGGGTGATCTGCCATCAGGAAGGATTCGCGCTCCTCCACTTTTCTGCCGCACAGTATTGCCTGGGGTTTCCCTCGCTTCGCCTCATAAAGCTGGGACGCTTCTTGGACCCGAAGGTCCAGCGGAAGCAGCCCCGACAATACTAAGGCAGCATTGAGTGAGACTGTTCTATTACATTTTATTATCTTCTGCGCGAATCCTCTCTGCACTACATTAAACGCCTTCCTGGAGACTGCTTTTGTGGCTTCCCTAGCCCAAACACTTGCCGCGTATAATATCACGGGCTCTATAACTGCTTTGTAAATCGTTTTAATTACTTCTGGTTGCAGTCCCCAGGTAGCTCTAGCCGCTCTACTTACGCCTTTATATATGTTAATAGCTTTTTTTGTTACATGTGCAATATGCTGGTTAAAGGTCAATTTGTTATCGATTATTAGTCCTAATACCTTCATTTCTTTGACTAGTTCGATGTCGATGCCTCCCATGTTCAGACGCGGTGTGTCAAAATTCAGTTTCTTGGTAATAACCATAGCCTGCGTTTTGTGGGGGGCGAACTTCAACTTGTTCGCCACACCCCACTGCTGAACATGGGAGAGAGCGGCATTGGCCTTCTCCGACACGTCTAAGGCATTACTCCCGTCTATTATTAGCACGATGTCATCTGCGAAGGCCTGGCAATAAACATTTTGTTTGGTAAGGTCATCTAGCAGGGGGTCCAGTATCAGGTTCCAGAACAAGGGGCCTCCAACTGAACCTTGGACGCATCCCTTGTTCGTGGACTTACTAAACTCCTCCCCTGCGTACCTCACCGTTACCATCCGGTCTTCCAGGTAACTGTCCACAAGCCTCCGCAGATTCACCGGACACTCCATTTCTTTCAATTGGCAAATTACAGTGCTGCGCTGCGGCACAAAGCCGTACTGACACGGGTTTAGCTTTGGAAGTACATACCATTTTATTCTTTTAATTAACATTTTTTCTAATATTTTACCTAACACTGCCAGGAGCCCTATCCGTCGGTACGACTTGGGTTGAGCGTAGTCCTTTTTTCCGGGTTTTCTGAGGAGGATTATCGTAGCTTCCTTCCAGGGCTTCGGGAAGTGGGAAAGCTCAAGGCACTTGTTGTACATTGCCAGGGCTATGTCTGTCCGTGCTGTTATGGCCGCAGCGCATATATCGGCAGTAAAGCCATCGCTACCCGGGGCCTTCTTGGAATTAAATGAGGCCACTGCGTGGATTAGTTCAGCCTCCACAAACGGAGGGTCTTGAATATCATTTTCATTACCCTCGTTTGCTTTGGCTGCCCTTCTCCTTGTCTCCTTGTGACTCTCATTTTCTCCCAAGTCGGTGTCCTCCGGATAGAAGCTCTCGGCCATCATGCGCACGGACTCCTTCGGGCTGGTGGCGTTGCCGTCCCTGGCAATGGGCAAGTCCTCATAGTTGGCCGTTGTTCTACCGATGACCCTGTAAATGCCCTCGCACATTGTCTCCCTTTCCTGCTTGCCACAGAATTCTTTCCAACTTGCTATTCTTGTTCTATCCATTTCCTCCTCAAGCTCCTTTTTCGCTGTTGTGTATTGCTCGACAGTCCATGATTTACGGTTTGGCGCTGCCCATCTTATTCTCTTCTTCTTTGTTATCATGTCTTTCTTCTTTTCCTCTAACTCCTCGGTCCACCAGGCCACTTTTACGTCATGCTTTGGTTTCTTCTTCTTCTTAATATATTTTTCGCAAGCTTCTTCTATTACTTTGTTATATTTGTTTATTAATTCTTCTAGGTCTTCTACGTTATTTATTCTTACTATTGTTTCTTTATCTATGTTCTTTGACTCTAATAATTTTTTTGTTTCTTCCTTAAAGTTAACCCAATTAGCTTTCTTCGTATTATATTTTCTGGTTGTCCTTTTGTTATTTGTGCTTTCTACTTTTCCTAAGTTTATCTCGAATAAGATGGCGTTGTGGTCCGAGGTAGTCAGTGTTTCATCTACTCTCCAATTTTGGATCTCGTCTATCATGTCTGCCGAGCAACAGGTAACGTCGACTGAACTTTTATATTCCTTTCCACCCCTCCAGGTACAAAACGTTGGGATGTCTCCTATGTTTACTACGCTCAGACTCATATCATGTATCTCCCCTATAAAAAATTCTCCTCTTTCATTAGATTTTTTACTGCCCCACCACTCACTCCAGGCGATTATTACGGACGAATATTGTCCTGCTCCCAGTGAAGCCTCACCAAGATTCGAGCCGGATACGCTCGTGGGATCCCGGACCCGGGCCACCCACACGGCGAGGAAAAGGCGGGACCGCGTGGCGGTCGGTACGCGGACCAACGGTGGTCTAGCCCTGCCCGAGGTCCAAGGGCGTAGCGGTGCGGTCATACGGAGGGGACGGCGTCGGCGAATCCAGGGTATCGAGCTGAAACAAGCTTATAGAAGACTACCCATTGTGCTGAAACAAGCACCATCACGAAGATTTCTTTAAGTATCTTTCAACATTTTATTCAACAGTAAACGTGCGTGACACGTGATGTGACGTGGAAAAAAAACCAAGAAAAGGGTTGGCAGTGCATTGTTTTGTGAGTCCGTTCCATCCATTCGTCACATTCCAAATCCATTTTCCATATTTCCATTTTGCACTATAGTGTTTTCTTAGTATTTTTGCATTTAACTGAAATTTCAGATTTTTTTTCTCAAAAACTACAAACTTCCGCAAGTTGAAACTTTGCAAAAAGACTTCTTATAATAAGACCTTTCTACCATAAATTTGCTGTTATCCAAATCAACGGTCCACACAGTAAAATTTATCCTTTAACTTAAATAACTTGCCCTCCTCGTCCTGCTCCCAGTGAAGCCTCACCAGTGCGTAATATCGAGTGTGACTCATTTTCATGCCAGATATTATAATGATTAACTGTGGGTGCGTAATCAAAGTAGTAATAAAAAAAAAATCTCACTTGTTACTATAAAACACAGATTTGGAATCACTTACGTGACATGGCCCGCATTCTAGGCCGCGGGCCGGCCCCAGCTGCTGCCAGCTTACCCGACACCGTCTCCGCAGTTTGAACATGATGACTGCGACGCACTTGCTTTTACTTGACGATTGCACTTTTTTACTTTTAATCGCGAAAAAGAGGGCAAAATAACTAAATTTTAAATAGGGAAATCTCCCGTAATATTTCTTAGACGTGTGCACGCTACGAAAAACGACGCTATAATGACGAAATAAACGGCCGCAAACATGGCGTCCATTTGCCGGAAATACGGACAACAGGATACGGAAACAGGTGGAGCTCCTAGCGGAAAGAGGGTAAGACAGACGGAAACGCAAGAAAAACGGAAGGCTTAACTCAATATGGATGCCGGATATCGATGACGGAACAAATAATAATAGATATGCAAAATTTCATGATGATCGGTTCAGTAGTTAAGACGTGAAGGCGTAACAAGCAAACAAACGAACTTTTGCATTTATAATATTAGTAAGGATTTTTACTCACTTATGCTCTGAAATGTTATCATTCCATTTGAAAAATTAAAGCGGGGCGTTCAACATTTCCGTGGGGGTCTGGTTCATCACATTCTAAATTTGAAATTCAGTGCGGAAATGAAATTCAATACTTACTTCCCGCACTCAGTGCGGGAAGTAAGTGTTCCAAATTCAAATCGATAGAACTTATCAGCTAGCATTCTTTTTATGAAACTTTATGGATGCATGACCGGTCAGTAAACA
Organism: Agriphila tristella; assembly: GCA_928269145.1. Lineage (NCBI taxonomy): Eukaryota > Metazoa > Arthropoda > Insecta > Lepidoptera > Crambidae > Agriphila > Agriphila tristella. The sequence continues at coordinate 22,572,352 of OV743440.1, read as the reverse complement.
TGACCACGCGAACCAATTTAAATATCACATTTTTACAAAGAAAATTGTATTTCCTCGCATTTCGTGAGTAATAGTAGTTTGTTACACAAGGGACGTAAGTGAGCTATTACAGAACAAGATCCAATTTGGCGCCCGTGCGAGCGCAGCTCGCAAAGGGCGCTAATGGATCGAGTGCACCCGAGATATTTAGACGCCCGAGCGAGCGAAGCGAGCGAGGGCGAATATAGTTCGAGGGTGTAATAGCTACTTACAACCGAGGTAAGCATACTACTTTACATCATTCATGCGAGGTAAATAAAATAAAAATAAAAATAAAAAAAAATAAAAATAAATTAAAAATCAAAATAAAAATAAATTAAAAATCAAAATCAAAATCCAAGGAGTTTTGCATAGCTTGAACGGAAATGAAATGCCGCCATATTTATTGTTTTTTTTTTCAGTAAAAAGTTTCCACAGTTTATAATATAAGAAAAGAGATTGGTTCACTAAGGAGTTTTAAATGCTTGAATTGTAAAGTGTACTTTACAGTTAAAGCATTCACCATGCTTGAATTGTAAAGTGATTTGAAAATGGAACGTTCTATCTAAACAATGCACTGTGTTGCACATGCCAACTTACACGGCCTCTTACTATACTAGTAAATCCTAGTTGCCGAGCAGTATGATGTAATAGTAGTTTGTTACACAAGGGACGTAAGTGAGCTATTACAGAACAAGATCCAATTTGGCGCCCGTGCGAGCGCAGCTCGCAAAGGGCGCTAATGGATCGAGTGCACCCGAGATATTTAGACGCCCGAGCGAGCGAAGCGAGCGAGGGCAAATATAGTTCGAGGGTGTAATAGCTATTTACAACCGAGGTAAGCATACTACTTTACATCATTCATGCGAGGTAAATTTAATAAAAAAAAAAGAAAATAAAAAAAAAAAAATAAAAAAAAATAAAAAAAATAAAAATAAAATAAAAATAAAAAAAAAAGTAAAAATCAAAATCAAAATCAAAATCCAAGGAGTTTTGCATAGCTTGAACGGAAATGAAATGCCGCCATATTTATTGTTTTTTTTTTCAGTAAAAAGTTTCCACAGTTTATAATATAAGAAAAGAGATTGGTTCACTAAGGAGTTTTAAATGCTTGAATTGTAAAGTGTACTTTACAGTTAAAGCATTCACCATGCTTGAATTGTAAAGTGATTTGAAAATGGAACGTTCTATCTAAACAATGCACTGTGTTGCACATGCCAACTTACACGGCCTCTTACTATACTAGTAAATCCTAGTTGCCGAGCAGTATGATGTAAAGAATTATACAAACCTTGTACTGGAAGCTACTTGCATTACCTCGAATGATTAAAGACCTCGCCTGCGGCTCGGGCTTCAAACCATCCTTGACAATGCAATCGCTAGCTTCCCGTTCTCGGATGTAATGTACTATTTATTGTTTTTTATGCAGACTGGGACCGTTATTAGATATACGAAATGTATTGTCGTATTGTCTTTTCCACTTTGTATATTGAGGAATTTCTAGCTCAGTTAGAATAATTTCATATTTCATATTTCTTTTAATATGAAACATATTTAGCAGGTATTTGTATTGATATAATCTGATTAAACCTATTTTTAAATAAAATATGTTATTAATTTGTGGAATCTGTAGAATACCCTTATTTCAACCATTTTACTTAGTTCAAACTCAAAGATAATGTTTTCTAAAGTAGAACTTTTGTTCATTAGTTACAGATCAAAGCTTACTGACGAATCGGATAGAAACGAATGAATAACATTCCTTTTTTTGTACAAAAAAATCCACATAATTTGCGATAAATGAAACCGTGTGGAATCTACATATGTTTAAATTATCACTAGCAACAGTAGGTACATAAGTCTTTTAAGTAACTTACTTCACTTAGGGGCTGGACACAAGGCACAGCTCTCCAGACAAAAGAGTGGCTTCTGGCGTCTCTGTTAGTTCAACTTACGTCCGAGCTCCAGTCCTTGAGTTGTCCAGTAAGTGACGCCTGCATCACCAGTACTGGAATAGTCTCGTTGCCGATGTCCATCTCCAAGGACACCACGATCGACGGGCTGGACAGAAGGCACAGCTCTCCGGACAGAGGAGTAGCTTCTGGCGTCTCTGTTAGTTCTTCCACATCCAACGCTTCCTCTGCTTCTTCTGGACATGAAGGAAACTAGCGCGTTTATATTAGGTCGGAAGCTAATGCCTTGGCATGGTTCAGTTTAACCTAAATGGAGAATGTCACTGGGTCTGTTAATTCGCTTGAAACTTTATGACCATGTAGCTAAATGATCTAGCAATATACATGTCTTTGTTTCATTTAAATCAAGCGAGTAGTTTCGAAGTTATAAGGGTTTGAAGGAAATGCCAAGCGCACTGAAATATGTGCTTTCTTACGTACGACGTAAGGTTCGCCTATATGTCCAATGACGTCATTCGACAGCACAAAATAAGTGTTCTAGACCATATAACTTTTCTGTTTTAAGAGATATCGCGAAAATTTCTTCACAGTTGTTCGTGAGATCCCAAAAGCTATTGAATAAGTCACTAAACAAAAACCGCTGTTATTCTTCATTGACTTTTTTATAAACAGTCGGCTAGTCGACTGAATGTATCTGAACGTATAAGCGAATAACAAAGTTTATTTTATGTTATCCGTATAAGATAATAAAAAAAAATTATTCTATTGACTATGGAACTCGATAAAATCTGCAAGATACGCATTCGCGCGGCGGCCACAATTTAGTAGAGCGAAAATGGCCGAGTCGAATACGGCCAGACTTATAACAGTTTTCACTAATCGATGACCGAAAACTGGAATGCAGCCAAATACGGCCCAACCGAATAATGTAAACATGGCTTAACATTACTTCAATTACAGTCAGACAAACATTAAAAACTTAAAAAATATTGTCGTTGTTTAACAAGAAAAACAATCGGAAACAAACTACCCTATAGTTTTCTATTAAAAAATATTTATCTTAATATAAAAATAGCATTGTGAACGCCTAAAATCTAGAAATTCAGAAATTATATAGCTATTTCATCTTAATCGATTGTCTGGCATCTGTAAAGGTGTTGCATTCGACGGTCGAAGTTAATTCTTCACATTGATGAGATAACGCTGGCTTACAGCGGAAACGTAAAAAAAGTACTAGAAAATTTCGCCGCTCCCACTACTGACTCGGTAGCATAATTGGTCAGTGCATTGGGCCGGAATCCCAAGGCTGCGGGTTCGAGTCTCGTCTAAGCTGCTACGGGAGAGTCGATTTTTTCTATTAAAAAACATTTATCTTAATATAAAAATAGCATTGTGAATGCCTAAAATCCTAAAAATTCAAAAACAGACTATCCCGTTTTAGCTTACCTGCTTTCAGGAACCAGTAAGAGTTGGGCTTGAAGGGCCTTATGGTCCACAGGTCGTGGTAGAATATCGGCTTGTTCTCCTGCTCTGTGGTGTTTTCTTCGCTGCTGGTCATCGTCGCCATCACGCGGTTTAACAGCGCTATGATATCTAGGTAAGAAACAAAATAATGGTATAAGCAAATGGTTACTTTTGTTAGAAGTAATTAGTAAATCATAAAAACGTATTACTATACTCTAGCCGTCTTACAGAAAGGATGTTTGTAAATAAATGCAAGCGAAACCCACCATTTGAAGACAGGAGATGTCGTCGTCTAGGTAGGGTTTATGTACAACTATAATGCGGGCTCTACACTACTCGCGAAGTTGATCGAAGTTGGGCGAAGACGAGTGTAGTGAGGCACTTCGAAAAACTTCGTGAATTCTCGGCTTGCCATGGGCGATTTCCGATCATTGTTGGTTTTCGTGATCTAGTTAAAGGGACGGAGTCGGGCCAATACGAAGTAGCTTACACACTACTCGGCTAACTTCAGTCAAAAGAAAACAACTTTGTGACAAGATGTAGCTATGTTCCGTGATTATGTTTATGTAGTTTTTTGACTTTTTGGTAAAGATTTTGCGTTTTGGCCATAAGTTGGTCCTATGACCAACTAGGAACAAACATTATTATCGTTAATTTCAAACAGAGTCCGTAAGACGGGACCCACAACACAAGGATCATAAATATAAAAATTATCTCCCTCGGATCCGTTAAAGAACTCAGTGCAAACGTGGCTGTCATTCGCACGTCATCTATGTCGCCTACCACGTGAGCGATCGAGGTCCTTCCGAAGTTGGGCGAGTAGTGTAGCGATACATTTCGTATTCGGGGGGTAACTTCAACAATTACTTCGGCGAGGAATTTCGTCTCGTAGTGTAGAGGCTGCTTAAGCACTTGCCCCTCGGCACTACAGACACTGACCTGGCGACACGGTGACCTTGATGTCCGACACGGACACATCCACGTGCATGCCGCTCTGCGGCGGCTGCGACACCGCCAGCGACAGGTGCGCGGGCGCCAGCAGGTAGCGCGGCGCGGCGGCGTCGGCGCCCAGCGTGCGGATCACCACTTGCAGCCCGGAGATGCCGCCGTCCGCCACCATGTGCTCTTCAGTCTTGCGCAGCTTGAAACGAGCTTCCATCTGTCAAACAATATTGAGATGTACGATGCGATTAAATTGACAGTATACAATGATTAGCTGCAACTTCACTCGACGATGTATGGCAAAGGGAGAATTTCACAAGTGAAAGTGGTTTTGTACCGCAAGCGCACTGAAGTTGGTCACTTCCATTGTACATTATTGGATTATTACATTGTACTTATTTTTGTGATATCCAATTCTAAATAAAAAAATGTATGTTTCTCAAAATAATTGTTAGTTGCAATCGACGCAACATCATAGAAACGAATTGAAAATTAATGGACGAGCTGAAGATGGATGACGAGTGATAACGGCGGCGAGTACACTTAATTCTATTCGATATACAGTACCTTTGGTCTTGAACTAGCGATAATTTAAAGTCGTAAAATACACCAAATTTAATCGACAAAAACACCCACATGTTAGGGTCTATTCCCACTCCTGTTGGAATGGTAGCCATTTTAAATTTGACGTTTTATTGTAGGTGACCCAACGGAAAAATATAAATTTTTCCGAATTTAGAAATCCTACAGTTATAACAAATATCAATTATAAAAAAAATGTGTAAACTTTCAACTTAAATACTGACTTATGACTTAGTAAAATTTTATACGAAATTCTGTGCGCTTTTTATAAGTTTTTATTATATTTCTGAAAAACTAGGACATTAATGTCACTTTTTTTGCATTATTCAAATACACAGGGATATTATCTACAAAACGACTCCAAAATCTATTGGCGCTTCTGTAGATGGGGACCTATTCTACGTGTCCATATGGGTTACTTTCCCGGTTATTTTTCAATTATGTCTAAAAATGGTTGTTAATAATTATTATTCTAGAAGTTAGACAATATAGGTATACGAATAAAAAATTGAAGTAAACCGAAATGTGTTGGAAGAAAATTAATATTTACGAAAATTCGCTTCCAACATCTAAAAATTGATAGCAAACAACAAAATGACAGGTCTATATCTACACTGGCGGCGCCAAGTTAGCAGTAGTGCGCCGACTAGTGGACTATTTGTTAATCGGCAAAGTTATCCCGCCATTTCTTACTTACATTCAATACAAGTGCGTCGCATTTCTTCGACTCGAGAGACTCGACTAGTAAGATGTCTGGTTGCTCAATCTTTACGTTGACAGTCATCATGGACACCTTCTGCGGTTGCTCCAACACCTGCACTCCTGATACTGATGTCTTCTTCTTTTGCTGTTCAAAAGTTTTGAAAACAGTTAACATATCTTTGAACCTTATTATGAAAATAAACTTAGCCCAGTAGAAAATCAAAGACAACTTTAAGGAATTTTACAAACACTATAGACAAATCACAACAGTTTCCAAAGATGAGCCATTGTCACTTTATTTCAAGATAGGTAACGAAATAACTTTACTGAAAGTTATTAGAAACTGATATCGTACTGGATGTTTGGTACAGTACTTCTATCTGACGAACTCCGTTTTGCTATGAATGTTGTTAGGCACGCATATGCACATTATTTTAGTGTACGTAATACGAAAGCGTGAAGATGCACATTAAAACGTGTGCAATGCACGCCTAACAACATTCATAGCGTAACGGCCTTCGTGAGATAGAACAACTATACCTAAATACACAGCTAAAATTTTATGCTTATAAAATATTGATTTAGTTTAATCAGAAAAGATAGTTAGGCGCTCACCAGCAGGCTTTCGCCAGTTTTATCAGTGGATTTGCTAGCTTTGACTTCGTCTTTGGCCTTGCCGCCCGCGGGGACATCCTCTGCCATGCCAGTCGTCATAAACTCCGCTATCTTGTTGAGGAAGTCCATCGCCAATATCAGGTTGAAACTAAATATCCTCATGTCAACTGCAAGTTCAAATTTAGTATCATAAAAAATAAATGTTTAATGTTTTATTTGTATGCAGCACAACTGCTAAAAGTGAATTCCGATTGCCGATGCAACGGAAAATATTTTTTTCTTTTCTGTGACTAGTGAAATGTTGCCGTATCTGAATTCGTACCTAAAAGGTAGGAAACATAAGGCCGAATACTCAAACGTTGAGAAGATCTCAAACTGTAAAATCTTTCAAAATTAAGACATGGCCACGCAAAAAAGCGACTGGGGGCGCGACAAGAAACGCTCACCGAAAAGCGGTTAATTTATATGTTTATATGTTTATATTAGGAGATCGCTTGCCGAGAATTTTTAAATAAGAGGCCGTGGCAAGCAAATCAATAGTGTTTTACACACATCAAAATCGCCTCTGGATCATTGTATTTTTATTAAAGACTTGATAGGAGTACGAAGCATATATCTTTAAATTTTTACGACGAAGTGGGGATAAGTTCGCGCATGTGCTCTTGTGAGCGACCAATAGCGCGCGCCCCTCTCCCGCCGCCCGCGTACTTCACCGTTACGCATGCCCAAAATAAGCATTCCGCGCAATCCCCACCCGATTTCAAGATATTTGCCTCGTACTGTAAAGGGTCTTCATATTTTGACCGAAATTTAAATACTGTCTTTTTTTTAAATATATGAAATGACAATAAGAATCAATAATGGACTCGCAAAATGTATGTCAACCTACCCATTGTGTGTAAACTTTTGTAAATTATTGTGATGGAAAATGACCTCACTTTAAATGTGGAGGTCATTTTTCAATTTTGACTCTGTATGAAATATACAGGGAGAAAAAAGCTGCCCTTGACGAGTTTCTTGCCGGTTCTTGTCGTTACAAGGTCTCCCACTTAGGGTTTGCGAACCGATGGCGTAGCTTCTATGACATTCACAAGTGTTTGTAACAGCCTGGACTTAATAAATGATTTTAAATTTTGTTTTCTTTTTTTAATATAACCAGATTTCACTGATTATTAAAAACTTGCTTGATCCCTAGAAAAAGATGTGTGTTATTGCAAAGATAAACAAAATGTGTATTAGTGTGTTCCAAACTCACTGAATGTGTCGGAGTTGTTGAGCGTGTAGGTGATGTCGATCATGCTGCGGATCTTGTCGTGCGCCTCCATGATGGCGTCGGGCGAGCCCGGGCCCGGCGCGCGCGGCCCGCTGCGCCGCTCAAGGTACCTACGCGACACGGTACAATGTCGATCAAGAATACCATAAAATGTACTGTCAGTCTTTAGGCCAGTTACAGTGCTCGACCGACCATCGGTGTGTACATCAGTCGCGCTTATCATTTATATGATCATAAATCGTACAGTGCTAGGCCGACCGTATGCACGCGTATATTGCTACGCACTGCGTACGGGGACCGTCTCGGTCGAGCGCGTCCGCATGCGTGCCGTCAGTCGACCGACGCGCTATAGAAACATATGAACGCGTTCAGTGCTGCACCGATCGTACGGATGTGTGTACAGAGAATTTATACGCAGACCGGATAGTCAGTTTGTTGGTCTGGACAGCACTCAATGATTCAAACTGACGGTTAGACAAAACGTATCGTCAGGACGGACCGTACCGAGACGGTCGGTCGAGCACTGTAACCGGCCTTAAGGTTCGGTTTTGCGGAAACATTTGTCTCTGTCTTTTTCTTTACGAGTAAAGAGTATAGATAAAAACCTCACTTCTGCATTTTTTCAATGGTTTTCGTTCTTTTTTCATCATTATCTTTATCACAATTATCTTTGGCACGACCTAATAGAGACCTTTTGTTAACTTCAAAGAATCCCACTAGAGTTTTGATTGTAATATTAAAGTGGCATAATAGTAACCTAATGATGACCTAATCGTGCGTAACTTATTTATTGCATATCATAGACCGAATTTCTTTAACCGAAATGTGTCCTGCTAGAGTCCTAATAGTAACTTAATAGCGATCTATTGCTAACCTTACGGTGACCTAATGAGTGAGGTGAGTGACTAGTGACCGGTACCTGGTGATCTTGGCGCCGCGCGCGGGCCTGGTGTCGTCCAGCGTGCAGTCCACGAGCAGCAGCGAGGTGTGCAGCGAGCCGTCCGAGAACACGCGCCCGCGCACCGACACAGAGCCGCGCCTCCGTGTGGTGAGTGACTAGTGACCGGTACCTGGTGATCTTGGCGCCGCGCGCGGGCCTGGTGTCGTCCAGCGTGCAGTCCACGAGCAGCAGCGAGGTGTGCAGCGAGCCGTCCGAGAACACGCGCCCACGCACCGACACAGAGCCGCGCCTCCGTGTGGTGAGTGACTAGTGACCGGTACCTAGTGATCTTGGCGCCGCGCGCGGGCCTGGTGTCGTCCAGCGTGCAGTCCACGAGCAGCAGCGAGGTGTGCAGCGAGCCGTCCGAGAACACGCGCCCGCGCACCGACACAGAGCCGCGCCTCCGTGTGGTGAGTGACTAGTGACCGGTACCTAGTGATCTTGGCGCCGCGCGCGGGCCTGGTGTCGTCCAGCGTGCAGTCCACGAGCAGCAGCGAGGTGTGCAGCGAGCCGTCCGAGAACACGCGCCCGCGCACCGACAATAGCGCCAGGCAGAACCGCGCCAGCTCCACGTCCGCCGCACACATCAGCTCCTCCGAGTCCGACTGAACGGAGTTTTATTTTTATTTATTTTAATTTAAAGCCTTTTAGATAAATAGAGCAATAGCGCATTTGCGGCCTGGCTGCGCGGCCAGCAGGCCTATTTTGTAATTCAACTGACAGCTTAAAATGATCATCACTGATCTAAGTTTTAAGTATGTACATTCTGGGTTTTTTTAGTCATGTCATAACATTGTTGTTTTACTGTAGCAGCAATGTAATTACAACTTAGATCAGTGATGATCATTTTAAGCTGTCAGTTGAGTTACAAAATAGGCCTGCAGGTCGCGCTCGCCGGCCGCGCGGTGCGCGACCAAGCACGCGGCCGAAACCGTTGCTTTGATCTCATTGGCCGCCACGACCCGGTGTGGCCGCGTGTGATGCGCTCTACGGCGATGCAATAGTAATGTATCGATCTCGCTGACCGCGGGTATGTATTACAGTGTCGAAGTTGAAAAGATCGAATTTTACAAGACTTATGAAAGAAATACCGAAAATTAAAAGGTCGATTGGTTGTTTGGCCGTACGTTTAAAATCACAAAAGGACATTTTAACTAAAAGATTAAATCCCGAAGCTTAAAAAACCGAAGATTAATTGAGAGTTACGCGCCAGCAGGTGAGTTCTGGCACAATGGTCACAACTTTTGGATTGGTCGCAGTGGAACCTAACACCTAATAGATCTTAACAAACTTTCGGAATTTCGAACTATCGGCATTTTAACTTTCGGGATTTCAAACTATCAGTCGTTAAATAATAGCCGCACAGTTCCGGTTAAGAATAGGACTGTCCCATCTCATCCCGTGGGTATCGTAGAAGGCGATAGAGGGAAGTTTTAGGGACCCGGTGCAGACCATCGCACAAAGGGTCACTCGAATGGCAGCGAGGAAACTGTCAACAACAGCATTCCCGAGGAGGGTTGGTGTCAGGCAGGCGGCCGACCGTAAAACTTTGCCAAAACCTAATGCAGTATGTACTACATACTGCGCCGACCCCAATAGTGGTCGTTCTACGAGCGCAAATAGTAGATTGTACAACAAGTGCATAAAACGCATCATTTTACCCGAGACGTATATATCCACCCGAGCCGCAGGCGAGGGTGGATAGTCAAGTCGAGGGTAAAATGGGTTTTATGTACGAGTTATACACTCTGCTTTTCACTTCGATTGTGAGGAAATTAAACAACAATATAGAAAATTGAAAAATTAGTAAATATTGAGAAAATATTTTTTTTTCTTAAATTTAAATGACAAATTATATAATTTTGGAATGTGCTCATCAAGGCCTTTCATTTGATACCCATATTCAAAAATTGAAAAAAAAATTTTTTTTTTCTTAAATTTTAGAGACAAATTATATAATTTTGGGATGTGCTCATCAAGACCTTTCATTTGATACCCATATTCAAAAATAAAAAAATAAAATTTTTTTTTTCTTAAATTTTGTTGACAAATCATATAATTTTGGAATGTACTCATCAAGGCCTTTCATTTGATACCCATATTCAAAAATTAAAAAAAATAAAATTTCTTAAATTTTGGAGAAAAATTATATAATTTTGGGATGTGCTCATCAAGGCCTTTCATTAGATACCCATATTCAAAAAATTAAAAAAAAAATCCAAAATAAAAAAAAAAGTATTATAACATGGATTATGTATAAAAATTAAGAAAATATCAATTTTATTTAACTAAGTTTAATTGCCTGTGTGGCTGTTTAGCTGACGACCTTTGTCTTAAAGTCTGAACTTAGACGAAGATTTTACTTTATGCTCTAGAGCATGAAAAGCGATTTTATCTACACTCACAACGTAATGTTCCAAATATGAATTTAAAAAAGGTAATATAAATACGTACTTTATTTTCGTGGATAGGTAAAATTAAAAAATAAACTCATTACGATGCAGTCAACTGCATCATAAAATAACTTTTTTTCTCATTACGATACAGGGCAAATCCAAAAAGAAGGCAGTGCCGTAACATTAAAAAAAAACAACGATATTTTCCCACATATTTTTCATGATTAAAATGTACTCTATGGTAATCGATGACTTTAGTGCGATTAGTTTGTTGAAATGCACTGTTTTTTTTTTTAATGGAATGCGCGCCAAGCATTTCCGATAAAGTTTTGATTTCAATTTTTACATTTTGTTATACTTACTGAATTTTGTAGGTTTTTATTATTCTTGCTTTAAAATGTGAAAAAATATTTACTCTGGCCGATATTTTAGTTTAGATGCAGCTAAGGAATTGACTTATTACAATGTAGGTACCTTGCTAATACAAACAAAGTCTCTCTCTCTTTTCTAACGTTGATCTTTTATTTAGTAGGTTCAATCCCAAATGTATGAGTGTAGATAAAGTAGTGTATGAAACTGCACATAACTAGGTATTAAAACACTCGTGTGATACTATTAAAAACCTCGCCTACGGCTCGGTTTTTAAACACACACTCGTGTTTTAATACCCCTTTTTATGTGTCAGTTTCATAAACTACTATTATGCAGCCTATACCCAACATAATGACGAACTTTACGAGCGTGAAGTGAAAATTTTATTTTGTGTAGACATAGCACTACAAATAAATTGGGATAAGGACAGGAGGATGAGGTCGGCGTCCGCGTCTTCTGTATAGGCCAGCCGCACGCACGCGACGCGGGGCTCACGCACCTACCATTCGTGCTTTGCGGCTGTTGGGGGACATGCTTGCTCAGCACGATGATGTAGACATATTTGCCGATAGTTTAGGACACCTTCATGACAAAGTCTATGCGTTTGTAAACAACATGCTAATGTAAATAGTACGTAAGGAGATTGTGTTATTTTGTTATATTACTGACATTTATTTTTGACATTGGACACAAATATTTTATCATTGACATTAGAAACTGTTATTTTGACGTTGGAAACAATAATTTTTATATTGACATTAGAAACTTATTTTTTCATTATGATTGACATAGTTGCATTTCTTTTAATTTTCTTTAATTCATATTTTTGCATGATTAATATTGACATATGTATTAAGTATAAAATTGACATTGCTTGCTACTTAATTAATATTATACCTTACTCTATCTATTACTAATCATAAAATTTTCTAATTGTATAAATTATAATTTTCTAATATGACTGGACTTGCGGGCGTCTTGGAGTACTCTGTAAGCCTGTAAGTTTATTGTTTTAAATAAATATAAAATAAATATGATGAGTCGTTAAATAATCAATCTTTCAAGTTTCAGTTTATCATATATCGACATTTAAGATTTTCGGTATTTTGAAAATAGGCGATTTGTGCGTCGATATTTCGGCCGTATGTGTTATGAATTTTCGGCATTTTAATACATTGCGGCCAGGCTGCAAGTGCGCTATTGCACTTAGTGTTATAGCTAAATTAGACCAATTCTAAATATTCCATATACAGGGTAATTTTGCGACCCCTTTACAAAATCAAATAATAGTTCAAGGAAGTAATAAAAAAAAATTAGGTGAGATAATTATAAATTATTTCTTTTTAAATTCACAGCTTTCAACCACTTTTTATATCTTAAAAATCTAGGCGCGCACGCTCACCGTCACGAACGGGACGCGAGCGGGGGAAGGCGAGTGGCGGGAGAGGGGCTCGCGCGGGTCGACCGTGCGACGCGCAAACGGTGACAACAATTTCAATTTGTGTAGGGAAAAGTTTGGGGTAAAAATGTAAAAAAAATATTTTTGTTTTACTTCATAAATTGATTGTACTGCTGTTATTGAATGACCTGACAAAGTTTGAAAAGGGGTCCAAAAATGACCCTGTATGTATAAAGAAATTTTCAATTATCTTAACTAACTTTTTAGACAAATAAGGACTTCTAAGTTTGTATGAAATGACGTGACGAATCAACGCTCTTAAGATGCTGGTACTTGAAGATAAAAAATAGGCATCGGAAACAATCGTCTAACATAACAAAAAAAAAATTAACAAAAAGTAGTTTGGCCCTAAAATTCATTTACAATTTCAACTTTATTGCAATAAAATAAATGTCAACGTCATTTCTAAGAAAAGCAAAAACACGAAGTTAGCCGATGCCCATTCTTTATCTTGCAGTACTGTACCTCATGACTGCCCACTTTCTTTCGTATCGCTTTCACAATCAATCAAAACTGAAATGCCAAATAAGATTTTGCAGTAAGTATATACCTACATAGTTCATTCGCATCGCTGTCCGCGGATCTAGCCGGGCCCCGACCAATCACGGTGCCAAAAATTAGAAAGTCAAGTTCACAGTGACCAATGAGGACCAGCGACGATTTTTGTTAGTGGCTTATCAGAAAGCTTATGCCACCACATGATTAACTGTGAAGAAATTTTCACGATATCTCTTAAACGTCAAAAGTTATACGAGCTATAGTGCATTCCGAGTCACGCCAACAGCGATTTCATCGCGCTGATTTGCGTACCGAATCACCGTAAGCGCGATAACGACAGCCCGTGTGACGTCATTGATTGCGTCATAACATCCGCCATCTTGCGATTACGCCGCCCATGCTCCGAGGCATAATCACTGTGAGCGTTCTGTCAAAAGTGACACTTGTTTGTTTTGTTTACCTCAGGTGCATTTAAATAAAAGTTCAAAATTTGTTAAAAAAATCTTTCCGCATACCAAGGAAGTAATAGTCGAAGATATATGAACATATATAAAGCAAAAAGGTCCAAATTCCGAACTTTTAAATTTGTATTGAGGTTATGTAGGTCAGGGGTGCGTGGTCGGATAACCTCCTCGTGTTCCCTCTACTATTTATCCCCGTCTATGTATGTGGATTGGGAAAGGCAGTGGGAGGGACGGTGCACCCTGGGCGTCACTGTAAATGGCGAACAATTCATTTTGATCCCATTTACCGTGATGGCTAATAGTCCAACCTTCCTGTTATCCTGTACGTAGTGCAGGACCAGGGGCCCGCTTCGGGGGGCCAAGGGGAGACAACCCCAATAAAAAACTCAAAACCGTAGCCCTGTACGCAGTGCAGGAACGGGGGTCGCCTTTATGGGGACCGCGAGGAGTAAACCTCTATAAAAAACCCTCAATTGTTCCTGTACTTGAGGACGAGGTGCAGGAAGCCTGTTTGCAGGTGGTTGGCGAAGGTGGCCAACCTGCGATCGCCACCCTTGGGTACCTCCCGCCCCCCAAGGTGTAGAAGGGTTGCCCGGGCATCGGGATCTCTGCCCGGGTGGACTGCAGAATTCTCCCAAACTCGTGGGACTAATTATGAATGTCAGCAAAAAACCAAGAACGGACGATAGTGATAGGAGTACGGACAGCGCACAGGGTCCAACAAAAAACAGTGCCAAAAATTCTCAGACGGCCAAAAAGCCTCGACTAGAGACTCCTTCCGATACCGCGGAGGAGATGAAAAAAGGGGAAGTGGCGGGAAGTCAGGATGCCTTTGATCAGGTCTATGATAGGGTCAAGGAAAAGCTTTGGGTCTTGGACGAATGTATTAGGGACGATATTCGAGCCCTGAAGGCACAGGCCAAAGATGTAACGCCACCGGTTGAGGGTGAGAGAATTCTTGGGTTAAGCCATGTGATAGCCGAGCATTTTAAAGAATTTAAGAACGGGTACAACAACGAGACGAAACCGCTGCTAGAATATGTACGCAACGTCCGTTCGCAGCTGGAAATTGCGCGAGAAGAACTGGCACTACTGAAGCAGCATAACCAAGATGTGTTGGCTAAGAAGGATGCCGAAATCGCTCTGCTGAAGAAGGCACAGGAGGCGCAGAAATGTTCTATGGAGCAGGTTAGATCTTCCATCATGTCCGACTTATCAATGTTGATAGACCAGCGTCTGGCGGGCTTTGAGGCACGCCTGGCCTCAGGCCGCCCGCAGGTGCAGACTACTCACGCACCGGCGATCGAAGCTGCATCATTTTCGGCAGCAGCAAGAAAAGCGCCCAAACAGCCGTCCCAACTCGTCGAAAGTCAGCCGGTATCAGCCCAACCTGGCACGGAGGGTGAGTGGATGGAAGCAGGGGGAGGCAGACGTAGGAGAAGGAAGAAAACGATACAGCCGCAAGAAGCACTCACGATAGCAGCCGAACAGCCCGTCGCCGCACAACCGCCGCCCAGGAAGACCCGCCCACGGCGCCCAAACTTGACTCCCCCGGGCACGTCGGCGGTTGTGCTGACGTTAACGCCGGAGGCGAAAGAAAGGGGGGTATCCTTCGCAGATGTTATCCGAAAGGCCCGATGTGCGATTTCTCTCCCCGATCTCGGGTTAGAAGAGGGTCTCAAAATGAGGGAATCACAGGTAGGTGGCAGGGTCCTGGAGGTTCCGGACCCAAAAAAAGCAGATATACTCGCTGGGGAGCTGCGCCGAGTCCTTGGCGCGGATGCCACCGTTGGACGCCCAGAGAGGTCAGTGGACCTGTTAGTATCGGGCCTTGATGATTCGACCCTAAAGGAGGAGGTCCGGGAACTTGTCGCTGCCAGGGCGAAGTGCGACGTATCCCAAATCAGATCGACTGACATAATGGTTGGGCCAGACGGCACAAGACGGGTACGGCTGAGATGCCCCGTGAACTTTGCCAAGGACGCAGTTGGTGATGGACTCATCAGGGTGGGCTGGTTGGTGGCCGCTATACGGGCAACTGCACCCCTCCCCCTACGATGCTACGGATGCTTGGGGCTGGGGCACACGAAACCGTTGTGCCCCTCAGACGTGGATCGGAGCGGGGACTGTTTTCGCTGCGGGAGGCCGGGCCATAAGGCCTCGACCTGCTTAGCCAAGCCGAGGTGTGGGGTCTGCGCCGCCCACAATGTGGCGGCAGACCATGTTATGGGTAGTCGGCTGTGCAACCCCCCGGCGATTAGGGGTGTTCGCCCTGAGCGCCGGAGTGTTGCACAGGCCAGAGACGGTTCCCCGATTTCGGGCAGGAGGAGCAAGGGGATGGACGAGTGAGCGTCCATCCCCGGTGCGAGGGGGGGTAAGCCCCGAGACGCTCCCCGCACCTCTCGGCGAGGAGAGGCGTACGGGAGCCGCTGGTGGAGGGGGACATAACATCTGTCCCCCAAGTCAGGGCCAAGCGGGTAGTGGGAGGTGAACCACTACCTGCCTTGCACGGTCCTGGTGGACGGGGGAAATGGCCAAACTTACCCGGCCATTCCCCGGCGGAAGAGGCCTGGGAAGCCGGGCAGGCCGTGAGTCGTTGGGGTGAATGCCACTCTGGTCCCCCACCACAGCCCCTTGGCTGGCGACATTGGCGGCGAGAGGGTAAGTGTCGGGGTTTTTTAGTGGGTATTCCCTCCTCCCGGGATCCCATCGAACCACTGGGTTGGATGGGATCACGGGAGGCAGTCGTGGAGGGAACTGCAACGCCGAAGTTGCGGTTCCCTCCTGGCGAGTCCCACATGCCCCCCTCCCGTTCACCTGCGGGGGGGGAAGCGCGTAAATGCGGTTTTCCTCGGCATATAAAAAAAAAAAAAAAAAAAAGGTTATGTAGGTCAAGACATCGGTGAGCGCGCTTACGAGCGTTCCGAATCATTGATAGTCCTAACTGTCATAAGCGCGATTATCTGAATCGGTACGCTTGTTATCGTGATCAACGCTGAAAGTGATTTTAGCCTGAATCGGAATGCACTACTAGAAAGTAATTATTTTGGAGGTCCTAATGACGTCATCCGCCACGTACGCAAACCTTACGTCGTTCGTGATAAAGCACATATTGCATTGAGCTTGGCATTTCCTTTAAACCCTTATAAGTCTTATAAGTTATAACTTAACCATTTCTAAACTGATTTTAAAAATCTTTCACTAGGGTTCGTAGCTCTAAATATGTTTTTATATTACACTTGCGACCCGCCCTCGCTTCGCGTCGGTTCCTTCTTTTTTTTGCCTAAGGCGACCTTCCAACAACATCCAAAAAGAAAACAAAT
The DNA here is from genome assembly GCA_928269145.1 of Agriphila tristella. Lineage (NCBI taxonomy): Eukaryota > Metazoa > Arthropoda > Insecta > Lepidoptera > Crambidae > Agriphila > Agriphila tristella. The sequence continues at coordinate 22,555,391 of OV743440.1, read as the reverse complement.
ACCTCACAGTCGTCACCTCCAATCTCCAAGTCTCTTCTATCCCGTTTGAGTCCCGTCCCGTCATCGGTGTAAGAATCGCGCATGAATTTATTTTCGCGCGCATTATTTTTTTGCTATAACTCCTAAGATATTCATTTAAATGCAATGGTGTAAAAGGTTGAAATAATGTGCGTAAAATGCCTAAGGTAACTAACGTATTTAAGTTGATAAAGAATAATACTGTATCGTAATATGTACGTAGTGATCAATAAAACTTTAGGATTCAAAATTGTCGCTGATCCTCATTGAAAGAAAAAAAATAAGTAAAAATACAAATAAGTAACTCACGTTGTTGACTGTGTTCAGCAAATCTATGACGAAGCTATCCATCGTAAACGTGAATTTGATCGTTGTTTTAGGCTTCTTAGTTTCGGTGGTACTGATGACGGCCATTGTAGATTTGGCGATGACTTTGCTTCCCGCCGATTGGCTCTTGACACCTGTTTTGGAGGCAGCTTTAGAAACGGCCTCTTTGGGTTTGGTCTCCTCAGTTTGAACTTGGCCTTCTTGCAGGTTTTGGTTCAAAATTTTCATTATGCTCTTGTAATCGCTGTGTCCAACAGTTATCTGTTATGAAATAAAGTTTGCTATTAAACATTTGTGGAAACCGAGATTCTGTTTTTATTTAAAGTAATTAATGTGAAAATCGATTAAGTTGACAATAGACAGTGATCCGCTGCAACTTCAATCGAGAGTGTATAGCAAAGAGAACATCTTATAGATTAAATGAAATACGCTGTTTTGGACCGCAAGCATACTGAAGTTAGTCACTTCAGTTGTACAGTTAAATTAATCGCATTGTAAATAAAATAATAAAAGTCGTTTTAAAAATGTGACAGACTTAAATTACAAACATTTTCAATTAAGCAGTATAATACGCTATCAAACGGATAAGCTTTATCTAGACATTAAAAAATCAGCCCTTAAACAGATGTTTATAAAAAGTATTTAAATATAAACCGTAACGCAGTAAATACTCACAGCTATAGTCTTGATCCGTCCCGAGACGTCCAAGTCGGGCAAATCTTCGTACCACGTGGACAAGTTCCGTTTGACGAGCAGTTTGAAGCTGATCGGCTTCAATAGTTTCCTCTCTTGACTTAGACTCGTTTGCGCGTCTTCCAGCTTTACGCATGACACCTTCATGTCTTCGAGCTCCAGCGTCAGCTCGTCTATTGTCACTTTGTTACTGACTTCCTGTTAAAAAAGTAAAGTATATTAATTTTCATCGTGAGCCAACGGTATTTATTTTGATTTAAGGCTCTTTTGGGCTTCTTGAAATGAAATCAAGTTTCAATTAAGCCTACTAATATTATAAATGTGAAAGTTTGTGGCTTTGGATATTTGTTCCTCAATCACGCAAAAGCGACTGAACGAAATTTGAATCTGAAAGATTTGAATGAAATTTGACACGCTATCTGCGTTTATAGCCTAGATTAAAACAAAGGATACTTTTTATCCCGGTCAAAGATTCTCTAGGGATTTTCCGAATGTCCACGCGGACGAAGTTGCGGGCGCAAGCTAGTCTATTATATTTTTTTTTTCAGTTCATTAAAACTGGTCTTGAATCGTACTATAGAGTCCTATCATCGAAACTAGTGGTTCTTAACCTTTTAGCGATGAGAGGCCATTTGACAAAATGTCTATCATGCCATGGACCACCCATTGATTGTAAAATACAGTAAATGAATGAAAAGTTGTTATTTTAGGATGGCTTCGCGGACCACTTCTGGTGCTTCCAGGGACCACCAATAGTCTGCGGACCACCAGTTAAAACCCACTGATCTAAACAATCCGGCAAAGTAATATAAAATTACTGGGTGAAAATGTATTACAGATATTAAATCATTTTTTTTACAAATGTATGAAGTAGTAATGTGAACAAAAATGCTTCTGGGAATTGTATCTAATCTTTAAAAAAAATTTGCTAAGAACATGTTATGGAAATGAATTGTTTTCGGTTTTTTTTTGTATTTAGACTGTAATGTAAACCATTCATTATTATGCATATACAAGATCGTTTTGTATACACTATTCAAATTTTGAGGAATTTTCAGTTCATGTAACTGAACAGCTTTCTCTAAGGAACACATGGCCAAATATGTAAATTAAAAATCTACTTTCCATACAAATCAAAGAGATCGCGTGATCAATTTAGTATGGAAACAAAATTTTGTGACGAAATTCGACACATGTTTCTAAGAAAAAGTTGTTTAGTTTCATAGACTGGATGCATCCTTGAAATTTGGATGGTAAGTTCAGAAGGACCCGATATGTATATCTTGAAAGTTGTATGTATAAATAGATAGATACTAACCGGGAAGGACAAGTCTAGGAACTTGTTGTTGAGCGTGATTCGGCCGAGGTCCAGCAGCATGGCCGTGGTGCTGCGGGAGTTCTCCGGCACTATGATTATGGGCGCTGCCAGTCGCAGCTTCAGCGATACCTGTAGGGAGGCGATATTATCGTCAATATACTTTTATATACGATTAATGTACAAAAATAAAAGTCTAAAAGGTCACCAAAAACACAAAAGCAATAATATTAACGTCTGACATAAACTTATGGCCGAATACTCAAACGCTACTTAACTTTGAGCGGCTCTCAAACAGCATGCTGTCTTTGTCATATCTTTGAAATTTACTGCGACAGGACGACGTTTGAGAGCCCCTCAAAGTTAATTAGCGTTTGAGTATTCGGCCATTAATTTGACATTATTGTAGAATCTGACTTATTGATATTGCCAGAGACTTTAAAAATCTAACATTAGGTGAAAAATTCATTCACCAACCAATTTGGGTCGATGTTTAATGTACAATAATTGTGTAAAATATTTCTTACTAAGAAGTAAGAATTTCAATACAGTTGTTTCATCAACGTAATCAAGCTAGGTGTTTTATTTTGTGCGTGATGCGTGAACATTTGGTTCAAAACTGTCCAATCTTTACCCAATTTAAATATTCCATTATAATATACAACCAAGTTTTCTACACATAGATTACGAAACAAATCTATAATTATAAATGTCAATTTGACTTATTTTAATAATACAAATACAAATACAAAATTATTTATTTCGGTAAAAACATATTCTACTACAATAATCCGTGGTTGAGGTTCCCTTTTAAGCAAATATTTTGCTTGTGTTAGGTTGCCTCGCTCTTCCTTAGCATAGTAACTGTTACAGATAGAATAGTTAAAACCGCCTTAATATCTATAAGTAATAACATTATCTAAATTACCTGAGTTTTCTTAAATACACAGTTCATTTTGTTTTTATTTAACTTAAAAGTAAACTAATACAGGTATATTATATAAATAGTTTAAATATATATTGGAAACACCCCTATTACCTAATTGATTGCAATAAAAACAAGATAAGCAAGTTTTTTTAAATATATTATTATCATCTAATTGTTTATGACCGTGTGTGTGTGTGTATATGTATGTGTGTGTGTGTTTGTGTGTGGGGTCAGCAATAGCTGACCACATGCTACCAGACCACACAAACAGTGGGGAACAACAGGAATAGGCCAAATTCAATAGAATTTGGCCTATTCCTGTTGTTCCCCACTGATGTCCCCCACTGGTGTTATCGGGAAATAAAGTATGGACGGTCTATTCCCATCGTCTACCACTGGAAGATATTGGGAAGAAATGCATTGAAAAAACTTTTTTCCCGATATCTCCCATGGTGGACAATGTTGAGTGCTGGAAAGTAAGAGGAAGACCGCAGAAAAAATGGATGGATTGTGTGCGGAATGATATGAATGTGAAGGGAGTGGATGAGATGACGAGTGACAGGATGGAATGGAAGAAAAAGACGTTATGCATCGACCCCAAATAAATTGGGATAAGGGTAGGGGGATGATGATCTCCCAGTGGTGGACAAAGATCTTGAATTTGTGTCCATAACGAGTAGTGTTTGCTGGTACCTTGGTAGCATTCTCATAGGCATTCTGCACGTTGGCGCGCGCCGCGTCCGCCGCCTGCGACGACGCCTCGATGATGGCTTGCTGCGCCGTTTGGAAGTTGTTCAGGAATTCCTGCAACACACGACCTCCAATTACAATGCGATTCAATTGACAATAGACTGTCATCTGCAGCAACTTCAGAGCGCTTGCAGTACAAAACGACTCTCTCTCTCTCTTTCTCTCTCTTAACAATAAATTCTCGAGTGAATTTGGAACGGATCACTGACTAATGTCAATTAATTCGCATTGTACATGCATTTTGAACAGGACAACTTTTGTCAGTACATCAAATGTTAATTGTGTAGTTAAAAATATGTGTGAGTCAATTTATTTTTCAGCGATCAAGTGGTAACCAATCTAAGCTGCACGGACTTGGACTGTGGAATATGAAGAGGCTGCACTTCTTCGCACGTTTGATCCAGGATTTGTATCCGCGTGCATATCTAACATAGCGCAATAGAGACGCACGTACACAATCTGACTTAGTGAGGGTGACTAGCCCCCTGATTACGTAGCTCTGTTGCTAACAATTCTCGATTGAAACCGCAATTACATTATTGCTTTAACGGCCAAGTACTCAAACAGATCTCAAACTTAAGGTCACTTTAAATTCAAAAAGTTGTTAGATTTGACAGAAACTCCATAAAATTGACCTTAATTTAAAATTGTATCTAGGAAACCTTTGAGTATTCGGTCGTAAGTAAAATAGCTGTTGTCACATTGGTTCTTATTAAAGCAGCAACGTAACTGCAATTTCTGTTAGAGTTGATTGCAACAAAGTTAAGAAATCAAGGAATAGGTTCGGTTGGCATTTTTATTTAAAACACATTAACGGATTACAACGCTTCTTTTATTTTTGGAAATAATCTTGTTTAGCATCAACACTCACCAACATAGAGGACACGAACCAATTGAGGAATATGATCCTCAGCCGACTGATCTGCGCGTTAATGGACATGTCCACGTCACCGTCGGAGGGCCGCGAGCCGGCGTTGTACATCACTATTTGCACGTTTACTACGTCGCCGCCGAGCACTTTTAGAATCTAGTAAAGAGAAAAAAGAAATGAATAAATATATATTAATGGGGAAGGAAACTTTCAAAATGGCGCTGCGTACGCTTGTTCCACGAGAACTATGAAAACAAAGGACATTTACTTAAAAAATCGTTTTTTTTTTGCTTTAAAATGATTTAATACTGCGTAATAGGCTTTCAAAATGTTGGCACTTATGAAAATGATATAGAAAAAATGGATAAATTCTGTAAGAATAAAATCGTCTTTATTTGGCTTTAAATTCTGGCATTTGCATTGCAGAATAGTCTTTTATATCCATTTTGGGTCACAATGGATCTTTTTCGGTTAAAAAGTCCACAAAATAAATACCTATTTTCCCATACATTTTGTTCTGAACGTCTGTCTTAGGAACAAGCGTACGCAGTGACCCCCATTGGATCCCCATTGGAACTAAATCGGACATTGTGAAGCAGGCCCTTGGTCTATTTAAGCAGCAATAATTATTAGTTAAACTGTAGTTATAACCTGTGAGACTGTACCCATGGACAAACTATCTAAAATAGTTTTGTGGGACAATTCTTTAATTAAACTATTTATTGTATTTGAAATGAAAAAAAAGTGTTATAAGTCGCCGCCGAGCACTTTCAGAATATAGTAGAGGAAAAAATACATGTGAAAAAAGTCGAAATGAATTTTGAATGAACTCAAGTTGTTTAAGAATGAATTAGACGTTCAATACGTCGCCGCCAAACACTTTCAGAATCTAGCAGAGAAAAAACGACATGTGAAAATTTTTACGAAGTCGAAAGGAATGTTGAATGAATTCAAGTTGTATAAGAATGAATTAGACGTTAAGTACGTCGTTGTCGCCGATCACTTTCGATATCTAGTAGACAGAAAACGAGATGTTAAAGAAGGACTGACATTTTATTCGAACGAATGTTTGACAATTGGACTTTGTATTAAAAAAATAGCTTATTTTATTTATATTTTATCTAAAATTTATACATATTTTTTGGTTATGTTATCTATCACTGTTTTGGATAGGACCTATAATGAGCACTGGCTGTCTTGTGATATGATTGATATGATGATGATGATGAATAATTGAATACTGGTCAATCGAAATTTTTGATAAGTAAAAAGTATTTACTGTCAATTTCGAAGCAGCAGTCTGAACTATAGATTAAAAAAAAAGTTATACAACTTAAGTACGAAATGACCTGGGGGGGTATTACAACCTTTTAAAACTTGTCAGGTTTATGAATTGCTATAGTTACAACTCTTTCTCGCTGTATCCTACTAATATTATCGTATAAATGTGAAAGTTTGTGGGTTTGGATGTTTAGATGTTTGGATGTTTGTTCCTCAATCACGCAAAAACTACTGAACGGATTTGGTTGAAAGTTGGCATACAGATAGAAGATAGACTGGATTTAAAACATAGGATATTTTTTATCCCGATATTCCCACGGGAACGCGGACCACGCGGGTGAAACCGCGGGCAGCCACTAGTAGCAAATAAAACAGACGCATTGATACAATACTCCCCAGTTCCATCTAAAATTCAATAACAATACCTATGTTATTCATACATACCTCTTTATGTATGTATGAATAACATCCCTATGGCCCCTATCTTAACGTCCACTGTTATTGCATACATACCTCTTTATGTATAGTGACCGGGTTAAGGTCCTCCACGGTGATAGAGCCGATAGTGTAGTCCACTTGCATGTAAGAGCTCTTCATGACCAGCCTCGAGGTCGCGCCAGAAACAGATCTCTATGGCCCCTATCTTAACGTCCACCATTATTGCATACATACCTCTTTATGTATAGTGACCGGGTTAAGATCCTCCACGGTGATAGAGCCGATAGTGCAGTCCACTTGCATGTATGAGCTCTTCATGACCAGCCTCGAGGTCGCGCCAGAAACAGATCTCTATGGCCCCTATCTTAACGTCCACCATTATTGCATACATACCTCTTTATGTATAGTGACCGGGTTAAGATCCTCCACGGTGATAGAGCCGATAGTGCAGTCCACTTGCATGTATGAGCTCTTCATGACCAGCCTCGAGGTCGCGCCAGAAACAGATCTCTATGGCCCCTATCTTAACGTCCACCATTTATTTATTTATTTATTTATTTATTAGGTACACTTACAGCAATACATATCAAACATTAACATTATTAGCAATTTCAAAAAAGAACACTTATTATATGCTTGCCACTTATGAGTGTACACAACATTGAATACAAAGTTTAATGAAAGTAGCAAAAAAATAATCTTATATAAATAATGCAACATGAACTCTCAACTCACTACAAGTTAGGTAACAAAAAAATAAAAATTACAGTTAAAAAAAAAGGAAAAAATCTAAACGAATCTAATAAACTAAAACAATATTGAGATAGGTGTCTAGTCTAGTAGTATCATACCATGACTTCCAGCAGTTTACGTTTGAACTGTGTTTGGGAATCGTTGAAGACGTCAATATATGATAATTTTGCATTCATGTCATTGTACGTTGAGCAAATTCTGGACAGGGGATGGTGCAAACCCAAATTAGTTCTGTGTCTAGGTAGATTGAACAGTTTAGTCAGGGGACGTCGGGGATAATTGTAGGGAACCGAAATTTGAATCATGCCAAGAATATTTGCACATTTAATTTTATTATTTAGAATTTTGTGTAGAAACACTAAATCCGCTACAGCTCGCCGATATCGCAGGGTTGACATTTTGAAAAAAGACAGTCTATGGTTATATGGTCGTTTGTGGGTAATACCGGGTGAGATAAACGCGAGGTGGCGAGTAAAGGCGCGTTGGATACTCTCTATACGTTGTGATGGAGTAGTATAGACTGGATTCCAAGCAATGCTAGCGTATTCCAAATGGCTACGAACTAGACAGTTATACAGAATTGATCTTAGCTGCAGTGATTTGAACCCCTTTAAATTTCGTTTAAGAAAACCTAACATTCGAGCGGCCTTCTTAATTACACTGTCAATATGTGATGAAAAATTGAGCCTACTGTCCAACACCACCCCAAGATCTCGAATTTCATTCACCTTTGCTAACACTAAACCGTCGATAGAATAAGCAGTTTCAAGAGGTCTAACTTTTCTTGTAAAGCTGATATGGAAACACTTTTCTGCATTTAGGGTCATTCCATTCTCACAACACCATGCTTTAATGCTGTCGAGATCAGTCTGCAAGAGATCAGCTTCAGATGCATTTTCAACACTTCTGTAAATTTTTAAATCGTCCGCGAATAATGAAACTTTACTGTGTTGAACTCGAGCTGCAATGTCATTAATAAATATAAGAAACAGAATAGGACCTAGATGGGACCCCTGTGGAACTCCAGAGATAGCAAAATAAACGTCAGACTCAAATCCGTTTACCACAACCATCTGAGGTCTTTTTGAGAGGTACGACTGAAACCAGTCAAGCAAGGAACCACCCACACCGCTTTTTTTTAGTTTTGTTAGTAGGGTTTTGTGGCCGACTTTATCGAAAGCGCTACTAAAATCGGTGTAGATGGTATCGACTTGCTGACCTCTGTCAACGTCGCGTGCTATTGAGGTTATCAGTGATGCTAAGTTGGTGTCCACAGATCGTCCCTTTCTGAAACCATGCTGGAAATCTGACAGGCCGTCCTCCACGTGGGCGTAAATCAAGGGGTAGACAAGGGATTCAAATAGTTTTGAGAAGCAACACAGGATGGAAATAGGCCGATAGTTTTTGACCTGTGATTGGTCGCCTTTTTTATGAATTGGCACTATTCTTGCGCGCTTCCATTCTTCCGGAAATACACCAGCATTTATGGATTTATTAAAGATAATCATTAGCGGTAATGCGATAGAGGATCCACAGCGCTTGACGAATAAGGGAGGTACATTATCTGGACCGGCACCTTTACGTTCATCGAGATGCCGAATGATCTTTAATACCTCACGTTCACAAAATTGTTTGCCCGAGATGTAATCATATGCAATTGGAACAATGCCGTTGTTACAATCAGTTGAATTCGTAATCTCCTCAGTATACACAGAAGAAAATTGCTTCGCAAAGAGGTCAGCAATTTCTTGTCCAGTAGTCGCAACAGCATCTTTCAATCTCATTTCTGCTGGGAGCGTAGACAGACCCTTACGTTTGTCTTTTACATATCGCCAAAACATTTTTGGATTATCACAAATATTCGATTCCATTTTGTTTTTATAGTCACTGAAACAAATATGGAATAATTTATGACAGCGCTGCCGTAGCAATTCAAAGCCAATTTTATCTCGTGGGTTGCCAAACCTGCGATATTTGGTCCGGATCCTTTCTTTCTCGTTAAATAATTTAACAAGACTTTTATTAAACCAAGTAGGAAATTTAGAGGGTTTAAACTTTCGTTTGGGAACATGATTTTTGATAATACTATTCAGTATATTGTAAAAGGCTGAAGTCATCATATTAACATCCTCACGACTACCAAGAACCTCCCACCAATCAATTTTTTTAAGTTCGTTAATGATAGCCTCGTAATCAGCTTTATAAAAGTTATAGTTTTCGCGTTTATTTGGAAGGAGATTCCGTGTACAATCATTATTAGAAGGTGGTATGCTAAATAAAATATTGGGGTGATGAGCGTCCAGTCTACTAAGTAAATCTAAGGGGGTAGATACAGACGCATTTTCAACATTGCTGAGTGCAAGGTCTAAGACTTTACCATTCCTATTAGTAATACCATTAGCTTGATATAAGTTATTTAGTGACATGAAATCAGTTAGAGAATAACCCAGCTTATTGCCATAATTGGTTGGTGTTAAATATGTGCAGTCATCTTGACGATTCCAGGTAATAAAATCTAAATTAAAATCACCCAATACAACTACAAGGTCTGTGTCGCTTATTACTGCATCTACATTATCCAAAAAGTGTTGTTGTCTTTCCAGTTTAGCAGGAGACGGCAAGTAAACTGCACAAATCGAGAGAATTCGCTTGCGTCCATTTAACTTAATTTCGACATTGACCCACAAATCTTCGCAATCGCTTTCCCAATTCTGAGCTCGAGTCGAAGCGAATTCTCGCGACACAGCAATCATCACACCACCACCATCCAATTTGGTATCTTTGGTACAAATACGGTCCCTACGATATACAACATAACGGGAATCCACGAACTCACTATCACAAATGTTACAATTTAACCACGTCTCGGTAAAAACTATTACTTTAAAATCACTGAGAAGAATATTTCTTAACACGTCATTGGTTTTAGTTCTGATACCACGAGTGTTTTGATAATAGAAATCGAATTTAATAACAATACACCATAACTCTTACAGTTAAATTATAACAATCATTTGATTAGCTTCAAATCGTCAGTATTACGTATTAGCGAAAATTCTCCGAACTCATCTTTACGAACAAAGATACGGCCGTTACGTACCCACGTAAATTTGTAGCCAAGCTCTTTAGCCTTAAGGCGCGTGGCAGCGTGCAGAGATTTGTTCGTAGGAGATAAATGTTCACTCACATACACTGGTCTGCGAGCATCACCTAAGCCCAGGTGTTGAGAACTGAGTTTGTCATGTGGGTTCTTTTTGTTGAAGACAGTGACAGCTGCAAGAACTACATCTCGATGTCGGGGGGTGCGGAACTTAGCTATTATCGTACGGGGCCGATCGTTATCTTTGCTCAATTTAGCCACACGGGTAACGTGAAAGATGTCTTCTACAGCTACTGGAGCAGAAACGGCCTTCGTAAGTTGTTCAATTGTTTTAAATAAATTTTCAGTTTTATGTTCAGGAATCCCGTTTACTTCGATGTTACACTCCCTCGCGTTTTGTTCTACGTTATTTAATCTGTTGGATAGATCAGCCAAGGTTGATTTGAGTTTCTTATTATCACTCTGAAGCCCTTCTATAATATGAGTTTTCTCGTCCAAGCTAGTCTTCATTTCTTCGTACTTTTGATTGAAAAAGGTCATGGAATCTCTTAGTTCATTGAATTGATTGCTTAAAGATTTAAGCTGTGCGGATACTAAGTCTCGTATTGTAGCGTGAAGAGTATCGGATAAAATGACACGCAGTCTTTCTTCAGTCAGGTAATCGCCATGGTGAGGAGAATCCGGTGGGGTATGAGACTGACGAGCAGTTTGAGTATGGGATGACGGCTGCTCCTGTTTTGATCGTAGTGTCACATTATTGGTACATAGTGGAAATGTCGAGCTGTCAGTACCTGGCGAAGCTATCTTATCATCAGTAGCAGTACGTGACAAGGGCGTTCCAAAAATGACATTAGTAGGTTCGTGACGCGCCATCTGGCGAATAGGCGTGTTTAAATTGCCCGTTTTAGGCTGTTTGCTGCTACATTCCGGACATTTCCAGTTCCGTTTCCGCTCTGGATTTGAAGCATAAAAGCTGTAAAATCGTTGGTTACTTATTTTAGCACAGTCGATGTCGTATTTGTTTTCACACGCTACACATTCTAGAAATTCCTTGTTTTGCAACACGGTGAGACAATTTGCACATTTACCATAATTTGGTGCCATCGCTGAACGTCGTTGGCTTGATAGGAAATTTCTCCCGAAAAAGTGGTAATATTTTGCTTATGGCAACACAAATGAATAATCAATATCAATTTGACAGTTGTCAATCGAGTTTGACAATCTCGTATAGTCGGTGACGAGGGTACTTGGTTCGTCTTTCTTGGCAGTTCAGCAATTTATTGAAATGTGGGTAGAAAATTCACACTTATCTTTAAGGTGATTTTGCATTTGTAGACGACGATAGACTTGGATAACAGCACTGCAGCTAATTTCAACGGCGCACTACACTTTGCAAATACTTTTAATGAGTTTAAGTGAGTAATTCTGAAGAATTAACAAGTAGTGATAAGAGCTAAATGTTTACGGTTCGGGGTTGCCAGCATTATTGCATACATACCTCTTTATGTATAGTGACCGGGTTAAGATCCTCCACGGTGATAGAGCCGATAGTGCAGTCCACTTGCATGTATGAGCTCTTCATGACCAGCCTCGAGGTCGCGCCAGAAACAGATCTCTATGGCCCCTATCTTAACGTCCACCATTATTGCATACATACCTCTTTATGTATAGTGACCGGGTTAAGGTCCTCCACGGTGATAGAGCCGATAGTGCAGTCCACTTGCATATACGAGCTCTTCATTACCAGCCCCGAAGTAGCGCCCCGTAGTTGCACGCAGCACAGCGGGCGGCGGTCGGTCGCGAAACAGATCTCTATGGCCCCTATCTTTACGTCCACTTTCAATTGGATGCTCTCCACTTGCTTACGGCGCGACGGCTTTGATACGCTCACTGTCGAAGTTGGAGATCATCAGTAAAAGATATTTTTGCTAGCAATGGGCGATTGTTTAAAAAAACAATCGACTGAAGCGAAAATTGTGCAATGGGAAGGCAACTGTCAAAGTGGCGCTACGTACTCTTGTCCCACGAGAACCGTCAAAACAAAGGACTTTTACTTTAAAAAATATTAAAAATTGTTTTATAGCTTTAAAATGACCAAATTCTGTGTAACAAGCTGTAAAAATATTGACACAAATTTCCACTGAAAAATCTGGATATTACCAAAAAATTAAAATTAAAAGTTCGTCGCCCGTCGCCCGCATCGCCCCCGTTCTCGTCTCCCCTCGCGCCCCTGTGCCCCGCAGGCGAGGACTCATTTAAACGGTCGGCCTATAACTGAACTACTAATTTGTACACTACTTTGCGTAATCTGCTATGCATGCATACGAGTGTGCGTGCGTGCAGTGGACTGCAATGTAATTTCTAGTTTTTTTATTTATTTTCAGTCATTAAGGTTAATCAAAAAGTATAGAAAGATAAAGTTGATTGATAGAGAGGTAAATCGGTAAATGTAAGAAAATAATTGTTTTTTGTTTCATTTTTGCGTCTTTCCATAGCTCTCTGTCTCTTTTGATCACACAGACGCATCTTTAACTATAGCAAGAAAAGTAATCGACCACCGCTCTTCGATATCGGCAAACCGCGGTTGTCAAAGAACGGTATTTTCACTCTAGCTAACGATGATTCTAAACAGTGGAATGACATATGGTGCTATGGGCAAATGTTTAATCCATCACCTGTCATCTACACCAAAATATACTCAACGTTACAAAAATCACACCTTATCAAAAAAAATCCTTAAAGTACTTTTAATCCCATCGGCCATTTAATTAATGGTAAGTGTTGTTAGTTATATACTTCTACCCCTTTGCCATCTCTTAAAACTGTTGGAACACTCGTCAATCTGATTAATAACTGGAATTCAGTTTCGATCAACATTACACTGCCGTATTTTTTACAATTTCACTTGAGCAGCTTTATTACCCACGACGGACGGAACGGAGGCGGTATATGCGTTTGGGGTTAGAGGTTGTGTGTTTGTTTGTTTGTTTGTTTGTGTGTTTGTCTGTTACCATTTTCCTCGGAAACTACTAAGCCGATTTCGATGCGGTTTTTTGCATTCAAAAGGTTTCATTTCAGAGCAGGTTCTTAAACATGTTTCATAGTGGTAGACCACCAGGGGGCTCTGCAGCAACCAGATAAGTCAAGTTTGTCTATTACCATTTTCCTTGGAAACTACTGGGCCGATTTCAATGCGGTTTTTTGCAATCAAAAGGTTTCATTTCAGAGCAGGTTCTTAGATACGTTACATGGTGGTAGACCACCAGGGGGCGCTGCAGCAACCAGATAAGTCGCGCTTGAAGAAGTTCTCTAAAACTACTCAACTGATTTCGATGCGGTTTTCTGTAATGGGTTTGTAGGTTATCGGCGATGGTTCTCAGATAGATGTTATGGTGTTTAATAGCTAGAAGGCGCTGCAGTTATCATTTTCTCATTTATTTCCAAAGCGGTTTGACCAATTTGGATGCGGTTTTCTGTAATAGTTTTGTAGTTTGTCGGCGATGGTTCTTGGTGTTATGGTGTTCAGCCGCTGGGGGTCGCTGTAGTAATCATTTTCCGAATGGTTTGACCGATTTAGATGCGGTTTTTAGAGTAGATTACGTATGAATTCTTTAAAAAGTTTAAAATAAAATGGCAAAATTAAAAATTTTGAAAAAACCCACGACGGTTAAAATTGTAACTCTTTATTTAAAAACACTAAAATAAGTTTTATAAAAATTCCTCGACTAAAAGTGATGTAGGTACTATACATACTTTATCTACCTATTCATAAATTACAAACGCAAGAAAAATCCGTCGGGGGCTGCCATTACCTGCCCCCAAATGAACAAATATTTTTCAGTTATTACTTTAGAGAAATGGCAATGGCAGCCCCCGACGGATTTTTCTTGCGTTTGTAATTTATGAATAGGTAGATAAAGTATGTATAGTACCTACATCACTTTTAGTCGAGGAATTTTTGTAAAACTTATTTTAGTGTTTTTAAATAAAGAGTTACAATTTTAACCGTCGTGGGTTTTTTCAAAATTTTTAATTTTGCCATTTTTGGGCAGTAGTATTCATCGTGGGTGTTCGTATTCGTAATTGAGCTGTTGATGTGTGTTCTCTCCAACGACTTGATAGCAAATTAACCCGCATTTTATTGAATGAAATGAAATATATTTTATTTAAATAAGCTCACATAATAAGCATTTTTAAATCGTCAATTCTTTTACCCTACCACCCATTATGACGTCTTTTAACTGACAAGAAAAATGGGCGCAAAAAACTTGTCAGCTTTATCAGATGGAACGATATTTACAAATATGTATATCGTTTCCAGACTTTATATTAACAAAGATTAACAAAGAAATAACAATATTGAATTAGCTCATTTCTTAATGAGTTTCAAATTTCTTAATCAATTTACAGATTTTAAGCTAAATTCAAAGTTTAAACTTGTTATTCAGTCTAGGCTGTTACAATAAATAAAAATAAAAGAAAAACATACAATTCAATATGTGTTAAGATAGGCAGTCAGAAGCAGACCCATTCCCACTGGCAGCACCAGTTCACGAGCATGACGCATGAACCAGCCATCTCTTCTCTCAACCATATTTGAGGAAACGTAACGACCCGCCTCATACGACACCACCGCAGAAATGATTAAAGAGAGCATGACATACTAAGACTACCTATGTTAAGGCATCGAATTGAAAATTTATATCCAAAAGCTTTTCATAGGTCTTTTACTAAACTACTGACTATAGAAAGTAAAAATATTGCAATTAAATAAATCAAAACAAGGTAAGCTATTAAGAATTATATTTTTTGAGTAAGAAGTGCCATACATACAGACAATATAAAACAGATCTTTTATATACGAGTTATACGACGCCCTTAATACAAGCAGACAGAAGCAGACCCATTCCCACTGGCAGCACCCGTTCACGAGCATGACGCATGAACCAGCCATCGCTTCGCTCAACCATATTTGAGGGAACGTAACGACCCGCCTCACACGACACCACCGCAGAAATGTTTGAAGTGAGCATGACATACTAAAGCTACCCATTGACCCCTATTCACACCATTGCATGGTGGCGCAAGTAATCATGCGTTAAGTGTATAATTGTGAGAACTGATATGTTTATTAAACAATTATTATTTAAAAGCTCATTAAATGTACTTTCAATAAATATCAACATTAAATTAATAAAATGTGTGCTAGCAGTAGCAGATGGCCAAGTCTAAACTTATTTTCAAGGTGCGATTTTTCTGACGTTGAGTGTAGTTAAAAGAAAAAATCGATATCGGGTAAAATGAACCTTATGGACTGATATTAAGAGTCATTTTACCTTTAGATTTAGCTGCATTGAATTCTTCTTCTTCCACGATAGTTTCTAAAGGCCCCGCGCTTGCAGTGCGATCGAATGAACTTTGAACAGATTGTAATCTCGTCTGAAAGTAAATATAAATCAATCATTAAATTAACTAACCAAAAATGAGAAAACTATTTTTTCGGACCATCAAACTGAACAACTTTTACTATGGAACCAACTCTAAAATGTAGAAAAGAAAACAGCTGTTTCATACATTTTGATATTTTCATCACTAATTTTTGTATGAAACAGCCGTTTTTTTTGAGATTTCAGAGTTGGTCCCATATGTAAGCGTTGTTCAGTTTGATGGTCCGAAGAAGCGGTTTTTCCATTTTTGGTTCATTCATTAACACGTTGTATAAGTACAAGGGTGCGTTCCGTGGCTTCGCACGAGTGCACTCGAGCGCACTCCGGTGCGCGCTCTAACCGTTCCGTGGTTTGGTGAAATTTTACTCTGACAGCTGTCAGAGCGTAGTTTCACCCGTTTCGTCGCCCGGAGCGTAACAACCAAACAACCATCAAAATGGATGGTTGAAAAACGCTCTGACGTTTATCTTACGAAAATATGTCATTGTCATTTTGACATTATTTTGTATTTTGATGTTTTTGTGTCGTAAGTTTCAAAATATTCATGGTTTCTAGTCAAAAAACAAATTTTTATTTGATTTGAGTCTACAGGAAAGTTAAATTATCCGTATTCCAAGTGGAAAACGAAAACTTTGTACCTAAAGAGGTTATAAAAACAACTCGATCGTTCCGTCGCTTGGTTGCAACCCAAACGGGTTAAATTTTAACCAAACAACTACACCCAAAGCGACGGAACGCAGCCCAATGAATTCTATTTTATGCAAAAAAAAATTGTTAATTTAAATAAACTTACCTGATATTCATTGGAAATAACTAAAATTTCCTTAAGTCCTTCTTGATGCAGCAAAATTCGCAGAGTAGTGAAGTTGAGTTCGATCATCTGTTCTACTGAACCGAAATGACTTCGGAATTCGGGACATTTTTTATCTACCTAAAATTGTTACATGAAAATAAGCTTTCTTATCAACGCTTTACAAAGAAATACTAAATTAAATAAACCAAAATAAAACGATTACTAAAAAATAACGTAATCATTGATAGAGATCTAAACAGATATAAATATACAAGGTTATTTTTAGTTAAAAAACCTCTCGTGGGGTTGATCAGACCATTAAACTGAACATCTTTCATTATGAGACCAACCTCGAAATCACGAAAAAAAATCAGCTGTTCCATACAAAATTACAATCCTACTCCATCGAAATGTATGAAACAGCAGATTTTTTTTGCGATTTCAAGGTTGGTCCCATAATGAAAAGTTGATCAGTATGGTCTGATCAACGCCACGAGAAGTTTTGTATTAACTAAAAATAACCCTGTATAAACATCCATAACACGGTAACAAAATGCCTCTGCTCATCCATCATATAAACATATGCCTCTACCAAGATTCGAATCCAAGACCGTTAGCTTAATAGGTAAGATCTAAGCGAACACACAAAAATATACTTACATTGCGATATGTAACGGCGAACAAATACTGACTGCAAACAGGCGTCTCTGTGTTGACGTCCATGTCCGCTACGTCTACGTCCGGCGTCTCTATCATGTCTATGACGTCATATCCGACTCTGTGGTGCTGCATGCCCACCGAGCCGAGCCTGACTGTGGCTTCCAATGTGAATGTTTTCTGAACCGCCGTTATCTCCAGTAGATTCAAAGAGAATACTAGGAACTTTTCGTGTTTACCCGGCTGCGAGGTCTTACGATTCACACTGAGGACTAGTTCTGTATAAAAAATACAATATACATTCGATTAGAAGCCATCCTATACGCCATCATCCTCCTGCCCTTATCCCAATTTATTTATAGTGTTCTACACAAAATAAAATTTTGAGCTCGTAGAACAACCACCATTGGGGCCGTCCTATATGTATAAAAAAATATGTGTAAAGCCGGGTACTCATCGACGAACTGTAACCGTAACCGTTGTACGATAATGCTTTTGACGGTTGTCATAGGTTTTTTAAATTTAAATCGTTATTAAAAAATATGTTGTCTTATTAAATCAAATTGTCACTGTAATTTCTTTTGTAATGTATACACATACATTACATGAAAACCATTTGTTGTATTTTTTTTTTTCAATAAAGAGTAAGGTAAAAATTGTTTGCAAATAACATACATAAGTAAGGATAAACTACGCGAGCGGCACGCACCGTAACTTATTTTATAAGAGACGACGATCTTCGTGCTACTTCGTTTCTGTATCAGCAACAGTTCGTTAATGGATACCCGGCTTAATGTACCACGTAAGCAAACAGAATGCTACAATCAGATGAGAAAATAAGTAAATTATAATCATAATTTATTAATTTCACAATTATCTTATCTAAGAAACATGGTTAAGAAATTTCACACTGGATTTGATGGCATCTGTAGAGGAATTAGTCGCAACTGTATTTCGACTTACAACGCTCTCCCTCCGTTATGTATATCTATATTAATTCAAGGCCTTAAAGAATTAGGATTAAAAAAAAATATAAAAAGAAGTTACATATAAAAAAACAACAAAACAGTATGTTGAAATGTTATCAAACAACTGTGATGGACTAGTTTCAAGCTCTATAAGTAACTTATTTAATTAATGTTGATGATTAAAATAATTATACACGCACCTTTCATGATGAAGAAAGCTTCAACTTCAGTAAGTTGAACAGATTGCTCGTCGGCTTTTCTTTGGTTTGACCTCGCCGAGTCTCTTTTCTGTTTCTCGACGGGATCGAGATATTTCAGGAGAGACAAACTAGACGCTTTAGATTCACTATGCTGAAAAGATGAATAGTCACTTTATACACAATCAATGGAAAAACAAATAATGAATTAAATTAATCGATTTTACATAAAAGTTTGTACATATCTAACATATGCTAATGAAACATAATTATATGAAATACGTCTATGAAAACTATTTTTGCATGTCTTACCCATAACCAAATATTAACAATACGAATCTAATATACGGGGTTATTTTTATTCACTCTATAATTTTTAAGTATGTGTTCAGTCCATGAAACTAAACTAAATTAAATAAATTAACAAAAATACTACACTACTACAATGAGCGGTTTTCAAAAGGCAGTTTAAAAAACAAAAGTAGTACCTAAAAGACGGCTAGATGTCGTTGTTCAACTAAGTACGTAACTTTTTAAGAAAAAAAGCAAAGGATTTTGTCAATTTGACAGTTAAGTCGCCTACCGCTTAACTCTATCGCTGTGACTCTGGCTTTGGTTTATGACGTGAGTGCACTCTCCGTCCTTGTCATCGTGTTATGATATGACAAGGACGGATAGAGCCTAGCTATCGCTTTGGCTATCGCTTTGAGTTAGGCGGTAGGGCCCCTGGGAGTAAAATTAAAAAAAACCTACGTAGTTGAATAGCGCCATCTATCAACATAAAAATAAACTAAAATTCTCAGCTGTCAGAAAACCGCTCATTGAACAGTAGATTACTTATTTGCTAATGCTATTACATTTTAATAATGTTTTCGTACGGGTACGAAAATGTATCAATTAACAAGCTCTACAATAACACACTGGTTCTAACCTCAAAAATAAAGTTATACTTTTGAAGAAAAATTGTTGCAACTTTATCAACGTGGCGATTATAATAACGGTACCTACTCAATATCTAACTGTTACCACTGACTTCATTTCGGACAATACTTGGAACCGAACTCTCCATGCTATCACCTTCCCGACATGGGTAGCTGCTGTCCCATAAAAGCACCTACAAATACCTTATCTGTACATTTAGCTTCGATAATTCAAAATGTAATTGAAAAACGCCTCTTTTTGGGCCGAATAAAAAAAAGAAAATACCTTCTTTGCATCTCAGTATCAATATTTACCTCTATAATGTTTACGTAAATCTGTAGTTACATGTTCGTACCAACTTATGTATGAAAAAAAATGAGAACCTTAACTATACTATTCGCTATTGCGACTCTACATGAAAACAAAGTGTTCTAAAAACAATAAAAATAAATACTGAAGTTGGAGTTACCCCAGTGTCGTGTTCTTGGCGATTAAAGGAGGACGGGGAGTCTATAACTTGACCAGTTACTGTATACGCAAATTTGTGGCAAAACAGCTTTATATGAAAATTAAAATAAAACGGTAAAATAAAGGAAGCAAAAACGGACAATTGTTTTGTGCGTTTTATTTACCTTTAATTGTGTTGACTCCTCGGAAGTTGGTAATGGCATGCTCACAATTATCTCACAAAGAGTTAATAATCTGAAAAGAAATATGAAATTGCTAGTAATCAAAATAAGCTAAACAGATTTATCTACACCTACGCTTTAAATCCTCTGTTAAGAGTTCTGAAAAAGTTAGCGTTCTGCCAACATTATAAGTACCAGTGTCATATTTACCACAATATCCACCCGACGAGTTACATGATGAAATTTAGTACAACATTATAACACTTATTCGAATGCTAAAAAGACGAGGAGGGCGAGGAAAGTTAAAGTCAAAGTAAAGTCAAATTCACGGGTAGCACGTTTACAATTTCCGTAGACCAGAAAATGCATCATTCGGTGTAAATCCATGGTCGAGCACTGCGACCTAAAGATTTCGGCAACGTCCTAACACGGGAGAGATGTGGTGGCCAGACAATTATTAAGGACTCCAGTCAATTTTCACCCAAACGAGGTAACTTCGAAGCCTTGGCTCTCCACTAAGGATTGACCTAGCTGCGATCTGATGATGGCGATCCAGGGAGTGAATAGAGGAAATTCAGATCGCTTTACATACCCAACTGATCTGATCATCATTCTATGAGATATAAGGATCAGTTTTCGGTTTTAGGAGTTGCATAAATTTTTATGCTAATTTCGCGGTTTTCTTAACGTATGAAGAGGCGAAACGAAGAGGGGCCCAATCGACAACTTTAAAATTAATTTAACTGATTTTTAAAATTGATTTTTATTTTAATTATTTTTTTAAATAAATTTGTTATTTTATTATGTATTAGTTTTAAGAGTATGCTTCAAAATAAAAATTAAAATAATGCATGATTTTGTTTCATTTTTCAAATCAGTTTTTTTGCCCCTCCCGTAGAAACAGTTATCCTGAAAATGGGCCCCTCTTCGTTTCGCCTAAGTTGATCAGATCAGTTGGGTTTATATAGCGATCTGAATCTCTTCCATTCACTCCTTGGATGGCCACCATGAGATCACAGCTAGGTCAATTCTTGGTGGAGAACCAAGGCATCAAAGTTACCTCGTTTGTGTGAAAATCGACTGGTGTCCTAAATTTTCTGGCCGCCACTCTATATCTGCAAAGAGGTGGATCTGTATGAGATGAGCAGCGTGCTCAGTGGGCTGTAACGGGCTGTAATGTCCCTACCTGTCCTCGGAGGCGCTGATGGCGACCTTCTCCAGTTCCCCGCGGACCCGTATCTTGGGCAGGCGCGGGTCGTCCGAGATCAGGCACTTGTGGATCTGTATGAGCAGCGTGCTGGCTGCATGTGTCCCGCAGTGGGCTGTAACGGGCTGTAATGTCCCTACCTGTCCTCGGAGGCGCTGATGGCGACCTTCTCCAGTTCCCCGCGGACCCGTATCTTGGGCAGGCGCGGGTCGTCCGAGATCAGGCACTTGTGGATCTGTATGAGCAGCGTGCTGGCTGCATGTGTCCCGCAGTGGGCTGTAACGGGCTGTAATGTCCCTACCTGTCCTCGGAGGCGCTGATGGCGACCTTCTCCAGTTCCCCGCGGACCCGTATCTTGGGCAGGCGCGGGTCGTCCGAGATCAGGCACTTGTGGATCTGTATGAGCAGCGTGCTGGCTGCATGTGTCCCGCAGTGGGCTGTAACGGGCTGTAATGTCCCTACCTGTCCTCGGAGGCGCTGATGGCGACCTTCTCCAGTTCCCCGCGGACCCGTATCTTGGGCAGGCGCGGGTCGTCCGAGATCAGGCACTTGTGGATCTGTATGAGCAGCGTGCTGGCTGCATGTGTCCCGCAGTGGGCTGTAACGGGCTGTAATGTCCCTACCTGTCCTCGGAGGCGCTGATGGCGACCTTCTCCAGTTCCCCGCGGACCCGTATCTTGGGCAGGCGCGGGTCGTCCGAGATCAGGCACTTGTGGATCTGTATGAGCAGCGTGCTGGCTGCATGTGTCCCGCAGTGGGCTGTAACGGGCTGTAATGTCCCTACCTGTCCTCGGAGGCGCTGATGGCGACCTTCTCCAGTTCCCCGCGGACCCGTATCTTGGGCAGGCGCGGGTCGTCCGAGATCAGGCACTTGTGGATCTGTATGAGCAGCGTGCTGGCTGCATGTGTCCCGCAGTGGGCTGTAACGGGCTGTAATGTCCCTACCTGTCCTCGGAGGCGCTGATGGCGACCTTCTCCAGTTCCCCGCGGACCCGTATCTTGGGCAGGCGCGGGTCGTCCGAGATCAGGCACTTGTGGATCTGTATGAGCAGCGTGCTGGGCTGCAGTAAGTGCAGCGACGTGGGCGTGTGAGACGCGATCGCTGCCTTCCAGTCTTCTTTTGATTGGGCTATTACGATCTGAAGACAATATGTTCTAACTCAATCGCATATACATTACATAAATCTTAGTTTTAGCACTTGATAAATATAATTTTAATTAAGCTGCTGAACAGCAGCCTATAAGACCGGAAATATTCGATGAGTCAGGATTATCATCTCACAATAGATTATCATCAGATTCATCAGTCATCTCACAATAGACACTCAGGCTAAACACTCACTAGTATTCTTTAAATGTTAGAGTTCATACGCAGTATGCGGTTACCCGCCAACCGCTCCAGTTACTCGGATGGCTGCGGTCACCCGGAGGACTGCTCGCACTATGCTGTTCAGTTTGCGGTTACCCGTCTGTTCCCGGCCGGCCAGTTTTGTACTACGATATGACCGCAAATCGCAATGGTTCTTCAACTGTACCTTGCAGTTGCGATTGCGGGTACCCTCAACCCGGTTTGCCGTATTCTCGACCGCAATCTGCGGTTACAAAGTAATCGCATATTGCATATAAGCACTTACTGATACCCAGCCCCGTTGAAGCTTGTCAGTTTTCTTAATGGCTATTGTTGTATAGTAAATAAAAGTTTTAAGAGCTCGTAATACGGGGGCAGTACTGTTAGTTTACCGAGCGACCGCGAAGCATATCTGTTTCAGCTTGGGCAAAAATGTTTTCGTATGTCGGACTGTCTGCATGTTCTCCTGTAAAGGTCGATTTTCTTAACAGATTCTTTCTCCGTCAGTTTAGTTTATCAATATTTTTCCAAAAAAGACATATTTCAGCCACAAATGTTCAAAAATGTTACAAACGCGAGGTGTCAGAGCTACTAGTGCCAAGTAAAGTCTGTCCATCCTTACTTGTCCTATTTAGTAAACAGTTTTTGACAATTGTCATACGTCTTTTAAACTTAAATCATTATTTAAAAATATGTTAGTAACTTTATGACATTGTTGTTAATTTATTAACAATTTATTTCGTAATCTATGTGTGGAAAACCATTTGTTGTATTTTATAAATGATTATTTCAATAAAGAGTTGGGTGAAGATTGTTTACCATATAAGACAAGTAAGGATGGACAGACTTTAGATTGTCGCTCGTCTAATCGTTCGTGGGCGAACCGAACGTCGTCGTCGCGCGTTTTACTAAGCCCCTCCGCACACGGCGTCGTCGTAGCGTAAGCGTTTCATAATACGCGCGTCGTACGAGAGTAATACGAGCACGTACATTTTAAAAGAAGTCCGCACACGAAGCGGTCTTGCGGCGCGTATGAGATTTTTATTGTCATTACGATAGTTTTAGCGTACTGGCGTAAAAAAGCAACCGTAAAAAATACTTTCTATACGTTTGGTGATGAATTTCTGTCAACGTGAAGCTCTAGTTTATATTCTGGAACAACATTTATGTCTACGCGACGATTCGTGTGCAGACTCTGTTCGTCTCGCACTCGTTGCGTCTTGACGATATGCTTACGAGACGACTACGCTTACGAGCCATGTGCGGAGGGCCTAAGGTTGCTGCTATTTTATGCTGAGTTATTATGTCGGCAAGTGGCAGCCCAGTGTTTCCGCAGCTAAGTATGTCATGAGTCAGCGGTGCCCAATACAATATGAACGCTTCTACACATATGTTTCAATTTTTCGTAAAAGTCGAAAGAGAAGGCGACTATCCTTACTAATATTATAAATGGGAAAGTAAGTTTGTTTGTTACGTTATCACGTCTGATCTACTCAACCGATCATACGAAATTTAGCATACACGTTGTCAGGGGTGCAGAAAGGGACAGGGTACCTTTAATCCAGAAAGACTATTATTTCCGAAGGAAAGAAAATAACTGTCCAATGTCCATGCAGACTAAATCGCGGGCGGCCGCTAGTTTACACCTAAACTACACTTTTGATAGAGAGTTAAGGCGGAAATATACTAAGCCGACGTGGGCCACGTACGCCGATCTGGGCGCGTCGGTCCCCATACATTTTTAACCGACTTCAAAAACTTTAAAAAGGAGGAGGTTATCTATTCGTCGCGTATATTTTTTGTTTTTTATATGTATGTACACCGATTACTCGAAGACGGCTGAACCGATTGAAATGATTCAAACGTTATAACATGAGATTGTTCCCAAGTTGGTCCTATTTTTTTAAATTTTGAAATCGGATCAGTAGTTTTCATGTAATCTTGAAAATACTGTCGTTTTCGTTACTATTTTATATGAATTGAGACCGATTTTCAACCATGACTTTTTTGTTTATGAACCGATTTAGACAACTCTTTTTTTGTTTGAAAGAAGACACCTTAAGAATGATACCATAATTATTTCATTGGTATTGGACTTTGGATTTTGAAGATACACAAGGGAACTCCTCAAAATCAAATAGGAACTGTACAGTGATTGAAATATTGGTAGGTTTATTATTGTCAATGACGTTCTAGACTAGAGTTGAACTGCGAAGACCCAACGGAACACCTGTGGACATTGAGTTACTCGGGGTATACCATTGAAAAATGTATAACATTATACTTCACGTTTTATTTTATAAAATCATCGCTTACATACCTACCACAAAAAAGTAAAAAGCTTTTAAAAAAAAGTAAAACCTTCTTCAAAAACCTTAAAAAAACAGCTCTATGAAAAGCAAGAAATAATGTTCAAATCGATTAATTTAAACACGTCTATTGAAGTCGGGTGGGGCTTTTAGAATATAAACATCACAATAAGTAAAAAAAATACTTCCAGCTCCACCCGACTTCAATAGACGTGTTTTAATTAATCGATTTGAACATTATTTCTTGCTTTTCATAGAGCTGTTTTTTTAAGGTTTTTGAAGGAGGTTTTATACATAGAGAATAGACGTTTAGAGTTACACTACATCCACGGGCACAGAATAGCTAATAGTACAAGTACAGAAGCAGCACGCCGCATAGTAATTTAAATAAATAGCGACTTTTGCTCCGACACAATAAAGTGCAATTCAGGTCGCGCAATGGCCTACAGTACAGTTTATATTCACCTAGTAGTTGCCTCTCTTTCTATCGCGTGCTCTTATCTTTTCTAATGACGCAACGTTAGGGTTGTCTTCTTATAAATGAACTGCGTAGCATACCTTATATCATAGTTTGAAAAACGACCATTGTTTATTGGTTTTTTGATTTTGACATCCGTACACGGCATAGTAATGTCGACTCGACATTGTTTCTATTATAAAGAGACAATATCTACGCAGGCAGTAAAATGCCGCGCGACTACACAGGCGGGCGTGACGGCCCTCTGCTCGCTTGTCCCGCCGGCGGAACGGCTAGCGGTAGGTGCTTATCGCGCGACCTTGAGCGAGTGAAGGAGGCCTGCCACGGCATGCGATGCGACGCCACGTACGCAACGCCGATCCAACGATCCCAGATATTCGTCAGAGACGTCGGACGGTGGAGGGGATAAGTCACACATGTGTGGCGTGTGTTTAGGTGTATTTCTAAGCGTCTCAGGCGTCGAATGCGTCAATTTTTTCTGTGGGCATCATTCTATCTGCGAGTGCCGGCCGACATATTTGACGTATTGGTTAGATGGGTTATGTTTTGGTTTTGGCGCCAACCGGCGCGGGCGGACCAAAGGTGGTGCTATTTTTTATCGTTAGCAGTTTAAATCGCTTAAGAGTCATTAAGCAAAGCAAATTCTCTTCTATTCGCTATCAGATTTGAACATCTTCAATAATAATTCGTTTTGTGTGTTTGTAGTTCCCGCTAGTTCCCACATTACCGACAATCAGCTTTGAAATGTACAAAACACGTGTATGACGCGCATCGATTGGGTGTGCAGTTGTGCACACCAATCTCACACGTGTGCGTCGGCCTAGTAGAATCTGTCTAAAAAGTCGTGTTTACATGAGAAATTATTTATAAAAACTTATACTGGTAACCCTGTTGGTGCTGTCAAAATTCTAATGGGGAGGCGAAGGCAAAGTGAATTACAGATGGCGCTTCAGTCTTTGGACCCATTGTCAGTTTGAACTTATATTGTCTTGTCTGTGTATTACGTGATTTTACTTTCTTAGATTATATTTTTTTCGGTTTTGCGGACAAACAATGTATTCTATGCTAACTTTAGCTCAGATAAAAGAAGAATTACGGAAAAGAAAAGCCAAAACAACGGGCAAGAAAGTTTATAGCAACTTACAAAAAATTGCTAACAAGCATTACATTTCTTTAAATTTCGTGTAAGATTTACAAGTAATCTTTTTATTTCAGATTAGAAGCATATGATTTAAATTTTAACAAAGCAACTGAGTGTGAATTTCCGTGTTTATAGTTGCCTCATGATGCCTTCTATTCTATGCAATAGTAATTTCAGGTTTCTGTACTGGAATTTCTGTACCATCCAAAATTACACGAACCGTTTTATCATATTTATTTTATTATTCTAAGTTTCTTGAATGACTCTGGCATATAAAATTCTATTAATTCCCTGTTTGGCCCCAATATTGGGCTTATTCCATATTTGATATACCTATCAAATCCATCCAAGTTATAAATATGTTAGAAACTGCTGAGGTTGAAATATTAAAGAACAGAGCTGTTATAATTCAAATGTTGTTTTATTTTGGCGAAGCTTCATCAAATTCATGAAACATTCCTTTTGATTTATAATGTTTCTCAGGCTCAGCAAAGGAGAAAATCGAGGGAAAAGCATTTTTTTTTATATTTTCTTGCCCAATATTTTTTTTGTTACTGGGAAATCGATGAACTCCAATATTTTACAAGTTACATGCATAACAATGCGGCATTTTCTCATTATAAAATTAAAAAGTGCAATACTCCAAGAGATTCCCATATGTTTTGACACTTTCTTTGAGGCGGCCGGGTACCAAAGACCAGACGCCACCTATCGGGATAAAATTGCGCTTTTCCTCCCCATTGTAAACATATTTATTTATTTAGATGGGTATTGGTGGGGTGGTTGGGGATTTAGGTGGGTAATAAAATTACCTTTGAAATTACCCATGTAAACAGACTTTTAAGACAGACTAGGTATAGCTTCCGCTTTAGCTTTCTGTACTATGGGCAACAACATCGCTTAACAAAAGTTAGCGACAAAATTCGGGTGCGCGCGTATCGCCCCTGCACAAACTAAACGTATGTAGTGACGGCGCGGCGTGCAAGCGATTTTAACATTAGGAATGGTTAAGCGACGCTGTTGCCCATGGTACTTGCACTATTATTTATTCTGTGATTATCAGTGATCGGAGTAGGTAGATTAATTTGGGGTCAACAAATTGACACGTGTATATGCCTCCGGAATTATCAAATTGTTAAGATTTTTTTCCGAAATTTAAAATTGTATAATGTTATCTGTAGAATGAAAAATATATCACCATACAAATATAACCCTTTTGCCGTCTTTTTAATGGTATAAGTGATCAGCCTTCTTTAGTAAAAAAACTGTGGCATGGCTAAGCTTGAGTAAAACGTAGCAAACGTAAAGTGGGATTCCATTAATACTAGTTACTGAAGTGCTTGCGATGAAAGATAGGACTTGCCTCTTCGATACATCCTTACATTCACAATATTTGATTCAATCCCGTAAGTACCGAAACGAAATTCCGGAAAAAAGGCTTATCCATGTTATGATTTCTATGACTATTCATGGTGCAAGTACGTCAAATTATCTACCTACTCCGATCACTGGTGATTAGAGTATAGTACGCACCTGCATCTCTGTGAGCTGTAGCGCCATCTTGTCGTAGCTGTGGGCCGCGATCTCCTGCATTATTTCATCATCCGCGAGCCCCTCTTTGTATAATTTGTGCACGTTTAATTGGTCCTGCGACCGCGGCTCGGATTTAACACTTATGGCACCGAGTTTCACCACCACGCAAGCTTCGTCACTGGAAACAATATGGAAAGTCAGGGAATTTATCTTTTTACGTCGTACGAAGGAAAAAAGGTGAACGGACCACGGGGAACTTCCCAGATATGTTCAGGGGACCTAAGAAACTCTTTAAAAACAAAAATCCTTCCGCCGGAATCAGTCCTAGGTTTCGCGAAATTTTTGTCTAAAAGTCCTAGGCTAAATGTAGAAACTGGGTTACCTCTATCTAGCAGAAACTTGTTGCTCCGAAATTTTTTGGCAGAATCTTCTTTAAACGAATATTTTTAAGGCATAAAAATTGAGTGTATGCCAAACGATTTTCTGCGACATGAAGTTTATGCCATTATATGTTATGCATAATAAAATTATGACATAAAAAGTTCTGCCATAAAGGGTAGACCCGTAGAAACTTAACTATTCTATATTTTCCGAGTCTGGATGTTTTTGGTAACGCCGTCGTTGTTTCCGATTTACAAAATACAAAAAAAATACTTTGGGATCACAATGTCTATCATGATGTATAGCATTTATTCAATAATTTATAACGTTTATGATTTACTAGCTTCTGCCCGCGACTTCGTCCGCGTGGATGTTAGAGAAAATATGATAGAGAAAATCCTTAGAGAACCTTCAACCAGGATCCGGCCAGTCATTTTTATGCTTCCCATTCCCGTTCCGGTTCCGGTTCTCGTTCCAGTTCCGGTTCCAGTTCCGTTCCCAGTTCCGTTCCCAGTCCCGGTCCCGTTCCCCCTCCCGATCCCGCACCCGCTCCCTTTCCCGTTCCCCATTATCGTTCCCGTTCAGTTCCCGTCCCGTAAACGTCCTGTAACCGTCCCGTACCCCTTCCGTTTCCGTTCCCGTTTCCTTTTCCGTTTCCGTTTCCGTTTCCATTCCCGTTCCCGTCCTGTTTTCATTCCCGTCCTGTTCTCGTTCCGGTCCCGTCCTATTCCCGTTCCGTTCCCGTTTTGTTCCAGTTTCGTTCCCGTTTCTTTCCTGTTCCGTCCCCGTTTAGTTTCCGTTCCCGTTCCCATTCCCGTTCAGTTCCCGTTGCGTTCCCGTCACGTTCCCGTTTCGTTCCCGCTCCCGTTCCGTTCCGTTCCGTTCCCGTTCCGTTCCCGTTCCTGTTCCGTTCCCGTTCCGATCCCGTCCAGTACCCCTTCCGTTCCCGTTCTCGTTTCCGTTCCCGTACCCGTCCCGGTACCGTCCCGTTCCCGTTCCGTTCCCGTTCCATTCCCGTTACGTTCCCGTTCCGTTCTAGTTCCGTTCCCGTTCCGTTTCCGTTCCCGTTCCGTTCCCGTCCAGTACCCGTCCCGTACCCCTTCCGTTCCCGTTTCCGTACCCGTTTCGTTCCCGTTATGTTCCCGTTCCGTACCCGTTTCGTTACCGTTCCGTTCCCGTTATGTTCCCGTTTCGTTCCCGTTTCGTTCCCGTTCCGTTCCAGTTCCGTTCCGTTTCCATTCCGTTCCGTTCCGTTCCCGTTCCCGTTCCTGTTACGTTCCCGTTACGTTCCCGTTCCGTTCTAGTTCCGTTCCCGTTCCGTTCCTGTTCCCGTTCCGTTCCCGTCCAGTACCCGTCCCGTACCCCTTCCGTTCCCGTTTCCGATCCCGTTTCGTTCCCGTTATGTTCCCGTTCCGTTCCCGTTATGTTCCCGTTTCGTTCCCGTTTCGTTCCCATTCCTATCCTGTTCCGTTCCCGTTCTAGTTCCGTTCCCATTCCGTTCCTGTTCCCGTCCAGTACCCGTCCCGTACCCCTTCCGTTCCCGTTTCCGATCCCGTTATGTTCCCGTTCCGTTCCCGTTATGTTCCCGTTTCGTTCCCGTTTCGTTCCCATTCCGTTCCTGTTCCGTTCCCGTTCCCGTTCCCTGGATGTGCATGTCCAGGTCCAGGTCCATGATGTGTCATGTCCACCGCGTTGGACTTCAAAATAAATCTCATTTTCGCAATCACCATCCCATAAAACCTCAAGAACGACATCCATATCGATTTTTATGTTTACTCACCCCACTTACCCTCTAAGGGGTTGATTTTCAAAATCACAAAATATATATTATTTTTAGACGTGCTCCTACGAATTTTAAAGTTGTAATTTTAGTTGTGATTTTATATTCTTTTTCCATACAAAATTTGAACCCCATTTATACCCCTTTAGGGGTTAAATCATGTCCACCGTGTTGGACTTCAAAATAAATGTCATTTTTGTAATCGTCATCCCAGAAAACCCCAATAACGACATCTATATCGATTTTTATGTTTACTCACCCCATTTACCCCTTAAGGGGTAGATTTTCAAAATAACAAAATACATATTTGCCTATTTATTTTTAGATGTGCTCCTACGAAGTTTAAAGTTGTAATGTCTATTTTATATTATTTTTCCATACAAAAATTGGACCCCATTTTCACCCCTTTAGGGGTTAAATCATGTCCACCGTGTTGGACTTCAAAATAAATGTCATTTTCGCAATCACCACCCCATAAAACCTCAAGAACGACATCCATATCGATTTTTATGTTTACTTACCCCATTTACCCCCTAAGGGGTTGATTTTTAAAATCGCAAAATATATGTTTGCCTATTTATTTGTAGACGTGCTCCTACGAAGTTTAAAGTTGGAATGTCTATTTTATATTATTTTTCCATACAAAATTTGAACCCCATTTTCACCCCTTTAGGGGTGAAATCATGTCCCCCGTGTTGGACTTCAAAATAAATGACATTTTCGCAATCGTCATCCCAGAAAACCCCGATAACGACATCCATATCTATTTTTAGGTTTTTATCACTTTTCACCCCCATTTGATTCCCATAAGGGTTGAAATACTAACAAAAACAATATACGTTGCGTTAAATTTTCATCCATAAGCCGAAATTATAAATTTGGCTATTTTTTCTTCGAAAGTAAAGGATTTTCTTCAATACACAACTTCATCCCCCTTTTGACCCCTTTGGGGGTAGAATTTTGAAAAACGCCGAGACCCGTATTTATTAATTTTCAATCGTCAGCCTAAACACAAAATTTGAAGATTCTAGCTTCAAAACTGAGGGACTTTCATACAAACTTTCATCCCTTATTTCAACCCTTTAGGGATAGAATTTTCAAAAATCCTTCCTTAGTGGATGCCTACACTGTATAAGGTATCTGTGTGCAAAATTTCAAGTCTCTAGGTCCAGCGGTTTGGGCTGTGCGTTGATAGATCAGTCAGTCAGTCAGTCAGTCAGTCAGTCAGTCAGTCAGTCAGTCAGTCAGTCAGTCAGTCATTCAGTTTACGATTTTATATATTAAGATAAGGTACGGGGACATCATTTTCAGAAAATTTTAGAGCCAATGTTATTCAGAAAGAAGAAAATAAAATGTAATTGCTTAATGAAATCTTACCCTGTACAATACTTCCCCCCTCGCGGCACGATTAAGTACGAGGCGGCGATGTCCACGTCCAGCTCGATGACGGTGTGGTGGTGCACCGCGTACTGCATGCCCAGGGTCGACTTCTCCTTCAGGTCTGACAGCTTGTTCTCAGCCGCCGCTTGCAATCTAAAATATTTATACGAATGTCATCTTATTTAAGTAGGGAATAAAGTGTATAATTGGATGCGATATTAAATTATTTTAATGGTACAGTAAGTTGTCATCAAAAATGGCTGAATAATTTTACACTTTGTTAAACCAAAATATAAATGTTATATGTTTAATGAAACAACTCTACTATTTTGAGTCATTCTGGACTTACCATCCAAATTTCAAGGATGTGTCCAGTCCTCGAAACTAAACAACTTTCTAGAAGAAACATGTGTCGAATTTCGCCACAAAATTTTGGTCATCCCATACTAAATTGATCACATGATCTCTTTGATTTGTATGGATCATCGATTAATTTTACCTATTGGCCATGTGTTCCTTTAGAGAAAGTTGTTCAGTTTCGTGGACTGAATGAACACGTCCTCAAACACACACAAACAGAACACAAAATTTGGATGGCGAATACATAATGACCCTGTACAAACGCTTCACATATCAAGGTACATGCCCCCTAGCATTACTATTGAAACGCGATATGATATAGCAATTCATGACGTTTAACTGTCAAAAGATCATGGATTTTGACAGTTGAGTGTCGATAAAACGCTATATCACGCGATATATATCGTGTTTCGGTGGTCATGTTAAGGGGACTGGTATAGTTTTATTTCAGAAGCCGATCACACAAACGTTTTGATGAAAGGTTTGATTATTATTCAGGCCAATTTCGTAGTTATTTCTAATCACCCTGGACTAAAAAGGGCGTTTACAACTTGATATGTTTCTCTCGATCTTAACTTACGTAGTCAAAGCCGTAGACTCGGTGGGCGGTTTGAACACATTGACGATCTCGATGACGGTCTGTGCGTCGTACACTATTTGCAGCGGCCGCGCTGACACCTTCACTCTCTGGTCGCATGTGCCATCTGATAGTATTTGAAAAAGACCATTTTTCCTTAGTTATCCTATTTAGTTAACGGGGGGGGGGGGGGGGGGGGGGGTTACTGCCATTTTTAATGTCCCCACTGCTGGGGCACAGGCCTTCCTTATGGGTGATAAGGAGGATGGGCCATAACCCACCACGCGGGCCCAATGCTGATTGGTGGGTTTTAACGACTGCAAATGCAGCCGGGACCAACGGCTTAACGTGCCTTCCGAAGCACAATCGCTGGGCCAGGCGTTAAACTGCGCCACCGAGCTCCAGCTCAAGTACCGAGTGTTTAGTGGGTGTTTCCTCCTCCCGGGGTCCCATCGAGCCACTGGCTGTGAGGGACCACGGAGGCGGTCATGGAAGGAGCCGCAACGTTATATGTTGCGGTCTTTTCCTGGCCAGCCCCACATACGAACCCCCTGCTTACCTGAGGGGTGATGGGTAAATGCATATTTTCTCGAGAATATCGAGATCGAGTTGGAATCGATCAAACGTCAAAACGGTACTGTAGAAACCATGGAAATCGTTTTCCGTCAAAATAACAGATTTTTTACGTTTATTCGATCCTGATTTATTCGATTCCCGTCGAAAGTAACTCATAACGTTTATTGCATTCCATAGTATCATAGGTGGTATACATTAAAGTTAGATCAGTATGGACCCCGTCGGGCAAGCAATCAGGTGTAAGAAAAGAGGAAGAGAGGAAGCGCAATTCTATTTAGAAGTTTTGTAATAACATAAGAATTGGAAGGTAATAGAGATTTTTATTTTAACATGCTAATGAAATTATATTGTTTTGTTGACTAAAATTAATTTATATTTCTATCATCTAAATATTCGTTTATATTATAATAACATTTATTAATTAGAAGCTGTTTTAATTTTTAACCGACTTCAAAAAAAGGAGGAGGTTCTCAAGTCGACGGTTTTTTTTTTTTTTTTTTTTTTTTTTATGTATGTTTTAACATAGCTTCGTCAGTTGTTACCCGATTTGTACAATTCTTTTTTTATCTCAAAGAACATAGTTCGTGTGTGGTCCCATAAATTTTTTTCAGAGATCTGGCCAGTAGTTTTCTCATAATCCTGAAAAATATCAATTATTTAGCTCGCAATCGTACGAGTTTTTATGGAATTTCGGACATAACATCTTTGTTTATGAACCGATTTAGATGATTCTTTTTTTATTTGAAAGGGTATACTTCAAGAGTGGTCACAATTTAATTTCATCGTTATTGGACTTCGAACTTCGAAGATACACAAGGGAACTCCTCAAAGTCAAATAGTATATGTAAAGTGATTTAGGTTTTGGTAAGTTTATGGCAATCCAAAACAAACCAAATCATGGTTTACGATGCAACGTTCTGGACTAGATTTGGACTACGAAAACACAATGGAACTCCTCAAAAACAAACAGCGTGAATTTGGAAATTGAGTTCTGGGCATTTTACCATTGAAAATGTTATAATATAAAGTTAAAAAATATTTACACGCTGCG
The DNA here is from genome assembly GCA_928269145.1 of Agriphila tristella. Lineage (NCBI taxonomy): Eukaryota > Metazoa > Arthropoda > Insecta > Lepidoptera > Crambidae > Agriphila > Agriphila tristella. The sequence goes on along the minus strand of OV743440.1, from coordinate 22,521,184 downwards.
CTTACATACCTACCACTAAAAAGTTGAAAATAAAAAAGCTTTTTAAAAAAAAAGAAAAACCGCCTTCAAAAAACCTGAAAACAAAAACAGCTTAAAAATTAAATACCTCTAAAAAGCAAGAAATAATATTCGAATCATTCGTTACACATATCAATATTAATAAAACACGTCTAATGAAGTCGGGTGGGGCTTTTAGAAAAAAATGTTGTCCTCCAGCCCCACCCGACTTCAATAGACGTGTTTTATTAATATTGATATGTGTAACGAATGATTCGAATATTATTTCTTGCTTTTTAGAGGTATTTAATTTTTAAGCTGTTTTTGTTTTCAGGTTTTTTGAAGGCGGTTTTTCTTTTTTTTTTCTTATAAATATAATGTCATTATTTTCATTTATTAGTGTTTCGGGTAATTTATTATAAATTTTAATTGATGAGTGGAATGTACTTGAAGAGGTAAGTTTTAATCGGGAAGTAGGTAATATCAATTTATTTTTGCATCGTCGCAATGAATACGTTGATGGTATATCTTGTAGCCTTGTGTAAAATTGTCTATGTTTGCGTACGAATTTACATATTTCCATTATATACAAGCATGGCAAAGTAAGTATCTGATATTTTATAAAATAAGGTTTACAACTGTCGGTCTGCTCGATGTTGGCTATGATACGGATCAACTTTTTTTTAGCGGTAAACAGTGATGTCGCGTCGGTACTGTTACCCCACAACACAACTCCGTAGCACAGCCAAGCATGTGCATATGCGTAGTATGTAACTATTGCTGTTTCTATGTCGGTTGTCTTTTTTACCTCACGTAGAGCATAAGTGAAACTAAATAATTTTGTTCTTATTTTTTGTACATGGGCTTTCCAATTTACATGTTTATCTATTACGATACCAAGTAACGTAAATTCTTCCACACAATCCAATTTGGTACCATTAAAGTAATAATTTAAATTCAATGCTGTTTTTTGATGAGGATGAAAAGTCATTATTTTTGTTTTGGAATAATTAATTTTTAAATTGTGATCATCTAACCAATCTGAAGTTTTAGAGAGTAAGGAATTTAGATTTTGATAAATTTCGTTGTTGTTATTGTTGTTACATGAAGTAAGTAAGGAGATATCGTCGGCGAATATAATACAGAGGGCCTAGCCAAAGTAACATTCGCTAATATTCGTTATCGCTTCGCTTTCGAAACATGTATGGGATTGACATAAGGTTTCGTTAACAATCGAATTTTAAAACGTCAAATACATACATGTTTCGAAGCGAAGCGATAGCGAAAATTTGCAAATGTTACTTTGGCTAGGGGGGCAGGGCTCCTGCATGATCTTTGGTAGGTCGTTTATGTATACCAAAAATAGAAAACAGCCAACCACACTTCCCTGCGGTATGGATGCATTCACAACTTCACAGTCAGAGCGTACGTGAGTAATGCTTTTAGTATCGTTATCAAAGTATTCTACCTCTACGAATGGGGAGGCGAAGGCAAAGTGAATTACAGATGGCGCTCAGTCTTTGGAACAATTGTCAGTTTGAGCTTATATTGTCTTGACTGTGTATTACGTGATTTTACTTTCTTAGATTGTATTTTTTTCGGTTTTGCGGACAAACAATGTATTCTATGCTAACTTTAGCTCAGTTAAAAGAAGAATTACGGAAAAGAAAAGCTAAAACAACAGGCAAGAAAGTTTATAGCAACTTACAAAAAATTGCTAACAAGCATTACATTTCTTTAAATTTCGTGTAAGATTTACAAGTAATCTTTTTATTTCAGATTAGAAGCATATGATTTAAATTTTAACAAAGCAACTGAGTGTGAATTTCCGTGTTTATAGTTGCCTGATGATGCCTTCTGTGCAATAGTAATTTCAGGTTTCTGTACTGGAATTTCTGTACCATCCAAAATTACACGAACCGTTTTATCATATTTATTTTATTATTGTAAGTTTCTTGAATGACTCTGGCATATAAAATTCTATTAATTCTCTGTTTGGCCCCAATATTGGGCTTATTCCATATTTGATATACCTATCAAATTCATCCAAGTTATAAATATGTTAGAAACTGCTGAGGTTGAAATATTAAAGAACAAAGCTGTTATAATTCAAATGTTGTTTTATTTTGACGAAGCTTCATCAAATTCATGAAACATTCCTTTTGATTTATAATGTTTCTCAGGCTCAGCAAAGGAGAAAATCGAGGGAAAAGCATATTTTTTGATATTTTTTTGCCCACTATTTTTTTTGTTACTGGGAAATCGATGAACTCCAATATTTTACAAGTTACATGCATAACAATGCGGCATTTTCTCAGTATAAAATTAAAAAGTGCAATACTCCAAGAGATTCCCATATGTTTTGACACTTTCTTTGAGGCGGCCAGGTACCAAAGACCAGACGCCACCTATCGGGATAAAATTGCGCTTTTCCTCCCCATTGGTGTCTATCCTTTAAATATGATGCAAACCAATTATGAGCTGATCCACGGATGCCTATACCATATAATTTATTTAACAGAATATTGTGTTGTACCCTGTCGTATGCTTTAGTCATATCTAGCAAGATACCTACACCGTATTGTTTATTATTTATTACGTTTATAATTTCATTAATGTATTTATATATGGCTAAAATTGTAGAGCGGTTTTTTCGAAATCCATTTTGTGAATCATCGAAAATTTGATATTTTTCACAAAATTTGCTCACTCGGTTATACATCGCTTTTTCAAAGATTTTCGATGCTGTTGGCGAAATAGCAATAGGTCTATAGTTGCTTGGATCAGTTTTATCATTTTTCTTGTAGATTGGTTTAACCCAGTAGTTTAACTAAGTAGGAAGCCATGTTCTGACAGTTCTTATGTCACATGCATTTTCAACGTTTTTTTATTTTATTTAATAATAGATTGTTACAATAGCCGGCAAACATCTTGAAATCGGGTGAGGATTGCGGGAGAGGGCCGCGGGCTATTGGTCGCTCGCAAGTGCGCATGCGCGAACTTATCCCCACTCCGTCAAAAGAGCGTCAAGATGTTTGCCGGAATCTATATATCATGTGAAGTTTTATTTATAATTAAACACTTTTTACGTACTTAATCTACGCGTGAAAAATAGTTTTGAATTCTATAAAGATTTAGAGATTCTTTCACTGGATCCGGATTTAACAACTGTTTTCTGTTTTAATTAATGGACCGGATTTCTGTGAAATTATTTAATTTAATTGTAGCTTACCCGTTTCCTGTAAAACTGGCGCTGACTCAAATATAACTAAATAATTGATCAATAGAAAACTCACCGAGTGGATTAGTTTCAAAGACGACGTTAAGCAAGTTAACAACTTGAGTGACCTCCTTAGAAACCACCAGCTGTGGCACGAAGTCCCCTTGCTTCACGCCCGACACGGTGAAAGCCTGCATTTGGACGTCCAATCTAGAAACAATCATTTTTGGTTCATCCACTGTTATTTGAGCAAGTCGTACATTTCACAAAAATATTTACTGGAAGTGGCTCTCTATGGCCATGCTACGACATGAAATTATACATAATCTTTTCGCCAAGAGAGAGTTAGAATATATTACCACAGAATAGATATAAGTACTACCGTAGCGTAGAGAAAGGACACTCCGCCCCGCCCCAAAATCAATCACCTTACCCAACCCCGCGAGTTCGTATGTACTACTGAACCTACTACTGTACCGATCATCATGGAATTTTACATACACGTTGTCAGGGGTACAAAGAAGGACATAGAGTACCTTTCATCTCCAAAAGAAATAACTGACCACGCAGACGAAGTCGCGGGCGGTCGCTAGTCTTGGCGCGGATGTATGGAGTGTCCGGGGTGTTTTCTTAGGTATTGGTTTGTACTATATGATTAATTTTAATTAGTTAACATAAATATTGTAACTGTTTGTTATCCCCTAATAAAAATTAAATAAATAAAGTGTTGATCAATATTATGAAAACGTCTCCGAATAGCAACTGTCGCTTAAGTATAATATAAGAATGTGTCGCTGCGCCACCGAGTTTCGTGGTACGAGGCACGCAACTGTTGTCAATTGCAGGGCCGCTGGTACCCTGGCCTCGAGCGTTTGTTGTATGGATTCCATACATATTGCGGCCCGCTAACTATTTCTATACTATGGAAAAAGTTAGCGGGTATATAAATCTTATTTCTTTACTTTTTAGACTATAGGTAATTAGGTAATCTACGGCCGAATACTCAAACGCTACTTAACATTGAAGGGCTATTGGTATTGGTATTGGTATTGGTGATGGGCTCTTTTTTCCGCATTTAGACTCCTATTTGGTCCGTTATGCGTGAACACAGCATTGGTGTGGCTAGTCAAGCCATCCCAGCTCCTTCCAGAAGCGCAGAAGCCTCCTGGGGCGTTCACAGGCTTCTAGGAGCGACCTCACGTCTTTGAGGATTTCTGCCCGGTGTGCGGCCAACCCCACGCACTCCAGGATCACGTGGGCGGCTGTTTCCTCTGCGTCCAGGCATCCTCTACATAGGGGACTGTCTGTCGCATTCATGATGAATAGTTGTCGGTTTAAGGCAAGGTGACCTGTAAGTGTGCCTACAACTATTCGGAGGTCTGGACGGTTAAGGCTGAGCAGTCTACAGGTCAACCGCGGCGAGACTGCGGTCATCGCCAACTTGGACTGTCTACAGCTTGTTAGATCTACCCATCGAGTATTATGTGCAGCACGAGTACGTAGTCTTACCCATGAGTTGGCTGAACGGGAGTGGCAGAATGGGTATGGGTCCTGCCACTGTTGTAGAAGATCCCTTTTTTAGCCAGCTCATCGGCGGCGTCGTTCCCGTGTGATCCACTATGCCCTTTAATCCATTGTAGGATTACTTTGTTTTTGGATGCTAAACGATCCAAAACATTGAAGGGCTATCAAACATCATGCTGCCTGCCTTTGTCATATATTTGACAGGACGATGTTTGCGAGCCTCTTAAAGTTGAGTAACGTTTAAGAAGCTAATATAACTAACCTCAATGCATTAGCACTGGGCCGCTGCTTCATATCGACGACGACATTGTCGACGCTGGCCTTGAGCACCTCCACCTCGACGTTGTCGGCCACCTGTACTCTATACCGGGTGTAACAAGACCTTCAACGAAGCCGAGGTCTACGTATTCTGCCCATCATCAGAACCATTTCGGATCAAAATTATTGCTGGGAAACGATTTTGATTTTTGGTGTTAAAAAACATTGCATACTTTACCACGCAATGTAACGCGTACAACAGACCGCGCCTGCGAGTGAATGCTACACAGCTGCGTGCGGCCGAGTTGGAAGACAGCGCGCGTTTATGTGCGTGCTCATGAGATACATCGAGTGACGACGTTTTGGAGCCATTGTTTGTTACGAAATACTTAAAATTTTGATAATGTTTCATTGGACAAAAGTAGGCAATCCTTACTAATATTATAAATGCGAAAGTCCGTTTGTTTGTTTATTTGTTTGTTTTTTGTTACGCCTTCACGTCTTAAACACTGAATCGATCATCATGAAATTTTGCATACACGTTGTCAGAGCTACAGAAAAGGATATAGGGTACCTTTCATCCAGAAAAAACACTCCATTCCCGAGGGATAGCTTAAAAACTGTCCACGGTGACGAAGTCGCGGGCGACCGCTAGTAACGAATAAAATAATATTTTATAAAGATTTAGAAAAAAAAATTGACTTTGACCTTCAATAACTTCGTAGCCATTGGTTTCTCAGGTATAGTCTAAAAGACAAAAATGATCCTGATGATGGGCGAAATACGTGGACTTCGGCTTCTTTGAAGGTCTTGTTACACCCGTTATAACTAACCTCAACGCATTAGCACTGGGCCGCTGCTTCATGTCGACGCTGGCCTTGAGCACCTCCACCTCGACGTTGTCGGCCACCTGCAGTCTATATAACTAACCTCAACGCATTAGCACTGGGCCGCTGTTTCATGTCGACGCTGGCCTTGAGCACCTCCACCTCGACGTTGTCGGCCACCTGCAGTCTATATAACTAACCTCAACGCATTAGCACTGGGCCGCTGCTTCATGTCGACGCTGGCCTTGAGCACCTCCACCTCGACGTTGTCGGCCACCTGCAGTCTATATAACTAACCTCAACGCATTAGCACTGGGCCGCTGCTTCATGTCGACGCTGGCCTTGAGCACCTCCACCTCGACGTTGTCGGCCACCTGCAGTCTATATAACTAACCTCAACGCATTAGCACTGGGCCGCTGCTTCATGTCAACGCTGGCCTTGAGCACCTCCACCTCGACGTTGTCGGCCACCTGCAGTCTATATAACTAACCTCAACGCATTAGCACTGGGCCGCTGCTTCATGTCGACGCTGGCCTTGAGCACCTCCACCTCGACGTTGTCGGCCACCTGCAGTCTATATAACTAACCTCAACGCATTAGCACTGGGCCGCTGCTTCATGTCGACGCTGGCCTTGAGCACCTCCACCTCGACGTTGTCGGCCACCTGCAGTCTATATAACTAACCTCAACGCATTAGCACTGGGCCGCTGCTTCATGTCGACGCTGGCCTTGAGCACCTCCACCTCGACGTTGTCGGCCACCTGCAGTCTATATAACTAACCTCAACGCATTAGCACTGGGCCGCTGCTTCATGTCGACGCTGGCCTTGAGCACCTCCACCTCGACGTTGTCGGCCACCTGCAGTCTATATAACTAACCTCAACGCATTAGCACTGGGCCGCTGCTTCATGTCGACGCTGGCCTTGAGCACCTCCACCTCGACGTTGTCGGCCACCTGCAGTCTATATAACTAACCTCAACGCATTAGCACTGGGCCGCTGCTTCATGTCGACGCTGGCCTTGAGCACCTCCACCTCGACGTTGTCGGCCACCTGCAGTCTATATAACTAACCTCAACGCATTAGCACTGGGCCGCTGCTTCATGTCAACGCTGGCCTTGAGCACCTCCACCTCGACGTTGTCGGCCACCTGCAGTCTATATAACTAACCTCAACGCATTAGCACTGGGCCGCTGCTTCATATCGACGACCACATTGTCGACGCTGGCCTTGAGCACCTCCACCTCGTCGTTGACGGCCACCTGCAGGCGGTCCAGCCGGAAGTTGCTCTCGATGGCCACGTACTCGGCCGGCAGGTGCAGCGGCGCCGAGTTCTCCTGGTAGTCTATGGCGCGGAACAACTTGTCCTTCTCGTCGGGGGTCATCGCCTTTTCGAACTGTTTCACTGGGGAATGAAAAAAGGGTTGTGATATGTTTTTTTTATTTATTCTTACTCCTCCAGCATAGGGTTAGTGTCTATTTTTGCGAGCTACTATTTCTGGTGGTATCTTTTGCAATGAATTAACATCAAGAATCAGGTACTTTTTATTAAGGAAACAAACGGTCATACATAATACATTATGCAATGTTAAATAAAAAATACCAAAGAGTGTTAGTAAATTTGAATGCTTTGTTTCTTAAATAGTCTGTCGTATAAATGTTAACTGTACATGTAAAAGATTTCTTACTTATAGCGGTGCCCTCAGCCAGTTCTTCTTCTTTAGACCCGCCTCCCCACCACGAGCTGAACCAACTTCCGGAGCGTTTGCTCGCCTCCGCCTGTAGCTTTCCTAATCTCTCCACCTGTCCAATTATAATTTATCGAATCACTTCTTCTAAAAACCCTGGATCCCTAGTATGCGTACCACATCTTGAAACTTTTGTCGTGCTAGCGCGATGTCTGTCCTGCTCACTTCGCACTGATATGAGCGGGATAGACAACGCGAGATAAGTTACGACAAAAAGTCTAAACGGCAGCTCAGGTATTGAAGTCAAATCAAGCGTCATGATTCATGATTTAAGAAGTGAACTAAAACTAAAAAAGTCTCGAGCGCCCGGTGGTAGGAATATATAGACAACTAGCGGCCGCCCGCGACTTCGTCTGCCTGGAAAGTGTTTTGCTATCCCTCGGGAACAATGTTTTTTTCGGGATGAAAGGTACCCCATGTCCTTCTCTGTACCCTTGACGTGTATGTAAAATTTCATGACCTTGTAGCCCACGTTTTACTCGTTTAGTACAGTTTGTGTACCCGCTTGAAAACAAGAACTAAGCCTAGTGGAATCTTTCCATTAGACATTTCTAATTAAAAATGACTCACCTCCAATTCGATTTGCTGCCTAATAACAACTAGATTGAACAAGTCGAGTTTCTTCTCGGCTTCATCGAGCACACACTGGTGTTCGCTCGACACCTTTCCATTGCTCAGTTTGACCTGGTAAGCGCTCGCGTAGCTCTTACACAGCTGCCTATGAGACAGCATATGTGTCCACTCCCAGTTCCTACGCTGCCGACGTACTTCTTCTTCTAATATACACTTGTAGGCAAATTTCCACCATTCTTTGTAGTGGCCTCTGTATGCTTTTAGGTTTGGACGGTATTTTCTGGGAATAAAAAGTTAATTTTAACAACAGTGGAATTTAGACATTGATGTACTTATTTTTGGACTAGAAAATTCTGGAATAATAAGCCTAGGCAAGATTAAACAATGTTAAATTATGGTGCTATTTAAAACAGTCATACTCGATAATATTATAAAAAAAAATCTTTCGTTTATCGATCATAAAAAGAGTACCCACTAATAGACCAAAATTGTTGAAAATCCTTTTTCCCAAGAAGATACTACGCAACTGCAAGCAGGAAAGCAATCCGTTATGCTCATTTTAATGTAATAAACTATTTAATAGGTCAAAAGCCTTTGTTGGATCTGGGCCAACTTAAAGCAGAACTACTTTTTGGAAACGTCGCAAATGACAGTAAAGATAAATGGGTCCAGGGAGGGTTTAATTCAAATCAAAATAGCACAACACTTTATTGCCTTTTTGGCTTGGCGAAGCTAGACTTATAAGAAAGACAAGATCTTGTGCTATATATAGATTACTCAAACAAGTATTTTATATTGTACACAATAACTCAACATCAAGATAATCTAACAATTACGTCGGCTTATCTTAAAAACACTCACTATTGGTTGACTGTGAACAACTTCGTACAACACGTACTTCGTTAGATCGAAAGTGATATTTTACATACATTTGCAATAAAAATAATAATAACAACATTTGATGATAAAAAACAGGTGATATCAGCTCATTAATAGTTTTGAATAAATTAAACGTCGACGTTATGACGTCATTCCGACAGGATTTCATACGTAAAATGTGTTCCTTTATTTATGTTTAATGATAATTTTCATGCATATTAACACTTTAAACATCTTAAGTAACGGCAAACAATTGAATAATGATCCACATAGCCAATAAACACAATGCAACCAATATACTTTGCCTTTACTTTCATACCAATAATTACAACTTCCATAGAGCTCTATACAAAATGGTCGATTACGTTTGTTTAAACTCCATTGACACACATACCTGTAAGGCGCGCCTTTCGCCATCCTATCCATAGAGTCGGCTAGCAGCATCATATCTTGGTACTGGGATTTCGTCAAACTCACAGAAAGCTGTTCCATGTGAAGACTTAGGATAACTTTTGGTATGCTAAACTTTGGTGTGTCTCCTTCGGGCTTGGGGTTCAATTTTAATTTGGCTGTAGCATTTATTGGTCCCAAAGCTGAAATGAAATACATGGGATGTGTAAACAAATTATTGTAGACTTTATAGATCGAGTATATCTTGAAAATTATGTCCATACTGATTTGATCGTAATAATGTTAATACTCACCATACTTATAGAAAGAAGGTTGAGATTGTTTGGTAGCAATTTCATTTTGTAGCCTTTCTTTAATATCTGTCGTACTAGTCTTTGAATATAGTTCAGTTGCGGGATTCCAGTAAATTGCTAATCCTTCCAAATTAAGAATCTGTTTAGAAAAACGTTTATACATTAACCTACGTGAATAATCAAATATGCAACTTTTGACGTTAAATTGTTTTGCATTTAAAAAACATATGAAAGTGAATACAGAAGTATTTAATATCAAGGTGAAATCAAGGGGTCTTCTAAAACCGATCGAGTGATCTTTCTAAAACTGATCCAATTTGTTTGCGTTTGTACCTAAGTATAGAATAAAGAATATGACGCTCCTACGAACAATTAATTAGTACTGGGTTCATAATTAAAACTTCGACTTAGAGATATATATTTTTTTGTCTCTATGACGATGTAATAGTTATGAACCCAATACTAATTAATTGTCGTAGCGTAGCTAAGAAAGAAGCGTCATATTCTTCTATTTCTGGCAAAAACAACAGTTTGCTTGCGCTATCTTCGATTGATTTATTGAGACTTCTGATTAGGTACTTTATAGGTTGTTGGCGCATACTATAGCATATTTACAAAGCGCTTTATCTGATAAAATGACAACAACAACTTATTTTATTATAAGTATTATTTTTTTCCTTAGGGATTTCCTAACATACGAGATATTTCAAAGATTTACATAGTTTCCGCACTCAAAATAAAATGTTAGCCGAGTTTGAAAACGAGAACGAAAGCAATGCCTTGTATTAATACAAGAGAAAGATGATTACCTATCTCATAATTTTGTGTTAAATAAAGCACAGATTACTTAAGTATTTAAGTGAAAATAAAGTAAAGCCTCTAAACCAAAAATTCGTTTTTATTACACTTGCTCTTTAGAGAACTGCATTGCGAGCAATACATCGTTATAGCTAGCCACAAAATCAATAAAGAACTTCCGGGTCAATTCACTCACCAATCAACCCCCGAACTTTAATAGGATAACGATATCTTTTATAAGAACTTCTTTTAGGTTAATTTAACTTCTTATCAGACAACGTGACAGGAGGATATCGGTGGCGCAATGGTATAGCTCCTGGCCCAGCTATTGCGGATGTTAAGCAACTTTAGCAAAGGTCTGGCTGACAATGTGCAATGTGTGAAATTTATTATCTCGAGTTCCTCCGGAAGGTACGTTAAGCCTTTTGGTCCCGGCTGCATTTGCAGACGTTAACACCCACCAATCCGCATTAAGCCCGCGTGGTGGGTTATGGCCCATCTTCCTTATACACCCATAAGGAAGGCCTGTGCCCATTAAAAATGCCTGATGTGGAGACAACATGTAAACCCTGCAACGATGTCGGCGCAGAAAATTTGATATAAAACACTTTTACAGATTGCAAAGCATAGGTATTTTATTTTTAGGTTTGGTTTTAAATTCCCGTCGTTTCGGCACCTATCCAGGGGCCGTGGTCACGGAATGACATCATCCCAAATAGAACCGCGTTGCAATCCGTAAAATACTTTTATATCAATGATCATTCGAATGTCAAGGGCATTTCCTCACATTGATGGAATAACGCTGACTTACAGCGAAAAAGTAAAAAGTACTAGAAAGAAAATTTCGCCGCTCCCACTAGCGACTCGTAGCATAATTGATTAGTGCATTGGGCCGGAATCCCAAGGGTGCGGGTTCGAGTCCCGTGTGAAGTACGTTATCTTAATATAAAAATAGCACAGTGAAATTCAAAATATCTAAAAACTAAAATATGATGAATCTAAGAAGTACTACAAGTAGCCGGCAAACATCTTAAAATCGGGTGGGGATTGCGCAGAACGCGAATTTTGGGCATGCGTAGCGGTGAGGTACGCGGGCGGCGGGAGAGGGGCGCGCGCTATTGGGTCGCTCGCAAGTGCACATGCGCGAACTTATCCCCAATCCCCACTCCTTCGAAAGGGCGTCAAGATGTTTGCCGGAATCTGTATACGCAGACAATTTGTTTGCTACAAGGATCTGGAATTTGAGCCTTACCTTGAAAATCTTAGTGACAGCCTCCTGTATGACAGTCTGTTTCCAATTCTCATCGGTGGTGTGGACGGACAGGTTGTGCAGCGTAACCCCGAACGAGAACGGAGCCTTAGGGTTCGTTATGCTGTCTTCGTAACGCACGTGGATGTCTGTGATTTTCAGCTGTACGTTTTTGATTATTTGCGTTACAAGCTTCTCGACGAACGTCTCGTCCAGTTTGTTTTGGTCTAGAAAATTATTTATACGAGTAAATCAGAGATCAAACGTTAACTCTGGATTCCTGATGTATTTATTCTACAATTTGCTGAACTCTTGTACTATAATAAGATACCTACTCTAGGAAGGCGTGACTATTACGTGTATGTATGCTACGCACGTATAATTAACAAAAAAATCAGCATAAGGCGATTTCCTGACCGAAAGGATTTTAATTAAACTTCTCGTGCAATTTTTAGGGCTCATAGCCTAGTCTTTTTAGAAGGTTTCACTACATTCCCTCGTAGTCATTCGTAGAAGTAGATAGCAAATGTGTCAAAAACGGCCACTTTTAGCAGTTTTGCTATCTACTTCTAGCAGTAACTACGAGGGATTGTAATTTCATGCCCTAGTCATTCGTAGAAGTAGATAGCAAATGTGTCAAAAACGGCCACTTTTAGCAGTTTTGCTATCTACTTCTAGCAGTAACAACGAGGTAATGTAATGATGCCGTCTATAAATACTAGACTATGGGCCCTAAAAATTTCACGAGACGTTTTTTCGCGGCGCCACTTTCGTTCAGGAAAACGCATTAAGCATAAAATACGTAAGCACATCCTTTATGAAAGAAGCCGAAATGTGCTCCATCAATATTATGAGTAACAGTAGCAGGGTTCCTGGTGCTGAAATTAAAAACGCAAAATACCTTTCTCCGCTTCTCGTTTCTTCGCCTCCTCGACTCTCGCCAGCTCCGCGTGCTTGGATGCCAGGGCCATCTTCTCCTCCTTCTCAGCATCATACGTGACCTCAGCCGTCGGGTTCACGATCAGGAACAGACGGTCTACGGTGGCCTCCACCGATGCTCCGTACAAGTTCTTCCATGGTATTTTAAGTACGAGTTTTCCTGTTCAAAATTTCATGTTTTACCGTGTGATTCTGAATAGTATATTAATGTGCATGTTATTGAACAAAATTGTTGTTCACGCAAGCCATTACACTGTACTTGATGATAACAATGTTATTACATTAACCGAAATAAAGAGTGTTTTGACTGATTGGTAAAATTATCGTATCGTAAAATAGACGCAAGAAAAAAAAATTCAACTTGTTCTTATTAATATTATTATTTTCGCATATCTAACACCTACAGACAGTGGCGGTCACATAATTAAAAACACCAGTCGATTTTCATACACACAAGGTAACTTTAAAGCCTTGGTTCTCCGCAAAGGATTTACCTAGCTGTGATCTGATGATGGCCATACAGGGACTGAATGGAGGAGATTCAGTTCACCATACACACACACCCGACTGATCTGAACAGCATCTTAAGAGATATGAACATGATAATTTAAAAAAAACCGCTAAATTAGCATAAAAAATGTATGGAAATTCTGAAACTTAAAAGTGATCCTTATATCTCTTAGAATGCTGTTCAGGGGGCCTACTCAAATGGCAAACGTTATAAGCGTTTCTATATTCTACATGTTTCTTCGACTCGGCGAAAGCGATATTAATTTGGTACTCAACCCGTCTCTCTGCATTCAATCTTCAAACGCTTGTATCACAGAGTAACTAGAGAGAGTAACTCAAAGAGTCCACTAGCGCCTCTGGAAATCGATGCGGAACTACTGACACGAAATTATAATAGCTGAAAATGTATTTTTTTGTTTCTTATTATATATTTATTTTACTTTTTTGTAATATCTTTATTTATAACAAAATAGAAAATATTAATGAAAAAGAACAAATCAAAACAAAAAAATACAAAAACAACTATGATTTGGCTCGGTATTCGCACAACGGTATAAATGTTGTAGCACGGTAAATATCTATTAATATTGTAACTAGGGTTGCCACCTTTTTTGAACTAATAAAGTATATTGATTGCTAAAGCTAGTAAAAAGTACGTTGTATGGAAATAAAGTAATATTTATTTTTACCTTTAAAACATACTTTTTATTACTTTTGGCAATATTTAAACAAATCTTGTGAAATAAAGTATTTTCACGTACCTACTTTATTTTCCTCATAAAGCAGAGAGTACAATAACCCCGAAATAAAGTACAGGTGGCAACCTTAAATTGAGACCTTTTTGTCGCACGATACACCCGGCTACAGTATTTTAATTTCAGCTAAGTACCTACTTTCGTATCTTTCTAGTTTTGTAATTGCGTATAACCTGCGTAATATTTTAGAATCATAAATAGGTACTACCTATTTCATTTTCCCTATAATATTATGGATTCTAGGTAGGTACCTAGCCTAGGTTAACAAAACTAACAGTAAAAACAAAAAACTGAAAAAGCTAAATACCTATATATTAAAGAGAGAAACAAATTATTTTCAAATCCTTCGGGCCGTAGTTAGTAGGCAATACCTATAGTAAAAAAAATATTTTAATAAAAGTATACTAAATCTTATTTTTTTACTACTCTCTCCGGGTATTTAACCATGTCATCTCTGGAGTAATAAAATAATAAATATAATACAAACAGCACAATCTGCAATTTACCATAGTAAGTAAGTACTTGTATTTCAATCAATAATTAGTTCGTAGGTATATAACGTTCGTCACTGCGGCGCATTCGCGACTGTTCGTGTACCGAGTATTGTTGAAGTTGGAATACTGAGGGCCTAGTACGAGTTGATTTTTTGTTCTCACTTCACTTTGCGAATAGTAAACTATCGTCATCTCTCTTTCACTCGTTCACTCACTCGCATGATATCCTCTCTTTCACTCGATACTATTCGCAAGTGAGGTGAGAAACACAACTCGTACTAGGCCCTTTCATAGATACAGTCAGTGGCACGAATCATGAAATTGGGTGGGGATTGCGCGTAACGCGTATTCTGGTGCCTAGTTCCAAATCACGCCAACAGCACTGTTAGCGTATAATCCATTAAATTAAGAAGGTACACAAATATCCTATTTGTGTAATATTTTGTGACTATTTAATTTGGTCGGATTCGCGCTAACAGCGTTGTGAGCGTGATTCGGAACGCGGGGTGGGTATGCGTTGCGGTGAGGGGCGCAGGCGGCGGGAGAGGGGCACGCACTATTGGTCGCTCACAAGAGCACATGCGCAAACTTATACCCACTCCGTCGAAAAATATTCATGATTCGTGCCACTGACTGTACCATTACCTTGGTAGTAATGTCATGTAAATAAACGGAGGTGGTGGTAATCCGCTACGCTACTGGACTGGGTCATAAATTCGGGTGTCGAATTTTATCATTATTATTGTAATTCGCACCATGACCAAACTCAAAAACGATTTTCATTTTCATATTTTTAATATAATTTTGTTTTTAATAACTTTAAAACCAGTTGAAGTTTTTTGGCAAACTTGAAGACTTTGTTGTGAAAGTTGATGCTTAAGATTCAGAGATGACGCTACTTTTGTTTCGACCGTTTGTGTTGTTCCAAGTGTGCCCCTCTTGTATTATACTGTATGATCTGTGTTTAACGTTACGCTCGCTCCGACAGAAAGAAATGGTACTCAAATGGCTATTTTGACATGTAGATTTGCCAACGATAGCCAGCAATCGTACTAAATCGCAGCGTACGCCCATACCCTGTAGAAAGAAACAAATCGTCGTACGACGCGTGTCTTATTTTCAATTTTGAAAAGGGTTTTTGTGTTTCCTGTGATTCCTGCCAATAAAACTAATGGAGAAGATAAATCATAATAGTGATCTGTGTAAGAAGCACTGAAGCAGGCCACTTAAGGCGTGGGGCCTCGGAATTAAAATCCCTAATCATCAGTAAGTACTTAGAATTAATTGATAAATTATGCAGTAGGTATTTTGAAGAGTATTCTTCTTTACAAAAGCCTGAAGGCATTGGCGTATCTAAAGATTATTTCCAGTGGGGCCGGGCCTCTAGTTCTGGGGCAAAGCCTAGGGTCACAGAATATATATTAGTACTAACGTCTAGGGTGCTTGACTAGAGCCGCGTTGGAGTTTTGAAAGGCAATAGAAAAGTATTATAGCTGGTATTTTTCTGGGGTGGGTATCAGGCTGTTCTGGGGTGGGCACGGCCCACCCCCTTCCTGCCAATGCCTGAAGGTTGTCATTTCGTAAGTATAAATTAAGTAGTTCCAGTTACTCGTAGGTACAATACCTAATTATGTAAAATCTTTTTTCATTAGTTTCCCTTTCTTTAGTTGGTAATCACAATAAAATATGATTCCCTTATAATTAACATTTATCTTTCATGTAGCATGGAAATGAAGGATTAGTAGAGCTGTGTAATGATTTCAAATTTTCAATTAAGTACTTTTTATTGTTTCAGGTTGTGATAATAATTTCTTCTTGAATTTTCCTTCAAAATGGAATTGATTGCACTACCTATTATTATAAGAAGATAAAGAAGAAGTGTAAAGACAATTATAGTGATGATTTCTGAAACTGTGGCAAGCTAATGGGCTGTGTAATGAGTAGCTTTGTACTAATGTATTTTATCACAAACACAACACAGAGAAAGCATTGACTTGACACTATGGCAAACAAAATAGTGTATTAAACATAAGAAAAATATGTCATAGTCAAAGACTTCTATGTTGTACCTATACCTACTACAAATGTATAAAAAGGAACAACAATTAAAAAATAATAAATTAAAAGTAAAAGCTATAAAGCATGTATCAAAAAAGAGGTCAGCTCGGCAGCTGGCCGAGTGATGG
Source organism: Agriphila tristella (assembly GCA_928269145.1). Taxonomy (NCBI): domain Eukaryota; kingdom Metazoa; phylum Arthropoda; class Insecta; order Lepidoptera; family Crambidae; genus Agriphila; species Agriphila tristella. The sequence continues at coordinate 22,504,523 of OV743440.1, read as the reverse complement.
TAAGTGTTAACACTTTTAAATATAAACTTGATATTATACATAACATATAGTTAACTTCACCACCATCACATAGACTATAGCCTAACAGTGCTAGTGACTCACCTTAGAAATCTACCTATTCATTTTAGATTCAAAATACCTAGGTAAATATTTGTCATAATAAGTAATTTATCTACACCTAACTAAGCAAGCACCCACCGAATCTATTAATGTGTTTATTGTCTAGGTAGGTATACATGACATCAATATTTTAATAATTTATATTACCTAGGTACCTAGACCTACCATGTACCTATATGTGCAGTAGGTATAAATTCTGTAGCTAGAGTGTAATCTAACAATTTAAGGCTCCGTACCGATTTTGTCGCTGACTGCCGCTCTCTCGCTCGCACATTTCATGTTTTCTCCAGATTTTTTAAATCTGAGTGCGTAAATGAAAAATTTGTCTCGGCCACTTTTCGCAATTTAAGATTACGGACATTTCAACATATATTTCAGTTTCGGGTTGCTGAAGTACAAAAAGTAATCGTACATGTCAGTTTAAATAACAGTTAGAAACGATTACTTTTTGTACTTTAGCAACAAAAAACTGAAATATATTTTAAAATATTTGTAATCTTATATTGCGAAAAGTGGCCGAGACACATTTTTCAATTACGCACTCAGATTTAAGAAATCTTGAGAAAACATGAAATGTGCGAGCGAGAGAGCTGCAGTCAGCGGCAAAATCGCTACGGGCTCTTAAGGAAAATAAATAATAAACAGACCTTTTCATTCTTAAAAATATAAGTAGGTAGGTAGGTAAGTGCCTTAGATATTAATAAAAGTATATATCATCTGTCTTATTCGTCTCTCTATTTAAAATTTACTTACATAAACCATGAAGATCATGACTTATTACAATAAGTAGGTAATAACCAAAGACTTTTATATTTGTATTGTAATAACAGGTATATTTTCAGATTTGTGATCCTGACTTGAAGATAACTAATATTAAAGCCAAATACTGAAAGCCAAAAACATGCTATGCATGTTCAAACCAAGTGGAACTGTATATGCATAACTTCCCCAAAATGGTGAACTAACTTGGTTATTAGGTAAGACATAAGTAGACCTACACATTAGCTTTTCTTGATCTTATAATGTGGAGTCAATCATGTATAGGTACAGTTAACGGCACGCTGGACTTCCACAATCTGTCAAATTTCTTCAATCATTTTTAAACTTTGAGTCGAGCAATTTAATTAATGTTGTTAATTAAATTGCTCGACTAAATAAATAATAAATATAGTAAATAAATAGACGAATTTTTTATTTATTTATTTGAGGACAGCTAACAAGAACATGCACCAAAGACAAGACAACAAGACATTTCAAGAACTTACATTTCAAGTGTTGTCTTTTTTACAAGCTGCCACGTCATGCATTGTATTCAACTAATAAATCAGTATATTATTTCAAGCAATAATGTATCTTGTTTTTACATTAATATTATTATTTAGGGCCTATTTCACAAATTCCAACCAAGTTAAAATGTAATAAATTATATTCCATTTGTATTTTTTTAATTAAATTTAAGTACTTATTAGTATTTTAGCTAAATATAGATTTTAACTTTAAATTTTTCTTTCAATAGTACCGTGTTGTTTTAGGTGATTCTGGATACCCTTAGAGAGCCTGGCTTATGACTCCTATATTAAATGCAGCACCTGGCTCTCGAGAAGAAGTGCAAACCACACATCATGTCCAAGCCAGGAATTGCATCAAGCAATGTTTTGGCTTGCTGAGGGCTCGTTGGAGGTGCTTACATGGTGCTTACTAAAGCATAGGTCATTACACTATCATCCTTGTTTCCTCTAAAAACATATTTTTTTTATACAATACTAAATAATATATTTTTATCTTACATAGGAGGACACTTCATCGCTATTTTGGTGCATCTGGGTAGGAATAAGATATATAAGCCTTAATATGGGTAGCTTAAGTGTGTCATGCTCTTTTTAATCATTTCTGTGCGTGTCATGTGAGGCGGGTCGTTACGACTCCTCATTCCTCAATATGGTTGAGCAAAGTAATGGCTGGTTTGTTATACTCGTGAACGGGTGCTGCCAGTAGGGATGGATCTGCTTCTGACTATGTAGGTACCTATCTTAATGCACATTGAATTGTAAGAATTGCATTTATATTTTTTTCAAAAACTTAATAACAAACAATGAGCAGTGTGTGATGTCCAGTACCTTGATTATGTAAAGCTGTTGCTAACAATTCTCGATTGAAAGAGCGGTTGCATTGCTGCTTTAAGTATGATAGTTGTCACATTGGTTCTTAACTAAAGCAGCAATGTAACTGCTATTTCTGTCAGAGTTGATTGCAACAAAATTACAAAATCACCCCCCAGATTTTATTATAACTTGCCTACTGTGTATCTATGCCTAGTTAATTTTGATTTAGTTAGGTAGTTATACTAATGGGTGAATGAAACCAATAAAACATTAGAAAACTGTAATATTTTTTTATCGATTATTGTTTTGACTACTTACAATTTTTCATAATAAAATTCATTTTTAAATTGTTTTTATTTTATTTACAAAGTTGACACTATCGACCGTTCTTACGAAGCTTTTTCTGTTTCTTCTTGATAGGTTATCCTTATAATTAAGTATGTGTCTTTTGTCGCCAATAGAATTCAAACTTTTGATTGACACAGCCGATCATCTCTCAGTTGACTGGGTTTGTTCACATATTAAAGCCATTTTCTTTTAAGTTGATAGTATCTGAAACCAATTTGTATAGAGATTAGACAAAAGTTACATAAAAAACTTTTCTACATCCAATGGAATTATTTACATATTAAATTAAGTACTTACTTACTTGCACATTACCTATGTAAACTTTGTATGCAATCAGCCAAATATTGAGAAATAGTAGGTAAGTATTTATACCTATGTACCGTTTATTTATGAATTTATTGAAACTAAATATATTTTATGTAAAGGTCAAAGGTCAAATTCATATGACATTGACATAGTAGAGTAGGGTGCATGCATTCCAGCAGACCGACCGCTAAGTCATCGGTCACCCACCACTAACATTTTAACCATTGAATAGTATTCTAGTACATTACAGCCAAGAACGGGAATATAGCAATGTAAAATTGCTCCCCGCACAAGGCTTCTGTAGGTAGTGCTTTTCTCAAGAAATGCGAGGAAATTCGATTTAATAATAATATTAGGTACAAGATTAGTGCATGAAACTCACAAAAAATCGCGCTGTGCGGCCGATTTCATAATACTTATTTGTCAGGCAAAATTACAAGATTTGTTGATGGAACTGACAAAAACTCGTGCTGCGCGGCCTATTTTTTTTGCTGAAGGTTGACAAAATTACAGGGTTTTTGAATGAAAATGATTAAAAATCGCGCTGTACGGCCATTTTTTTGCTATAAACAAGCAAGGTTAATACTCAATACTCAAATCATTTATTGCATTCCACAGTGTTACAGTAGTTCTTAATTATAATATTTTAGATCACTATGGACCCTGTCGGGCACAACAACAATAAGTAATAGATAGCAAACACTTATTTATTATTACTTAAACATTATTATATAAATCATACTTAATGAAGTTAATTATATCTTAATTAGTTAATTATGTTTGTTTCATTACAATAGGAGTTATTTACTTAATGAATAAAAACTACTTCCTTTTAATAAATAAATAAATAGCTATTTTATTTATTAATTTCTGTTAAATTATATTGCACTTATGTATTTTAATGATTTAATTTAGTTTACTTTTTGTCTACAACATTCATATTTCTATATTTTCATCTTCTAAATATTCCTTCATACTGTAATAATACTTTTTTGTAAGTAATTGTTTTAAATTATTTGAGAATTTTTTATCATCATTGATATTTTTAAGTGAATCGGGTAGATTATTGAAAATTTTTATGGACATGGCTAGCGGGCTGGACGAATGGTGTTTCATATAAGAATTAGGAAGTATTAATTTATTTCTGTTTCTAAGATTATGTTTTATGTTTTGATCATCTCGTTTATTGTATAAATTTGAGTATTTCCGAACAAATTTACATATCTCTAGAATATAGATGCAGGGTAAGGTTAAGATTTTATGTTTTTCAAAGTAAGGTTTGCAGCTGTCTGATTCCTCTATGTTAACAATGATTCTAATAAGTTTCTTTTGAACTGTCAATAAACTTCCGACATCAGTACTAGACCCCCATAGGATGACGCCATAGCTTAGCCACGCGTATGCATACGCGTAATAAGTTGTTATTGCGGTGGCTACGTCTGTTGTTTTTTTTATTTCTCGTAGTGCATACTTAAAGCTATTTAATTTTCGGTGCAGTTTTTCTACATGAGGCTTCCAGCTAACGTGGGTATCAATCACTAGACCTAATAATGTGTGCTCTTTTACTGTTTCTAATGTGAAATTGTTGTTATGTAGTTTTATATTTAGTTCAGGTTTTTGGTAGGGATGAAAGGTCATTAATTTTGTTTTAGTAAAGTTAATTAGAAGATTATGTTCTGTCAGCCAACTTGTAGTTTTTAATAATATATTATCAATATTTTCTTCTAATTTTGTAGAGGTTTGACTAGATATGAGGATAGAAATATCGTCCGCGAACATGACACAATATTCATTTAAAGCTTCTGCAAAGTCGTTAATATAAACTAGAAACAAAAGACACCCCAGTACGCTGCCTTGAGGTATTGATGCGTTTACAATTTTGGTGTTAGATCTAATTTTTTCTATTTTGTGCTGGTTATCATTAAAGTATTCTATTTCAACCATTTGTTGTCTATTATTGAGATATGATTTTAACCAATTGTAGCATTGACCTCGGATACCTATGTCATACAGTTTTTTCAATAAGATATTATACTGAACTTTATCGTATGCTTTTGACATATCTAGTAGTATTCCAATTGCGTATTTTTTACTTACAAGATTAGTAGTTGAAACTGACTAAAAATCGCGCTGCGCGGCCATTTTTTTTACTATAAACAAGCAAGATTACAAGATTAGTAGATGAAACTGACTAAAAAAACGCGCTGCGCGGCCGGGCGTTTTTTAACTAACAGGCATAATTGAAAATCTTAGAATCGCATATAGGGGGCGCCCCATAGAAATATCGCCCAGGGCGCTGGTAGTGCTTAAACCGGCACTGCTTCTATAAATTTAGAAAATAAAAAAAAGCAATTGTATAATTATTTATTAGTGACCCCCTCCAAAATTTCAGGCTGCGACCGCGCCTGGATGAAACTTACTGTGAATCGCGCTGCGCAGCCGTTTTTTTTTACATTTTTTACTATAGAGAAGCAAGACTACAAGATTAGTGGACGAAACTGACAAAAATCGCGCTGCGCGGCCGTTTTTTTATAATAGACAGCCAAGATTACAAGATTAGTGGTAGTTTTATTCGTGAGTAGGGTTACAGTTTTTTAGGGTTCCGTACCCAAAGGGTAAAAACGGGACCCTATTAGGGTTCCGTACCCAAAGGGTAAAAACGGGACCCTATTACTAAGCCTCCGCTGTCCGTCTGTCTGTCTGTCTGTCTGTCTGTCACCAGGCTGTATCTCATGAACCGTGATAGCTGGACAGTTGAAATTTTCACAGATGATGTATTTTTGTTGCCGCTATAACAACAAATACTAAAAACCGAATAAAATAAATATTTAAGGGGGGCTCCCATACAACAAAAACAAACGGGTTTTTTTTTGCCGTTTTTTGCTTTATATTAATAAAGACAACAGGTAGACAATTGGAATTTTCACAGATGATGTGTTTTTGTTACCTCTATAACAACAATTAATAAAAACCGAATAAAATAAATATTTAAGGGGGGCTCCCATACAACAAACGTGATTTTTTGCCGTTTTCTGGTACGGAACCCTTCGTGCGCGAGCCCGACTCGCACTTGGCCGGTTTTTTACAATAAATAGCGTCAGCCGCCCCTCGGGCTTAGCTTTAGGGCGCCTTTCATAATTAGTTATACCAATCATTTTTGACGAACTGCAGTGCAGAATGTTCATTTTCCGTTCATGATGTTACATGATTAGTGAGATTAGTAGATGAAACTGACTTAAAATCTCGCTGCGCGGCCGTTTTTTTATTACTTATAGTCAGGCAAAATTACATGATTAGTGGATGGAACTGACAAAAATCGCGCTGCGCGGCCGATTTTTTTATTAAGTATGTACCTACTCATAGTCAGGCAAAATTGCAAGATTAGTGCATGGAATGGAACTCACAAAAAATCCCGCTAGGAGCCGATATTTTTATTACTTTTAGTCAGGCTAAATTACAACATTTGTGGATAGAACTGACAAATAATGCCACTGCGCGACCAATTTTTTTACTGAAGATTGACAAAACTACAAGATTTTTTGCTTGGCAAAATTAGGTACAAGATTAGTGCATGAAACTCACAAAAAATCGCACTACGCGGCCGATATCTGTATTACTTATAGTCAGGCAAAATTACAACATTAGTGGATAGAACTGACAAAAATCGCGCTGTGCGGCCGATTTCATAATACTTATTTGTCAGGCAAAATTACAAGATTTGTTGATGGAACTGACAAAAACTCGTGCTGCGCGGCCGATTTCATAATACTTATTTGTCAGGCAAAATTACAAGATTTGTTGATGGAACTGACAAAAACTCGTGCTGCGCGGCCAATTTTTTTTACTGAAGGTTGACAAAATTACAGGGTTTTTGAATGAAAATGATTAAAAATCGCGCTGTGCGGCATTTTTTACTGAAGATTGAAAAAGTTACAGGGTTTTGAATGAAAATGATTAAAAAACGTGCTGCGCGGCATTTTTTTAGTATAGACAGGCATCCTCTTCTCTTCCTCCAGCACATAACCCTAGGGGCGGCATACCTTATTGCCCAGCCTGCCTAGCACGACCGATTTATATCGCGTGATATAGCGTTTTATCACGTTTAACTGTCAAAAAGACAAAGCAATTTGACAGTTGAGTGTCGATAAAATGATATATCACGCGATATAAATCGGTCATGCTAGGCAGGCTGGGCCCGGGCGCCGAATCTTAAAATACGTCCCTGAATCTACCTACCAACCTACTCTGCTTGCCATGCCGGGGCGACGCGTCACCGGCAAGGCAAACAGGGTTGCCACTTTTTGTTTTAATAAAGTATTGGTTGATATAATCGGTAGAGAAAAAGTACATTTGTATAACGATAACGCACAATGTTATTGTGATACTTTTGTGAGATAATTGCCAATTTTGGCGGCCTCACCTATTGTTTAAAAAAATGGGAGAATGGAGAATGTCCGAAAAAATCAAATTGGCTGAATATTTTTCTATATGTAGGAATAAGGTCCCTCTTAGTAATAGAATAAATTTTCATAATTTTTGGTTTCGTGAAAAAATTTCAAAAAATCAAAGTCTCTTCGACTTCACAAATGTATGAAAGTAACAGCAGAATGGAGATTGTACCTTTGCCAACACCTGTCTCAACCATAGATGTAGCAAATCCCTTCGGTGTAAACCAGATTGAGCTCTTCGCCCAAAACGAGCCGACAGAGAGGTCAAGTAGATAATTGTATCTCTTTCTTCATTAGGGTGACCAAACTGTATGGTTGGTTGGAGACATACTTATTACTTTAAACTGTTTAATATAAACTTAAGTACGTAGTTCTTTATTTACAATTAATACTTTTGCCACGTTTTTATAAGGTTGCTTGTTTGTTTGTGTTTTCGTTTGTTTGTTTGAGCACAAATTTTGCAAACGATTTTATACTAACTTCCCGATGAGACTTGAAACTTTGAACACAGGTCAGAACTAGAAGGTTATGTAATATTATGGTATCATTGAGCTGATCTGACGATGGAGCCGGAAGAACGCCACAGGAATAGTATGATGAAACCATACAACCCCCTCGTGTTTGGACTCGTTAGAATCGTCTTGGCAAGTACTCTGTTGGGGAATAATATCCAAGGGGCTGATGGAGGAGCCGGAGGAAGGCCATTGAAACTTTGTAATAAAATCATGCAACCCCATCGAGTTTGAGCTCGATTGATTCGTCTTGAGGAGTGCTCCGATAGGAGGTGGTATACTTTAAATAAAATAATAATTTACTAAAAATAAATCTTCACGTTTTTTTATTACGTTTTATTAGGTTGCTTTCTTGTTTTAATTTATAAATATGGTTAATCAACCAATATCTACAAAAATTCAAGTGTAAATAATGACATAACTATAAAGTTTATTCCAATTTCGATAGAAATACAATGTGCGTGTATTCGGAAATCAAATGAATGTTGGAAAAACAAGTGAAGGTAGAAAAACATTGTCTAGTGATCTGTAGTTAAAAAAACACGTGCAAACGATTTTCGACTTTATTGACGTTTATAATTATTCTCTTCCTTTAAAAACTGTTATTTTGGTAAATATATAAATAAGGTCTAAAATACTTGCACCAATTTTTTACTAGTGAAATTAAAAATGGGTGCAAGCGATTTTCAACGACACAATGATAAAAATAAAAAAACAAGATGGCGGCCAACCTTTTTTTGTTTTTGGCTTGATTTCGATGAAAATCGGTTTTTAGTAATATTTTGACAAAAAATAACAATGAAATGTTGAAAATATAAAAAGAATCGAAATGGCGGCCAACTTTTTTGTTTGTAGGCCGATTTCGATGAAACTCGTCTTTTGGTACTATTTAGGCAAGAAAATAAAAACACATTTTTTTTAATATTTAAAATCCAAAATGGCGCTTAAATTTTTTGTTTTTGAGCCGGTTTCGATGAAACTTGGTTTTAAGTACTATTTTGACAAGAAAATAACAACGCAATGTTGAAAATATAAAAAAAATCCAAAATGGTGGCAAACTGTTTTGTTTGAGAACCGATTTCTACGAAACTCGGTTTTGGGTACTATTTTGACAAGAAAATAATAATGGAATGTAAACAATGGAATGTAACAAAAGGTCAAAATGGCTGCTGATTTCGTTTTTGGGTTGATTTTAATATAACTGGGTTGAAAAAAAGAAGAACAAGAAAAGAATTTGGCCGCCACCTTGGATTTTTAATACTTTTAATATTGTGTTGCTGTTTTCTTGTCAAAATAGTAACAAAACCGGAGTTTCATCGAAATCGGCCTTCAAATAAAAAAGTTGGCCGTCATCTTGAATTTTTTAATATTTAAAAAATGCGTTGTTATTTTCTTATCAAAATAGTGCCAAAAACCGAGTTTCATCGAAATCGGCCGACAAACAAAAAAGTTGGCCGCCATCTTGAATTTTTTAATATTTAAAAAATGAGTTGTTATTTTCTTATCAAAATAGTGCCAAAAACCGAGTTTCATCGAAATCGGCCCACAAACAAAAAAGTTGGCCGCCATCTTGAATTTTTTAATATTTAAAAAATGCGTTGTTATTTTCTTATCAAAATAGTGGCAAAAACCGAGTTTCATCGAAATCGGCCCACAAACAAGTTGGCCGCCATCTTGAATTTTTTCATATTTAAAAAATGAGTTGTTATTTTCTTATCAAAATAGTGCCAAAAACCGAGTTTCATCGAAATCGGCTCACAAACAAAAAAGTAGGCCGCCATCTTGAATTTTTTAATATTAAAAAATGCGTTGTTATTTTCTTATCAAAATAGTGCCAAAAACCGAGTTTCATCGAAATTGGCCCACAAACAAAAAAGTTGGCCGCCATTTTGAATTTTACATACTTTAAAAATTACTTTGTTATTTTCTTGTCAAAATAGTACCAAAAACCGTGTTTCATCAAAATCGGCCTACAAACTTAAAAGTTGGCCGCCATCTTGGATTTTTTAATATTTTCAACACTGCGTTATTATTTTCTTTTCGAAATAGTACCTTATGGTTTCATCGAAATCGGCGCATAAACATGAATTTGATTATTAATTATTAACTTTACCCCTCGCCTGCGACTTCCAGGTATTTCAAATTGATAGAACAATTTCGTTTTTGGGAAATCTGAAATGGTGTAGAATTTATGGTCACCCTAGTTTTGTAAAGGAATATTTCCTGAAATTCTAAAATTGAAATTCGGCGCCAAAGTCAAAATCGGATCGGAGTTGCCAGGATTGACACTTGAATTTATACAACTACAATAATGCTGATTAGCATTATTGTAGAAATCTAATTAAATCAAAAGAGTAAGTTCTGTTTTATCTTACAATTACGATGTGTTATTCTAAATTAATATTTAAGTAGTATATTTTCAATATTCCACTCCGAATCCTTAACTTTGATACACTACGTGATTGATAACGTAAATTTTTTTCCCTACCATCGTGGTATTATTGTTTAGTAATGGCAATTGTGCGAACGAGACATCCTCATCTACTTGGTGATGTTTCATTCACACAGTAGAGTCTTCAGTCAATGTCGTCGATAGAATTTCAACTCTATGGTAAAGAGAATAAAGTTGAATTTCTTTTAAACGCATAGTGAGAATTTTTGTAGAGTACTCACTCCTTATATGAACCTCCTTGGTCTCAACCACAACATGGTATTAAAAAAAAGTTTCAAGACAAAATGTCGAAACTTTTTTTTTTAATACGTGTTATGTTTGTGGCAGTTAGCGGCAAAGGTATAATCTCCATTCTGCTGTTACTTTCATACATTTTTGAAGTTGAAGAGACTTTGATTTTTAAAAACTTTTTTACCCAACCGAAAATTCTGAAACTTTTTCTATTACTAAGGGACCTTATTCCTACCTATAGAAAAATATTCAGCCTTTTTAATTTTTTTCGCACATTCCCTATTAGGGGTAAATGCCCGTACAAAGGTCTCTAGCAGCAGTAGCGCCACCAAGCGGTATAAATTTTGTGACATCCCGCCATTCCATGCACACCCTCAACGACTCGTGACTACGGTTTCAGTCAAGTCACCGGCGCGTCGCCGGCGCGTCACCGGCCCGTCGCCGGCGCGTTACCGGCCTATTTGATATATTAACATACTCATAGCTATGAAACCTAGTAAAAGATTTTTCGAAATCCGTTTAGAAATTGTTGAGGTTCGCGTACAATGTACATCACGGATGACGTCATAATTTAACTACAGATCACTAGACTATGTTTTCCTATTTGTTTACCCGAAATTCATACACATTGTTGTATTTTTATTAAAATTCGAAAAACTAGTACCTTTACTAGAATTTAGTGGAATAGGTGAATTAAGTCTAATAAAGATACCAAAATATTACCAAAAGTAATTAGAAAAATGATTTTAAAAGTTAAAATAAATAAATAATACTTAATTTCCATACCACAATGTACTTTTTCTCTACCGATTATAGCAACCAATACTTTATTAAAACAAAAAAGTGGCAACCCTGTTTGTCTTGCCGGTGACGCGTCGCCCCGGCACGGCAAGCAGAGTAGGTTGGTAGGTAGATTGAGGGATGGTTCCCAATTTTGGAAACATTTAAATTATTGGAGAAAAAAAAACTTATTTTCATAAAAAACGTATCTTTCATACAAAACGTTATCTAATGGAAGAAAAACAATCGTATTTGGGGAAATTTCTAATCTTCTCTTCATACAAATTGATAGAGAATGAGAGAAGATAATTCCCGTTTAATATAATTTGTCGAATCCAAAGTAAATAAAAGTGAAGGTAAGAAAACATTTCAATCGAGAATTGTTAGCAGCAGCTTTACGTAATCAAGGTACCTGGTACAAGTACATTGTCTAGTAACCTGTAGTCAAAAAATTGGTGCAAGCAATTTTCGACATTATTGACGTCAAAAATTCGGTTGTTTTTCCCATATTCTTTTTCACTTACTTTGCTGTTTCATAAAAAAACATACTTTTACTCGATTTACCGGAATGAACCACATTAATGCGTGCTGAAAAAACGAGGGGCTGAAAATAACTAGGACGAATTTTATTTTTTCCATGCTAGAGGCGATTCTGAAAAATGATCGATGACTCAGCGGATAGTCTGTTAGAATGCACCCAAAGTCATGATACGAGACCATCCGTGTTTTAGTTCTATGTATTCTGTGTTTGTAGAACAGAACGAGCGTTCGTGATGTTAAATGCATTTTGAGTAGGAAATTAGTGACCTTAACGCTTAAGCGTAGTATTTTGTATAGGGAAACGCTTAGAAACATTTTTACGCAATTTGATTTGACTTGATTTTGGATTACTTAGGGTTTTAAATGAACAATAATGCAATGTTAACAGTCACAGGCATCCGATGGACGACTATTTGTTTAATTTAAGGTAAGATCATAGTTTTATTTGATCAAATAGAAACATTGTACATTTGGGTACGAATCCACAAACTCGTTACGCTTGACCACGTGACATATGTCAATCCCATACATTGTCTTTCTATTCTACTAGCGTTAATTGTAGTAAGTGGCCATTTGAGTAGGCCCTCAGATCAGTTAGATGTGTACAGCGATCTGAATCTCCTCTATTCATTCCCTGGATAGCCATCGTCAGATCACAACTAGGTCAATCCTTGGCGAAGAACCTTTTATATGACCGCTACTGCATAAATTAATTACTTAATAGATTAAAGAAACTTTACTGTACCTAAGTTTTCTATTTAAATGCCAAATATATTTTAATCATATTGAATTTTTATCTATGCCTATTTTCGTATCTATTTTTTATTTCATAATCTTGCAAAAACAATCTTGCAGCAACCTAGATATTATGGCATAGTTAAGTGTTTCAAACGTACGACATTATTTTTAGCATGCTAAAACCGTATGCGTGCCTATAACTTTAAATTTATAAAAACCGAATTCGCGAACACAGTGCGTGATAGTGATAACAATGAATAAAACCTATTTCCTTATAACAAAAACTAACGTAAAATTAACAAAATTAGCTACTCTTGACCCTGGACGACGGAATGAGATAAGAACTCTCGAGATCATAAACTTAGTACACGCCCAATTTTGCATAGCCTATGCAGCATAGGTATAGGTAATCATTATTTAATTTAAACTGACCACTTTCAAAGATCCAAGGTAACTTATGTTACGTGTCTAATAATAGCACTTACAAATTAGGGAAAAATATTCTAAAATAAAATGAAAGAATAATAATAGGGATGATGACTAATGAATAAAATAACGAAATACTAATAAAAATTGTAAACATATTAAACTTTTAGAGTAGCTTGTATACCTCTTGGTTTTATAAATTGCGTATTATTTGTTTTATGACTCTTCAAAGTTGGGTGGACAAGTCCATTTAAAAAGTATAAAATTTGTTAAAATAAATAATACATTTAATTAGTCCGTAAAATTTATAGCAAATTTGTCTAAGAAACCATTTTGATAAACACAATATAACATAACACGACACAACATGATAAACACATACAAACTACTCAAGCGTGACGTCATAACTGAGTAGTCGTTAGTATGGAGCGTTTTCGGGTGAGTCCAATTTTGTGCATTTCAAACTGTGATATCTCTGGCAGTTTTCATGCTAGCGAAATAATTCTTTTACCAATGTTTCTATTTTTTGAGAGGTAATTTAGGTAACATAAAATAAAAAAATAGTCATCATGCCTATTGTGATAACTCATATGACCTATGGGAACGTACCCATACTACGTGACGTGACCCATCTTTTTAAATTTTTGACCACCCTCCCCCCTTGGTGACCCGTAGTATATGCCAAGACGCCACCCCCTCCCCATAGTTTTCACGTAGTAATTCATAGATAATGGTTTTATACCATTTTTAATAGAAATAAAAAAATGCTCATATTTGTCTTTTTATTCGTACGGCGCTTGCCACGTAACGCCAAGAGTGTGTGCCATAATTTTACATACAATTACAAGTGAAAAAAATGTATCAAGGAGAAAAAATTGTTTTGCTGCGCGCCATATTTGAATACGGCACGAAAAAGCACCAGATTTCCATAGAGAATATCGACTACGTGACGAAACCTAGGCCCACCTCCCCCGCCCCTGTGACCAAAAGTGGTATTTTAAAGACCCCCTCCCCCCCCTAACGGGTCATGTAGTATGGATACGTTCCCTATCTAGACTCTAGGTCCTAACTAACGATATGTACAAAATAAATACCTACCTACTCTTCCAAAAATAACTTACCACAGAATACCTAATAAACAAAAATAATAACTGTTGACCTTCGCATTGAGAGCACATTAACACAATCAAACTAGCTGATTTGGGGTCATGATGTCATGCTACCGACCTGAATTTTATTACGGCATACAGTCATAACGTCTGTCTGTCTGTATCATGCCAAGTGGTTTAATAGCCTTGGTGATTGGCTGAGCCTATCTTTCGAATATCAATAGACCACCTTTAAATATTAAATACTAGCGGCCGCCCGCGACTTCTTCTGCTTCATTTTGGCACTTTGTTAGTGCATATAATCCGATGTCTAGTTATTTGTCCATTCCTGAGTACAGTACTTTTTTGTGTATGAAATGAAAATTAACAAATATTTATTACAATGCTCTCCGCATTGAAGACAACCCTATTTTCATGTAGGCTCAAAACATCCACTGCCGACTACAATATCGAAAAAATATGACGTGATTTAATATGGTAGACCACAGATTAAAAGTCAGGGGATAGCTGAGATCCTTCTGAGATCATAGGTAGAAGTGAAACGAAGAGGGGGCCAATCGACAGCTTTAAAATTAATTTAACTGATTTTTAAAATTAATTTTCATTTTAATTAATTTTTAAAATAAATTTGTTATTTAATTATGTATTCGTTTTAAGAGTATGCTTCAAAATAAAAATTAAAATAATGCATGATTATGTTTAATTTTTCAAATAAACAGTTTTTTTGCCCCTCCTGTAAAAACAGTTATTCTGAAAATGGGCCCCTCTTCGGTTCGCCTCTTCATAGGCATCTTATGTACAAAACATAAAATGTGATTGCCAATGATTTGAGATTTCAGAAGGTGTCAGTGGAACACGCTTTTCTACAGAACAGCAAAAACAATCAATTTTCACAAATTTTTGTTGATTGTTTCGAGTTGTTTGAAGCTGATCAGCAACAATTTTAATCTATTTTTATCGAAAATCAAGGCATTACCGGAAAGTTGAGAAGTGCATAGAGCTAAATGGAGTATGTTGATACTTAAAAATGTTTTTGTACATATTTTATTTCGTTTTCTTGACTAGGCCGCAAACTTTTCAATCCACCCTCTCGTGCATATAAAAATACTTGATTTTCTGAATTTTCAGATCTGAATTTAGATGGCCTAAAAAAGGGGAATCCACTTCTTTATAATAAATAAAATAAACCACAGATAATCTTAATATATAAAATCGTAAACTGAATGACTGACTGACTGACTGATCTATCAACGCACAGCCCAAACCGCTGGACCTAGAGACTTGAAATTTTGCACACAGATACTTTATACAGTGTAGGCATCCACTAAGGAAGGATTTTTGAAAATTCCATCCCTAAGGGGATGAAATAAGGGATGAAAGTTTGTATGAAAGTCCCTCAGTTTTGAAGCTAGAATCTTCAAATTTTGTGTTTAGGCTGACGGTAGAAAATTAATAAATACGGGTCTCAGCGTTTTTCAAAATTCTACCCCCGAAGGGGTCAAAAGGGGGATGAAGTTGTGTATTAAAAAAAATCCTTCATTTTCGAAGTAAAAATCGCTAAATTTATAATTTAGGCTTATGGATAGAAATCTAAAGCAACGTTTATTGTTTTTGTTAGGATTTCAACTCCAAAGGGGATGCAATGGGGGTGAAAAGGGTTAAAAAAAACCTAAAAATAGATATGGATGTCGTTATCGGGGTTTTGTGGGATGACGATTGCAAAAATGACATTTATTTTGAAGTCCAACCACGGTGGACATGATTTAACCCCTAAAGGGGTGAAAATGGGGCCCAAATTTTGTATGGAAAAATAATATAAAATAGACATTACAACTTTAAACTTCGAAAGGAGTACATCTAAAAATAAATAGGCAAATATATATTTTGTTATTTTGAAAATCAACCTCTTAGGGGGTAAATGGGGTGAGTAAACATAAAAATCGATATAGATGTTGTTATTGGGGTTTTCTGGGATGACGATTGCAAAAATGACATTTATTTTGAAGTCCAACACGGTGGACATGATTTAACCCCTAAAGGGGTGAAAATGGGGTTCAAATTTTGTATGGAAAAATAATATAAAATAGACATTACAACTTTAAACTTCGTAGGAGCACATTTAAAAATATATAGGCAAATATATATTTTGTTATTTTGAAAATCAACCCCTTAGGGGGTAAATGGGGTGAGTAAACATAAAAATCGATATAGATGTCGTTATTGGTGTTTTCTGGGATGACGATTGCAAAAATGACATTTATTTTGAAGTCCAACCACAGAATACATAATAGTACAAGTACAGAAGATCCACTCCGCGAAGTCATTTAAATAAATAACGATTCTATTCCATACCCAATAAAGTGCAATTCAGGTTGCACGCCGCTCTCTTGCCTACAGTTATATTCACCTAGAAGTTGCCTCTCTTTCTATCGCGTAGCTCTTATCTCTTCTAACGACTTCAGGGTTTCTTCTTTTAAATAATAATTAAATAACTGGTAGTTAATTTATTACAAGTTATGTGTTTGTGAAATAATGTGTAGTTAAATACGTTTGAAACAAACATAGGCTAGGTACAGTCAACGCCACATCAGACTATACATGCTAGCTTTAAAGCAATTGGCTTTATTACGAAATGAAATTGTAATTATAATTAATTTTATTTCGAAAGTAGGTAGGTAAGTAAGTACCTACCTAATCAATAAATTATTATTTCAATAAATAGTTTGGCGAAGATTGTTTAGCAATAATAGTTACTAACTAGGTACCTAGTAGACGAGCACTTCTTACGTTTTAATGTCGTTTGGAACTTTTGGAAGAGTGAAAAACGTGAGGTTCGGATCCTTTTTATTCGTATTAAGGCATACTATCGAAATCGAACTGCTAATGTGCGACCCAGCCGGCGCGCGGTAGCCCTCTGAAATTAGTCCGTCCGGACGGACCCGCTAGCTACTTGTAGCTTTGTACCTAAAGCGCGGAGTGCGCCTAGCCTGGTCCAACACGGTGGACATGATTTAACCCCTAAAGGGGTAAAAATGGGGTTCAAATTTTGTATGGAAAAAGAATAAAAATCGAAATTACAACTTTAAAATTCGTAGGAGCACGTCTAAATATATATTTTGGGATTTTGAAAATCAACCCTTAGAGGGTAAGTAGGGTGAGTAACATAAAAATCGATATGGATGTCGTTCTTGAGGTTTTATGGGATGGTGATTGCAAAAAAGAAGTTTTATTTTGAAGTCCAACGCGGTGGACATGACATGACACATATGGACCTGGACCTGGACATGCACATCCAGGGAACGGGAACGGGAACCGGAACGGGCACGGGCACGGGCACGGGAACGGGATCGGGAACGGGAACGGGAACGGGAACGGGAACGGAAAGGAACGGAACGGAACGGAACGGAACGGAACGGAACAGAGCGGACCGGAACGGATCGGAACGGAACGGAGCGGAGCGGAACGGAACGGAACGAAACGAAACGAAACGAAACGAAACGAAACGAAACGGAACGGAACGGAACGGAACGGAACGGAACGAGACGGTAACGGGAACTAGAACGGGACGGGTACGGGAACGGGAACGGAAGGGGTACGGGACGAGTATGGGACGGGATCGGACGGGAACGGGAACGGAACGAAACGGGAATAAAACAGGAACGTAACGGGAACGGAACGGGAACGAAACTGGAATGAAACGGGAACGGAACGGAAATAGAACAGGATGGGAACGGGAACGGGAACAAGAACTGGACGGGAACGGAACGGGAACGTAAGGCGTACGGGACGGTTAGGGGACGTTTACGGGACGGGAACGCAGCGGGAACGGAACGGTAATGGGAACGGGAACGAAACGTGAACGGAACGGGAACGAAACGGGAACGGAACGGAAATATAACGGGACAGGAACGGGAACGAGAACAGGATGGGAACGGGACAGGAACGGGATGGGAACGGGAACGAAAACGGAAGGGGTACGGGACGGTTACGGGACGTTTACGGGACGGGTACGCAAACGGGACGGGAACGGAACGGGAACGGGGAACGGGAGCGGGAGCGGGAACGGGAACTGGAAGCCTTGTGCGAGGCCCGCCACACGCGGCAAATGTCTTGCCTCGCGAGGCAGCGCGCTTGATGGGGACTCGCCTAATCGCGTAAAAATGGCTGGCCGGATCCTGGTTGAAGGTTCCTTAAAAGGATTTCGTCTAATATCCACGCGGACGAAGTCGCGGGCAGAAGCTAGTATAATACAATAAACAAAATGAACTTCTTACTGAATAAAGAGTTTTGAGTTATAAGTATTACAATCTGATCAAAGGCTAGGTACTCTTCCATTAATATTAAGGGTACATTGCTTCAAAAGTTTGTCAATACTTCAGGTTCAAAACTGACTGGTTTTTTTTTTTGTAAAGAATAGAAAGCATTGGGCCGGAATCCTAAGGGTGCGGGTTCGAATCCCGTCTAAGTTGCTACGGGTGAGCCGATTTTTTCTAATATTTTTCATTATTTATTCATCTTAATATAAAAATAGCATTGTGAATGCAAAAATCTAAAAGTTTAAAAGGGGAGGCGAAGGCAAAGTGAATTACAGATGGCGCTCAGTCATTGGAACAATTGTCAGTTTGAGCTTATATTGTCTTGACTGTGTATTACGTGATTTTACTTTCTTATATTGTATTTTTTTCGGTTTTGCGGACAAACAATGTATTCTATGCTAACTTTAGCTCAGATAAAAGAAGAAGTACGGAAAAGAAAAGTCAAAACAACAGGCAAGAAAGTTTATAGCAACTTACAAAAAATTGCTAACAAGCATTACATTTCTTTAAATTTCGTGTAAGATTTACAAGTAATCTTTTTATTTCAGATTAGAAGCATATGATTTAAATTTTAACAAAGCAACTGAGTGTGAATTTCCGTGTTTATAGTTGCCTGATGATGCCTTCTGTGCAATAGTAATTTCAGGTTTCTGTACTGGAATTTCTGTACCATCCAAAATTACACGAACCGTTTTATCATATTTATTTTATTATTCTAAGTTTCTTGAATGACTCTGGCATATAAAATTCTATTAATTCTCTGTTTGGCCCCAATATTGGGCTTATTCCATATTTGATATACCTATCAAATTCATCCAAGTTATAAATATGTTAGAAACTGCTGAGGTTGAAATATTAAAGAACAAAGCTGTTATAATTCAAATGTTGTTTTATTTTGGCGAAGCTTCATCAAATTCATGAAACATTCCTTTTGATTTCTAATGTTTCTCAGGCTCAGCAAAGGAGAAAATCGAGGGAAAAGCATCTTTTTTTTGATATTTTTTTGCCCAATATTTTTTTTGTTACTGGGAAATCGATGAACTCCAATATTTTACAAGTTACATGCATAACAATGCGGAATTTTCTCAGTATAAAATTAAAAAGTGCAATACTCCAAGAGATTCCCATATGTTTTGACACTTTCTTTGAGGCGGCCCGGTACCAAAGACCAGTCGCGACCTATCGGGATAAAATTGCGCTTTTCCTCCCCATTGTACTGTTTCACCTTAAAAGGGTGCTACAACCGAATGTCGAAGTAGTTCTCTTCACATTGGTGAGATGGCGCTAATCTTCAGCGGAAACGTAAAAAGTATTAGAAAATTTCGCCACATCCATCAGCGGCTTGGTAGCATAATTGGTAGTGCATTGGGCCGGAATCCTAAGGGTGCGGGTTCGAATCCCGTCTAAGTTGCTACGGGTGAGCCGATTTTTTCTAATATTTTTCATTATTTATTCATCTTAATATAAAAATAGCATTGTGAATGCAAAAATCTAAAAGTTTAAAATTGTACTGTTTCACCTTAATTGATTGTCTGGCACCCGCAAGGGTGCTACAACCGAATGTCGAAGTAGTTCTCTTCACATTGGTGAGATGGCGCTGATCTTCAGCGGAAACGTAAAAAGTATTAGAAAATTTCGCCACATCCATCAAGGTCCGAACAAATTATCGGACGCGGCTTACTGCCGCGGCTGATCTGAGGTGTGCAAACTATCGGATGTAGTAGGTCGCGGACGTAACCATAGACTAATATGACGTCATCGGACGTCCGATAGCTATCTGGCACGCAGGATGTTATGAGAGTGTGCACACTTATCAGCCGCGGCAGTAAGCCGCGTCCATAAGCCGCGTCCGATAATTTGTTTGGACCTTCAGCGGCTTGGTAGCATAATTGGTAGTGCATTGGGCCGGAATCCTAAGGGTGCGGGTTCGAATCCCGTCTAAGTTGCTACGGGTGAGCCGATTTTTTCTAATATTTTTCATTATTTATTCATCTTAAATAATAGAAGTTAACCATCTCTATATTTATGTGATCTGGTACTTTAAAATTTATTCAATCAGATGAGATGAGAGAACAGATAGGAATACTATCTGTTCTAAGAATATACATTTTGGAAAAGATGAATTTTGGGAAATGTACATTACAGGAAAGGTGCATTTTGGGAAAGGGACTTTTTGGAAACTGGACATTTCGGAAAATGTACCATTTAAAACCGGTGTACATTATGGAAAGTGTACATTTTGAACCTGAAGGACCCTTAAAAATTCATGCACCTAAACTAGTTTTTAATTTGTATTTGCTCATATTCTGAGATAGTTTACAATTAACTACTCCAAATGGTTCTTTGGTTACAATTATTCACAAAAAAGTAAGCCAAAAGGAAAAGCTGTGAATATTTTTGGTAGCATCATCCTTACTAATATTATAAATGCGAAAGTCTGTTTGTTTGTTTGTTACGCCTTCACGTCTTAACTACTGAACCGATCACCATGAAATTTTGCATACACGTTGTCAGGGATACAGAGAAGGACATTCTTTCATCCCGAAAAAAAGTATTATTCCCGAGGGATAGCAAAAAACTTTTCCACGCAGACGAAGTCGCGGGCGGCCGCTAGTCTAAAATAAAAGTAAAATTTCAAATGGCCGTTATTCCAAAAGGGGAGGGGATGGGCCCCAATATGTGGGTATTTGTCAATAAAATTTGGTAATCACACCTTTAAATGATTGCTAGTACAAGACCAAAGACGTATATAAAACTCAACTCCAAATTACATATTACAGTTAAGAATTAAGGCCAAGCTTTATTTCTAGTGATGACTTTGAGTTAAATCTGTTACTTTTATTTAATCCTAATTTAAGAATTACAACCTTAATTGCATATTCAAATCTTCAAATGAATTAAGTTTGGGTCACCCATGCTCATGCACTACATAGATGGGAGTCCATCTAGCCAAAATAAAGATTTAAATGCAGTTTTGGTGAGAGAACATAATCATCCTCCTGCCCTAATCCCAATTTATTTGGGGTCGGCGCAGCATGTCTGTTTCTTCAATACATCTCTATTACTAGTCATCTCAAAGTTTACTTCCTTTCTAGCTATATCTTCTTTAATACAGTCCATCCATCTTTTCTTTGGTCTCCCTCTACCCGTATATCCATCCACCTTCATACCTAAAACCTTTTGCATAACATGCTCCTCATTCCTCTGCATTACATGTCCATACCACGACCATTAGTTTCCCCTTAACTTTTCCGTTATTTGCGTCACTTCCAAACTCCTTCTTATATATTCATTTCTAATTTTGTCTTTTCACTGAGAGAGTCCTTTTGATGAGAGAACATATTCACAATTTTTTTCTGCTGACCCAAGTATACATTTTACTCTCATGATATGAGGAAAAGCTGAACCAGTGTTTAAAACAGGAAGAAATTTGAGACAAGGCCGATTATTTTCCCCTTTAAATGTCTCAGTGTTATTAGGTTTGTTTTATAGAATAAATGACTAATTATGGCCGCCTACTTACCAACAGGTGGCTAGATTAGCACCTAGACTTTATAGGTATTCAAGTAAAATGAACGTTCACAAATGTTTGCAACCAGCCGCTGGGCTCACCTTTCCATTAGCGGACCACGAGTTCCGAATTCATATTTTTTTATGTAAAGAACTCATGATTTGGAACACATATACGAAATTTTATGTTTAGGAACCAAATAATAGGCGAGAAAAAAAATCTAAAATTTAAGATTTTCTACGTTAAAAATGTAATTTTAAACCTGTGTCGCAATTTTTTACGCTTAATGGTGGCGCACTTGGTTGGTAGCACTACTAAAGGACCTCAGGTCACATGATAGGTGCAAGGAGCGTAGCGACGAGCATGTTAGGTGTACATGAACCCAGCGCGTGACGACATTACCATACTAAGTATAGGTAACCAGGCTGGCATAACCTGTAACACCATGCAAGCAGCCCTGAAGAAGGTTGAGGAATGGTGCAAAAGACACGACCTGACCTTCAATCCCACGAAGACGGAAATGGTAATGTTTACAAACAAACGCCAGGTGGGCGACTTCCGTCTGCCGAAACTGTTTGGAACTACACTACAACTCTCTAACGAGGTAAAGTACCTAGGTATAATCCTGGACTGCAAACTTAATTGGAACAGCCACTTGGAGTACAAAACGCAGTCCGCCAGCGTCATTCTATGGCAGTGCCGAAAGATGATTGGTAAGCGTTGGGGCCTAGCACCCAAACTATTCCTCTGGCTTTACAACACGATCATAAAACCCCTGGTAAGCTATGGATCTGTAGTGTGGTGGCCAAAAGCCGCCCAAACCACCGGAGCCAATAAGCTACAGGGACTACAACGTCAGGCCTGCTGCGCCCTCACTGGGTGCATGAGCACAGCTCCCACAGCTGCTCTAGAGGTAATGCTGAACCTAACACCACTGCACCTCCACATCCAACAGGAGGCAGCCAAAACAGCGTTAAGACTAAAACAACTGGGATCTCTAAAATTCGAGAGGGTAAAACATCTCAGTGGACTACTGGAGGACTGGCTGAACACCCCTCTTATTGAAGCACCATGCGACAAAGTTAAGCCAACCCTCATTTTCGACAAAAAATACAGAATACACCTGATAGACGACATCAGCTCTAAGAAAAGACACAAGGCTCTCCTGATTTACACCGACGGCTCCAAGACCTCATCGGGCACAGGGTCGGGTGTTTTCTCAGAGGACCTCAACATACAAATTGCATCCCCCTTAAGCTCATACAACACGGTCTTTCAGGCCGAGTGCGTGGGCATAATAATGGCGGCTCGGGCAATCGAAACAAGAGAGGTAAAAGACCACGACATCTTAATTCTCTCTGACAGCAAATCTGTTCTACAGGCTCTCCAGGGCAGTCGCATCACATCGAGCCTTTTACTTGAGTGTCACCACGCCCTAAATACAGTAGGTACACTTAATACTATTACTATCCAATGGATCAAAGGTCACAGTGGATCACGGGGAAATGATGCAGCCGACGAACTGGCTAGACGCCCATCTGGTTCGGCGCCTATTGGCCCAGAGCCGATCGCGCCTATCCCGACCAGCTGGTTTGCAAGTAAGATCCGTGAACATACCATAGAACTACACCAACAGAACTGGAGCTCGCTGGACTCGTGCAGACAGGCGAAACTCGCTCTACCGCGCGTGGACGCTCGTCTATCCAGGTCCCTGATACAACTGTGCAGACCGCAACTTCGCCTAGTAACAGGTGCTATTACTGGTCATGGACAATTTAACAGACATCTTTTTAACTTAGGTGTCACGGACAGTCCCCTATGCAGAGGATGCATGGAGGAAGAAGAAACAGCCGCCCACGTTCTGCTGGAATGCAGAGGGGTGGCCCCTTACCGGGCGAGGTACCTCGGTTCGCCGGGCAGCGTCCAGGAAGCGATCACGATCGTGAAAGCCCTTGGAGCGTTCCTGGCTGAGCTGGGCTGGCTGGAATGATCCGGCCGCACATCCTCCGACGCAAAATAGGCGCTATAGACGTCGAGTTGCGGAAACCGCCTGCACTGACAAGACAAGAAGAAGAAGAACCCAGCGCGTAAGCCGAGCGAGCGAAGCGAGCGTGCCGCGGCAGCGGCCGGCGAAGCGCCAGAAACGACTTTTTTTACGTGCGAAATTTTGTACGTAGGTCCCCTTCCCTCTCCCCACCTTTTTTTAACCTCCCCTGCTTAATTTCCATATTTTTAGTTTTTTTTTAACCTTTAAAAAAAAAGTATCCGTCTCCTAACTTTCAAACTTTAGGGAGGGGTTGTCACCCTCCCCCTACTCCTCCCCCTCACCCTCTCCCCCCAAAATCGTGGTCCGTTAATGGAAAGTAGAACCAGCCGCTGCGCTAGGAGACTCGATACATGCAGGTGACTGCCTAGCATGTATCGTAGAAGTGAGGTTTACAACCAAAGACCTTGAGACCAAGACTTCTATCCTAGCGACCCTACTTCCAGTGCAGTCACCGTGTATCCTAGCAAATAACCAGATGCATATGTATGTGCGTACACTGACGTAGGTTAACTAAAAATAAAATAAGTTTTTAAAGAGATCTTACCTAAATGACCATAGACAGTCTGAACAGGTATGTTGAGCTCTTCGAGGGCATTCTGTTTGAGAATCAGGTTTTCTAGAACTACGTCGCCTAAAACAAAAGTATTACATTATTAAATAAAATTATAAGGACATAAATAACTGTTATACTTATCAAATTTGGGTAGTATGAATGACATCATGCAGGCAGAAGAAAAAAAAGCACTTACCGCCCCATATACCAAGTTTTAATTGCGACCTGTTCAAGTTTTCGACGTAATCTCCTAGAAATCGGTTCAGGACATCGACTACAATCGACTCGAACACCATTGTGAACTATATTTTATTTTTATAACAAATATTTAGGATTAGTTTTTTGTTCACTTATGTCATGGTACTGCACCCATTCTGGCCACAAATGCAAGAGTGATTTCACAAATTTGAGGAAAGTTGATCTCACTTTTGAAGTTCTTGGTTACTTGCGAAGATATTATTTGCAAATTCAAAATTTATTTCACATAAGTTGATCGCATGCAACAACATGCAACCCGCACAATCAACCTATTTTTTTTTATCTTACTCTATGCGCACAATCAACAGCGCAAAATATTGGTGTTGCCAGATTCAGATGCACAGACAGAGTACTTTGTATAATAATAGCCGATCCACACGGCACTTTCTTGTTTGCGGAACGTGTTTGCGCAAACGAAGATTGTGCTAAACTAAAATAACGTGTAGACACTAGACAGACGTCGAGTTTGCAGTTGGCGCAAAAGTTTGTGCTGATTTGTATTTTGTATCAAAAAATCACACCAGACTGATACAGGGCTGCCAAAGACCTCGATATAATAAAGTAAAAAATAAGAGATAAACCACATAAATTTTATTTACCTCGAATTTATATTAATCATATAATACGCTAAATGTTGAGGGAGGTTTCTAACCTATATGCTCTGCTCTATGATACATTCGGAATTCAACTGAGTTTGATTATGTCAATCTGCCTGCACATCTGTAGTTTGACGTATTCATTGTAAAGCCGTGGTATTGAAAGGTTGTCATAGAGTTATATTAGGAAAACTATCTGTTGAAGTGTGATAATGTGATATAAAGTGTGAGAATGCTTAATAAACGCCTGTATAAAAGTCTGGTCTCATTGCCACAACCCTTTACTTAATACATTAATTGTGGATTATATGTATTTAGCGTAGATGTAGCAAATCCCTTCGGTATAAACCAGATTGAGCTCTTCGCCCCAAAACGAGCCGACAGAGAGGTCAAGTAGATAATTGTATCTCTTTCTTCATTAGGGTGACCAAAGTGTATGGTTGGTCGGAGACAAGCTTATTACTTTAAACTGATTAATATAAACTTAAGTACTTAGGTAATTCTGTATTTACAATTTTTTTGCCACGTTTTTATAAGGTTGCTTTGCTCGTGTTTGTGTTTTCGTTTGTTTGTTTAAGCACAAATTTTGCAAACGATTTTATACTAACTTCCCGATGAACTAGAGACTTGAAACTTTGAACACAGGTCAGAACTAGAAGGTAATGTAATATTATGGTATCATTGAGCTGATCTGCTAATGGAGCCGGAAGAACGCCACAGGAACACTATGATGAAACCTTACAACCTCATCGTGTTTGGGCTCGTTAGAATCATCTTGGCAAGTACTCTGTTGGGGAATAATATTCAAGGGGCTGATGAAGGAGCCGGAAGAAGGCCATTGGAACTTTGTAATAAAATCATGTAACCCCATCGAGTTTGAGCTCGATTGATTCGTCTTGACGAGTGTTCCAATAGGAGGTGGTATACTTTTAGTTTTATCTCGTTAACTGAAAAGCAGAAAATAATAATTTACTAAAAATAAATCTTCACGTTTTTTTATCATGTTTTATTAGGTTGCTTTCTTGTTTTTATTTATAAATATGGTTAATCAACCAGTATCTACAAAAATTCAAGTGTAAATAATGACATAACTATAAAGTTTATTCCAATTTTGATAAAAATACAATGTGCATGTATTTCGGAAATCAAATATAATAATATATATAATAATAATAAAGCATTTATTTCAGGCACAGACCCATTATACAAAAATACAAAATAAAAATCAAAATAAAGACAATAAAATCAATTAAAAACATACTAAACATAATATCACTTACATTAATAAAATAGGTACCTTATATACCTAGTCACATTATTATTTTTTGTTCCTCTCCGTGTGCACCGATATCCAGTGCTTATACAAGGGACTCTGGAGGTTGTCAGCGACAGCTTTCACAATAGTATTATCGCATTCTTTGATACGTTTCCAAAAGGCAGCCACACGAGACCTCAGTATAGCGTAGAAATCGGAAATACCTGCCTCAGCAAACATCGTAGATGCGCTGCAAAATCTGGGATATCGCATAAGAGCACGGTATGCATTATTATACTGGACTCTTATGGTGTCAAAGGACTTTCTTGTATAGTTAACCCATAGTTGGCAGGTGTACATGCCCAGGCAAAAAGTTTTGAAAAGAATGTCCTTGACATCCCGGCTGCAGCGTGCAAACCTTCGAGCCAGCATATTCCCTCGCATAGATAGGCATCTCCGCTCACGTTCCATGTCTAAGTCGTCCGTCAGTTGTTCCGTCAGCCAATGTCCCAAATACTTAAAGCGGTTCACTACTGAAATCTGTCCACCGTTCAAATAAACACTAGGCACTTTCTCTGGACCTTTTCCCGATCTGAATATCATAACCTCTGTCTTTGAGACATTATACTTCAGCCCGTGAGCAGCGGCATATTGCTCACAAACCGACAGTAACTTTCTCAAACCCTTGATAGAAGGGCTCAGGAGCACCATGTCATCCGCATAGCTCAAGTTGTTAACGCACACGTTACCAACATGGCAGCCTACACCGGTGCTCCTCAGCTCCTCTATCAAGTCGTTAATGTAATGATTAAACAGATCGGGAGAGGTCAGGGATCCCTGGCGTACCCCACATTCTAGCATATACTCACTAGAGGTTGCGTCGCCCCATTTAACAAAATTTGTTTGGTTGCCATACCAATATCTCAACAGACCCACGACTCCGCTCGGGGCTCTTGCTTGCAGTTTGGCCCAGAGAATATCATAATTGACCAGGTCAAATGCGCGGCTCAAGTCCAAAAAACACGCGTACACTGAAGTATTCCGACTGGTATAGTATTGCACGGTGTTTTTCAGACAGAAAATCGCAGAATCCGTCGAGACACCGGCGCGGAAACCAAACTGAGCATCACTTATATTGACAGATTTCAGTAATGAAGGACGCAAGAGACGTTCTAGGACTTTCCCAATTATTGTTCCCAGCGAAATAGGACGATAGTTTGACGAGATGGACAAGTCACCAGTTCTGTTTTTGACTATGGGTACCACGACCGTCTTCATTAAATCATGAGGTAAGTAACCATATTTAATGCATAAGTTAAAAAAGGTACTTAAATGGTCATGCAATTTGTAGCTACCCCAGAACAAATGTTCTATGCTCAGCCCATCAAAACCTGGTGACTTGCCCCTCTTCATCGACTTTATCACCTGAGCGACATCTGCACTAGAGAAGCTCGGACATGCCTCCGAGTTAGGGGTGTCATTCTTAGTCAAATCATTATTTACTGGCAAAGGACTAATTTTGAATTTATTAGCAAATAATTCAGCTATATCAGGGGCATTCTGGATACCATCCATGGAACTAGGTAAGTTTTTTGAGATTTTACAATTAATTTGCTTCGTGGAGTTCCAAAATTTTGAAAAGTTTTTATTTTGTTTACTAATTGTCAAAACATTCATTTTTATAGTTTCTTCATTTTTTTGACACCAACTAAGCTTGTTTTTAAATTCAGACCTACTGTTTTTCATTTTAGTGTAAATATCCCCAACTAAAGGTTTCCCGGCCTCAACCCAACATTTAAAATATAATCTGGCATTCTCATGGCTTTCCTTGACATGAAAATTCCACCCCACTATTTGTTTACGTTTAATCGGTCCACAAGGAGAGGAACTTAGTTTAGCTGCGTTTTGCAGTACATTTATTAAATGGTTATAATAATTGTCAATATAGTTAAAATATTCTGTAAGATGGCTACAGCTACTTATAAAATCACATTCACATATACAGTTAAAACAAAAATTATCCAAGTTATTAAAACAATAATTACCATAAATACTAATTTGGTCCGTGCTCCGATTTCCCCATCTAACCCCCTTAAGCGTATCAACCGAGCTAGTGTTCATTGAACCACTGTCACGACCGAAGGTAGGTACTTCTAGAGTAATTTTGAGCGGATAGTGGTCTGACCACATTACGTCATATAAGACTTCCGCGGAAACAACCGTCTTCCAAGCTAGTTCGGTCGTAAGACAGTGGTCCAACCAACTCAAGCAGCCATTTATGTCACTTTTGTAGGTATACGTATCTGAGTTTTTCCCAAGTATATTCATATCCGCACATTCCCACAGCACTTCATCACAAAACCTCGTCATCTGCACACCAAAACTAGCACTAGGGTGCGCATTAAAGTCACCAACCATATAGGCGCACTGCACTCCCGATTCTTCAATGATGGCATTGATAACGCCGAGGAGGTCGGTGAACTCCGGCATGTTAATTGGTTTATCCGTTGGCATGTAAACATTTATCACCAGAAAATACATTCCCGTGGCTTCCACCTGGACGGCGAGTATTCTGTCATTTGAGCACTCGATGGGTGTCACACGAGGAAACTTGGCCTTCTCCCACATGATAGCCAGGCCACCGTATGGTCTGCCCGTCAGTATACCCGCGGACGAGTCAACTGATGATTTTGCTATACATGCAAAGTCGTCACTTATGTCATTAATGAAATTCAGATCGTGCGATAATAGCCACGTCTCTTGCAGTGCGATTATGTTCGATATTTTGGTAAGGCTTCTTACATCTTGTACTGATCTCTTAACTGATTTACAGTTGAATGTAGAAATATTGATAAGTGTTGTATTATCCATAAATTAGGTATTTTTATGTACATTATTATCTTTCCGTGCAGGTGTGTATTTTTCTTTATAGATTCTGTATTTTATTCCTTCAGGCCAAAATTCATTTGATAGAAATGCGTTCAGTCTATTTCTATGCACCATCACTTTAAATGAATTAAACGTCATTTCGTGTTTCTGAGTCAAAAGCTGAACATCCTCACATTTTTCACCCATGTCTTCTATATGCTCTTTTATTTGTGTAGGCGTCGTAAGTTTAGATACTCGTGAGACATAAATCGGTACACAAATATCCGCCACCTGTATTTTGCATAGCCCTCGGCCCGAGCCGCACTGGTTGCGTATGATATTTTTACGCTTATTTCTTAGTACTAATTCAAATCCGTCCTGATCCGCTGTCGTCGGCGCCGCCGCTTTGTTATTCATACTTATGTTAGTATCGTTACGAGTCAGCTGTTGCGTTCTCGTCGCGCTCGGGGCGCCGCCTGCGCAGCTCGTACGGCTCTTGGTTATATCGCCATAGGTAGGTTTGTATAGCGCTTCATTCGTTGAGCCACTTGCCGCAGTAGGTAATGTGTCCGTGCGCACAGGCAAAGCGAGTTCGGGGGTAGACATCGATACATTGTTGACGGTCTCGCGCTCGACCGATGATTTCAAAGGCGTACATGTCGATTTTGTGCACTTTTCCAGACTTTGAGGACTATTTATTGATATTTTACTGTTTAAACTGACTAACGATCGTTTGATATCTTCCATGTCAGATTTTAGTGCTATTACTTCACTTTGATATTCCGATGACTGTTCAGCTTGCGGTTTACAATTTTTTAAATTTTCTAATTCACGTTTCATGAGCACCATATCCTTTAAAAAAGCTGTTATGTCGATGTGATCAAAGGTCACCGGCGGTAGTTTTTTGAGATTTCTCGCTACGAAAATTGGTAAGCAATCCGGGTCACTTTCTTTAATTAATTTAATTATTTCTTGTAAACTCTTCTGCTCGGAGCCTTCTTTACGTCTTAATTTCCGCTTAGTAGGAGCTAGCAACGTCGTAACTATTTGTCGCGCATCTTCAATTTCATCCGAGGCGTACGCACTCATACATATTTGCAACAGCGCAGTTTCAGGTAAAGTGTCCACCTTGTCACAAATAAATGATAATAATTCGTTTATTATCAAATTACACGATCCGCATTTGCTATTAATAACCCCGTGGTCATCACTTGAGCTATTACTGCCCGCGTCTTTTCTATGTGGCGGTGAATAAAACATGTTGAGTGCGCGTCGCGCACGGCTACCGCACGGAGACTGATGCACGCAAATGAATGTTGGAAAAACAAGTGAAGGTAGGAAAACATTGTCTAGTGATCTGTAGTTAAAAAACAGGTGCAAACGATTTTCGACTTTATTGACGTTTAAAATTCGGTTGCTTTCTACCATAATTATTCTCTTTCATTAAAAACTGTTATTTTGGTAAATAAATCTATAAGGTCTAAAATACTTGCACCAATTTTTTACTAGTGAAATAAAAAAATGGGTGCAAGCATTTTTCAACGACACAATGTTAAAAATAAAAAAACAAGATGGTAGCCAACCTTTTTTTTGTTTTTGGCTTGATTTCGATGAAAATCGGTTTTTAGTAATATTTTGACAAAAAATAACAATAAAATTTTGAAAATATAAAATAAAATAAAATAAATAGTACCAAAAACCGAGTTTTATCGAAATCAGCCCACAAACAAAAAAGTAGGCTGCCATCTTGAGTTTTTTATTTTTTTTTAAAATTGCGTTGTTATTTTCTTCTCAAAATAGTACCAAAAACAAAATTTCATCTAAAACGGCCCACAAACAAAAAAATTGGCTGCCATCTTGGATGTTTAATATTTTTTACATTGCGTTGTTATTGTCTTGTTAAAATATTACCAAAAACCGAGTTTCATCGAAATCAGCCCACAAACAAAAAAGTTGGCCGCCATCATGGATTTTTTATACTTTAAAAATTGCTTTGTTATTTTCTTGTCAAAATTGTATTAAAAACCGAGTTTCATCTAAATCGGTCTACAAACTTAAAAGTTAGCCGCCATCTTGGATTTTTTAATATTTTTGACAGTACTGTGTTGTTATTTTTTTGTCAAAATGGTACCAAAAACCGAGTTTCATCGAAATCGGCCTACAAACAAAAAAGTTGGCCGCCATCTTGGATTTTTTATACTTTAAAAATTGCTTTGTTATTTTCTTGTCAAAATTGTACCAAAAACCGGGTTTCATCTAAATCGGCGTACAAACATGAATTTGATTATTAATATTAACATTAATAATATAAATTAAGTCGCCTGCGACTTTCAGTTATTTCTTTCGATAGAACAATTTCATTTTTTTGAAAATCTGAAATGGTGTAGTATTTATGGTCACCCTAGTTTTGTAAAGGAATATTTCCTAAATATTGAAATTCTAAAATTGAAATTCGGCGCCAAAGTCAAAATCGGAGTTGCCAGGATTGACATTTGAATTTAACACCACCTCACCGATGATAGCTGATTAGCATTATTGTAAAAATCTTATTAAATCAAAAGAGTAAGTTCAGTTTTATTTCACAATAACTATGTGTTTTTCTAAATTAATATTTAAGTAGCATGTTTTCAATATTCCACTTCGAATTTTGATACACTACGTGATTGGTAACGTACATTTTTATTCCTTACCGTCGTGGTATTATTGTTTAGTTTATTTAATGGCAATTGTGCGAACGAGACATCCTCATCTACTTGGCGATGTTTCATTCACACAGTAGAGTCTTCAGTAAATGTCGTCGATAGAATTGCAACTCTATGACAAAGAAAATAAAGTTGAATTTCTTTTAAACACATAGTGAGAATTTTTGTAGAGTACTCACTCCTTATAAGAACCTCCTTGGTATTTAGAAATGTTTTCTTAATTTTGATGATCATATTTGGCTTTGGATAATACCTTGTTACAAAAAATGATTTTATAAACCTACCTAGGCACCTATGTCTACCTTGTTACAAAAAACGATTTTATAAACCTACCTAGGCCTTTGATCATGTTTGTCACAAAACTCTACTTAAAAAACTAGAAGCATATGGTATCCGTGGGCATGCACAGGAGTGGATTGGATCATATCTTGAAAATAGAGTCCAAAAGGTAGAACTTAACAAAATTGACAAGTCTTTAAATTTAACTACCTGTCACTCTGATTATTCAAAAAATAATTTTGGTGTTCCCCAGGGAAGCATCCTTGGACCTCTCTTGTTTGTTTTATATTTAAATGATCTTCCGTCTATCACTGGGCATCGATGCACACTGTTTGCTGATGATATTTCAATAATTTTACATAAAATTCCTAATATTGACTATGAAACTGAAATAAATAATACAATCATTAATGTAATCAATTGGTTGAGGCATAACAATCTACTAGTTAACATAACAAAAACTAAATTTATACAATTTTACAATAAAAATGGACGACCACAAGAAGTATCTGTAATGCATGATGGTGAACAAATCGCAGAGTGCACTGCTGCTAAATTTCTTGGCATTGAAGTAGACACAAATTTATCATGGAAAAATCACGTCTCATGTGTTTGTCAGAAAATTAATAGATTTACTTATGCTTTATATCGTTTAGCGCGGCTTAGTGGTCAAAAGACAGCACTTACTGCTTATCATGGTTACGTGTGCTCAGTTTTGAGGTATGGTCTAATTTTATGGGGAAACTCGGTTGACGTTAACCGTGCCTTTATCATTCAAAAAAAGTGTATTAGAGCTATGTGTGGTGCAGAACCCATGGATTCCTGTCGACCATTATTCAAAAAACTAAATCTCCTAACAGTCCCATCAATGTATATTTTTGAATTATGTGTCTTTACGAAAAGTAATCTGAATTTGTTTAAAAAGAAGCATGAGGTGTGTACATTCTCAACCAGATATCCAAATCAATTAGTGTTGCCATCTTGCTCAACAACGTGTTGCCGAAGGAATTGTTATCTCATGTCAATAAAATTATTCAATAAACTACCAATGGCAATGAAAGACTTACCAATGAAACAATTTAAATGTGCGTTGTATCGATTACTGACTGACAAGTGTTTTTATAGTGTTAAGGAATTTTTTGATTGCAAGTTTTAAATATTATCAGACCATTTTTTATATATATTATGTTTTGGGTATTTATTTCAATTCGGTGACTTTGGACATGTTTTAATTATTATTATTATTGTTTTTTATTTTATTTATGATTATTTTGCGACATTGTTAATTTATTACTAATCAAGTCCCATCTCTAATTTGCATACCAATGTTATTTGGTTAAATGTGAGAAACGAAAACGATAAATGTTATAATCTTGTACTGACCACATTTACAGCAATAAAGAATTATTTCATTTCATTTATTTAGGCACCTATGTCTAAACTATCTCGTGGTACTTAGGTATAACAAAAATTATCAGAAAACATGATCCCGAACTATTAAGTGAATAGCTATTTTTGTGTAATTAATGGGACCATCCAATGAAAATGTAAATACGTAAAGTACCTACTTAATTTTAAAATAAATGTGAATTATAGGGAAAAAATAGTAATGTTTCAAAAGGTTCAAATCGAATTGTGAAAATAATATTAAGAAGGACCCAAAAGCATTTTGGTCGTTCGTGAAGGCTGTGCGTGGTGGATCGGCGTATCCTAAGAAGGTGCATTTGGAAAATGTGGAATATACTGATGGGAATGATATATGTTTTGCCTTTAATAAATTTTTTCAAAGTGTTTTTGGTGATCCTTGTAATAACTATACGCCTATAAAAGAACAACCGCTATGTACTAATACAGTATCGAATTTACAAACGTCTGTATTAATTGTGGAGAAAATGTTAAAATCACTGGATATAAATAAAGGCGCTGGCAGTGACGGGTTACCAGCTATATTTTGGTCTAAATGCGCTATATCATTGGCCCTTCCATTAACTATAGTGTTTAATCGCTCCTTGCGCGAGGGCATCTTCCCACACAAATGGAAATCAGCTCACGTAGTGCCCGTACATAAGAAAGGGTCGCGTACAGACGTTAGAAACTTCAGAGGTATCTCTATTCTAAGTACTGCTGCTAAATTACTAGAAAGAATTGTATACGACGAAATATACTCTACACTATCTAACTCCATTCCCGAACAACAACACGGTTTTCTAAAAGGGCGTTCCACCACTACTAATTTGGCATGGTTCTCGAGTTTTATTTTGGAAAATATGGAAAGGGGGGGGCAGGTTGACGTGGTTTACACCGATTTTGACAAAGCCTTTGATCGTGTGGATCACGTGATCCTGCTAAACAAGTTACAAGTGCTTGGTATCCATGGGGATTTACTCCGATAGATTGAATCATACCTCACTAATCGTTCTCAGGCAGTAGTCATGGGTGGTTATCGATCGGACTACATTACTATACCTTCAGGGGTTCCACAGGGGTCCCATTTGGGTCCACTGTTTTATAATGCCTACCTGTTTGATATCGGCTCATCCCTTAAGCATTCTCAATATATCATGTATGCGCATGATAAAAAGATTTTTTGTAAAATAAGCTCTGTTCAGGACTGTTTGCGCTTACAAGGAGATTTGGACAACCTATTTGAATATTATAATAAAAATAATATAACGGTTAACGCTAGTAAATGCGAATGCATCACTTTTACGCGGAAGTCAAAACCCATTCTTCATGATTATCATTTCAACGGAGACCGAGTAAACAGGAAACAAAGTTTGAGGGACTTAGGTGTGTATTTCGATCAAAAAATGTTACTTTCAGATCACGTTGAAAATACAATTAATAAGGCATATAGGAATTTGGGTTTTGTTCTTCGAGTGTGTAGGCCATTCACTAATGTTTCAGTAATTAAGCTCGTTTATTTTGCTTATGTGAGAAGTATACGCAACATACATAAGCCGTTTGGAGCGAATTCAAAAAGTTTTTGTTAAGCACCTTAACTTTCGCTGTCGCAAAGCAATTGATAATTATCATGATAGTTGCAAGGAGCACGGTCTACTATCTTTGGAGCAGAGGCGTATAGTATTGGATATGGGTCTGCTTCACGATATTATAAACAGTAGAGTTGACTGTCCGCTCCTTGTATCTAAAATATTATTTCGTACTCCTAAACGTCGTACGCGCAATACTTCACTTTTACAAGTCCCACAATGCCACACTAACTATTTTCGAAATTCGGTTATCTTACGACTTATCCGTACGTATAACGCACATTTTCGTAGCATCGATCTTTTTTCAAATACTAAACGCACATTTAAAAAAGATGTTGAAAAGGTACTTCAAGAAATTTAATAATTTAGTTTTTCTTTTTTATTTATGTAATAATGTTTGCAAAATAGACAAAGGGCAAATACAATATGTTGTACTATAACTGTTTAATTTAAATTATGTTTAAGGGTTTAATTTTCTGGTAACAATACTGTTATATTATATTACTTACCAACGACATAAATTATTACTGTTAATTTAAGGGAAACCTATTATTGGCTATACTAACTAACATGTACCTAATGTTAAGTAATTTTATTAATACGCTGTTGGTTTTCTTAATAAAGTAAAATAAAATAAATAATGTTGTAAAAAAATCGTCTTTGAGTCGCTGGTGTGCGGCTAGTCGCTCGACTCGACGACTCGAGTCGCCCAGCGACATTCGATCAAAATTAGAAGCGCCATCTAGCTTCGACCGCTTCGAATAGATTCAATAAATGAGTATCTAACAATACCAAACAGCACCACCATAGTACTACTGCTTTTGAAAACCTCGTGGCAACATCTATTAGTTTAATTTGTAAACAACATACAATTTGAGCGAGGTCTACAGCTCACTGAACCACTAGTTATAGTAGTGATTTACCTACTATCATTTTATTTTTTACCTACATAATTTAATATAGTTAAGTATGCCTAAAAATAGTATTTTAGCGTAGGTAGGTACCTAGTACCTCTATTGCTGTCTTTGATTTTAAAGTAGGTACACCTTCCCAAAATAGATTAACTACATTACTATACAATTTTATTTAGAGTAGTGGTGGCAGCCCTAATATACAGTGACTGTCACGGCTGTAGAGTGGCAAGATCAGAGCGTTTAAAATACGGGACTTAGGATTAAAATATGAGACAATTCATTATGTATGGTTCTTTTTGGAAATATTTTTAACGGGCTTAACAAATGACTTATTTTCTATAGTTATATTTTTTTTATTAATTTACCTATTGCATTAAAATAAATCGCACTCCCCGCCGAGTGCCACTGCATCGCGTGAGAGGATAATATGCTCAAATAAGGGAAATTGTATTTGTCCGTATTTGTTTTACTAGATAAAGGAACACGCTCTAATTCATTGATGAAAAAACGTGACGTCCCAAGAAATACAAGACGTCTGGTTACAATAGGCGACAGACTGATGGTTTACCATGATTCAAAATTCTGACCAGACTGATGGTAGAATTGCATTCCAGACTGATCGTGTAACCTCTGTCTATCTGTTTGCGCAAACTATTGCATCGTGTGGATGCATGTTCAAACTTGTTTGAGTGTTTTTGAGGTAATTACAATTGAAAATAAATGACCAGAGAAAATATTCCAGAGAATTTATAATCGGATTTATTGACAATTCCATCAGCAAATTTATATGAGCGTATTTTTGTTTTTTTAATAACCATTCTTTATTATTCTAGCGCAAGAGTTGCAGGAAATGATGTCCGTATGAATGATGATTTTGTGAGAAAAGGGATGAAAGTGAATGTAACTAAGACGAAAGTGATGGTGTTTGAGAGAGATGAAGAAATGATTGACTGTACGGTTATGTTAGGTGGCGAAAAAGTGGAACAAGTTCGTGAGTTTGTATACTTGGGGAGTTTGTTCACAAGGGACGGAAAAAGTGAGGAAGACATAGAAAGACGAGTGAAGAAAGGAAATTTGGTGAGTGGTGCTATACACTCGGTTATGAGTAGTCAAACCGTTTCTGCAAAGGCGCGAATGGCTATTCATAACGGAGTGCTGGTACCGACACTGATGTATGGAAGTGAATCTTGGGTATGGCAGAAGAAGAATGAAAGCAGAATAAATGCGGTAGAGATGCGATCGTTCAGGAAAATATGCGGAGTAAAACTGAGTGATAGAGTGAGCAATGAGGTGATTCGTAAAAGGTGTGGTCTGAAAGATGATAGATCGCGGCCAATGTTTCCAACTCAAGATTCGGGCGACTGTTTGTAACGTTTGCCGCTCACATTTCTCACAAACAAAGATTAGTCGTAATTTAAAATGCACATTAAAACGTTCCCCTGATATCATTCTTTAGCATAGCTGGAAATTACTTACCTAGGCTCCATATTTTTTGCTCACCATCGAAAATAAAGAGAGCACAATTTGGTTCACCAGTTCAATGCACGTCTTTGTCAACTGCTGTCACACAACCAGATGAAGTTAGCAATGGAACTAACACTTAGTGTTATCAGAAAAATAGTCTATTTTCTACTAATGGTTAAAAATTAAGCCTATCTTACATAGTTGGCAACCAGATAAGTCAAGTTTGTCTATTACCATTTTCTTTGGAAACTACTAGGCCGATTTCAATGCGGTTTTTTGCAATCAAAGGTTTAATTTCAGAGCAGGTTCTTAGATACGTTACATGGTGGTAGACCACCAGGGGGCGCTGCAGCAACCAGATAAGTCGCGCTTGAAGAAGTTCTCTAAAACTACTCAACTGATTTCGATGCGGTTTTCTGTAATGGGTTTGTAGGTTATCGGCGATGGTTCTCAGATAGATGTTATGGTGTTTAACCGCTAGAAGGCGCTGCAGTTATCATTTTCTCATTTATTTCCAAAGCGGTTTGACCAATTTGGATGCGGTTTTCTGTAATAGTTTTGTAGTTTGTCGGCGATGGTTCTTGGTGTTATGGTGTTCAGCCGCTAGGGGGCGCTGTAGTAATCATTTTCCGAATGGTTTGACCGATTTAGATGCGGTTTTTAGAGTAGATTACGTATGAATTCTTTAAAAAGTTTAAAATAAAATGGAAAAATTAAAAATTTTGGAAAAACCCACGACGGTTAAAATTGTAACTCTTTATTTAAAAAGACTAAAATAAGTTTTACAAAAATCCCTCGACTAAAAGTGATGTAGGTACTATACATACTTTATCTACCTATTCATAAATTACAAACGCAAGAAAAATCCGTCGGGGGCTGCCATTGCCATTTCTCTAAAGTAATAACTGAAAAATATTTGTTCATTTGGGGGCAGGTAATGGCAGCCCCAACGGATTTTTCTTGCGTTTGTAATTTATGAATAGGTAGATAAAGTATGTATAGTACCTACATCACTTTTAGTCGAGGGATTTTTGTAAAACTTTTTAGTCTTTTTAAATAAAGAGTTACAGTTTTTCTATTTAAATTGTTAAGATAAAATTAAAACAAAGTAATAAAATTAAAGTCAGAAATACGGCAGTTTACGTCTTGCAGTACTGTCCTCTTTTCAAAACATGACATATGTTAAACGATTTCCTTGCAATTTTGCTTCTTATTACATATTCTACATACTTTAGTTTTTAATCAAGAGTTATAGTTCTCAATTATTATAAGCTCTTAATGGATTTTAATACAAATACTTAAACATTTTAAGTTTATATCTTGTCCCCTAGGTATTTGTTAATTGGACATGTCCATAAACCGTGACCGTAAATAACATTCATTTTTGTAATGATTATTTTCTACCACTCGCCGACTTTTTATTTAAATAGCAACACCAAATCGAGCAGGTTAACACCAGCAGCCATTTTGTTTAATTTTTTTTTGTGTCTTCAGTTTTGAGAGTGTTTTCTTGAATTGGTAACGGTGTTTTTTCGGAGTTTTCGCCTCTCATTGACCGGTGAGTATTTCACGTTTTTAAAAGGATTATTGGTGTAAGTGTAAAAGCAAAGATAATTTTACATGGCGAAATTATTATAGTTTTCGGTAAACAAGAGCTAAAACTTATTAAACAACATTTTTTTAAGGTTATGATAATAAAAACTGAGAAAAGGTGTGATACCGTTACGTCCCCTGACCATTACCAAATGACTGGTTACGTATTGCCGGACTAGAAAAGTAACGGACAGGGACAGGCTAAACATGTGGGCACACTGAGAAATTCTTAATACCTACTAATTGTCTAACTAGACAACGTTTTTCTACCTTCACCCAGATCACTATCTGTAGGTAAAAAACAGATGCAAACGATTTTTTACTTTATTGACGTTTGAAATTAGGTTGCTTATTCCCATTATTATTCTCGTTCATTAAGTTTTTTATGTCCCGACTGCTGGGGCACAGGCCTTCCTTATGGGTTGGTAAGGAGGACGGGCCATAAACCCACCACACGGGCCCAATGCGGATTGGTGAGTGTTAACGACTGCAAATGCAGCCGGGACCAACGGCTTAACGTGCCTTCCGAAGCACGGAGGAGCTCGAGATAATAAATTTTTGGTCACCCATCCCATGACCGACCCTTGCGAACGTTGCTTAAACTCCGCAATCGTTTGGCCAGGCGCTAAACCACTGCGCCACCGAGCTCCTCGCATTAAGTAAAACTAATTAAAATAAAATAAAATAAAATAAATTTT
Organism: Agriphila tristella; assembly: GCA_928269145.1. NCBI lineage: Eukaryota > Metazoa > Arthropoda > Insecta > Lepidoptera > Crambidae > Agriphila > Agriphila tristella. The sequence goes on along the minus strand of OV743440.1, from coordinate 22,464,364 downwards.
GCTAGGTCGAAGAAAAAGTAAAAGGTCCTTAAGAAAAAGTATGGGCACCCCTGATCTATGGGGTAGTAAGTACCTATTTGTACTAACTGTCCTACGAATGGGCAACATTGTTGTCACCCTAATGAAAGAAAAGGAAAAGATCATTGACGTCATTCAAGGTTATTTTTTCATTCTTCAAGCCTCAAACTGTGACGCAACGTCCAGAGTCATATATGTATATCTAAGGTTCTTGCATTTCACCACAGCCTTCTCATAGAGAACGCTATGATTTCACCGAACCACGGAACGGTTAGAGAGCGCGCACCGGAGTGAACTCGAGTGCACTCGAGCGAAGCCACGGAACGCACCCATGAACGCAATCCGCCATGCATGTCAAATGTCAATGTCAAACAAACATGTCATTGTCAGATGTCAATGTCAGTGTCAGACTGTCATTCAGCAGATTCGTGAACAACACGTCGCACTAGCGATGCGCGACTCCGAATGATTTTACTTTTCGACTAATTTGTAACTACTAATGTGGTTATTCGAATGGCAAATTAGTAGTATACTAATCTCTGTGTTCGAATAACGACTACTAATTAGTAACTACTAATGTCAAAATGTACAGAGATCCCGACCAAGCCCGAGTCGAACCGAATCATACCGAACGAACGTTTCGACTGCTTTTACTAACTACTAATGCCAAATGTACCGGTGTGCGGCGATTTCGACCAAGCCCGAGTCGAACCGAACGTATCGACTGAAGGTCCGAACAAATTATCGGACGCGGCTTACTGCCGCGGCTGATCTGAGGTGTGCAAACTATCGGATGTAGTAGGTCGCGGACGTAACCATAGACTAATATGACGTCATCGGACGTCCGATAGCTATCTGGCACGCAGGATGTTATGAGAGTGTGCACACTTATCAGCCGCGGCAGTAAGCCGCGTCCATAAGCCGCGTCCGATAATTTGTTTGGACCTTGACTGTTCGTTCGTACTGTGGTTCGTATCGTGCGTTCGTCGACTCCAGTCGAATAATCTACGCGCCAGTCGACTAAGTCGAATGATTCGGGGAGTCGAATGATTAGTATTAGTATTATTCAGGGTATACAATCTTAGTACTAACAAAGCAGTATGAGAAAAGAAACGAAACTTTAGTTCCAAAACACGTATATAGATGGCAGGTTTTGCCACAGTTTCTTAAGTAGTCCGCAAGATGGCGCTATGATGGTGGGTCGGTATTTCTAGGGTGACCAGTTAAGATTAAATTTTTTCATTAGCCCATTTATTATACGAATCGGTACCTTCGAATTTTGCTAAAACAATGGTTTAGTAATCCACTTTGTTCTTGTGGACATAACTTTTGCATTACAGTAGTCTAATCCTGACTTTCTTTTTTTAAATCATTTCTGATTTGATGAAAAATAAAATTATTTTACAAAATGATGATGTTCCCTAGAAAATTATTTGGTATTTATTATTGTACTAGCTTGCAACACTACAAGCAAATGGCCGCCGGTTCTGTTTACAGTGCTGTGTCGTTATTTTGTTTGTTTTACTTAGTTAATTATCGGTTATTAAGTGTTTCTCCACCTAAGTCCGTTGAGTCGAACTCTCGTTCCTCCGGCCGTGTCGAGTTTTGCGCTTGTGACTATTTTTAAGCTAAGAATTGAGACAGGACTCTTACTTGGACCTTGTGAAGACGGTGTTTGTTTTTATAATGTCTAACAAAGTGTGTTGCGTACCGGGATGTTCAAACAGAGCAGGTACTTATACCTATATTATTCACTCTTTTTTAGGCACACTTGACCAAAGCCATTTAAATGTCGCATCTTCCATAACAATCATTACCAACTCATACTAACCGACCGTACCAATTTCAGGTTCGAAGGACGTTTTGCATAAGTTCCCGAATCCAGCTAAGAACAAGGATCGTTTTAATACTTGGGTCTATTCTGTTGGTGGTGAAATTTTGGGTCTCAGCAATGACCATATCTTCAAATACCGCCGTGTATGCCATCAGCATTTCGAAGAAAAGTACTGGTGCCGTAATAATTTGCTCAGCAATATAGCTGTACCAACGAAGAACATGCCAGGTCAGTTTTATAATGCAAACATATTTGTGTACTTGTAAATTTTCCAAGGCTGCTGACAAAAATTTCTAGTCAAATTATTTTGTCATTAAGTCGACCAAGTTGTATGTTCCATTGAATCCCTAAAAACTTAACTCGTCTCATTCTTTCACTCATCATTAATAGGGAAATATTTGTATGACGAGCGAGCATGAGCTTTTGTGACTAATGGCCGGTATACATTTTGATTAGTGTTTAGTGCGAGTGGCTCGTTTAGTGTTTAGTGTTTAGCAAAAAACACGTTCGGACAGTCTCTGATTAGTGTTAAGTAATTGTTTTTTGCTAAACACTAAACGAGCTACTCGCACTAAACATTAATCAAAATGTATACCGGCCATTAGTCATGGATTTTTGTTCATATTAAGTTTATCATCATATAAGTTAAGTTTTGTGTGGTCCTTGGAGATAAATGTTTGGTGTGAAAGTAATTATTGTTTATTTATAATCTATGAAGAATTTAGTGCAGAATAGATCATATCACAGTATGTAATTTATTGGAATAACGGTCAGTTTATGAATTAAATAAAATTGAGTACGGTCAAATATTGCTAAGTTGCTTGAGTAATATTTAACCTGTCAACACATGGAAAATGAGAAAAGAATTTCTTTTGTTGTCCGGACATCGGAGGCCGCGTGTGTGGGCATTGATGAATGTAATGCTTTACTTTATTTTTTGAATTCAGTAACGAATTGATAACTCTGTTCCTTCCATTTCAAATTCAAAGTGGCTTTATTCGAATAAACTTAATAATTAAGCACTTTTGAATTGTCTATATTCTTTTCCTACCACATAAACATTATAAGACCGCCATTGCCCACCGTAGATTAAAGTTTTAATTTGTAATTGTATGTTTTGTAATGTGTATGTACAATAAAGTGTTTATATAACTATCTATCGAATATTATAGTAAATTCGTTTTTCAAATGTGATATTATTGTTTCAGGATTGACATTGCCAAAATCAACTTTTAGTGAAAGTTTTAGACCCTTGCGATCAATTCAAAATGTGTTGGAAGCATCAACCTCAAAAGGTACTTAACTTTTTATTTTAATTTAATAGATATTTTCCTTAATTTTATAAAATAATAAATGATCAGGGGACCTATTTTTGGATCGCTCGATTGGCGTCGAGCGCTCTTTTCTCTCGATTTTCGTTCGACATCCCATACATTTGAGTTGATTTTTCGAACGAAAATCAGTAGAAACGAGCGCCAGTCGATCGATTCAAAAATAGGGGCCCTGCTCATTATTTTATTTCATTAGATAAGTATCTTATTTCACTATGATAATAATAAATATATACCTACATTTGACTGTTGAATATTGAAGTTTTGAATAGTTTCCAATTTTTTTAACATAATTATGTGTAAAAAAATGTTAACCTTAAAATAATATTATTTCAGGTCCTAAAGCTTCACAAGATAAGGTTCAACCAACTATTTATGATGCTCAAATGAAGGAAAATGTTGGTAAGTTAAGAATAAATTTTTACTCTTAACAAAAATGCCTTGAAGTAATAATTTAATATCAACATCATCTGTTCGACTTTGAAATATCGTGAAGTTGACAATGACATAATGTAATTTATGAAGTTATATTTTTTTTTATTAATAAGTTTACTACAGTATGCTTTTTGAAGTACTTTTAACTTACTTACTTTCCTTTTCAGAACCAGTTCCTGAGACTACTTCCTTAAATATTGCTGCAATTCAATCAACTGGAATTACCAAAGACGTGGAAATTGTTCATATTCCTGGTAAGTCATCATTTTCGATTTGGCTTTTTGAAAGAGTGAAGTTTACAATAACATAATGTAATTTCTGATGTGATACCGGTGATACTTTTATTAATAAGTTTTTACTGCAGTATTTCTTTTGAAGTAATTTTTTATGTAATTTTCCTTTTCAGAACCAGTTCCTGCGACTAATTCTTTGAATGTTGCTGCAATTCAACCTGCTGGAATTATTATTTCTAAAGATATAGAATCAGATCAAATTCCTGGTAAGTCATATAATATTATACAATTTTTGTCACTTAGGGCGACCGCATATTGTAAGAAATTTCTGTCAGAAAAATTCTGACGGTTGGCGGAAGGTACTCGGTGCATACATTTTGTATTAAAACCAGACCAGAGACCAAGCTCAGCTTGCGTTATTTTTACATCACATCCACCACTAGCGCCACCAATCAAGAAAAAATCATTACAGTGAAATAACTATGTTTAACAAAATTCTAAAAACATTTAAAAACTAGTATTAGGTGTGATCTATTTTTGTATGCATTAATTCCTAGTTTGAAGGTATGTGTGTAGTAGTAGTTACAATCTGGATTAACGCCTTTAGCGGCCGCTTTAGGTGTTAATCCAGATTTTAACTACACGAACACATTTAAACCAGGAAAATATGCATACAAAAATCCTTACTAATATTATAAATGCGAAAGTCCGTTTGTTTGTTTGTTACGCCTTCACGTCTTAACTACTGAATCGATCATCATGAAATTTTGCATACACGTTGTCAGGGGTACAGAGAAGTACATAAGGTACCTTTCATCCCGAAAAAGTGCTGTTCCCAAGGAATAGCAAAAAACTTTCCACGCAGACGAAGTCGCGGGCGGCCGCTAGTATTATAAATGCGAAAGTCCGTTTGTTTGTTTGTTTGTTACGCCTTCACGTCTTAACTACTGAACCGATCGTCATGAAATTTTGCATACACATTGTCAGGGGTACAGAGAAGGACATAGGGTACCTTTCATCCCGAAAAAAAGTATTGTTCCCGAGGGATAGCAAAAAACTTTTCAAGCAGATGAAGTCGCGGGCGGCCGCTAGTAGTTTATAACTAAAACTAGTTTTATATTTTTCGGAACTTTACTAAACATAGTTGAGAACAACATTTTGTAATGATTTTTTCTTGATCGGTGGCGCTAGTGGAGGCTCGGTGCGTCCTTAAGGCTGCATGACTGGTCACACAAACCAATTTAAAAACGATTTTACTAAGAAATTTTGAGAAAAGCCTTATAATGTACTGGAACTGCAAGCTATTTACATTGCCTCGTTAACTTCCCATTCTCGGCTGTAATGTCCTATCGTTAATGATAAATGCCTACAATGTCTATTGTTTATTAAATATGCTGTAGATTGTTTTTCATTTATGTTATTTTTAAATTGCAGAGAGCAGTATAACTGGTGTAACCAAAGTTGTGCATAGAAGAAAACGATGCACTCCTGTATCTCAAGTTGAGCAGCATTTGCGTAGGAAGCTCATACGAGTTGGAGTCAGGTTGAGCAAATGCCGCAGCAAAGTCAAGAAACAGGCACTCAAGATCAAAGCCATGCAAAATATTGTTTCACATCCAGAACTATCAAAAGCTCTTGACAATTTGCCCAGCACGGCAAAAACATTAACATTGTTGCAATTTCGAGAGCATAAAAAAGGCCTTAAAGGACGACGTTTTTCACTGAAAGAAAAACTAATGGCTTTGTCTATTTTTAAACAAAGCCCCAAAGGGTATAGATTTTTCCGAAAGATATTTATCTTGCCTTCACCGCAGACACTGGTCAAATTAATAAATATGGCAGATATCAAGCCAGGTATCAATGAAGCAACACTACAGCAGATCAAGAAGGCGGCTGAAAAAATGAAAATAGAGGATCGACTGTGCATGGTATTATTTGATGAAATGTCACTCAAATGTAGTTTAAGTTACAATGAGAGGAAAGATTATGTTACTGGGTTTGTTACCAATGGTAAAGAAACGCGCCCTGAGTTTGCAGATCATGCTCAAGTCTTTATGCTGAGAGGCTTGATAAAAAATTACAAGCAGCCAATTGCTTACACATTTTCGCAAGCTGCCACAAAGGGGCCTGAATTGGCAGCTCAATTGAAAGCCGTTATTGGCAAATTGCAAGAAGCTGGTCTGATTGTGGTTGCCACTGTATGTGATCAAGGGACTAACAATGTACAATGCATAAAGCTTTTAATGCAAGAAACACAAGCTACACTTTTAAGAAAAGGAGAAGAACAAAAAGGAAATTATTTTCTTATAAACGAGCATGAGATAATACCTTTGTATGATCCACCCCACTTAATGAAATGTATCAGAAATAATTTAATCACAAAAGATTTGCAATATATTAAAGACAAGAGTAAGAAAAAAGCAAAATGGTCACATGTACTTGGTTTGCACAATGAAAACCCAGGTTATCGAGGAATAAGACTTGTGCCGAAATTAACAGACTATCATTGCGTCCCAGCAAAAATCCCTAAAATGAAAGTTAAATACGCTACACAAGTTTTCAGCCAAACTGTAGCAACAAACATGGGCTACCTTGCAGGTAAGCATATGATTACTGTTCAATATTTGTATTTATTGTATAATTGCTCATAAAAAGAGACTGTGATGGAAGGTACTTACTGATAGCGTTTGACTCTCTACTCGGTGTTGTTTTATTATTGGAAGTATTAATTTTCTATTTCATGAGAAATACAATGCTCTCTACTTTTTTACTTACTCGAAGTAGGCTGTTTATACATAAATAGTTCCCAGATAGTACCATCCATCAGAGAAATACACCGTTATTTTTAAAGTATACCTAAAAATGAAAAGGGGTGTTCAGACCACGTTAATGAACAACTTTTACTATGGCGCCAACCACGACGCTAAAAAAATCAGCTGTTCCATAGAAAAGTACATCATCGACTCGACTATGATGTATGTAACAGCTGTTTTTTTTTCACGATTTCGTGGTTGGCCCCATGGTAAAACACCCCTTTTCATTTTTAGATATACTTTAAAAATAACGGTGTACTTATAGAAGTTTGCCAAAATGTTCAAAATCCACACTGTCAAAATTATGAGAACATAATTATTTTTTGATTAGTTACCACAGTATTATTCCATCTTTATCATTAAGGCGCTTTCCTGACCGAAAGTGGCGCCGCGGTGAATTTTATTTAATATTATAATTCTAATACACAATTTTAATAAAACTTCTCGTGGAATTTTAGGGCCCATAATCTAGTAATTTTAGACGGTATCATTACATTCCCTCGTAGTCACTGCTAGAATTACATAGCAAAACTGCTAAAAGTAGCCGTTTTTGACACATTTGCTTTCTACTTCTACGAATGACTGCGAGGGAATGTAGTGATACCATCTAAAAATACTAGATCATTTAGCCCTAAAAATTCCACTTAAAATCTTTTTCTGTTAACAACTTATTAAATAAAAACCTCTAAGGGCGCCACTTTCGGCCAGGAAATCGCCTTAAGGCGCCGTACTACCCACTACTAGCGCCGCCAATACATTTATTTTTATTACTCGTAAACTAAGTCAAAATTTAAAAAAGTTAAGATCATGCCCTGCTAAATTGTCTCTAATATTTTTCGAATAACTCTGCAACAGTTTTAATTCTTTCTGTAAGTTTTAAAATCCATTTTAGCTCAAAATGGCCACTTTTGACTTGAATGGATTTTAAAACCTACATAAAGAATGAAAACTGTTGAAGAGTTTTTCAAATAATATTATAGACCATTTAGGAGGGCATGATATTAGCTTTTTTTAATATTTATCTGGCTTAAAGGTATTAAAAATAAATGTATTGGCGGCGCTAGCAGTAGGTACTACGGCGCTTTAAGCATTTAATGCTATTCACTATTTGACATAAAGCTTGTAAGAAAGAAAATAAAAATAATAAGTCCTTCTTCGAGTCATGGATTTCAAAGCTTAACCACGCTTAACTGTAACTGTTTCTAACAATCATGTTTTATTTATTACAGATAAAGGAATTCTATCACCGGAATGCAAGGAAACGGCCGACATATTGTTATTTTTCGACCGACTCTTCGACTCCGTCAATGGGAGCTTCGGGAAAAGAAAAAAACATGGAAAGCCACTCCTAGGACCAGCAACTCCTACATCAGTACACCATGAAGTATGGAAAGACTCAAAAATAATGTTAAAGAAAATGAAATTCATTAATTCTCAATCTTTAAAGGACGAAAATGTTCCTACTATTAATAACTGGGTATGGACAATAGAGGGCATAGAGTTATTGATAAAAAAACTGAATATCAAATATGGGATAAATTCTATTTGGTTGCGGCATCTGAATCAGGACCCAATCGAAAACTTTTTTGGGTCCATTAGAAGCCATGGGTGTCGCAATGTGAACCCATCTCCCGAAAAATTTGAGTCTGCGTACGCTACATTATTGGTGAATAGCCTCTCTAGTGTCCATGCTCCAGGCGCAAATTGTGAAACTGACAATTGTTATGCGCTTAGTAACATAATCATCGTGGACAGGGACTGCAAAGAGAAACCTTTATGTGAGTTAAACAATATACCAGATGTAACAATCACACCCCTTGAAGACAAAAATGACCCACGAAAAATGGGTGCTTTACAGTATGTGAGCGGATATTTTGTAAAAAATGCTAAGAAAAAAGTCTTCAAGGGGTGTAGTCAATGCAAAAAAGATATGTTGAGTACAAAAGAATTAGAATATATAAAATATAGAGAATATTGTAATAAAAAATGGCTTTGCAGTCCAAGTCACGCTCTCTTGTGCTGTATATCAAGTCTGCAAGATATCAATTATACAATTTTAAAAGAAAATATTGAAAAAAAAAATCTAAGTGAGTTAATTAAAACGATAGTATTAATATATGTAGAATTTGATTTTATCAAATGTGAAAAACATAAAGAATTGTTAATAAATTATTTAATAATGATATCTTGCAGATTTTTCATATTTAATTATTGCAAAGATCTAAATAAAATATTAAACAATAAAAGAGAGTGTGACGATGACACCGATGTTTTTAAAGCAAAAGCAAAAAAATATTATCAAAAATGTTTTAAAAGAAAAAATAAATAATGTATATATTTATTTAATTTACATCGTGTTTTATTTCTATCCAGTAACTACCTTGGTAGATTTTTTAAGGGACCGATTTTTCATACCTTTGTTAAGGCTTAATCAGAGAATAGATTTGATGTTTTGAAACTCAGATTTATTCCCTGATTAATTCTTAACAAAGGCATGAAAAATCGTCAAGGAAAAATAAACTAGTTTCCCAGCTAGCTCGAGCATCACATGGTGATATTAGTTCCAAAACTCGCGTAGAGATGGCGGTACTGGGTAGTTTCCTATTTTACCGCCTGAGTTAAGTCTCTATTCCCTATATAAAAAAGTACTCTGTGGTATTATTCGAAGTCGCGCATCGCTACGTCGCACGCACGCGGAGCGCGAAAACGTGCCATTTTATTTTTATAATAATATAACTTATAAAACGACTATAGAGTACGTACGGTGTTGTGTTATTTTACGTTGGCAGTAACCACCAGTTCAAATTACAAGTCATTCAATTTCGTTACAGACATGCCGGACATGAAATATATATTGGTTACTGGCGGGGTTATAAGTGGTGTAGGAAAAGGAGTGATCGCTAGTTCTTTTGGTACACTCCTAAAGAGTTGCGGTATTGATGTGACTTCTATTAAAATAGATCCTTACATCAATATCGATGCCGGAACATTTTCGCCGTATGAACACGGTAAGTAGGTCAAAGCAATGCAACGCGGAAAGCTGTACCTAACTTTGGTTATATTACCCGCATGTTCGCATAGATCTATGTGCGTATAATTCATACTAATCTTATTATTACTTCTTACCGTACACATGTCTATTTTTATTCTCTAGGTGAAGTTTACGTGTTGGATGACGGAGGTGAAGTCGACCTTGATCTTGGCAACTATGAGCGTTTCTTGGGCATCACGTTGCATCGAGAAAACAACATCACCACAGGCAAAATTTATCAGCAGGTGATTGAACGGGAAAGGCGGGGTGATTATCTTGGCAAAACAGTACAAGGTATGCTATGTTATATAAAAAGTAGATGATCTTTCCCTTACCATAAAGGCGCGAATTTAAAACTATTGCTAACTTTAAAACTGACCAAAGTATGAGAAACTGTGATTAAACCCAAAATAAATGTATTTTATTTTCTTTCTTTCCTTCTAATTAATGTCGACACAAACTCTGATGCTAAGTAATGTATGTACAAGCCTCAGCACATTTTAGCTTTAGCAGTGAGAGAAATTGGAGTGGATTACTGTGCATGTTTACAGAAGCCCTGCACGGTGCACCACGTCTCCCGCCAATGAGACCCAAAAATCACTTCTGGCTTGTACATTTCTATCACTTTCCCTAAGAATACTAGTAGGTTCCTACAATATATTTTACTATTTTACCAATTCACATATGTAACAACTTCACAGTGATCCCCCACATAACTGATGCCATTCAAGAATGGGTACAACGAGTGGCCCACATCCCAGTGACACCAGACAACGCACCTCCCAGAGTGTGCATCATAGAACTGGGTGGTACTATTGGTGACATTGAAAGCATGTCTTTCGTTGAAGCATTTAGGCAGTTCCAGTTCAGAGTGAAGAGAGAGAATTTCTGTTGTGCTCATGTCTCTTTAGTACCAATGGTTAGTATTTATAGTTTACAATTTTGTTTCTTAATCCTTATTTTATTTTGAGATATTTAAATACATTGACAGACTGATATAAGAATTCAATTGAGAGGATCATTATATTTATTAAAATAAGTATTGGATAAATCTAGTCCAATTCCTTTCTTTCCTATTTGGTAAACAATCTTCACCAAACTTTTATTGAAATAATCATTTATAAAATAACACAAATAGTTTTCCACACACAATACGAAAGATACTTTCATAAGTCAACTGTCAAAAACAGTTTACTAAAGAACAAGTAAAGATAAACAGACTGCTGTCTTATTCAGAGATGTTTCACAAAACTGGGGTGCAAGCACATGAGTAAAAAGAAAGGACCAGAGACCAAGCTTCATACAACCGCACGAATAGGTTGCACCACTACTACAAGCACGCGGGCATGGACGAAAAAATCCATGACGCGGGGCATGTGTGCGTGTCCACTGGCCGCCTGTCGCGTACGCGGAAAAACCGGAAAAAACCTGTTTTCACAACTGCAGCCAGTGTAGCGATGGGCCAACTCGGTTTATTTCCAACTCGAGTCAACCCGTTTCAAAATTCGCGTAACTCGGTTTCAACTCGAGTTTGCCAACCCGAGTTGGCTAGCGGGTTGACCCGTTAGCCAACTCGGGGCGGCTAACTCGAGCTGAATTGAAACCGAGTTACGCGAATTTCCGTAGCTGTAAGCGAGTCAGACGAGTTGCGTAATCGGTTCGGATTCGGAACAGACCACAGATGGTAAGCAACTGTGGAGACCTTTACCTTTTTGTTCATAGATTAGATACTAGCTAAGTAGGCTAAGTTGTTTTAATTGTTTATGTCGAAATTGTGATTTTGTTTGGAATTTGGGTAGGTAATTTTAACTATCACTCACTAGGGTGTTTTCTTTTTATGTGATTTTTAAGAGTATTTTCTAAATATTTGTATGTATCACAGAACATATTTTGCACTTTACTTTGCCATCTACGGGTAAATCAAATACTTCCCAAACCGTTGATTTCTTTTTCCGACTGGATAACATTGTCTCAAAGTTAAACACGACACAAAACACACACTTAACACAATTACGAAGTAATAAGAGCTTATAAAAACCGAACTTTAATATTAATTGTCTATCCAAACATTAAAAGAAACAAAACAAGCAAACAGTAAAATATAAAAATTCGCCGGTATAGAAAACAACTTTGGGTGCTACGGGTAAACTCGGTTTAGAATTAGATCGGCCAACTCCACCGCCGGGCCGGGCCGGGCATGGCGGCGGCGGCGGAAGCGAAGGTACAGAACTCGAGTACTTAACGGGTTGACTCGAGTTCTTAACGGGCTGACTCGAGTTGACCCGATACAACTGCAACTCGAGTCAACCCGGGTCGGAACTCGAGTTGGCTCATCACTAAGCCAGTGGACAATCATAGGGCATCATTTGTTTTGTAAGTTGCAAGTTTGAATTTCACGTTCTTAAGAAGCTTTGTCTCTGTTCCTTTCTTTTTACTCATGTGGTGCAAGACTGTTCTAACAAAACCGGGTTTAATGTTTTTAATCCAATCACAATGCACCTTTTAATCCTTAAACGGTGGGACTAAACGTTAAACTGTCACTCTGAATACAATTTGCGCTAAAATAACATTAGTCCGCAGTCTAACGCCATATTAACTTTGGCCCTAGTTTAACGAACGCACTCTGAATAAGACAGTAATAGTTTTTTTGTGTTTTAGCCAAAATCAACAGGTGAGGCAAAAACAAAACCGACACAGTCTTCTGTGAGGGAGCTTCGAGGACTAGGCTTGTCCCCGGACTTGATACTCTGTCGGTCGGAGAAGCCAATTAATCACACAGTCAAAGAGAAGATATCCAATTTCTGCCATGTTGCACCAGAGCAGGTTAGTTCAGTTCTCCTTATTTTATTAGAAACTAGCGGCCACTTCCGACTTTGTCTGCGTGGACAGTTTTTTTGCAATCCCTCGAGAACTTCATGTTTTCTTTCTGTACCTATGACAATGTGTATGCAAAATTTCATGTTGATCGGTTCAGTAGTGGCATAATAAACAAACTGACTTAATTTCGCATTTATAATATTATATAAGTGTAATTCTCACTTTTTCACAATCTTGATCACCTGTTTACTTGTAAGTATTAATTTATATTAATTTGAGAAATCAATATTAAAGTTATTTTAAAGAAGAGTACTTATACAATAGATAGGTATGTTTTTATTTGAAGTACATAATTAAAAATGCTAAAAAAAAACAAGAAAAAATTGTGTTACTTTACTATTTCAAATCAGTTTTACTAACAAGTAGATATACAGGATGATTTGTAAAACACCAACAACCTCACAAGAGTCTTTTACTACCAACTTTTGTTCTATGGCTTTCCAAAAAAGACAAATAAAATCAACTTTTCATACAAACCTCCATTATTATTATTATTATTATTATTATTAACAGGCAAGCAGTTGTTATAACTGATGACGCCTGTATCCTGATATCTATGCGTTTTGTTCACTGTTTATTTTTAAGATATCCGTCCAGTCGATTTTTGAACTGATTTACATTTGAGGCAGTTACAACATCATCCGGAAGCTTATTCCATTCTTTAACAACTCTGTTGTTGATGAAGTTCTTGCATGGGTTGTTATGTGCGATGGTAGTACTTAGCTTGAAACTGTGGCCCCTGAGGTTATGGTTTTCATTACGTTTATACAAGTTGTCAAAATCATGGAGGTCATAATGTCCATTAAGTATTTTATAAGTCTCAATTAGATCTCCACGGTTCCTGCGGTCTTTCAATGTTGTAAGTTTGAGCACATCCAACCGTTCCTCATAGGTTCGTCGTTTCAGCGTTCTGGGAATTTTAGTGAAACTTCTCTGCACTTTCTCCAACTGATCGATGTCCTTGACAAAATAGGGACTCCAGACTTGAAATGCGTACTCCAAAATTGGTCTGACATATGTTTTGTAAATCTTTAACATCATTTCAGGAGTCAGGGCTCCAAAAGCTTTTCTGATGAGGTAGATTAGACTTTTGGCTTTTTTTGATATAGAAGAAATATGATCTTCCCACTTCAAATCCTCAGATATCTTCACTCCCAAATCAGTCTGGACTTTGACCCCCGACAGTTGTACATCTTCTAATTTATAAGTCAGGCGAGGATTTCGATTACCTATGTGCAATACAGTGCATTTAGAAGCATTGAGGTTCAGAAGCCAATTTTTAGACCAGTTAGCAATGGCATTCAGATCAGATTGGAGTCGATCATAATCAATAAGTGGGTTAGCAAATAACTTTGTGTCATCTGCAAACATGCTGACATTGCATTGCAGGCAGCGCGGAAGGTCAAAGGTGTAAATAATAAAGAGCACCGGTCCAAGAACTGACCCTTGAGGCACGCCACTGAGAGCCTGGCGCTGGGCAGACAGTTCATCTCCTATTCTTACTTGAAAGGTTCTTCGCCGCAGAAATGCCTCAATCCAGTTAAGTAGTTTTCCTCTTACTCCCACAAATTCCAGCTTATGCAGCAGCCTGTTTATTGAAACCTTGTCAAATGCTTTCTCGTAGTCAAGGTAAATGACGTCGATTGGTTGTCTCTCGTTGAATTGTTCGATCCATTTCGACATGCATGACAGTAAGTTAGTCACAGTTGACCGGCGTGGACAGAAGCCATGCTGGTGATCAGTAATAACTTGATGGTTCGCAAAAAAATTTCTGAGTAGTTTAACTATAATTTTCTCCATCAACTTGCATGCCACACTAGTGAGACTTATGGGTCTATAATTGGCAGGATCAAGCTTGTTTCCTTTTTTAAATATGGGAGTAACTGTTGCATTTCGCCAGGAGTCGGGTATGACTCCAGTGTCATAAGACTTCTGCATTATAGATGCTAGGCTAGCCGTAAGGTCGCATCTCTGTAACACGGCTACTGGAATGTCATCTGGTCCCGGCGAGGAATCTCTATTCATTTCTTTAAGGGCTTGTTCAATGGTGTCTTCGGAGAATAAGATGTCCTCAACTGTATCTTCAACTCGAAGAAGCGGATCCAGATCTGGTAACGGAGTAAGTGGTTCTTCTTGATAGACACTTGAGAATTGTTCCGCAAATACTTCAGCAATATCATAAGCTCCAGTTATAGTTAGGCCTTGCTTATTTCGTAAGGCTGTTGGTATGCTAACTTTCGAAGATATTTGCTTCCTTATATATGAGTAGAATTTCTTTGGTCCAGCTTTCAGTAGGTCACTCTCGTAGGTAATGCGGGCGGCTTTATTTTGATTCGACAATTTGTTGTTGACTTTTCTATAATCATCGTACGCCTCATCCAATCCAGTCAGGATATATCTTTTCCATAAAGTATGTTTTTGGTTAACTAGCTTTTTTGTATCTTTTGATATCCATGGTTTATCTGTAGCTCCGGGTCGTACTTTAATTTTCGGTGTGCACATAATAATAGCTTCCTTAACAGTCTCAGCAAATATCCTATACTGAGCCTTAGGGCAACTGAGATCTTTAAGTTTAGCAGGCAGAGAATTCTGTAGTTTCGTGTTCATTGTGTTATAGTCAGCTTTTTTGTGGTTTAAACGGAATTTAGTTTCAGAATCTTGCTGGTGAGTTTGTAACTGAATCGAAGCAAGTAAACAGGTGTGATCGCTCTTTCCAATGGGGGTATGGTGTTCAATGCCAGCAATGAGTGTTTCATCATTTGTTAAAATTAAGTCTAGTAAAGATGGTTGGTTCCCCGGTCTAAATCTTGTGCATTTATCCACTAATTGTTCAAGATTGCTATCTTTGTACCACTGTAAGAAATTGGTTTCCATTGGTGTGACATATCCAGTATCTTCATTTATCCATTTTACTCCACCATAATTAAAATCACCAAATATTGCCACTACGTTGGTTTCTGACGCGTCTTTAAGTTCTTCCAGTAGTATGTTGTCCTGTTCCATAGTGGAATCATGCCCCCTATAAAGTCCACATAACAGAAATCTTGTCCTTGCAACACTTACGTCCAGCCATATGCGTTCAGTAGCTTTATGTTTAGTGGTATAGTTGTTGTATGGCTTTATTACTACACTGTCAATTTTCCGTGAGGCATATATCGCCACGCCACCACTTCTTTTACCAATGCGATCATCGCGGTATAGGTCATATCCGGGTATATTTATTAATGAATTAGGTATATCTGGTTTCAGCCAAGTTTCAGTGATTATAATCAACGTAGGCCTTAATGAGTTTACTCTTGCAACAAATAGATCCAGCTTTGAATTAATAGATTGTATGTTTGTATAAAAAATGGTGACTGTAATAAGTGCAAATGAAAGTTTATTCTGTAAAGTTGAGTTAGTATTTATATTTTTATAGCTTGTCTTCGGTGTAGGTAGCGGCTTTAAAGTAGATTTTTTTAGTTTTTTTGGTTTTTTACAATCATTGGATGTCCACGGACATACTTTATGGTAATATCGGTCTCTCCATTATTAATGCGCTTATTCAGTTCGTCTCTCAAGTGTGCCATATATTCCCTTTGGAGGGGAGTTAGGTCAGCGGTAATAGAGGAGGGCTTCTTCAGTTTGTTTTTATTGCGGAGGATTTCTAATGCATCAGTTTTACTATGTAATATAACCTTCAGTGGGCGCGGTCTTAATCCTGTGCCAGATTTTGGGGCACCGAGACGGAACAGCTTTATTCCATTACACTTCACTTTAATAGTAACAGTGTTAATAACAGACTCGCATTCTTTCATGTCATGTTCCTTTCTTTCATCGGGTACATCACTAGTTGATTCGGGTACATCGTAGATTATAACATTAGTAGCCCTGTGGGCTCTTTCAGATATCTCTTGTATCGCCGATTCAGTTGCAAGCATACTTTGGCGAAGGCGCAGCTGCTGGACTTCTTCCGTAAGATCGTTCAATTTTTTCAGTATTAAAGGTAGCTGGGACATCATGGATCTACAACCCTCACAAAGGAAGGTCATTACTCGAGCTACAGTCTTTAACTCAAGAACACGAACTTCAGTGGGTGACAATCCATGACAATCTCCACATATAAGCACCTTACATGAATCACAAGTTACATTTGCTTTTTTCTCGTTAGGTGTTTTTTTACATTTAGCACATTTTTCCAGGGGCAATTTTGCATTGGTATTTTTTTGTGTGCTCATTTTGGGATAATGGAAATACACTTGCAACACTGAGATGACAATTTTTCAAAAATAAATATTGGTAATTATGTGGGTAGTTATCAAACACTGCTAAATGAAATATCAAATGTCTTATTTTACACTAATTTTCGTCTATTATTATGTGTTTTGCGTGGGAATAACACTATCACAATAAATCCAGGTTTGGGTGAACACTTTGGTGCAGTTTTTGTTATTATAATCACACTTTTAAACACTAAAATCGCCTCAAATCACGAGCGCGGTTTTTCCGTGACAACAGCTTTGACAGAACTCCATTAGCTGGACATTTGTATGGAAAGTCTATATTTATTTGTCTTATTTCAGAAAAGTTATATAACATATAACCAATATATTTTATTTTTTATGATATTAGTAATCTACTGCGAGGTAGGTGCTGTTTTACAAGTAACCCTGCATACTTCAAATTCTGAATAGACAGTTTCAAAACATAATAATTGGCATACATAACAACTACATTAAATAATTTGATTAGGGTTGCCAGATTAGCTGGCGTCAATTCCGGGACTAGAATAGCGCGGGGGGGGGGGGGGGGGGGGTTGTCATGGGGCAATGTTAAGAATGAAATGCATATTAATTTATATTTTTGGAATAGAAAATTACTTTTATTTATACATACATGAAAATAAACCTTAAACAAAAATTGCACAGCAACTCGCTTTTCATTATTGATTAAATAAGACTTTAAGAAATCAACATTACGTTCGAATGAACTTCGTCATTTCTATGAAATATTCATCAATTATTGATATTATATCGAATAATTAATAACCATTATAGACAAGACAACTACCAATAGTAACAAAATACTCTTTTTGTTGTCAGAAATTACCACTTTATTTCTTTTAACTTGGCCTAAACTTATTTTTATCGCTTAATCTTTGTGGCATTTATAAGTTATCTTACTTTTTAAACATTTGTGCATAAAAGTTTTAAAACATTAGCGACTAGCGTTCATGGTTGTTTAATAAATTAAGAAAATGTTAGTATGGAAAATGCAACTTTTTTTAAATTCTCCATACAAAACACTAATTACATAGGTTAAGACCTATAAAATTATGAATCGTAACGTAACTTACTCGTAAAATAATGAAAAAAATTGTGGTAGATATTTGAAATCCGGGACAGTAGGGTGTAATTCCTGGACACGGGACAAGGCACGTAATTCCGGGACAATCCCGGAAATCCCGGGCGTCTGGCTACCCTAAAATTGATGGCTTGTTGGAAGTGAATTAATATTTTATCAGCAGTTTTAACAAAGAGAACATTGAAAGTATGAATGGAATGTATATCAACAACAATGCTTCGTTTGTGTTGTTGTAAAGAAATTATTGTGGTTATCAAATTCATGCAACAAATTAAACAGTTGTGAGAATTGTACAATGTTCAATATGATGAGGTTGATAAATAATTTCTTGGAGAATGTTCTTGTTGTTATTTTCTAACCAGCTTCTGCCCGCGAATTTTCCGTGTGGACATTGTGGAAAATCCCTAAGGAACCTTTGACCTGGATAAATAGTATCCTATGTTTTATTCCAGGCTAAAAAATATCCATGTGCTAAATTTCATCCAAATCCGTTTGTTGCGTGGTTGAGTAACATCCAAACCAAACTTTCACATTTATAATATTAGTAGGATATATTGTAATAATTTACAATTAAAATTTATAATAAAAGCAAAATAGTTTACTCTCTTATAACTACGTTTCTTACTCTTTTTTAGATATTATAAATTTTTTTTTATTAGATTTGGAACACAGGTTTTAACGCGATTTTAACTAAAACATAGGTGTTGAGCACCTACCTTTTCCCGACGTTTCGACCGAGTTGCATCGGCCGTGGTCACGGGTGAGTCAGCCCGTGACCACGGCCGATGCAACTCGGTCGAAACGTCGGGAAAAGGTAGGTGCTCAACACCTATGTTTTAGTTAAAATCGCGTTAAAACCTGTGTTCCAAATCTAATTATAAAAAAAATACCTAACTTACCTCTAACTGCTGGAACACAACAATTTTTAAATTGACTTAGGTAAGATGGTGGTAGCTAGCCAGGCGGACTACCATCAACTAAACCCGGTACAAATGTTCTCCCCTCCTGAAAATCGAACCCGGGACCCCTATCCTATGTCTTACACAGAGGCGGTTAGGTTAAATACCCCATTCCTATATTGGTAGGGTCATTTTCTATATTTGGGAATTCAAAAAATATTGAATTTGCTATCAATATAATTTTCTGTTTCAGGTCCTCTGTATTCATGACTTGAGCTCTGTGTACCATGTGCCTCTACTTATGGAGTCCCAAGGGCTTGTACAGTACATAAATGAAAGACTTCAATTGAACATATCCATGCCACGGCCTGGAAGGCAAGCGATTCTTTAATCATTATTTATTAAAACAATTAATCTGATCAGTAAAATTTTTACTTGTTTGCTTTTGTAATCTGTAAGCTTACACATTGGCCATCAGCCATGATTTTAATTAATGTCCCCACTGCAGGGGCACAGGCCTTCCTTATGTGTGGATAAGGAGGATGGACCATAACCCACCACGCGGGCCCAGTGCGGATTGGTGGGTGTTAACGACTGCAAATGCAGCCGGGACCAACAACGGCTGAACGTGCCTTCCGAAGCACGGAAAAGCTCGAGATATTAATTTTTGGTCACCCATCCCATGACCGACCGTTGCGAAAGTTGCTTAACCTCCAATAATTCCTTCTTTCTTCTTTCTCTTTGAATATATTTTATGTTTTGCAATGAGCGGTTTTCAAAAGGCAGTTTAAGAAAAAAAAAGCAGTACATAAATAAGAACTAGATGTCGTTGAACAACAGAAAAAGGAAAAGAATGAAAGAAACATAATTACTTTTTTAGCATACGTTTGTTAACTATGTGGTTAATTGCATTGTGTGTTGGTAGTCGTTGGCGTGTTCCGAAAATCTTTTTTCTGACCCTTAAGTGACGTGACGGACTACAGCTGGGCCACAAAAAAAAAGTTGGAAATCTGACTTTTTGACTATGCCATGATGAGGTCGATAATTTGTCGGAATTTGTCGCCAAAAACCAGAATTTGTCGGTCTTGCGTTTAGGAGATACGTGTGGCTCAGCTGTAGAGACGTCTCTACAGCTGGGCCACACAGACCTCGAAAACGGAAGATCGTAGCAAAAATCTGATTACTCGTATGTGTAGCCGGTAGTTTGTCGGATTTTGTCACCAAGAACCAGATTTTGTCGATCTTGCGTTTAGGAGATATGTGAGGATACGCTGTGGAGACTTTTCTACCTGGATCTTGAGAAAGGAAGGTCATAGCGAAAATCTGATAACTCGAGTGTGTAGCCGTTAGTTTGTCGGAATTTGTCACCAAGAATCAGATTTTGTCGATCTTGCGTTTAGGAGATATGTAAGGATACGCTTACGACCTTTCGTTCTCGAGATCCAGGTAAAAATGTCTCCACAGCGCATCCTCACATATCTCCTAAACGCAAGATCGTCAAAATCTGATTCTTGGTGACAAATTCCGACAAACTAACGGCTACACACTCGAGTTATCAGATTTTCGCTATGACCTTCCTTTCTCAAGATCCAGGTAGAAAAGTCTCCACAGCGTATCCTCACATATCTCCTAAACGCAAGATCGACAAAATCTGGTTCTTGGTGACAAAATCCGACAAACCACCGGCTACACATACGAGTAATCAGATTTTCGCTACGACCTTACGTTTTCGAGATCTGTGTGGCCCAGCTGTAGAGACGTCTCTACAGCTGAGCCACACGTATCTCCTAAACGCAAGACCGACAAACTCTGGTTTTTGGCGACAAAATCCGACAAATTACCGGCTACACATACGAGTAATCAGATTTTCGCTACGACCTTCCGTTTTCGAGATCTGTGTGGCCCAGCTATAGAGACGTCTCTACAGCTGAGCCACACGTATCTCCTAAACGCAAGACCGACAAATTCTGGTTTTTGGCGACAAATTCCGACAAATTATCGACTTCATCATGGCATAGTCAAAAAGTCAGATTTCCAACTTTTTTTTTGTGGCCCAGCTGTAGTCCGGAACGTCCTTAAGTGCGAAACACACCGGATGCGTAAGCGTGCACGTAGACGTACCATGACGTTGTAATGTCTGAAACATGTGAGAACGTTACGCGGCACACCGCTTGCGTGACGCGTAGACTGATGATGCGTAACCCAATGGCATTCCCTATTGGACGTCACACCGAACACGCACGTATCTTTGCTGCCGTCATTACGCGCGTGTCTACGCAGTCGGTGTGCCCAGGCCTTTAATGGGAATAATTATTAAAAAATCTACCTAGTTGAATAGCGCCATCTATTGACATAAAAGTCAACTGTCAGAAAATTGCTCATTGAAGGGCATAAGGCTATAATAACGGGGGTCCAAAAACTCTGTTTTTAATTATTGTCTGTGGTAGTATTCCACGAGCTTTATCTTTTTATCAAAAAACCAAATAGTTAAAAGATGAGAGAAACGAGTTTTTTGAAGAAATCACAAACGTATTGCACGGCTAAAATGCTGAGATTTTCCATTTACAACATTTTAAATTCAGCCAGTCTAAAAAACCTTAAGAATGGACGCTATCATTCTGGCCTTGTGCCGTTCAATTTATTTATATTAAAATCGTTTATACAGGTTCATGCAAAAATGGCGTAACCTAGCCAAACGTGTTGACAATCTCCGCAAAGATGTGAACATTGCGCTGGTCGGTAAATACACCAAGCTGGAGGACAGCTACGCCAGCGTCACCAAAGCGCTGCAGCACGCGAGCATCGCCGCCGGCGTCAAGCTGAACCTCACCTACATTGAAGCTGTCAATCTGGAGAAACAAACGAAGATCGACGATCCCGTCGGCTACCACAAAGCTTGGCAGGACCTTTGTAAAAGCGAGTGAGTTACTATCATAAACATACAGCCAGTTTTTAAATTGAGAAATTGAAGATGATAATTTTGTATGCATGAGTAACATTTGAGTAGTGCTTTACATCAGTTTTTCAGAAACCGGCTGATAAAGTATGTAATGTAAGTAATTAATATACACGTAAAAAAGTGTTAGCTCTAAAATTCTGGACTCACAAGCTGGTGTTTTGTCTCTTTTACTCGAACCTAAAATTAATGATCCACACTAGAACGGGCGGGTGAGTGGAATTGCTGTACTCATGGCTTGTTTACATAGTGCGAGCTAGCGTACGAGTCAGCCTGCCGAGTAGCTGCACTGCACACTCAACTGTTGGACGTATCTTACGAGTAAAACGCACATGCTAGTTTGACAGCAGCTCGCATCTGAGTTACTTCACCATTTTTTTCACTCGCCTGCTCGACCGGCAGCAACTCGGACACGCAACCACACGCAAGACGGCAGCAGCTACTTGTGTCGTGTAGATAGCTAAGGCGAGCGAGCTGGCGTACGAGTAGATAAGCCGAGTAGCGGTCTACTGGCTAGGCAGCAGTGTCGCACTGTGTAAACGGCTCATTAAAAACTGCTTCTTAATTATAATATCCCTCTATTTTTAGTGGTGTGATCGTCCCCGGTGGGTTCGGTCAGAGGGGATTGGAAGGCAAGATCGAAGCGAGCCAGTGGTGCCGCGAGACGCAGAAACCAATCCTGGGCATTTGCCTCGGGCTCCAAGCAGCCGTCATAGAGTACGCTAGGAACGTTCTAGGGTTGAGAGGCGCCAACACTACTGAGGTGGACCCCAAGTGCGAGGATCCGCTTGTTATTGACATGCCAGAGCACCATCCGGGCAACCTGGGCGGTACTATGCGGTTGGGCAAAAGGAAGACTTATTTGCAGCCTAGTGTGATAAGTAATTGAATTTTATATTTTCTAATTCTATTTTTGTATGTGTTAAGAATAATAATAATTGCATGTTACTGGGCAACCCAGTTTTTTAATATCTCAAAGAGAAAAAAAGTATGATTTGTTTGAAAAATTATAAGTGGGGTTTTTAGAATAGATCCCAGTTTAAATGTTTCTCTAAACGCCATGCTATTTTTTTAACTATAAAGGCGGCCACGTATTGTAAAAAAATTCTGTCAGAAAATTCTGACGCTCGCTGGAAAGCACACGGTGCATGCACTTTGTATTAGATTCTGCAGACTTAGGCGGTGGTCTGCAACAAACGCCGTAGGTCGCGTCCGGCGTAACGCTGTACGCGGCCTACGAATACTTACTATGGAAATGTACTAGTGTGGTCGCTCTCGCACGCCTGACGCGGCGCACGAACGCCGTGCGCCGCGTCCGTAGGCCGTACGCCGCCTACGCAGTCATTTCGGAGCATTCTGGCGTACACGGACGCCGCGTTTTTGTCGTGTGGTCACTCTGGAAATGGTGAAATTTAGGTAATCTAGTAGGAACAAGACGGAGTACTAATAGCTAGTTAAATGAAACATAGTTTCATATTATTATGATGCCAGCAATAAAAACAGTGTGTTGAAACACAAACGTTGGGAAGAAATAGGCTTGGTTGTTATGGTCAACCAGGTGAGAATCCGTTTTATTCACTTGCGTAGGTACCTAACTATTTTGTTTTTGAATTGTGTAGGTACCTAGGTACTTTGTTTTAAGGTTTTGTATTTATTTACCTTGCGTAGGTACTATAGGATAAAAATCTACTTAATATTTAAGTACTGACATTCATGACTATCTTCACTTTGGTAAGTACCTAAAGTGGGTATGCAGGTCATCCATATTTTAATCGCTCACGTCCAAAGACTTCAATTACATAGACGAGCTGGTCAAAATTCAAATTGTGCCACAACGCGGACGTGCGCCGGCTGAGGTATGGGGGGGGCGGGAGAGGGGAAATGTGCAAAGAATAGTTCAGTGTTGACGCAGATGCGACAGCAAAATATTCAATGCCTTTTACCTGTTGTGACTCTGAGAGCACTTAGGTATAAAACTTTTAATACGAAAACACGAAAATGATAAATAATTAAAATTTACTTTCACAGTGATATGTTATAATATGATATGAATGATATGATAAATGTTTAGTGTCTTGTTATCCTGATTGAAAATAATTTACAGATTAGGCGAAATTTTCTAAAGGGTTTGAATATTCTAGTATGAAGGGAGGCATACTTATTGTCCGCAGTTTTTATATTTTTTTCAAAATAGTGGCCACGCATGAAACCTATGTAAATCGATAGCTAGTAATAATACAAACAAGAATTTTTAGCGACATAATCTCCTAAAACTTCACGTTTTCGAGTTGTAAGCTATTAAAGTCAAACTGGTGGCAACACCACTGGGTAAATTTGAAGCAAAAAAATCGTATGCATGGGCTCTAAAATATTGTTTTGCTGCCATCCAAGTCTGGATTAAGTGTCAAGCAAGGCCAAAAATATAACATTTTAATGAAAATATTAATTATTTGTTTTGCTTGACACTTTATTGGTATAATAAAATGGGTGACACTGAAGAGTTCGGTAGGGTCTTTATTATGTGGGTAAATTGGTGTTCTCGCGAACAGATACAATCTTACCAATTGACTGATGATTACCTTTCCTTACCTTGTTGACTAATCGCGTCATTTATTTGCTTTTTGGCCGATTTTTATACGTTTGTGCCAAAACGTTCCTAGCTAGGAAGCTAAATCGGCGTATGTAATCGAGGCTTTAGATGACCGTAAAACAATATTTTAGAGCGTGAGTATACGTTTTATTTTAGCTTTAAATCTACCCAGTGTTGTCGTCACCAGTTCGACTTTAATAACTCATAATCCGGCAACATGACGTTTTAGGAGATTATGTCGTTAACAATTCTTTTTCGTATTGGTACTAGCTATCGATTTACTTAAGTTACAAGCGTGGCCGCTATTTTGAAAAAAAAAACAAAATGGCGGTCAGTATGTATGCCAAAATATTCAAACCCCTATGAGAGAAGAAAACAAAATACAAAAACACTTCGAGCAACAAAAGGTTTCGTTTGTCACGAAGGGAGAAGCCTTAGCGATATTACTCTATTCAAATTATTCTGGCATTTTTTGCGGGGGGGGGGAAATGCACACAAGTGCAGTTCCGCATACCCACATACAAAAACTACACTGTAATGACGACACTCACACATAAAAAATAAAACAAAACAGCAAAAATTTGTATACGGATGAGTCACACATCAAAATATGACACGTTTTTGACATAAAGGGCTGGGCTCAACTGTCGATGCAGCAATATCGATACGGAAAAAGGAATAAAGGTTACAAACTCAATCATTTTACGATGGGGTGAATAACAACAAAGAGGGCATTTTTATACGCTTGAGCTTTATACAAAAAGCTCGAGAGTGTAGGTGATTGGGTTGGGACTAATGTGTACCCAGGGAAGTTGGGCTCAGGCTGCTGACACTGAACATCACTCCATGACAGTACTGCCATCAAGGGCGTATCCAGCTTTGGCACCAGGAGGGGGTCACATAGTCGTGGTCAAGTCAAGAACTTATAATTTAATTTTGATAATAATAGAAGTAAAAAGTACGTATTTTATTAATGTACGTAAGTAAAAAACTGGTAAACTGGGCATTTAGGGCATTGGCAACTTGCGTGGTGAGTAACAACAGCTACATTTTCGATAGAAAATTAAAAAAAAATGAAAATGAACTTATTGGGCCTGTTCTTAGAACACTTTTCTATAAAACTAATAAGGTCATTTTGATTTTGACCTCAAATTTCTCATAAACTATCGCGAGTAGAACTTCCAAATAACTCTTGAAATGTGAGTGTTTACTAAGCTCATAATAGTATGCTATCAGGTTTACAATCGCTGATATCGTTTAGGAGTAATAAAGGATTTTCCAAAATTTTTCGCCCGTTTTATGCATTTTAGAAATTCGTCTAGAAAAAAATCTAGACATAATTAGCACATAGGAGTTCTCGTCGTGAGTTACAAATAACTAGAACTAACAGATTTTGGAATTATCTCGACGATGTCACTTTTTCGGGTTCCAAAATCCACTGTGCGTTAGTCCCTCGAACTAAATTCCCTTTTTATTCACTTGTTGTATAATCTACTATTTCGACATTTATTTCGCGATATCTGTCGAGCTCACATCAGTGCAGAGCAAATCATGCAAAAATCTCGCAAATGAATTTGGCGCAGAATCAGGGCCAGATTGACCAACACTTTATCGACAAACATTATTTAACGGTAACATCACTAAGTTGCCCATCGGCGAGAACTCGGATTTATCTAGCGACAGATCTGAAATTTGTACGGACGAGCCATGGACTAGCAGACCCGATGTCACTGAACAAATTTGACAACTAATCAAGAATAAAATATACGAATTTAATGTTTAAATGTAAACAAATAGCAATAATACGATAAAAAATTACTTTTATGTGAAATGTAAAACCGTCTTTTTGTATACTTGATGTTCAAGATCTCTTTTAACAGCAAAAAACTCATCAATTCGACATTTTAAACAGAGCAGCGTTCACATGCGCGACTGGACTCGGTCTAGAAAGAAATCTGGGCGCAACTGGTTTTACTAACGCGTATGCCCATTTGGGCTTGTACTTCGGCAGAGGGGAAACGCTTCGTATGGCTTCTCTTTCTGTAGAAGCCCGCCTTACTCTAAGCAAAAACACAAAACACGGAGATTAATCATTACTATCATTAGTTATTTACATCAAGGACGATTTGTTCTTCTGAAAATCATGGTATAACATTAAGGCTGTAGACGCGCATCACGTTCCATTTTTAAATTTTCCATACAAATGATCGAAACATCTCTGCGCGAACCGTAATGAGGGCGAACTTTGAAAATTCCTATTAAATTATATATTAGATATAAGTATATGCAAAATACTCAATAGAATAGACAAATACCTCATTATTTCTAAGGAAAATAATAAATTACTTTAAAATCTGTAAATGCCAGTAAAAAAACATGTCAAAGTGTACCTCTTTGAGCATTTTTTAATATTTTATTTCTCTGTGATTAAAATAATTTTTTAAAATTTTCTCTCTATAGGGCACTCCTTGACAATACAAACAATAAATGAAAAAATAAATATGAGTCGTATTATTATTTGTTACAGCTGAAACGTGTTTGAAAAATACCTCTGACAAGCAAATTTGGAATTCCACTTGAACAGATTGTCTTTGTTTTAAAATACCTGATAATTTATTATGTTTTTCTCTCTATACGGCACTAATTTAAGAATTTTGCTTCCTAAAACTAAAGTTTACATCAATAGTAATGCTTTAATTCTTTAGATAACTTGTTTGAAAAAACGCTAATTTCTTTGAAATGCGTATATACAGTCTTAAACAGTAGAAACCTATTTTTCCACTTTTTAAGTACACATCTGTTTGAATAATTTTCTTAATCTATGACAGCAATTCGGTAGTACTGCTTGCTCTTTAATATTTCTAGTTAAGAGTAAAAGAAACGTCAATATAAGATGGCAGTTGCGCCATGATGTTTCATTTAAAAATATTGTTTTGTCGGAAATCAAGAAATAATAGAGTTGATTACCTAAAATTACATCAAAAGGCGGATAAAAAATCCCAGGTAAATAATGTCAATGTTTTATTGTCCACATTAATCGATTGAAGTGTTAGTTTGTCGACTACAACCTTCGCGGCGCATCAACTGTTCCTCTCGGTGGCTCGCAATAGACTAAATGAGTTGTGGAACATACACCGTAACTCAATGAGCAATTTTTCGGTGCCCACCAGCTCGTCTAGTGTAGTATACAACATAGAAGTCTTTGCTCACGTCCGTTTACATTAAGCGTATGCGAAACTTAAAACAGTTCCGAGTGACCATCGCAGTGACGCTGGAAGCCGCGTCCGGCGTCTGGGACGCTGGACGCGGCTTCCAGCGCCACTACCGGCGTTTGTTGCAGACCAACGCCTTAGAAAAATTGAAACCGATCGTCCGTTTCTAATGCACACTGGATAAGCACATCTGCCGTTAGATTTTTTTCTGACGGAAATAGCGGAAGGCGTATTGGTGATGACTTTTCTCCGCATTTAGACTCCCATTTAGTCCATTATGCGTGAAGGCGTGTTTGCCTTACATTTTGTAGTAAGCCCCGCACACTATCAAATATTTGCGTCAGTTCAGTTCAATTTCTTACAATATGCGGCCGCCTTAAAAGTTAACAAAGCGGGTTAATTTTTTTACGTTATTACAATCAACTTTCAACTTAACTTACAAAATGTTAAGGCTTAAAATCAATTGAAAATTGTCAGTTTTGAATAAATTAAGTTTTACACTATCACCATAATGACCGTGCTACACTACAATCTAAAATGTATTTTCCCAGCGCGCCTATATGATAAGGATATGATCGAAGAACGCCACAGGCATCGGTACGAAGTAAACCCGGAATACATCGAGCGACTCGAAGCCGCTGGGTTGCACTTTGTTGGCAAGGTAAGAGGAAGTGAGGATACAATATGCATGAGAACAGAACGTATGACAAAAATTTAGGGATGTATTTAATAGCACTTTAAATTTGATGAAAACAGCTATAAAATTGTATATCAGCACTTTCAAATAATAATAGACCTGTAATTTTATATTATAACTACAAAAATAATGGTTTGCACTTTAAAATAATAATAGATCTATAATTTTATATTATCACTACGAAAATAATGGTTTGCACTTTAACTGTGTCCCAACCATTGGTCCCAACTCCGAAACCATTTAGTTTCAGACCAAACATGTCAGACTGACCACTGTTAAAATGAGATGGAACGATGAAAACAGCTTGTGGCATAATGCATATACGCCATCAGGTCGGTTCTGGCGTTGTTGGTCACAATGGAACCTAACCTCCTCCTGGGCTCCTCTCTCGCTGCGCCCGCTCGTTGTCGCACCTAGACGTCTGTTTACCAATGCTAAAGTTATAAAATTAATTTGTAAGGTGCAAAGTATTAATTTTAAACTAAGCAATTAAATTGTATAGTGCAAAGTATTCATTTTAAAGCTTAGCATATTTATAGTGGAGACCATCATTTTTATAGTTCATTCAATAAATTTTGAAGCTAAACTTTTTAAGTGCATTTATATATTCTCCAAAAATGTACAGCTATCTTTGTGCATCTTTGGTGTATGATATTAATCTGTATTGCTGAGTAAATAAAGTTTACATTACGGCCAGTTATAAGTAGCTTTTAATTTTGTTTTCTGACTACATAGTGTACTATGGATCCATATGAATTTTGAGCCAATAGGTATTGAAATGTCAGAAATTGCAAACCTTTGCTTGAGCTGTCTAAAATTGTTTTCAGTACCCGACATTGAAAACATTCGAATTAACTGATGCGTGTAAAAGAGCAATTAAATTGAGTGAGAGTTTTCAATGTCCAATAGCATTTGCAACTTATTTTATTTAATTTATTTTATATCCACAGCCTTTCAAATCGGTGTACCTAATACGTAGAGGGACTAAATCGCGTTATGACTATACTCCAGCCAACTCGTGGAAAGAATGTTTACAAACAAACCGCCCATACTTAACCTCAAAAGTATTTTTTTATTACATGTTTTATAAATATAAAAATATAATTGATAGCTTACCTATGTTGTCCAAGTTGTATTTATGGTGTTAATTTACTGAAACATAACGTATTTGTGGAATAATTACGAAAAATGCGCAAAGTTTTGTTTACAAACATTCTTTCCACGGGTTGGCTGGAGTATAGTCATAGTGCGAAGTAGACATAAAGTTAGTTAGACCTACTGCAATATAGGTTAGAAGAGAGGAAGACAAAGAGATTCATAGACATACTGAATTATAGTTAACAGCTACCAAGTACGTGATTGTATGACGTCATGAAAGTTAGACCCCCACTGCGATGTAGGTTAGAAGAGAGAAAGGCAACAGGTCCACATTTTTTTTTTCTGAAATATATAGAGGTCAGTGGGTACTGTTCCTTTAAAACAGTAAAACAATATTTCTAATTAGTCAAGATTAGTTTTTAATTTTATTAATATTTTTTAAGAAATATAACGCATCTTATCTTATTATTTTGTAGTTTTTCTAGCTCTTTCTTGTGTTTTGCTTTGAAAATAATATCTATTACAGCTATAAAAGCTAATACATTATGACATTTATGCAAAACGCGACTTAGACTGATGAATATTCAGGTAATCTGTTTAATTTTATTAAGTGTTTAATAAAAATAAAAATAGACTGACACCGTCCTAGGCATAAAGCGAGTTTAGCCATTTGCTAAATAGGCTAACACCGTCTTAGGCCTAAAGCTAATAAATATGTCATTTAGGCAAAACGCGACTTAGTCTGCCTACGCATTAGGTACACCGATCTTAAAGGGTTTTAAAAATGATTAATTAGTAAAAGCACGATAAAGAAAAAAGCTTATGTCAATCCCATACACCGTCCGATGGTTAAGTGATAGCAAAGGTTTGCAAATGTGATATTGGCAACTTGACTTGGTTGTTTCTTTATTTGACCGTATTTTGTAGGACGAAACCCGCACTCGCATGGAGGTGGCAGTGGTGGAATCGCACCCGTACTACGTGTCGGTGCAGTTCCACCCCGAGTACCTGTCGCGCCCACTCGCGCCCAGCCCGCCCTTCCTCGGGTCAGTATTGTGTAGGGGGGAGGCCCGCAGTGGTACAGTCGCACCCCTACGTGTCGGTGCAGTTCCACCCCGAGTACCTGTCGCGCCCACTCGCGCCCAGCCCGCCCTTCCTCGGGTCAGTATTGTGTAGGGGGGAGGCCCGCAGTGGTACAGTCGCACCCCTACGTGTCGGTGCAGTTCCACCCCGAGTACCTGTCGCGCCCACTCGCGCCCAGCCCGCCCTTCCTCGGGTCAGTATTGTGTAGGGGGGAGGCCCGCAGTGGTACAGTCGCACCCCTACGTGTCGGTGCAGTTCCACCCCGAGTACCTGTCGCGCCCACTCGCGCCCAGCCCGCCCTTCCTCGGGTCAGTATTGTGTAGGGGGGAGGCCCGCAGTGGTACAGTCGCACCCCTACGTGTCGGTGCAGTTCCACCCCGAGTACCTGTCGCGCCCACTCGCGCCCAGCCCGCCCTTCCTCGGGTCAGTATTGTGTAGGGGGGAGGCCCGCAGTGGTACAGTCGCACCCCTACGTGTCGGTGCAGTTCCACCCCGAGTACCTGTCGCGCCCACTCGCGCCCAGCCCGCCCTTCCTCGGGTCAGTATTGTGTAGGGGGGAGGCCCGCAGTGGTACAGTCGCACCCCTACGTGTCGGTGCAGTTCCACCCCGAGTACCTGTCGCGCCCACTCGCGCCCAGCCCGCCCTTCCTCGGGTCAGTATTGTGTAGGGGGGAGGCCCGCAGTGGTACAGTCGCACCCCTACGTGTCGGTGCAGTTCCACCCCGAGTACCTGTCGCGCCCACTCGCGCCCAGCCCGCCCTTCCTCGGGTCAGTATTGTGTAGGGGGGAGGCCCGCAGTGGTACAGTCGCACCCCTACGTGTCGGTGCAGTTCCACCCCGAGTACCTGTCGCGCCCACTCGCGCCCAGCCCGCCCTTCCTCGGGTCAGTATTGTGTAGGGGGGAGGCCCGCAGTGGTACAGTCGCACCCCTACGTGTCGGTGCAGTTCCACCCCGAGTACCTGTCGCGCCCACTCGCGCCCAGCCCGCCCTTCCTCGGGTCAGTATTGTGTAGGGGGGAGGCCCGCAGTGGTACAGTCGCACCCCTACGTGTCGGTGCAGTTCCACCCCGAGTACCTGTCGCGCCCACTCGCGCCCAGCCCGCCCTTCCTCGGGTCAGTATTGTGTAGGGGGGAGGCCCGCAGTGGTACAGTCGCACCCCTACGTGTCGGTGCAGTTCCACCCCGAGTACCTGTCGCGCCCACTCGCGCCCAGCCCGCCCTTCCTCGGGTCAGTATTGTGTAGGGGGGAGGCCCGCAGTGGTACAGTCGCACCCCTACGTGTCGGTGCAGTTCCACCCCGAGTACCTGTCGCGCCCACTCGCGCCCAGCCCGCCCTTCCTCGGGTCAGTATTGTGTAGGGGGGAGGCCCGCAGTGGTACAGTCGCACCCCTACGTGTCGGTGCAGTTCCACCCCGAGTACCTGTCGCGCCCACTCGCGCCCAGCCCGCCCTTCCTCGGGTCAGTATTGTGTAGGGGGGAGGCCCGCAGTGGTACAGTCGCACCCCTACGTGTCGGTGCAGTTCCACCCCGAGTACCTGTCGCGCCCACTCGCGCCCAGCCCGCCCTTCCTCGGGTCAGTATTGTGTAGGGGGGAGGCCCGCAGTGGTACAGTCGCACCCCTACGTGTCGGTGCAGTTCCACCCCGAGTACCTGTCGCGCCCACTCGCGCCCAGCCCGCCCTTCCTCGGGTCAGTATTGTGTAGGGGGGAGGCCCGCAGTGGTACAGTCGCACCCCTACGTGTCGGTGCAGTTCCACCCCGAGTACCTGTCGCGCCCACTCGCGCCCAGCCCGCCCTTCCTCGGGTCAGTATTGTGTAGGGGGGAGGCCCGCAGTGGTACAGTCGCACCCCTACGTGTCGGTGCAGTTCCACCCCGAGTACCTGTCGCGCCCACTCGCGCCCAGCCCGCCCTTCCTCGGGTCAGTATTGTGTAGGGGGGAGGCCCGCAGTGGTACAGTCGCACCCCTACGTGTCGGTGCAGTTCCACCCCGAGTACCTGTCGCGCCCACTCGCGCCCAGCCCGCCCTTCCTCGGGTCAGTATTGTGTAGGGGGGAGGCCCGCAGTGGTACAGTCGCACCCCTACGTGTCGGTGCAGTTCCACCCCGAGTACCTGTCGCGCCCACTCGCGCCCAGCCCGCCCTTCCTCGGGTCAGTATTGTGTAGGGGGGAGGCCCGCAGTGGTACAGTCGCACCCCTACGTGTCGGTGCAGTTCCACCCCGAGTACCTGTCGCGCCCACTCGCGCCCAGCCCGCCCTTCCTCGGGTCAGTATTGTGTAGGGGGGAGGCCCGCAGTGGTACAGTCGCACCCCTACGTGTCGGTGCAGTTCCACCCCGAGTACCTGTCGCGCCCACTCGCGCCCAGCCCGCCCTTCCTCGGGTCAGTATTGTGTAGGGGGGAGGCCCGCAGTGGTACAGTCGCACCCCTACGTGTCGGTGCAGTTCCACCCCGAGTACCTGTCGCGCCCACTCGCGCCCAGCCCGCCCTTCCTCGGGTCAGTATCGTGTAGGGGCAGTGGCGGATTTACAGTCTTGGCCGCCCTAGGCCGAATAGTACTAGCCGCCCCTTTCTCAGCTCTCATTATGGGGGGGGAGCTCGGAGCCTCTATGTATGGGAAGATGCCTGTCTAGGATGCACAAAACTACACCAAAAAAAAACGAACGCGCGGCGCGATTTTTAGTCAGTTTTATCCAGACGTGGGCGGTGTGATTTTTATTCAGTTTGATCCACTTCTATCTTGAAATCTTGCCTGTCTAGCTTCGATTCGATTTTTAATCAGTTTCATTCACTAATATTGTAATATGTGGTTTCATCAGGCACGTATTCAAGGGGGGGGATAGTTGGGATTTACTGGGATTCATCCGCGAAATTTAAAAATGCCTGTCTCTGCTTTAGTGTCGGCCGCACGCCTGTAAAATGTCTGTCAAATGCGGCAGAAGCCATTCATCAGTCTATTTTTCGCCTCGCTTGGCCGCCCCTAATATCTAGCCGCTCTAGGCCCGGGCCTACTTGGCCTTAGGGTAAATCCGCCACTGTGTAGGGGGGAGGTTTGGACAGGATAACAATTGGCGGACGCCCCTCTTCCTCGCACCTCACTTAATTGTTGCCCTGTCACCCCTCATAGTATTGTAACAGTTCAGATTCTAGCATCACGTCAGAGAGTGCATTTCAATGCGCAATCTGTAATGAGGTAGTGATTTATTGTGCATAAAGCCTGATACACACACATCAGTGAAGTCACAGTTCCGGCACAATACCGCCACCGTCATAATTATTATTTCATATATTCAATTAAAATTACAGGAATTAAACGCGTGACAACTACGATAGATATTTTCACACCTACCTATTTTCCCGACGTTTCGACCGAGTTGCATCGGTCGTGGTCACGGGCTGAGTCTGCTCAGTCACCCCGTGACCACGACCGATGCAACTCGGTCGAAACGTCGGGAAAATAGGTAGGTGTGAAAAACCTATCGTAGTTTGCACGCGTTTAATTCCTGTAATTTTAATTAAGTACAATGCAACGCGAAAGTTTAAAAGTGTATATTTCATATATTCTCTATAAACACGCGTTCACTGACACTGAGAGCATTGTCTCGTCACTGACACTGATAGGTGTGGACGCGTTTTAAAGAATTATTCTTTCATACATTCCTTATGAACGCGTGGCGGTACTGTGCCGGAACTGAGACTTTACTGATATGTGTGAATCTGGCTTGATCCATCTTGGATTGTAACAGTTACAGTACACAGGCGAATGCTTCCGGTGAAGGAGCGCCTTTATAGTCCCTTGCACGACGACGTTGATACAGATTTAAAAAGGAGCTAAAGGTAACCATTTAATATGTGTCTTTTTATTTCAGGCTCATATTAGCTTCCCTTGGCAAATTAAAAAGCTACCTATCAAAAGGGTGCCGTTTTAGCCCCAGAAACCAGTCGGACGTCAGTTCAGGTTTGTATAACACTTTTATCAGTAAGCTATAATAGTATTTATATCTTTTAAAGTTGATAAAAATAAAAAATATATTCTTTTACGTTTTACCAGTTTCATTAGATTCAAAGAATCGTGAATTATTATTATTTGCACCAAGCATGCACACAAATTATAAAAATAAAGTAGAAACATAAAATAGTCTTACAAAATAAAAATAAAATAAAACCACTGAAACTATAAACTAAAACTCGTGTTGAAACAGTTTATAAAAAAACTGTGTGCCGTAGCGATGCAAAAGGGAGAAAAATCTGTGTAATAATTTATATTACTCGGAGAGTTAATAACCGATTTTCAATTTTCCACCCAGAGAAAACAGCGCGTTCATGTGCATTTGGTCCACTTCGCATTTGGTCCACTTGGTCCATTTCGCATTTGGTCCATTTCGCGGAACGTTCATTTCGCATTTGGTCAACTTTTACATAAATATGCTATATATTCTTTTATGGAGTATGTTAGCTTCTATTTTCACTTTTTGATATATATTTTGTTTTTTTCTTGTTCTTAGTACTTCACCAAAGTACCAGGATCACATAAATATGGAGAAAGTTAACTTATATATTTAACAATTAGGTAAACGTGTTTTGTGCTCGCAAAGGAGGAAATTTTAGAAAGTGGACCAAATGACGTTCCGCGAAATGGACCAAATGCGAAATGGACGTTCCACGAAATGGACCAAATGCGAAATGGACGTTCCGCGAAATGGACCAAATGCGAAGTGGACGTTTTTTCCGCAAGATGTTCCAACTTAATGCGCTTGAACGAAACAGCGATGTCGCCCAAAAGAATTTGATTTTTTTATGCTTTTGTTGGTCTCATATTTATTTTTATTTTATTTTTCCAGAGGAAGAGGATGATTTATGTTTAAGTGACGAAAATGAGAAAACCGTTGTCGAAAATGGTAACGTAAAAAAGTTAAATGGCTTTAGTAAGCTAACTATAGAAGAGTAAGTTAAACTTTATGATTTATGTAAACCAATTTTTAAGTTTTTTAAGTTATTGTTGTTAATTTACTAGGTATACTTAATTTGTGTGGACTTTACAACGTGTCACAAAAATACGAGTATTCCATTATTATGAGTATACGATTTCAGATTTGGTCCCATAGTAAAAGTTGTTCAGTTTGATTGTCCCTATTTACCATATTCGGCTTCACTCGTATTTTTGTAACACGTTGTATAAAGTGGAACCAAATTATGTTACTATTTTTATTAACGTGGTCGATTGGTTCGGTATTAAACCTAAACAACCCAAAACACAAAAAGTAAGAAATCGCTGGCTTTGGGCGGTCGCATATTGTAAGAAATTTCTGTTAAGCAACAGCTGACTTATAGGCCAGTAAAATCTTACAAATGTTTTTCCTAAAAACGCAATGTATTGCATTTTTGGCGAAATTGTGAGATGTCTATGCTTATTTGACATTCTTATTCGAAAAACGAGCACCTTCCTAAACTCTTAAACATACAAACTATTGCAGAGATGCGTATACTTTTATATTTATGAGACTGTGAAGTGAGCATGTTTGTATGAAAATAACGGTGTAGGCGGTTAGATATGCCGGTGAGTGTCAATGTTTCAAGCATCATATCTCAAAACGGTTTTTTACATATAACGCAGCTAGCACAACTTTTTTTTTTGCTTGCAAAACATGGTTCCACTCTCCCTTAAGGGGTCCAAATAACATACCATTAATGCAGCTTTACATCGCGTTTTGCGATTTAAATGTAGATTTTACTGGGCTATTAGCTGTTATCGGTGATTTAAAATAAAAGTTACAAGACCTTCCTCTAAAGAGTCTAAAGTCTAGGCACATAATTTGGTTCCACCTTATATTTCACAATAATTTCCTATATCTTTCGTCAAGATCTTAGAAATAAGTAATGTTACAATCTATTAGCTTTTTCCGAACTCGCTTACAGATAAGATTTTATTGATAAGTAGTCCCTTTTGAAATTGAAAAGGCTATGCTTACAAACTGTCTTAATTTTCTTCAACAAGATTCAGATTTATTATTTGAGATCAGGTTTTTTAAATGAGCTCAGTTTGTTAGCATTCCTTAATTTTTACTATGCTATCAGCTCGCTAGTCAATATCATCACAACATAATAATGCTTCTGTTAAGTGTTTTTTTTCCAGTGGAAATATTTTTATTATTATTTCTTATTAACAGATATTTATGCCTCTGTCAACTTTTCATTATGTTTAACTAGGTTTTTAAGCGTTAATGACATTATGTATTACTTAATTTTGAAATGTCCTTTATTACTGCTAGTATCAGCAAGTTATTAAACATTTGGAACAATTCATTTAAGTTAATCTTACTCTTTTCTGATAAGCAGCAGATACTATAATAATATGTATTACAAAAACTAGTATGTATTCATAACAACATTATGCCCCAAGTGAATAAATAATACTTAATTAAATCATAGATTTTCTGTGTGTTTAGATTAAATGCGATAGTTAGATATAATAATAATGTTATTGGAACAATGAGGCAATCGAGATGTGGCGGTCACAAAGATCAAAATTTTATGACAGCCTTTGAAATATTGAAAAGTTTGCGTTCCTTCATTTTAACAGATATCTGTATTTTAATTTCATTGATTTTATATGATTATTCTATAATCTGAAGTTCCATGAATACTAGATTAATGAATCTCAATAAAATTTTGAAAAACCCTCCACTACATCTTACACAAGAAGTATATTTATCTAGAAAATAGAATAATGCCGTTTTCATAATTTAAAATCTTAGTACCAGTGTATTGAAATATTTATTATAAAGTATTTTTCGTGTGCCATTATAAATAAACAGATATGTTCTCAAAATTATATTAAATGTGTGTATCGCATTATACATACATCGATGTATCATCATACATAACACAATATTCTTCTATTTAAACTTTTTTTAAATAAAATGTATTTTAATGATCATAGACATATATTCTTGTGAACTATAAAAACTATTACTTATATAAACTTAATATATGAGTATATTATATTAGCAGTATTTTAAGACTTAAATGTTGCTATCCGCCTTAGCTATCCGCCATCAGAGTATATTCATTCATTCATTCATTCATTCATTCATAACATAATTATTATTCATAAAATATTTTTCGATAGTATCTATTCAATAAATAATTATTAGGTAGTGAAATGTGTTTAATCTACTTTTTATTTGTGCATCTTGATGAGTGAAATATTATCTAAGTATAATAGTTTTTATATTTTGTAGATGCAAGTAACTACTATCAATACTCTTTATGAAAAAGTTTTTTATAGTTGAGACTTGGTAAGTCTGTTATGAATACATTATTTTACTATCCTTATTCTTTTCAAACATTTAATTTGTTTATATAGTTTATATAGGAGAAGTATGAAATGACTTGTAACTCGGATGTAACTATGAAAGGAAAGGTATTTGGAGTTTCCTTATTGTTTATTTTATAAGTTAAAAATATGAAAATACACACTTACACAATGAATAAAACACCTATTAGTTTTGCTAGAAATACTCTGAAGTGTAATTAATATATTAATTTTTCTAACTAAGTTTGATTACCTAAATATTCAGTAATCTGAAGGATCTTGAAATACTCTATATGCAAATGAATTATCAATTTGTTTAGTGTGGCTATAAATACCTACATATTTTTGTGTTGTAATAACTAAAATAAGTAAGTAGGTATCATCTTTATTTTCACTTGTTTGCAAATCATTTTCTACTCTTACATTGTGTTATACAATTTTAATACATCTATCATCAACATACACAATTTGTGTATGTCAACGGAGCTCGATGATTTATTTGTTTTATTTTATATACTTTGTTAGCCAGTGTGGATCCCTGTTGATCACTTAGCATATTCTAAGTATGTATTCTGAACTAACAGATATATTGTGTGTAGCTATGAATCCTCTAATATAGTTAATCTATTGGGTATATTCCGGAAGGATGAATAATGCTGCGTAGCATAGCGTAAAAACCAGTCTTGCTAGTCAGCGGCAGCGCAGAGAACAATCGTCTTTACGTACGTTTACATACGGTTGAAATTAGTGTAACTCGTCACGTACTTAAAGTCGACTTTTAAACGATTGCTCTCTCAGAGGGATTTTGTAGTACTCCCTAAACGGTTAAGCATTTCTTGTCAAGCACGTACACGTAATTACCACCACCACTATCATTTGAGGGGCGTGGCCTACTTTTGATAGGCCACGGTAATCTATCTATTCTGTGGTGCTTGTCAAGCATGCTTGATCGTTTAAGGGGTACTTTACCATGTGCACTGCGACAACTATTGTAATATAGTCGGTAATATAGCGGTCACAGAGACAACACTAATAAAGTATCGTTTTTTGTCGTTATGCGTGCGTATGCTAGGTCCACTGGACAGCAGAAGATAGATTTCTACGACCCGCTACTAGCTTAGAATAATAATAACAATTAAGTTTTATTATTCTAAAGCTACTGGTATAAGTATACTTTTAAAATTGTGTTTAGATAGGTACCAATTAAATTGATGGTGATTTTATGGCTGTTGTATTCTCAAAAATGTATGTTACCTAATTTTAAAGGTATTTCCTGTGAAATTGTAATATTATTATTAAGTAGATAATATGAAGTCAAAATTTTAAATTTACCTTCCTCCAATCTTTTGTTTTAATTATAAAAGATCTATGCCAGCTGTCGTCACGTCAATAATTATTCTCACAAAACAAAATTAACAAAAGCATTCCATTAAACAAAGTTTTATAAAGTGGTTCTTGTCTGGAGGATTATTTTAATAAAGTGATAATTAAATTATATTAACATTGTCTATTTATTTTTTAATGTTTAATAAAAGTTTCCGCCCGCTAGCACATTATGAAAAGTCCTTTAATAATTCATTGACCAGGATAAAAGTAATAAGTATTCTGTTTAGTATCTGTGTCACAGAATACATAATAGTACAAGTTCTGTGTGCTAATTTCAACTGCGATAAAGTATTCAATAAAGTTGTGCTAGGGAGCTAGAGCCGCGTTGCAGTTTTAAACGATCAGGTTTTTTTCTGGTGGATACGGCCCAAACCCTCCCTTACCTTCCTACGCCAGTGAGTGCAAAGGCAAAGGAGAAGCGGCAGCGGCACTCGCCATAGGAAAAATCATAACCTGTATTGCTACATTGATACATAATTCATGAATATTTTACTAGAAACATCCGACTCAATGGGTGCATTCCATCAGACAAATCACTGAGTCATCAAATCATTCCATCAGACAATCATCTATCGCCAGAGAATAAATTTTAACCATGGAAAGTATTTTTTACAATATTTTATTTTCTATGGTTAAAATGTATTCTATGGCGATCGATGATTCAAAGATTTGTCTGTTAGAATGCACCCATTGAAAAACGTTCCGTTGGCACATGCTACACGCTCGATATCGATCCAGAGTGCCTAGTATGAGTTGTGTTTCTCACCTCACTTTGCGAATAGTAGCATGTGAAAGAGAGGAAATCATGCGAGTGAGTGAACGAGTGAAAGAGAGGAAACGATAGTTAACTATTCGAAAAGTGAAGTGAGAGCAAAAAACCAACTCGTACTAGGCCCTCAGACCCCCTAGCCAAAGTTACATTTGAAATGTAACTTTGTTACATTTGCAAATTTTCGCTATCGCTTCGCTTCGAAACATGTATGGATTTGACGTTTTAAAATTCGATTGTTAACGAAACCTTATGTCAATCCCATACATGTTTCCAAAGCGAAGCGATAACGATGATTAACGAATGTTACTTTGGCTAGGCCCTCTGGATCACGATATTTATCGACTGTGTAGTACAGTATATCGACGGATCGTGATACAGATCGTCAGCAGGGGCTTTTCACTTAGTACTTGTCCCACTACAAGGAAGCGCGGCCTAAAATTTTAGTTTCTGAATGATTTGCTAGATGGCGTTCATTTTTCGTTTGTAAAACTGTCGATAGATGTCGCTATCCCGTGCTGAATCGCGGTATCGTGTATCTTCCACAGTTTTATATAGTGAAAGCTGATTTACAAAAAATTGATTATTAAAGTTTCTTCATAAAATGGATTAAATGGAGAAACTGACCGGTTATCTCACGAAGAAAATTACAAGTAAAATTATACTTAAGATACCTACTAGTAGAGATGGGTAGGTCCGCTCTTAATTAGGAGTTGCATCAGGATGTACATCCAGCTCTGGTGATGTACATCCAGGTCCCGTGTCCGTCGGACCCATATGGGTCCGGCGGCAGACCAACCGTCCGCGTCTGTCGTGATCGTGAACCGATACAGGTTCAGGTTCCCTAAGGCGGAGTCGGAATTGGGACGAAATGCGAATAGAGCAGGATAAATGAAAAATTAAAGTAGTACTTATTGGAAAAATCCGTCTCATATATTTTGTAATAATCATGAATTATCTATAATCTCTAATTAAAAAGTAAAAAAACAAATATCCCCTAATTTGGTAACATAACTGAAAAATCTAATGATCAAACATAAACAAAAACCCCCATTGGGTAGATAACAATTGATAAATGTAACTAACACCTATAATACTAATTACGAAAAACCAAAATAAATACGCCTAACAACAAGTTTGAAGCTAGATAATTTTGAGAACAGGAGTAATTTGAAATGAACTGAATTACTCACACCCGCGCGCGAACGACGCCGACGATGCAGATCCCACGAGCGGATCACACTCCGACTCCGGCCCGCCGCCACCACCCCGCCGCACCGCACCTCCCCCCGTGGTCCGTAATCCCGTGATTCAGTTCCACAACCGATAAGTTACTCTATGAACCGCTGTGCAATCCGCTCCGGGGTGAGCGGAATCCAACTGGTCGTTGGATGTACATCCATCACTGTGGCATGTGATGCAGGTCCACTGATGCGTATCCAACCGGACCTACCCATCTCTACCTACTAGTACCTATATATATTATCGTACACATTTTGTCACATTTCGCTAGATGGCGTTGATCATTAGGTCTAACTGATAACTCTATCTCTAGTATAATAATGTACTCTATGATCGTCAGATTTCTAAAAATCCAGAAATCCACGATCTATATCGAGTATCGCGCGATAATTATCGAGATATCGAGCGTGTAGTCTTGGAGTTGATATTTATCGTCATTCTGTCTCAAGAAATGAACTCATGGCCACAAAAAAAGAAATATTTGATTAATTAAATTAAATTTTCTGGTTAGTGGCTTAATAAAGTGAAAAGTAGCAAGGCATATAAACAGCTGCTGAGTGTTTACAAAAAAAGAAAGCCAATATTTGGTCCATTTTTTTTCTATTCAGACGTCTCTTTAATTTCAAAGCCATTATGATAGCAACACAAGCTTTAGAATTTTAGATATATTATCTTATCACTCATTGCTGGCAGGCTGGCACTGACTTGCTCCTGTACGCGTATGGTCTACCCGGCCGGTGTGAGAAAT
This sequence comes from Agriphila tristella, assembly GCA_928269145.1. Classification (NCBI taxonomy): domain Eukaryota; kingdom Metazoa; phylum Arthropoda; class Insecta; order Lepidoptera; family Crambidae; genus Agriphila; species Agriphila tristella. Next base: position 22,422,458 of record OV743440.1, on the reverse strand, counting down.
GGAGACTGAATGACGCCGATATATATCGAGTGTGTAGCATCCCAGCCGATCCAAAATATTACTCGATATATATCGGGATAAATATTGCCGATAAATATCGAGCGTGTAGCATGCGCCGTTAATACATTCAATTTTCAAAGGGCTGAAAGTCACCATAAAATGCAAAAGCGTGGCTGCGTACATTTCGATGGTGGCTGCATAAACCATAATGAGCTGTTTTCTGAAGGTGGAAACAAATTATCGGACGCGGCTTATAGACGCGGCTTACTGCCGCGGCTGATAGGTATCTGGGACTATGAAAACACTGAGGTGTGCAAACTATCGGACGTAAGTCGCGGACGTAACCATAGACTAATATGACGTCATCGGACGTCCGATAGCTATCTGGCACGCAGGATGTTATTAGAGTGTGCACACTTATCAGCCGCGGCAGTAAGCCGCGTCCATCAGTCGCGTCCGATAATTTGTTTCCACCTTCACAGCTGATAATTTTAGTAAAATTTTATGTCTATAGATACTACTGTCTACTTCAACTAGGTAGATTTTTAAAAATTATTGCCACTGTAGCGGGTAACGAGGTCTCTGAAGAATAAAAACCGCCACTTTCGTATCCACGTACAGTTTATTGTACACACAGTTACACGTAGATATAAACGAACACAGAAGGCGAAGAAATGAGTATGAAAGTCCAAGAAACAAATAAGAAAGCTAACAGCACAATAGGTACGTTTAGACAAATCTAGGGCTAGCCGAAATCTAAATAAGCGGGAGCACATACGACACGCATTCGACGCAGAGGCTTAGAAACGACTGGCGGCAGGCCGATCGAGGTGCACTGCGCGCGCTCGGACGGCCGCCTATTGTACACCGAAGGTCATGCGTATGCGCAAAATGTCTATATACAAACAAGGATCGGTTTGTCCGGTTGTACATTCAAAATGTTAAATTAATATTACAAAATATACAATTTCGTACATTATTAATTAAGAATTAGGTTAAGTTAGTTTACATAATATTTATAGTTATATAATATAAAATTTATATATTTATTTTATATGTATAAAACTATTTATTTAATGATTTTACGTTAAACAATTTTATTTAAGTAATTATAATGTAATTATACATAATTATAGTAGTGAGACACTACATCACCCCCTTCCAGAGACCGTCCTACGGGCGATAATAGTCTGGAAATCTTACCCTACGACCCGATTTAGTAGTTTTGGCGGGAACATCATTAGTGATGGGTAAATCATCGCGCACTAGTTCAGGAGTGAGTGATTGGTGATGAGTGTGTGTGTGTAAGTGTGATGAATTGTTTGCAAGCTGATTTGGCTTATCTGTATCACGCAGTATATAGGTAGGTTTTAACCTGTCAATTGACACCGTGACCGATTTGCCATTAACTGCGAGTTTAAATACTTTCTCACCACGCTGTAAAACCTCAAAGGGTCCAGTGTATGCTGGTTTGAAAGAGCCAGCTCCTGTGTCATCGCGTAGGAAGACATGAGAAGCTGTGGCCAGTTCTTTAAAAATAAACGGTGTTCTTCTAGAACCATGATGAGCAGCTGGAGATGGTTGCAAGTTTTTGGCAAAACTGCGAAGCCGTGACGCATAATCCGTCAAATCAACAGTTTCTGCCTCGTCAGGTTGTAAAATCTCACCTGGTAGGCGCAGCGGTTCTCCATACACGAGTTCCGCGCATGATGCTTTTAGGTCATCTTTATAGCTGCTGCGAATACCTAAAAGAACGAGTGGAAGCGACTCAACCCAACTGCTATCTGCGTGGCAGGTTATGGCAGCTTTTAGTTGCCTGTGAAACCTTTCCACCAACCCGTTGCAGGATGGGTGATAGGCAGTGGTCCGTCTGTGCTGGAAACCGGCAATCTGTGAAAGACGTTTAAAGAGAGCCGATTCAAATTGCCTTCCTCGGTCTGTGACAATTTTTGTAGGACAGCCAAAGCGGGAAATCCAGCCGCTCAGTAACGCTTTCGCAACAGTCTCCGCTGTAATATCCTGTAATGGTATTGCCTCTGGCCACCGCGTAAAGCGGTCTACGGCTGTCAGGCAATACCTATAACCTTGAGAAAGGGGTAAAGGCCCCACTAAATCGATATGGAGATTTCTGAACCTGGAAGATGGTGTACCGTATGATCCAATGGGTGCCGAAACGTGTCGGGTTACCTTGGATCTCTGACAAGCTAGACAGGAACGAGCCCATTCTCTGCAGTCGCGTCGAATTCCGGGCCATACGAAGCGATCACTGACCAATTTGACAGAAGCACTAGCACCTGGATGGCTTAAAGAATGTAAGCTATCAAACACTTGGCGGCGCATTTCCTTTTTGACATACGGCCGATTAGTCGTGCCTCTTACATCACAAAATAATTCTAAGTCGGTACCAGGCAGTTTCACTTTTTCAAGATTTAGTGAGGAATAACCACTTAAAAGATTTTTAAGTTCACTATCAGACATTTACTGGGTGGCTAACAACTCTAGATCGATGGGTTGAACTATTTCGTCCACGCGTGAAAGTGTATCAGCTACGACATTGCTTTTTCCCGAAATATGCCTGATATCAGTGGAAAACTGTGAAATGTAATCCAAGTGACGAAACTGCCTGGGTGAACAGTTCTCTTTCCGGGAATGAAATGCGAATGTAAGAGGCTTGTGATCAGTGTATATCACAAAGTCACGCGCTTCTGTCATGTGCCTAAAGTGTTTGATGGCCTCATAAATGGCCAGGAGCTCGCGATCGTACGGAGAATATTTGGTCTGTGACGGAGAAAGCTTGCGAGAAAAGAAACCAAGCGGTTGCCAAGCATCACCTTTGCGTTGCTGCAGGACTGCACCAATGGCTGTGTCTGACGCATCCGTGACTAATGCCAATTTTGCATTACAATCCGGATGCGCGAGCATTGCAGCACGACAAAGATCTTCCTTGCACGCCTCGAATGCACCCATCTCATGAGCTGAAAAATGAACGGGATGAGAGCCCTTTACCGACCCGACCAGAAGAGCATTTAACGGTGCTTGATGTTGAGCAGCCTGCGGAATGAATCTACGGTAAAAATTCACCATCCCTAGAAACCTGCGTAGCTCTCGCACCGTTTTAGGGGTAGGAAACTCCCTGATCGCTGCTACCTTCTCTGGTGGTGGTTTAACGCCCTCAGCCGAGACGTTATATCCTAAAAAGGTGACTGTTGACGCCCCAAATACACATTTGGCAGTGTTGATCACCATGCCATACTCCTTCAACCTGTTAAATACCTGGCGTAGATGGTCTTCATGGGTCTTCTGGTCTTTTGAAAAGACCAGTATGTCATCTATGTAGGCGTAGGTGAAATCAAGGCCGCGCAGCACTTCATCTACAAACCGCTGAAACGTCTGTCCGGCATTACGAAGCCCAAAAGTCATGAATGGGAATTCGTAAAGGCCGAACGGCGTAGTAATGGCGGTCTTCGGGATATCGCTGGGATTAATAGGCACTTGATTGTAGGCCTTAACTAGGTCTATCGTGGAAAAGACTGTACAGCCAGAAAGGTTATAATCAAAGTCCTGGATATGCCTTATGGAATACCTGTCCGGGATGGTTCTGGAGTTCAGCATACGATAGTCGCCGCAGGGACGCCAACCGTTATCTTTTTTCGGCGCTAGATGCAGCGGGGAAGACCATGCTGACTCCGATGGACGACAGGTGCCGATCTGTAACATGGCCTCAAATTCGGCCTTAGCAATTTTAAGCCTATCCGGTGCCAATCTACGGGGTGAACTAGATACAGGTGGGCCAGGTGTGGTGCGTATATGGTGTACTGTATTGTGTTTTACTGTGCCATGTAAGCCGGATGGGCGAGTAATGTCGGGGTATTCAGCTAGTATGCGATGATAAACCGTATCACCAGACATTATTTTCACCGAAAAAACATCCGCATTTTTAGCAAGCAAAGCCGGGGTACTAAGCGTAGTGCTAGCATCAATTAAGCGTTTATTGCGCACATCTACAATTAAATTATAATATGATAAAAAATCCACACCTATTATCGCTCGTGTTAAGGTGTGTCCCCACTTAGGCCGCGCTCCGCGCTCCGCGCTCCGCGAACCTCGGAGCGCGCTCCGAATTTACGATCCGACACGGAGCGCGGAGCGCAGGGGCTATTACGAAAAGTTTAATGCGCAGGGGTCTATTACGAGAAGTTTAAAACGAAGCACGGACGCAGCAGCGTCCGTGCTTCGTTTTGATTGTTTCCTATTACAAATCACTTTCAAGTATATGGGCTACGATAGCCAAATTCAAAATGTTTGTTGTAATTTTCAATTTATTTTGGACCTTGTCTTGACAATGAAGGCTTACGTTTTACGTTACTATGGAGTATGGTTGTCTTTTTGTTTATGGGCCGATTTGACCGTTTTCGGTGAAACTCGGTTTTTGGTGTTATTTTGACAAAAAAATAGCAACGCAATGTTAAAAATATAAAAAATCCAGGATAACGGGCAACTTTTTTGCTTGGTAGCCAATTTCTATGAAACTCGGTTTTTGTTACTGCTTTAACAAGAAAACAGCAACGCAATATTAAAAATACAAAAATCCAAGATGGCGGCCAACTTTTCTGTTTGTGGGCCGATTTCGATGAAACTCGATTGTTGGTACTATTTTGACAAGAAAACAGCAACGTAATGTTAAAAATAGCAAAAATTCCAAGATGGCGGCCAACTTTGTTGTTTGTGGGCCGATTTCGATGAAACTCGATTTTTGGGTACTATTTCAAAAATAAAACAGCAACGTAATAATAAAAATTGAAAAAAATCCAAGATGGCGGCCAACTTTTTTGTTTTTGGGCCCATTTCGATGAAACTTGGTTTTGGGTACTATTTCGAAGATAAAACAGCAACGCAATAATAAAAATTGAAAAAAATCCAAGATGGCGGCCAACTTTTTTGTTTTTGGGCCGATTTCGATGAAACTCGGTTTTGGGTACTATTTCAAAAATAAAACAGCAACGTAATAATAAAAATTGTAAAAAATCCAAGATGGCGGCCAACTTTTTTGTTTATGGGCCGATTTCGATGAAACTCGGTTTTTGGTACTATTTCGAAAATAAAACAGCAACGCAATAATAAAAATTGAAAAAATCCAAGATGGCGGCCAACTTTTTCTTTTTGGGCTAATTTCGATGAAACTCGGTTTGTAGTACTATTTCGACAACAAAACAGCAACGCAATAATAAAAATTGAAAAAAAATCCAAAATGGCGGCCATCTTTTTTGTTTTTGGGCCGATTTCGATGAAACTCGATTTTTGGTACTATTTCAAAAGTAAAACACCAACGCAATAATAAAATATAAAAAAAAATCCAAAATGGTGGCCAACTTTTTTGTTTTTGGGCCGATTTCGATGAAACTCGATTTTTGGTACTATTTCGACAATAAAAGAGCAACGCAATAATAAAAATATAAAAAATCCAAGATTGCGGCCAAATTTTTTGTTTGTGGTCCGATTTAAATAAAACTCGGTTTTTGTTACTATTTTGATAAGAAAATAGCAACGCAATAATAACAAAAAATCCAAGATGGCGGCCAACTTTTTGTTTGTGGTCCGATTGAAATAAAACTCGGTTTTTGTTTCTATTTTGACAAGAAAACAGCAACGCAATAATAAAAATATTAAAAATTCCAGGATGCGGCCAAATTCTTTAATTGTTTTACTTTTTTTTACAACCGAGTTACATCAAAATCAAACCAAAATCAAAGTCAAGTAAGTTCGCAGTCATCTTGACCTTTTGTCATTGTTTACATTGCGTTATTCTTGTCCTTTATGGGAGAAATTAAGTTTGGGTATTATTTAATCGGGTTAAAGTACAGTCAGCGTTAAATTGATTTGAGCGTCTAGAGTAGCCAAAATGATCTGAAAACAAAAATTAACAGATCTCGTGCCTCTCACGTCACGACCTTCTGGTACATTGAAAATTAATTAAATGAATTTAACAAAATATTTATTTTTATTCCATTCTTATAGATTTTAATATTTTATTGAAAGGTGACTTATTTTATTGAATTTTTCTTAAAATTTAAAAACCTTTTCTGAAATAACCTAATAAAAATAATCAAAATTAAATTCAGCATGCGAGACTCTCGCGCCGACTTTATCATCACTCGAATGTGCTACAACAACCCTCATTTTATTGCAATTGTAAACTATGTTTCCCTTTTTTTTATTTATTTATCCTTACATACAGGGTCATTTTTGGACCCCTTTTAAAATTTTGTCAGATCATTCTATAACAGCGGTACAATCAATTTATGAAGTAAAACAAAAACATTTTTTTTACATTTTTACCCCAAACTTTTCCCTACACAAATTGAAATTGTTGTCACCGTTTGCGCGTCGCACGGTCGACCCGCGCGAGCCCCCCTCCCGCCACTCGCCTTCCCCCGCTCGCGTCCCGTTCGTGACGGTGAGCGTGCGCGCCTAGATTTTTAGGATATAAAAAGTGGCTGAAAACTGAGAATTTAAAAAGAAATAAATTAGAATTATCTCACCTAATTTCTTTTTATTACTTCCTTGAACTTATATTTGATTTTGTAAAGGGGTCGCAAAATTACCCTGTATAATAAAACAGTAAAAAAGTGTGTCTGCTGTACATTACATATATTTCAAAAAAAAATATGTGGGACGATGGAGACATAGTAATAGAGTAAGAATTTAGAAAAAAAGTGTGTCTGTTTGTCTGTTTGAACACGCTAATCTCAGGAAATACTGAACGGATTCGAATGAATCTTTTTTTGTAATATAGCTGTTAAGCCTGGGTATTGTTTAGAGTATAATGATTTTGGAAATTGGAACACCTGATGCAGTACCATAATGGTCCAGCTAAACTATACAAAATACAAAAATGACACCTTAACAAAAGTTGTTCAGCCTGATGAGCATTTTTTGTTGAGATATAAAAATCTAAGATCTGGAACACCTGATGCAGAACTATAATGGTACAGCTAAACTATACAAAATATAAAAATGACACCTTAGCAAAAGTTGTTCAGCCTGATGAGCATTTTATGTTGAGGTAAAAAAATAGAAGATCTGGAATACCTGGATGACCTTATATGAATACGCCGGAGTAATAATGTCCACGCGTACGAAGTCGCAGGCATCAGCTAGTCAAAAATAAAACATTACATTAGTGTTACACGCACCAAAAATCACGTACATTTGTCCGGTGCTGATTGATTTGATGCTAGTACGTATGACAACATTAGGTAGGTAAGTACTATTATACAATTACTTAGGTAGGTAAGTACAAAGAGAATGTAAAAAAACTAGCGTTTTACGTAAAGATATTTTAGAACTGACAAAAAACATCGAGTTACTCACTTACTAGTCTTACTACAAGTGCAGATTACATAATACTATAGAAACAGGTAAAGACTATAACATTTATCTATAACAAGTGAGTCGTATAGAATCAAAGGCGGCAATGTAGGGTATTTGTCAAAAATGACTTATTGATACAGCAGCATTGCAAATTTTAAACGTCATCGACTGTTAATATTGTTAATATTAAGGTTCTAACATTTTTCATTATTTTTTATCTTTAAATCAAATGGACAATGCAACTTATTGGCCCAATTTTTTTAAAGGTATGGTACAGGAATGAAACTTGTTTCCAAGTAAGTATAAATTTTATCATTAGGGTTGACTTTTACTATGGCACCAAAAAATCTTAGGTGCCACTAACGCCAGAAAAAAATCGTTCATATTTTTTTGGCTTCAGTGCAGTTGTAACTTTTTTTCACCAGGATAGATATTTTGGTGCCTTAGTAAAAGTCAGCCCTAATGATACTATCTATATTTCGAAACAAGTTTCATTCCTGTACCATACTTTTCAAGATCTGTCTATTGGGCAAAGACAGATGACGAAGCCAAAAACTGACGACGGACGCATCATCTCAGCGAAGCCTAAAATCCTGAGGGAGATCGATAGTTTCTATGGGCAGTTATATTCCACGCAGACACCTGTTGAAAGCAAGGCTAAAGACCCCAGAGCCAAGCTTACCCGACACTATACCCAAGATACTTCGGACGTCAGCATGCACGAGATTAGTATGGCTCTCAAACAGCTGAAAAACAAAAAGGCGGCGGGTGACGACGGAATCACTACAGAACTTCTGAGAGCGGGTGGTAAGCCGATACTTAAAGTCCTCCAGAAGCTTTTAAATTTTCATCAAAATTAGCCCAATAACAAAAAAGTTGGCCGCCATCTTGGATATTTAATATTTTTATCATTGTGTTGCTGTTTTATTGTCGAAATAGTTCCAAAAAACAAGTTTCATCGAAACCGGCCCAAAAACAAAAAGTTGGCCGCCATCTTGGATATTTTATATTTTTATTATTGCGTTGCTGTTTATTTGTCGAAATAGTACTAAAAATCGAGTTTCATCGAAATCGGCCCAAAAACAAAAAAATTGGCCGCCATTTTGGATTTTTTTCAATTTTTATTATTGCGTTGCTGTTTTTTTTGTCGAAATAGTACTAAAAACCGAGTTTCATCGAAATTAGCCCAAAAACAAAAAAGTTGGCCGCCATCTTGGATTTTTTCAATTTTTATTATTGCGTTGCTGTTTTATTTTGGAAATAGTACCCAAAGCCGAGTTTCGTCGAAATCTGCCCAAAAACAAAAAAGTTGGCCGCCATCTTGGTTTTTTTTATTTTGATTATTGCGTTGCTGTTTTATTTTTGAAATAGTACCCAAAACCGAGTTTCATCGAAATCGGCCCAAAAACAAAAAAGTTGACCGCCATCTTGGATTTTTTTCAATTTTTAAAATTACGTTGCTGTTTTATTTTCGAAATAGTACCCAAAACCGAGTTTCATCGAAATCGGCTCAAAAACAAAAAGTTGGCCGCCATCTTGGATTTTTATATTTTTATTATTGCGTTGCTGTTTTATTGTCGAAATAGTTCCAAAAAACAATTTTCATCGAAACCGGCCCAAAACAAAAAAGTTGGCCGCCATCTTGGATTTTTTCAATTTTTATTATTGCGTTGCTGTTTTATTTTCGAAATAGTACCCAAAGCCGAGTTTCATCGAAATCGGCTCAAAAACAAAAAGTTGGCCGCCATCTTGGATTTTTTATATTTTTATTATTGCGTTGCTGTTTTATTTTTGAAATAGTACCCAAAACCGAGTTTCATCGAAATCGGCCCAAAAACAAGAAAGTTGGCCGCCATCTTGGAGTTTTTCAATTTTTATTATTGCGTTGCTGTTTTATTTTCGAAATAGTACCCAAAACCGAGTTTCATCGAAATCGGCCCAAAAACAAAAAAGTTGGCCGCCATCTTCGATTTTTTAAATTTTTATTATTGCGTTGCTGTTTTATTTTCAAAATAGTACCCAAAACCGAGTTTCATCGAAATCGGCTCAAAAACAAAAAGTTGGCCGCCATCTTGGATTTTTTATATTTTTATTATTGCGTTGCTGTTTTATTGTCGAAATAGTTCCAAAAAACAATTTTCATCGAAACCGGCCCAAAAACAAAAAAGTTGGCCGCCATCTTGGATTTTTTTCAATTTTTAAAATTACGTTGCTGTTTTATTTTCGAAATAGTACCCAAAACCGAGTTTCATCGAAATCGGCTCAAAAACAAAAAGTTGGCCGCCATCTTGGATTTTTATATTTTTATTATTGCGTTGCTGTTTTATTGTCGAAATAGTTCCAAAAAACAATTTTCATCGAAACCGGCCCAAAACAAAAAAGTTGGCCGCCATCTTGGATTTTTTCAATTTTTATTATTGCGTTGCTGTTTTATTTTCGAAATAGTACCCAAAGCCGAGTTTCATCGAAATCGGCTCAAAAACAAAAAGTTGGCCGCCATCTTGGATTTTTTATATTTTTATTATTGCGTTGCTGTTTTATTTTTGAAATAGTACCCAAAACCGAGTTTCATCGAAATCGGCCCAAAAACAAGAAAGTTGGCCGCCATCTTGGAGTTTTTCAATTTTTATTATTGCGTTGCTGTTTTATTTTCGAAATAGTACCCAAAACCGAGTTTCATCGAAATCGGCCCAAAAACAAAAAAGTTGGCCGCCATCTTCGATTTTTTAAATTTTTATTATTGCGTTGCTGTTTTATTTTCAAAATAGTACCCAAAACCGAGTTTCATCGAAATCGGCTCAAAAACAAAAAGTTGGCCGCCATCTTGGATTTTTTATATTTTTATTATTGCGTTGCTGTTTTATTGTCGAAATAGTTCCAAAAAACAATTTTCATCGAAACCGGCCCAAAAACAAAAAAGTTGGCCGCCATCTTGGATATTTTATATTTTTATTATTGCGTTGCTGTTTTCTTGTCGAAATAGTACTAAAAACCGAGTTTCATTGAAATCGGCCCAAAAACAAAAAAGTTGGCCGCCATCTTGAATTTTTTTTTCAATTTTTATTATTGCGTTGCTGTTTTATTTTCGAAATAGTACCCAAAACCGAGTTTCATCGAAATCGGCCCAAAAACAAAAAGTTGGCCGGTATCTTGGAATTTTTATATTTTTGAATATATCGTTGCTTTTTCCTTGTCAAAATAAAAAGAAAAACTGAGTTTCATTGAAATCGGCCCACAAATAAAAAAGTTGACCGCCATCTTGGATTTTTGCTATTATTAACATTGCGTTGCTGTTTTCTTGTCAAAATAGTACCAAAAATCGAGTTTCATTGTAATCGGCCCACAAACAGAAAAGTTGGCCGCCATCTTGGATTTTTGTATGTTAAACATTGCGTTGCTGTTTTCTTGTTAAAGCAGTAACAAAAACCGAGTTTCATAGAAATTGGCTACCAAGCAAAAATGTTGCCCGCTATCCTGGTTTTTTTATATTTTTAACATTGCGTTGCTATTTTTTTGTCAAAATAACACCAAAAACCGAGTTTCACCGAAAACGGTCAAATCGGCCCATAAACAAAAAGACATAACCATACTCCATAGTAACGTAAAATGTAAGTACTTTTTTAGAAACGACTACTGGCAACACTAGAAATCGTGGAATTTGCATTCCGGAATTCAGATATCAAGAAAATACTGTGATCCATGATTCCACTAGCCTACACACCTTAGAGAAGAGAAGTAAGTAGTTTGGTTGACACAAATTTTTATCAACGCCATCTATCGAGCCAACAGTTTTTTTTTCATTCATCATATCAGCCACACGACACCCACTGCTGGGTATAGGCCTCCCCTAAGGATCTCCACGACGATCGGTCCTGCGCTGCCTGCATCCACTGGCTTTCCGCGACCTTCACCAGATCGTCGGTCCACCTTGTCGGGGGCCTACCCACGGAGCGTCGTCCGGTGCGCGGTCGCCATTCCAGAACCTTTCTGCCCCAACGGCCATCGGTTCTTCTCGCTATGTGTCCCGCCCATTGCCACTTCAGCTGAGCAATCCTTCGAGCGATGTCGGTTACTTTAGTTCTCCTGCGGATCTCCTCGTTTCTGATTTGATCACGTAGGGAAACGCCGAGTATGGCTCTCTCCATTGCACGCTGAGCAACCTTGAGCCTCCTTATGAGACCCATAGTTAGCGGCCACGTTTCACTGCCGTAAGTCATCACTGGCAACACACACTGTTCATAGACTTTCGTCTTGAGACACTGAGGTAAGTCGGACGCGAAGATTTTTCGAAGCTTCCCGAATGCTGCCCACCCGAGTTGGATTCGGCGAGAGATCTCTTTCTCGAAGTTGGACCTACCTAACTGGACTGCCTGTCCTAGGTATACGTAATGGTCAACAACTTCAAGTGTAGTGTTCCCAACATGAACTGGAGAGGGTACAACATGGGCATTTGACATAATTTTCGTCTTTTCCATGTTCATCCTAAGACCCACTCTTTGGGAAGCACTACGGAGATCTTCGAGCATTGTGTTCAGGTCTTCCATGGTCTCAGCCATAAGGACTATATCATCGGCAAAACGAAGGTGTGTTAGGTACTCGCCATTAATGTTGATGCCGAGTCCTTTCCAGTCCAAGAGCTTAAAGATGTCCTCCAACGCAGCTGTGAACAGTTTCGGAGAAATAACGTCTCCCTGTCTCACACCACGCTGCAGTTGGATAGGATTTGTGTTCTGGTTCTGTACTCGGATCGTCATGGTGGCATTTTGGTATAAGTACCTCAACACCTCGATATACCTATAGTCCACTTGGCACCTTTGGAGAGACTGCAGCACCGCCCAGGTTTCAATCGAATCAAAGGCTTTCTCATAGTCCACAAACGCCAAGCAAAGTGGCTCATTATACTCCTCGGTCTTCTGTATAACCTGCCGAAGCGTATGGATGTGGTCTATGGTGCTAAAGCCTTTTCGGAACCCGGCTTGTTCGGGAGGTTGGAAGTCGTCGAACTTGCGAGCGAGACGATTCGTAAGGACTCTCGAAAACAACTTATAGACATGACTCAGAAGCGAGATGGGTCTATAGTTCTTTAAGAGGGACTTGTCACCCTTTTTAAAGAACAAGATCACCTCACTTATGTTCCATGTCTTTGGCGTTCTGCCCTGGACGATGACGGAATTAAAGAGCTTCTGGAGGACTTTGAGTATCGGCTTACCGCCCGCTCTCAGAAGTTCTGTAGTGATTCCATCGTCACCCGCCGCCTTGTTGTTTTTCAGCTGTTTGAGAGCCATACTAATCTCGTACAGGCTGACGTCCGGGATATCTTGGGTATAGTGTCGGGTAAGCTTGGCTCTGGGGTCTTTAGCCTTGCTTTCAACAGGTGTCTGCGTGGAATATAACTGCCCATAGAAGCTCTCGATCTCCCTCAGGATTTCAGGCTTTGATGAAATGATGCGTCCGTCGTCAGTTTTCAGCTTCGTCATCTGGCTTTGCCCAATAGACAGATCTCTCGCGAACACTTTGGAGCCTTTATTCCGCTCGATAGCCTCTTTAATACGATTCGTATTAAATTGGCGAAGGTCGCTCGTCAAAGACTTAGATATCTGTCTATTAAGCTGCCGATAACGATTAGCATCTACTGAACTCTGGAGCCTCATTTCACGTCTCTGATCCATGAGTAGGAGTGTGTGGTCGGAGAGTTTCTTTATCTTGGGACGGCGGGTCTTAAAGAGCTTGGACCCTACCGTACGGACAGTATCCACCACCATGTTGTTTAGATCGTCCACATCTATGCTGTTCTCAAGGGCTTCGAAGCGGTTTTGGAGTTCGAGTTGAAAGCTCTCGGGGTTTTGAATATGGGCCGGCAATGGTCGAATTGTTGATTTTATCAGTCGAGATCTTTCCAGCTTTGGGTTGATATTCAATGTGCCACGTACCAATCGGTGATCGCTCCCCGTCTTAACAGCGTTGATCACAGTGACATCATTGAATATTTTTTTTTCATTACGAAAAGCCTATTGTCAAGACAAGGTCCAAAATAAATTAAAAATTTTTGACACTTTGTATAACCTGATGTGCTGCTGACTGTACATAGGCATGATTGTTAATTCAAAGTTTTACCCCTTCTTTTCCACTCATTATTAAATACACAATAATAATACTGTGGAGACAAAAGTACTTAATAATTAAGTTTATATGAATAAAGCTTATTTGATTACGGGATCGGAGCGCGGAGCGTGGAGCGCGGAGCGCGGAGCGCGGAGCGCGGAGCAGACGGAGTTCGCGCGTCCACATATGCTCCGAGGTTCGCGGAGCGCGGAGCGCGGAGCGCGGCCTAAGTGGGGACACACCCTTACATCAGCTACAATAAATCGCCAAGCATAGTCACGGCGCAAGCCTATATTCAACACAAAATGAGCATAACCGTACGTGTTTATTACAGAGCCGTTAGCGGCGCACAATTCATAATTAGTTTTTTGACGGTGCTCACTGATTAAATGCTTAGGAAAAACACAAATGTCACTACCAGTATCGACTAAAAATTGGATTTTGGTACGATTGTCTGTTACAAATAAACGACCGGTATTCGGACAGGCGTCGGTCGCCATTACGGACTGCCCTAAGATTTTTCCGAATAGTCACACGGTTTCACACATGCATGAGCTTTACTACCAAATTTTGCATGGTACCAGCATAACGGAAATTTCCTGTAGTTGGACTGCGATCTGGAACGGGAGCGGGAACGACCGTTGGAGGTGGACCTTTTCTGCGGTCGGGACATCCGTTCTACCCTCGTCTTCAAAGATTGAATCTGCCGTGTGAGCTCGGCGATCTGACCAGACATATTCGTAGAACTGCCTGGCATGGCTGCTGCTGCTGCTACTTGCGGTGTTGGTGGAACGACGTCGTGTATTCTGTCGGCCAGTTCAGCAATCTCCTCCAGTGACGCTTTGGATTGCGACGCGACGATGGACTGCGTGCTGCTGGGTAGGCGGCTGGTCCATATAGTCTTCAGGAACTCCTCTGGAACATCTGGGCCAGCGAGGTGTTGGAGGTGTCGTAGGAACTGTGAAGGTTTTCTGTCCCCTAGCTCCTCATGAACCAGCAGCTGCTTAACTTTCTTCTCACGGGACGCTGACAACCTCTTAACTAGCTCCGTTTTCAGCCGCTCGTATTTGTTAGGACCTGGTGGAGCTGATATGATGTCCTCTACTTCCGACGCGTATGCAGGATCCAGCTGGCTGATTGCGTAGTGGTACTTTGTGGCATCCGTGGATATATTCGCCAGGAAAAATTGGCTTTCCAACTGCGCAAACCACAACGCCGGTTTTTCGGGGTAAAATGGAGGTACCCGTATTCCAACACGATGTACATCGCTCGGCGGATTTGAATTTTCGCCAACGGCTGCTGCCCTTTCACCAACGCTTCCTGTTTTCTCGGTATCACTCATTGTACGCTCGATTCAGGGGGTCACCAGTGTAGCGGGTAACGAGGTCTCTGAAGAATAAAAACCGCCACTTTCGTATCCACGTACAGTTTATTGTACACACAGTTACACGTAGATATAAACGAACACAGAAGGCGAAGAAATGAGTATGAAAGTCCAAGAAACAAATAAGAAAGCTAACAGCACAATAGGTACGTTTAGACAAATCTAGGGCTAGCCGAAATCTAAATAAGCGGGAGCACATACGACACGCATTCGACGCAGAGGCTTAGAAACGACTGGCGGCAGGCCGATCGAGGTGCACTGCGCGCGCTCGGACGGCCGCCTATTGTACACCGAAGGTCATGCGTATGCGCAAAATGTCTATATACAAACAAGGATCGGTTTGTCCGGTTGTACATTCAAAATGTTAAATTAATATTACAAAATATACAATTTCGTACATTATTAATTAAGAATTAGGTTAAGTTAGTTTACATAATATTTATAGTTATATAATATAAAATTTATATATTTATTTTATATGTATAAAACTATTTATTTAATGATTTTACGTTAAACAATTTTATTTAAGTAATTATAATGTAATTATACATAATTATAGTAGTGAGACACTACACCACTAAGGATCAGAAAAATGTCCTGCGGCGCACGCCAAAGGACAACCAACGCACAACGCAACAAACCACATACTCAACAAGCGTATGATAAAAAAGTACCTAATTACGTTTCTTCCTTTACCTTTTTCTTAAAAACCTACCTACTTAGTTGTTCAACACCATCTAGTTCTTTTTTATGTACTACTTTTTTTTCTTAAACTGCCTTTTGAAAACCGCTCATTAGAATGCGTTTCATCCTGTTTTTTTTATAAACAACGGGATAGTGCTTGGCCTTCATCTCACCTGATGGTAAATGACGATAAGGCCGAAGGTGGAAGCGCACTACACCCGGAATACTGGCTATCTTACCTCTAACTGGCGGAACACAACAATTTTAAATTGTTGTTATGGCGTCAGACTTAGGTAAGATGGTGGTAGTGGTAGCTAGCCAGGCGGACTTGAAATAAGCCCTACCACCAACCAAACCGAGTACAAATTGTACCCCCCCCCCTGGGAATCGAACCCGGGACCTCTGCGTCTTACACGGGTGGGCGAACCACTCGACCACAGAGGCGGTTAATTAGGATACTTCCTATGACGTTATGTTGGAACTACCGTAAAATGGGGTAAATAAGGACAAAACGCTGAAGGAAGATTTTTGAAGTGTATAATCTATGGACTCTTTGTATCATTTTATGATTTATTTTTTTAATACGTTGGTAAAAATGCAAAATAATATATGACAACACAATGTAAGTGAAGCATAGATGTAGCAAATCCCTTTGAAGTTAGCCGCTAAAAGCTGTCAGAATCCATTAAAGGCGGTTGGAGGAGAAGGAGAGGTTATTTTTGTGCTGTAGAAACTTCGCTAGATCTAATTATTTTGGTGCATTTCTAACAATTTTCATTTGTATTTTATGAACACTGCAATAAACAGACAGGTGGGTAATTTCTCTTTTTAATGTCTTGTTAAAGCAATATTTCAAAATGTTACATTTTCATTATTTTTTGGGGGAAATAGGGACCGTTAACTGTGTAAATTGGTACGGGACTGGGAAAATTGGTACGAGAATCAGTAAAATAGAAACGAGAAGTGTGTTATTTGGGATAGTTTCTAAGGGTTGTCACTGATATAGTATATGTATGGTAGTACCTGCATGTAGATTTTATGTGAATTTATGTGATTTCTTTTACAGAACCGCGGACATACTTACATTACCAAGTAGAAAACCATATAAAAATATGAATCTGATTTTATGGGTCCGATAGCATGTTTATAAAAGCAGTACAAACAAACGGTAGACCAAGAGCATTGAAGTTTTTAATAATTATAACTTTGATTGTCTTGTTATTTAAAAAAATATATGTTTTTAATACTAAATAATAAAGCAAATTCAAAACAATATTTAGTTAATTTCTTACTATTAATTAGGTGACAACCCTGAAAAAATTCCCTATCTAGCCTTGCTTCGTTCCTATTTACCCCATTTAATGGGTAAATTGGGAAGGCCCATATTTTGACGTTTTTTTCAAAAATCTTTTTATCTATGACTATTTTTCTCAGAGTATCTTCAAGATATCACCAAGACTCAAGTTTTGACATAAGTTTGACAGCGATAACTATGGGAATAGATTTTATTACAACTCAAAACTTGAAATCGTCCCTATTTACCCCATTTTACGGTACCGTCATTGTAGTCTTATTGATAGAGCATTAATTACACCAATGTTTAATGCTCTAAGCCCTTTGGCATATGTATAGGTAGGTACCTACTTACAAGTCCGCCATTTTGAATAAAAACCATTTTGGAGCTAGAATTCATTACAACACAAACAAAACATAAAAAGTTTAAAATCTCGTAAGTAGTATCATATGTTATTACTCTTTATTTAAATTATTTGAATTCAGTTCATACTAATATTTACTGAGTTATTATGGAAAAAGTGGGTTTGGATCCTTTTTGGGAAATGTTATTTTCCATTGTGTTATTCTCATGATGTAATTCTCAAAACCGATCCAGCAAATTTAATTATTAATTATTATTAAGGGATTTATTAAAACATCAAATTTATTTAAATAAAATTATATTTTCATGGCTCTTTAAACTTTTTCTTACAACTACAGTCTACAATTTTCACTTATTTTCCTATTCTGCCATTAGAAAGCAAATTAAAAAATACTACAAAACCATTCGCCATGTTTTTTATTTAAATTTTTCATCATCTTGTGATTCTATATTAAAATCGGTCTATCCTCCAAAACCCTCAATGTCGTCTAAAAGGCTATCATTACGTCTGAGTGACTTATAGAAGTCTAAGCAATCCTTAGGGATAAACTCAAAAAGAGATTTAAAGTCATCCAATTTTGCTTGGGGAATTTCTTTGCCATTTGGCCATAATAAACTTTAATCACTTTCGATTATCTGTAATGTATTTCCTTTGATTTTCTTTTCTATATTTAGATCTAGGTACTGTTCCTCATTTTGTATTTTCATATATATATACTGTAAATATCTTCTTTTTTAAGCAATATTTATTTAGTCTGAAGCCAGTTGACTTTTCTCTTGTTCACATAAACTTTACTATTTACTTATTCTTTTAATTTTTTTGTGCTAAGAAAGTCTTCTTTTTTCATTCTTTGTACTTTAATCGATTTTTCTTCTTACTATTCTTGATAACTGTAATTATATTCTTCTGCTGTGTAAATCCTCTCGAGATATTTTAATTGTGTTTCGATATTAGAAAAATCGGTATCATTAGGTAAATATTTATGGCCTGACTCTAAATATTTTATCGTAATGGTCTTTAACGTCTGTTGCGAATTAAGAATTGCCTTTATCATAACCACTATTTATATGTTGCGGTTTTGCCCACCACAGCAATCACTCCACATAACCAAGTGTTGAACCTTCGAATGGAGTTTATTCTTTATAAATTGAACCAAGCATGAGCCAACTTCTTGCGCTCCTCGACCTGCTTCACCTTCTGTCCATACATATCAGTTCACTTGGACGACCAGCAACATTTAATTTTGTTTTTGCGTACTTTAAAATTTAAATATTGCCAAAATCCTACTAATATTATAAATGTGAAAGTTTGTGGGTTTGGATGTTTAGAAGTTTGGATGTTTGTTCCTCAATCACGCAAAAACTGCTGAACGGTTGGAATTTGGCACACAGATAGTAGATAGCCTGGAATATATATTAAAACATAGGATACTATTTATCCCGATATTCCTACGGAAACGGAAACCACGCGGGTGAACCGCAGGCGGCCGCTAGTTACATTTATAATAAAGTGTGATTAAGTGCGCTATTAGACTATCATAGAAATATGATCATATATATATGAGTCATTTTTATATGAAGAAAATAGGACGGTGTAATAACTACATGTGATTCATATTGTCTATGATCATAGTTATGGGATCCTATTTGATAGCGAGCGTACAAGTAGGATCATATTCGTCGCCTCAAAAAATGGCGTCTTTGATAATATTATAGTTAAAGACGACCTCATTCATCCGGATATATGTTTTGTAAGAGTTCTTGTCTTCCAATCTTAATTCTTACTCCTCTCTCTGATCGTCTTGCTACCCATTACTTTATTACCATCAGCCATTTTAGCGTCCCCACTGCTGGGGCACAGGCCTTCCTTATGGGTGGATAAGGAGGATGGGTCATAACCCACCACGCGGGCCCAATGCGGATTGGTGGGTGTTAACGACTGCAAATACAGCCGGGACCAACGGCTTAACGTGCCTTCCGAAGCACGGAGGAGCTCGAGATACTCATTTTTGGTCATCCATCCCATGACCGACCCTTGCGAAAGTTGCTTAACCACTTCACACATCGGTACCCATCTTGATTTATGACGTTTATATGATCATAGGTGGATCATATAGTGTAATAAGTAAAAATGAAGGACAGCATCATTTAACTATGATCATAGAATTTGACAGATATGAAATCATATATAAATGAGATATATATGATAATGTAATAGCGGCCTAAAAAGTCGACTTTTCTGAAATATTTAGTTCGATACTGGGTCGATCCAAAATCGTATCAATTTTAATGGATCGATAAAATGGATTACGATCCATTGCGATTTAGAATATCGATACAAGGTACCCGGCACCCTGATTATCTAAAAAGAAACTATTTAGCGACCGGTTGCATTTGACATACATTGCTCCTTTTATTTGGTATGTTTTTTTTTACCCCAAAGAAAAGTAGCAATGTATTACGTTCATCTGGGAACTGCGACCGGTCGCTAGGCGGTTTCTAATTAGATAATCAGCCCGCGGATCGCACATCCCTAGTTGCCAGTGCTGCCAACCTCTGCCAAAATTTTCCCCCAAGAAATTGTCAAAATTCCCCTTCTGGATTGTTTTTGTGATTTATTTTGTGAACTCTTCTATTAAATAACATTTTTAAAAAAGTATTCAAACATCCAAGATCGTTTTTGTGATTTGTATTGTGAATTATTTTCTAGGACATAGCATTTATCAAAAAAGACTCATGCGTTCTGGATCCTTTTTGTCATTTAGAAGTATTGTAAACAGGGGGCTAATTGTCTAATTTCAAAATCTATCGCAATCCCTTTCAAGATGTGATACATTGCTACTTCGTTTTGGCATAAATAAAAACTTGCCAAAGAAATGCAGCAATGTGTCACATCCATCTGTCAAATGAAAGCGATTGCGATAGATTTTGAAAATTAGACAATAGGTACCCAGCGGGTCTATCGGCTATTTACTCTTAACTTAAGGTAACCTGACTTCAGTCAAGCCAATGTAACCAGTCTTGCCTTCAATTTTTGGTATCGCGTAAAATTCATGTTGAACTTGAAGCCCAATGGGGAGGCGAAGGCAAAGTGAATTACAGATGGCGCTTCATTCTTTGGAACAATTGTCAGTTTGAGCTTATATTGTCTTGACTGTGTATTACGTGATTTTACTTTCTTAGATTGTATTTTTTTCGGTTTTGCGGACAAACAATGTATTATATGCTAACTTTAGCTCATATAAAAGAAGAATTACGGAAAAGAAAAGCCAAAACAACAGACAAGAAAGTTTATAGCAACTTACAAAAAATTGCTAACAAGCATTACATTTCTTTAAATTTCGTGTAAGATTTACAAGTAATCTTTTTATTTCAGATTAGAAGCATATGATTTAAATTTTAACAAAGCAACTGAGTGTGAATTTCCGTGTTTATAGTTGCCTGATGATGCCTTCTGTGCAATAGTAATTTCAGGTTTCTGTACTGGAATTTCTGTACCATCCAAAATTACACGAACCGTTTTATCATATTTATTTTATTATTCTAAGTTTTTTGAATGACTCTGGCATATACAATTCTATTAATTCTCTGTTTGGCCCCAATATTGGGCTTATTCCATATTTAATATACCTATCAAATTCATCCAAGTTATAAATATGCTAGAAACTGCTGAGGTTGAAATATTAAAGAACAAAGCTGTTATAATTCAAATGTTGTTTTATTTTGGCGAAGCTTCATCAAATTCATGAAACATTCCTTTTGATTTATAATGTTTCTCAGGCTCAGCAAAGGAGAAAATCGAGGGAAAAGCATCTTTTTTTTGATATTTTTTTGCCCAATATTTGTTTTGTTACTGGGAAATCGATGAACTCCAATAATTTACAAGTTACATGCATAACAATGCGGAATTTTCTCAGTATAAAATTAAAAAGTGTAATACTCCAAGAGATTCCCATATGTTTTGACACTTTCTTTGAGGCGGCCCGCAGCTCGACCGCCGAAAACTATCGCTTTGACTCTGGCTTTCATTTTCGACGCCATCTTGTCTTTTGCGACCGCCGAGGAAAGCTTGAGCAAGAAATAACCTTACTTTTTCTGAAAGCCAGAGTCAAAGCGATGAACGAATGGAAATGTATGGATCTGACAGATAATCGGCACCGCCGAGTTTTTTAAGATGGCGGCATAGCTGTCATGAAAGCTTTTCCTTATGTCATGAAAGCGATACCTTCCCCGCGTTCCGAATCACGCTCACAGCGCTATTAGCGCGAATCCGACCAAATTAAATAGTCACAAAATATCACACAAATAGGGTATTTGTGTACCTACTTAATTTAATGGATTATACGCTGACAGTGCTGTTGGTGTGATTTGGAACGCGGGGCTTATGTCATGAAAGCAGTTGCTGTTTTCTCAAAGCTTTCACTAATAATTCAGTTTTTTCTCATTTGTGAGTTGTATTTATTGCAGAAATTGATTTTTTTAAGGTTTTCAGTGTTATTTTGTGGATACTAAGTGGATACTGCATAAGGTTTGCTATTTTTAACATATTTATATTATGTCGACTTCTCGTTTAGTATTTTTATTTATTTGTTTGTTTTTCTGTTTTAGGTAAGAAAGTCCGACCCAAATTTGTTGCTAGTTGAAGCCGATGAAGAAAGAATGAGGGAAATACTGATGCTGTGTAGGAGACAGCTTCGGGAAGACAGCATTCCCATACTATGATGATTCCTATCCCAGCAGCTGTCGGAGTGGACGTTTGTCGACACCTTTCGCTTGGGAAAGGTCCATTTTATGACGCTTTGCGAAGATTTGATGCTTCTTTTGCAACCAACTCAAAGAACAACAGCTATTAAGCTAGAGATCAAGGTGTTTATCATTCCAACACTAAATACAAAGGTGATATTTTATAAACAACTAAACTTTATCATCATTATTACCTGTCATTGCACTGTTGTTACAGATCCTCGCTGCATCTCAATTTTATGCCGGTTCCTACCAAAGGTGTGTAGGCAATGATTTTAGCCTTGGTGTATAACAGAGGTTCAGAGGTCTATATCTGATCATCTAGCGCAGATAACTGATGCATGAAATCAACTACCCTGAGGCTATATCACTTTCATAAGAACAGTATGTGAACGCAAAGCAGTTGCAATAAGGTAACCATGTTTTAGTTAGCTTTCTTAAGCCACGTTGACATGATCAAAGTATACTTGGACCAAGTAAATTGGACAAAGTAGCTTTGATAAAAGTATACTTGGATACAGGTTGACACCATCCAAGTGTACTTGGACAAAGTAGCTTTTTGTATACGGCGACGTACAAGTGAACTTGGATTGCACGTTTACATGATCCAAGTAGTGTCCAAGTAGTCGTCAAAACCACTTGGTCCAAGTGTACTTAGATCATGTCAATGCAGCTTTACCAAATACCAACCTACTTGCTTCTAACCAGAGGTCCAGAATTTACAACCTCTGGTATTGTTGTAGGTTCAATGATCATTTTGGATTTCTTCAACAGAAAGATGCACAACTCTCTGAATGTCTCTGTGATAAGAAATAATTATTTTTAAAATGTACCTATAGTTATTTATTATTAAGTAGTTTAAAATAAGTTTGTTTTCAGATGTATGATGCAGATTTACGCATCTTGCATGTAGATGCATTATTTGGTGGTTCAAGCCATGACTCACACATTGGGAACCTATACCATGTGAAAGCTGGAATGCAAAGAGTCCATGAGATGGGACAGTTTTTCTGGTTCTTGGGTAAGTGCCATCATAAAACAATTATTAAACTAATGTTAGGCGGGGATTAGGACTGATCACCGACAAGCCATTCAGCTGAAACTTATTTCACCGATAGTACATTTATTCAAACGCAATTTTATCGAAAGGGAAATAAAATCATGCATGTAAGTAAATCAATTTGTCAAACCAAATCAAAATAATTTGTCATAATTATTAATCAATAAGATTCAGGTACACTTATTAGGCTAAATAAAAATAAAGGTAAAGTCATTATTTTGCTAAATAGGTAATTTGCTTAAATATATTCTTTGTTTTATAGTTATATTTATTATAAATAAAACTTTTATTGAAATTACTTTATTTCCCTTTCGATAAAATGGCATTTGAAGAAATGTACTTGCAGAAGGGCACACAGGGAATTACCAAAATACTTAATTAACCCTTTAACCGCCGGTCAGATTTATCCAACAAATATTTTTAAGTAATAAATACTAATTAAAAATATTTGTCAGATAAATCCATTCCTATATCTGATAATAATTGAACAAAAAAGAATACTACAATTTCTTATTATTTACAGACGAAAATCAAGAATGCCAGGCCCAGCGCGGAGAGAATAGGAGAAGCAAGACTGCAATATGGATTAGTCCAAGTCATCATCATCATCAGCCTACCATCGTACACTGCTGAACATAGGCCTCTCCGAGTCCACGCCCCTGAGTACGATCCGCGGCTGTACTCATCCAGTTTACGCCAGCCACCTTGCGAAGATCGTCGCTCCACCTCGTCCGAGGGCGTCCCACACTTTTGCCGATACGCGGTCTCCACTCCAGAACTCGTCTGCCCCAGCGGGCATCGGTTCTACGGCTTAGTCCAAGTATCTTAAGTCATTTGTTTATTGTAAATATTGTTAATTGATTTTTGTTATTGGATTTATATGATTAAGCACACTAGCTTCGCCATTGGATCGAGAATCATAGTTCTTAAATAAACACGAAATTGTGAATTATCTTTGTAGCTCCGAAAAAGCTTTGTGGTACTTTTTATCACTTAAACAATATTTTCTGGCCTGCCTTTTAGTTTATTTATTTATACTTTTAACAATAAAACTCCATTAAACTAAACGACAGGCTAGAAAATATTGTTTAAGCGATAAAAAGTACCACAGCCTTTATGGAGTGCACTGCACTACAGACAGAGAGATAATTCACAATTTCGTATTTATTTAAGCACGTTCTAAAGACGGCGCTAGTTTGCAGACTGCGCGCCCTTAAGGCCATCCGCCGCACATGGCTCGTAAGCGTACTCGTCTCTTAAAGACGCGATGAGTACGATACGAGTAGAGTTCTACACACGAATCGTAGCGTAGGCGTAGATATTGTTCCAAAATATAAACTACAGCTTCACGTTGACGGAATTTCATCACCAAACATATAGAAAGTATTTTCTACGTCTGATTTTTTACGCCAGTACGCTACGACTATCGTATTGACAATACAACCTCATACGATACGCTTACGCTACGACGCCGTGTTCGGACTTCTTTGGACATGTTCGTGCTCGTATTGCTCTCGTACGACGCGCGTATTACGATACGCTTACGCTACGACGCCATGTGCGGAGGGGCTAAGTAATTTGTTATTATATTTATACAATATGTAGCAAAAACTGTCAGATACTGAAGCAGGTGACGGTGATCCATGGAACATAGGTCACAACACGAAAATAATCACACTCCCATACAAAATGTATTGGTCAGCTGACCAATTACAATGGAAAGGCGAAAAAAAATTCGAAAATGAATTTTCCGAACGACAGCATTCTCTCCTTCTCCTTGGAGAACCGAGGAACATTTTCCTTGGAGAATGTTGTTCAGTTTTAGCAACACTATCACCTGTTTCAGTATCTGACAGGGTTTTTGTTACACCCCCGTATTAGTATCTGAACTAAGTCATTTATTATTTTTATGTAATTCATAGATTTTTTTTGTATGGTTGAATGATTGATTAGTTTCACTTCGTATTCAGAAGTTTTGAGAACGCACGGAGTCTCCACTAGCGCCGCCAATTAATAAAAAAAAACATTACAACGAAATAACTATGTTTAATACAATTCTAAAACTTATACAAACTAGGTGTAGTAGTAAAATTTTTTTGTATGCTTTAATTCTTAGTATAAATGTTTTCGCTTGTAGTTACAATCAAGATTAACTACACAAACACATTTAAACCAAGAAAAAACGCATACAAAAATAGTTTACAACTTTCCTAGTTTTTATACGTTTCGGAATTTTATTAAACATAAATAGATATTTCGTTAAAATGATTTTTCTTGATTGGCAGCGCCAGTGGTCAAGCTATAATAAGGCCGCGCAGTCTGCACAATAGCGCTGCCATTGGAACGAGAAGAATAGTGCTTAAATATTAGACGAAATTGTGAATTATCTCTCTGTAGTGTGCTCCGTAGAAGTTTTTTGGTACTTTTTATCGCTTAAACAATATTTTCTAGTCTATCATTGAAAATACAAAATTGTATTAGGAAATCCTGTAAGGATAGCTGTATTGTGTTAAAAAAAATTAATAAAAAAATAAAATTACATTTTGTATCTGTAATTATAATTTCTGTACCTTTTTAGGGATCCGTAGTCAAGCCAACAAGGAACCCTTATAGTTTCGCTATGCTACCTAGGTAAACAGTTTGCTTTTAGATACATGAAAAAAATTGAGGACTACTGTCAAATGAAAAAAAACTAAATTTTTTTCATGTATCCAAAACATAATAGCACAGAATACATAATAGTATAAGTACAGTAGTAAGTACATAATAATAATAATTGATTTAAAAGCAACAGTATCACTGCTACATAGGCTCACAAGTTTTTGTTGACGAGTATAAGAGGAGTACCTACTACCTACTACACTTAGTTGTAGACGTAAGTTTATAGCCAATAAGGTATGGTATGAGGTTACTACGGAACCTATATACCACCACACTGCACATGGCCCGACATGCACTTGGCCGGCTTTTTTTATTACAAAACTACTAATCACAAGTAAAACAACTACTCTATGATTAAGAAGTAACGTTACGCAATTGCCGCGATTCCTTTGCATTATATTTATTATTTATAGCTTTTACGCCTGCCTTATTGTGAAGAGCAACGCTTATAGTAGAATTTTGCGCTTAGAATTGGAGGCAGGCGTTTTTGCTTATTTTAAAGATTAATATTTTTACATTAAATCAATATTAGATTTATAAGGGGGGTTTTTGTGTAGGTACTGTGGAGATTCTATCCCTTAAGGCGATTCTCACACTGTTCCGCGATCCTTCGCGGGATAAATATTAGTCTCCTCAAGTGGCGCCCTCATTTTAATTATATTTATTGCTCGCTAAGTACGTTATGTACCTATTGAAAATTCAAACGTTGAGATTGATAGAAAGGTTTTATAGTTTATTTACAAACAATAACTTCTGTAAAATATAGTTCGTTGTAGTAGTAGTAGTAGGCAAAAGTGCCAAAAGTGGCCACTTTTTGCTTTTTTGCCTACTACTACTACAACGAACTATATTTTACAGAGGTTGTTTGTAAATAAACTATAGAAGCTTAGCTTTAATCTCAACGTTTGAATTTTAGATAAATTATGTATTTAGGGAGCAATAATTTTAATTAAGGTGAGGGCGCCACGGTAAGAATACTACGATTAGTATTAGGGCGACGAACATTAAAGCTATCTTTAATGTTCGTCGCCCCGTCGTCGCGGAGCCAGTCACCGAATAATTTCTGAAAGCATTACAACTATAATAAAACTAGCGACCGCCCGCGACTTCGTCCGTGTGGACAGTTTTTCCTCTATCCCTTGGAAACAGTTCTTCTTTCGGGATAATAGGTAGGTCCCTTATGAATATTAACATAAGGGACCTACCTACCCACGAGGGTACAGATAAAAACAGGGTTAAATACCCTCTTTCTCTGTACCCCTGACAACGTGTATGCATGATGATCAGTGGCGTAACTTCCATCCCGCAAAATAGTACCTACTGTACTGTACCCGAGGGATAACAAAAAACTTTCTACGCTGAAGAAGTCGCAGGCGGCCGCTAAGGATGTTAGGTATTATGTTATAAATAAAATGTTTGTCTGGAGAAAAGTGAAAAAAAGTTAAAGGAAATGATTGTTTTTATTAAAGTAACAAGTAATTAAATTAATGTGGTCATCACATTGCTTGATTTCATTTATTCCCCTAATTTTGTACGTATAATACTCGACATCGTTTAATTCTCATTACATTACAAAAACTTAGTCTGTTCGGAAAGAGAACCGACTTGGGATTTGTGCTTGATCACCGTTTTTGTTATGTTGACGGCACTGTTATACCTACGTAATTAATTATGGTGCGTGCGACTATCTTGTCTTGATAGATACTTGATATTACAGTCGCACTAAAACGTTAAAGTGCTGTCAACATGACAAAAACGGTAATCAAGTACAAATCCCAAGTCGGTTTTCTTTACGAACAGACTATGTACATATTGTGATAGAAATTAAAAAAAAACGTCAACGGCAACGTTTAAGGCAAGCAACGTTTAAGGCACGCCGCCGCACGGGCGGCGGCGTGCCTTAAAATCAACTTTCCGCACGCCGCTGTACTGTCATCGAAAACACACATTTTTGAGCAACTGTATTGAAAACAATTATGAAATTAGATGAATCTGATGCAAGCTAGAGGTTTAGAAATTAATTTTCTTCTTTGCTCTCAAATCTCTCGCCTTTCAATTTTTCTTTGATTTTGGGAAAGAAGTAACAACTCTGATTATGGCGGAGAGTATATTATATTTCCGCCACGTTCGATCTTCTAGCCGCAGCTCCCCTAGTCCGCGTCGGGCTCCTCCTCGCGGACGCGCCGCTCCGCTCCATCCAGCGCCCCCCGCGCCGCGCCGGAGCCGCTCCTGTAACGATTACATATCTCTTAGTAACTGCATGTGGCAATGGCAGGATCATTTCATACATACAGCCAATAAGGTACTACACTATTTGACTGATTTTTTAGTAGTGTGGTTTAAGCGAGATTATATTTTGTCATCCTGCTGTTGAATGGTAGGTATCAAAGAAAGGTTACAAAAATACCGAGACAACTAAATAACGTAGACAAGTTGCCGGAACAGATAGTCTCAGTCAAGAAGTTAAACCAATTTAAGAATAGATTGGACAAACATCTACTAAACAAAAGTTAAAATAAAGCAGAGATTGCAGGATACAGGCACTATCAGTTGCAACAACTGCTCGCCTGTTTAATAATAATAATATTCCTCTAAGATACACTTTCCTTGGATGAATGGATAATATAGTTCAAAAGACTGACTTTGTGGTCGGGATCTCTCGGCGGGAGAAGCGTCGACATCCACACTTGTCCTGATAAGATTGTGCCTCCTCTTCGCTGAAACAAACACACAATGTCTTAATGTCCTCTGTCTACCAGTGAAATTCGGTTAAAATTGGTTCAACTATTTCGGAGATAAGACCCAGACAAACATCAACTTACTTAATTTGTAGATAATGATTTTTTGTTTTGTTTAGAAATTCCTTTTAGAAAACTATGTGAACGGGCGCTGGATGGGCCTGCAGATGCAGCCTGCGACAGGAATATAAATGCAGCCTCATCAACTGAAAATGAAAATGTATAGATTAAACAATAGCTTATAATATTAGCAGTTTTGGCTGAGTGATGATGAGTCAATCAGTCAGACAGAACTTTGTCTCTCATAATTAAATTAATGAGTTCTCCTAACTAATGTAATCAAATGTGAAAGTTAAGAATATAAATGTGTAGTGGACAGATTACAAAGTACACAACAAAAAATAAATATGTAGTGTACAAATTTGTAACATCTTTGTATTTATCTACATTCACAAATAAATGAAATTTAAAATACAAGTAAGTAAGTAAGTACTCTACTAAAACGCAAGAATGAAATTGAAACAGTATCATATTAAAATTTCTTTATTCCCATCTGGATCTGCCCCCGCTACCATGGTGGCAAAGCTTGAAGGAGGCAGATAAAATTGATGCATTTGCTGCAGCAACAAATAGGTATCGACTCAGCTTGTATATTAATATTGCTTTGCCCAAGGACAGAGCGTAGATATTTTATCAGAAACAGACATTTATTTAAGTATTTACAAAGATATGTTGTGGGAAATAAAGGGTTGTGGCAATGAGACCAGGAGACTTTTATACAGGCGTTTATTAAGCATTCTCACACTTTATATCACATTCTCACACTTCAACAGATAGTTTTCCTAATATAACTCTATGACAACCTTTCGATACCACGGCTTTTCAATGACTACGTCAAACTACAGATGTGCAGGCAGATTGACATAATCAAACTCACTTGAATTCCGAATGTACCATAGAGCAGAGCATATAGGTTAGAAACCTCCCTCAACACACCCCCTCATTCTGCTGCACATGCTGACCATACTGACTAAAACAGTTTTCTACCTACCAGTACAACATCAGGATAAATTTCGAATCACCTGCCAAACTTATAGACTTCTTAAGTCCTACCAAGTTACATTAACCCAACCCAGGAACCTAACTTTAACCTAACTCAGACGACACATACAATAATCCAAACCAAAGACCTAACTAAACATCAGACTCAACCAAGAAATATCAAAATACACTAGGATATCAAAAACATTTCATTTTAAATGATGATTCATTTACTTTCTAATCCCACACCCCCTTAAATGAATCATTATTTAACGCACCCCCTTAACGAACACAAGCACCACCTTAATTCTATATTCTATCTTCTAATAAACTTCTTCATCTCTATCTCTATCTTCTTCTCATAAAATAATTCTTCTCAAAACTATCTCGCTCCTACTCAACTTCTTCAATATTATAAAGTTACTCCTTCTCTACCTCTTCATATAAAATCTCCTTCTCGACATCTTCTATTTTAAAACCTCTCCTTCTCAACATCTTCATTAAATTCTCCTACTCGACATCTTCTTTATAAACCTTTACTCCCACTCAACATCATCTTCATTATAAAACTTCTACTTTTCTCCCACTCGACTCATCATCATTATAAAACTTCTTCTACATTTCTCCCACTCGACTCATCATCATTATAAAACTTCTACATTTTCTCCCACTCGACACATCATCATTAAAAAACTTCTTTTCTCCCACTTTATCATCATATAACTCCTGCTCGACTATTCTTTGCCTCCTGCTCGACCTCCTCCATCATAAAATACTCGCCAAAAGACTTCTTCAAAATAAACTTATTCCAAAAAACAGTTCTTCACAAAATAATAAAATTTTCCATAACTTTCTTCACTTTCATTTGTTTCACCGTCACTTGTTCTACCTTCGTTTGACTGTCATTTGTTTTTCTATCTCTTGTTTCTCCAAAACTTCTATTTCCTTCTATTTCTCCATCTTCTCGACACCCTTCATTCCTATCTATTGAATTTTAACTTGTTTCCTCTTCTCTTGTTTGTTCATCTTCAGTCCATTTATTCTCACCATATTTTCTTCATCATACTACTTTCCACGGCCAAAAGTGTAATTTCAAATTCAACTTCAAAATTCAGATAAAATTCACCTTCATAAGATTTTCACCAGCTTAATCATTTCATAATTTTAATAATTCCTCATTTTATTTTATTTGTAATCATTATTTATCTGTTGACACTTTCATTTCATTGCCCTTAGCAACACTATTTTGTCAACAAACTCCGTTGCTAAGGCCTCTATGCAACTCTGCCAGTTATATGTTATTTCAAAATAATCATCTCAAATGGAAAACTCACTATTTCTCTTATTATTTTCACTCCCGGTCTCTATAGGGCCACATCCTCTAGACTGGGCCCATAACCTGAAGGGTTGTGGCAATGAGACCAGGAGACTTTTGTATAGGCGTTTATTGATCACTCTTACACTTTATATCATAATTTTACTCTACACTTCAACAGATAGTTTTCCTAATATAACTCTATGACAACCTTTCGATACCACGGCTTTTCAATGACTACGTCAAACTACAGATGTGCAGGCAGATTGACATAATCAAACTCACTTGAATTCCGAATGTACCATAGAGCAGAGCATATAGGTTAGAAACCTCCCTCAACACACCCCCTCATTCTGCTGCACATGCTGACCATACTGACTAAAACAGTTTTCTACCTACCAGTACAACATCAGGATAAATTTCGAATCACCTGCCAAACTTATAGACTTCTTAAGTCCTACCAAGTTACATTAACCCAACCCAGGAACCTAACTTTAACCTAACTCAGACGACACATACAATAATCCAAACCAAAGACCTAACTAAACATCAGACTCAACCAAGAAATATCAAAATACACTTGGATATCAAAAACATTTCATTTTAAATGATGATTCATTTACTTTCTAATCCCAGGAAATACAAATTAAAAATATCCATATACATAATATATTATTAAGCGAGTGAGGTGCATTTTGCTGAGCTTTCAAACTTTTGACACACTAAATAGTAAAGGAACACTTACTTGTTTCCACTCCTTGACACTTCTAATATTATTTACTGCATTTAAACTTGAGGCCAATGCCTCCCTCATGGCTAAGCTAAGCATTTGTTGCTCAGCCTGCGAGCCACCCAGTTGCGTGGCTCTGGCTGCACTCCATCCATGCCACCAATACCTCCTCCTGCGCCTCAGACACTTAACGTGTTGCAGGCATCTGAAATGCGTTAAAAGAAACTAAAAACCTATAAAGACAAGCAAAATGCAAGTGGTTAACCATCGGCAGAAAAGCTTTACCCTTTTGTTATAAAAGCACCATATACAAAGAAGTAACTTTTGTGCGTAAATCTACGCTTCGATTAGTTCGATTAAATTCTATTCTTTGAAGATAATAATATGAGATCACCTCGAACCCAGTCCTAAAACAAACTATTCGCTAACAATAACAATGATATTAAAAGTCGCTAACTTTCAATTTTTTTTTTTTTTTTTTTTTTTTTTTTTTGTGGCAATACAGTGTTACTAATTTGCCAATGTCAAGTTATATAAAAGGTAGGGAAACAGGGAAATAAGAAGGTAAATACCGGAATTTGGAAGAAAAGGATCAGAGGAGTTGGTTTGGATTTGGGATGATAAAATGTTATTGGTAATAGTTAAATAGTAAATGTATGAGCATATAAAAATCATATTTTAATATTATTAAGATTAATAAATGATGATAAGATATTATAATATTTACAAGGATCCATTAATAAGCAGGACATGCGGGTAGGTAATGGTACATCTAGTGCTGCCAAGGAGTTGAAAAAAACGGAATGATCATAACGGGGACAAGAAAAGAATAAGTGGTCGAGGTCTCCAACATCAGTTCCACAATCACACAGGTCACTGTTAACGATATGCAACCTAGCCAAATGAGCTGGAGTGCACACATGGCCAAGACGCATTCGTGTAATTATGCTGACAGAAGTTTTATTACATTGTAATTGACTAAACCAAGGTTTTAAACGAATATCAGGTTGCATATTAAAATAAGTTTTGCCTTTAACAAAAGAAGTTTTTGCGACAATTTGTCTCCAGGAATGTAATAAACAAGTTTTAGGCAAGGTAGTCAAATCATGACAATAGTTAACATACGGATGTAGGTCACCACATTTCACCGCGTCTTTGGCTAATTCATCGGCTCTTTCGTTCCCACTTATACCTTGATGGCTAGGAATCCAAGCTAAAGTAACTGAATAATTTAAAAAAATACATTTTAAAAGCTTTTCCCTCACATCACATATAATTGGATAACATGGTTTCATTTTAAAAGGAAATTTCTGTATAGCCTGTAATGTACTTTTAGAATCAGTAAATATCACTGAGTTTTTAAGTTTCATTAAAATAATATACTCTAAAGCTTTGTAGATACCTAAACATTCCCCTGTAAATACCGAAGCTTCAGGAGGTAATTTAATTTTTTGAACTATATTGTACTGTAAATGGAAAACACCTACTCCTACGTTTTCAGATGGAGACAATTTTGAAGCATCTGTGAAAATGAAGTTGGCTTTTCTAAACTGTTCATCTGTATTATGATTAAAAAGAGTGTTTGCTTCTATGTCATCTTTATTAACACCTACATTATAACAAACGTTAGGTTCCAAGAGCAGAGACTCTAAACTAATTTTAAATAACGGTAAGACAGGAGAACGATAAATGGGAGCCTGTAGGGCTATTAGTTTTTTATAGCTGAAAGAGAGACAGATTGGTGATTTGTGTCTCCAATAACTGAGTGAACTTAAGTATTCTTCTAAAATTTGTAGTTTTGGAAATAGGGGATGATTTGAATATTGATAAGCTTTAAATACGAATTTATCACTGAGAAATTGTCTCCTAAGGCTAAGAGGAGGTTCGACACATTCCACTTGCATGGCATTGATAGGCGAAGATTTCATAGCACCCAGGATCAATCTCAACGCTTTGTGTTGAATAGCATCTAATTTTTTAAAAGCAGCTTTGTTCCCCCCTTGGAGCAAAAACGTTGCGTATTCGAGAATGCTTCTTATTAAAGCATTATATATAAGTTTCAGTGAAGATGGATGAGCGCCCCACCAGACCCCTGACAGACACTTCATCATATTCAAGGCTCTTTCGCACTTCGAAACAACGTATTCGCAATGTTGGATTCCAGAAAGTTTGGAATCCAACATTACTCCCAGAAACCTAACGTGGTCTTTAACCTCGATAGGGGATCCATCATATGAAACACTGACATCCGGGGCAATTCGTTTCTTTGTGAATAATACTACACCGCTTTTTTCAACCGATAACTCCAATCCATTTCTATCCAACCACTGCTTAAGCAGAGTCAGAGAAAAATTCAAAACTCGGCAAGCTTCAGCAGGTGATTGACAAACATAGTATAAAAGTAAATCATCAGCATACTGAAGGATGTGAATATTATTTAATGAACGCTCTAAGTCACTGGCATATATGTTATATAACAAAGGACTTAAAACAGAACCTTGTGGTAGACCCTTTCCAAGTACTCTACTTAGCCTAGTTCCATCAGGAAGATCTAAATGAATATGTCTTTCTGAGAGCATAAAATATATAAATTTCGTGAGCATTTCCGGAACATTAAGGTCTTTTAATTTTTGGATTAATTTACTAACATTAACATTATCATACGCAGCATGAATATCTAAGAATGCTGCTAAAACTACTTTATTTTTAGAAAAGGCTAAATGGATATCGGAAGTTAAAATACTGATACTATCTATAGTGCTTTTTCCTTTCCGGAAACCGAATTGACTGTTTGATAATAATTGATTACTCTCAATATACCACTCTAGTCTATTTTTAACCAAGTGTTCTGCTAATTTACCTAAAATAGAACTCAAAGCTATCGGACGAAACGATTTCGGGTCACATGAAGGCTTGGATGGTTTTAAAATTGGAACCACTATTTGTGTTCTCCAGGATAGAGGAACCTCCCCTGTAACTATAACCTCATTTACTAATTTTAAATAATACGACAAAGTTTCATCGTTTAAGTTAACAAAAAATGAGTAGGGTATACCATCTTCACCAGGTGAGCTATCTTTTACACTATTTAACACCCCTTTTAATTCTGCAAGAGAGAATGGATCATTAAGTGAAGATTTTGTTAAAGGTAAGTTAAAAGAAATAGAATCATATGCAGCTGCAACAGTTGGTGGTGCTAAATGATCCATAAAAGAATCTGCTATAGAAGGATCAAGAATTACTGATGACGAGGAGTTATAAGCTGATCTAAAGCGTTTAATATTACGCCATACTTCAGATGGAGATGTTGTAGGAGAAAGTGATGTACAAAATGATATCCACCCATTTCTTTTTTTCTGTTTAAGAAATTGTTTAGTACTATTCATAATCTTACACAGTTGTTCATAATTTTCATCTGACATATCCTGCTTATATATTTGCTCAGTCTCCTTTCGTGTTTTGATAGCCGCAGTACATTCATGGTCCCACCAAGGTGGAGAAGGAATTAACCCTGAGGTAGCACCTTTTCTAGGAAATGTTTCATCTGCTGCTTCTATAAGGCACTTGGCCAGTGCTTCAGAACAGGATGTTACTCCTGACTGACTAATGTCAGGAAGGTTTTTAGTTTTGCTATGGACTATACTTTTAAATGTCTCCCAGTCTTTTTCGGACTGAGTTAATCTATGTTTGAGACGAGGATTGTAATTAGCACCAGAAGGGGTTTTAATAGGGATACACATTATAAGGGGGAAATGATCACTACCAAAAGTTGAATTAAGGCGAAACCAGGTAATCGCTGAAGCTAATCCAGGATCACAAATAGACAAGTCAACCGCACTTGCCTTTTCGTTAGGTTTAGTACGGCGAGTTGGTATTCCTGTATTTAAAATGCATAAATTATTCTGATCAATAATATCTAAAAAATGTTCGCCATTGCTATCAGTACTACCACAGCCCCATGAACGGTGGTGAGAGTTAAAATCACCAAGAAGCAGGAAGGGACTATTTATAGCTGTGATCAATGGAACAATTTCATTATCAAAAATATTAGAAGATGGGTAAGGTATATAAGTAGAGACAATAGAAACACCACTGGATAGTTTTACACCTATAACATTAATATCATCTAAGTTATGTGTGGGAAGTGTCAGTCGTTGAAAAGAAATAGTATTCTTGACAAGAATGGCAACTCCTGCATGATTATCTGTTCGGTCTTCTCTAAGACATGTGAAGCCAGGAATTCCAAACAGAAAACCGGACCGCAGCCATGTCTCAGAGAGAGCAACTATACTAATTTTATGTTTATTAATAATATGAATTAAATCACTCTTTTTAGGTATTACACTCCTGCAGTTCCACTGTAGGACCTTTAGATCCATTATTATTATTTATTAAATTTGTGATAATTTCAACTATTGCAGCAACGTTGGACGGTTTCAATGAATTATTAGTCAACATTGAATTAAGAAATGAAATAATTAAGTCAATAACTGTATTATTTTCCACATTTCCATCTTCATTTTGCCTAAAAGCACTACCATTAGAGGAAGAAAAGGGCATATTGTAGTCATTGATAATCTTGTTGTGAGCTCTTTGATCATAACCTTTGGTAGTTGGTGGAGGTGGACGAGGTTTTTTAAAAACAGTTTTTTTATATGATGTGTGCTGAGGGTTTGATGTATCTATTCTATTATTAATGTTATTGTCTTCTGAGTTTTGTTTTGTTCCAAGAACATCAGCATAAGGCTTGGATATAGCTGGGTGGAGTTTACTAGCCTCACTATAGGAAATGCAGTTATGGGACATACTTAACTTAATTTCTCGTTGTCTATTAAATTCAGGACATATTTTACTAGTGGCGAAATGGTACCCTGAGCACATTAAACACACTGCACAACTTTCATCAACATTACAAATTTCACCTTTATGTTCCTGAGAACATTTAAAGCATCTAGGACGGGACCGACAATTTAACTTAGTATGCCCATAGCGGCAACAATTATAACATTGAATCGTTGGATAGGTATACAGTTCTACTGGTAATGCATTGTAACAAATATATATTCTTCTAGGGAGCACTTGTCCGTCAAATGTGAAAACTACTGACTGGGATGGTTTCCAAATCGCTGACCCGTTAACATTAACTTTATAATTCAGACGTCTGATTTTAATGATTTGGCCACATCCAATTGGAACTGTAACATTTTCCTTAATTTCTTCAGGAGTCCATTCAGCTGGAACTCCTCGAACAATGCCTAATCTTGTCACATTAAAAGTGGGAATGAAAGCCCGCAGTTTAAAATCTTTTAACTTATAACTGTTAATAAAACCATTAGCATCATGAATGGTAGAAAAAGACACAGTGCATCTATTTCTGCCAATACGTTTGACGCTGCCCGGTATAATATTCTTGAAGTCAGTTTTTTTAAGAAAGTTGCCAAAAGTTATAGGATGCAGATAACTACCATCATTTGGAGAAGTTTCAGTTCTTTGTACGTGAATCAAGTATGGAGAAACATCTGTGGAAACATATTGCCTTCGACCTAATTCAGCTGCCTGTGTGGGTTGTGGAACTGAGCTGGAGTCACCAATATTATTGTCATCACTTTTACTTAAGTTAGGAATGTTTTGAGGCTTTATAAAAACACTGTCAGTGCTTTTCTTTAGCAATGAATCATGACCAGAACATTGACAATCGTGATCACTGTTTCCCTCATGAGAAGTCCGTTTCCTTTTCTTATTGCAGTGTTTGCACACTTTCTTAACTTTTAATCTCTTTCGAGATCCTGAACCTACACTGCTTACTGATGCATCTGTGTCCATTTCATTTCCCTTATCAGGAACAACAACATTGAAGCCCACGGGGGGACTCAGGTCGAGGCCCAAGTCCCCCGCTGCAACGTTACGATCAGGGGCCTCGATCATATAATATCCATACTATACAAAACTAGAATAAAAACTTACCAGATACAGGAAAATATACACAAATACAATATAAATACACACTAATTAAATACTAACACCTCACAACAACTCAACTGATCAATTCTAATAGCAAAAAGTTGAAAATAAATTTTCCGAAATAAAAGAACGTCCGCCCTGTTAGGAGTTTCCCGCGCTTTTTTCAAAACTTTCAATTTAGTATTCATTTCAATTTACTGTTTGCCATGATGCTTCTTAAAAAAGTAAGTAAGTACGTACCTTAGTTAGTAAAACTGAATCCAATTAATTATAATCACAAACAAAAATATTTATTTTACTATAAATGTTTTGTATAGGTTAAAAGTAATAAATGTCAACATAACGCGTTTTATTATGCTTATGCAATTTATAACATTTTAATAATGTATCGACAAATTTACCTAACAGAGCTAAAAAATGATACATATAATAACCGTTTTCGTTAATTATAGTAATTTTAAAATAAATCCGGCATTCTATTTAGTCGAAAACTGAAATTGATTCAATTGATTCACTATGATTTTGAATCATAAATGCGCAAACGAAACGCAGACTCTCGTCATTCAATAAGGTTCATTCGCGATTGCTTTAGCAAAGCTTTAGCCAGACCCAGAGCACGGGAAATCTCGGCGGTCGCTGAAAGCGATAGCTTTAGCCAGAGCATCGCTTTGATCTCGGCGGTCGCACTGCCGGTACCAAGACCAGCAGTGCGACCGCCGAGATCAAAGCGATAGCGTTAGCCAGACCCAGAGCCAAAGCAATGCTCTGGCTAAAGCTATCGCTTTCAGCGACCGCCGAGATTTCCCGTGCTCTGGGTCTGGCTAAAGCTTTGCTAAAGCAATCGCGAATGAACCTTATTGAATGACGAGAGTCTGCGTTTCGTTTGCGCATTTATGATTCAAAATCATAGTGAATCAATTGAATCAATTTCAGTTTTCGACTAAATAGAATGCCGGATTTATTTTAAAATTACTATAATTAACGAAAACGGTTATTATATGTATCATTTTTTAGCTCTGTTAGGTAAATTTGTCGATACATTAATAAAATGTTATAAATTGCATAAGCATAATAAAACGCGTTATGTTGACATTTATTACTTTTAACCTAAAAAACATTTATAGTAAAATAAATATTTTTGTTTGTGATTATAATTAATTGGATTATTGGATTCAGTTTTACTAACTAAGGTACGTACTTACTTACTTTTTTAAGAAGCATCATGGCAAACAGTAAATGAATACTAAACTGAAAGTTAGCGACTTTTAATATCATTGTTATTGTTAGCGAATAGTTTGTTTTAGGACTGGGTTCGAGGTGATCTCATATTATTATCTTCAAAGAATAGAATTTAATCGAACTAATCGAAGCGTAGATTTACGCACAAAAGTTACTTCTTTGTATATGGTGCTTTTATAACAAAAGGGTAAAGCTTTTCTGCCGATGGTTAACCACTTGCATTTTGCTTGTCTTTATAGGTTTTTAGTTTCTTTTAACGCATTTCAGATGCCTGCAACACGTTAAGTGTCTGAGGCGCAGGTGGAGGTATTGGTGGCATGGATGGAGTGCAGCCAGAGCCACGCAACTGGGTGGCTCGCAGGCTGAGCAACAAATGCTTAGCTTAGCCATGAGGGAGGCATTAGCCTCAAGTTTAAATGCAGTAAATAATATTAGAAGTGTCAAGGAGTGGAAACAAGTAAGTGTTCCTTTACTATTTAGTGTGTCAAAAGTTTGAAAGCTCAGCAAAATGCACCTCACTCGCTTAATAATATATTATGTATATGGATATTCTTAATTTGTATTTCCCACAACGTATCTTTGTAAATACTTAAATAAATGTCTGTTTCTGATAAAATATCTACGCTCTGTCCTTGGGCAAAGCAATATTAATATACAAGCTGAGTCGATACCTATTTGTTGCTGCAGCAAATGCATCAATTTTATCTGCCTCCTTCAAGCTTTGCCACCATGGTAGCGGGGGCAGATCCAGATGGGAATAAAGAAATTTTAATATGATACTGTTTCAATTTCATTCTTGCGTTTTAGTAGAGTACTTACTTACCTGTATTTTAAATTTCATTTATTTGTGAATGTAGATAAATACAAAGATGTTACAAATTTGTACACTACATATTTATTTTTTGTTGTGTACTTTGTAATCTGTCCACTACACATTTATATTCTTAACTTTCACATTTGATTACATTAGTTAGGAGAACTCATTAATTTTATTATGAGAGACAAAGTTCTGTCTGACTGATTGACTCATCATCACTCAGCCAAAACTGCTAATATTATAAGCTATTGTTTAATCTATACATTTTCATTTTCAGTTGATGAGGCTGCATTTATAGGCCTGTCGCAGGCTGCATCTGCAGGCCCATCCAGCGCCCGTTCACATAGTTTTCTAAATGGAATTTCTAAACAAAACAAAAAATCATTATCTACAAATTAAGTAAGTTGATGTTTGTCTGGGTCTTATCTCCGAAATAGTTGAACCAATTTTAACCGACTTTCACTGGCAGACAGAGGACATTAAGACATTGTGTGTTTGTTTCAGCGAAGAGGAGGCACAATCTTATCAGGACAAGTGTGGATGCCGACGCTTCTCCCGCCGAGAGATCCCGACCACAAAGTGAGTCTTTTGAACTATATTATCCAGTCATCCAAGGAAAGTGTATCTTAGAGGAATATTATTATTATTAAACAGGCGAGCAGTTGTTGCAACTGATAGTGCCTGTATCCTGCAATCTCTGCTTTATTTTAACTTTTGTTTAGTAGATGTTTGTCCAATCTATTCTTAAATTGGTTTAACTTGTTGACTGAGACTATCTGTTCCGGCAACTTGTCTACGTTATTTAGTTGTCTCGGTATTTTTGTAACCTTTCTTTAATACCTACCATTCAACAGCAGGATGACAAAATATAATCTCGCTTAAACCACACTACTAAAAAATCAGTCAAATAGGGTAGTACCTTATTGGCTGTATGTATGAAATGATCCTGCCATTGCCACATGCAGTTACTA
The DNA here is from genome assembly GCA_928269145.1 of Agriphila tristella. Taxonomy (NCBI): domain Eukaryota; kingdom Metazoa; phylum Arthropoda; class Insecta; order Lepidoptera; family Crambidae; genus Agriphila; species Agriphila tristella. The sequence continues at coordinate 22,381,984 of OV743440.1, read as the reverse complement.
AGAGATATGTAATCGTTACAGGAGCGGCTCCGGCGCGGCGCGGGGGGCGCTGGATGGAGCGGAGCGGCGCGTCCGCGAGGAGGAGCCCGACGCGGACTAGGGGAGCAGCGGCTAGAAGAAGATCGAACGTGGCGGAAATATAATATACTCTCCGCCATAATCAGAGTTGTTACTTCTTTCCCAAAATCAAAGAAAAATTGAAAGGCGAGAGATTTGAGAGCAAAGAAGAAAATTAATTTCTAAACCTCTAGCTTGCATCAGATTCATCTAATTTCATAATTGTTTTCAATACAGTTGCTCAAAAATGTGTGTTTTCGATGACAGTACAGCAGCGTGCGGAAAGTTGATTTTAAGGCACGCCGCCGCCCGTGCGTGTTTTGTTGACGTTTTTTTTAATTTCTATCACAATATGTACATAGTCTGTTCGTAAAGAAAACCGACTTGGGATTTGTGCTTGATTACCGTTTTTGTCATGTTGACAGCACTTTAACGTTTTAGTGCGACTGTAATATCAAGTATCTATCAAGACAAGATAGTCGCACGCACCATAATTAATTACGTAGGTATAACAGTGTCGTCAACATGACAAAAACGGTGATCAAGCACAAATCCCAAGTCGGTTCTCTTTCCGAACAGACTACGTTTTTGTAATGTAATGAGAATTAAACGATGTCGAGTATTATACGTACAAAATTAGGGGAATAAATGAAATCAAGCAATGTTTATCCACATTAATTTAATTACTTGTTACTTTAATAAATACAATAATTTCCTTTAACTTTTTTTCACTTTTCTCCAGACAAACATTTTATTTATAACATAATACCTAACATCCTTAGCGGCCGCCTGCGACTTCCTCAGCGTAGAAAGTTTTTTGTTATCCCTCGGGTACAGTACAGTAGGTACTATTTTGCGGGATGGAAGTTACGCCACTGATCATCATGCATACACGTTGTCAGGGGTACAGAGAAAGAGGGTATTTAACCCTGTTTTTATCTGTACCCTCGTGGGTAGGTAGGTCCCTTATGTTAATATTCATAAGGGACCTACCTATTATCCCGAAAGAAGAACTGTTTCCAAGGGATAGAGGAAAAACTGTCCACGCGGACGAAGTCGCGGGCGGTCGCTAGTTTTATTATAGTTGTAATGCTTTCAGAAATTATTCGGTGACTGGCTCCGCGACGACGGGGTGACGAACATTAAAGATCGCTTTAATGTTCGTCGCCCTAATACTAATCGTAGTATTCTTACTGTGGCGCCCTCACCTTAATTAAAATTATTGCTCACATAATTTATCTAAAATTCAAACGTTGAGATTAAAGCTAAGCTTCTATAGTTTATTTACAAACAATAACCTCTGTAAAATATAGTTCGTTGTAGTAGTAGTAGGCAAAAAAGCAAAAACTTTGCCTACTACTACTACAACGAACTATATTTTACAGAAGTTATTGTTTGTAAATAAACTATAAAACCTTTCCATCAATCTCAACGTTTGAATTTTCAATAGGTACATAACGTACTTAGCGAGCAATAAATATAATTAAAATGAGGGCGCCACTTGAGGAGACTAATATTTCTCCCGCGAAGGATCGCGGAACAGTGTGAGAATCACCTTAAGGGATAGAATCTCCACAGTACCTACACAAAAAACCCCCCTTATAAATCTAATATTGATTTAATGTAAAAATATTAATCTTTAAAATAAGCAAAAACGCCTGCCTCCAATTCTAAGCGCAAAATTCTACTATAAGCGTTGCTCTTCACAATAAGGCAGGCGTAAAAGCTATAAATAATAAATATAATGCAAAAGAATCGCGGCAATTGCGTAACGTTACTTCTTAATCATAGAGTAGTTGTTTTACTTGTGATTAGTAGTTTTGTAATAAAAAAAGCCGGCCAAGTGCATGTCGGGCCATGTGCAGTGTGGTGGTATATAGGTTCCGTAGTAACCTCATACCATACCTTATTGGCTATAAACTTACGTCTACAACTAAGTGTAGTAGGTACTCCTCTTATACTCGTCAACAAAAACTTGTAAGCCTATGTAGCAGCAGTGATAGGTACTGTTGCTTTTAAATCAATTATTATTATTATGTACTTACTACTGTACTTATACTATTATGTATTCTGTGCTATTATGCACAAATAATGCATAAAAGCAAACTGTTTACCTAGGTAGCATAGCGAAACTATAAGGGTTCCTTGTTGGCTTGACTACGGATCCCTAAATAGGTACAGAAATTATAATTACAGATACAAAATGTAATTTTATTTTTTATTAATTTTTTTTAACACAATACAGCTATCCTTACAGGATTTCCTAATACAATTTTGTATTTTCAACGATAGACTAGAAAATATTGTTTAAGCGATAAAAAGTACCAAAAAACTTCTACGGAGCACACTACAGAGAGATAATTCACAATTTCGTCTAATATTTAAGCACTATTCTTCTCGTTCCAATGGCAGCGCTATTGTGCAGACTGCGCGGCCTTATTATAGCTTGACCACTGGCGCTGCCAATCAAGAAAAATCATTTTAACGAAATATCTATTTATGTTTAATAAAATTCCGAAACGTATAAAAACTAGGAAAGTTGTAAACTATTTTTGTATGCGTTTTTTCTTGGTTTAAATGTGTTTGTGTATTCTCCAAGGAAAATGTTCTTCGGTTCTCCAAGGAGAAGGAGAGAATGCTGTCGTTCGGAAAATTCATTTTCGAATTTTTTTTCGCCTTTCCATTGTAATTGGTCAGCTGACCAATTACAATGGAAAGGCACCTGCTTCAGTATCTGACAGTTTTTGCTACATATTGTATAAATATAATAACAAATTACTTAGCCCCTCCGCACATGGCGTCGTAGCGTAAGCGTATCGTAATACGCGCGTCGTACGAGAGCAATACGAGCACGAACATGTCCAAAGAAGCCCGAACACGGCGTCGTAGCGTAAGCGTATCGTATGAGGTTGTATTGTCAATACGATAGTCGTAGCGTACTGGCGTAAAAAATCAGACGTAGAAAATACTTTCTACATATATGTTTGGTGATGAAATTCCGTCAACGTGAAGCTGTAGTTTATATTTTGGAACAATATCTACGCCTACGCTACGATTCGTGTGTAGAACTCTACTCGTATCGTACTCGTCGCGTCTTTAAGAGACGAGTACGCTTACGAGCCATGTGCGGATGGCCTTAAGGGCGCGCAGTCTGCAAACTAGCGCCGTCTTTAGAACGTGCTTAAATAAATACGAAATTGTGAATTATCTCTCTGTCTGTAGTGCAGTGCACTCCATAAAGGCTGTGGTACTTTTTATCGCTTAAACAATATTTTCTATACTGTCGTTTAGTTTAATGGAGTTTTATTGTTAAAAGTATAAATAAATAAACTAAAAGGCAGGCCAGAAAATATTGTTTAAGTGATAAAAAGTACCACAAAGCTTTTTCGGAGCTACAAAGATAATTCACAATTTCGTGTTTATTTAAGAACTATGATTCTCGATCCAATGGCGAAGCTAGTGTGCTTAATCATATAAATCCAATAACAAATGGCTTAAGACACTAATCAATTAACAATATTTACAATAAACAAATGACTTAAGATACTTGGACTAAGCCGTAGAACCGATGCCCGCTGGGGCAGACGAGTTCTGGAGTGGAGACCGCGTATCGGCAAAAGTGTGGGACGCCCTCGGACGAGGTGGAGCGACGATCTTCGCAAGGTGGCTGGCGTAAACTGGATGAGTACAGCCGCGGATCGTAGTCAGGGGCATGGACTCGGAGAGGCCTATGTTCAGCAGTGTACGATGGTAGGCTGATGATGACTTGGACTAATCCATATTGCAGTCTTGCTTCTCCTATTCTCTCCGCGCTGGGCCTGGCATTCTTGATTTTCGTCTGTAAATAATAAGAAATTGTAGTATTCTTTTTTGTTCAATTATTATCAGATATAGGAATGGATTTATCTGACAAATATTTTTAATTAGTATTTATTACTTAAAAATATTTATTGGATAAATCTGACCGGCGGTTAAAGGGTTAATTAAGTCTTTTGGTAATTCCCTGTGTGCCCTTCTGCAAGTACATTTCTTCAAATGCCATTTTATCGAAAGGGAAATAAAGTAATTTCAATTAAAGTTTTATTTATAATAAATATAACTATAAAACAAAGAATATATTTAAGCAAATTACCTATTTAGCAAAATAATGACTTTACCTTTATTTTTATTTAGCCTAATAAGTGTACCTGAATCTTATTGATTAATAATTATGACAAATTATTTTGATTTGGTTTGACAAATTGATTTACTTACATGCATGATTTTATTTCCCTTTCGATAAAATTGCGTTTGAATAAATGTACTATCGGTGAAATAAGTTTCAGCTGAATGGCTTGTCGGTGATCAGTCGTAATCCCCGCCTAACATTAGTTTAATAATTGTTTTATGATGGCACTTACCCAAGAACCAGAAGAACTGTCCCATCTCATGGACTCTTTGCATTCCAGCTTTCACATGGTATAGGTTCCCAATGTGTGAGTCATGGCTTGCACCACCAAATAATGCATCTACATGCAAGATGCGTAAATCTGCATCATACATCTGAAAACAAACTTATTTTAAACTACTTAATAATAAATAACTATAGGTACATTTTAAAAATAATTATTTCTTATCACAGAGACATTCAGAGAGTTGTGCATCTTTCTGTTGAAGAAATCCAAAATGACCATTGAACCTACAACAATACCAGAGGTTGTAAATTCTGGACCTCTGGTTAGAAGCAAGTAGGTTGGTATTTGGTAAAGCTGCATTGACATGATCTAAGTACACTTGGACCAAGTGGTTTTGACGACTACTTGGACACTACTTGGATCATGTAAACGTGCAATCCAAGTTCACTTGTACGTCGCCGTATACAAAAAGCTACTTTGTCCAAGTACACTTGGATGGTGTCAACCTGTATCCAAGTATACTTTCATCAAAGCTACTTTGTCCAATTTACTTGGTCCAAGTATACTTTGATCATGTCAACGTGGCTTAAGAAAGCTAACTAAAACATGGTTACCTTATTGCAACTGCTTTGCGTTCACATACTGTTCTTATGAAAGTGATATAGCCTCAGGATCTGTAGTTGATTTCATGCATCAGTTATCTGCGCTAGATGATCAGATATAGACCTCTGTAACCTCTGTTATACACCAAGGCTAAAATCATTGCCTACACACCTTTGGTAGGAACCGGCATAAAATTGAGATGCAGCGAGGATCTGTAACAATAGTGCAATGACAGGTAATAATGATGATAAAGTTTAGTTGTTTATAAAATATCACCTTTGTATTTAGTGTTGGAATGATAAACACCTTGATCTCTAGCTTAATAGCTGTTGTTCTTTGAGTTGGTTGCAAAAGATGCATCAAATCTTCGCAAAGCGTCATAAAATGGACCTTTCCCAAGCGAAAGGTGTCGACAAACGTCCACTCCGACAGCTGCTGGGATAGGAATCATCATAGTATGGGAATGCTGTCTTCCCGAAGCTGTCTCCTACACAGCATCAGTATTTCCCTCATTCTTTCTTCATCGGCTTCAACTAGCAACAAATTTGGGTCGGACTTTCTTACCTAAAACAGAAAAACAAACAAATAAACAAAAATACTAAACGAGAAGTCGACATAATATAAATATGTTAAAAATAGCAAACCTTATGCAGTATCCACTTAGTATCCACAAAATAACACTGAAAACCTTAAAAAAATCAATTTCTGCAATAAATACAACTCACAAATGAGAAAAAACTGAATTATTAGTGAAAGCTTTGAGAAAACAGCAACTGCTTTCATGACATACCCCGCGTTCCGAATCACGCTCACAGCGCTGTTAGCGCGAATCCGACCAAATCAAATAGTCACAAAGTATTACACAGATAGGGTATTTGTATACCTACTTCATTTAATGGATTATACGCTAACAGTGCTGTTGGCGTGATTTGGAACGCGGGGATAAGGTATCGCTTTCATGACATAAGGAAAAGCTTTCATGACAGCTATGCCGCCATCTTAAAAAACTCGGCGGTGCCGATTATCTGTCAGATCCATACATTTCCATTCGTTCATCGCTTTGACTCTGGCTTTCAGAAAAAGTAAGGTTATTTCTTGCTCAAGCTTTCCTCGGCGGTCGCAAAAGACAAGATGGCGTCGAAAATGAAAGCCAGAGTCAAAGCGATAGTTTTCGGCGGTCGAGCCGCAGACGCCACCTATCGGGATAAAATTGCGCTTTTCCTCCCCATTGACTTCAAATACAGACAACTATATTGAAGAGTGAATGATGTTATGAGTGCGTTTTGTGCATAATTTTTTTTTTCTCAATTTTAACTTTTAAGTTCAATTTTGGCTTCAGATTGCGTTATTTTATTCATAAATCAATCAAAACTATGTTTATTGATCATAATTTTACCTCATAGTCTCGTAAACGTAGAGTTATCAGAAACAATATTGCAAGACAAAATACGAACTAAACATTTGATATTGTTCTGTGGCGAATTGGCGATATTGAGTACATTCCAGCAGACAAACCACTAAGTCATCGGATAGCCGAGACAGTATTCATCATTTTAATTAGGGAAAGAAATAATTATGTTTATAGTGTGTTACTAGCAGCCGCCCGCGACTTCGTCTGCTTGGAGAGTTTTTTGCTATCCCTCGGGAACAATACGTTTAATAAAGGTATCCTAGGTGTTTTTCTGTACCACTGACAACGTGTATGTACTATCCCCACAAATTGGTAATGAACCTGGCGGCCGTATTTTAACTTCAAAAACGAAAAACTATTGTATTTTTTTATAAACCTAGACCCTATTTTATTGAAAATAATAATTCAACTGTTAATATTAACTTACCTATAATTTTATTGTTATATGCCATTTTTATTTGTGGATGACGTTAACGTATATGTTAATGTGACAAGGTTCCATCAAATTACCGATTTGCGGGTATAGTAAAATTTCGTGATGATCGGTTCAGTAGTTAAGACGTGAAGGCGTAACAAACCAACGGACTTTCGCATTTATAATATTAGTAAGGATTTATTTTAACTTACCATGGTTAAAATTCTACTCTATTTATTGGCCATCGATCACTCAGCGATTAGCTTGCTGGAATGTACCCATTGTTGTTTATGTTTGAGGTTATAATCGGTTATATGTGTTTACTTACAAGAAAATTTTATGAAATTGAAAAATAGGTGCAATTGTAAGTATTCATCATTGATTTCTTTAAATTCAATGACCTTTAGTTACTTTTTGTTATTTTCCAAGGCAATCATGGGGAAATGATTCAATAACGGGATCATACGTTATATTGATAAACATTTTGGAAATGTATCTTGTTTTACAAATTTTAGTTCGTATCCCTCGTTATATTGCGATTGTTACTCGTGTAACACTCACAACATTAACAAGGGATACTGACACTGATCAAAATTGTACGTTACATACTGTATTAGTTGTCGCAAATGTCTATTGACTTAGTATGTAAACAGTGCTTTCATTGCATATGTTTCAGAATGCCTTGCCTGCGCACAAAATTGTAAGCAATGTCCGAAGACAATGTCCCAATTGCCCGCGAGCGGGCCCTTCTTCCTTACATTCCACGACGCCCGCCCCAACGCAGGCGCCAACCCACCGCTCTCAAGGTAAAGCTTTTAATCCGCCTTTCTGTCAAACACATTGGGTTCACATATTTTTCGAAAGCTTGTAACTTTTAACACAACCCTAAACATATAAATAGGTAGGTACTAATGACATTACTAGTGCACAATAAATTATCAAACAAATGAAGAATATTTCTATTTTACTAGCAGTGTCTGTAAAAGCAGTACCTATTTATTTTACTCAATGACTGACTTTAATCTGCTTTTAGATTCATCATCTCCAGCGGCCTCCTACCTGAATTGTTCTAAAAGAAGGCTTCCGCCATAGAAGAGAGATTGATGGCTGCTGCGGTACAGACTCGGGCAGAAAAAATCTACCAATGAGAAAAGTGTGGCTACTACAGAATGAGCAGGCTGAAGTAAAGACTGAGCTATATGCATAAATTATTATAGGTAGTAAGTTAACACATTGACTGTCAACCTACGAGTACACTCGTAGTCTGTATATTACTACGACTATACTCGCTTGGCAGCCAATGTGTTAAAAATTTAACTTTTTTATGTTTATTATTAAATTGACAATGTACTACTGAAGTGACTGATTTCAGAGCACTCGCGGTACAAAACGACATTTAAATTCCTAAAATTTTATCTGCTTCATTCTCGAGTGAAGCTGCAGCAGATCACTCTCTATTGTCAATTTAATGAGGGCGCAGTCTGCACACTAGCGCCGCTACTGAAACGAGAAGTGCTTAAATAAAGACGAAATTGTGAATCCACGACAAAGTGGCTACTTTTAGCAAAAAAATCAAACTAAACGACAGGCTAGAAAATATTGTTTAAGTGATAAAAAGTACCACAAAGCTTGTTCGGAGTGCACTACAGAGATATAATTTACAATTTCGTCTTTATTTAAGCACTATGATTCTCGTTTCAATGGCGGCGCTAGAGTGCAGACTGCGCCCTATTTTTACCCGACTACGGCGAAGCCAAAACGGAGAGTTAATGATTTTTAATTGATAGTTTTTAAATTGGAATTGAAATATATTTCATAAGCTTAAGTGAAGGCTGTGCTATGTACCTAATAACTATAGAGGTTTCAAAATAGAATACATATCACCCAAGTTATTTTTTTTATAATACTTATAACAGTATTGTGTTAAATATTGTTATAATATTAAACTATAGTAGTACGGACTTTATGTTTAATAATAGTACACTGTACCTAATAATGATAGTAGTTTTAAAAAGGAATAATACTTAAGTTATTAAATTTATTATGTTTTTGAAAATGTTGTTTAATTATAACTACCTACTTATGTGAATACCTTTATATAGGTGGGAACTGAAAAAAGTAAAAACAATTATTGATATAAAAATTCTCTTTATTCCAATACTTAAGGCTTTCATTCAACCTTTCCTACATCTCCTAACACAGTACGTAATTCCTGACTGCCTTATTAATAAAGAATAAGTTTACAACCCGGCTAAACAGCAATATTGCTTGGCAATTTACCTCAGTATTAATAGGGCCGTGAAGGTTTATCATCTAGCAATATACGCTTTTAACTATAACTTGTGCGTATGCTAGCAATCGAACCCGGAGCTGCAGCAAATACTCCGGTTTTGTACCTACAATCAAAGACGTCAAGTGACGCCCTCATCTTAATTATTGCTCACTAAGTACAAAATGTATTAAATATTTGAAGCTAAGGTGCTATAGTTTATCATTATAGTTTTAGTAGGCAAAAGAACAAAAAATGGCCACTTAGGCATTGTTTTTGGCTACTATTTAGCTTCAATCTCTACACACGTGAATTTTCGATACATTATGTAATTACTTAGCGAAAAATAAATTAAATTAAGTTGAGGGCGCCATTGACGTCTATAGGAGCCTTAGAGCTAAAACGCACTAGCGGCAGGTTATAGTATGTACAGTCCGCCGAAACGACACGAATGCCGGCCCATAGATTAGTGCTGTGAGTGCCTAGCGACTGACTGTCCGGCGGAATGGGTTGGTCCTCGTCACACTGTTTCGGTCCTTACTAGTAAATAAAGGTACAGAATATAATAATACTAAAATTAAGGTTCTTATTGATTGTTTTACATACACGAAGAATTTAAATTATGCAAAATTATGACATGATCCCGTAGTTCTGACATTCACAATACCTATACGAGGAGTGGCTGGAAGGAAAGTAATCTACCTACCTAAGTTTGAAAGAAAACACAGATGGATGAGTCCCTTGCAACTTTAATACATTTATCATTAATGACGTATTTCCATTAGAAAATTAGTATTGTCTTGGGCATCACAATGGTCATTCACAGCATCCTTTATCTCTTCTCCGTTGAAAGACCTCTCCTCAATTTTTTCTGCACATGGATTTGCAGAGATCAACAGGCTGTAACATACAAATACATATAAATATTATGTACCTTATATTTGACTTAAAATGTAGAAGGATAGCGTATGACAAATCAATCATCTACGAAGATGCTGTGGCAATGATAATGACCAAATTTTTGTAAACAAATCACCATTATTTTTAGTATTATGTGTAACTATTTCACTAAATAAACATAAAATAAATGATTACAAAATTCTATCATAATAAAAATATTACCTACTAAGTTATGGTCACAAAATTCCATCCATGAGGTATAAGTATATAATATAGGTAAGGAAAAAAATATTTTATAGTCTACCTGAGAACCAAAAGTGGCAGCCTTCTTCATGAAGCCACTGTCTCCCCTTCCAGCTGGACACATTCCACACAGGCACAAGGTTTCATGACTCACAGCACTAAATGTCACATCAAAATGTGAAGAATATGTAGATCTGCTTCATTCCTAAAAAAAATTAATGTAATAATTATTATTTACAAATTAGATTTAAGGTAATTTAAAGAAAAATGTTGGTCTGCGTAAACTAACAACAACAAAACAAAATTCAAAGAATGGCAGCGCTTTAGATTTCTCTAGTTGTGTGCCATCAATATCTTTCCTTCTTTGGTTGCGGTTGGAGAGTTAGGTTTGAGGCAGTTTTTCTTTCATATTTTAACATAATTGAACTGTATCATATCAAATAGGTAATTAATGTTGTTAGCATACCTTTGTGTTGCTTGTGATCTTGAAAACATTTTTTTTCTTAATACATATCTGACACACTCAGACATTGTAGTCTGCGAAAGGTCAAGGATCCTTGCACTACACGTTTTGTTGGTTTGGTAACCACCACTTAGATTTAATGCAATGCAGCCAAAATCTGAAAAATAACAAAAAAAAATTTGTCGTGTTGAGGTGAGTTCTAAGTATTTACCACATCAATTAACGTATAAAGTACCTTATGTAATTAATCTCCGGGCGTACACGGCTGTAGACCTTCAACTTCTTGGTAGAAACAAGGAAGAATTGGAGTACGAAGATATTCACTTTAAAATCTGTTTAAGGCTTCTCTCTTCTGCCACAGCACGGCAGATTGCTTGTTATTAAAAAATAATCGAGTAATTACTCTAATACAATCAATAATAATGAATAATAAGCTCAAATCTTGATAAAATAATCGAAGCCAGTGACTAATTTACTCTTGGCTTCATTTGACATTACAATCGGGCTATCACGGTTGACTTTTCTTTTTTAATTTTTACGCGATACCGATAACTGTCAAATCGTATAGGAAAATGAAGCTAAAGATTCACTCTTTAGCTTCGTCAAAAATATTAAGTAATTACGCGATACCGCAAGTTCAAGTAACCTGGGGCCTTACTATGAGCTCTTATGGCAGGACTTATACTGAATGGCATTACTTTTTCGTACCATGACCTCGATTTAGCAGGCCTGCGGAGGGCCTGCTTTAATACACGCTCTTAAACCGTTCACCATTTTTTATGTATGGACGAAGCGTACCACGACGCTCCGTTTGACAGTTTGGGAGCTGTTTTATAGCGTCTGTAATGTCAAATAAAGCAATTCATAAAAAGTTCCTACGTGATCAGCTTTTTCAAAATTGTTTAGTGTATTTAGATAAGTTTGGCGTGAGAATTTTAAGATTTGTGAATTTCTTTTAATGTTTATTATTTAACAGTGAATTATGTAACTTGATAAAGGCAACGCGACGACTTCCTTGTTGTTGAATATCACTAAAATAAAAAGAAATGATGAGAGATGAGACCCCATAAATAAGTACCTACTATCCCCTTCAATTGGTAATGCGCCTGGCGGCCATGATTTTAACCTCAAAAACGAAAAACAATTGCATTTTTTTTAATACCTAGACCCTTTCTTATTGAAAATAAGAATTAAATAATTAATACACTATTATTACCTATTAAAATTTTCCAGCGCATTACCAATTGACGCGGATAGTAAATTGCATTACATTTTATGTTATTATGAATAATAATAATCAAATAAAGAAGAAAATGATTTATTTTATATCGATGTAAGTAATTAACAAACTAATGGTGTGAAATGATATTGAAAATAAAAAAAACCGAAATAATATAACTTTAATTTGTTTTATTAACTTGCGACATTTTATTACTATTCCCGTCAATTGGTAATGCGCTGGAACCTTGTCAAATTAACATACACATCATCGTCATCCGCAACTAAAAATGACAAAAAACAGTAAAATTCTAATAGGTAATATAATATATTAATTATTGAATTCTTATTTTCAATAAGAAAGGGTCTAGGTATATCAAAAATTTACAAATTGTTTTTCGTTTTTGAGGTTAAAAACATGGCCACCAGGCGCATTACCAATTGGCGGGGATAATAAGCGATAAATTAGGTGCATTCTGCCAGACAAATATCTGAGTCATCGAACGCCATAAAGTACATTTTAACCATGAAAAGTAAATGAATATTCTAAACAAATTACTTTTCATGGTTAACAAATTTATGGCGATCGATGACTCAGAGATTTGTCTTACAGAATGCACTCATCGATTTGTATAGGCTAGCTCGTTTTCGCATCGTCTACAAAGCATTAGTGCTCTGTGACAAAGCATACCAGAGACAAACTAACCGTTCACCTTGAGTCAAAACAATCTTTAAGCCGTTCACCTAAAAGACGGTCATGGTACCGATTTAAGCAATTTTGTTTAGGGCCTGCTTCTGAACTGAACGGCTTAAGGATGGTTTCTTATTTGCTGATGGTAAGCCCCCTGTCATCAAATGTCAAAACTCAAACCAATTGGGCTTGGATTTTTTTTTTCAAATAGGATCCATGTGTTTTGGATTGTTATTGAGATTAATCTTGTGAACTCTTTTCAAGTAAATGTCATGTCAAAAAAGGATTCAAGCGTTTTGGATTCTTTTTGATGTATTTAATCGAGATCAGTGTTTTAAGTGGCTAATTTTACTATAATGATCCAAGAATACTGGATCGTTTTTGTGAAACTAAAAAATGAACTGGCTATACATGTGGGATGGTAACCTGCATCAAAAATAAGGTCAAAGAATTTTATTTTGCTTAAGTTATAATGTTAGGAGGAAATATAGACCCTGACGGTCATTTTGGTATATACAACTCATATTCGACCAACTTGTGGGTTGGATCCTTTTTGCTAAACTACGTCCATTTGTTTGACGCCACGTGTTAACACGCCGTATTTATATGGACGTGTTAGAAGATGTAGCAAGTAGAAGTACATTGCCTGGCATGTTCGTCGATTTTAAAAGAACGTCAAACACACCACGTAATGTACTTCTACTGGAATGTTTGCTGGGCCGAGCAGAGGGCCTAGTACGAGTTGTGTTTCTCACCTCACTTTGCGAATAGTATCGAGTGAAAGAGAGGATATCATGCGAGTGAGTGAACGAGTGAAAGAGAGATGACGATAGTTTACTATTCGCAAAGTGAAGTGAGAACAAAAAATCAACTCGTACTAGGCCCTCTGCTGGCGTAATATAAACATAGCCTAAATAATTTTAAGTTTACCGTTTTGTTTTTAATGTTTAATTTTTGACTTCCCTATTTAAAATGTACTCTATGGCGATCGGTGATTCAGCGCTTAGCCTGCTGGAATGTACCCATTGTCAAAATGTCTGTCCTGTCATGTCATGTCAATCTGTGGATAAATAAATAACCAAACAATTTCGCTTGATTTTAATTTTCGAGTTCGAGATTATTCTTTTGATAAATTACTTCGACGCAACGATACAAAAATGCCGAAATACTACTGTGATTACTGCGACACGTATTTAACCCACGATTCTCCAAGTGTAAGAAAAACGCATTGTACCGGAAGAAAACATAAAGACAACGTGAAATTTTACTATCAAAAGTGGATGGAAGAGCAAGCACAACATCTCATAGATGCAACTACAGCAGCATTTAAGGCTGGTAAAATAGCTCAGAATCCGTTTGGAAATAAAGGCGCAGCCATTCCCCCACCATGGGATCCGTCGGTGATGGGGCCTGGAGGCCCGCGTCCGCCTGTTCCTGCCCCCGGGGGACCACCTGGCATGCTGCCCCCGCCAAACATGGGTCCCGGAGGACCTATGGCACCACCTATGATGATGGGACCTCACGGCCCTATGGGACCCATGATGGGAATGAGACCACCTATGATGATGGGAATGGGGCCTATGGGTCCTATGGGACATATGGGCCAAATGGGTCAAATGAGGCCACCACTTATGAATGGACCTCCAATGAATAAATAGTAATAAGTATCTATAAAATTAACACATTTTTAATGTTAATGACTGACTGCCTAATGTGCTACATATTTTGCTAAGATACATAAGTACTGCCAATCTTGATTGAGTTAAGAAGTGAGTTGGTGTAAAAATATATGTGTTTCAAAGTGTGATACCTACATGTTGTGCTTGTGAGTAGTAATTTGAGTATGACAATTTTTTGTTTCGTTTTCTGCAATTATTCCAAATATTTTCATGCATCCGATCCAACAACGGTCTACTTTTGAATCAACTGAATAACATGAAATAGGTATGTAAATAGTTTACTATTTAATTAGTTAATTCTATTGTGACTTCAGTCATGATATTTGTAGCACATTGATCAGGGGCAGTTTCTATATGTAAATGTATTGGTAAGAATTATCAAATATAAACTTTTTAAGTACATAGTGGTCTTTAATTTCTTGTGTATTTCGAGGTTCAACTTATTTTCCAACCAATAATTGGCATTACTTAAAGTTTGTCCCTACAATTTAATTATTACAGACCAATAATATGTCATCATGGCTTATTTTATGCCCGCCTGGCTAGCTACCACTATCTTACCTAAGTTTGACACCATAACAATTTGAAAATTGTGCTCCAGCATTAAAGGTAAGGCAGTTCCTCAGTGGCGAGGATTCCGGGTGTAGTGCGCTTACACTTTCGGCCTTATCATCACTTAACATCATCATCCTCCTGCCCTTATCCCAATTTATTTATAGTGTTCTACACAAAATAAAATGTTGAGCTCGTAGAACGACCACTATTGGGGTCGGCGCAGCATGTAATTTATACTGCATTCGGTTTTGGCAAAGTTTTACAGTCGGCCGCCTGCCTGACACCAACCCTCCTCGGGAATGCTGTTGTTGACAGTTTCCTCGCTGCCATTCGAGTGACCCTTTGTGCGATGGTCTGTACCGGGTCCCTAAAAACTTCCCTCTATCGCACGGGATGAGATGGGACAGTCCTATTCTTAACCGGAACTGTACGGCCTTATCGTCACTTAACATGAGGTGAAGTGAAAGCCAAGCACTATCCCCTTGTGAATAAAAAAAATTATGCTGTACGGCCTTACCAATAAAACAATAAAATTACTTTGTTAATAAGTTTTATTATTAAAAGTAAACATTACAGGCAAGAAGTACCGTTTATACAATTAGGTCAAATAAATTACTCAAGTTTGTGATGGGTTCTCTGGTATACGAGGTGATGCATTGCGGTTGGAGAACAATATCATTATAAGATCTGATAGCAAGACAAATATAGTCAACATAGGAAGTATTCCATTCAAAACTAAGGCAGCATTGTCTCTTGGAGTCGTTACGAGGTCTTTGAATACAACTATGGACAAATACATGTGCACACAAGAACATGTAACAAGTGCATAAATGTGTAAGAAATGTGAAGGATATTCGTTATAACCGGCTCCAATAATTAGAACGCCTATAAACATGTATGTGGTTAAGATTGCTATTGGCGCAAATATTGCGTGGTTCATGCTAAGGGTCGGCGTCGCTCTCTCGTTGATAAAATCGGCGGTGTTCATCACCATTGTTAGGACCTTTAACTTTAGTGAGCAGTTTTTAGTGTTCATTGATGTCTCTCCACTGTAGCTTGAAACACTCTTCATTGCGCGCCGAGCAAGCTAAGCTTTTCTGAATTGTCTAACATAATTGCTACTAGTATTTTTGTAGTTCCATTTGTTTCATCTTTACTGTTTACTTATTTTGTTGTGATCTTGTTATCATAGAGTTAAAAGCCAACAGATTTTTCAAACTATGTTCATACCTTGTTGACTTGACTAGGTATGTCTTGTCAATTATAAATCGTAGCGATAAATTAGGTAGGTACCTATAGCATTTATTTTCTCGAGTTTGTAGATTAGTGTTTGGTTGCAATAAGTTTTCAAATAACTTGAATAACTTATTTTAAAAGTCAAACAAGTAGGGAGGATCAAAAATTAAGTGACACAATATTCTTTGAATCTGACACCATGGTGACACCATAGAGTACATTGGGTGACACCAATACTTAATTTACTCTTTCTGGATGGAAAGTTTTCTTTCTTTCAAACTACACTCGACGTCAGAAAAATCGCACAGTTTAGACTTGGCCACCTGCTATTGCTAGTACTTACGTTTTATTGTGTAAATGTTGATATCTATTGAAAGTACATTTAATGAGCTTTCAATAATTGTTTGATTTAATAACATAACAATTTACCATAATTAAACGCTTAAAGCGTTAAATTGCTTGCGTCGCAAATAAAAGGGGTCAATTCAGGAAATGCGGGCCGTAAATTCGCTATCGAGATGATGGAGAAAACACACTTCAACAGTTCAATTAAAAAAAGTAATTCCCAAGATGGATACTATTGCCATAAGAATAAATTTATTCTTATGCTATTGTCCATGAAGTTGCTCAAATATGGCAAATAAATGATTCAATGTATTAATGTTGCTCGGAAACTGAGTTTCAGTAATTGATTCCGTTCGACGAGTATTGCAACGGTTTCTAGAGACTGTTGGCTATGGTCCGAAGGGGAAGGAGTACTAGTATATAACACCATTAAATTAAATAGGATTAATTAACTATGAAGAAATTTTTGAAAAGGTGCGGTTTTTCTGACGCCGGAGTGTTATTAACGCAGAATAAATTATTTATTATTTTGTTCAAGTTTTGTACAGTCGACAGCACGTCAGACTATACATCTTGACCGAGACTGTATTTACGTCCACGTAATAAGAGCTGTTTCGTAGTTCAACTTACCGTGCTGTCGTCGTGCTTATACACTCGGCGTCAGAAAAATCGCACCTTTTCAAAAATGTCTTAAAAGTTAATTTAATCCTATCTGATTTAATGGTAAGTGTTGTTATATACTTCTTCCCCTTCCGAGATAGCCAACAGTCTTTCAAAACCGTAGGAATACTCGTCGAACGGAATCAGTTACTGTGATTCAGTTTCCGAGCAACTTACATTGCCTCATTTTTTTGCAATATTTGAGCAACTTCATGGGCAATAGTATTCATCTTGGGTATTCCTTTTTTTAATTGAACTGTTGAAGTGAGTTTTCTCCATCATCTCGACAGCGAATTTACCCGCATTTCTTGAATTGACCCCTTTTGTGGTGGCGCAAGCAATAACGCTTTAAGCGTTTAATTATAGTATCTGTTATGTTAATTAAATCAATCAATTATTAACTAAAGACCCATTAAATTTACTTTCAATATACATTACCTAGGTACTACATTTACACAATAAAACGTTAGCTAGCAATAGCAGGTGGCCGGCCAAGTCTAAACTTATTTTCGAAGGGGTGTGATTTTTCTGACGGCGAGTGTATTACTTACTTCAATCGTATTTTGCTGAAATCAGACCATAAAATTAATATTACCTAGCGGAATATATTAACTTTATGAATCAGACACATCACACAACGGTGGTACTGACTGGCCACAAAAATTCAAGGAGTCCCAGACCTGAGGCGTTATAGAAAAGTTCGTTTTATAAATTGACCCAGTCGGGATCGAACCCGTAAACTCAAAGATGGCGATACACCGGTAATCACCGGTTCCACTAGACCACGGAGGTTGTTGTGGAGATCCTATCCAAATCCAAGTAACAAACTCATACCACAAAATGTGCTCTAATTTTGATCTCCATCATCTAACAAAGCTCCAATTCGCGGACGGGAGTCGGGAACTGTAGGGTTATTCATGATTGTCGGAAATCTACTCGAAACGGTCGATTCGAATCCTTATCCTCATAGGAGTCATCATAGGTAGTACAAAAATATAGCTATTCACAAATACATTCGACTGGCATTCGATTCACTTTCCGACGGGAAAGCGCAATGCATTTACAAATTTTGGTAGCATATAAGTAAGGTAGAAAATAAGATCGAAGACTATAGACTCCGATTCGATTCGTTTTGTTGGTTTCCAAAGAGTAAAATAATTTGGTTTCCGACATTCGTGTATAACCCCCCTGACCACGAAATAAGTCGTACGGTATGTTCTAGTCTAGACTAGCCGTATACGATCGACGAATACGACGACGACCCTCATTTGTTTTGTCACTACGTTTTACCAAAGATATTACTCACGTTCCAAGCAGCTCTTCACCAAGCCACCAGCTAGTCCAAGGCTTGCCGAGGCGCGCGCCGCCCCGGCCGCGCTAATATTTTAAAAACTAATATCTATATCAGGGTTTCTCAACCTTTTTGAAGTCGTGCCTTCCTAACGACTTGCAAAAATCTTCACGCCTCCCTGTAATTTAGCTAGCTCTCTAGTTCAATCTATTTTATAAGTCTAGGTAGTGATTTATTTTTGTAAATTACCAAACCAAATGCTTCTCGCGCCCCACTGGATTATTTATTATGTGCCCCTGATTGAGAAACCCTGATCTATACATTCCATTTCATGCAAAACATTTTCTAAGTCTGGTAATTCAAATAAGTATTTCACATAAAGTCAAGAGACTCATGAATCGGCTCCACAAGATGACCACAATATTGGCAAATTCATCATCCGTTGCCGGTTTTGTAATAAATGCTTCAAAGAGGTTTTTTCAAAAGCTCAAATGAACGATACATTGGCCAAAGTTGGGCCAACGTAATGGAGCCGACATTGAAAAACGACCGATAGCTACTGTGGTAGGGGGCAGCAGGGGCGTTTCTTTCTATATTTTCTACCCTCCGGTTTCCGCGGAATTTGTCCATGTCTAGGAAAGATGGGTAGGCCAGGTAAGTTGTGCTCTATCGTATTATTTATTACTAGTGGCCGCTCGCGACCTCGTCTGCGTGGACAGTTATCTGTACCTGTACCTCCTTCGGGAAATGTTAAGGCTTATCCTGCACACTAACGCCGCCAATGGAAAAAATAGTGCTTAAAGTGGACACTTTTAGCAATAAATCTCCATTCAACTAAACGACAGGCTAGAAAATATTGTTTAAGCGATAAAAAGTACCGCATAGCTTCTTCGGAGTGAACTACAGAGAGATAATTTAGAATTTCTCTTCATTTAAGAACTATGATTTTTTTCCATTGGCGGCGTTAGTGTGCAGATTGCGCGCTCTAGGGCGACATCATAATATGCAACACTAGAGCCACTCCCGAAATCCGTGTAAATACACAATTTATAAAAAAAACCAAGCAAGGTCCCCTCGCAAAATATCAATAAAATCAAACTCATTGAAGAATAATTGTTTGCAGTTTTTGGAAAAATAGTCCAATTAATGAGCATATTTGTTGTATGGAGACTTCCGAATAATTCTCCCGTCTATGAAATTTGGCATGTGATGAAGTTAGGTAATAAAGATTACAGATGCACAATAAGCCAATAAATTTTGTAACGAGAAGTTAGGTATTTTTACCTAAATATGAAAATTGCTTATATCTATCTGTGAATATTTCCTCGGGCTGAAACACTTCCTGTATACGTACTTATGTACGTTTTAGAATAAGTATGTAAAGGAATCCAATCTTTTTTCGATTTTAGAGGTACTTCAAATTCAATTTTTAACATTTTTCAATATATCTTCTATTGAAAAAATTATCTGTTGATTATTTTTTTTTAATATGTTTTTGTATCTTTAAATACATAGCTTTGTTCAGTAAGCCAATAAATTTTCTTCTTCAATCATATTTTTTAAATTTTTTGACTTTAAGAGGTTATTTACGTAATGTGAAAAAATTGTCGGTCCACTTTTATACGTTTATTAGATAAATCTATATATATAAAATTCAAAGTCCTGACTGAGTGAGATATCAACGCACAGCCCAAACCGCTGAACCTAGAGACTTGAAATTTTGCACACAGATACTTTATACAGTGTAGGCATCCACTAAGGAAGGATTTTTGAAAATTCCATCCCTAAGGGGATGAAATAAGGGATGAAAGTTTGTATGAAAGTCCCTCAGTTTTGAAGCTAGGATCTTCAAATTTTGTGTTTAGGCTGATGATTGAAAATAAATAAATACGTGTCTCAGCGTTTTTCAAAATTCTACCCCCAAAGGGGTGAAAAGGGGGATGAAGTTGTGTTTAGAAGATAATCCTTCATTTTTGAAGTAGAAATCGCTAGATTTGTAATTTAGGCTTATGGATGGAAATCTAACGCAACGCATATTGTATTGGTATAATTTCAACCCCCATGGTGATGAAATGGGGGTGCAATGGGGTAAATAAACCTAAAAATCGATATGGATGTCGTTATTGGGGTTTTCTGGGATGAAGATTGCGAAAATGACATTTATTTTGAAGTCCAACACGGTCGACATGATTTAACCCCTAAAGGGGTGAAAATTGGATTTAAATTTGGTATTGAAAACAATATAAAATAGACATTACAACTTAAAACTTCGTAGGAGCATGTCTTAAAATAAATAGGCAAACATATATTTTGTGGTTTTGAAAATCAACCCCTTAGGGGGTAAATGGGCTAAGTAAACGTAGAAATCGATATGGATGTCGTTCTTGAGGTTTTATGGGATGGTGATTGCGAAAATGACATTAATTTTGAAGTCCAATTTAACCGCTAAAGGGGTGAAAATGGGGTACAAATTATATATGGAAAAATAATATAAAATAGACATTACATAGTTTACAGCTTAAAAATTCGTAGGAGCATGTCTAAAAATAAATAGGCAAACACATATTTTCTTATTTTGAAAATCATCCGTTAGGGGGTAAATGGGGTAAGTAAACATGAAAGCCGATGTGGATGTCGTTCTTGAGGTTTTATGGGATGAGGAATGCGAAAATGACATTTGTTTTGAAGTCCAACACGGTGGACATGATTCAGCCCAAGGGGACGGGGACGGACACGGGAACAGGAACGGGAACGGGGGCGGGGACGGAAACGGGAAAGAGTAAAGAAACGGGAACGTGATACTCTTAATATCTCTGGACCTAATTCTGATTATTGTAATAAACTAGCTTCCGCCCGCGACTTCGTCCGCGTGGATATTAGAGAAAATCCTTAGGGAACCTTCAACCAGGATCCGACCAACCGTTTTATACGCGATTACGCGGGTCCCCACCAAGCGCGCAGCCTCGTGCGAGGCCTGTCACACGTCGCAAATGTTTTGCCTCGCGAGGCAGCGCGCTTGGTGGGGACCCGCCTAATCGCGTATAAAACGGTTGGTCGGATCCTGGTTGAAGGTTCCCTAAGGATTTTCTCTAATATCCACGCGGACGAAGTCGCGGGCGGAAGCTAGTTATTTTATATTAAAACAGATTTAACAATAATCCAATCATTTTTTGAACGCGCATATATTTTTAAGGATAGTCGCCGATTTATGCTAGAGCATAAGGGTTGACCTCAACTTGACTACTCGGCGCTGCTTTGCCACGCACTTTTGGAGTAGAGTGTAGGCGAGTTTGGTGGCCACCGTGCTCACTACAGTACATAGTCTAAAACAAAGTCGCTTCCCGCTGTTTGTCACTATGTATCCTTAGATCTTTAAAACTACGCAACGGCTTTTAATGCGGTTTTAGTGATAGAGTGATTCAAGAGGTAAGTTTATATGTATATGTTACGGCTAATACCCGAAGTGCGGCTAAACCTAGTTCTAGCCGGCTAAAACTAGGTGTAGTGTAGCCGATAGCTGTTGGCTAAAACTAGGTGTGACCGATCTGCTTTACTCCTGTAGGTCCCGGGTTAGGTTAGAAAATTAAGGCGAGCGCGAAGCGCAGCGGAGCGTGAGCCTTAAATTTCGAGGTTATTTTTTTTTAACAGACAACAGAAAACCTTTCTTTATGTCCCATGCTGCACCTAGTTTTAGCCGGCTACACCTAGTATTAGCCGCGAGCAAATCGGCTACACCTAGTTTTAGCCAACAGCTATCGGGTACACCTAGTTTTAGCCGGCTACACCTAGTTTTAGCCGGCTAGAACTAGGTTTAGCCGCACTTCGGGTATTAGCCGTAACATATACATGGTGTCAAATTCCACACTACACCGAAGCGAAGCGAGGGCGGGTATCTATATGTTACAGTAAAAACCCGTTTTTAGTAAAAACGTTTGACTAGTCAAAACTAGTTTTTACTTAAGGCCTTTGTTGCAATTAGTATTTACTGCTGCTAAATAAATATTATTAGTTAAAACTAGTTTTGACTAGTCAAAACGCGTTTAACAAACTGATTCAGTAAGAACTGTTTCGAGCTAGGTCAAACTTCATCGTACCTCATTCTGATTGGTCAAGAGATGTCACCTGACTCGGGGGTGACACCTGTTGCTTTGT
Source organism: Agriphila tristella (assembly GCA_928269145.1). NCBI lineage: Eukaryota > Metazoa > Arthropoda > Insecta > Lepidoptera > Crambidae > Agriphila > Agriphila tristella. The sequence continues at coordinate 22,359,402 of OV743440.1, read as the reverse complement.
AAACAGCAAACGTAGATACGTCCGTCAAACGTAGGTACGTTTGCTGTCAGTTATTATAATAAAAGAAAATATTTCTGTTGTCTGTTATAAAAAAATAACCCCGAAATTTAAGGCTCACGCTCCGCTGCGCTTCGCACTCGCCTTAAATTTCTAACCTAACCCAGGTCCTACAGGAATAAAGCAGGTTCTATTCGATTCGATTCGCTTGTGATTGAGTCATTTCTCCAAACACGATTCTCTAATACTAGTTTTAACTAAAGCTCTCAGTAAGAACTAGTTTTAACTCAAATTGAAATACACTTTGTAGTAAATTCTAGTTTTGACTAGGTAAAACTAGTTCTTACAAAGGCACTTAGTAAAAACTAGTTTTGACTAGTCAAAACGGGGTTTAAGGTGACATATACATATAATAAAATCGTAACGAGGCCAATTCTGTACATTCAACATTTTTTCAAAAAAGTGCTCCATGTTAAGTATATGATACTAAACCCAAAACAATCGTTTTTGGAATTTTTGTCTGTTTGTTTGTTTGTTGGTATGTACGCGCATAACTTTTAAACTACTGGACCGATTTGAACAAACCTTTTTTTATTATATTGGCAGTATAATCTTAGGTACAATTCATTACGCTATGTCATAAAGGAGATAGGTAAAAACAGTATCGTAACTAGGGAATGCAAAACCGAAGTGAAAACTGTTTTTTTTTCCGGTTTTGAATCCAAAACCGGTTAAAACCGGTTTTGAAGAAAATATTGGAAAATGTGCAATACTAAATTTTTATTGATTTAGTTAAAATGTTTACAATTTTAAGAGTATCCCTATTCACAGTTTATCAAAAAATGCACAGTTATCAAGAACATTACCATTTTACACAATTTTTGTAACGCCAATCGATCCTGCTTCTCGATGATCAAATACTTCTATGGTATGGGGACCAACCCAAGTTTGAGACTAAAAAGTCAGACATCTCAACAAACTCCCATATATTTCGTAGGAAATCATTGCAGGTCCTAGGAAATAATTTGTGTAATATTTAAAATACAAAAAATATAACTAAGGGCAAATGATTACGTAGACGTAATAAGCTACTAAAGAGCTCATTGTTTTCATATAAATAAAACAAAATATACATACGATTTGTTTGGTTAGCGATGTCGGAGCTTTTAAAGGCATAATTATATGCCGTTGATAATATCGACGGTTGAAAGGCTAATTGATCTAAACGACATTTTGTGAAACTCTCAGGAGGACCGATTAAAGTTTTATTATTTGGAAAAAAAATCATAAAAAAACAACTATTGAATAGACGTTTATTTATTTAATACAGTATATCCCCAACTAATTAAGGAAGTTTTCTAAGCTATTACTGTTGATAATAGTGTATTATTTTAGAAAATTTATGTCGGTTGGCCCAAAATTCACCAAATATCGTTATTTTTAGAGAAAGGCAAAATGGTTCAAACGCTTTGCGTAAATAAAATAGCTGAAAGTAAACTGGCTCAAGCATTGACTTAGAATAAAATAATACGAGAGAAAATGAATTTAGCGCCAAGTCAACTGACGGTTGAATTTGCCCAATGAGTCTAAGCAACATGCTGGTCTTGCACTAGAGTGAAGTTGTTCAATGCAGATGCCCATCAGAAGTACTGCAGGATGGACCAAATGCAAATTTAGTAGAGTTATCATCATATCAGCGGCTCGACACCCACTGCTGGGTATAGGCCCCAAGGATCTCCACGACGATCGGTCCTGCGCTACCCGCATCCAGCGGCGCACCGCGACCTTCACCCTCACGTCGTTTCACTTTGTGGGGGGCCTACTCACGAAGCGTCGTCCGGTGCGCGGTCGCTATTCCTGAACCTTTCCGCCCCATCAGCCATCGGTTCTTCTCGCTATATCTATGTGTTCAGCCCACTGCCACTTCAGCTGAGCAATCCTTCCAGCGATTTCGGTTGCTTTACGAGTAGTTCTCCTCATTTCTAATTCGTTCACGCAGGGAAACGCTGATAGCTATGGCTCTCTCTATTGCACGCTGGGTGGGTGACCTTGAGCCTCCTTATGAGACCCATAGCACGTTTCACTGCTTAAGTCATTACTGGCAACATACACTGGTCATAGAGTTTCGTCTTGAGACACTGAGGTAAATCGGACGCGAAGATTTTTCGAAGCTTCCCGAATGCTACATTATCCGAGTTGGATTCGACGAGAGATCTCTTTCTCGAATTTGCACTTACCTAACTTAACTTAACCTTTCCTAAGTATACGTAATGGTCAAAAACTTCAAGTGTAGTGTTTCTAACATGAACTGGAGCGGATACAACATGGGCATTCGACATGATTTTCGTCATATCCATGTTCATCCTGAGACCCACTCTTTGGGAAGTACTACGGAGATCTTTGAGCATTATGTTCACGTCTTCCAAGATGAGACCTTGGCTCAGCCATAAGAACTATATTATCGGCAAAACTAAGGTGTGTTAGGTACTGGCCATTAATGTTGATGCCGAGTCCTTTCCAGTCTAAGAGTTAAAAGATATCCTTCAACGCATCTGTGAATAGTTTCGGAGAAATGATATCTCCCTGTCAGAAATCCTATTCAACTGCAGCGAGGAGAGAGAACTCCTGGATTTGTGTTGTGGTTCTATACTTGGAACGACATGGTGGCATTTTCGTATAAGTACCTCAACACCTATACCTGTAGTATAGGTGTTGTGTGTATACACATACCTGAAATCCACTTAGCACTTTTGGAGAGACTGCAGCACCATTCAGCTTTTAATCGAATCAAGGCGGTGAACGCCAAGCAAAGTGGGAGATTATACGCCTCGGTCTGCTGTATAATCTGCCGCAGCGTATGGATGTGGTCTGTGATGCTAAAGCCTTTTCGGAACCCGGCTTGTTCGGGAGGTTTCGTAAGGACCTTCGAGCGAGACGTTTCGTAAGGACTCTCGAAAACAACTTATAGACATGGTTCGGAAGAGATGTGTCTGTAGTTCTGTAAGAGGGACTTTGTCACCCTTTTTAAAGAACAAAAATCACCTCACTTATGTTCCATGCCTTATGCATTCTGCCTTCGACTTTTATTCCGCTCGATGGCCTTTTTATTTAATACTTAAATTGACGAAGGTCGCTCGTCAAAGACTTAGATATCTGTCTATTTAGCTACCGATAACGATGAGCATCCACTAAACTCTGGAGCCTCATTTCACGTCTTTGATCCATAAGTAGGAGTGTGTGGTCGGAGAGTTTCTAAAGCTTGGGATGGCGGGTCTTAACGAACTTAGACCCTAACGTACGGACAATATCCACCACCATCTTGTTTAGATCGTCCACATCTATGCTGTTTTCAAGTGCTTTGAAGCGGTTTTGGAGTTTGAGTTAAAAGCTTTCGGGCTTTTGAATATAGGTCGGTAATAGTCGGAGCGTGGATTTTATCAGTCGAGATCTTTCCAGCTTTAGGTAGATATACAATGTGCCACGTACCAATCGGTGATCGCTCCTCGTCTTGACGGGGTTGATCACAGTGACATCATTTGAATGACTGTACCATCCGGACTGATCCAGGTCCACTTCCAGCTTTCCGGCTTCTTGAAGAAGGAGTTCATTATAAAGAGGTCTTTTTCTCCATAAAGTCGGCCAGCGTCTGGCCTCTGGCATTCTGTTGCCCAACTCTGAATTGCCCCACTCTCAGCTGATTACCGCATCGTTTCCCCAACTTTGCATTGAAGTCCCCCATCGCAACGGTGGTGTAGTGGGTTTTGTAGCTATGCATAGTTTTAGAGATCTTCTCATTCATAGCCTCCACTTCGTCAACTTGATGTGTCGAGGTCGGAGCGTAAACTTAACATCCAACGAATACCGTTAGGATATTCTGACTATAAGGTACGCTACCCTGGTCGACACCCTAGGGTCATAGTAGGTATTAATACTTAAGGTCATCATTATTCAGCAACGTCCATAACATAATTTTGAGGTTGCCTAACTCAAATTATTCATAAAATATTTTGAGGATGTTATGCAATAATAACTTCATACAATTTTATACTACAACTACTACTACTCATTATCCTTAATAGAGGCTAAATGGGTCAAGCGACATAGTCAATTAATATAATTTGTTGCAAAATGGTCCAAGCGACATTAGCTTATCGTTTTGGTGTAATGCAAAATAGGCCAAACGACAAAACCACAAACATGGCAAAAAAGCCAAATGACATAATCGACACACTTTATAAAAGTTCGATAGATCAAAACAGCTTAAGTCATCGAGTCCTCAAATTGGTCTAATTTTGTGTCGTATAGATCAATGAGCTTAGAAATGAGGCCTGTTTTGCTGTGGGTGTTAAGCGCCAAAAAAGTAGTCAGAAAAATTCGAAACCTGGCTCAAACGACGGAGAAAAATTTGCTGATTCCGAATATGTATATAACTCAATATCGCAAAAAATGTCGCTTAGACCAATTAGCCTTTCAACCGTCGATATTGATCATATTAATGATCAATTTTATCGACATAACCCCCCACATGTTGGGGTCTATCCCCTCTCCTGTTGGAATGACCCGCATTTTAAATTTGACTTTTAATTTTAGATGGCCTTGCCGAAAATTTATTGATTTCTCCGGATTTAAAAGTCCTACAGTTATAAAAGAAAATACTTTTCGAAAGCTAACAATATCATCTATCAAGTAAAAAAATAAATTATGTAAACTTTTAACTTAAATAGGTATGTCAAAAAATTACTAAAATAATTTTTAATTCGAAATGAGTGTGGTTTTTTTTTCATTTTTACAATACATAGAAATATTATCTACAAAACGACATCAAAATTATTGCTCTGAAATGCTGTGGCTGGCAAACGCACATCAGACACAATTCAAGCCATAAGAATCCTCATCAAAAAGGCAAAAGCTAATAGCACGAACCTGCATTATGGTGTTTATAGAACTGGAAAAGGCGTTCGACCACGTGCCTCGCGATCTGCCCGCCTAGCCAAAGTAACATTTGCAAAGGACCATGCCCATGGGTCTATAGAAGTTCCGGCCCACGGTACATCGTGGTGTACATAGACAAATTGTGTATTAAATGAAAGCATGGCATGTCAAAAACTCAATAAACTGAATGTTGGTTAAGAAATAAGTCGCCTTTTTTAGATAAATCGACTTTTTTTTCGTCAGTATGGGCACAATTTATTTCAACAATTTTCATATCAGAGGCATTTGTTTTATTGTTTTAGTCACTCGAAGTCAATTTTAACTAAATGTAATGTTGTTCACTTTGAATAAACTAACCAGAGCTGCTTCCAGAATCCAATGCATGCGAGAGTCAAGTGGGCCATGGGCCATTCCAGATTATCGTCATATAAAATAGTGGGGCCTAACTCCAAAGTTCGGGATAGGGTCGGAGACTCGGAGTCCATTAGCGTAAAATGGGTCAAAAAGTAAAGGATGCACGAGAAATACACACTCACTGCAAAACACTTCCAATACAAAACAAAACATTAAACAACAAAACACAAACAAACGACAATCAAACGTTGTGACGTCGCCGTCGTCGTACTGTCACCATTGTCAAACTGACAGTCGATCAGCCGAGTACATAGTGCTGCCATTGTTCTATTGGAATCGATTACTAAATCGATTTTAATCTTGTTCAGTACTGTTATAATCTAAAAATTATTTTATCATTTCACTGGTTTTAATAAAAACTATATTTTTTGAAGTTATACTCAGTCAAACAAGAATTGCCGTTACAAATAATGTTAGTAATTAATAATATATTTTGTTGGTATCGATTTTTATATCGCATCGATTGTTTACGAGATTTTTTCGTACCTCGAGCAACGTCACTCGCATAAAAATCTTTGAATTGTTATTAAAATGGATTTTGGTGATGGCGACTTTATTACACAATAATTCCAATTGCATTATTCATAATAAATTGAATAATGATTTTTAAATTTTATGGAAAGTTTGTACACGGTATTTTAAAGTTGGGCCGTAGATGGGCGTAAGCCTTTTCGTTATTGCTTCGCTTTCGAAACATGTATGGATTTGACGTTTTAAAATACGATTGTTAACGAAACCTTATGTCAATCCCATACATGTTTCGAAAGCGAAGCGATAACGAAGATTTGCCAATGTTACTTTGGCTAGGCCCTCTGATCTGGAAAGCCCTCCACGCGCATTCTGTCCCGGAGTTACACATCGCACTTTTCATCGGCATGTCACAAATGTCTCAATCTCAACACAATTGGGCTGCCCTGCAGGCACGAGTGTAAGCTTTGACTTGATGGTAGGGGTACATCAAGGGTCTACTCTGAGTCCACTTCGACTGTGGAAAGGAAAAAAATGCTAAAGCGCCACTTTGGCCATTATGAGTTATATATATCATTTGATAGCGCTTTTTTTTCTGCGTCGATCTGTCTAGGTTTCAAAGCAATCGGAGCACTTTTTTGGCGCTTTAGCATTTCTAAAATTCAACGTTTTTCACAAATTTACGCTGTCAATATGACTAAAGCGACGTATTTTTACTATTTTTGTAACAAATGTAGCATAAGAATTTTTATCCGGTCCACCTTTATTTTATTTGTACCACTTGAGCAATTTTCGTTTATTCAAATTTGAAAAGTAATGGTGATTTAGTAATTTAAGCATTTTATAGACTACAATGGTTTGGCGCTTTAGCAAAACATCATTGGTTTAAGAAGTAAGAACGGTTGGCGCTTAAGCAATTTTTGCTAGCTGTTTGTGTTATTATTACTCTAGTACGTTAGCGAAAATACTACTCTCAGATTTATTGATGCAACGTATATTACAATACAGAAGTCATAATTTGACATTATTTCGATTAACTGAAACATAGTAATACTAATTACTTCACGCTTCCAAGACACTCAATGGGAAGTCACCGATTTTGATGCTTCCCTGGTTTCACCCACCCAAATAATGTTGACCTCTGCACTACTCAGGTCGTCGGAGTATGGCTCTCAAACAGCTGAATAACAACCGATCACTACAGAACTTCTTAAAGCGGGTGATAAGCCAATACTAAAATCCTCCAGAAGCTTTTAAATTCCGTCATCGTTGAAGGCAGAACGCCGAAGGCATGACTCTCTTAAAGAACTACAGACCCATCTCACTTCTGAGCCATATTTATAAGTTGTTTTCGAGAGTCTTTACGAATCGTCTCGCTCGCAGGTTTGGCAACTTCCAACCTCCCGAACAAGCCAGGTTCCGTAAAGGCTTAGCGCCATGGACCACATCCATACGCTGCGGCAGGTCATACAGAAGACTGAGGAGTATAATTTGCCACTCTGCTTGGCGTTCGTGGACGTGGACTAAAAGACAGCCTTTGATTCAATAGAAACCTGGGCGGTACTGCAGTCTCTCCGGAGGTGCCAAGGGTTGTGGACTGCAGGTATATCGAGATGTTCAGGTACTAACACGAAAATGCCACCATGTCGATCCGGTCGAGTACGAGTACAGAACTAGAGCACAAATCCAATGCAACTGCAGGGAAATGTAATTTCTTTGAAACTGTTCACTGCTGCATCAGAGGACATCTTTAAACTCTTAAACTGAAAAGGACTCGGCATCAACATTAATGGTCAATACCTAACATATCTTCGTTTTACCGATGATATAGTACTGGCTGAGATCTTGGAAGAACTGAACACAATGCTCGAAGATCTCAGTAGTGCTTTGCTCCCCAAAGAGTGGGTCTCAAGATGAACATGGGTAAGACGAAAATTATGTCGAATGCGCATGTTGTGCCCGCTCCAGTTCATGTTGAGAACACTACACTTGAAGTTGTGGGATGGGCAGCATTCGGAAAACTTTGAAATATCTTCGCTTCAAATTTACCTTAGTGTCTCAAGACGAAAGTCAGTGCGTGTCGTCAGTGATAATGATTTACCGCAGTGAAACGTGGTCGCTCACTATGAGTCTCATAAGGAGGCTCAAGGTCACCCAGCTTGCAATGGAGAGCCATGATAAGCGTTTCCTTGCGTGATCGAATCAGAAATTAGGAAATCTGCAGGAGAACTAAAGTTACCGACATCGCTCGAAGGATTGTTCAGTTGAAGTATCAGTGGGCTGGACACATAGCGAAAAGAACCGACGGCCGTTGGGGCGGAAAGGTTTTGGAATGGCGACCCCATACTGGACGACGTTCCGTGGGTAGGCCTCCGACAAGGTGGATCAACGATGGTGAAGGTCGCGGTGCGCCGCTGGATACAAGCAGCGCAAGACCGATCGTCGTGGAGATCCTTGGGGGAGCCCTGTACCCAGCAGTAAGTGTCGTGAGGCCGATATGATGATGATTTTAATATTAGCCAGCAAGTTTTCAGAAAAAATAATACAGCATTAATTTTCACCGTGCATCACCATCACCACACCGCACTGCAACTTGCAGACAAATTCCAATGTGATTTGATCGGATGGCAGTAGCCGAGCAGTAGCATAGCAGTAGCCTCTCCAAAGGCCGCCGTTTACAGTCCACCAGGGCGATGCCCGCGGACTGCTTCAGCAGCCCGCGCACCAGGGCGAAATAATAGACAATTAACTGAAACATAGTAATACTTATTACTGATATCGATAAGTAAAAAAGAAACCTAATATAGAGTAATTGAGTTGGTGTTCAGCAATACTTGTTTGCATTTATTCTACAGCATTGGTGCATTTAAGCAATTTTCCCTAAAGGGTTCGGGTAAATCATCGCCAACATGGGTAATTGAGTAAACTTTTCTTCACTGCATCTGTTAAAGTTAAGGTCATTAAGCATTTTGTCATTGCCCTAGAAAAGATCATTGCGACTTATAATCAGTTTTCACTGACTGGGTTCTTACAATATTGTGGACATAAGTAATTTTTTCCTGACTGGAGTTTTCTCAAAAAAAATAAGTATTTTTGCTTAAGCGACAAGTATTTCGCGATATAATAGAATTAGAAACCAATGAGTATTTCCTAAATTTGGGAAAAAAAATAAATAATATGGTCTTTCATGCACATGAATTTGCTTACGTTAATAACAAAAAAGTTATGATTTTTTTTTTCGAAAAAATTAAACTTTAAACCTCATTTCCCACAACTAGCATTTTGGCGCTTTAGCATTTTTTCCTTTCCACAGTCGACTTGTATTTAACGTCACAATGGATTATTTAACTAATAAAAAGTGTCAACGAAAGGAGGGCCTTAGAATCTTCTCTATGCAGACGACTGACGTGGCCCTCATATCTAACAATGCGATAGATCTCCAGCGTGATTTAAACGGCTGGGTGGAGTCGCTGGAAGAAAATGGCCCCAAAATCAGCCGAAAGAAAGCGGAGCACGTATCATGTATTTTCGATAGCACATCACACCCCGATGACTTTAGCTTCTATGTGGGAAATGACCACCTACCAACAGTCAACCAGTTCAAATACATTGGCTCCGTGCTAAGCTATGACGGAAAGATTGACAGCGACGTCCTCCATATAGCTCAAACGGTCTGGATGAAATGGCGACAGCTCACAGGCGTCATGTGCGATAGTCGAATGCCTCTCTTTAGAGGCATAGCCATCTTATAGAGATCTTTGTGAAGGGACGAGTTTACAAAACAGCCATCAGACCTGCCATGCTGTTTGGATCCGAATGTTGGGCCACAAATAAACAACATTTAAACAAACTCCATACGTCAGAGAGATGCTGGTCAGCGGGCGTCACTATGCTGGCTAGTAGCACCCATAACAGAAAAGCTGAAAGAGACGTCTACGGTGGTTCGGGCATGTACCGAAGGCGCCGGACGATCACATGGTGAAAATAGCCCTAAACATCCCAACGACGCCACGTAGGCGCGATGGAACATCTGCCACTTGGCTGATGACGGTTCAGCGCGACCTGAAAGAAGCCGACATCGACCCAAACCTGACACTCAACCATGCACAGTGGAAGAGAAGGACAGGGAAGGCCGACCCCAAGTAAATAGGAAAAGGCACAGCACAGCAAGAAGATAATGATGAATAATAAATTTCCATAATTGACTTACGTAAGTCGCTATAAGCACCTTCGACCCGTTCAGTCGCACAAGTAGGTCACTGAACTGAACTACTTGAAGCAGTCAATCAAAATGGGGTGGTGCTTTTTCGTTTTGTATGTATTGCAAAGCATGAAACTTAACTTAATTTAATCAGAAAAAAACTGGACAAAACCGGTTTTTCGTCTAAAAAACCAGTTTTATTTTGCGTGTGAAATCGACCGAAAAACCGTTTTTTTCGGTTTCGGTGAAACCGGTTTGCATTCCCTAATCGTAACGAGGCCAATTCTGTTAAATTTTAAACTACTGGAACGATTTGAACAAAACTTTTTGTATTATATTGGCAGTAACCTGAGTTATTTCTTCCTTCTACGTTCACGTTCATTTTTTAATTTGAAATCGGTTCAGTAGTTTTCGAGTAATCCTGAAAATACTGGTAAAATAAAAATGACTCGAGTTTTTATGGATCTACAGACATAACTTCTTTGTTTATGAACCGATTTAGATGATTCTTGTTTTGTTGGAAAGGAATACCTTAAGGGTGGTCTCATGTTAATTTCATTGGCATTGAACTTTGGAATTCGAAGATATTCATGAGAACTCCTCAAAATCAAATAGGATCGTGTAAGCTTCGAGTTAGAGCAATTCAGCTGTATGAAGGACTATGTTACGCAAATACTGAAAGTAGCTCAACAGTTACGAGATATTGGTAAGGAAGTAGATGTTGGATTACTAGCAGCGCTTATGTTACAAGGACTTACTGAAGAGTATACATACACCCCTGAAGATGACAATAGAGAATGCAAACATCACACTGACATCTAACTACGTCAAAACAATATTGCTTCAACAGTATAGTCCAATACCTTCTACATCCACTGAGAATGCATTGGTTGCAAGAGATAGCCGTTCAAGGTACAAGAGTAGTTCCACGAACAGTAAGTAAAGGCAATCAGCAAAAACAAACGCGGCAGAAGCGTGAAAAGCAGGAGAAAGAGATAAGATGCTTTATATGCAATGGACCGCATAAAGCATTGATATGTCCGAATAATCCTAATGCAAACAAAGAGAAAAAGGGTAACACTTTTCTAGCTGCTTATAGCACCATCAAGAGTAATGACAATGAATGGGTAGTGGACTCAGGAACGTCCTTTCATCTCACATGACCTACCGCAAGCTAATTATAGAGACTTTAACAGTGATGTTGATATTAATGTAGCAAACGGCCAAAAGTTGTATGCATGTGGCTCAGGTGATGTCATTAAAGATGAGAGTATGCAATTTGGAGTGAGAGAGGTAAAGTAAGTCCCTGGATTATCTGCAAATTTGTTGAGCGTGGAAACACTGGTGAGTATAAACTTTATAGTTGTTTTTTTCTGAGAAAGGGTGTGATATATATCACCCTTACAAAGTAGATACTTCAAGGGTCAGTACCAAGCGCTTTGCCAATACATTTCTTATGCGAACTTTTTGGGCAGTCATGTGTAAACCAATTTCCATTGGCTAAAATTAAATAAAAATTAGTGACTCATAATAGTCATTACTAATAAATTGGCATCGGATTATATGCACTAACAAAGTGCCAAAAAATTAAAATATGCACTAAAAACTATTAATATGTCCAAAATATGCACAATGAGAACTAAAAAAAAAAATTTTTTCACCCAATATCAATTTGAACGCCGAAAACGACCTCTCTATATCAACTGATGTCATTGGCCAAATTTGGCGGCATTTCTGGAGAATCTGGAGATACTTTTTACGCAGGGTACCTGTGCCATTAATGAAGGCAGAAGGCATTAATGTTCTTCGTTTTCTTCGAAGCTCTGGTCTCGTGCGCGAAATAGCGTCTAACTTTAACTTTATTCGCAACTTTTCGGCTAAGGAATGAGGAATGGCGTTGGCATGTTCAATCATTGTTTACAGTATTTCTATTCATTTAAATAGAGGCTAGCTTAAAAAGCTGCCTATATTTAGCTCCCGCTACTTAAATAAATATGACCAATTGGGAAAAAAGGCTAAAATATGAATTAACGCCGTAATTAGAGAGAGTTATATGCAAATGCATTAAATCTGATATCTACTTATAAACACACTTATTAATTGTTTTATTCAAAAATACCTACCACTATTCTTGAACTCTTGAAACTCTTAATTTTTTTTGATAACAGTGGCCACCAAACTCGCCTACACTAGTCCAAAAGTGCGTGACAAAGCAGCGCTGAGTAGTCAAGTGAAGGTCAACCCTTATGCTCTATCATAAAGCGGCGACTATACTAAAAATATATGCGCGTTCAAAAAATGATTGGATTATTGTTAAATCTGTTTTAATATAAAATAATTTATCTAATAAACGTATAAAAGTGGACCGACTATTTTTTCACATTACGTAAATAACCTCTTAAAGTCAAAAAATTAAAAAAATATGATTAAAGAAGAAAATTTATTGGCTTACTGAATAAAGCTATGTATTTAAGGATATAAGAACATATTAAAAAATAATAATCGACAGATAATTTTTTCAATAGAAGATATATTGAAAAATGTTAAAAGTTAAATTTGGGGTATCTCTGAAATAGAAAAAAGATTGGATTCCTTCACATACTTATTATAACAAGTACATAAGTACGTATACAGAAAGTGTTTCAGCCCGAGGAAATATTCACAGAGAGATATAAGCAATTTTCATGTTTAGGTATAAATACCTAACTTCTCGTAATAAAATTTATTGGCTTATTGTGCATCTGTAATCTGTATTACCTAACTTCATCACATGCCAAATTTCATGGACGGGAGAATTATTCGGGTTGCATACGCCCCGTTGATCGGACTAAAAAGAGCTACGCGGCCATCGTTTTGTTTTCGTCGCGAAAAACCAAAATTTTTCTGTTAATAAGTTTGTGTGTTTATAATATAAATAACAATTGATATTTTGTGAGGAGATTTTTAATAAATTGTGTAGGTATATTACAAGGTTTTTTTTGCGGGATTTGCGGTTGCATAGAATTTATGTGATTCATAACTACAGACCGCGCCACGAACGATGTTCTCTGCGCCACGAATTTAGATGGAACTAAAACAACAGTTGAGGTTCAAGTTGGAGGCACGCGACACGCGACAGGAAGCCGCGACGTGTCGCCGCCTCATGTCGCGTCGACTAGGTACTGGTTGTATGTGTTCCTATGAAATACCTTCCGGAGCGCGCGATATGAAGCCGCGACGTGTCGCCCGATCGTACATCAGTAGTGCTGTGCTCCTGAAGTTGGAGCTACAAAACGTTGAATTTGCAAAAAAAGCGATTCTGAAGATAAACTGTACAATCTCGTGGCCCAATATCCCGCACTGTACGATGCATCTCACAAAAACTATATGAACAGTGTTATAAAAGATAACATTTGGAAAAAAATAGGACTGTTGCTGCGGTCGGGTTCTAATTCACGACCGCAGCGACATGAGGCGGCGACTCGTCGCGGCTTCATGTCGCTTGTCGCGTGCCGCAGGGACAGGCACAGAACAAAGAAAAACATTCCCCTCCCTACTTATTCTTCCTGGAATACACAGAGATGTCAGGTAAAATCATAAAGTGAATATGATATTAACTTTATGGGTAAAACTGTAAAACCCTAACGTAGGAATGGTACAGTCAGCAGCACATCAAGTTATGCAAAACTGTCAAGAATATCCAATTAATTTTGAACCTTAACATCTGCTTCGCATCTTAGTTGAAAATTTATTGAAATTTATAACCTTGTTGTTTAGAGTGCCGTTGACTGTAGGATCTATATTAAGTGCTTGAAGTGTACGAATTGCGAACTCACATCAAAAACAAACAAACAAACAAACGCGAAAGCAACCTAATAATAAAAAATGAATAATAATGCCTTATGAATTAACACATTTATTTAAAATTGTTTTTTAAATAACTTAAAAACTTTGAAAAAGTCCAAAACACTACTACTTACAGTACCTATGTACTCAATAAATACTTACATACTAAGACATAATAACCACAATGTTGTACAATAATTATCATTTACACAAAACAAAATTGGCCCCATTAGAGCAATCAAAAATGTCTTTGAGCTGAATATCATTCATCGTAAGCAGTTCTATCACTGGTGTCGACCATGCAGTGCCTGCATAAATGGCACATTATGCAAGAAAAGACTAGATTAAAGCTTCTATCAATTTCATTGCTTCATTCAAATATCCATTAACATCAAAACATAAATTAAAAGCACCGCTTTTTAACTTGAACAATTCATCATAAAGCTGTTTCTAGCGTAGTCGGTGAAGTCTTCCCTCTCTCTGGAGAAGATTTGTTTCGTAAGCTCGTGGACGACGGACCAGCCGCCGTTGGACTTTTGAAAGAAGTGAATTTAGGTGGCGATGATTCTGGTGACCTATTAAAGAACTCTGCCCGTTTCGCCTGCATTATCTCCGATCTAGAAAGTCTATGTGACTTGGCGAAGTCTGCATTCAGAGGAAACACACCTTGATCTGAAGATGGGAGATCATTTTCTGCTTCAAAGATGTTTTCATTAATAGGTATTAGATTTCTCCGAGCTCCAAAGTGTTGGTTTGTTACTATAGGAACCGTCTTAGGCGGTGGACTAGGAGTCACGTCATGCTTTTCACCCGAGTGGTTCGATTGTTCGTCTTCGTTGTGAGCTTCAGGAATAGGCGTTGATAAAACGTCAGATCTAGGACTTGAAAACCTCCATTGTGATTTTGGGGATAGCAAAATTTTAGGACTGTTTTTATGTTCTTTTATTATGGCACCTGGTCTTCCAGGTGATGCAGGCTGGGGATTTGGTTTGATAATTTTTCTGTGGGTATACGTTTTCGGCGATCCACTAAGGTCTAGGATGTTTACGTGTGACCGATTTGTCGGTGGCGTAGGAGGTGCCTGAACTTTTTCCTTAGAAAGTTTCAGTTGTTCCACTGCAGACAATTTATTAGATTTTGTTTGTGGACTTATAGTATTTAGCTTGACACTATGTTGCAATAATAGTTTTTTGAAGTCTAGCCTAGACGTTTGTGGTATAGGACCGTATCTATCTGCACAAGTAGATTCTTGTTTTTGGAAACCGTAATTAGCCTGGGCAGGAGTCGGTATTAAATACTTGTCCGCAGACGACCAACTCATTCTAGACCTTGGATCTCCTATATATCCAGTTTCTGGATATTTTTGTGATCCCTTAGTATACAGTGATGTCTCCGAACTTACTGGTGATAAACTTATGGTGGATAGAGCAGGAGATTCAGCTCTCTCCGGCGCATCCTTGATATTAAGTTTCTTCTTACTTTTATGTATTACAGCATAGAGTTCTTCATTTGTCATTGTTGACTTCACAGGTGATAGTAATTTGGTGCTTAGGTCAATTACGTTTTCTTTGTTTGACGGTGTGGAGGATTTAAAGGACCCCGATGTTCGAGGATCAATGGGTGATATTTTTATAGAATCGTCTTTCGCAGGCACTTCTGTGGCTATATTCCTTTGTCCTAGTTGGGCACGGGGTTCAAACTTAGGAGGATAATTCAATCGTGGAGCATTTGGTTCAACAGTGTTTCTTTTAGGCAGTGTCCAGAACTTTGAATTAGTTGTTTGCGGTGGAGTAGTTTCATAGTTGACGACACCGTGTCGACCGCGAAGATGTGCAGTGTGATATCGGTGCAAGGTGGGGTTGAGTGCTTTTAAGTCCAAAGTGGGACCTTTGTCCAAACCCATGTTTGTCGGTGCGTTTGTAAAGAGCTTGTCAGCACTGGAACGTCGATAGTCTGAAAATATAAGAATGCAACTCAATTAATTGACCTCGGTCCTTTTCTATTACTTATGGCCAGTTACGACAAAATCTTAGATCAGTAATTTGGCTTTATCATTAATATTTATATCAGTACTTTTAAAATAGTAGATCAAATCGATCTAATGGTTACAGAAAACTATTTTTTGATAAAAAAGTAACACTAAATACTTATACATAGGTGTGTCAAATAAGTTTTATAAATAAGCAATTCCAATATTTTTGCAGACAGAACTCTGCCTATTGTAACAACAACAATACTAACAATAGTCGAAGCAAATGTATAAATGCATCTTTTTAAATGCAAAGATATTGGAACCATACTAGCTGGGCGTACCGTATCATGCCAAACAATACTTCTCTCAACCATTTGTAAGCCAAGCAAAATGAGAAAAAAACAGTGACCTGATTTGCGTTGAAAAATGTTCTGAAGATGTCTTTTCATTGAAATCTTGGCTGACAAAGGCGGTTGAAAATTAAACAATGCATACAAACATACTTAGTACTTAGTTATCATCTATAGATCATTTAACTAACACACAAATACATAATGTTTACATCACGGCACCGATCCCAAAAGCTTAGAGTCACTAAATATAAAAGCGAATAATTATAGTAAAAGTAACGAAAAAATTATAATTCAAACTTTGCTAGGTACATCTAAGTCAGTATGAACAAGTGCATGGTATTTTATTCTATTTGATGATATCTTTAAAAAATTAATAACAAAACTGACCAATCGTATTAGATGTTATGTAACTTCAAGAACAAAATTTTGAAATAAGTGGTAAATAGATAATCTAGCGTATTGCGATTATTAGTACTTATTACCTATATTATATGCTGTGTTTAAAGTTGTCTTTTGTTTGCAAGCTAGTGTTGTGGGTAGATAGAAATAAAATGCATTCTAGAATCAAGACAAATAGAGGATACGTACACATGCATGCAAATACTTTTTTTTTTGAATATCGGTACAGGTTAAGAATAATCAGTTTCGTCTAATTCTTTTGTCTTCCAAAATAAGTGTGTCCTGAATAAGATTTACTTATTATTTGTAGTTATATCAATTTATAGATCAAAAATATTTTTACATCACTAGTTAGACTTAGTTTTTTTGAATTTCCCGTCTGCTGACTACTTATTTAATAATAAAATTCATAATCGTGTAAGAAATAAGTAGGTAAGGAAAAATATACCTGTATTGGTGCTTTTATAAATTTAATGATAGGTAAATTAAATGCTGGGTTCCCAATATCATGTATGCATGCAGCATGTATGTAAACTAAGCCCGTAAAGGGTTTCCTAGGATCAGGGGCGTAGCGTGCCTTGGCGGGGCCCCGTATAAAAATTTGTTTGGGGGCCCTTAGGAAGGGTAAAGATTTCTTACAAAAGAATTTTTTTTTGCAAAAATTAAAAGAAATATTTATTCATCATAATTATCTATCTGTCACTTTTTCCAATATTTTTACAAACAATCCAAATTGAATATACAACATGTAACAGAAAGGGGGTATCAACCCGAAAGGAGGTCAATGTACTCGTGAATATGAACACCTACCAACAGAAAAAAAATCAAATCGAAAAAAAAATTTGTACTTTCCAAACAAAATTTGAATTTGCCGCCAACATTTTGTATAAAAAGTTTTATTTTTATTTTTATTTTTCTGTTGATAGGTGTTCAGTTTCACGAGTACATTAACTTCCCTAACCGTTTCGCGAAAAAAAAATTCGAAATGTTTATTGGCAGTAAAACTACTGTAGAGACTGGTAACTATTAAATGAAGGGCATATTGAATGTATGTGGCTGTTTGTAATTAAAATACTAAAAATCAATGGTTCTTAAATCTTTTAAACATTTGGACCAATTTTTTATCAAGACTTTGATTTTGATCAAGTGTTACATCAAGAATCGGGACAAAACTGATGGATCGTCGGGATGCGGGACAATATGATCGAAATCGGGACTGTCCTGGCAAAATCAGGACGGGTGGCAACCCTGCCTCCTTGTGGGTTGATACCCCCTATCTGTTACACGTTGTATATTCTCCTTGCCTATTTTTTGGCCAACTGATTTATGCGCACGCTTTACGCGGAAAAAAATATAGTTTTTTATTTACTTTTTCCATTAAAAAAATATTATTTATTTATTTTTGCTTACGCACGTTGGGGGCCCCCGTAGGCCGGGGGCCCCGTATAATTGATACGGCTGATACGGCGGTAGCTACGCCCCTGCCTAGGATGACGGTGCCGTTATATTACGGCCGTAATTTAGCGGCGTAGAACGTTGTCTATGTAAACAATACGGCGCGGTTCCTGACGTTACGGTGTCGCCATATTGTTTACATAGACAACATTCAATACCGCTATATTACGGCCGTAATATGACGGCACCGCTATCCTAGGAAACCCTAGCTTAAGCCCGAAATTGCATAGAGCTGCTACAAACTATAATTATATCGGATCCACACATACTTCGAGCAACAAAGGCTTCGTTTTTCACGAAGGGAGACGCCTTAGCGATTAAACTCTATTCAAATTATTCTGGCATTTTTTGCGGGGGGGGAAAATGCACACAAGTGCAGTTCCGCATACCCACATACAAAACCAACACTGTGATGACGACACTCACACATAAAAAATAAAACAAAACAGCAAAAAATTGTGTACGGATGAGTCACACATCAAAATATGACACGTTTTTGACATAAAGGGCTGGGCTCAACTGTCGATGCAGCAATATCGATACGGAAAAAGGAATAAATGTTACAAACTCAATAATTTTACGATGGGGTGAATAACAACAAAGAGGTAATTTTTATACGCTTGAGCTTTATACAAAAAGCTCGAGAGTGTAGGTGATTGGGTCGTGACTAATGTGTACCCAGGGACGTTGGGCTCAGGATGCTGACACTGAACATCGCTCCATGACAGTAGGTACTGCCACTCAACAATTTGAATTTTGACCGACCGTTGAATAAAAAAATAGCAAACTGATTTTGATAATGTCGTCAATATAGTAAAATATATCATTATTTTTCTAAGAAACTGTACATTCAATGTCTCAAAAATGGCCTGATTTATCATAATATGATAGATACCTCATTCGAGGTGGTATATTGAAAGAGATATGATTTCACTCACACCAGTGCAGAGCAAATCATGCAAAAATCTCGCAAATTAATTTGACGCAGAATCAGGGCCAGATTGACCAACACTTTATCGACAAACATTATTTAACGGTAACATCACTAAGTTGTCCATCGGCGAGAACTCGGATTTATCTAGCGACAGATCTGAAATTTGTACGGACGAGCCATGGACTAGCAGACCCGATGTCACTGAACAAATCTGACAACTAATCAAGAATAAAATATACGAATTTAATGTTTTAATGTAAACAAATAGCAATAATATGATACAAATTTACTTTCATGTGAAATGTAACACCATCTTTTTGTATACTTGATGTTCGAGACCTCTTTTAACAGCAAAAACCTCATCAAATCGACATTTTAAACAGAGCAGCGTTCACATGCGCGACTGGACTCGGTCTAGAAAGAAATCCGGGCGCAACTGGTTTTACTAACGCGTATGCCCATTTGGGCTTGTACTTCGGCAGAGGGGAAACGCTTCGTATGGCTTCTCTTTCTGTAGAAGCCCGTCTTACTCTAAGCACACATAATGTCAATGAGAAAATCGAATAATGTTGTAAAAGCTTAGAATTGATATTTCGCTGAATTTAGGAAATCTCGGTTTATCGATAATTGAATAATTTATTAATAACTTGTACTCAAAGGAAGGAAATCATTATAGAATCAAGATAGATAAGTAATTTTGTATTGCGGTGACTAGTTACATAACTTGGTTAATCAAAAGGGAGTGTATTAAGTTAACTATTCATTATTAGTTTTAAACTTTTAGATTTTTGCATTCACAATGCTATTTTTATATTAAGATGAATAAATAATGAAAAATATTAGAAAAAATCGGCTCACCCGTAGCATCCCGTCTAACCCGTAGTATTCCGTCTAAGTTGCTACGGGTGAGCCGATTTTTTCTAATATTTTTCATTATTTATTCATCATTATTAGTTTCTAATATACGAAAGTCCCAAATAAGTAAAATCAGGTACCTAATCTTAGTAAGGTACAGTCGACAGCTAAAGCTATTGGTAAATGATAGTACATTTTGTAATCATATAATAAGCATGTGTTTTATGTCATGAAAATGTGTACTATGGAGAATGTCAATAAACACTAAATAAATAAAATAAAATATTAGATAATACACAAACATTCCACTGATTCCAAAGTAAGTAGCTAAAGCACTTATGTTATGGAAATCAGAGACAACGGTGAAACTACAAACACCCAGACCACAGCCAATATACAAAAGTTCGTTTCCCTAAGATCAGGTTCACATGACAAGCGCTTAACGCGCTATTACAACTACATAAGAACTACATAAATTTTATTCAATCCGTATACATGGTAACGCGCGCTTTATTGTGAACTTGGTCGGAATCGGGTACCCGATTTTTTCGATTCTTTTTTGGTTTTTTGTTTACTATTATGTTTCATGTTAAGTTAAGAAAAAACGCGTTTTTTAATATTTTGTATTAAAATCAAATTATTTACTTAAAATAAACACGAAAACATAAAAAAACAGCTAACTACTCAATTCTTACAGGGTCTTTAGTAGGATAGGTAGGAGTAGGACTCCTACCGTGTGTCAGTAGTACTGTTTCATTTCTTCTATTATTCTCATACAATAAATAAAGTTATAATAAATTGCATAGGAATTAACGATAGGAACACTAACAGTCAAACATAAAAGGAAGTAATCAAGGAAAAAAAAGCAAAAAATCTATTTATTACGTTACGTACCTACCACAATAATAATGAATTTTACTTTTTAATGAAAAATAGTAGAAAAAAAATTGCTTCTTAAATCAGGCGATAAAGGTTTTTTAATGCAGTTAACTAATTTTGACCAAACCCTAATGCAGTTAACCAATTTTGAACCAACCGCAACCGCAATATTAACTATTTTTTTTACAAACAAACACGTGTTTGTTTGGTTGGTTCGTACGGTAGTAGGTATGTACGAACCTACTTAACTAATATCAATTCAAAAGTACTTAAGTATTAAGTTTATTTGAATAAAGCTTATTTGACTTTGACTTTATCAAGATGCATACTTTGTTTAGACATTAATTAACTAGTTGTGTTAAAATACTTACAAAAAATCGTTTTTAACCATTTTTGTTCCGTCAGTCTGTATTGAAGTGATTTTTGTATCGAAAATAACTAATTTTGTTTCGACTTAATATCAGCAGTAGGATTTAAAAAAAATAAGGCCTTATAACATGTGTCACATCATTTTCTGCCTCTTGGGCAGTTAACTATTTTTGTTCCGTCGCCCGTTTATTAGATTTGGAATTTGGTATTTTTTTAACGAGAATCGAAAAGAATCGAGTATCGATTCTTACTAATTTAAGAATCGATTCTCAGAAGACAATAAAGAATCGGATTTTCCCGGTTATTTTGGAATCAGTTTAAATCGGTTCCATGCCCTAAACACTATACAAAAATTTAACGCTCGTTCAACGCGCGTTGAGCGCTTGTCATCTGAACGTACCCTAAATTGACCCAGCCAGGGATCGAACCCAGGACCTCAGAGGTCATCGAGAGAGGAGTCCACTAGACCACGGAGGTCGTCAATAAATTTTATAGTGGAGTAAAAAATATTAGTGAAACAAACACCAGCCCAGCTATATTTTTGTTAATGCTTGGTATTACTGAAATAGTTAAAAATACAAAACCAAAACACGAGTAGGCATGCCAAAAAGCAACACAAAAATTTACCTTTGTTGATGTTAACAAGTCGTAACAATTGGAAGCAATCTCCTTCACACTGTGCAAAGCTACGTGGAATGAGTGCATTTGAGAAACTTAACACCTCAAAGTTTAACACAATATTTATTTTATGAGTTATTCCCATCCGATCCACACACTGGTCGATCCTTTTTATTTTAAATAATACAATGAGGGGATCCGTTGGGAGTTACAAAGTATAGGGGAACGGGGGATCGGTTGCAGGGGATCGGATGGAAATAACTCAATTTTATGTGTACCTACACTTTGGATTCGGATTGCTTGATTAGTCATGTTATGGGCAGGTGAAATTCTGCCAAATATTTATTAAGTGACAACATAAAATTATGTTATTTACAAAGAACCTATTGCATCTATAGGTAATTCTACAAATAACCGATTCTAACAACTTTAATAATTGGTAGATAAAAAAGTATAATTATTATAGAATCAATCGTTTGTAGAATCATCAATTTCTAGATGAGGTCGATACCTAGTCATTTTGAAGAATAAATTATGACTCAACCAAATGTTTTACCACAGCAAATTTTGTTTAAAAATCCAACTTAATTTATTGAAGAAAATAAAAACCTAAATCCAGGTGCGCTGTGCAGAATGAGTGAAATGAAGGTGAACATAGATGAAGGAATAAAATTAAATGAAATGAATAAGTTAATTCACAATAGTTCTATTATAACAATATTTACAAAACACAGAATACCACACCATGCACTTACATACGAAGAATTAACACACTCGTAAGCTGTGCATTTCGCGGTGAAGGAAGCCACCATGCATCCGATGTCACAAATTAAAAACATAATTAACATCATCGACATTTCGTAAAATACTGATACAATAAAGCATAGATATATTTGATCTAACACAACATAAAAATTCTTAAAATAAAAGAAGTAAATACAAAAAAAATGTTATCACAGTAATTACAATATAAAAAGGAAGACGAATTTAATAAGTACCTAAATTAAAATACAGGACGGAATAGATTGCGACAGTCAAATACTTAACAAATAAATAAAATCTAATTTCATGTACTCTAAATGCAAATAAAGTTTCGGTAACTAAAATAGAACAAGTTTATCTAATTAATTTCTACGAAAAGTTAAGCAAGTGTGTATCACCATATCTCAGTACCGTAGTCAGATTCAGATATTGACAAGATTCTAGCTCTATGTTTAGAACTATCGTAAGGCAATGTTACTTTAGAAGGCGACACGGGGCAGCCTGGTGGCGAGTGCAGGACGCACACATCGTCAGGGTCAGAATCTAGTATAGCAGATAACATCTCGATTGAAGTATCTCTATTATCTGGTATAAGAGCAACTGAATGCCGTTTCGGTAAAGGCGTAGTAAATGGACTCAAAGATAAAGCAGACAATTTAGCTTCAAACTTGTCGTCTATAGAAGAAGTTTTCATACATTCACAATTGTCCAAATCATTCACACTCCTATGACTAAGCTTAGGCGATATCGTAGGTGGGTAATTTATTTCCTCCTTTAGCAAATCAGCTGTTATTTCAGCTTGAATCATTTCAAAGGAGTTAACTTTTTTTGCATTACTAACAAATGAATCTAATTTGAGCAACTTCTTAATAGGCATAAGCGGAGAATTTGCCAACTTGTAACTATCGCTACGTTTAACTTTGTTACTAAGAGACTTATTACAATCATGAGCATCTACGCTATTAGAATTATTAATATCGCTATCAGTGCATTTATTAATATCACTAACATCAGCAATGTATTTATTATTAAATAATTTCATGACTTCGGCAACCTTATTCATAGGACTATTACTAGATTCTGTATGTCGTTTGTTTTGTAACATGATAGGTGTCTGGAAATTTGGGACAAATGGTTCAATATCATCACAACTGATTACAGAAGGAGAATGTTCTTGATTTTGCAATTTACTTTTAATAAATAATTTTTTCGTGACTAATTTTGAGCAAATTTGATTCTTACCTGCTAAATCGTCTTTCGTCGGGGATAAGCTGACACCCTCCGCGTCGTGAATATTAACATATGCTCCAGTTCTAGTAATGGCTTCTACTACACGCGGTAGGTCATAGTTATTTTTAATTGTAGGTTGTTTGGATAATACCGGCGAGTCAACTAAAGGTGCTGCAGTGATAATTGTACTGGGTTTTGGTGATGGCAAGGCGATATATTCTGTAGTCACTGGACCATCAAGCTCTATTGGTGCTTTTATAATCATTTTCCCTAATTGCGGTGAAGTTGGTTTGCTGGGACATGATGGTGGAGGTTCGTACGGAAAATCTGTTTCATCAGTTAAGTTTACTACATCAGCGACTTCTGGTTTTATGTTACTTGTAGTTGGATTTATTTCTTGAACAAATGGGCCAGGTTCGAATGTCGTGTGTGCCCCTTTTCGGCGTTTTAATGTATCAGATGAATAAATTACTTGCCCTTGGGAGTCAAGCATTACTTTAGCTCCTTTTTTCTGAATCTCTTCAAATGCTGGTGATGGTTTTTGGTTAATACCGTTGTCCAAGAAATCTTTACTTTCATTAAGACAGTTTGGCAACTCGTTGAGCGAGACATATTCGGTTTCTGGAAGTTTTCCTGATAACACGGTTTGTAGATTTTTTCCAACAATATCGCTGTTACTATAAATTCCTCTGTTGAGATTTACTTTTTGGTTGTTGTTTTTTACATCCGCAATTGTAACATAATCACCGGAATCAAATACGTGATCATTTATTTCAGGTTCTTTTGCGGTTGGCGACTTCTTATTTGAAAGTTTATGTGGAAGTACTCCTTTCAATTTATACATCAAACTATTAAATGGTTTTAAGTTTATTTGCGAATACGGTTTATTGGGTTTGCTACTTTCTACCGTTTTAACTTCCGCTGGTAGTTCTAATTTTGGTCGATTAACTGGTTTTTTAATCACCATCTCTACAGACTTCTCGGTATCTGTTTTCTTTTCAGTTTCTGATTTACTGCTTGCCTCACTTTCGTCATCTGAATTAGTTGGAGTTATTACGCAAAGAGAGGGTATTCTTGAACTATTAATAGTAGTTTTGTATCTGATCCTTTCGATTCTATCGGTCCCTTCCAAATCTGAAGACTCTGAATAATCTTGTTCAGAAAGACTATTTTTTCCATGGGCACTGGATACAGAGTCCTCTATTGGGGAACTAGAAGTATTATGCCCAGAGTCCGGAGAACTAGTCCCTGTACTTTTCTTAGCACTTTCAAAATCAGTGTCAGCGTGAACTTCAGCGACAGCTGTAATTTCTCGGTGATTCCCAACGTTACTTGTAATAGTGATTGTTGATGTAGGTACACTTATTTCAGGAGACGAATGATTGTTTATTTGTTTTTCGTTGTAGGAACGAATGGCATTGTGTCTTAAACTGCTGTAAGGAGATTTTGTAAATGATGAATTCATACTCCTTTCTAAACTGGCACTAGCACTATGAATATTGTTGCTTCGAATGCGATTAAGTTTGGTTAAAGAGCTTTTCCGTTCGGGCACTGTAGGACCTATTACTAAAGAGCGATCACTTCCTGCGGCCATCAAAGTAGTACAAACTGTTCCAGCACTACTCGTAGTGGTACTTGTCGACCCTTTTCCAAACAACTCGTATTCATTTTCAGCAGTCAGTGTTTGGCTGTTAGAAGAGTTGGATAAGGCATTACTTGAATGTAATGGAGTGCTAGGCGATATTTCTTCTTCTTTTAATGTCTTTAAGCCTGAATCCATATGAAAAGATGTGTAATACCCTTCCGCGTCACATGAAAACTCTGAACTGGTTTCTAAATCCTCATGTAAGTCATGAATAATGTCGGGTGTGAGAGTTCCTTCACTGGTTACGCTTCCAGAGCCAGAAGTATTCAAAAACCTTCGTCTACTAATAATAGAACTAGGTGGACCGTGAACATGGAAATTAAGAGAATTGTTAGATGTTCCAGCTGATGTAGTGCTTTTAGGAGGAACCGTTGTAGTAGTGATTTCAGATCCAATACTAGTTCTACCAGACTCTGAGCTGGCCGACCAATTTCCACTTGAAGAATGAGGTTCATCTTTTCCAATGCCTGATCTCCGTAATCTTCTCTGTGTTGATGTTACTCGTAATTTTACACCAGCGTTTATGGTTGCCGTTGTTGGTAAGGTGACAGGAACACCTAAACTTTTTTCCGAAGAGGAATATGAAGCACATCGTTGGTGCGTCCGCCGTTCTTCATCCCCTGGTCGTTTCTTTCGCATTGTCACTGTTTCTTGTACTTGAATATCATCTTGTCTAATAGGAGATCTAGATTCTCTAGTTTTCTCTACCTTAGAATTCTCCTTAAAACTATCTCTACTGGCACTGGGTGATCTACCAATCATTTTTAACCTATTTTTGCCCCACTGTTTTAGGCTGTTAAAGTGGCTTCTTTTTGTGACTGGGTCAATAGGGCTCTTCTTAAGTAAGTCGCTAGATCTCGACCTGATGACTGCGCTATCTTCAATTTCTTCAGAAGCCACTGCATTTGGTGTGTCGCTAGGATAAAACAAACCAAGCAAAGCATTAGTCACACGCTAAAGGCCTATGTTTATAAAATCTTCAAATAACACCGCTTTGTCTCGTAACAGCGGTGCTATTCTAAGATGTAATTAATCATGAAGCTAATGAACAAATGGCACTATTAGTGTTCAAGTGCACAAATGATTGGTTGTCTTTGTACCATCTTGTAAAATTAAAAAAACAATGACAGCCAATGTTAAACATAATGTATTCACAGAAGCACGAGATAGTATTATCAACGAGTTGTTAAAGATGTGCTGAAGATTTTAATTGATTTTGAGAAGCTATCCACACATTACTGTGCAGAAAGGTTAAATTGATTCAATGGGAGATAACATTATCTACTCTTGCGATAAAAAATATTTGAACTGAACAGTTAATCGGCGTGATAGATAATGTCATCTGTATGAGTGGGTGTACAGTGCAAACTAGAAGCTTACCCAGCTATAGCCTCTCTAAGCTCTTTCTGATCAGTGCCCGAAATGGTGTTTCGTCTTTTACCCCGAGGTTTTCTAGTGCGAGTCCGCCGTTTCACTGTGTCCGTCTCTCCGATGCTTTCTACGATAAGCGACTTTCGGGAGCTGCACATTCTGTCGAAGAATTTTCCCGACGTGTCGATCGCAACAACTTCCGGAGGAAATCTGAAAGAAATAACGAAATGTTACTGCCTATAGAATATTTACAAATACAGTCTCATGGAAGAAGAAAACCTTAACAGATAAAGAAGTATGGGCTTAGTACGTGGTACTACTATGCATTCGCTGAGATAGGAATCGCACTCAGAAATAAAAGGTTAATCCAAAGACGTCTTACTTGGAGGCGATAACTCGCAACTGCTCGTCGGGGCTGGGCAGCCTATGGTCGATGGGCTCATCATCTCCGGAACCGCACTCGGAAAGCTCGTCCGGAGTCAGTGTTACACTGCTCGCTATCCGGACGGAGGAGTCCGGTAACACAGTCACGTCCCCAATGGCTTCTTTTGACGTCCATTTCCGTAAATGCTCTACAACGGACGGCTGTAATGAGAAATTTTAATTAGGTCACGCCATTTCTCAAATTGGTTTGAATTCGCTCATCAAATAAACGTTGGTTCAGTACACTTAATAATAATTTTTATTTGAGTGTATTTTTAATAACTCTCAGATTCTAGCGATTATGCAGTGAGAAACGAGCTTGTTAGGTACTCTTTTGTGTTGTATTAATTGCTTACAAAATGCTTTTTCAAGGATTTAAATATTCTCACACATGCAATACCCAAACTTGCTTTTTAAAGTTTAATCTACTTACAATGTGTGTTTCAATTTCAACGTCGACTTTCTGGTAGATACGCCTCCGTTTCGATCCTAGTGTGGGTGTGCAGAGCAAGTAAGGTGAATACTGGGAGTCCTTTCGCATTTGATCGAGGATGGATGCGGATAGTCGGCCTACCGTCGCCTTCTCGTACATGTTGCGCAAGCTGCCCGGCCTGGAAGCAGTGTGCAACATTGTGTAAGCTGACATTTGATTCGAGAATTACATTATTCTATTAAAGTTCACAGATACGGAAATGGCAAGTTGATTTCTATAATCCTCTAACTATAAGAAATATCGTTTCTGCTGCTTGTTATGAATTCAACTATTTTATTAAAAATCAAAGCCAAAGATGATTTAATTAAGGTTTTACTAAGAAGATTTGATTATATAACGCGATTGTGTTGTGACTAGGTTTTAGACAAAAAATAATAATTTACCTACTGTATGCTTCTGATTAACTTACCTAGTGTCAGATGTAAATAGACCCTTTTTGAGGGGGTTGTTAGCCGTGTAGTGGACTTTGCGTAAAGCAAAGTCGGACAGGCTGCCCTCCGCTGTAACAAAAGAAAAGAACCGTTAAACATCTTCTGATAAACCAATGAAATTGTGACTTTTCAGATTAACCTTATTGTATGATGTTAGCTTTATGTGTGAGCTGTCAGAGTGCCCTTCTAAAATAAATATGCTTCCCTTACGAAGTCCTCATATTTCACTATACGGAACGTTAACGTTTGTTTATTTTCACAACATGATATCTTAAGATCATTGACCACCGTTTAGCTGTGGAACTCGGTTCCCTTAGCTATTAGTTAACTAATCGCCCCCAGGATATCGCTATTCATAATGTTGGTCTGCAGGCAGCATTTCTAATTCATTTCACATCATTACTGTTCCATTGAAGATTGAATATTGGTGATCCACGTTCATAAAAACACCGTTTGTTATTTTAATTGCTATAATAAATCTTATTAGTTTAGTTATTAGTAGTTTGACATGTATCTAAATATACTTAGAATTATCTAGTATTATGATATGACTAAGAATCAATTAATTTTTTTTTTCAATTACTTTGACTTTAATTCTTACAAGTCTTTGCTAAATTAAACAAAAACAACCACAATGGTTTGGTATTTCATTATACACTATAATTTCATTTAGCGATACTAAAATCTTTATTAAAAACATAATGAGCTCGTAATTCTTAATTAACGAATTGTTATAAGAAAGTTCAAAGCGCACTCCATTGTTTCGTCATATTTAATTTTCATAAAGAACGAAGTGGCTCCGCTAAAATAAGGGGGCTAATTGTGTGATTGAACATTGATCACGACCATTTTCAATATGAAAAATTGTGTACAGTTACGAGCAAACACATTGTCACATCAAAAAAAAATATTTTACGATTCATCTATTCATTTATTCATCCATCCATCCATCACCGACTAATAAAGACAGTCTGAAAACTAATTTGGATTGCCGCAGCAGCGTATGTCAAACTGAAAGCGTCTCAATCAGGCAATGTAGGTATGCGAATTGTTAGAGACTTACTATA
Source organism: Agriphila tristella (assembly GCA_928269145.1). NCBI lineage: Eukaryota > Metazoa > Arthropoda > Insecta > Lepidoptera > Crambidae > Agriphila > Agriphila tristella. The sequence continues at coordinate 22,330,309 of OV743440.1, read as the reverse complement.
TTAGGTACAGACAGTACAATACATATAGGTACTATACGATCGTTCGAAGCTTCTATCTAAACTATAAATACTTATCGAGAAATGCAATTACACTTGGAATTTAATCAATGGAACATCTTGAAGATAAGAAATGTAATAAAGCAATGAAGAATTCGCATGCAATCATCTAATGCAAACGGGTCACGGGAGATTCCAACGAATGCTTTCACTTTCGAGGTATATTACATTAGTTGGATTATAGATTGACAAAGATCATCATCATCATCATCATCATCATATCAGCCACACGACACCCACTGCTGGGTATAGGCCTCCCCTAAGGATCTCCACGACGATCGGTCCTGCGCTGCCTGCATCCACTGGCTTTCCGGGACCTCCACCAGATCGTCGGTCCACCTTGTCGGGGGCCTACCCACGGAGCGTCGTCCGGTGCGTTGACAAAGATAGGTTTCATGAAATGATAATAATTAGATAAATTAAAATGCAGCAATATAATTCACTGCAGCCAATTAGAATCATGATCGAGGTTCTAAAACGCTAATAAACGACGCTGATACAAAATACAACTAGGTGATTTATGAACGTTGCATAAAGTCGTGTTCGAGTAATCGTGACGTGTCGTGACTAAACCTATTTCGGACTCTAATTATAGGAAAGAGAAAATAATAGATGCCATTAACAAGCTTTAGGTAGGATATATTGGAACATAACAAAGCAGTATCTATAGATGAAACAGCATGTCAAATGATCAACAGTTCATTAAGTACACATTGTTGATCCGGAATCCGGAACAAATCACATAAAAATAGAATATAGGTAAGTGTAATGGCAAGTAAAAATGCCATATGGAAATATGACAGGGCAAAAATTACACCCTTATCTAAAATTCTTCATGTAAACAATAAAATAGCAGACAATACTGATGCAAATTACAGAAAACACTGTCAGTTGCATGCAACAAATTAAATTAACAAGGCTTTAGAAAAGCAGTAAAATGATAGTGACAATAAAACGCTTCTAAACCAAGCGACTTAATGTCTAGAAAAGTTATTGTATCTGTGTTGCAGACAGAAAGGGCATTTGCATTGGGCAGCGTAGCGGGCGCATTCCTTGCAGTCGCGACTCCATTCGGAGGATATAAATTTTCAATCGTGGCGTGGTGTGGTGTAGTGTACCTATCTGTGTATGTGATTGTATGGTATGGAGTCTCACATACTTCATTGGGAAAAAAATGTTTGTGATGAACGTTGTATATCGAGCATACATTGACTTTTTGACTTAGTATCAGGTTTTCATCATTTCATGCAGTGCAATAAGAATATGCATAATATTATTATTGATGTCCGAAATCTTTAAATGCGAAAATTTAAAAAACTACCTTAGTTAAATTCACTTGTTATTCGAAACGCTTTTTACTGGAATATATGGCCTGGGATAAGATTGATAAGGTTTTCATCATTTCATGCAGTGCAATAAGAATATGCATAATATTATTATTGATGTCCGAAATCTTTAAATGCGAAAATTTAAAAAACTACCTTAGTTAAATTCACTTGTTATGAAACGCTTTTTACTGGAATATATGGCCTGGGATAAGATTTATAAATTTTTAAGAACTACCTATCTATAAATCTATATATCTCCCACTGACTTGTGGATTGCAAACTGAACTCCCCAATGAATAGGCAAGCGCAGGAAACTAGTTCCATATAAAATAGATACCAGATTGAATAGTATTGGTTGGCAATAAGAAGTGTGCGGCGCATTGTGAGCCGGCCTTGCTCCCCGCAGACTCGCCGTGGGTGGCGAGATGGGACCTGTGCCTACAACATTATCTGTATTTTATAAGGCTACGCTTAAATCATCCTTCCTTTAACATTTTTTTTCTAATTTATATGACGTTTCTTGGATTATGGATAACGTAATTTTTCCTACAAAAAACAACAGTTATTAAGATTGTGCAGTTTTTTGGTTGGAAAATAAACACGTTCAACCACAGTATCAAAACAACCTACAAATGAAAAATATAAAGCAGGAAAAGGTGCGTTTCAGAATACAGCGCTGTAGATGCTTTAGATAGGTAGGTACCTGACAAATAACAATGGTAGGACCGAAATACAAACGTTGTACGGTACACGAGCACGAGACCATGTGAGCTTTAAAGTGCCCTGAATTTTCGTGTTCCATTGATTAAACTTCTATAGAACAAAAACTTTCAATTGATTACTAAGATGAGAAAGAAACACACACGTAGACTGAATCGAACAAAACTATTCAAGTGCATACAACCTCCGCTCCAGGCAAGGCAGCGAGGTCACGACTTTGAGAAGGACTCCCAAGGGCGCGGGATCTGTGTGTAGTAGTTATAGAACTGGTTCCTTCACCAATGCCGCGGTTATTATCTTTTAAGAAGACAGGAACACAACCCGTCGATTAGGATTTCAAACGAACGATATCCCTTCAAACGAACCTTGTATTGTAATACCTATGAGATGTGATCGAAAATAGCAAGAGCAATATTTTTGTTACAGTTACCTACAATTCCACGACATCTCGGTAGTCGATAACAGATGTAGTATTAAGACGCATAAAAGAACTATAATAAGTTCGGGGAATAAGTCAGTTCCATTGAGAATAAGATAAGGAACCGATGAACTGTGGGGAAAGTAATTCGCACGCAATCGGCCGTAACAATTTATCGGCTTAGAACTCGTGAAAAGACCCCAAGTCCTACAAACGAGTTACATCCATAACTTGGAAACTAAAGAAGATTTACTACGATAAGCTACCTTTTTTATGCTTTCATTATCTACTAGCTGTTAGCAGCGTCTTCTTCTGCGTGGACATTTAGAAATTATACCTAAGTATATCTTTTTTCTGCACTCTAGTGTTTTCCTAAGTAGAGACAGTTTATCTGGTTAGCTATTACTTTATTATCTATGAAAGGAAGCAGTAAGGTGATACGCTATGCTACGTAATCATGTGACCATCAGATTTTGCTTAATAAATCGTTTATTACCGATTTTTCGTCTTTTAGTAATATTTTTACCAATTTCTCGTCTTTTATAGACTGACAAGAACTCGTTGGCGTGTAGATCGGATTAACTGCTATAATGTGACAAGGCTTCTTGATCTTGAGTGACATTAAATTTTCATGGTGTAGGGGTTGGCAACTTTTTTCCTCGATTACCGACTTACGTCGAAGCCAGGCGACTCAACCTCAAGTATCAGATTACTTGATCAAGAATTCTTGAATATAATGTAACGTGGTACGGACACACTTAAAACTTTATGTCGAAGAAATCTTATTTTTTTTATTACAGCACTGCACTGAATGATAAATAGCACAAAGATGATAAAGAATTAATTTTTGAAATATATTTGCATCGGCTTCTGTTTGTAACATTACTCATTTAGGAGCACGCTCACTTTTTAAATGATTTTTATTAATTTCTCTTTAAGGCTTATCGCGGCATGTTTATTTGGGATCTTTTGTAGCAATTTAAAAAAGGTCCTAATTACTTTTTTGCTTAATTTTTATTTGCATTGTGATTTAAATTGCTTTACACATTTATGCGTACAACGGGCTGAGGCAATAAAGTTTAAAATATAGGTACTCTTTTAAAATTTACTGATGGTCAATCATAAATAAATGGTGGATTGCGAATTACTTTCAGTTCGTTATCTCTAGTATTTATTCACTCCATGGATGGAATGGATTCCGAGTCGGACGAGTTTGTCGATGTGTATTTTAGGAACGTCTGGGAATCACTCCGAATGCAGACTGTCCTAGGTATTTCTAACCAATTTGTTTCACTGTATATCTTGGTCCTAGCTATTACTCAAGAACATCTTAAGCAAAACGTCTACGGGAAAGTGTAGGTAATTAATTAATTAGTTTTGTACTTGATTCATAAATAAATCAAGTACCTACTTTAAAAATTGATAAGACATGTAATGTAGTAGAAACGGAAAAAACAAATGATGAGCTTGAAATAAACAAACTATTTGGCAGGGGAAAGTGTAAACAGGGCGTCAACCTTCATGAATTGCTGATATCAGCTGTATCCAAAGAGTTTCCTTTGCAAATAAGGATATTGCATAAATAAATGTATACATGGGCCGAGCTTCAGAGCCAGTTTCCTTGAGGAAACCGTTTATTGAACTGCTTGGGACATCGTAGGGTTGATAGGGTCGGGCGTAATGAACTTATGAAGATGTTAGGATCAGCGAAGTTACAGTTTTTTTAGTTTCAAGATGAAAATAAGGCTTCATAAATATTTATGACCGTAAGACCAACTTCACTGCGAGGTAGTTCTAGTACTATTGATATAACTTGGTTTTAGTATAACTTATTTATATAAAACTAATGGGGCATTCATATGGGTTCATTTTCCAGGCGATTTTAGTTAAATAGGGCTTTTTATCGACAATCTCTTGAAAAATAGAATCGCAAACCTAATTTCAAAGAGGTGACGATTCGATTTTACAAGCATTTGTCGATAAAAATCTCTAGTCGACTAAAGTAGTCTAGCAAGTCACCCAGAAAATCAGCCCGTGTAAATCCCAGATAATTAAAGAGTAAGAGTAGTATGTTAACATTATTACACTCGCTTGATATAGACTAAAACGGCTATAAAACAAGCATAATATAGATTTATTGCAAAACTTCAACATATAAATTCCTAAGGTGTGTTATATGGTAATTCATTTTCTGATCATTAATTTTATGTTGTTTTCGGAGAAGGTAAATGTGATGCCTTAAGAGTTATATGCTTACAGGTGCGAAACGCGGAAGGAAAGGAGAGATATGTTGTGCCAATCGGTCTATGTCAGCTGATGCTTCAGGTGTCTATCCACAAATTTACTTATAAGGTGGAAAGGAAAAATGTGATTCGAAAAGATATATTATAGCTAAACTTTCAATAAGTACAAACATCGAATGATAGCAGACAACCATTGCTGGAAAGTCACCTCGCACAAATAACATGATAAGAAGGAATGAGTACGGTTAACAATGTTGAAAATAAATAACAAATAGGTTACCGTTGTTATTAACTAAAATATAATGTAAAATTAACTGGGTGGGACCCTCGAAAGCTTTCAGCTTTATGTGTTGTATAATGTTGGTCCTCATGGTCATTATGATGTTATCCTGGTCCCAAACGTCCGTCTTTAGTCTCCACATATGACCCTTTGCTTCAATATGAAACGGCCATTGTGCTAAAAGGGTCTCACCAGAAATTGGTACAAAAAGGGGTGTGTTATTAAAGTCCTCTTAAAGATTTAAAGTTCTTAGGAAGTAGAGTAAGTAACTTCAATTTTAGATGACCTTCGTGGTTGTGTGGCTTTGTAACACGCGAGTTTTCATGGTGTCACTATCTCTGAAAGCCTAAATTCGATTCCCGTTATTGTCTTTAATTACCATTACAGAAGTGCTTTAGCTTCTTACATTAGAATCAGAGTATTGTACGTGATGATGTCCAATATTTATAACAATTTTTAACTTATGATTGATGAGCATAATTTTTGGTTGATCAATAACGAAATCTTTAAATTACTTAACTTTACCGATAACTGCCCCGCGGCAAAAGCTTCAGGCGTTTTAAATTACTCGCATTCCTTATGAGATGAATTCAGAACTAAAATAAACAAAAGTTTTTACTGTTGCTTATTTTTCCTCAAAATAATTTCCTTCACAAAAGTGTGATTTTGATAGTTGACTTAAAAGGTTCAATCAGTGCCTTAAACAACACTAATTCATTCAGAGGGCCTAGTACGAGTTGTGTTTCTCACCTCACTTTGCGAATAGTATCAAGTGAAAGAGAGGAAATCATGCGAGTGAGTGAACGAGTGAAAGAGAGGAAACGATAGTTTACTATTCGCAAAGTGAAGTGAGAGCAAAAAACCAACTCGTACTAGGCCCTCTGGTACTCACACCATCATTGCTCTTCATTTCAGAATCAATTAATACACACCTAATTGAAAGTAATTAAAGACTATCATCAAAACCTAATAATCCTCATCGATGGATTATACAAAATGCCACTTAAAGCAGTATAATATTGAAGAAGTACAAACGACTGTAAGCAATAAAAGCGACACATTTACTGTCACGACGATTTACTGGGTGCACTATCGACACGCTACGGGACATTAAAAGCTCCGTAAACAGAAGACGACAAGGAGCGAAGCACGTATGAGACAGTTGCGGTTTCATAGGGCTTTGGATAAAGCAACCAGTTTGGTTCAAAGTTACAAAACACGTAATAGAGCTGCAATTGTCACGGTCGCCATCGTATTCTATGTGAAATAAGTCCTGATACTTTCGGTTGTGGGAGCTTGAGAGGTTCGAGGCACTAAAACGTAATGGGATGCTCAAACTAAATTTATAAGCCTCATTCGGTAGAGCCCTTGGTATGGCTGCAAAAAGAATTGTTTGGATGTGTCGTGTTTTATGTGAGACAGGTGTATTCAAGTGCTAGGCAGGAAAACAATTGCGAGGATTTTTTTACAGAGATGAATTCTTTGAATTGTGTCGGCAGCTATTACACCATTTGTTTGTTTTACATTTTGCTTACCAAACATCGTGCTGGATGCAACTTTTAGATCAAAGGTCTTTGGAAGTTTTATAATAAGCGTTATCAATATTATAAGTTTGTTTTACAGATTATGAAACTAAACAGGTGCCGCCATTGAAAGGCCACGTGGGACGAGAAATGAGCTGCGGTGCATGATAATGTGTTGTGTGTTTGTAAACTGGGCACGTGCGTATCACGGGTTGAGCTACCCTGGGGAGTTTACGTACATAATACTGTATTCTATTACAAAATGTCGCTGAGGGATGTGAAAATCCAGGAAGCAAAAAGAGGTGAGTGTTTTGTGAAGAAATCTGTCCTCGTGGATCTCAAACGTGTTCAGAGTTAACAGTTAGTACATGTCTGAATGTCTCGTGAACTGCATTAACATTGATTTTCTGCATTAACTCTTTTATTTTTATTAATTGTAAGTGATTTGGCCTTATCTTTTCCAAAAATGTTCTCATAATACTCAGATTTCCTAAATAAAGAATCTTAATATAAATACAAACATCATTGCGCACAAGTTTTATTTAGAATTTTCCTGTTTTAACTTTTCTAAAGGTCAAGCGCCTACCGAAGCTACACTAAACGTAATATCGGCTTTCTCAATTGCAAACAGGAGCTAGTAAGTACAGGTTCCTATCCTTTGTCTGGAGGCGTTCTCTGTTGTTTGATATATGTTTTAATTATTAGCTTCGAAGTGTTGGGGTATAAATAAAACGAGATGTGCTATGCACCGCGGATTTCAAGGATACTGCAGTCTCATGTTAGTCTTTTGAAAAGTATAAACTATCTCAAAACGACACTGAGCTTGGTATACCAATTTTTTTAATACCTAACTTTTTATGCAGGTCTATCTATGGTAACTTTTGTGGGTGAAAGAATAACGAAACAAACTACGTATTTTAAACCAGTAATGGTTCAAAAATTCCTCTTTATGAACTGATTTTTTTCTCAAGGAAAAAATTACAAGCATTTATTTAGGCTCGAGTCACTGATATTATCGAGGCACCGAGGTTGACTTATCGAGGTCAGATTGTCACAGTAAAAAGAGCCCAAGAAGCTGCTCGAAGATTAATGTACGGCACGGAGCGAATGAATTCGAAGATTCTCCTTTTTATTCAACTGGGTAGAGTAGTTTATAAATACAGAGTTAGAAAACATTGTTTTTTCGGTAAATACAACTGGTTTTCAATATTATCAGTACACAAGTATGGATAATTGACAATGGAGACCGAGAAACGGAAAGTACCAAAGTTATAGAAACTTTAAAGATTATTTTATTTACATGCTTTGTTAGGATCAGAAAGCTCACAAGCAGCAATGGAACTTAAATTATTTCAGTGGTCTTGATTATTCGCTAGAACATGATTACTCGCATTGCATCAAGTGGTGCTGAATTACTTGAATTCTTTTTCGTACAAGGTGTTTAAACCTATGCATGCAATAGAAACTAAGATCTGCCACTATGAGATAAGATTTAAAATGCATAAAATTAGACAAGTTCAATCATCCCATTAGGTTGGTATCTGCGAACCCAATGATCCCAACGATTGGAAGGCAAGCTCTAATATGGAGAAGCTATTATGAGGATAACGAGTGGATATTGAAAAACGCTTTAACCTACGTTCAATTGATACTTAAGCTAGGACATTTACTTATTTCCGCATTGATTTGGGTTACGTTACGACAAAAATGTATGGCTTGGATCAACGATTTTAATCTTTGGCTTGGATACAAACTTTCATCTGCCTTATCATCATAACACCAATTCTAGTCCGCTGAAGAACGTAGTGGTGTCTTCACGTGGTACGATGTTGCTACTTCTATAAAATAGCAACATCGTCAACAACAACAAGTCTCTGTAAAATTTCTGGTTCACGGAGGTGTTACATCTACTTCATGATACCCCTATGTGTGAAGGGTTGGTGCTAAGCTTAAATATTTTTTTGCCCGTGACAGTTCTGCGTGGCACTACCAGTAGTGTCATTGGAAATTTTTCTTTCCCGTGACACTACCGGTAGTGCCATGGGTAAAACTATATCTCCCATGACACTACCAGTTGTGTCACAGATAATTTCCAGTGGCACTATCGGGCTTTAAAAAGAGTTTTCAATTATTAAAGCCAGAGTGTCACGGGCAACGAAGGGCTAAAATGACTTACGCAGCCGTAACAATTCGTATTTGATGGAAACAACATGATTACATGTACACATACCAACGCAAGCTGAAATATTTCCCACGGCATATTGTTCTAGCAACAAATGACCACTCAATCATAAGTCTCAGTTTTCAACACTATGGTCCACTTAAGCATAAAATGAGTCGATTAGGTTCTATGTACTGAGAATTAGCTTTGATATCAACGTACTTTTTGTTATTAAGATAATGTTTTTAATAACTTTTTCTTATAATACTTTATCAAAATAGTGATATTATTATACGTTATATGAAATGCCAAGAATTCATTAAGTAGAAACATATTCGCAAGCGAGCGGGAAGGAATAATTATCCTTTTGTTCATTATTTTATTAGGTTGTCACGTCAAATGTCGCTGAAACTATTTTGGTTTGAGTTGGATCGGATCATGGTCCAATTCGAAGGCTACTATTATTCCCAAAATTGCCACTTGAAAAAAAATCCACGCAGACAAAGTCACGAGCAAAACCTAGAGAACAAGTTATCAACAAGCGAGCTCTTTGCATAAGTAAATCTAAGTGCGTAAAGTTCTACAGTTTGCAAGATTGCACTTCAAGCTTTATCTACTCCGTAATGCTATACATTACCTATGTGCTCGTATGCATTTTGCAATACCAAAATGGGATTGATTTAATATTTCTTGGACACACAATTTGGTATTATTTTGCATTATTATTTGACAAATTAGGCATATTTTTGAGGAACATCGTTCAGTTAAAGTACAAGCCTGTTAAATCCTTACTAATATTATAAATCCGAAAGTACGTTTGTTTGTAACGCTTTCACGTCTCAACTACTCAACCGATCATCATGAAATATTAGATACACGTTGCCAGGGGTAAAGAGTAGGACATACCTTTCATCCCGAAAAAAAGTGTTGTTCCCGAGGAACACAAAAAACTTTCCACGCAGACGAAGTCGCGGGCGGCCGCTAGTTTACCTATAAGGTCCTTTTGCTAGTGACACATTAATAATATCTCATCTATCTTGTAAATATGATTCTGAGTGCGGTTTTTCAACAAATATTATTTCTGAATAAGCAAAGTCAACTTCAGGTTTTAATAAAACTACAATTTGTGTCCCTCATATTTCACACTCGGTGCGCTTATTAAGCGCCTTTAAAATTTCCAATCACGGCGCAATCACTGTAAAACGGCTGTAATTTTTTTGGCCCGGAGCTTCCTGGGGAGTGTGTTTCGGGACGTTCCGGGAATAAATCAGGGACCAGCTGACGCCCCGCTCCTGAATTCTGAATGAATCCAGGGTTGGTAACCAGTGTCTTAGGAAGAGTCAATAATTCACGACAATAAGTCAGTTTATGGGATTAATAGAATAAGTTATGAACTCTATAATGTGAGAAACGGATGTGTAAATGAAAATAAAAGACAACACAACAAATAAGAATTATCTACTTAGTGCCTTATTTGAAAGACAACCATATACATCATGGATACTTTGAGACCTGAAAGTGAAATACACTAGTCTAAGTACCCATCCAATTCGGTTTTTTCGGCAAGCACAGCACCCCTACGTTACTTTTCACAAACTTGATTCAGTGCCAAATGTTGCGCTCGTAAGCACATTATGATTTGGTGGGGGCTTGAAGAATTCAGTTATAAATTCAAGAACTACATAACGAGAGAAAAATACTAGGTACTACGAGTATTATTTCAAAAAATAAATTATTATTAAGAAGGTTGTAACAAATTCAATGAACACCTGCGACAAAAACATCATGCAGGAAATTGTACGCACAAAATGATGGATGAGGCCATTAAAGGGCCTTAGAAAGCTAAAAACTGGATCCAAGTAAGGCGGCAGTCGCGGGAAGGCTCCAACAGAAATGTTGAAGAAAAACTAATAGTCTCCTGGAGCTAACTGGACTTTGAAGAACTCATCGTAGGGACCAAATAAGGCATTGTATTTGTATTACCGTTACAGAACTTGTGTCACTTATCTTGTTATGTTAGCTATTACAGAAGGACACAGCCCGCATCATACGCTTAAGTTGAAATGGCTTTACGGCAATAAATTGTGCGAAACAAAAGGATCCGCGAGCAGTATATTCAGAATGCTTGCGGTTTTTATACGAGCACGGCCCGACAAATCGCCTCATCAACGCGACCTCAAGTCCGACCAGGGGTCGTACCGGCTAACGAATCGATTTTCATAAAAGTCTGCTGGGTTTCAAATTAAAACAGATAAATCGAGCCCCAATTGGGCCAAAATGACGAACCCAAATTCATGATGTCACACGAACATCGATATCTTCCGAATCAAGTCAACAAAAAGTACAAAACGAAATTGCTTACTTTGATTTCTCTGTTTTAAGTTAAAACCCAGCAGACTTTTATGAAAATCGATTCGTTAGCCGGTACGGCCCCAGGATTATGGGATATTTTTCATACTTTCTTTTGTGGTTCTGAATGAGCAGTCAATTTTTTGCGAGGAACATTTTGGCTTAGGGACGGATGTTCATACATTCATACAGACGAATATGACCGGGTCTCTGTGAACTAAATGGAAGCAGAATAATGGATGGAATATCCAATTAATATTTCAGATCGATCGGCTTAACAGGTCAAAATTGTGTCTGCATTGCGTTGCGTGATATTGATGAATTTATGCATTGCAGGAAGATCAGTGACCGCACGTAATACGATTCGCTGCGGTATCCACAAGAACGGATAAAATTGATTTTATACACGGTATAGTGTGAAGTACAGCCACGCGTGAGCAAGAGCAGTTTCGAATGACACACGGCAGCAGTTTACGGGGTTCCCTGCCTTTCATGGACCAAAGGTTCTCCAAACGTAGCCGGTGCTCAACGCCCCGTGAAATGGAATTTACTTATGCACTTCCTGTGTTACATCCAAAGAACCTAGTCTGTTACTCAAAAGGACTTTGCAAAATTTTATCAAAGGTTTACGCGTCATTGCCTTCGGTAACTTCATTTTAATGCCGATACAAAGTGCGTCGTAATGTATAAGGTAATGAATTATAATTATGCGCTCGGGGAGTCCCAACGCTCGCTCTCTAATGACTATGGCACAACATTAACCAAACACAAATTACGAAGAAATGCGTAAACAGGTATTATAAGGGATCGTCGACTTTACGTAAATTAGGGGGAGTGCGATGTTTTTGTGCAGTTTTTTCTCGCGAATAAAACTCAATGGTGTAAAAAAATATTAAGAATACACTACAAATTGAAATAGGACCGAATAATAAGTGATGGAGATTGAAAACAGTGTTGATTCTTATAAATCCGGGTAACTTTTATGACTAGAGCACAGACAGCGTAACTTGAAAGGGAGCTGTATCTACCAGTTTTCAATTTCAAATCTAATCTAAATCTCAATGAAAACAGTAGCTCACAACCAGAATACAGCTCAATATTTCTTATTTGTATGATAATAGAGTCTTATTTCGGATTGGTTAGTTCTGTTTGTAGTCTTATTGCACTAGATTGGTTTGCGGTGTGGTATCGAATGACGTGTCCTTATTTTCAGTCTGCATTCACGTCATCTGCCGGTATATCTGCAACTGTACTCAAACCAGTCAGTCATAGAACCATGTGAAAGGACTTAGTACAATAATGGTGGTACACAATATACTAACTACATACATAAGTACTCTTGGGACTTGGAAGGGTTGAGCAAAGCTATGAGCGACCCAAGGTTATCAAGCCACACCTGCTAAGCTTGGGTAGTGACGTGAGTGACAAGTTGTCAGTGTGTCACCAACGCATACGTCAACATAAAACCCTCATTTCTCAGTCGGCTTTAACATTTTGCACGGTAAAACCTTTAAAACATACTTAATAACTAGATGATGATACACTTTTATTTCACTTGCAGATTAAAGTGACGAAGCTAAATTACTCCTTTTAAGATTTTGAGACTCCAATCAGTATGGTGGTAACGATTAAATCTTCCATGGTAGGGCACCATAAATAATGAATACTATATTTCATTTTCGTCAAATATGAACTAAAGGAAGGCTGCTAACTGAGTAGCGTAAAATAAAAATGCATAAACATTTTTTTTTATCAGAACTAAGAAAAAGTCAATATAAAAATCCACCACTTCAATACCTTGTTTGCTTGTTAAGGAACCCATCCCATCCTTTATGAAACGGAAAATTTCAAATACCTAAGAACTTTTCTCTCCGGGGACAATATAACTCAAATTTATTTCGCCAAGTTCATAAATAGGAAAAGTTGTGAGGTTGTCGCATTGGAGCGCGTCCCGAGAAACTTGGATGCATGTATAGCATTGGTTCCTCCTACGATTGACCTGATTATAGATGGGAGATGAAATAACAAAAGCCCTTTACGACAACCATTTTTATCGGCAGTTTCATCTGTTGGGTTGCGTTGCGTCATACATAATAGGACGAGTATTGTGAAACTTTATAAATACAACTCTTAAATCAAGAGTGAAATGCGTTTACATTAAGACCCTAGTGCAGCTCTGCTGATACTGGTTTGTTTGTAGTAATCTCTAAAAAAGTTTGTAGTATTTTCCAAAAAAAGTTCGGGAGCTTGAAATTGGTTTGTGCTTTCTTATATTTCTTAGGTCTTTATGGATTAGTCTCGTCTCTCGTCTATGACGTGCGTTCATTAAGCGTATTGAGTTCATTTCCCATCGGGCACCAGTCACGGAGTATAGAGCTTTAACGCCATGGTCTCGCCAGCATCCCACGAGGTGCAGAGTCAATAACCTCCGCTACTAGGAAGCCTATGCGTCAAATTAATGGCTCCGTCTTGGTCTAGAACACACTAAGCGGTTCTATTGATAACCGTCTCATGAATTTTAATGATACCTTATGGATCTTAAAGTTTTCATTCTAGGAATTTGTTATGGGAACGGGATCTGAACTTAAGATTACGATAACAATGTAAATCAAGTTTCACCTTTTATGAGCAAATATCGCGAAAAATACCCGATTCATTCATCGAAAAATATGACGTATTTTTTTAATATCATAGAAGCTCCGGTAAATGATCTCAGTACACCGTTTTCAGCTTTTATTTAGGTCTACTAAAGTCAATCATTTTAAAGAAAAAAAATGTATGTAGAAAATACAAATAAATCATAACGCTCTGTAATAATCTTCCTATAATTTAAAATGTATTTATGATGACGCAACAGGATTTTGGATAACCCTTTGGGGGACAAAGTTTGGAAGGACCAATAAAGTTGACAAGTGTCCCGATAAATCATTCATTCCCTTGGCTTACTAATGTTTGATCGGAACTTTAGTATGAGGTAGTAGGCGGAGAAGTTGGGGATTACAAACTTGAAGATTTGAATCAAGAGCACATGAAATACACTTGTAATGCTTTAGAATTATAAGTTTTTTTTTGTTGTCAGTTGTATTGATAATACTAGTGTGTTCGAAGATGGAGCGAACCGGAAAAGTGAAGTATCTACTAAACTAACGATAAATGAACTAGAAAGACAAATATTTAGTTTTGAACTGAGTTCTTTGATATTGTATCTTTAGAAAAGTTGGTCATTCAATCTGAGGAAGAAATAAGGTACCCTATAAAGTTTAAACTGGATCATGATATTTTTGCGTATCTGCAGACTGTTAGACTGATATTAATTGCTGCCTTTTTATTAAAAAAGAATGACAGCTCTTCTGTTTTTATCGATCTAAAATTTTATGCTCACCATTCAGTTGCGGGTTTCCACAACACAACATAGCACAACGCGATCTTGATGCAGATAACCCCAATATAAACGAACCGTAAAGCTGTTTGTTCATCGCGTTTGCGGTTATATGTTGGCTCGTTCTGGCCCTACGATGCATGGGATGGTATAAAATAAAGTATTTCTGACGAAACAAACAGGCCATTTCGGTAGAAAATATCATTACTTTGATTTAACGTTATTATATTTACGCGGAAAAAAATACCGACAAAATCTCCAGATTTGGTTTTTGAACAAATTCCCACACTTATATAGCAGGGTTTTCTTCTATCGTCGGCGAAGAGTGAAAACCTCGAACTGGTCGGTTGTAAATATCTGGTTAGGTAGCCTGCTGCGAGCGAACTTCCTAGTGCATTAGCGGTATCAGTTGTTTAAACACTAGCCGCTTTCAACCGACCGATACGACTGGCTTTGTTTGATGTGAGCTTAAACAATGCACCTACAGTTAACACGCATTCTACACCTCAGCTTTTTAACGTCTTCGACGCTTGTGTTTTGTTTGAAAAATAAGTACCTAATACTTTGTGAGGCGTTTGTAACAAAAACAAGTGAGTTGTTCCAGGTGACTTTTGTTTCCTGTTGTTATTTAGTAAGTGTAGAGACAAAACGAAGTTGTGACAGGAAGATAAACATGCCTGGCTGCATCGTGTATTCACTGTTCAATAAAAAATTTAAAATTATGTATTTGATTTGTCTCTCGACGAAGAGGTTTTTATATTAGGGAACATATTTTATATCTAGGTGCTACAACATGCTAGATATGATAGGGATATCGACAAATAGAATGCTCTATTTCCCGACAGGGTTTAAAATGGTTTCCAAAAAGCCTGTTTCACGGGTTCTGAATAGCACATATCTTCTGGTTAACTTTGAATTAAATTATTGGTCAGGTCGTTACCTACCTATGTAAACTGGAACATCCGAAACCTGTGAAAATAGACTAAAGTCTAAAATTGTGAACTTAACTATAACGGTGGACGTGGTGAATAAAAAGAAGCAGGAAGAACCATTAAAGCTTAAGCACTTGATATCTACGGGCACTCTTAAAGAAAACCACATGAAAATATTTGTTTGCCGTCGATTGATCTAATCATATCAGTTTCGTTTACATTGCGGGATAGTTAAAAAAAGATGCAAGGCACGCATCGTAAAGCTTAAAATAGTGAGCGCATCTACCGACATTTAGTTTATCGTAATAAAGTTAATAGCATGTTCACAAGAAGAAAAACATGGAAGAGTTCGTACACACAGCTACCTGCCATTAACTACTTTTTTTCAATAAAATCATAATTTATTTGACTAAATATAATTAAATCCCCACAACTACAAACTGATTCCTTAGCCAGCAAAACAATATACTACTAATGATATTGAGGAAAAGTGATTTTATTTTTTTGGTGTAAAAAGTCCAACAAAATTTGCAGTGAAAATCAAAAATAGACTTCAAAGTGAATGTACAATATCGACCAAAAGTAACTGAACGTTAATACAAATCAAGGTTGTTAACCCATTTCCGTTACGGTCTGGTGCCGATTTTGTGGAGCTTCCCACTTGTTTCCGTTTAAATTGAATCTATCACAAACACATTTTATAGCCTTGCAGGTCTGATTAACGTCAAACCTAACGGTGCTTCGAAGATAACTCCATTAATTTCGTCCACCTCAAAACACGACAATCGGTCATTGTCAGCGCGACCAATTAAATTCGTCTTCGTTATCTTATAAATGGTAAGTCACCATCTTTTGATGTGGATTCAATCAAAGCGACTGAATAAGTAGGTCGTGAAATCAATTATATGGACAGAATTTCAGTATTTTGTTGTTAGATCTCTGTAGGTAGGACTAATAACAGATTCCATTTCCCGAACCCGGCTCATGTGAATTCGCAATGCCGTCTATAACGACTATTATTCAGTATATCAAACTTTACGGAACACGAACATAAAACTTTTAAAAGCTCATAAATAACTATTATTTCATACGTACTTGCTTTACCTAGCAGATCATTGAAGTTTATGGGCCATTCTAAATGAATTTGAAGATATGAAATAAAAGACTTTTTAACGGATACTAGCGCGGTTTTATTGAAAGTACTTTGGTAATTAGTTGGTATTTGGTTTGATTTTTGATTTTTCCGACGTTTCGGCACCTTTGCAGCTGCCGTGGACACGGGGGACCACGGCAGCTGCAAAGGTGCCGAAACGTCGGAAAAATCAAAAATCAAACCAAATACCAACTAATTACCAAAGTACTTTCAATAAAACCGCGCTAGTATCCGTTAAAAAGTCTTTTATTTCATGTCTAGTGAGCGCGTAAGCTTGAGAAGTGAATTTGAAGATTATAAAAACCTATAGTCTATTGAATATGGTATTACTTGAACTTACTATAAAATAACATTATGAAAATTATACACTACTATAAGAACACCTAACTAACTTCATCCTTAGTTGCTTAACGTTGTATTTAGAACCTATGTACAAAGTAACTGTAAGTTTTGGTTCGATAAGCGGGACTGCAAGAGTTGGACTTCATTAGAAGGTTTTGTGATTAAAGAAACTTAAGTTGAGATTGACGGTTTTACAACGGTTTTTAAGTTGCATCGAAGATTTTATATACCATCAATTGTTTCATTGACCATTGCACCCCACTGTTTGAAGAACTTAGGATTCTACCTCTACCCTGTCTCTTTATATTTGAAATTTGCATGTTTGTCAAGAATAACTCACATCTCTTTCCCTTACATGACACGGTATATAATAAAACTAACACTAGACGTAAGCATAAGCATAAATTACAGATCCCATCGCAGAAATTAAAAATATATAGAAATAGTACCTTTTGCAATGCCATAAGAATCTATAATATGTTGCCAGTTGAAATAAAAGAATTGCCTACCATCAAATTTAAATATAAATTATTTTTCACTTCTCATGCTCGTAAAGTTTGTCATTATGTTGGGTATAGGCTGCATAAAACCGCTTTTTATGCTCTAGAGCATAAAGTAAAATCTTCGTCTATGTTCAGACTCTAAGACAAAGGTCGTCAGCTAAACAGCCACACACGCAATTAAACTTCGTTAAATAAAATTGTTATTTTCTTCATTTTTGTAAATAATGCATGTTATAATACTTTTTTTTATTTTTGAATTAAAAAAACATTTTTTTTTTCAGTTTTTGAATAAGGGTATCAAATGGAAGGCCTTAATGAGCACATCCCAAAATTATATAATTTGTCACTAAAATTATTATTTTTTAAAATTTTTGAATATGGGTTTCAAATGAAAGTTTTGATGAGCACATTCCAAAATTATATAATTTGTCAGTAAAATTTAAGAAAAAAACATTATTTTTTCAATTTTTGAACATGTGTATCAAATGAAAGGCCTCGATGAGCACATTCCAAAATTTTATGATTTGTCACTATATTTTTCAATATTTACATATTTTTCAATTTTCAATATTGTTGTTTAATTTCCTCACAATCGAAGTGAAAAGCAGAGTGTAAAACTCGTACATAAAACCCATTTTACCCTCGACTTGACTATCCACCCTCGCCTGCGGCTCGGGTGGATATATATGTCTCGGGTAAAATGATGCGTTTTATGCACTTGTTGTACAATCTACTATAACATCCTATTAGATAAATGTTATTACTCAGTTAACGAATTCCTAGAACATAAACTGTAATTAATAGTTTCCAAACTTAGATTAAATTGACATTGTACTGGCAGGCAAATACTATGACATGATTATGATTTGACATTTTATTACATTTGACATTACTAAAGTTTGACATTTTTTTTGTATAATTATTTAATTGAGTAATTTAATTAATTTATGACATAATTATTGAAATATTAAATGACATTGGATATTTATAATGATGGGTGATGAATTGTTATTGTTATGATTAATGTTTTAAATATTGATTTCTTAGTTAATTTCTTTGTAATTACGTACTATCAGATTTCCACGCCTAACGGAGGCAGAATATGTAGATCTTATCTTTATATACCATCAATGTATACTACCATATTCTGGGAAATAAATGATTATGATTATCATGTAGGCAGACTGCACTGCACTGAAATTCCTCCATGATGCAGTAAAGCTGATCCCCACGCATGCCGCGAAACCGCAACATCCGTCTCCGACTGTCGGTAAGCTTTGCTTATTTAAGTTTGCCTCCTGGAATGTTTTCGTCTACAAGTTTAAAGGTGTCTTAAATAAAGTTTAACTCAACATAAAAATTGTCTACGATGCGATGCCTTAACTTTATTCATCATCACCCTTTTTAATGTCCTCATTAATAGGGCATAGGCAGTCCTTCTTCGTGTAGTCCATAAGCTCAATTTTGCCTACGTCATATGACATCACGATGAAATGTATGGCACACGGTCGGAAAAGTTGTGCTGAGCAAGGACAGAAGATTATCGCAAATAAAATTGGCCGGAAGCATGAGAAAATCCTTAACTTTCGGTCAAAAATCACTTTTGAAGGACTTCCGGCCAGATATGGCTTGGCAGACTTATTTATTCTCAAACACACTATTATTTGGACACTAATCGATGGGTAACATCCAACCATACTTGGAATGATAAAACAAAAGAAGCATGTCTAAACTTCAAGAGAAATTCATAAAATCTCGAAGAACGTTTTTCAAAGCAGCAAATCCTGCGATTCACTAGCTGTAGAATAAAGCAATTAGCAGAGAAACAAATAAAATGATTTAACGGCTCTATAGCGAGGCGAGATTGGCTGGAGTGGAAGGAAAGTCTTTATAGTGGTGTGGCGGTGGCCAAGGAGACTTATGTTATGGCGCACGACTAGCTTGAGGCATGAGTTTGTCTGCCTGTGTGGCCGCTGCACCGCCCGCCGCCTCTCTCAGTGTAAATTGAAGTCTTAATTATAATTTCATATCACAAACGTATAAGTACATAAAAACCTTAATTTGAATAGGTATTATTAATTTCAACTAATTTCCTCTTGAGATTTGATTATTCAATGTTCTCCCTTGACGGTGACATTCAAAACAGAAAAAAACTATATTAGATTAAATTTATAGATCTGGGTTTACAGAGCGTGATGGTTGAGTATGACTAATCGCGTAATTAGAAACCATTCTCATAAACTAGAATTGATATTCTAAGATATCCGTGAGAAACCATGATTAGGTTTATACAAAAGTTTTTTACTAGTCTATTATTCGGGAATAACTCCCGCCACTCTATTGATTAAAAAACAAGAAAGAGTAATAATTTACAAAAACAAACTCTCGACGAAAAATTTCGCTAAACTTTTACCCGGACAACATTTTGTAGACAAGTTTTCTTCGCACGTTCAGTGTTCCTTTGGGGTTCTATATTAATATTGTACGACAGTTGCGACAACAATGCTTTTAAGGCACAAAGTATACAGGCCACTAGTCATTCCTTTGCCGGTATCGGCCCCCTGTAACCGTTCCTTATCTGGAAAGCAAAAAAGCCTTTCCATGTCAAGAGCTGTCGATAGGAAAGCCTCTTTGTTCACCTCGACGCTTACTTTGACGAAACTTGGAATGACTTTTTGCGATGCTATTTTATAGTTTTACATGGTTTTTAATGGTCTGATGAAGAGAAAGTACTTATTTGCTTAAAAAATGTTAAAAAGCTTTTGAACGTTGGCCTAAACGTCTTGTTAGAATGTTATTTATGGAGTCAATCTGAGACGCACGATTGAGGGGTTAACAGTTAATTTGTAGCTGTGATAATTAACGAGACATTTTAAGTAACCAATTTATTTTACGAAATAAGGGGACAAATTATTTTCGAAGAACAAAACGACAAGACTAGGATTAGTTTTTAAACTGGCTTGGAAAATTAACCAGTTAACTGGGTAGATTACTAATTTGATTGTGCCTTAATTGAGCATACCTCTGGATGAATATACCTGTTGTTTTTACAAAGAAAAATATTTTCGACAAACAAGTCTTCACAAAGGATGAAAATAGAAACTTCTTCGATTATCCGCTTCAAAGTGTACCGAAGAAATTAAAATGAAATAAGATTTCGATCCGGTTACCCAAGATATAAACGATTGTACTTTTTGGATTGATCTCGCGGTGTAACTCAACACGAGTCGGTAAGCTACACAATTTATTTCTCAGCTGGATTCTCGGCTAGAGGCTGTCGGCTACATTGCACCTGTCACCTCGAGAATGCTGCGTATGCTTCAAACTGCATGTAGTTAATTTGACCAACTTGAGGACGGGCCTACGACTTGCATCTTGGTATTAGTGAAAAGCAATGACATGTGAACGAGTAAATAGGTTATGTAATATTACAGGTTATGTTATGCTTTGCGACGGCAAGGAATGTGTTAAATGGTAACATACGTTTTATAAATAGCATATTTTTATTTCATTTTAAAAGAATAATACGAAACTTATGCCTTTTTTATTATATGCTGTAGTAAATAATCTTGAGATGTTCACTTTTCATGAATGTTAACAAAATAATAAATTAGAACAGGTTATGTTTTTAAGTTTTAGAGCTACTAAATGAGGTAATGAACAGAATGAATAAAGTTAGTAAGTAAAAACTTCTGTTGATAAAATAGAATTAGTAAGTAGGTATATGCATGCTTGCTTATAATGAATTGTTTTCGTGGCAACACATTTTTGATTAGATAAAACATTCGTGCTTGAAATAAAATTCACCTACACATGATAAATAAGTCTACTAATAAATGGAGCATGTGTAATAATCGTGCGGGAAAGTGGCAGGAAGTTGTGTAAGTGCATTCATGAAGAAAGCGGTCAAAAGTCAAGGAGATAATTGTTTGTGCAGGAAATTAAAGGCATTTAGTAACTGGGCCAATCCGTAGCGGGCGCAATTGATACAATACAATGGGCATCTCGGTCAGAAGTAGTTATTTTAACCAAATAAGTAGTAACGGTCACGAATTTTTTGGAATGAACTAAAAATATTTTATAGTTTGGCTGGCTAAAACACTGATAGGTAATTTCGAAATTGATAAATATGCATTGGAAAATAAATCAAATTTTCAACTTGCCCAATTATATTTTAGCTATCTTCAGTCCTATTGATTTTGATGGCATAAGTACTATAAGATGAATTTGTCTAAAAGAAGCAACGCAGTAAACAAATAAGCGAAATGAAATCTCTAAGAAAATCATTAACATGATGAGTTTTGCCTCGTCTACATCCCGTCTGCAAACGCGTGAGTCACGAGCGTAGGTTGAAATGGGTACGAACCGGGTTGGTTGGTACTCAGCACCTCACAATCATACCCAAGGCTTCATGAATACTCGGTTATCTAGATAAACGAGCCAGTAATAAGGAAATTTAGGTTACTCTGATTGCAAGCAACAAATAAACATTTCATTAGAAAGACTCCGAAGCTCGTTCAAAATCATCAACAGTTTTTTTTTATCTGATTCATAGATAACCTTCTGTCCTAGAAAGCGGTGTGCTAACTACTGCTAACGTTTTATTTTCATTACTTCCTAATTTACGAATAATCTTTACTATGAGAAGTTACAGCCATTATTACAGCATGTAATTTATAAAGCTCTCAAGGTGCACCTCGAAAGCTTTTAAGGCGGTTAGAGCATCGGTTAATTTACTTTTATGAGCCGAGAGCAGATTACGCGTCGAGTCATGGGATTGGTTACGCCTGCCCTATAACACACGCTGTAATGAAATCATGCAACTTTTGCTACTAGAGGTCTTGACTTTATGAGGTTTTTTCCATGGCCTTCTTTATTCTAATAAGGATAAGGTGCATATTCCTTAGTTAAAGAGATAGGTGCCATTAACAACACTTAAGTAGCATCACCAGTTCCAGTCTAATAAATGTTGCCAATTAAAGACAAACGAAAGAACTCACAGTATTTTAATTTATTGTAGCTCGTTCACTTTTTGGGCAACAACATTCCATAAAGGGGCAACTTTCGATACAGCATGCTTTATATGGCTCAGAACATTTCGACATAAGCGACTATTAACGCTTGCTCAGTTGGACTAAAGTTATGACAAAACATCGTTTATGTAGCGTAAGTTCGAAACTAATTTGTGTCCAGCTTGTTGTGTTATACTATTTAGTTACCACTTTACCAGACAATGCAAGTGTATCTTAAATACATGTACCTATGTGTACCTATTTGTGGTTTCGGGAGTAGCAAATCTTCAATGCCTGTTTATGTATGTGTATTTGAATGGCGTGACTAAAAACCATTGCGGATAGACACAAGGTCATTAGGCCAACATTTGGAGCCAAGGCCAGCGGACTGGTGCTTGCCGTGCCGTGCCGACAAAACTACCTATCTTATAAAAACTTCATTATTATTCTGATCTTCTACAATGAGTGCTTACGAATTATTAATCTTGATAGTTAATAACTACTTCCTTAAACTAAATTTATAATTATTCTGTTATGTTTCAATTTACAATATGTTATAGTTACCCCAGAACAGAAGCCGATAATTCAGTGAATAATTTAATTAACCAATTAGGTAAAACCAAAAACTAAAACTTGTGTTGTTGGTATAGCCCTAAAAATAATGTATTTAGGTATACAACAATCTAATATTAATGCCAAACTAAGTTATCCAATAACTACATTATATCCAACGTATTGGCTTCAAATATTTGATTAACTAAGTAGGTACTTGGTAATTAATAAACGTTATATGAAGATTTGCCCCTCAAATATCAAAAGTCTCAAAACCACAGCAACTGAAATACTTATAAACTACTTACCACATAAATAGCCGTACCGTAGTTAGATTTTTTACATCACACGAATTGCTTTAATTTCAAAGTACCGACCGACGTAGCTAAAGTTGTGTTATGGAAATCAGAGACAACACGACAGCGACACGACGATATCTGAAACACCCAGTTGGCGAATTGGTTGGTGAAATCGTGAAAAACAGAATACGTACTATTATTATGTATTATGTGACAGTACAAGCTAGTCGTACTAGAGTAGAATAGAATAGAATAGAATAGAATAGAATAGAATAGAATAGAATAGAATAGAATTTATTTGTGAAATGCAGGTGTTAGTATTACAATGATGGAAGTTGTCATTATTTTGTTAGTGTCACTACATTCCCACCTTATATTCTAAGGTATACAAATAATAAAGATAGATTAACGCGAAACAGGCAACCAATAGCAAACAAGATTATTTTCATATGTGTCAAATATTAAATTATCACTTCGTATTCGCAAATTTCATTAGAGTTATATAAAAATGTCAAATGTTAAAATAAGTAAGTGTCAGATTAAAATGTTATAAAATGTCATTAATACTAAAGATAGAAAGTAAAACTAAATAAACAATTAAACATGTCAAATTATTTCAATGATTTGTCGTCTAAAAATTGCTGTACGGAGTAATAGGCTTTGTCGACAAGTAATGTCACCAGTCGATTTTTAAAGTTGTTTATTGGCAAGCTCTTAAGTCCAACAGGTATTTTATTAAAGATTCTGTGAGCCATTCCAAAGAAGCTACTACTAACGTGTTTGGTATTAATTTGTGGTGCACATATTCTACTCCCATTGCGGTGACTCCTATTTGGGTTCCTTTCTGCAAATGTAGTAAAGAGGTAGTCGTTACGCTTGACGAACATTGCCACTTCATAAATATATAAAGATGGTAGAGTAAGAATTTTCAATTGACGGAAAAATGGTTTACAACTATCAGTTGTCTTAAGGCCAGTAATCGCTCTTATACATCTTTTTTGATATTTAAATACTAGACTCTTGCCCACAGAATTTCCCCAGAATATGATTCCGTAGCGCAATATGGACTCAACGTATCCGCGGTAAGCAATCAAGACAGTGTCTCTATTTGTAACTCTAGAGAGTTTGTAGAGAGCATAAACTGAGCTATTAATTCTTTTACAGAGATTCTCAGTGTGTAGCTTCCAATTAGTTTGGTAATCTAATTGCAGGCCTAAAAATTTTGTGTCGGTGACGGACTCAATTTCCTCCCCATCGCACATTAAAGCCACCGTAGGCATTTCTGTCATTTGTCGAAAATGCATTATTTTGGTTTTTTTACTGTTTAGACACAGATTGTTTTTGACCAACCAACTATTGATATTTTTCATTACACAATTAATGTCGTCTTCGTAGGTTGAGTTATTATTACATTTAATTATGGCCGTGCTGTCATCGGCAAACAGTATAATGGGATGGTCGATGGATTTCGGAAAGTCATTTATATATAAATTAAACAGTAAAGGTCCTAAAATGCTTCCTTGAGGCACCCCCGTCTCTATATCTCTACATAGAGACACATACTCTTTCATTACTTTTGTTTTCTTGCAAAGTTGGGTTATAACAGTATATTGTCTTCTTTTACTCAAATATGATTCAATCAATTTGAGTGGTACACCTCTTATCCCATACGCATAGAGTTTGGTCAATAACAACTTGTGGTCAACATGATCAAAGGCACTTGTCATATCCATAAAGATAGCACAGATATGTTGTCTTATGTCTGTAGAGTTCTTAATCAGGTCAAGTAAACTATAAATTGCCTTTTCTGTATTTCTGTTTTTGCGAAAACCAAACTGTTCCGTAGCAAATATGTCATATTTTTCACAAAAATTATAAATAATTTCATGATATATTCTTTCAAATACTTTAGAAAAGACGGTTAGCTGAGCAATAGGTCTATAGTTTTTAACGTTTGTCTTTTCTCCCTTCTTATGGACCGGTTTAATAATTGAGGTCTTAAAATCGCTAGGAAATACTCCAGTTCTAATTGTCAAGTTTATAATATATGTCAAAGGTAGAGCAAGGAACTTAGAGTTTTCTTTAATTAATTTAGTAGGGATACCGTCTATGCCTACGCTGGGAGTATTTTTCAAAGACTTTATAGTTTTCATGACCTTTTCAGTTGTGACTTCAGACATAAATATTGAATTTGTGATATGGACAGGCACTGAATAAGTAGGGTGATCATCTTTATTTTTCTTTATAGAGTCTACAAAATGGTCATTGAACACATTAGACATATGCGATGGATTGCAAATTCGGTTTCCCTCTTTACAAATATATTGTACTGTCTCGGAGGGATATTGATTTTTGTTTTTATTAATTACTTGCCATGTAGCTTTAGATTTGCTTAAAGAGTTTTTTATATAGTGACCGTTCTGTGCTCGCTGAGTCAGATGTATAATTTTTTTATAACGTTGGTTGTAACTTTTGAGTATTTGTTTATTTTTTTCAGTTGGAGAAGACCTACATTTCCAGAGCAACTCTCGTTTCTTTTTGCTACAGGCCCTGACCCCACGTGAAACCCATTTCAATTTTTTCCTGTTTTTTATCAACACTGATTTATAGGGAAAGCATAAATTATGAAACAATTTTATTGTTTCGATAAAAGCACTATAAGCAGAGTCTACATTGTCTGTTTCATAAACATCAGAAAAACTTAACGCTTGAGTAGCTTCTCTGAACTTGGCCATGTTTTCCTCAGAATAGTCACGTTTTCTTATACGCCACGAATTAATTGGACATGTTTTCTTCACAGGACATTGTAGTAACTGTGCAGTGTGATCTGAAAGCGCGAACTCTATCTCTTCACTTTTACAACCTCTAATATTAACAGCATAGTTGTCTAAGCACGTTTTACTACTAAGTCTTGTAGGCTGCCTGATTTGTAGTTTAAAGTTATAGCTTAAGAGTAAGTTTTCAAAATAGTCAGATAATTTGGTCTTTTTTAAGATGTCTATATTAAAGTCGCCACATATAACATATTTATTACTATTATTTGTACGTAATTTATTTAATAACAATTCTAATTTATTCAGAAATAATTCTACGTCAGCCTTCGGTGGTCTATATATGCAAATAATTATAAGCTTTTCGCATGTCAGCTTTATGGCACAGCACTCAATAACACATTTTATACAAAACTTCGAAACATCAAAGATTTCGTACTCAAAACCTTGGCGAATTAATATGCAAGAACCACCCCTACGGGTATCTCTAAAATAGCCGGTCGCTAATTTATAGTTATTCAAACAAACATTACATTGGTCATCTTCTTTCATGAAATGTTCCGTAATACATATAATATCCGACTCTTTATTTTCCAATACTAACTCATAAACAACAACAGATAGAAAGTCCAATTTACTATTCAGACTACAGATATTTTGATGAAGTATATTAAGACATTTGGGAACGAAAAAAGTCTGTTTCATCAAGAGCCTGGCCATTTTCCCTAGGCTGGGTATTATTATCTGATTGTAAGCTGAGATCGATTTCTGCATTATATTGATTAATTTCTGCAATTAAAAGGCTTAATCGTTTTACAATATTTAAAAATCCAAAGTTATTTATTTTTCCAAAATTAAAAGAGAAGTACTTTCTGGTATACTCCAGTGTAAGATTTGAGTCTAACAAATACGCAAAACAATGCTGTTGATTACTCAAATACAGTAAATTATTAAACGTCTCTATCCTATAATTATACATAGTGACACTGGAGTGTATTTTGAAAGTGGGTACAGCAATTATAACATTAGTATGAAACAATAGTGTGAGCCTTTCTTGTATGTTCTGTACAAGCTTAAAATAATTTTTAGTTATAAGAAAATCAGCCTCTCCTACAAAAATAACACAAAAATCGTTTGTAGTAAAGTCTTTCACTTTATGTTCAATTCCATCAAGCAACTGCTCTATTCCTGCTCCTGGTAATGAGTAGTGACATACATTGCTGCTGTCGTCAAAAACTTTTTGAACAATCTTTAGAATTTTGTTGTTATTGTTGCTGCTGATCACGCATATTTTTCTGGTTTTAATTTGTTTATTATTAGTAGTAGTATTATTAATTGTTGTATTTGAAGTTGATGCCAAGTTACTACTCCGATGTTTCTGTTCTTCAGCAGTAGCGCCATCTGGTGTGTAGTTTTTCGATTGCTCACGACTGATATTAGATTTTGTATTTGAATACTCTCGCAGTTGATTTGGCGTTTTAAATAAATTCCTTGCTATTTGTTGTACTCGTTTTGTAGTGGGAGTATAGAATTTACCAGCTCCTTGTTTGCTTTTCGTGGGCATGTCAGTTTTAAGGGTATCTATGACATGTTTATAAATGCATAACTGTTTTTCACTTTCATTTAGTTTTTTCTTTAAATTGCTATTTTCAAGTTTAATGTTTGTTAAATTTTGGTGAGCACTATCGAGCTCTATTTTTAGTTTTTGAATTTCTTCTTTGAGCATAGATATGTTATCATTGGTATCAGTGGATAAATCAGCAAGACTGTTGGCGCTACCATTTAAAGCGTCCTCTATATTACAAGTACTTGTATTTGCCTCTTCAAATTCATCTATATTGTTATGTTCACCGCTATTTAATGAGGTTCTACGAGGTCGACGAAAAGTTATGTTCTCGAAGAAATTCATCTTAGTGCCATCTATTTTTGGTGCTAAGAAATACTTTTTTTTTTTTTTTTAGCTACTGTTCATAAGATGGCTGTAGTGTCATTGATTATTGATAAAATGCCTAGTTGTGTGGTGCTCTCTGTTGTTGGCGTAGTGTATTAAAGGTAGCATGAGGTTGAAAGGTTTTGCTACTCGTCACAAGGTGGCGCCAGTGTCCATATAAATTACTTATAAACGCCTAAGTATGGTAGTGTCCTCTATCAGTTGGTGCGGTAAATTAAATAGTCCTTGTTGCTTTTTTTTGTCGTTCTTTGCTAATACGCGATAGTAATATATCATAACACTACTCTCCGCATGGTGCGCTGTTAAAGTCCAAAATGATATTCAAACATTAACGACAGTCCAAATGATAATATTTCTTCTATTATTCACTACAGATCTTCTAATTACAGTTTTATGTAAATAATTCAAGTATTTACTCACAGTCTTTGTCTTCGTTTTGGCAATACCTTAAAACTGTCACTATATTTCTAATTATCACTGATTTAACTCCGATTATTATTTTTTCAATTTACAGTCGAAACTAAAGTAGATAATCGCCACCAACACTTTCACCCAAACATTAGTTTATACGAATCACTTTTATTTGATTTTTAGGTGGAAAGTCGCACTTTAAATATTTTTAATATTCAGAAAAACGCAGACTCGATGTTTACCGTGACGGCAGCGCCATCTATCAGTAACCGACATTGCTCGAAGGATTGCTCAGCTGAAGTGGCAATGGGCGGGACACACAGCGTCACAGCGAGAAGAACCGATGGCCTTTGGGGCGGAAAGGTTCTGGAATGGCAACCGCGCACCGGACGACGCTCCGTGGGTAGGCCCCCGACAAGGTGGACTGACGATCTGGTGAAGATTGCGGGAAGCCGCTGGCTGGATGCGGGCAGCGCAGGACCGATCGTCGTGGAGATCCTTAGGGGAGGCCTATACCCTGCAGTGGGTGTCGTGCGGCTGATATGACGATGATGATGACAAGCTAGTCGACCACGGGGGTCGTCGAATATGACATAGGTACTTGTCTTATAATACGTCTTGCAATGATCTTGAAACTGCATTAAAGGTAATGGATATTAATTAGCAAGTGAAGGAAGCAATAAAGTTCGATGACTGTAAACAGCGAACGATGTGGTTTAATTTTAGAAGAACTAAGTACTGCCGAAGTGAAGTTTGCTCGTAAAATGTGGGAAACGAGCAAACGGGCCGCTGCTGTAGGCTGAACATTCATCATACTTGTACGCTGTTGTAGTCACAAATCAGAGTTGACAAATCTCTTATTTTAACATATTATTGGTTCTGATCTGAATAAATATTTTGTTTTCTCAAACAATCTACAGGTTAATATTAAATGAGAAGATTTTTTATAGAATTTCTTAGCTTAGTGGAACTTAGCAGAATACGAATCGGATAATTTTGTTTTGATGTACTAAAATAACGATATAACTTTTACTTGACTTTTTAAGGGACAGAACGAAAGCTTCAAGTTAATTAAAGTAGAAGATTAGATTACTTTACTAAATACCTTGTAAAGGGATTCAACAAATTAAACTGACTGAAATTTAATATTTCAGTTTACATTATACAAGGCATGTTTGCGTGGAGAAACGTGGTGAACGTGACTTTACTATGTTTGTAAGGCATCGCAATTCACACGGCGGGCGGCGGGCGGGCGGTAGGTGTTTCCAACACGTGGTTTCATTACTACAGTTGAATTTTCTACGAAATATAATTTCATATAACTGAATCTCAGAAAGACACGCATCGATTTCCTTTTAGTATCTGACTGACGTCATAACAGTATTTTCAACATCAGCTAGACACGGCACAAATAGCAAGAGGACGTTACCCTTGTCAACGCTAGCTTTGCAAGCTAAGTTACGGTTGTATTGTTCGAAATGTCAACCAGCTTTAAGATTAAAGCTGCGCGCGCGCCTCGCGGTGTCTGTTCCTGCTTCAGCAAATCACTGACACTAAAGTGTTAAGACCTGTCTAATTTGCACTTCATAGCCATGCCACAGGTTATAAATCGAAGTCAACACATCCCGGCGCCGACCGCTTGTTATGAGAAACATAGAACGCGCTCCTTTTGTCATACGGATACGAGAAACAATACCTACGGAGATTTATGGGCACTGAGCTCCATAACTGATGCTGAAGCTGCTAGCTTAGCTAAACTAAACTGTACCTACAGACTATATAAGTCCCATAGTCCTTAACAAATGCTACCTAATGAATTCTCATGCCATTTAACGTTAACAAACTTCAGGGCTGCTCATAACAAAGTATGAGATAAGAGTTGGGCACTCATGTTAAAGAGGAGAAATGAATCTAAATGACGGTGCTGCTGGAACGAAATGGGCGAAGATAAAAGTATTTCATCAGTCAGAGACCGTTCATTAATTCAACGAGAGACCTTTAATTGGGAAATCCCTTCAATGAGTGGTGTAAACGATAATGTCCATAATTGGAACCCCGATAAAACAATCGAAGCGATGGGCGTTTAGTTGAACCAGGTTAAAATTAATTGAATTATCGACGCGGTCTTTTCTTTTTATAATATAGGTTTGCTCATTACTCATACCTATAATTTGATACGTACTAACTTTTTCTGGTTTATCTTTCGATGGGTTTATCAAAAACGTCCAATATATTTTAGTGAATTAATAAAAAAGACATGAGTTTGCATTATTTTCATTTTATATAAAATGCCGATCTTCCATTTACTGCTGAACTTCCATTTCCCTGCGTGGTTAATAAACCCGGGACACAGAATATATACCGAGGGAAGAGAGTACTTAGCGACCCGGAAGAGATAAAACAAAGGGCCCAGTTTCCGGATATCAGGTTACAACATCTGTTTAACAATACATACTATATTTCTAACTTTTATCTTGGCTAGCGTTGGCCGTAAGTATCCATTTTACATAAAGAATTTGAACTTTGAATAAAAAAGTTAAAAAACCAAACTACAGGTAAACTCTCTCTAAACTTTATTCCCTGGGGGGTTGTCTGTGTGTTCGATCGTGCGAAATTAAGATATGAACATTTATTTTTATGGAGCACATAAGTATTACAATTATCAAGTATAAAACATGTAAGAACCTCGTTTTGAAAATAATTAAATTACTATCTGACTGTCTGTTACTCTTCACAGACTTTAAAGTAATATCAAAATTCAGTACTATTACGGATTGTGATTGGAATTTCTTGCGGTTTGGGTGCGTAATGAAATAGCCGTTGAGAGAAGGGACATTAGGGTTGGTCCAAATTTATGGGCACATAAATGGCTCCAATTGATTCGAATCGATCGAAAATTGTTAGCTCTAAAAGGTTTGGCTTGGTCTCTACGGTCGAAACAAACGAACACTTGTGTACCACGACTAGGGTTGCCAACCCTACTATATAATATAGTATCCTACTATATTGAGGGCTCGCCTACTATATTTTAAAAAAAATATATAGTAGGCAAAACTACTATATTTTCCAAGTGAAAAAATTAAACAAAAGCAACAAAAAATATTACTTATACGAGTATGCACATAATAATATTTTTTGTGATTAAACACTTGTCTTTGTGGTTGTTGAAAAAATATGAAAATGTTAATACTTACTTAAGTGTAAAACATGCAACTTCTTTAAAATCCTCCATACAAAACGGCAACCTACTATATTTTTTTGGTCTTTTTTGCCATCTACTATATTTTTACACTGAAAATCTTGAAACTACTTTATTTGATCCAAAAAAAGTTGGCAACCCTAACCACGACAATCTTTGCTAACTGCCAGTTTTGAAAATATGTACCATTATAGACTTATAGTGATAAATTTTCAATATAAATATAAGTTTTATCTCAGCCAAAGAACACCCGTTCTTCATACTCATCTGATTCAGCTTTTATGATCAGAAATGATCATACGTTTCCTATTTCGATTTCAAGTTTAACCGTTATTACATGCAATGTGGTGGTGATAAACGATAAAACTTCATTTTTATTACCTTGGCTATCTTCTTGGGACGATTCAAATGCTTGGCTTTAAGGGCTCTATAAACAATATGTAACCGAACGTTTACTTGGCACATTCTTCTCGACCAGATAAATAAACGTTAGCTTTTAGGTGCTTGCTTATTTTGCCGTCATCTCGACCAATATTGATGTGGTTTTAAGATAAGTTTGTCGGTATCATTCTTCGACGAAGTACGGTAAAATAAAAAAAAGTGGAGGTAGCGAACGAAAAGGTTTTAAACAGAGGGACATAGAAAACATCTGAAATATTTTCAAGAATAACTGAATTCTCTTTGGAACAAGTTTTTAGACTCCTGTAAAAGTCATGCATTCGCCAGGAGTTACAAAACAAATAGTGAAATTCGCTGCCATTACTTAAATTAAAAGGCTACTATTAGGACAATAATTTGGCTGGGCGGACGTCACTAAAAAGGCAACAAGGAGCGGCGTGGAGTAATTTGTTTCGAAATAAGGTCGCTGGGCCATCTGCACAAATGAGGACCAAGGGCCAGTATCTACACTGCCCGTTTAATTAAACCCGACGAAGTAATCTTCACGGCATAAGTGTCATGGACTTTTTTCAAGTTAAGGAAGTCAGAAAAAAAAATCCGCACCCATATCTTACCATGCCCTTGCGTAACTCTAGTACGTCTATAAACAATTGTGCAGAATAAGATCCACTTAGGTTGGTTTAGTTTTACTGTTTTAAATAGACAAGTTTTCAAGTTATTAAATCTTAATGGCTTCAGATCAGAACGAAATGACTTACGGGTAATTCTGAATTCTGATCTCTTAATGCCCATCGGTATTACGATAACATAATACATTGGCAGTTTCGAAAGGACATAAAATTACCTGTCCACTTGAAAAAGGGTTGCTGATGTATGGATACTTACCTGAAAAGAGAAAAAAAAGGTGAGCACAAAAATACAAAGGAAATAAAAGTTGACAAAGGACCGAAAAGGAAAGAATGAAAGCATTTTATTGTTTTAGCGGTTGCACAAGGCACCACCGATGCAAGCGGCACAACAATCGAAGCTCAAGTAGGTCGACCCCACAGAACGTAAAATTAGTACGGGCTTAATTTTGGGTAACAAATTGAGAAACAAAAATACACTTTAAGCTCACCAAATTGGGTCTATTTCAAATTACGTTGATGTTATGAACAGAGAACAAATTGTTCACGACATCAAAAAGGCCAATGGGACCGGCCATTGTGGTCAATAACGTATAATTGAAAATACTTACAAATTCGATTGTGAAGTGAAGCGAGAATATTTCGTATGATTTATGTTCAGTGAGGGTTAAACTTCCTTACGCGTATAATAGCGAGAGCAACCCAAAGAAAATTTTATAGTAGAAAGAAAGTAGAACGATATTTTTGCAGGTTAATACGAAACATAAGAGAGGAAGGTTAGGTAGGACGTAGTTTTAAGTGTGGTGTATGTAAGTAACTACATAGTAAGTTTATTAATCAGTATTGGACTTAAAGTTCTAAATTTAAAAAATTAATAAAAGATACTTTTTGCTCTCACTGCAGAAGATCATAATAATAACATACGCGTATGTAACTGGCTAGATGTAGATTATGAGGCTAATTAGATTACTCGTAATAAGGCAATTTAAATTTTCAAAAGATTCCGTTTCAATTCAATGCATCATATTCATTACTTTACCTTCAGTGTCTTTAAAGCGATAAGATTGTCAGTCTAAAACGACATGAAATGTTGACAGATTACTAAACAGACAACAAAGTATGTAAGTAATAGAATGATCTATTGAACGACTCATTGTGACTTTGTCGGCGCCCGCGCAGCCAAGCGTGAAATGTAAACTGATCGAAATACGAAAGTAACGATAAATGAATAGGCCCTAATTAAAGTAAGGGTCGATGATGATATAATAGAGGATGGTTTGGCGGTAAGGGCGCATTAACAGATGTGCGCTCGCACGTTTCGACCAGATGCGAATCTGGGCACCTCACAATGACAGTGACATAGATTGGGAGCGTCAACTTGACAGTCACTTGATTTTTGGAAATCATCGAATGAACTTTATTTCATAGGGTCAACACGACATCGATTTGGTTGAAAAGAAAAATTGCAGATATATTTTGTGTTAATTACTACAATTCATTGTATTCTTAATTGTGCGATAAAAATTGATTTAACTTAGCATTATCAGAATTATCAACTGGTAACACGGTAATAATATTGGGAATATTAGGATGCACGTAGTTACAGTTTTTAACAAAAAAAGGTAAATTTCAGTTTATTTAGCCAAAATCACTAAAGTATATAATACAATTTAAAGAAATGTAAGACGTAAATGTGAATTATGAAGATAGCACCGCACCAGGCACCACCCTACAAAAGGTTTCGCTTAAAAAGATGGGAGTTTTGGGCGTGCTTTTATGAATTTATATAAGTGCACACCCATTATGCTATGAGGGGTAGGCGGTACGACATCTGGAACGTATCACACAAACAACAATTATTTTAAAATGATAAGCGTGATAACACGCTTGCGCTATACTATAATACACCGCCCTCGGCATTAAATTACATTATACTGAGATTACGAACTGATGAAAAAGGGGACTAGGCCACGATTGCGCTTCACGGTTTTTTAATGCCTCGAGCGGCACGTGGTCAAAGCGAAACGACAAATAAACGACCGAACTTAATATTGTGACCACAAGCGCTTCGTTTTTGTCGAAGAAAGTTAACGTGATAACTTGTGAGGGTCCGACTTTTATGGTCATAACGAGCGGCGGTGAAAAAAAACAGCCATTCACTCACGACGCAATCTCAGCGCGCCGACAGAATTTGTGAGGCAACTGATGATGCTGAAGCAATGGGGAATAGGCTGATGCTTTGTAACAGCAACAGTTAAAAAAGTCAAATATCATTGCAACAAAATAAGAAACACAACTCTAGTATAGAAACAAAATATAACGCTGATCATAACTAATCACACGCAGTCCCGAACTCCCGACGCACATTACAAACACATTTACCCGTAATTGACTAAAACGCACCATAACATTCGTCCCTCATTTGAATACTAATATCATACATAGAGCGTGAACTATTTAGGTAATTAACTTCTAATGTTTATAACGACCTGTTTAAATTTAATTAAATTTGTGAATCGTTAGCGTTTCTTTTTTCAGGTTGGCGTTGCGTGCGACACACTTTGCACAGCTGTCGCAATAAAAAGCTCTATAAAAGATACGCATTATGCTCGTTGCTTTGCTATACAATCTCTCTCGATCACCTATCATCTGCTCTTTTATAAACGTAACAATAAAAACGCACCCCGCGTTACACTCAGCCACATGGTCATCTCATTTACATAATACTTAGTTATATTTATTTAATACATTTGGCGACTTCTCAATCAGATAAGTTAACAAAATAGCAAGTAGATCTAATAAGATGTTTTAATAAAAACACTAATTGGTAAGAATAATAGGTAAACGACTGGTAAAGTGGAATATATTTATATACCCCATAAGTATATGCTCGAATTGTTCACACATATGTTCCACTAGACAATTGTAATTAATAATTGGGTTGGTAAACTTTTTCGAAGAGAATTGTTTAATATTTTTTTTGATAGCACACTTTTTAAGAATAAAGAAAATAATATTATGTTTTTTTATTTTACCTTGTTAACCAGATATATTTTTTTATATTATTATCGCGATAAAATATCAAACGTACGGCTGAACACGAAGGTTCCTAGTCAGTTTGATCTACTAATTGTGTACTCTTGCCTGTTTATAGTATAAAAAACGGCCGCGATTTTTAGTCGGTTTCATCCATAAATATTGTAATCTACGAGAATTAAGAAAAAATAAAGTTAAGTACCTATAGGCACCACTGACCCTACTAACATAATTAAAACAATAAAGTTTTTTTTTTGTATTGTGATTTTGCCAATGCCGGTTTTTATGTAATCCTCTAATCTAAGATAACAAACGCCACGCTTGGCCGGCCGCCCCTAAGATCTGGCCGCTCTAGGCCCGGGCCTACTTGGCCTTAGGGC
The DNA here is from genome assembly GCA_928269145.1 of Agriphila tristella. NCBI lineage: Eukaryota > Metazoa > Arthropoda > Insecta > Lepidoptera > Crambidae > Agriphila > Agriphila tristella. Next base: position 22,294,285 of record OV743440.1, on the reverse strand, counting down.
AAATCCGCCACTGCCCATACCTTTGAAAGAGACGTGGTGCAGAGGATTTAACAGGAATTGTCGTCAGAGAGCTTTATACGTTTGTGATGATCACGTAAATATATGTATATCTACAAACTTGCTCACAAAATAATAAGTTGTTTTAATGGGGAGGAAAAGCGCAATTTTATCCCGATAGGTGGCGTCTGGTCTTTGGTACCGGGCCGCCTCAAAGAAAGTGTCAAAACATATGGGAATCTCTTGGAGTATTGCACTTTTTAATTTTATACTGAGAAAATGCCGCATTGTTATGCATGTAACTTGTAAAATATTGGAGTTCATCGATTTCCCAGTAACAAAAAAATAGTAGGCAAAAAAATATCAAAAAAAAATATGCTTTTCCCTCGATTTTCTCCTTTGCTGAGCCTGAGAACCATTATAAATCAAAAGGAATGTTTCATGAATTTGATGAAGCTTCGCCAAAATAAAACAACATTTGAATTATAACAGCTTTGTTCTTTAATATTTCAACCTCAGCAGTTTCTAACATATTTATGACTTGGATGAATTTGATAGGTAAGTATATCAAATATGGAATAAGCCCAATATTGGGGCCAAACAGAGAATTAATAGAATTTTATATGCCAGAGTCATTCAAGAAACTTAGAATAATAAAATAAATATGATAAAACGGTTCGTGTAATTTTGGATGGTACAGAAATTCCAGTACAGAAACCTAAAATTATTATTGCACAGAAGGCATCATCAGGCAACTATAAACACGGAAATTCACACTCAGTTGCTTTGTTAAAATTTAAATCATATGCTTCTAATCTGAAATAAAAAGATTACTTGTAAATCTTACACGAAATTTAAAGAAATGTAATGCTTGTTAGCAATTTTTTGTAAGTTGCTATAAACTTTCTTGCCTGTTGTTTTGGCTTTTCTTTTCCGTAATTCTTCTTTTATATGAGCTAAAGTTAGCATAGAATACATTGTTTGTCCGCAAAACCGAAAAAAATACAATCTAAGAAAGTAAAATCACGTAATACACAGTCAAGACAATATAAGCTCAAACTGACAATTGTTCCAAAGACTGAGCGCCATCTGTAATTCACTTTGCCTTCGCCTCCCCATTGTTTTAGCTGACTGTGACTGACATGACAACTAGTTGACATTGCCAATGACAAACTTTTTTTTTTGTATTTGAGCAAAGGCATTACGCATACAGCCGTAAAAGAGATTTATTGTACCATGCTGAAAATTTAAATTTTAAATTATTATTTAAATTAAAATGAAGTATTATAAAAATTCCGCAATTGGTTATTCCTGACTCCAAAGCCAAAAGATACCAGAAAATATATAATTCACAACAGTTTTGGAAAAGTTTACCAACCCAATCTGGATTAGTCGAGTGGAATATTCAATTCATTTTGCAATCGAAAGTCTGTTATTTCAGATTATCATTGTGTCAGTTTTTTTTATGGAAAAGTAATACTGCAATAGGGAATAAGCAGGTTCAAGAAAAGGGGATCAAACTTCATTAGGCAGCAAACCTCTCTTATCATATTGGTTAGTTGAATTCAATATCCCCAAGTCAGCGCCTCGGGCGTACGTCCCCGATCCTGAAATTGTTTATTTTCTGGCTGGTTACTTCGTCTAGTTAAAATTTATGATTATTTATATGAACAATTTGCTCAGAAACACGATACGTCGCATACAAAATAAAATTATTATTTATAACAACAAATTGACCAGAAACAAGATACGTCGCTTACAAAATAAAATGATTATTTAAATATATGAACAATTTGCCAAGAAACAAGATACGTCGTCGTATACAAAATAAAATCATAAGAAGTAACAGTAAGAATACATTTGGGCCCGAAAAAAGTATTTTCGTTCGTACATGATGAAAAAAATAAAGTTTTTTCATAACGAATTCTATGGATCGATTAAGACCTCATTGAAGACATTACGTTGGAAAAATAGCAGTAGATATCGTTCTTAAGTGTGAGAAAAATAAATTTATGGAGCAAACAACCACTTCGTGAGTGATTTATATTCGGCTTCTCGAATAATTCATTTTAATGGCAAACAAAAGAAGCCCAGTCGTGTTAAATGTGATGTCTGTATTGTTTGTTGTTCTCGACTTTAATTGAAAAAAAGACAGGCTAAAGTTCGGCTTGAAGCCCTCAATGACGACAAAAATGATTGTCGCCGAGCCGACCTCTTTTTGATACAAACTTTATGGTTTTTTAACTTATTTTTTATTACTTTTGAATGAGGGCTTTTCAAAATGACAAAAAGCTGTTGGCTCGATAGATGGCGTTGAAAAAACAGGGGATTCAGAGTATTTTTTACTACCAATTTTGACTTCCCTCTTACCATCAACACCATCTAGTGAGGCAAATAGTTACTTTTCTTTTTTTTAAATGTCAATTTGAAAACCCCTCATTCTGTTCCTTTTTATACTGTGACGTATACGACCTTTTGTTTTGCTACACTGTGTCATATTTTGCTGTCGTGTCAGTGCTGTTTGTGATATAAATACTTTATTTTAAACGTTACAAATCTTCGTTTACTCATTTCCATCAGCCCATTAGCTCGCTCAGTATCAATGATAATGCAAAAACGACAGTCGACTACTTTAATGAAAACTTAAATCTTGTATATTGTGTAACTTAATTGACTTAAGATAGAAATAAAAGTGTGTATAAAGTTTATTGTAAAGATAATGAAAGAGGAAGCAGTATAAGAAAGTTAACATTTGACTACATACGTATTTTATTTCTTCATTGTCCAATTTACTTTCTTATAGCAATTTCAAATGGAACTGTCAAATTTTGCAATTTTGAATATGAAATATTTTCCTTTCACCCATTGTTGTGAGTTTGATGGAACAAACCAGTGGCTATAATTTTAGATGGATGTTTTCGACCGCGTAAATCGGTAGCAAGTCACGACGTCATAAAAGCTGAAACGATGTCCCTTTGACAGGAGTACGAGCAGCAATAGGAATGTGGATATGTAAACCTTTTGAAGCTATATCACATGTCTTATCCCTAATTAAATCTTGGGATGACGGTACAGCTTACGACATTTGAATAGAAAAGTAGGTCTGGGAAATTGAGTCATCAATTTGAACTTCATAAAAGAATGGGGAATGTCTGAAAAAATATCAAATTGGCAGTTTTTTTATGTGTAGGATTATGCTCCCTTGTTACTATGAAAATGATACAGAATTTTTGGATGCGTGAAAAAATAAAAATGAAAAGTAACTACGTCTTCAGCAACCAAAAATTCTGAAATTTTCTACTAGAAAAATTTCAGCCCATTTGATTTTTTCAGACATTATTTTATTGGTTTTATTTAGTTTCTGAAATACGTTATTAAGACTTTACTGATGGTGATCTATATTTTTTTAAAGTAAGTAGCTATTTGGCGACTAACCTGCCTGGTGGTAAGCAGGATGATGCATATGTTGTCCATGTTTATCCATAAAATGCCTATACACTCTTGCCCTAAAGCGACCAAGGTTGTAATGATCAATGCATACAGCACCGCATTCCACTCTTTATTTACAGAGTTTATGAATTTGAATTTATGGCGTAGTTAACATAACATGAGAGGCTCCGAGAGCTACCAGTAAAGCATTAACCAATAATGAAGCAGTGTTCAATCGTGTACAAGGAGCACGGGTTCAAGTTCGCTCCGACCACGATAGCATCAAGGTGTTTGTTTTGTTGTGACGTGAGGGCCGCGGGCGCCGGCACTGTCTGAAGTCAGCTCGTACTGGCACCATTGAGCCGTGCATAGATGCATGATAGCTGGATCAGCCTTGATATAGACAAAGACAAAGTTGGATTGGAATGATTGAAGTGAATGATAATGGGTATATTAAACAATTAAATGTTGAAGCAATAGTTGTGATGAAGTCTTCATAACAATAAGATTTGATTACCAACTGGAAAAAAAAATTGAAACTTGTAGCAATCAATGGGTATGGGTCAACCCATAAAGCAATAATGAAGACCATTCAAAAAACATATGTTATATTTTATGGACCTCAAGGAACCTTGCGACTGGCGGTTTATAGAAAACCGCACATTCTTTAGATTTGATTAAAAACTCAAGAGGTTCTGGGAAAAAGATTGGAGGAGATGTGTTTTTATTCTACCAATAGATCTAAAAGTTTTCAAGGTCCGTCCAGTTAACCGGTTAGCGTAGGCGTTCTAACTAGATTGGTGTTACGTATTGTGTCGTGGCGTGGTCCAATCATGGAATCGGGGGCAAGATGATGAGGGGCTTGTCTGAAGCGTGGCGTGCCTTTCTTTACATCGTACTGTAAAATTGCTGTATCATAATTGATTTCAATTCCAGGCAAACAAAATCATATACCCTCCGTGTTTTTTTGCTTCGTCGTAGTCGGGTAAAATAAACACTTGTTGAACACAATGTATTGTCTTGATGGCATTCATGGTTTTTTTTTTTCTTTCTAATAAAGTAACTTAAGCGTCCAATTGACTGCCAACAAGGGAGGGATGTAAGAGTTAAGAATTAAAGAAGACTATTAAAATGAAATAAGAAGCTATAAATAAATATTAAATACTGAAGTCCTTTCTGTATAGCAAATTTCTGCTATAATACCAATTTTTATAGGTTCTGTCAAATGGACCCGGTTTAATCTGAATTAGGTTTCAAATTTATCTTTTCTTCGTTGCTTTACAAACATTTGTGTACACATTTTAAAGACAGGCAACAGATTCTTTTCTCAATTTGAGAAAGCACAAATTTATTTATTGTTTATTAGTTTAAAAATAACATAATGAGAGACAGGAGGCGTGCTTTTCTTCAGTTCACACTTTACACGTGTAATGTCATGTAGTTTGATTACCTTAACGAATATAACAGTCTTCTATTTCTGTTGACTATGCGCGCCCCTCGCAACACAACTAATTGTTTTTCTTAAAAATAAAACATTTAAATTGTGTTGTTGGTTGGAGGAGTTGATGGACAAAAGCAGCTACATATCAGGTAGGTATTTAGTTAGATTGCTGTTGATTGAGCGCTAAATAAGATAGTCCAATTATTTATACAAAGTGTTAGAAAAATACCCCTAATGCCGAATAGGGTCATCAAACTGAACAACTTTTAGTATGGGACCAACTCTGAAATCACGAAAAAAAAACCTGTTTCATACAATAATAATAGGGGTATTTTTGTAACACGTTGTTTAGGAAGCAAATGGTGAACTTGTTAAATCATTAGATAAAATTACATGACATGATTTAATAACTATTGCGTATTTATTATGTGAGGAAGAGCAATGACAATAAAGTGGTTGCGTAGGAGCTTAAGCTGAGATACGGCGTTATGCTCATGAGGCGCCTACGCAAATAACTGTACTATCTACTATACATAAACAAGTTTTGTGTATATTAAGCTTGAAACTAACACGATGAAAGCGTCCCATCATTTGCCATCGAAAATGCATGAAATGTTAATGAAACAAGTTGGTATAACTGTTGTCGAATTAACGATCTCCAACATTTTGGATTTGTCGATGTTGTAGTTAGATGTTAGCATTAAGATTGTTGTAGAATGTAAAAATATATACCAGCGAAATAACACACACATAAATTCATATAAAACCATTAATGTTGATAGATAAGCAAAGTACGTGTTTGTATGTTCATCGTTTAGAGTTACATCATAAAATTATTGCAGAACAAGGTACCTACGATACGAAGCTGTATGGCGTTATAATGGGATTTACGAGTTATACAACGTAATGATGTAAAAGCATTTTAAGATCCAATCTAGAACGAAATGACGATATAATTATTAAGTAAATGTTCTACTCTACTCTACATCATATTGCATGCACTTATTTGCATAATGATGATGACAAAATTATGTTATCACAAAGAAAATAAAGATAGTGAAATTTAAGTACTTATTATGCAATACAAACAATAATTTTTGAATGAACTTGAAGGATGTGTCAGAAAAATTTATTTAAATTGATCAAATGTTAAGTTACGGCAAAAATATATAAACGAGAAACTGATAGCACTTGGCATTGTAAGATAGTATATTCAGGATAAAATCAAAAAAGATTAAGGAATGGAATTGAAAGAAATTGAAGGTTAATTTTGTCAATGTGATGGCAATCTGCAAGTTACTGACCCCGGTCATGATGCTCATTGTTGAAGAATCTCAATTGATTGATATTCAAGGGCTGCAGTGGAAGACAGAAAAGTAAGCTTCACTAGAATTTTAAATGACCATTCTCGGAGTCCTACAAGATATGTCGGTTAACGTTTTCTAATTTTCCAGCTTTCAACTCATTAAATTTTACCTGCAGATAAACGACAGTCGTATGAAGTGAAGTCAGTCGTATTGCAACTTTTAGGAGATTCCTCAAAATCCCAATTTCGCTTGGAATTACGAACATGTCTGTTTTTATCTCGTAAAGCAAACGAACGAGATGCTCTGTAATGAAGGGCAAGGTGTCGAGTATCGCTCCCCACAGATGCATTATGTGGAACGCTGACTGTTCGCTTTCACTGTATGAATGCTGGTAACATTACACCCACATGACACGGGATGTTCTGTGGATCTATCTGATAATACACGGTGGTCATACTGACCAACGTCTACATGACAAGCGTGTAATACACTTACTTTAAATAACTTAACATGTTTATGTAAAAAAAAAACAAATTCTTTGCCAAACTGAGTTAGTAGTGATCTTTAGTCTTGTGTAGTCACTTGCTGGGTAAACTGGAACGCACGGAGGTAACTCACAAGTAGAACGTACTAGTTCCTGCTACTATTCTTCGAAAACCTCCGTGGCGTGATCCTAAGAAAACTAGAGAATCCGAATTCCAACGTTCCAGTACCTTACCTTTAAAATTAGTTGGAGACAGTTTTAACAGAAAACATGCCTTTTTGTTTTTAGTACAGGCTTAATATCACTCAATTTATTTTATTGCCACTTGGGTTTCGTCGCTGGTGGTCAACTAGCGATTTGTTTTTTTTGGGAATACTTTTGAAGCCACTTTGGTTTCGTTTTCGGTTTACGAGATTTTCTCAGTGTTGTGAACTGCACGCAAGAATGTTTACTTTTAACATTATCACACTAAACTGGGAGCGCTCGAGTGGCTCACCAAGATACGGGGTGGTTGTTTTATATTCACCAGAGGGCCCGTTCTGCCCACACCCTCCCACGATCTATTGTATGTGATCAAACCTTATTTACATCACAATAAGTCGGCTTTGGCTTAGCGCCATGGCATTCTCGATTATATTTCAGCATTTGCTTACCAAAGCCATAAGACTCTGTAACAGTAAGTATGGAATCATAGACTCTTCTACTTTTAGCTACAAACATTGTGCCTCAGGTACAAAGGTATTTCATGATTTATAATAACAGTGTCAATATATTTACAGTTTACCCTCTTGAAACTCTGCCAATTCAAAAATTGATAGCCCATAGCAAACATAATATTTATTGCCATAGTTAAACGTAGACCTATTTTTCTATTTTATTTTTTTATCTTACCTTAGGATATTTATTTTGAATTTAAGCATGGATAGCTAAAATTCAAAATAATTATCCTAAAACGACGACCGACGTATATTGCTCAGTTGATATGCACTCTGTTCGATTGTAGGAAAATAGGTATTAATAAAGCAGATCTGCATGTATGTCTTTCTATAGGGGAACACAGAGAGGTTACTTCCTTCCACGATCCTCACATAAGTAGTACCTACTTGCGTGACAATACCGACAATTCGGGGTGAGGGTGCTCTTGACCTGATATTTTTTTATAACATATAGGGTGGTCAACTTTCATAGACGTCGCCTTACGGTAAGCGGATACCGTGATACAGGGATATTGTTACTACTTTCCTAGTTACAGTTTGAAGCGCCGGAACTTAACGCACTACCTATATGAACACAATAATAATTTATGGTCTTATGGGAGGTTGTTGATTCCAGGTGCCCGCCCGAAGAAACTTCTTTTATTTTAATATCTGGAGAAATCTGAATATTGTGCTGGTGGGCTAATTTGAGCGGTAACTACACAATACCTATCTTCTTTAGATTTCATCTTAAGGCGGTACGTTGTTCTATGATACGATTCATATCATCTTGCATCCGCTTCATATCTAGCATCTGTTTTTACTTGCTTCCACTATCTGAATATCGCAATTTCAGTTACTATATCCTACCAACTTAATCTTATCTTTATTTATCTTGTCATTGAATTTTGTAGTAATCATTCCTCAACACAATTCTATAGTAAGTTACAAATTGAATTAACATTTATCACCCAATTCTCTACTCTAAATTGGGTCAAATGCGAAGCATAAATATCTATCATGATAATCGTCGAATACAAACAGACTCGACTGGTGGCTAGGTGTCAAAGTACCGAGTTAATCTATTTCGTAACTCGATCACTCTTCACCAACCGATATCCCTTATCTCATGCCGTTTGGGTTATGATACGGTTATCATAACAAACGCATTGCGATGCATTGGCGCGTTCTACAAATACAGATGTTTAATCAAAAACTGATCTGTGCATCTATTGACAGGTTTATTTTGGATTGCTGATGTTGTTTTTTTTGCTTCCTGTTTAATTTACTACATGATCGATTAGAAGCTCAGCTTTACATCATCGAAGACACGTGTGTGTGCCATTTTGTTCTAATTTCATCCCGATTATGTAGCCACAGCATTTACTAACACTGGGAAACATGAGCTGTTAGGGTGTTGGGAGTCTACAGAAAAATTCTGATCGACGTGTATAAAGTTTACGAGCACTTTGTAAACACTTTTGGGAAAGGCGAGAAGCTGTCTATCGTATTTTTAGCACTCTAATTAATTTCATCTTGGTTTCCGCGGATATAGAAAAGTTAACTAGAAGATTGGGTACCTAACTAGCTAAGTCAGCCATATCTATTGGATTATGCAAAATAGTATTTTAACCCTTTACACACGTGTCGGACGCATGTCTCCCTCGGTTCAGTGAGCACTGCGCAGGTGGGCGACCAAGCTAACGGTCGGGACGGGACCGGTGCGACAAGGGTTACCAGATCTAATAATGGGATTGCCTGACTTTTCTCCTGACTTTTCAGTAAATTTCCTGACATTTTGTAGACATACATCTACATTCTTAATTTAGTTAACATTTGGTTTTATTTTCACTACAATTTTAATAAATTATGTGTTTTCATTAAGTATTTACACTTTTTGGGATTTCCAAAATCCCTGACAACCACAGTTTTCCCTGTTTTCCTGACTGATGCCTAAAATTCCTGACATGTCAGGAATATTCCTGTCTGGTAACCCTAGGTGCGACACACCGATGCAATGCCGACCTCGCGCCACGCGATTTTGTCCACACCAGTTGAATTGCATTTAACGGTCGCCACGACCTTCGAGGTAAAAGCACAGAATACATAGGTAAAAGACTGTTAACAGATACGTAGTCATTTTATTTAACCACCTACTTAAAGATATGCCATAACGGATTTCTCGATTTTGCAGTTGAATTTTAGAAACAATGTGTCACTTAGAGTACCGTTGTTATTAATTCTAAGGTGTATATTTATTGCTTTCGAATGAATCAATTATTGTCGTATAGGTAGTATACAATTGGAAATTTCTCTGCAGTTTTCAATTACTTAACAAGAAATCTTCCATGCAATAGATTTTTGAGATCTTACCTGATAGTGGAGTTTAAAATGCCTGTGAGTTATTAAACTTTTTATGGATACCTTAGAATTATTTATTAGAGAGAACATAAAGATATTTGAGTAGTTGTAAGTTATAACGACATAAATATCAGTAACAATATGGCTGATGGGGTTTCAAACTCGAAAAATCGATAATTGCATCGAATACCTCGCCTGCCGTAAAATAATAAAGGCTCATGCGAGTTTTAGACACGTAAAGTCGACAATGGGGCTGCTCACCCTTCTGTAGAGACTCGTTTTATGGCTTTTAATAATTTGGTGTGTAAGCTGCACCGATTGTTGGGTATTATGGTAGCAGCTGTTCGCTGTTACTGGGATTTACAGTACATTTTATTTATTCATGGTTACCAAGGTGAGTGTCAAAAGATAGATTTAATCTCGCGCTAGACACGACATGTGAATGCTGTTTGGGAGTTAGTTCGGGTGAGCGTACTGTGTGAATGCCATGCATTAAGTATGTTATATTTTTTAAAAGGTAAATTAAAATGCAAATCACATCTAAAACAATATGATCTTTTTAATTATAATTTCATACAACGTCTAAGTATGGAAACTGACATAACATGTCTTGTTTATGTAAGAAAAAAAGAAGGTCATTCTTTTTAATAACTTTATTAGGTAAGATAGTATGCCATAAAAGCTCTTTCGTATTACCCTGTGTTTTCATGTAATGTATTTCTCAACTGCTTATAAGTAGTCAAGCCTTTTATTATGAATTCGAAAACACCACTTTACATTCATAGGATCATTACTTTTAATAGTGCATCTTGAATGAAACAAGGCGAGAGTTTTACGTCCATAAACGGTCAATATTGAGCACGGAATCGTCTGCTAGAGCCGAAACCAGTACCTGTAGTTGCGCCGGCGCAGTGACAGGGTTCGTTCACCGCAGTAGCCGGCCCGACCGCACGAAGCCACCAAATAAATCATCGGTCGGTTACATGATAGCTCAGCAAAACGCTGACATAACAAATTAATGAAGCGAACCCAAGGTAACGTAAGGCAATATTCCAAACGCGTATCCAGGAAAATGCATCATCGTTAATAATGTGAACGTTATAGGTAGTACCACATTTTTCCAAGCTAAAGACTTGTTTGTAAGATCTGGTTACATAATAATTCATCGTTATTTAGAGTTGCAAAAAATGTCGTACGGGAAAATCTCGTTAACCGCAGTTAATAAAGGTGAGATAATATAATACGTCAGGGAAATAACTGAGATTAATATACAAGAATAATAAAGTCTTAAAAGAATTAAGAAGATTATATTTGATTATGGTAACTTTGCGAGAGGTAAGGAAAACCTCGACGTAATTCAACTTTCGCCAGTCATTTTGCCTCCTACTAAAACGTTAGCTGTACAGAACACAGATGTAATCTTGATCTTCCTACCCTTTGGCCGGAATACGTGATGTATTACAACATTATTGCTCATGTATTGGAATCGGATGTTTTTGATTCTCACGAAAAGTCTGCTGACACCGCTTCATTCTCGGAAAAAAACAATTTGAGTACCTACTTAGCATGAATTCTAGCGAAAAACATCAAAATTTACACTACTTACACGAAAACCGTTGATCATGCTAAAAGTGTTTTTTTTACCGAATCCAAAAAAATACGAATTTTATGGATCCATCATAATATCCCTAAATAGGTTTTAGTTAAATAAATTCCTTCCAAAGTTTACAATGTTTTAAACATCGTCAGGAAAAACAACAAAAGTTAAAAATCATTCAAACCACGTTATTAAAGTTAGCTGTCTAGTTGTCATAAGTTTATGGCCCCTTTCATACAACGTTCCATGTGTCATTGCTCGCCGTGCAGGCACCATTATATGCGGACGTAAAACACGGAGCCCTTATCTAAACCATTACATTTGCAATCAGCCGTTTTCACCTTTATTTTTATGCTGTCGACTGAAACAATGTTTTTATCTGTACATAATTCACGTTTATTGACCATGGGAAGTCCATGCAATCGCAATAGAATTTCGATCTGTTTGAAGTTTTCAGTACTGCTTATCATGTCGATGCCGGACAAAAATATTTAGTAGCATTACGTTACAAGCATGACGATGACGGTTCATTAGTAATATCAATTTATCTAAGACAAAAAAATTCTAATTTTGGAATCAAGACTACTTTTTAAGAAATCAACAATATTTAAAATTGTATAGTTACTGAATTATTATTACTAGCGTATATACAATAGGTAATTTCAAATGAATTCCAGAAATCAAAAGTCAGTTTATCAAATGCTGTTTGAATTTGTGATGAAGACAACGAAGCAATTTATATTTCTATTATAAAAAAAAGAAAGAATGTTCCAGTCATGGTGCATAATAAAATCTATACCTGGTGGGCCTCGGAAATTTCAATTCAATTGTCAGATCTTGTTAATGTTGATGGTTTGATGTTTACTTGTTGAGTCAGATATAAATGGATCGAAGGATCATGTTGAAGTTTTCTTTATTATTATAACGTTCAAATTCTCATAGTGTAGGTGTGTTGTCGAGAAATTACTCGTCGTGATGATACTTAACAGTGACTTTATTGTTGAGTTAATATTTTGCAAAGAAGATTATAGTATAGTATAGAGATACTGCAATATAAAGAACGACCATCTGTAAATTGAAAAAAGATGGAAAATCTGCAAAGAAGATTATAGTATAGCAGTGGCGAAGGGTCCATACAAGCCGATTCCCATCGGCTTACCTTTTAGAAATCCCACACCAATGATCAGCTATGCAGATCATTACATTTTTCATCATTTTTGTAGAGCGGCTTACCTTCGCCATAATTTCACCCCTCGCCACTGTAGTATAGTATAGATATACTGCAATATAAAGAACGACTATCTGTAATTTGAAAATAGATGGAAAATCTGCAATGCTGGTTTTGTCCGTATAAGCAGACAAGATAAAATATGCATGCAGTCGTATTTATGCTTATACACAAAGTAGGAGTCTTCAGACGCTTTTCAAAGGTGTTTTGTTTTTTTGTTTAATTTGACATCATAATATAAAATAAACTGAACCTTTACTTCAGTTAGACAGAGCTATAACTTAAGAACAGTCTGTATATGTATCACTGATTGAAAGATCTCGATCTCGATTGGATGACTGGTCCAAATAAAGCAAAGCAACTGAGTGGTTTATGTTGATGTCTGTGGTACACTCCAATCAAATCTGGCTATGGCTTTGGTAGATTTACTACGATCCAATCTTCGTCGTATGTATCATAAAACTGAAGTAACAAATTCCGTTAAAGTACACCCATAACATTGACATAAAATGAAAATATAGGAGCGCGATATGGTTACGTTGGCAAACCATATAAAAACTGTCCTTTCTAATATTACGCACTACAGACATTAAGACTCTGATTTAAATCTTAAAGCAATTAATCATCAACTCTTACAGGATATTGCGTAGATGTAACTAAATATCCTTTCTCTCTACATTATATTGCATCATATTCCCACATACACAAGTCATCTGTTTGCATTGGACCATTAACAGAAAAAGTGGTTTCAATTATACTAAAGCTATCACGTTTAATGCACATGTTGGCTTGGATTGGAATCTCAGTAAAACCGTTTTGGTAAATTCATTATTCCAAGAATAACAGCAAAGCAATACACGTAATTTGTAGAAGCCACAAGACTCAGTAGCAATATGCATTGCGGCGAACGTCACGTGGCGTGTCAAGAGCCAACCAGAGGGTATTGCTAATGAAGTTCATGATTTCAGATGCGATTTGTATAAGAATTACGAGTATAACGTATGACGTACTCACAAGAAATTAGAAACCGACCGGCCGCGAGAACTTTATGTCCTCGCAGTTTTATGTTGGGAATGAGTCGCATTTCGGCCGTTTATTTTTTTATAGGCAAGTCAAGGTCAGGATTAGAATTGTATAAGTTCTACAGCAAGAAGCAATTGAAAAACCAAGCTTGAAATCTAATGTATTCTAAAAGTATTGGAAGGAAGTGGGATAGACAGGAAGTTGTTAATAAACTTTTGAAGTCAAAAACCGTATAGGTGTGTTCGTCCTTTATATTCGCATCACAGCAGACAAAAGCCAACATTTTTAAATAACCACCTCACTGAATGGCGAACAATCGATCTCGGCAATGGATCACACGCTGCGCGCGCGCCGTTGCGCGAGCCATTGTGCCCAAAAATATTCGGAATAATGGAACTTTTACTGCATTGTATGGATAAAAATACGAATAATTCGAGAGTGGTACAATGGAGCGTATCACAAAAATCGTGACAACAGGCTGTCGAAACTAAAATCAGCGACTTCCACTCCCACCTCAATACTTTCGAATATTCCCATATTTATTTAGTAAACTAATAAATTTTTAACTGAATCAATAAAAGATAACTTCCTTCCCCGATAGCTACAAAAAATGTGGTTAAGAGTCGAACAAAGGGCAGCAGTTCCGTCCGATCAGCTGCTACTGGCGGCGGCGTAGGCGCCCCTCTATTTATGGGGCTTCCTCATATTAACTTGTATATCTAAGACACGCGACGCGATAATACGGTTGGTAAATTTAATGAAGCTGCCAATCTGCTATTAGAAAGAAGTCAATATGATAAAGACAATAAAATGAATTACCTTCATAGAGACAATGATGGCACCGCTTCAAATGACTTCGTCTGCGTGGAAAGATTTTTTTTCTATCCCATGGTAACAGTACTTTTTTCTGTATGAACGGTACTCTATGTATGTCCTTTTCTGTATCCCTGACAACGTGTATACAATACATGTTGCGTAGTTAAGACAAACAAATAAAGACAAGACAACAAACAAACAAACCTTCGCATTTATTGACCGAGCGAGCACGAAGTGCGAGCGAAGCGTCTCTGCTTCAGCTTGGGCAAAAATTCTTTCGTATGTCTGTATGTTCTCTTCTACAGGTCGCATTTCTCAACCGATTCTCGTGAAAATTTGTAAGCAGGTTCGAAAATTATATGAATTTTTTTTGTCGAGCCAGATTTTTTTAATTTTTCAAAATGGCGGAGATATGTAAAAAAAACCTATTGGAGTCCAGCTTTCCGGCTCTGTCTTTTCTCCTCTACAGGTCGCATCTCTTAACCGAATGTCGTGAAATTTTGTGGGCAGGTTCGAAAATCATATAGATTTTTTCAAGTTGAGACAGTTTTAATATTGACTATGAAACTGAAATAAATAATATAATCATTAATGTAATCAATTGGTTGAGGCATAACAATCTACTAGTTAACATAACAAAAACTAAATTTATACAATTTTACAATAAAAATGGACGACCACAAAAAGTATCTGTAATGCATGATGGTGAACAAATCGCAGAGTGCACTGCTGCTAAATTTCTTGGCATTGAAGTAGACACAAATTTATCATGGAAAAATCACGTCTCATGTGTTTGTCAGAAAATTAATAGATTTACTTATGCTTTATATCGTTTAGCGCGGCTTAGTGGTCAAAAGACAGCACTTACTGCTTATCATAGTTACGTGTGCTCAGTTTTGAGGTATGGTCTAATTTTATGGGGAAACTCGGTTGACGTTAACCGTGCCTTTATCATTCAAAAAAAGTGTATTAGAGCTATGTGTGGTGCAGGACCCATGGATTCCTGTCGACCATTATTCAAAAAACTAAATCTCCTAACAGTCCTATCAATGTATATTTTTGAATTATGTGTCTTTACGAAAAGTAATCTGAATTTGTTTAAAAAGAAGCATGAGGTGTGTACATTCTCAACCAGATATCCAAATCAATTAGTGTTGCCATCTTGCTCAACAACGTGTTGCCGAAGGAATTGTTATCTCATGTCAATAAAATTATTCAATAAACTACCAATGGCAATGAAAGACTTACCAATGAAACAATTTAAATGTGCGTTGTATCGATTACTGACTGACAAGTGTTTTTATAGTGTTAAGGAATTTTTTGATTGCAAATTTTAAATATTATCAGACTATTTTTTTTTTATATATATATATTATGTTTTGGGTATTTATTTCAATTCGGTGACTTTTGGACATGTTTTAATTATTATTGTTATTGTTTTTTATTTTATTTATGATTATTTTGCGACATTGTTAATTGATTACTAATCACGTCCCATCTCTAATTTGCATACCAATGTTATTTCGTTAAATGTGAGAAACGAAATCGATAAATGTTATAATCTTGTACTGACCACATTTACAGCAATAAAGAATTATTTCATTTCATTTCATTTCTAAATTTTTCGTAACGGCGGAGATATGTAAGAAAAATTTATTTCAGTCCGGCTTTCTGACGCTGGATGTTCTCCTCTACAGGTCGCATTTCTCAACCGATTCTCGTGAAATTTTGTGAGCCGGTTTGAAAATAATATAGTTTTTTTTGTCACGCCAGTTATTGGAAATTTTTCAAAATGACGGAGAAATGTTAAAAATACATATTTCAGTCCGGCTTTCCAGGGCTGTCTGTTTTCCTCTACAGGTAGCATTTCTCAACCGATTCTCGTAAAATTTTGTAAGCAGGTTTGAAAATTGTATAGATTTCTTATGTCAAGCCAGTTTTTCATTTTTTTTTCTAAATGGCGGAGATAATGTAAAAAAAACAAATTTCAGTCCGTATTTCCAGCGCTGGCTGTTCTCCTCTACAGGTCGCATTTCTCAACCGATCTCGGTGAAATTTTGTGAGCAGGTTCGATAAATATATATATTTTTTTGTCGAGACAGTTTTTCGAAATTTGTGAAAATTACGGAGACATGTAAAAAAAACATATTTCATTCCAGCTTTCCGGCCGTTTGATCTCCTCTACAAGTCGCATTTCTCAACAGATTCTGGTGAAATTTTGTGAGTAGGTTCGATAATTATATATAACTGTTCAGTCAAGCCAATTTTTCCAAATTTATTAAAAAAAATACTCACCCATTTTGAAAAATGATCAAAATTAGAAGCACCATCTAGCTGCGATACTCACGTACCTACCTGTGTGCTTTGAAAACTTCATGGCGACATTTTATTTTATTTTTTCGCGAGGTCTACAGCTCATGGAGCCACTAGTTATTAAGTAAGGATTAAAATCATAATCCCAAAAATTGTTTTTGAGAACAATAACGGCCAGAAATAAGGATATTTTGTAGAGCTATGGTTTCATTATAAACTATGTTATTCTATAGCAGTAGGAATAAAATAAATTCCATATAAAAGCTAATAAAACTTTATTATTTCTAATGCATTGTGATTTTGCCTCGCCTTGGCTACTAAATGAAAGTTTCAAGCGAAAACTATTTCTGAATAAAATATCACAAGTGCCTATTGTTTACAAAGAGTTATTAATAAAATAATTGGGGTATATTATTGCTTCATATGAGTTAATCAATTTGATAACTTTTGTAATAAATAACAACATCTGGTGATGATAGGAAGGGTGAGCTTGTGAAATTTATTGCAAATAATTAAGAACATACCTACGCCATAATTTACTTATCAACCAACCAATAGCAAAAAACAGTTTCGCTTTAATATTGGTAAATCCTGTCAGTTTGAAAGATATTCATTAGAATTTATTAAAAAACCAATATTACGGAAGCAGGATCGTTTTTAAGGGTAGGTAATGGATAATTCATTAAGGATTAAATCCAGTAATTAGCTTAAAGAAAGGAAGAAGGATTAACCGGGAAACTTGAGGAATTAATGTTACGTGCCAACCAGTCTGGTGTTGGCTGTCCTAGAGGAGTATTATTAGCGTGGGCTTCTAAAAGGTCATTGTCACAGCTTCAACGTCTCTGAATAAACCCATTGTAGGTACTAACCCACTGTTTTAAATTTTAAATCACTTATATGTATAAATATTGAAATTTTTAGTTGATGATTTCCGAAGAAACCAACTCTTACGCTTCTGAGAACTGTAATAACAAATTAATGACATACCTAGTGGAGTTTCAATGACAACTACAACTTGCAACAGCATTCGCTTTTTTGTTTACTTCGCAAACAGATGTTTGCCAATTTCACTACAAAAAACCATTATGTTAATTATTGGGTTTCATAAAATTACATAACTCGTAACATTAATGTACTGAGAGCCCATACGTATGTCGTTTCCCAAAAGTCGAATTGCGAATAAAGAATTCTTTCTTTGCATACAAAAGCGTATATTAATAGCGGCTACCTGGAAGTATTCTTTCTTAGAACCGGCACAAAAAATATTGGGCTTCCCGGTTCCAAAAGTTCCCACAAGTCGAGAGGGGTGAACATCTCAAGTGTGTTTTTGTCTCCTTTTCTATTTGTGGAGTAAGATAATAAAACCCGGCCCTAATGCAAGTAACCTCTTAAAGTAAATTGTGACCTAGGTGCGTTTAAAACAAGCCCTCTACAAGTGCATTTATATTTAGGCGCAGTCTACCTTCCTCACGGTATTGGCTTTCGTAATCTATTCAGGCATAAAGCATTAGGTAAAGCCGTTAGATTTAAGCCTGTGCTCAGATTACTTGACGAAGACTTGCTTAATACGCACCGACTGTAGTCATTCAATAGCCTGCAAAACTACACCGCCTGTATGAAAGGCACTATCGGGGACGAAAGGTGACACCAGTGCCTTTGGCGTTAGATATATGGGGGTTCGGACTAGCAACGTCGAACGAAACATTGTTATTTAGTGCTTACGTGATTCACGATATTAAACCCTGGAAGTACCTATCTGTAAGTGACTAGATGAAGGAGGTCTTTACTGTTCAGAATCTCTAACCACCACACTTCAAAATGCCTTATTTTGACATTTAAGATGTCTCGTTGAGCACGAATGTCCCCTATATTTAAAAACGTCACTTTGTTATTATGATCGACAGTTTAACTACGGGTCAGTGAATAAATGTGATTGATTTGAAACTGTAATATTTGACGTAAATGTAGAAAATCACCCAACTAACGATAGATCACAACACACATCTTAAAATTTGCGAAAGAATCAAACAAATTGCATGTAGTTCGCTGCATGTATCTGATTGATTAGTAATAATGACTTTATTATTTAAATTATCATCAACGTCATAGTTAGTATCTTCCAATCCAAATTGTTAGGCCTAATTATAAAGCCATGGTGCCATTGCAATTTGCAATATTGGTTTGGGAAAATATTCAAATTATCATCAATTGCGGCTCGAGGGCATTTAAGCATTTTGGAATTTTATTTCGAGGTTATTTCTCCAATCAAAATGTAGGGCAATTTTATTTAACTGTGGCTTAGGTCAAAATACTGGTAACGTGACACAAGTATTATAAGATTAAGTCGAGTAGCCAGTACCCACAGCATTAAGTGCTTGTAATATTCTCCTTATCCGAGATGCGGGCACGGAAACACTCTCTATAATTTCCTCTCTCATACAAAATAAGAGTCCAGTGATTTATGCGACTATAAAACGTCCTGTATCTGTATTGTTCGATCTAAGAGTATCTAAAGTGTAATCTACTTCGTGGTTAAGTATAAGACTAATACATATAGGTATAAAAGGACTTACTAGATAAGTATCATTATTTTTTTTTCATACGTTTTGACTTTGTTGCGACTTGGTGAGAGTATTTAAAATTTCAGCAATTTTGGGTTCTCTGAATAGCTCTGCTTAAGTTATGCAATATGTAGGTTAGGTATACAAATTGGTACCCCTAACAACATTTAATTAATGCAAGATTATTAGTATCGGAGTCGCTTATTTTGCAATTCACCTAATTAATTCTTACGACATGAACTCGTTTTCTAGTTACAAAGAAAACTGATAAGCTTTATCGGCCAACGAACTCTAGAACAATTGTACCAAAGCGGTAGTTCAGCAACACTTTGTTTTTAGCTTAATATCGTGTTATTTGATTTAAGTACTTTTAGATTAATTTCTTTTAAATAAATTAACATTGTCTGGTTTTGATGTAGTAGTTTGGCCGTTGTCGAGAAGACATTCAATTCTCAGAGCTAACCTTTTGCAGCCAACTAAAAGAGCAGGAATGCCAGAGGGACATAAGAAAACACTTGGTTCTTATCATCCAGGTGAAAGGTTGTCAAATGAATCGCGTTCGCGGTGTTTACGCTCGGCGAGACCGTCGTCGGATATTCAGTGATAATGTTTGTTTAAACATTCTGTTTTGTTCCCAGACACGTTGCTTGTTTTCGTTCCGTCTCAATGCACTTAAGTTGTTCGACTCGAAACATTTCGAGATATCGTCAATTAGGCAACGCGCATTTTCCTCTTCAACCTTTAAATTAAAACCTAGGAAGCGTAATATCTTCTTTAACCTACCTACCTGAAGAAAACTCAAAATGACGACATCATGATCATTAGACAGACTCGAAACTTCTTATAACCAGAAAGGTCATCGGACTTCTTGCTACCTAAGTATTTAAACTCCCAGTAGATTACTGGTCCAAGATGCTTGTACTGATAAATTGATGGAAGTTAAGCTCTCATCCATTACCCGATATCTATCAGTGTAAATTAATTGAACAAGTAACGTACCATCGGAATAGAACCACGGTAGGTGTCTGTTATCGATATGCAAGCGTATAATAGACAATGCTTGTCAAAATTAAAGAAGTTTTTAGTTAGTTTGTAGTCTATGAGTGTTAAATACTTGAGCGGTCAGATCGTGAGGCCGGTCCATGGCTCACGCAGATAGGATGGCTTTGAAATTATCTCGAGACGTTTTTATGGGCCGCATTGGAATCTGGGATTTTTTTCCCATAGCGGGCCCGCTCGGACGCCCAAACAGGTTTTTAGATAGCGCTCAGCAATGCATCAACCTGGAACGTTTTTGTATGGGCGGCATGCTCAAGAGGACGTGGTAATGAGGTTTCTGAACGGTCCTTTTATTCAATGAGCTTATTTACTAGATGTTCTTTTTCTTGTGTCGCATAGGTAGGTCTTACTTTGTAAACAATACAGTACCTAGATACCTATAAGGAAAACGCGGTACCTATCTACTGGCGAGACTGATAAGGATGGATAAAAATGAAGATCCTTAGTGAAATAAACAGTATTATTACCTAAAGATTATCATTTTTGTTTATTTTTGTGTGTGATAAACAACAGTTTTTAAAAGATATTAGAAGGTTTGTGAAACTGAAAAGAGAAGGACGTGTATATTTATCACATTTGGAGTTGAGAAAAAAAATACATTGTGTGTGTTTGTTACCTTTTCACGTCTAAACGGCTGGACGGATTTGGACGAAATTTGGCACACATATTGTTTATAACCTGGATTAGAATATAAGCTAATTTTAATCCCAGTCAAAGGTTTCCTAGGGTACCTACACGCGGAGGAAGTCGCGGGCGACCGCTAGATTATAAATGCGAAAGTTTTTGTGTGCAATGTGTGTTTGTAATGTCTTCACGCCTAAACGGCTGGACGGATTTTGAAATTTAGCACACTAATACCTAGTTTATTTAACCTGGATTAAAACAAAGGATACTTTTTATCCTGGTCAAAGGTTTCCTAGGGGGCAGGCGGACGAAGTCGCGGGCGGCCGCTAGTACCTAATTTAATGAACCAAAGATAAAGTCACAGAATAAATTACAGCGTAGGTAGATATAGATACGATAGATTATGTTTATCAGTGACCGCCTCACTAGCGGGCGGGGGTTTCTTATAGGAGAGGGGTACCTACATGATTACACACACGCGGAGGTATTTTTTTACTGTCATCATCATCCTCCTGTCCTTATCCCAATTTATTTGTAGTTAGTGCTCTACACAAAATAAAATTTTGCGCTCGTAGAACGACCACTATTGGGGTCGGCGCAGCATGTAATACATACTGCATTAGGTTTTGGCAAAGATCGGCCGCCTGCCTGCAGCCTGACACCAACCCTCCTTGGGAATGCTGTTGTTGACAGTTTCCTCGCTGCCATTCGAGTGACCCTTTGTGCGATGGTCTGCACCGGGTCCCTAAAACTTCCCTCTATCGCCTTCTACGATACCCACGGGATGAGATGGGACAGTCCTATTCTTAACCGGAACTGTGCGGCTATTTTTTTTACTGTGTATTTGCATAAAAAATACGTCAAATCTCATAAAACAAATACTTACGGACTGGCACCTTCTTCGGGTCATAGTTCTCGACAATTTCGTTGATTTTCTCGATCTTAGCTTGAGCTACTTTTGAGCGTTCGGTTATGCCTTGGAGCTGCGTCGTCAGCTCGCTGAATATGTCCTCGGCAAGCAGCACGAGGGAGGCGAGCTGTCGCAATGCATTGCTAAGGGTGCAATTTGTTACAGCCTGAAGTTCCCCGTCAGTTATCCTAGGCTGTCCGTTTTCATCACGCAAACTTGTCCGCGAAAGATACCTCGGCTCGACCACCCGTTGCACGAACGGCATTTCGAAAAGTCCAAATCACCTCGTACCACTTACTCGCCCATCCCGCGACGCGAATTATACGTAATTCCGACATCCATTGAACACACCAGCACAAAAAACGTCAGGTAACCGCCACTTTGAATTAACCGACATCCTGACCGGTAAACTTTCACTAATTTGCTGTTTACTAAGATCACTGTGCAGTTTTTGCTATGATTTAGTAGTGTAGTGCAAGTTTTAGTTCATGAATATAAACTTAAAAAGTTTGATGTAAACTTTTCTTCTTCACGAAATCGCGCCATAACGAAAGCGGCGTGGAAAACACCTTCCGCGTAGCACCCAGCCGAGTGAATGAATGAATGACAGAAAAAATGTTGCACGTATAACGAGCGGTGTTGCTTACCTTAAATTTCAATTGCCCCAAATATTTTAAATTTTATAGATATTGTTCAAGAATATTTTCTGAATTAAGTAAGGTATTTGACTCTCATTTTAATAGAATTTAAAACAAAGAGTAGTTAATTAGTAATAGAAAAATTATAGAAGGTGTTTTTAATTACAAAAATATTTGAAGCATTTTTGCAAAAATACCTTAGTATGTAAATTGATTATTCATTCAAGGCAGGGTATTATTTAATAAAATAATAATAACTTTTTAATAGATTAAATGTTTTTTTGTAGTTTTCTGAAAAAAATAGTTTTCGTTAATTAATGTACAGGGTGTCCCACACGGAGGGAAAGTACCTTATATTGAAGATAGGAAAAACTGAAATAAGACCTCATTTTCTTTTTAAAATAATTAGATACTGAAATAAGACCTCATTTTCTTTTTAAAATAATTAGAACTGCTTTCAAAGATTAAAAGATAAACACATACGATACGATACAATATGTAATCATTTGAAGGTCTCTCTTTTTTAAGATGCTGTGTTATTAGAAAAAATCCTAATGAGTAACCCTTTCAATCGGTATCGTAAAAAAAGGTTCTTTTTCATAATTACTGGTTAACCAGGAATTATGCATTGAGGCAGTAGTTTTTAAACATCTTTCATTGCAGTTTCATTTATTTTTTAAATCGAAATGAAGTCATCTTTCAGTATTTCCTAACTATAATTTAAGGTACTTTCCCTTCAAGCGGCAAAGTTTTAAGACATCCTTTAGGCGTTGGTCTGCAACAAACGCCGGTAGTGACGCTGGAAGCCGCGTCCAGCGTCCCAGACGCCGGACGCGGCTTCCAGCGTCACTGCGATGGTCACTCGGAACTTTTTAAAGTTTCACGTACGCTTAATGTAAACGGACGTGAGTGATTAAAATATGGATGACCTGCATACCCACTTTAAGTACTTACCAAAGTGAAGATAGTCATGAATGTCAGTACTTAAATATTAAGTAGATTTTTATCACATAGTACCTACGCAAGGTAAATAAATACAAAACCTTAAAACAAAGTACCTACACAATATAAAAACAAAATAGGTTAGTACCTACGCAAGTGAATAAAAAGGATTCTCACGTGGTTGACCATAAAAACCAAGCTTATTTCTTCCCAACGTTTGTGTTTCAACACATTGTTTTATTGCTGGCATCATAATAATCTGAAACTATGTTTCATTTAACTAATTCTATTAGTACTCCGTCTTGTTCCTACCTAGTTTACCTAAATTTCACCATTTCCAGAGTGACAGTGCGACAAAAACGCGGCGTCCGTGTACGCCAGAATGCTCCGAAATGACTGCGTAGGCGGCGTACGGCCTACGGACGCGGCGCACGGCGTCCGTGCGACGCGTCAGGAGTGCGAGAGAGACCACACTAGTACATTTCCATAGTAAGCATTCGTAAGCCGTGTACAGCGTTACGCCGGACGCGACCTACGGCGTTTGTTGCAGACCACCGCCTTACAACGCAAGAAAAAACTTATAATGGCTAACAATACTGTAAAATGATTAGAAAATAAAAATACATCGACTGTGGAAAGGTAAAAATGCTAAAACGCCAAAATGCTAGTTGTGGGAAATGAGGTTTAAAGTTTAATTTTTTCGAAAAAAAATCATAATTTTTTTGTTATTAACGTGAGCGAATTCATGTATATGAAAGACCATATTTTTTTCCCCCAAATTTAGGAAATACTCATTGGTTTCTAATTCTATTATATCGCGAAATACTTGTCGCATAAGCAAAAATACTTAATTTTTTGAGAAAATCACTGTCAGGAAAAAAATACTTATGTCCACAATGTTGTAAGAACCCAGTCAGTGAAAATTGCTTATAAGTCGCAATGATCTTTTTTAGGGCAATGACAAAATGCTTAGTGACCTTAACTTTAACAGATGCAGTGAAGAAAAATTTACTAAATTACCCATGTTATAATAAAAATTACTTATGAGGCGATGATTTACCCAAACCCTTTAGGGAAAATAACTTAAATGCACCAATGCTGTAGAATAAATGCAAACAAGTATTTATTTAAATAAATAATATTTATAATTTATTATAAAAATTGCTTAAGCGCCAACCGTTCTTACTTCATAAACAAAATGATGTTTTGCTAAAGCGCCAAACCATTGAAGTCTATAAAATGCTTAAATTACTAAATCACCATTACTTTTCAAATTTGAAAAAACAAAAATTGCTCAAGTGGTACAAATGAAATAAAGGTGGACCGGATAAAAATTCTTATGCTACATTTGTTACAAAAATAATAAAAATACGTCACTTTAGTCATATCGACAGCGTAGATTTGAGAAAAACGTTGAATTTTAGAAATGCTAAAGCGCCAAAAAGTGCTCCGATTGCTTTGAAACCTAGACAGATCGACGCAGAAAAAAAAGCGCTATCCAATGATATAAATAACTCATAATGGCCAAAGTGGCGCTTATCATTTTTTCCTTTCCACAGTCGACATGTTTTCCATTATTCCTCCGCAATATTGGCAATTCGATATCGATGGCAACACTGAAATTTCCTGACATCTAGCGATCCTTTCATGAACTATGATGCTATCAAAACATCCTTTGAAAGCAAGTATGCTATTGTTTAGTTCATGTAAAATCTAAAAGATGGCAATGTTTAAATAAATGTGTATTATACATAGCCTTGTATTATAGTATATGTTTAAATAAGGTATGTGTATTCAATATTCAATATATTCAATATATTTATTGCAATCATAATGTTATAAAGATGTTACAACTAAAAACAAAGTACAAATTCACGTTTTGTAAATAAATTCATAAAGCTTTCTTACTTTTAATAGGTACCTATGTTAAGGCGAGGTGGTAGTGAAAATAGCGCCTACATTTATTTTTATTTTTGAAAATTGCTATTTATTATTAAATAGATATGAGTATACTTATGTGTTGTTAAATATCAAACCCTGGCAAGTCACACCCCTACTCGAAATCAAACTGTGAATGTCACCCTGATCGATTCAAATATCTACCTATAAGTTCCTTTTCTTCAAATCAAGATAAGTAATTAAAAACACTACTAAAATATCAGTCAAAGTTGAAGATTTTTTTCATATTCCGGTATGTCTATTGAGCTTCATCTGTCAAACTTAAAAAGTACTTATCCTAGATATAAATAATCTAAGAGCCTAAACTGTGTCTTTGAAAAAATGACAGGTCTTGGTGTGATCTTTATTTTTTATGACAAACTTAATTTGACAGCTGTCATCTTAAATGAAGATCTCATCAAGACCTTTCATTTCTTCAAAGACAACATCAGTCTAGGATGAGTACTTTTCGAGATATTGCTGTTTTAAGTTTGACAGATGAAGCTGTCAAACTCAAAACGGCAATATCTCGAAAAGTAGGTAGTTACTCAACGCTGGTAAATACTTACAAAATCAGGCAGAGTTCGACGACGTCGAGACCGCTCTTATCCCGCTTGATGTTGCTGTCGACTGTACATACACACCAATTAGTTATTAGGAAGCTTATGTTTTTTTTGTGAGCCCTTGCATGGTTCGTTGCCCAACAAAGTATATTTGTCATCTTGATTAGATTAATAGTCGCCTTTTTTTAAATAAAATATATGCCATTTTTTATGTTTTGTGTGCCCTAAGGTTTTGGTCGCCCGTTCTGATAACTAGGTAGGTAGTTACTCAGTTTTAATTTTCAATTCTTATAGTCGCCCTCAGACTTGTACTCTAGGGTATTTTCCAATTTTTTGAAAACTGCTTATATTTAAAGATTGGGACGAACAATTTAACAGAAATATAAAAATAATTTTATTTTTAATGGTTTTGAATTTACCGCCAAAACGCTCAGTTCGATAATGTCTACTATGTGACGTCAACTTTGTGTTAACCTATTAGTCTGTAGTACAATTTACTCTATTGTTTACACAAAGTTGACGTCACACAGTAGACATCATGGAACCGAGCGTTTTGGCGGTAAATTCAAAACCATTAAAGTAAGTTTGACTTTAAATTGGTTTAATGAATAAAAAAGACATTATTTAATTTATTTTCATTTTTCTGTTATACTGTTCGTTCCAATCTTTGAATAAAAGCAGTTTTCAAAAATTTGGAAAATACCCTATTATGTATTCTGTGCCCTCAGTCCGTACGCTATATCACAGAATAACTAATATGGCTATATTCAGTATTTTTCATACCCAAAATGGGAATTTATTGCTACCCGATTAAATACTACCCAAATGTCAATACCTACCCCATAAAGAAACTTTGAGGGATTTTCTTACAAACTAAAGAAAACGAAATAAAAGCCGTTAAGCCCAAAAAATAATGTAATACATTTTTTATAACAAAGCTTTTACACATTATCCAAGAGATCACATCTGCGTACATTAATAAACATGATCCTTAGCAGCAACATACAAGTAGATACCTACTTACTAAGTACCTAATGCTTAGGTACTTATTTTATTATCCATTGGTATTGTTTATCTTTGTTTGGTCTCCAGTTGTAGCAGCGGAGAAGAGAAAAACGCATCTACAATCTATGGTGGAACCAAATTATGTAACAATACTAAAACAGGCGGTTGTTGCTTTAACTAAACAAACTCCAAGAAACATAGTTCGAAATACGAAAAAAAAATCATACTCCCATACAAAATGTATTGGTCAGGGTCAGCCGAAAAAATATAAAATTTTCGACCTATGTTCCTTGGAGAAAGTTGTCACGTTCTGTTTCAATACCTATTGTTAAATAATTTGGTTCCATCTTATATTATAATTTTATTTAAGTATATTATTAACTTAGATTATTAATAAAAACGTCCGGGTACAAGCATTGAGGAGCCCAGTCCAAAGTTCATAACGAAGTATTTCATAAAATTACTATAAAATTTTAAATGATGCAATGTTTACAAATTTTAATACCCCTAGCTTAGAGTGTTTCAGCCCGAAAGATCCAGCTTCTTAATTCTACAAAATTCTGTAGCCTTAATCTGAAGACCTTTGAAATACTTATCTAAAAGTTATAGGAACCTAATAAAAAAGTGGCTCCTGAAAAAATACAATATTACATCAGTGCAATAGATAGATATGTACCGCTTAATCCAACCAACGGCTCCTCAATATGAAAAAGAATTATAAATATTGGATAGGTACCTATGGTCCGAAAGGGATGGTTGGTTGGTACTATCAAATTATGTAGATTTTTGGTACCTACCTATACAGGGTGGCCCAAACGGTGACGCTAAAAATTTTTTTTTTGTTTCCTCACATCTCGTTGTACCCGAAAATACCCTATGTATGTTCAGTGATTTTTTGTAGTTTTCGAGCTATGAATTATTTTTTAAAATTTTGAGAATTTTTGACTTGACAGACTAAAATATTTTTTTTTCGGAAATTATACATCTTTTTTTGAATTATTTTTTTGTTACATAGACCTCATGACTTGAACTTTAACACATAAAATACCCAGCTTCCTGTCATCAAAATAAGTTACAAAAATATTGACCGACAGTGAAAAATTGACGTAAAATCAAATCATAGTTAAATTTTCAACTTTGAATTAAAAATTAAAAAAATAGGTTCCATGACTTCTGAGTAATTTTAAAAACTTCACAAGACCCTAAGCTTTAATTCTAATTAAAAAAAAAATGTGCTTAATTAGCTTTTTTTAGCCGAAATCTGCCTTCAAATGCACAAAGGTGAAATTTTCTAAGATTTTTTATTGGCTATTTTGTCATTCACAAAATGATTCTTACCAAAATAAAGTTTAAAATGGTACTGTTTATTGAATAAAGAATTAAAAACAACCTTTAAAAGTATGTTATTACGAAGCGGTAACATCGATGTCATTTAGTTATAGTTATTTTGGTTATTTTAAGGATAAATCATATTAAATAAAACAATTACTACAAATTCAACAATTAAATTTATTTCCGAATAAGTTTTCAAAATGTCTCCCTCCCGCTTCAATGCACAACCTACATCGCCTTAAAAAAAATTGTTTTAAATTTCGGAAAGCATTAGTATTTTCTTTGATTTTTATTTCTGCTTCTCTTAGTTTTTGACGCAGCTCTGCTTCAGTGTTTGTTTCGTTTGCGTAAACCATCTCTTTGTAATAGCCCCACAGAAAAAAATCTATGGGGTTTAAGTCTGGTGAACGCGCAGGCCAAGGAATCGGGCCGCCACGCCCAATCCACCGTCTCGGAAAAGTCTGGTTAAGGTGCTCTCGTACTTCTCTAGCATAGTGGCACGGAGCACCATCGTTTTGAAATATCATTCTTCTTCTTGTTAGTAGATTCACATCCTCTAATAAACCGTTCAAGCTATTTCGTAGAAAATCCAAATATTGCGCTCCGTTCAACCTAGCCGGCAATTCAAATGGTCCTATAAATTCCCCATTGACAATTCCTGACCACAAATTTACACTAAACCTTGTTTGAAAATTGGATGGTCTTGCCTTGTGTGGGTTTTCAATGGCCCAACTGTGATAATTATGAATATTGAAAACTCCGGTTCTTTCAAAGCGTGATTCGTCTGTCCACAAAATTTTGTCGAAGAAATCAGGATCGTCTTGAGTTTTTTGAAGCATTGTTTCACAGAAAGTCACTCGTCTTGGATAATCTGCAGGTTGCAATTGTTGCACGCGTTGGATATGAAAAGCGTGGTATCCCTCTGAAAAAAAAAACACCGAAATTGTAAATTCAAAGCATAGGTAAGATAGTCTTTTTTCAGTTTCACCAAATAGTAGGCTAGTGATAATCACTGGTATGTACCACGCTTTCTCGCCCACTAGCGAGTGATTATTTTGTTGCCAAATACACATTCAGTCAGAGTTCAATACTTAAAAAGACCACGTGCTACAAAAAGTCGCTCATAAAGCACGTGCGTGCTATTTTTTTTAAGTCACAATAATTACAGCTAAAAAAAATAGCACGTGGGCATAGTGGGCGAGCTAATGGGTGCGTAATTATGAGGTTTAAAGACAAGATGAAATTAACCCACCTGACTTCAGTATCCTCATAACTGAGGTTCGTGGTACACCAGTCCTTCTTGCGATTGCTCTGGTGCTAGTCGATGAATCCCTTTCCACTTGTTCCACGACTTGATCCATAATATCTGGATCCATTCTGGGTATTCCTTCCTGAGATGAACGTCCAGGAATTCGTCCCTCCATAAATGTATTGTGAGTATTTTGAAATACTCTGTAATTCGGGTAATGCTCCCGTTGTTCTCCTCGCCGTTCCAATTGCTCTCGATAAAGCCTTGCTGCCAAACTAGCATTTCCTTGGGCAACACCGTAAAAATAGTGCATCTCTGCGTATTCACGCAA
The DNA here is from genome assembly GCA_928269145.1 of Agriphila tristella. Classification (NCBI taxonomy): domain Eukaryota; kingdom Metazoa; phylum Arthropoda; class Insecta; order Lepidoptera; family Crambidae; genus Agriphila; species Agriphila tristella. The sequence goes on along the minus strand of OV743440.1, from coordinate 22,264,442 downwards.
AGAATAGCTCATGTTGCAGCACAAAGGTCCAAATCACAAGGTAGGTAATCAAAGTCCGAAACACAAGCACAGGTAAATCAGTCACAGGAAGAATCAGAGTCCAGTTAGCAAGCGAGAGTAGTTGTATCAGAATTGAAAACAAAACCAGGAGTAGTAGTAACACGAGCGAAAGCTGTGAACAACTGAGGTGAAGGAGGGAGGAATGCGACCGACATGAGATGAATAGAGCAAGATAGCAAGATAGATAGAGCAAGACAGCAAGATAGATAGAGCAAGACGGCCTAGATGAGAAAGAGAGGACGTGCTTATAGACGACGCTGTGTTGGTCCCCCTTCTTTTGTTCGGCGCGCGGGAAGTCTATTGTTTGTGATTCTAGTGTCTGCCAGAACTATTGTTATTTATGATGTCGCTAAAGATAAACCGGTTGGAGGTAAAGACCATTTTCTTTGTACAAAGACCAACTTGTGCTGTTGAAGTGACAACATACTAACTACCACTAAACTAATTTAGAACTCTAAATTTATAAACTATACTAAATGTCAATTATTATGTTATATCAAACCTAATTAACCTTAGATAATAACAATGAGTGCTTTTAAAATAAATTACCTTTGTACATTTGAAGGCAGATTTCGGCTAAAAAAAGCCTATTAAGCACCACTTTTTTTTAATTAGAATTAAAGCTTAGGGTCTTGTTAAGTTTTTAAAATTACTAAAAAGTCATGGAACCTTTTTTTTTAATTTTTAATTCAAAGTTGAAATTTTAACTATGACTTGCTTTTACCTCAATTTTTTACTGTCGGTCAATATTTTTGGAACTTATTTTGATGACAGGAAGCTGGGTATTTTATGTGTTAAAGAACAAGTCATGAGGTCTATGTAACAAAAAAAAAATTCAAAAAAAGATGTATAATTTCCGGTAAAAAAAAAATTTTAGTCTGTCAAGTAAAAAAATCTCAAAATTAAAAAAAAAAATCATAGCTCGAAAACTACAAAAAATCGCTGAACATACATAGGGTATTTCCGGGTACAACTAGATGTGAGGAATCAAAAAAAAAATTTTTAGTGTCACCGTTTGGGCCACCCTGTATAAGTATTTTAATGCGATACCTTGCTCGTAAATACCTCAGTAATTAATCGAATAACAAAGCTGATTTCTCCGGTGAATCATTATTACACATTCAGTGATTTCTCCGGTTTATAAACACTACCTATGCCCATTTTTTTTTATTAAAGTTATGTCTCAAATTAGAATATCTACCTAGTATATTTTGTGATTATGTATTGATCGAATAGCGGTAAATAATTTAAGCTTTTTAATAAAGCTTTATTTACTAATCTTTAATAAGCAACATCATTTTAGTACGTAGATACTAGCCTAGGTAATTTTTATTATAAGTAGGTATTGCTACATAAATACTTACTAAATAATTTCAATGGACTGACTTAAATGTAAAGTAAGTTACCTACTTTAATATTTATTATCTTGATAAATAATGTATTATGGCCACAATAGTATTTTTTTTCTTTACGATTGCTAGCCAACCCCGGTAACTATGAATATTTTTAGCCTTATTATTTTATTATTTTGGTGCAATAATAAGTCAAAAAATCTTAAACCAATGGCAGTATATTTTCATTAAATTTAAATTTCATAATTACCTACAATTATTAAAAAAAACTACAAAAAACAGGTGAAAGTGTTTTGTGAAAAAATAAAATTAAGTTATTAAGGAGGAAACTCAAAAACATCTTAATACATCTGAGTTATTTTCAGTAAGTAGATAAATATTTACTCGAATAGGTACAAAACAATTTCTAAGGTCGAGCTGATCCTAATTTTTATTATAAATTATATATTGTTCACTATCTCAATTTCTATTCTAAAATTTCGGACTCACTATTTGCTTTCATATTTTTATATTAATTACACGAAGCTTAGCATTACACATACTAAACAATTCTAAACAAATAATTAAACATTTATCCAAGAATTTAAATTTTAGAATATAATGAATTAACATATTTGGCAACACCTACATCATATAATTTAACAATATTAAGCATGAATATTTAAAATCCATTTACAAACAAACAAATATTAAATGAATTCCTATACAATCACAGTTTGTAGGTAGGTACATTATTTTTCTAACAATTTAGAATTATTTTTTAACCTACCAAATTTTGTGAATTCTAGACATTTCCAAATCCGTAAACGCACTGCATTTTTTTTGTTACAAATATTTATAATTATTCTAACATAGACAATAAGCAAGAAGCGATACCATAATATAGAAAACAAAACAAATTCTCATAAAAATTAAAAATATACTTAAAACTTGCTACGGAGTTTTTTGGTAACTACCTAACAACCTTTAGGGACAACATAATGTTAGGTTCATAGATATTATTACCTATGAAATTGCCGATATTTTGTCACATACAGAGAAAATAATAACTTCTATGATTTAAAATATCAATATCTTGATATAATATCAAATTATGATCTTGAAAGTCAACTACTTATCATTAAATATAAAGTGCTTATTTTAGCTTTCATAGCATTAGTAAAAGCTAGCCAGTAACTTGGTGAGTCAACAACAATTAATTATACATAAAAGAGGATAAATAATTACAATTTTCGTCCAAATTTTAACGCAAAGCTATAGTTTAGTATGATTTAAATGTAAGGAAAGTAAATGTGAAAAATAAAATATTGTGAATATAGCATCAGCACAGTTTTACAAAAGTGGAGTTCAATTTATAATTCCTAAATTCCAAATGGCAGGACCATTCCGAAAATTTAACTTAACGAAGATAAGTTTTACAAATAGGCAATTCTCGACTTTGTTTGGCACACAATCTAAAACCAATTTAATATTTTTTTTCTTTAATTGAACACATGTAATGGTTTTGCAACATCACATATCAATTTTACATATATAGACCTCAAAAGGTAAATAAGTAATAATGTACAAACTTAGTTTTACTAAGTTGTTAAATATTATTAATCCTACAACAAGCGTGGATATATAATGATTATGTAGTATAGTAGAAAGATATGAATATTAAACAGGTTCCAGTATTATTATGAGATTTATGTATTTATTCTAAGTGTATTATGTATTATACTTGGTAGAAGATGAATATAGAATAATATGACAGATATATTGTTATAGAAGATACGTACAAGGGATATGCTCAGTTAGAATTTATAATATGTTTGTTGGATATCGTAAGTTTCTAATGAGTAGATAACTTGAAATAGGTAAAAATAATCTTGAAAGATTTCAAGAGGCATTGTTTTAAACACGAAGCTTCCACATAATAAGATACCTACTTAAAACATCTTCTTTACATCTTTTATCGAAATAAAATGTGTTTCTATCAAAATACCAGTACAGACAGACATAAGTAAGTTAGAAGCATTTGAAGCAGACGATACATACTGTAACCACAAAATCAATGCAAATTTCAGTTCACTACGTTTTTACAAATATTATTATGGAACACAATTTGTTTCTAAATTCTATAACGGATAACATATTCAACGAGCACTTAAACCTCTCAATTCGAATCTAAACTTACAACTAAAAATGTCCAATGAAACACGTAGCGCAAAATAAATGAGTACTCGTCACTACCAGCCGCCAGCACACCCTGGCTTCAAACACAACTTTGCGGAACTCCAAAACTGCTGGTATTGCTATCGAAAGCGCGGCAAACATAAGCTCTAAAACAGTACTGAAAAAAAAGTTTGCATGTAATTTCAAAACTTTTGATTAAGTACAAACTTTTTGGTGTTTCCGTTTTGTGCCAGCCAGCATCTTGAACTCCCATAGGTAGCTCACACGCGTCGAACCGCACTGCACCAAACTGCACGGAGGTCGAAAGCGTTGGTTTTGAAGCCTTGTGCTTGGCCAAGCTGCCTCGCCTAGCGACGACACGACCTCTGGCGGTCGGTGAAGGAGTGCCTCATCTACTTGCGCACCCCGCGCTATGGGTCCACCTCGTGGCAGACCTCCATGTAGTCAGGGTCGTGCATGATGTCCTTTATCATGTCCTTCAGCATCGTGTACCGGGGGAAGATTGGGTACACCTTGGAGCTCACGTAGTCTGACTGAAAATTAGAATAACTTTATAAGAATTCAGTTTTTCTTACAACTAAAAAAATAATTCTAGTATATTCAAAAGATTTTAATAAGTATGCAACAGATACACGCAGGTCCATTTCTTCATGAACATAAGTAAGACGAACTACTTTATTTAATGAACATTGAGTCCCTCAAAGATATGATCATACGTAACCAAAATAACGAATTTTCCGGACTTTCCTGTTACTGTTTGCATAAATCAATATTATCTTAAATTTTGTATTATTTCCCTGCAGTTTTCGTAGTTCAACGTATAATTTATCACCAGTATTGTTAACTTTGTACCGCTTCAAGATTGCGAACTTGTCATGGCGGTTACCCAGGGCAAACGTTTAGGCGCCGGGTTAATTTCCATTTAACGTTATTACCGCAATTTTGATTAATGTGCCCCGAGGTGCTCGTACAGTCGAGATACTAAGTCGTCGGTCACTCGTAGACAGAAATCGCTTGCATTCAATTCTGAGTGCGGGACCGAGTGACCAATGATAAACTTGACAAAGTAGAAAAAGAAGTAAAGATGAAATAAATATTACCAGAGATTTCTTTTTCTCACCATATAAACAAATTCATTTAAATCATGTATTGTGGTACACGAGATGACTTGACAGGCAACTTGGTAGGCGATTTTAATAAATAAGCGCTTTTTATCGACAATCGCTTGTAAAATTTAATCGCAAACCTAATTTCAATGAGGTGGCGATTCGTTTTTAGGGTTCCGTACCGAATGGGTAAAAACGGGACCCTATTACTAAAACTCCGCTGTCAGTCCGTCTGTCTGTCTGTCTGTCACCAGGCTGTATCTCATGAATCGTGATAGCTAGACAGTTGATATTTTCACAGATGATGTATTTCTGTCGAGACAATAAAATAAATATTTAAGGGGGGCTCCTATACAACAAACGTGATTTTATGGCCGTTAACAGCCCGGAAGGGTTTTTTGGTACGGAACGGAACCCTTCGTGCGCGAGTCCGACTCGCACTTGGCCGGTTTTTTTACAAGTGATTGTCGATAAAAAGCGATAATGGACTACAATAGAGAATAAATTACAGCACAAAAACTCCGCTTTGCTTATTCTTACAAAACTAGGAATTAATTTCATAACTTTTCTACAAAAACACGCGAAATTATCATTTTTCAATTCTAACTGACACACGGCAAATAGAAGAAATTATTATAATACAGTAAATTCGACAGTCCGTAAGTTGACTATTACAGTTTTCGACAAATATCAAATTCAAATAAAATCAGATTCAATTTATATGGAAAAACTAGCCCCCTTTCTCAAATGGCTAACTTTCTATTCCTTTGAATGCTACGCTTATTTTTAAAGCTTAAATACCTGTGAGAAGCGTCGAGGTCGCCAGTGTAGGAAATGTAGTAGGTAGGGAAGTGGAGAGAGGTGGCCACTAGTAGGAAGGCCAAAGTGGAAGATCTTCCTCCGGGCTAGTTGGTATTTGCCCTATGAGCTATTAAATCACATGTCGAAAACTTAAATGAATCACAGACTTTAATGTATTGTATGGAATTGACAAGCTTATACGGCAATTTTATTGTTTACTGCTTATTTTAATACTAAGCGTAGCCTTCAATCGAATAGAATGTTGGCCATTTGAGTAGGGCCTCAGGTATAGATGATCGAAGGGAAAAACCTTTTAGAAATTAGTTTTTTTTAAGTCGCAGCTAGTGCACTTTCTCTCCTGCTCTACCCCCGTGCTACATGCTACACTTTAATTATGGTCTACGGACCATTTGCTACGGCAAATAAATTAGTTGTCGAGAGCTACACAAGTTTTTTAAAAGTGAACTACTATCAACTGTACCTTTAGTTCCCTGATGAGGTTCCTAAGGCCGGTGTATTTCTTCAGCAGCCGGTACAGGTCGTTCGTCATCTGCGTGTTCTCAGCTTCAATCTGTGATGTTGTCATGTCTGTAATGTTCAACAATGAGATTATTTACTGTGCCCTTAGAATGGAGAAGTTTCCTAGTTTTTTTTATTCGCTATTATTAAAATTAAGGCCAAATTATACACAACTGTGAAAGAATTATTAAATTATCTCTAAAAATCAAAAAGTTACAGGACCGGTCGTTTGACGTCATCTAGGGAAAATCTCCAGCGGCCGGCCGCGCCACCACCGCCATACAAGCAACAGATCGGATGACGTCACGCCCTTACAATCACATCGCGCAAAAATTCATCAAATTACTTAAATTATTTATTACTCTGCCATTTACTGACGGATTTCAATTTTTACTAGTACTAGTAGTACTACTACTTTTTTTACTAGTAGTAGTGTAGGTATATTAATTTAAGGCTATATTTTAATTTTATGAAGTTAAATAAAGCAGTTTTAACATCATGAAACTTCTCCATTGTACCATATTCTACTTGGTAACATTCTCCTTATAGTACAGTAGCCCGTAATACAATTAAATTACCAAAAAGGTTACCGCTCGCCGTTGTGATATAGTTATTTATTACGAAATTATAGATCCTTTAACCCAAGTTTTACAGATCGCAACCCGCCGTAACCTATATTTGTATATCTCCAAAAATGATATTTTTTTAGTTTTCGAGGTTTGCCACATGGTTTAGCTATTGTCGTGTTCTACATCTTTGTTTGATTGCCACTGATAATAGTAAGACTATGAAAAGCAGCCATAGACAGATTTAAGACCAGATGAAAATGGATGGACTTTATCTGGTCTTAAATCTGTGTATGGTCACTTTCCATAGGCTTACTATTATTAGTGGCAATCAAACAAAGCTGTAAAAACAGCAAAAAAACCCTCGAAAACTAGAAAAATATCATTTTTGGAGATATACAAATATAGGTTACGGCGGGTTGCGATCTGTAAAACTTGGGTTAAAGGATCTATAATTTCGTAATAAATAACTATATCACAACGGCGAGCGGTAACCTTTTTGATAATTTAAATGTATTACGGGCTACTGTAGTATTACTACTTTTGCTTGAGATTCTTGAAAACGTGAAAAAAGTTGGAATATTTCAGTTTTTAACTCTGAAAAATATACCGGGTTTAAGTATGAAATTGCCGTTTTGTATGGAGAATTTTAAAGAACTTGCATTTTCCATAGGGGAGACGTACCAAATATTGGATACGTGCCCAATACTGGATACATCAATATCTAGAAAAGTAATCATTGCCATCTATTGTAACAGTCTAAAACGACTTCATCAATGTTTAATCTCAATGATTTCTTCGACAACAGCGCCATAACTAGCTACAGTCGGCTGTCAAAATTCAAAGTGTGTTTTTCGTTTATCTAACTAATTTTGATATAGTGTTACAAAGTGTATTAAACAACGGTAAGTGCATTTATTTGTTGTTGTAGGGATACCTATTAACTAGGCACATAGTTATTGCGACGTAATTAATGCTTTTTCTAGATAATTTTGATAGGTAAAGAGTTCGAGAACATTTTAGTAAATGTAGGTAGGTACTTAACTCAATACTGGATACCGTGCTACCCCAATACTGGTTATCCAGTATTGGGATACATATAAATTAGTATGTACTAGTATTTATTGAACTTAACTTACAACTTATCGATGGGCTTATGAAGTTTGTGCTGGGCTAGATCCAGATGTTTGTGAACACGCCCCACGGGTTAAGATGCAATTAGATACTGATTATCTCTATGAGTGTAACAAACAAATGTTTTTTATCAACTATGTTGGTTATTTTTACGGTTTTCAAAAAGTATCCAGTATTTGGTACGTCGCCCCTACTAACATTGTCGTAATTTATGTTTTAAAAATTTTATGCACAAATGTTTAAACACTCAGCTAACTAAGCCACATCACAGAATACATAATACAGCCACATGTAAAGTGATAAATAGAAGATACTATGAGGCTCTCTGAGTGTGAGAAATAAAATTACGCTTTCGTTATGAAAAAAATAACAATTATATAAAGCTAATCTTACAAAAAGCAAATTATAGCAAGTTTATTTCAGTTTTCTGCGTATATTTGAAGTGTCTAAAGTAGGTGTGCACGTAATATTCCCGTTTTCCTTTATGGTTTTCGGTCTTTACTCATTTTATTGTTCGGCCTTAATTCCTGCTTAGGGGTTGGCGCGACCGCAGCGCTTCATTTGAATTCGGGTACCCGGCTCCAATTAATTTTACAAGAGAATTTGTTACGCAGAGTAATTAAAAATAGGCGGATTAGGAATTACTGTAGACAGCTGATGTGGAATTTCGTTTTATTATGCGGACGATTATTGTCTCGGGTTTCATTTTTCTTCTTTACATCAGTTAATTTGTTGATGAGGGTCTTTTTAATTAGTTTACTGAAAAATGTAATACCTACCTACTTAAATCGTACTTATAAGCAAGCATACCTTTCTTATTAATTTTCTTGCTACAAGAACATACTTTATCAAGTCACAGATCATTTTTAAGGTTCCGTACCCAAAGGGTAAAAACGGGACCCTATTACTAAGCCTCCGCTGTCCGTCTGTCTGTCTGTCTGTCACCAAGCTGTATCTCATGAACCGTGATAGCTAGACAGTTGAAATTTTCACAGATGATGTATTTTTGTTGCCGCTATAACAACAAATACTAAAAATATAATAAAGTAAATATTTAAGGGGGGCTCCCATACAACAAACGTATTTTTTTGCCGTTTTTTGCTTTATTTTAATTACGACAACAGGTAGACAGTTGAAATTTTCACAGATGATGTATTTCTGTTGCCGCTATAACAAAAATTACTAAAAACTGAATAAAATAAATATCTAAGGGGGGCTCCCATACAACAAACATGATTTTTTTCCGTTTTTTTGGTACGGAACCCTTCGTGCGCGAGTCCGACTCGCACTTGGCCGGTTTTTTTTATAAAACTCACTGACAAACCAATATTTTTCTGAACCAATTGAGTGTGTGTACTTATTCTGAGCTAGGTTAGGTGTTCACCAACAAACTTGTTCTGTATAAAATAATGAAACAAAAGCTTTATCTCCGAATTAAGTACAATTTAATAGAAATGGTTCTAACTTCTGTCCCAAAATATCTACTTATATTAAAAGTTTACAAAATGTAACAGAATGAAGATCACAACCAGAATACAGTAAAGTAGATAGTGATCATCAAACCAAACAACTTTTACTTTGAGACCAACTCTGAAATCGCGAAAAAAATTCAGCTGTTTCATTCAAAAAATAATAATGAAATATCAAAACGTATGAAACAGATTGATGATTTTTTAAGCGGTTTCAGAGCTGGTCCTATAGTAAGAGCTGTTCAGTTTGATGCTCCCTATATATCTTCCATATTCGGCATTAGGGTTTTTTTACAAAACACGTTGTTTACACGGTCGTTTTGTAGTCGTTTTAATTAACTTAAATTTCATTCTACCAATGAAACTGACCATTTTTACCAAAGAAACATGGGCTGAAAAACGTCAGAAAATATTGGTCCTCCCTCCCATACTAAGGCTCGTATTACAGAATCAAACTCAAACTCAAATCTCTGCTTGAGTACAGTTAGATTGGAATGGCGCTATATGCGATGAATAGCACCATCCCTTTCTAACTGTACTCAAGCAGCAAGCAGTGCTTGAGTCTCGTCCTATAATACGGACCTAAGTAACCAGTCAGCTAAAACATTGTATTGGTGTCGGAAAATATTTTTCTTTTCACTTCTCAAGCTTACGCGCTCACTAGACATGAAATAAAACACTTTTTAATGGATACTAGCGCGGTTTTATTGAAAGTACTTTGATTTAGTTGGTTGGTATTTGGTACTCAGTCCCCCGTGACCACGGCAGCTGTAAAGGTGCCGAAACGTCGGGAAAATCAAAAATCAAACCAAATACCAAATAATTACCAAAGTACTTTCAATAAAACCGCGCTAGTATCCGTTAAAAAGTGTTTTATTTCATGTATTTTTCTTTGTCGTTTTTCGGCCCAGTTTCTTTTGCAAAAATTTTAAGTTTCATTGGTAGAACACTCACTTAAGTTAATTAAAACGACTACAAAATTTTGTTATTGTTTTTATTTTATCGATTTTTGTTTATGATCTGCTAAGTAAGTTGTATTACTTTACTTTAGATTGTTCTAAAATTACCATTCAGTCTTTCTATCCGCTCCCTTCTGTCAGCCGCCTCCTCCGCCAGCTTGGCGGAGGTCTTGACCCCCTCCCCCGACTTCTGCGTTTTCTCCATGATGGCGCACGCCCGCAGCACGAACGCTGGCACCGTCTCCGCCTTCTCCTGGCGAGGGATCTCCACCAGCGACCAGTATTGGGTCTCCAGGCGGATCACATCCTGGGGAAAGAAGGAGAGCATCGTCAGATAAATAGAAGACCAGTATTGGAATAGTAAAAAAGATCATCGTCTAAAAAATACTCAAAATAAATTATTCCGTGTTTAGGCTGAAAGTCTAGCTAGGCCATCAATTCGGGACTGGGAGCGTGGTGTCTCCTGTAATCCGGCTATTCGGAGGTCGGGACCGGAGGATGGTTTGAGGTCGGGAGTCCTGATGCTAAGTGGCATATGTTGACTGGACGTCCGCACTAAGCCCTGTGTCAATATGGATTCCTCGGCGGAGGCTGGGGAATGCAGGTTAACTAAGGAGGGGCGAACCGGGCCAGGGGGAAACCCAGCAGCCAAAAGGCCATCAATTCGGACGGCAGTTTTGCTCAATGATATTCCCATTTAGCATTTTATCGAGTTGTTAAAAAAAAAGAAAGTTTAAAAGCTGATCAGATACTATTTCTATTTCAATTACTTTTACAATTACTTCAATTACTATTTCTTAATTTTTTAGATGGTGAATTTATGAATAATCAGTTTAATCTTCTATTAAACCTGTGAAAATTAGTATTCATGTTGATTGAGTTTATTCTAAATTACAAATTATTAAGACTCAAACGCGTGAAGTTCAAAAGCGTTAGTGCACTAAACTTAAGAATCGCCTAAGTCTTTTCCTAACTACAAAAAAACGGTGTCATAAACTTAGCCGTCATGTAGCTGGCATTCGCTAAGTTAACTTGGTCGAGTTGTAGATAAGAAAAGACTTAGGCGATTCCTAAGTTTAGTGCTTTTACAGATAAGTGGAAATCGTTGTCAGTGATTGCTTTCTGTAAAATACCTAAATAGTGGTATCTTTGCTTTTTTACTAAGTTTATGAAACTAAATATTTCTGTGAGTATATTGTGAAAACTCAATATTTGAGTACTTCCTAAGTACTTGTATACGCAGTTTATCATTTAAGTAATTTCTCAAATACTTTATACTTCGCGTGCCAAATGTTTTCAGAAGAAAAAGAGCAACTGAGCAAATAAACGGCGCAGACATCTTGTTCTTATAACATTGGAGAGTTGTTAAACGGTCTCGCTGCCCAAGAGCTGCTGGTAATACTACTCTAAGTGACTTTTATTGAAAAATTCTTGAGTCGTCCTACAGATAGCCTGAACTGAGAACAGAGCATACACCCTAGTCCAAATACCGTTCTTAGATTTACTGTATTTTTGCGCTCGCAAAGTTTTGAGTCGCACAGGTTATTTCAAAGTTTTCACAATCACTTAATAAAGCTAAGAGCGCATGAAATAATACTGTAATGTCCTTTCGAATACGTTTTGTAGGTATAAATTTTGTATTTCATCAATTTTTCATTCCCTATTTTCGATTTATGACCATGGATGGCTGAATTATTATGATGAAATATTCCAGCCCCGATGCAGACTTATTAAAAAAAGTTGTTACAAATTAATATAAAATGCATATAATAAAAATGTGTAAGTATACTTAGGTGGTCTAAGAAACGCATATTGTTCCAATAGAGTAACTTTTTAAATAAATAGAGCCTCTACTGCCTTTACTAGCTGTTCAATGTATCAAAATCCACCTGAGTACTAACTTTATTTGATTACATTGTCGTTGTCTAGACTAGACATTTAAAAGTCTGCTCTAGGAGGTGGTATCCACTATCCAGCCAATGTTTCCGTGAACTGAACGTATGAAATCCGACATGTTCTGGAGAAAAGCCAAACAGGCGACTAGTGCTGAATATTTTTTGCTTGATCAAGCAAAAAGCTCACGTATTTTTTCGTTACGTTACTTAATAAGACTTGAACTTTAAGTTTTAATTTTATTTTATCGTGCGAGCGAAGCGTTTTAGCTTGGGCAAAAATGCTTTCCGGCTGTCTGTTTGTTTTTCAGGAGGTCGCATTTCTCAAATTATACTTAAATTTTTTGTTGATTCAGTTTTTAAAAATTTTGCAAATATATCAAAATGGCAGATAAAATGTCTTCGCCATTTTGATATTATGTTATTGTGATAAAGCGAGCTCACAGAACCACTCAAAGATTAAGTACTTATCTGTATGAAAAAGTGGTTTTGGAAAAAAAAATTGAACCTCAAAAATTCTTCATAAAAACTTATAAAATTTTCTAAATTCAGGCTTTACCAAAATTTGAAAAGGCAACGATAGTCGTTCCTTGTCGTTCCATAATGACATTGTGTGGACAATATGGATTGCATGTGGATTACATAATAATGTGATCGAAAGACCTTCGTTTGCCTATTATTTTAAGGCAAAGCTACCCACACAGTTTAAAAAGTAATTAATCAAATCAAACGCACTATTAAGAAAAAATAGACAATCCGTATAATGGGAAATGTCCCAAAAAATCAAATTGGCTGTATATTTTTTAGATAGAAAAAAACCGGCCAAGTGCGTGTCGGGCCACGCGCAGTAGGGTTCCGTATTTACCTTATACGATATTTAATACCACTATTGTTTTTCGTCTGCAAAAATAACTTTGTTTTTCATAGTGTTGTTATGAATGACAAAGTTATATTTGCGGTTTTCGAAAATGTGCTATATCTCAATAACTAATTATTATATTAAACTTTTAGATTTTTGCATTCACAATGCTATTTTTATATTAATATCCCTTATCCCTAATCCCGTCTAAGTTGCTACGGGTGAGCCGATTTTTTCTAATATTTTTCATTAATTATTCATCTTAATTATTATATCTTGTTCAAACCAATTTTCGTTGAAAGTGTTTATTAAGATCTACAGCATATATTTTTTTTAGATTTACAGTTTCTTATTTCAAAAGTTAGAGGGGGGGGGGGGGACACAATTTACCACTTTGGCGGTGTTTATCTTTCAAACGGTTGAGTTTGAAAAAAAATCGTCTTAGGAACCTCAATGTCATTTTTAAAGACCTATCTATAGATACCCCACACGTATTGGTTTGAACAAAAAATTTTTTTTCAGTTTCAGTTCCATGTATGGGGAGCCCCCCCTTAATCTTTTATTGTTTTTATTTTTGTGTTAAATTCGTTAAGCGGTTAACAGAATACATCTACTTACCAAGTTTCAACTCTGTAATCCTAATACTTTCGGAATAAAGTGGCTGTGACATACGGACGGACAGACAGACAGACAGACAGACAGACATGACGAATCTATAAGGGTTCCGTTTTTTGCCATTTAGGCTACGGAACCCTAAAAAACCAGTAGTTTTGGGTTGCGTGAAAAAAAAAGAATAGTCTCTTCGAGTTCACAAATGTACAAAAGTAACAGCAGAATGGAGATTATACCTTTGCCAGGTGGTGCCATAACCACAACATAGAATTGAAAAAAGTTTTTACACAAAATGTCAAAACTTTTTTTTTAATACGTGTTGTGGTTAAATTTTTTCACGCAACTGTAAATTCTGAAACTTTTTCTATTACTTAGGGAGCTTAATTCCTACCTATAAAAAAATATTCAGCCAATTTAATTTTTTCGGACATTCCCCATGACCATTTATAACTTTATTCATTCAGAAAATCAACGTTAAAGTAAAGTTCACATTAAACTAGAGAGCACTGGAAAGACAATTTGCCGGGTCTTTCTTTCGTATTACTTACTTGACTCTTAACCAGATGGACTCACTTGCGCGTTTCGACCAAACTGTTCAACTTGATAAGTTCATTGGAACGCCGCCAGATCGCGCTACCTGCCTCATCTGTAACTTGTCCCTGCTGTTCCTATGTATTGTCTTGGCACTAATAAATGCTAAGACGAAGATTTTTTTTGGAGAATAAAAAGGAACTAGAGAGTCAGAAGTGAAACTTGTAGGAAAAAATTTGTAAAGTTTTTGGTGAAATATATTATATGGGTTGGGTAGACACACTATACTATTATATATTCTGTGACACTATGCTGAAATTACGCAACCGAAGCTCGGCATGATTACGCCTGCAATGCTATTTGAATTACTGACGACACATAAGGCCGAAATTACGTCGCGTTTTTTTCATAATAAAATCTTTTTCGCCGAACTTCGGTCGCGTAACTTCGGCATCTTAGAGCAAGACGGGCTTCTGAGCCGCGATGCTCTAAGTTCGGCATAGTATGTCTGATTAGAATTGGCTAAAAAAAAAATTGAAATTTCGAATTTAGAACTCTGGTTGTATAACTCTGGTATGAACTGTGGTGGATTGTAGCTCTATAGTTTGTATAATGTTTTATATCTCTACTATTTTACCTATATCTTGTCTATTTACTGGTTTACTTTGTTTCACTCACAGTCTTTATTCTTTGTACGAACTATTTGGGTATAGTTCTGCTAACTTGGATTTACGTGATAGAAGCAATACTTATCTACACAAAAATTTAATTAGATCCGACGTAAGAAATTATATAAAAGCAGACAATTGTTATAATAAGAATAGGTTTACGTATTGAAACAGCTTCCATCGTAGTTTTAATTCGTTTCAAAATTATGCTGCTGACTGGCGTACAAGCTTTTAATTAAAACAAATATAAAATAAAATGCTTGACTTTTTCGATGCCCGAGTCAAATTCTAGTTCATTACATTGTAGAAAGTTCAAGAGGACTGTTTTCTTGCGGCACGAGCTACAATTGTCGAGGGGCAAGCAAACAAAATGAACAAAATTACGCCCTCTCTGGGGCATCAAGATATCTCAGCCCCACTGAAAAAGACAATTACGCTGTCCTGGATGACTTTCTGACGTCACCTGAGAGTTGTCTCATTATATTTCAATTGAATATCTTTGCAATAACAATAAAAAACGTTGTTTTTTTAGTTTGTTCTATATTTAAAGTTAAGGAAATAAGTGCATGCAATTTAACGACTCAAAATGTTTTGTGGCAATACGTAAATATCGACCATTTTTGGAACTTCATGCTGTCTGCAACAACGATTCATGAATTTCAGATAAGTACTAAGTTCCTACATTAAGATTATTTGATTTTAGCTGCAATTTTCTTAATATATGTACCTAATGAGAAATTCATCATACGAGAAAATAAACTTGGTGGATATGGACAGAGATATCAATATTATGGAAGCTTAATCTTACCAACAGAAACATCTCCAAGGAGGTATTCAAATAGCATTGGGCAAATTTTTCATACTACGTCACACGTTAGAGAAATATTGCGTCATCAATCATACACATTTCAGTTCTTATTTTCATAATTCGGCTAAATAAATGTTGTATCGTCGCTTCTACTGATATTTTAAACTATAGGTAGCGACCGCCCTCGAATAAAAGCACGTAAAATATAATTTGTCTATCTTTACCCTAAAAATAATGAAAAATGATCAGAGGTGCAGATGTGAAAAGGTTCACAGTTCACGCTTTTGTGACTCTCAAACGATCTATAAATAAACCTGCAATTTTACAGTAATTTTTATTACAACACTTCCTTTCCATCCCATCGGAATTTAATATTGGATGAACCGAGGTACCGATAAATTATTATTGCTCTCATGGACGTTATAAAATTACTAAATTTACGAGTTCCGAGAGCCTGAATTTCGATTTTATTTGTAAGTCAGTCATGGTCATAGGTGCCTATTGAAAATTTCAAGCATTTTTTTGCGTAAGTATTGCAATTAAAACCTTTAGCCCAAGATTTCAATTATGTTGTATTATTATGAAAAAGGCTTTATTTCGCGTGTAAGATTTTTCTATTTTAGCACTACTGTATTATCCTTTTCAATTAACGTTTGGTTAATTAAAATGCTCACTATGACGAAAATAGCGCGCGACGTTCTCTACACAATTTTAATAAGGTTTTCGAATTTCTATCAGACCTATATAAGTTTTATCTTCTTTTTACCTATCGTCATAAATTTTCCAATATTACATTATTTCAAGAACAGTTTTATGACATCGCTGCCAAGATAATTTCAGTACACTTAACTCTCCTTTAAAAAGGAATATTGACTGGAAGTACTGGGACTGGTTATTTAATTTTCTCAAGTGCCCTGCAAACAGGAGCTAAACTGTACAGCAGCTGCCTAAGCAAAACGTAGCTGAGTGTAAAGTAGTGATAAGGCTTGCAATGTGGTATTTTATGTGCTGAAAACTTTGCATTACCTATTTATTTTTATTATGACTTTGTCACACAATTAAATGACATGGTAGTAATGCTTAAATCCCTTTTCTCAATAGTACACACGTCACATCATTTTATCCTAGTCATCAGTGTAATCTGAAATCAGTTGAGCAACCGTCCGCGTCCGTCAAATCGAGCCACAAAGCTTAACCTTTAATTGATGAGGTCGCTCGTTGACATTCAAGTCTGTCAATGTTATCTAATCGCATTTTTTAATTATATGTATTTTTAATTCTTGTTTGAGTTGCTGTTGTAACCGTTAAAAGTTGTTATCGATCCATTGTTATTTTATTCCTTCCAAATTAGCTAGTTAAATGTCTAGTTGCATTGTTCATGCTTATTGACGGTGGTTAAAAATTGAATGAGATCTCCAAAATCATGTGAAAAGAGATGAATAATTCCTTTATAAAATTATTACTGAGATAAATCATATATTAGAAACATACTAGAAATAACGAATAGAAAGAAATATTCGAATCTTAAGTAATATCAAAATAGGATAGCATAGTGAATGTGAAAAATTTCAACTAAGGTAATAAAAATTATTACTGTTTCATTTCAAATTACATTTGGTTCAAGGTTAGCCAATAATGGGAAATAATGATATTACTTCTTTATTTGGCTTAATAAATATAAAAATATTCAAGAAGTAAGTATAATATGTACACAATGAAAATTCTTATGAAACTATTTTACATAATTTATCCGTTTACCACGTTGCCATCCCTGACTGATTTAGAGCTACTTTTAGAGTTTTGGCAACCCTATTTACCGACAGGAACACAAACAAGAAAAAGAAATTTCGCTGCGATCTTCTGTAAGAGTTACCCCAACATTTCACTACCGCTTTGGCGGAACAAGCGGCACCAATTCGAGCGGAAATATCCACTGTGCTTTGACTTTTCTATTACAGTACTGAAATATAGTACCTATACTCAAATCTATTCACATATTATTTGAAGAGTCAGATTTTTAGAATTTACGTTACTGAGAGCATGTTGGTTTAACAATGCTGTCGGTTGTATTTTAACCAAGTTGACTTGTAAGTTGTCGTGAACTCGTGAGAGATTGGTTTACAGAAGTGCTTTGATTTAATAAACCCTTCTTCTAATGAAGATATCAAACCGATGGTTACATACTAAAAGTTGTTTGGTTTTCCATTCGTTTCACAATGGATACTTCTTCTTCATCATGTTTTTCCAACTTTATTTGGGGCCAGATCTTTTTGTGCGAATGAGGCTGCCAGTATTTTGGGTATCAAGACTCTCACAGCAGTGGCACACCTAATGATGGGTCGCTTGTCTTTTGTTTTTTGCCTGGTTCTACAGAACCAGGCAAAAACTGTTATCATAGTCCGTGAGCCCGCGACAGTATTGCCTACGTCATATGACATCACGATGAAATGCATGGCACCAGTGGCGAAGGGTCCATACATGCCGATTCCTATCGGCTTCCCTTTTAGGAATCCCACCCTTGCAATCCACCATACAGTTAGGAGAATTTTTAGAGAAATTATTGGTCCGGCTTACCTTTGCCATATTTCGACACCTCGCCACTGCATGGCACACTGTCGGAAAAGTTGTGCTGAGCGAGGATCAGAAGATTATCGCAAATAAAATTGGCCGGAAGCTTGAGAAAATCTTCCACTTCCGATCAAAATTTTAAGATTATATTTACGCCATGTGACATCAGTAAGAGACCCGTGTCATCATTTAGTGTTCAAACATAGAGAGAGTAAACATAAGTCTGTCAGTTCTGAAATGACTAAAAAACAAAAATTTTAAGTTTAAGGTATTCCGGCCATTTCAGAACTGACAGACTTATGTTTACTCTCTATACGATTGAACACTAAATAATGACACGGGTCTCTTACTGATGTCACATGGCGTAAATATAATCTTAAAATTTTGACCGGAAGTGGAAGATTTTCTCAAGCTTCCAGCCAATTTTATTTGCGATAATCTTCGGATCCTCGCTCTGCACAATTTTTCCGAACGTGTGCCATGCATTTCATCACTGTCGCGGGTTCAAGGACTATCAATACATCACAGTTATCTCTAAGTAGCCTTCATGCTTCGTTGCATCAACTGATGTAGACAACTGGACATAATCTTAGGCATTCGCCTTGTTCATCCATTGACAAACCTTTTTATTTTCTTATTTGACACTATTTCAGGTCCCATTATCAAGCTTAAAGTGGCTCCCTGACCGAAAATGGCGCCGCGGTGAATTTTATTTAACATTGTAATGTAATTCTAATAGGTACACAATTTTAATAAAAGTTTATGTGGAATTTTTAGGGCATTACGTTCCCTCGTAGTCACTGCTAGAAGTAAATAGCAAAACTGATAAAAGTGGCCGTTTTTGACACATTTGCTATCTACTTCTACGAATGGCTGCAAGGGAATGTAGTGATACCTTCTAAAAATACTAGACCATGGGCCCTAAAAATAACACGTAAAGTTTTATTAAAATCATTTTTTATTAACAACTTACTATTATAGCCACTTTGAGGCTGACCTTGTTGAGTCGATTGTGCCATAATGGTGCCCCTGACTCAAAAAGTTCACATATAAATTTCAGCACATTTAAAATGGTGGTGTGGTTTGGGTCAATATGAAAACGGTTACAAGAATCCCACCATATATTTATACTGTTTAAATAAAATTAAGTTTTTTTTGTGGTAAAAGCTGTAGTAAAAGTTAAACAAAAACTATTCGAAAAAACATGAACTATAATAAATAAAAAGTAAATAAAAGAAAAGCCTATCTTTTTATATATCAAATCCCATATCCGTTTCTTTACAAAGTGTTAGCAGTGAAACAGTTTAGACTCTCAGAGCCACCATTACGAATTAAAGACATAAATTCTTGAACAAAATGTAATTGTATTCATGTTTCACATTCAACGCACAGTAGATATAATGGAAAACCTCGAAACTCCGGGAGCCAGCAACACGACTGTTGCGGGACGTGACTGGACGACCGAATAGTTCACTCAGTACCTTACTTTCAACAACTTTTTGGCTAGATTTGATTATGAACGGTTTTGTGTGCGGAGTTTATCTGTTAGCCTTAGCAACTGTTATTTATTTTGTGGGCTTAGGAGATAAAGCAAAACTTTTGTGTGATCAACAGCAAAGTAGTTGGAAGTCATGATTAGGTCTTAACTCTCAAGGGTGTTAACTAGCCCCGTCGACACATAATATTATGTATGACTCTCTTAATAAAAAAAAACGAAACAACCAAGTCTTCTTAGCTATCCTTGCTAATATTATCGCGGAAAGTCCGTTTGTTTGTTTTACCATAGAAAATGGTTATCAGATGCAAATCGCCTGAGACGTATTTTTGTCCATATCTCAGAGGATTTTGGAAGGATCGAAATGAAAATAGTACCAAAAGTTGAGGAGTTTATCGAGACACGTGTGAACGTTTGAATTTTGAAAATCTACTGGTAACTTTTTTTAGAATTTTGCGAAATTCCAAAAATTCCGGGTTTATTGGGGGATGTTTGTTTACTAAATTGTAAATATTTCGGAAAAAAACGACCTAAGAAAAAAAAAAAAGGGTCCTAGGGTATTAGTTTAGCTATCAAATGCCGAAATCATTTTGAAAACCGGTTTATAATTGTGACCTGTAGGTGGTCCCTTTAGATTTGGAATTGTAGAAAAACGGCTGTTTCCGTACATAAAAAGTGATGTAGCTTCTATGATTATTGACCGATCATCGTCATGGTAATAGTGTTAAAAGATGCAGAAGCAGACGAGAAGTGCATTCGTTGGAATTTTGGAAAGTCAGCAGGCGCTTTTGTGACACGAGGCGGAGCCGAGTGTCACAATCGTAAAAATAAATAGGTACTAACTACCTAGGTAACTTTAAAAATATAATAGGACTTTGCATCTGATTTGATTTTTGGTTTTTCGTAAATTTTTGTGTTCATTTTCAATGCTCCGATTCTTGCGGGGACTGTAAAATCTGTGATTTTTTTTACGCTTTCACGTCATAACTACCGATCATTAAATTTGACATAGGGTACCTTTTATCCACGAAAAAAGTATTGTTCCTGAGGGATAGAAAAACAACTGTCCACGTAGACAAAGTCGCAGGCGGCTAACTAGCATTGAAGAAGTATTGAAGAATTATTCAAATGACTATTTGAATAATTCTTCAATACTTTTCATTCCTTCTATGTTTCAAAATGGCCATATTTGGATCTATTTTAAATAAAAAAAAAATATCGGTGTTGTTAGTTCAGTTTGTGTGATAAATGACATTGGATGTCTTGTTGCTAGAGTTTGGTCAACGAAAGATGAGACTCGGTTGGAAATGAAACTAATTTTACACCTTATTTTAAGGTTTAGTTTCCAATAATTTAACCTCTAAACGTTAATTTAACAGGGAAAGTGATGCCACCATTTCAATCTCATCTTCGTTGACCAGACTCTATCATAAAGTACCAAATTATCAAATAACTAATTTATGAAGCTTTGTTTACTTTAATAGAATAAACTATGTCGGGATTTACACCATGTACCTGTTTATTTTTGAGACTCCGATATTTCGGCGCAGTTGCATGCGCCATGATCACGGAAGAACTGTTTGTTTACTTTGATATTAAACTCACAAAGTTTTGGTGTTTTGTGCTATTATTCAGAATCAACATAATGAAGTAAATGACAAAGGCGATATGTTAATTACGTAGATATTATAGATAAGTGTTTGATTTTTTTTTCAGAAATAAATTGTCATTGCATTTAAGAAACAAAACAAAATAAGTAATTAAAATAAAAGATGACGCTCAACTCAGCTTACGTTAAAAAACAGTGAAATGAAAACTTGTGTTAATTTGAATTTTATGTAGATAGGATGTTGTCTATTTGGCTTTCTTCGTAATACTTATTATAATGCTGTACAAACCTAGGACTTATCGGCTTAGTAACTGAAAATAACATTAAACTTTAAGCGGATTCGAAAGTTTTGTTAAATAACCTTGTTTCGTTACCCGCCATTCTGACTTGTGATGAGTTTTGACATTTGAATTATACATTATAATGTTGAGCCATATTATTGACTTGACGGGTCAAATTTTATTTCCCTTGGGAATAAAGAACATTCTGATTTTCGTGATAAGTGAAGGGGTTTTCGTATTGCAGACCTTGTACTGTCAGTTTTTTCCTGACCATCGAGATAAGGTACTGTGTAACCATCTATTAAAGTCGAACGTGACTCCTTTGCAATAAGGGCCAAATTCGGGAAGCACGTACCCACCTCGAAATTGCTAACACAGTTACAATGTTTTCACCCAATTATAGATGTCCCAAAGAAAACTAGTTTGATTAGAATGGAAATGCTGAGTTTCACGGGTTGTTAGCCAGTTTCCGAGATTACATTATTTAAAAAAGTTTTTCAATAATTGAACTTTGATGAAGAGTCACATGCACAGACTGCAAAAAAAAAATTTTAACTATCTACGAGTATGTTTGGATGAAATCAAATATCTAGGTACTTACATCGTTTTGTAGGTACTCTAGTTGACTATCGGCCATTTTAATGTCCCCACTGCTGGGGCACAGGCCTTGCTTATGGGTGGACATAACCCACCACGCGGTCCCAATGCGGATTGGTGGGTGTTAACGACTGCTACCAAAGGCTTAACGCGCCTTCCGAAGCATGGAGGAGCTAGAGATAATAAATTTTTGGTCACCCATCCCATGACTGACCCTTGCGAAAGTTGCTTAATTTCTGCAATCGCTGGGCCAGGCATTAAACCACTGCGCTATCGAGCCCTCTCACTCTAGTTACATTTTTACATTTTTTTGCGACTTTAATTAGCCGAGGTTTTGGAACTATATATATAATACTTAAACCGTTTGAGTAATTCAAAATCTTACCAGGTGTTATAACACCATCTTAGTTGTTTGAAAAAGTTTATAAATACAATGTTGTAACTGCCAAGATAATAAATCTGTCTTGTCTATCGATAAAATCGCATAAAACTAACTCACATGGACTAAATCTCATGACTATACCAATTAAAAGATGTACTGCGTGACTGTTCTAGCGAGCTAACGACGTTACCTAATGCAATGAAGAATAATAATATTAAACAGTTCTCAAAGTATCTCCAAACATCGTGACTAAGAGCCAAGTTTTAAAAGAAAATAAATTAAAGCTTGAAGCTGAATCAACCTGTGGGTAATTGTTTTTATTTCTTTGTGTTTTTCGTTGGTTTATTTTAACTTATTTTTTAAAACCTTTTTAACGATGATACAACTGTAAGTTGTGATGGCATTGTAATCAGAAATAAGTAAATAAACGCTTATGTTTTGAATAACAAACAATGCTATTATTTTCACAGTGTTTCTAGCTTACCTTTTACATTTTGTTTACTGAATTTTAGTAGGTTCGAAGTAAATTTTATGAGAGCTTTTATAAAATCCGACAAGCTTACCGTTACCTGAACACACCGATTTTAAACGGAAAAAGGAAAGACTGAAACTAGATCTGGACTAGTTTCATTTAAGTTTAATAGAAAAAAGAACACTTTGGGTATAGAATTGAAACCAAAGTTGGGGTATCCCAGATGGATGGATTTTTAACAAAAATTGGTAACTATTTGCTTCACTAGATGTGAAGTGTCAAAATTGACTTTGTTGTTAGCGGTGTTTTCGGTGTTTTCATTGTATTTCTTTTTCCTACGTTTTCTTTAGTTGATACTTGCCTGTTTATCAAAGCCATCAGTCTATCGAGCCTACAGTTTTTTGTTATTTTCAAAAGCCCTCATTGCAGCATCGCCGAAAATAATTAAGCTAAATTAAAGATTTTCGGTTTTGGGTTTAAAATTAATAAAAAAACAATTATTGCGATCGAGCCCCTGGCTGGTTTTCATTTGTTAGTTCCCGCTTGTTCACATACTCTATATTTAGTCTGAGCTCTATAAGGTTTGCTATAAAGTAAGAAAGAGGTAATTTTCCAGTTCAGGGGATCATAATCGGATAAACCAGCTGAGTTATTCGATTATGAACCCCTGAGCAACCAGCTTACCTATGATGTTCACGTTCAAATCTTTTTACTGTTTTTATACTTTTTTGCGTCTCATAATTTATTATCGAGCTATTAGATATAAAAAAGAGTACGAAGGGATCGTTGCCACTTCACTATGATTTTGTCTCACCGCTGGAATTGTTAAACGAAATATTTTAGTATCAGAAAGGTGCATTCAATAGCACGTCAACAGTTAGCTAGACATGAATTTATCGGAATGTAATTGGCGAAATCAAACTAGCAAAGTAAATATAATAACTACTTTGTATTGTCATTGTGGTCTATAATTATCTATTGTTTTTGTAACTATCATATTTGTAGAAAAACATTCCAAATGCACTATAGCAACGAGCTTAGAATAAACAACGGCACCAAGAAGCTTATATTATACCTCCCTCCAATGGAGATTGCACGGCCGGTGTCATAGTGAAGATAGAAAAAATGTCCTTGAGTGACGTGACGGCTTATTGCAACCTCTTTCTTTAGTGTTACAATACGTGTTCGTTGTTCGTTCGTTCGTGAGAAACGATAACGTATTGTAAAACGAAAAGAAAGAGACAGCAATAAGCCGTGACGTCACTAAAAAGTCTTTTTTCAATCTTCACCATGATACTAGGCGTGCAGTCTCCATTGTGGGTATAAGCTTCTTGAACGGCACTGAGTGACATAGTAGAATCAAAAAAACTATGATAATGACATAGTTTTTCTTGTTAGGTTAGTTTATTTCGGTTTGTAAAGATTTGACTTCGGTTTATAAAGATACCAATTTATTTGCTCTCGTCACGTAAAGGTATTTCGACCGTAACTGATCGACGATCGGGCAAGATTGTGCGGTCAATCACACCTAGCACCAAGTTTTGTTAAACTTTAAATATAAAGTTAGCACCTTCTTTGGGATTCAGAACTAGATACGTATATTGACATTGACAGGTTACCATAATCATCATCATCGCTTTCAGTATGGCGTTTGTGGTGAACAGGTTCCTCTGTACCTTGGACTCCCTGTAGCGCGCCATCGACGAGGACTTTCTTTTGGGGCTTAGATACGTCAGTACTAACCTTGATCATCGCTTTGAGCATGGCGTATCTGGTGAACAGGTTCTTCTGTGCCTTGGACTCGCTGTAGCGCGCCATCAGAATAACGAGGGCTTTCTTTGGGGCTTAGCTACGTCAGTACTAACCTTGATCATTACTTTGAGCATGGCGTATCTGGTGAATAGGTTCTTCTGCGCCTTGGATTAGCTGTAGCGTGCCATCAGTGTGACGAGGGCTTTCTTTGGGGCTTAGCTACGTTAGTACTAACCTTGATCATCGCTTTGAGCATGGCGTATCTGGTGAATAGGTTCTTCTGTTTGGACTCGCTGTAGCGCGCCATCAGTGTGACGAGGGCTTTCTTTAGCGCTTAGCTACGTCAGTACTAACCTTGATCATTGCTTTGAGCATGGCGTATCTGGTGAACAGGTTCCTCTGCGCCTTGGACTCGCTGTAGCGCGCCATCAGTGTGACGAGGGCTTTCTTTGGAGCTTAGCTACGGCAGTACTAACCTTGATCATCGCTTTGAGCATGGCCTATCTGGTGAAAAGGTTCCTCTGTGCCTTGGACTCGCTGTAGCGCGCCATCAGTGTGACGAGGGCTTTCTTTGGGGCTTAGTTACGTTAGTACTAACCTTGATCATCGCTTTGAGCATGGCGTATCTGGTGAACAGCTTCCTCTGCGCCTTGGACTCGCTGTAGCGCGCCATCAATGTTATGAGGGCCTTCTTTGGAGCTTAGCTACGTCAGTACTAACCTTGATCATCGCTTTGAGCATGGCGTATCTGGTGAATAGGTTCTTCTGTCTGGACTCGCTGTAGCGCGCCATCAGTGTGACGAGGGCTTTCTTTAGAGCTTAGCTACGTCAGTACTAACGTTGATCATTGCTTTGAGCATGGCGTATCTGGTGAACAGGTTCCTCTGCGTCTTGGATTCGCTGTAGCGCGCCATCAGTGTGACGAGGGCTTTCTTTAGAGCTTAGCTACGTCAGTACTAACCTTGATCATTGCTTTGAGCATGGCGTATCTGGTGAACAGGTTCCTCTGCGCCTTGGACTCGCTGTAGCGCGCCATCAGTGTGATGAGGGACTTCTTCGCGGTGTCGTAGTTCTCGTCGAGTCGCACGCGCACGTTGCGGAGCCGCTCGTTCGTTTCTATCACCTCCTCCTTTGTTTGACCACCTGACGTACAAAATGAAAATAATATATGACTGATGTTCATAAACATTCATTCCTGATAATTTTTTGGTCATTTTTTTCGTCTGGGTTGAAGTGCCTGGAATTATTAAGTATGGTAGTCCTTGATTAATATATCATACACCTGTATATAAAATAATGGGATCTTGCTTAATAAAATTTCATAATGTTCCATAATACCGGTAATAATGGTGTTTAAAATATTATTTGAATTTTCTTTATGTAGATTGTAGAGTAAAAAAGTGAAAGAGATGAAAAATCATTTTTATCTTTTACATAATCGATAGATTTTTAGAATAATTAACCAGTAAAATGTACGTAGCAACACTGAATACAAAATTGCACAAATGTAACACTCATATTTTACTGCATTTATAGGCACAGTGAAAAGGATTTCAATTCATTAACAACATTTTAGTAATTAATTTAATTAATCAACAGTAATCAAATCATATACCTACGATTGTTTGATTACCGCTGTTTGTAAACAGATTGAGTCGATGCCTCAATAAATAACGAGTTAATGAAATTGCACGTTGAATTGGATTGAAAACCGACTGTAATTAAGTACTTGGAGCGCATTCCAATTGTTCATGTTGCACTGATCACGGGAAGCACGTCTCGTCTGTTGATTACATGTCAACCAATAAAAAAAACACAATAGGTATCACACTCGGTAAGAAGTTAGAGGTAAGATAGCCGGCAGTTAGAGGTAAGATAGCCAGTTCCTCAGTGATGAGGATTCTGGGTGTAGTGCGCTTCCACTTTCGGCCTTATCGTCACTTAACATCAGGTGAGGTGAAGGCACAGAAGTGTGAAGGCATAGCACTCTCCAGTTGTGCAAAAAAAAATAGATAAGATAGCACCTACATACACGGCGAATTGAGAATTCTTCATTTTCTTTTGCTCTTAAAAGTTTTGTTTCAAGATAAGGTTAGGTACAAATGTTATCCTGTGTTGCATGAATTCATGAAAAGGTCACGAATTGAGTTGCAAACAGAAAAAGTTTCTTCTGATCTACCTAGCCTAGAAAATGTTATCTGAATTTCCAATTTATTTAATGATTACTTAGGAAGGCCAAGGAAAGTTTTTACGGAATAAGTTAGTGAAACTTCTGAGGAACTAAAGATTACTAAAGGAAGTTAAAACGGCTGTTAAACTTGTAAAAGTGTCCGACGAAGTTGTAGTCTAGTTTGTATGAATGAGGTTTTTCTTAATTTGATTGCTATGGGAAACATATTTGGTTGGGAATTTTTAACCTCTTCCTTTCATTATTTGAATAGACATTGAAATAGGCCTGGTTAAGATTTTTCTTATTTTGATCTGTCAAAATTCAGGCTTTTCGATATGTTAAAATAATACCTACTTAAAAGCTTGAGACGTGAACAATTTAATTGTTCACGTCTCAAGCTTACGCGCTCACTAGACATAATCGAAATAAAACACTTTTTAACGGATACTAGCGCGGTTTTATTGAAGGTACTTAGGTAGTTAGTTGGTATTTGGTTTGATTTATTTTCCCGACGTTTCGGCACCTTTGTGAAAATTTCAGACTCTTTGCTACTACTGGACGTTATTTCCAACGATTATTTCTATCATTTGTATTCTGTGCTGCTAGTTAACTATTTACGATTGATCAACATAATATTTGTATGTATGTGTTGTTTATTTCTTCAAGTGCTTAAACATTGAAAACACATACTGCCTTATTCAGAGTGCGTTCGTTAAACTAGGGCCAAAGTTAACATGGCATTAGACTGCGGACTAACGCCATTTTAGCGCAAATCGTATTCAGAGTGACAGTTTAACGTTTAGTCCCACCGTTTAAGGATTAAAAGGTGCATTGTGATTGGTTTACAAGAATTAAACCAGGTTTTGTTAGAACAGTATTGCACCCCAGTTTTGTGAAACATCTCTGAATAAGACAGTTAAAGTTTAACTAAGTTCTTAAATTCACCGTATAGCTAACACGAGCTAAGAGCGAAGGTACTTAATACAGTAGGTATTCCTTCTAACAAAACCACATCATAATGGTTTATCTGTTATCTGTAAGGAATAATTTATGAAGAAAAACAAAGAGCCCATTCCCATACAGCCATTCTGGTAGCGGTTACGACTTAGAGTGCACACATTTGTGTCGAAACATATTTTTTCAGTAACTTTGTTCCGTCACAATGAGTAGCCGTGTCGACCGTTGTTCCGTCGCCGTTTCGAAAAGTGGGGACGATTTGTAACATTTGGTAACAGTAACTTTTAGTCGCACTGCGCTGTCGCCGCGTAGTCACATCGCGACGTATTTGTGCTCACTTCTATCAGGAATTCATTCATTCATTCGTTCAGCAGTGACTCGTGAAGTGACTCGTGAAGTGAGTGACAAATATGGTGACATGAACTATTAATTAAAATAAAAGGTAGCGCCATCTTTTTCCAGGCAAGTAATATTTATAAACAGATTTTGTACAATATTGTTTTTATTAATGCTCAAATCGTAATGGGAAAAAAAATTGACTGTGTAATTTCATCAAATAGAATGAAATTTACTAACGCGCCACAATATTATTACAATTTTAGTATTTTGGTGGTAAGTAAACATTATTTATTTGTACACACCGAGTGCTCAAATGCTTTTAATTATTCATAATAGTTAATATCATAACAAAAAATAATATATTTTAGCAATATTAAACAGTAAAATTGATAAATATTCAAGAAAAGCATTTTTGTTAGGTGAAAATATTCTCGTCCCAACGAGTCACAAAGTAACTATAATGTGTTGACATGGTTACGTAAAGTCGTCACAAAGTAACGGGAATTCAAAAATGGTTTCTCAATTTTTATGCTTCCAGCGTTTCTCAAAGTTTCGATATTTGTTGCAGAGTCAAAAAAAAATCCAACATTTCTGGAACAGGCGGTCGCAGTCAGAACAAAGAAAAATAAATTATGCTTCTTATAAAAGTGGAATATTGGCTATTTCAACTCGTGAGATGTACTCGTATCTATTAAACTAAACAAATTGCATAACCTATTTTATTAGGAAAGGGGCTGTTTATTTATACTGAAATAAATATTATACCTTTTTCTTATAGCTTCTCATTTTACAACTAACCCCAATGTTGTTATGCTAATAAGTCAATACCTATAACTTATAGTTGGTTTGATCGGCATGATCAAACTTTAGCCTCAACCCCATAGCATGTCCATCGAAACATGATAAAATCGCGTGATATAGCGTTTTATCTACATTCAACTGTCGAAATACATTGTCTTTTGACAGTTACATGTGATAAATCGCTATATTATATCGTGTTTCGGTAGGCATGCTAGGGGGCAGAAAACAAAAGGCAATATTTGAGAGTGACTGGATTTGGTGACGCTCATTTGTATAAGTTAGGTTATCTTGTATTCCGGAACATTTTCGTAACGTTACAACACAATGTGTTGTAACGTTACCATCCCATTACCACACATTGTTACAACTTTGTACTCTAGTTGCAAACTGAGCACAAAGTGTATAGAATGTATGGACACAGATCATTGTGAATTATGTCGACACAGCGACAACACAAAGTTACTGAAACTAGTTTCCGTAACATTGTTACTGAACTGTTACAACACCTTTAAACAAAACCCAACACAGTCGCAAATAGTCGCAATATGTCGTATCAGTTACGAAACTGGAGCGACTTGTTACATCTGTTGAAAATCTGTGACCAAAAATGGCTGTATGGGTTGTGTTGTACAGCGCTGAAATAATAGTTGGTACAGTAAGCTGATTATTTTGGGGCCGACCATGGATCCCTCGCGATCAGGGTTAGGTTACCATAATCCAAATTTGAAAGATCCGGCCAAAAGAATCGCCTGACAATTCGAGGAAAAATCGGGGTATTTGAAAACAATCCACTTACTTACGGATTAATAATGTATGAAAAATCCTGACAAACAAAGCTCAAATAGGTTTTAAAAGTAGAAAAAAGGGCTATCGAAATACGACAAGCGGACTAATTTTTAACACGTTTTTATTAGGTTGCTTTCTCGTTTGTGTGTTTGTTTGTTTGTTTCTCCACAAAGTTTGCGAACGATTTTTTACTAGCTTCCCGATGAGCTAGAGACTTGAAACTTTGAACATAGGTCAGAACTATAAGGCAATGCAATATTATGGTATCATTGAGCTGATCTGATGATGAAGCCGGAAGAAGGCCACAGGAACTCTATGATGAAACCAAACAACCCCATCGTGTTTGGGCTCGTTAGAATTGTCTTGACGAGTACTCTAATGGGAGACGAGGTCTAGGGTCTGATAATGAAGCTGAAAGGCCATGCCATAGGAACTCAATATTGGAACCATGCAACCCCATCAAATTTGGGCTCGTTTGAATCGTCTTGACGAGTTCTTTGTTGGGAAATAGTTTCCAGGGTCTGATGATGGAGCCGGAAGAAGGACACAGGAACTCTTTAATAAAACCACGCTATCCCATCGAGATTGGGCTCGTTTGAATCGTCTTGACGAGCACTTTCTTGGGAAATAGTTTCCGAGGATCTGATGATGGAGCCGGAGGAAGGCCATAGGAACTCTATAATAAATCATGCAACTCCATCGAGTTTGGGCTCGTTTGCATCGTCTTTACAAGTTCTTTGTTGGGGAATAGTTTCTAGGGTCTGATGATGGAGTCGGAAGAAGGACACAGGAACTCTTTAATAAAACCATGTTACCCCATCGAGTTTAGGCTCGTTTGAATCGTCTTGACGAGTGCTCCGATAGGAGATAGTATATTTTTAGTCTTAGCTCGTTAACTAAAAAGCAGAAAATAATAATTGACTGAAAAAAAAACTTTTTTAAAATCACGTTTTTTTATGCTTAAAGGGATAATGCTTGGCCTTCACCTTAAGACCGAAGGTGGAAGCGCACTACTCCCGGAATCCTCATCACTAAGGAACTGGCTATTTACCTCTATCTGCCGGAAAACAATTTTTGAATTGTTGTGTTCCGGCATTTTAAATTGGCGTCAGACTTAGGTGAGATAGTGGTCTAGCCAGGTGGACTTGAAATAAGCTCTACCACCAACCAAAACAAGTACAAATTGTACCCCCCCTGGGTTCAAACCCGGACTACCTTTGCCTTCGTTCTTTACATAAAATTAGCCCATAAATAAATAAGGTCCAAAGATCATTCCTAGAATCCAACGAGATAAGCGGATGACGTTCTTTCCACTTCGTACATTATGTGCTCAAAAGATCCAAAGTTACAAAATTAAGTAATCGAACGACGAACACCGCCCGATAATTTTTCGTAGTAGGCCCTTTGGGACCCCTACTCTCGACGGCAAGGTTGTAATGAATAGAAGGGCTCACGTACGGCTTGTCTACACAAATCAATGATTGGGCTTTTCGCAGGTACGCATTTGAGAAACATTTTATTTAGATAATCCCTTAAAAGAGAGGGAAAATTTTCGTTAACAATTTTCTGTAAGCTTTTTAAGCCAAAACTAATTGAAAATCTGGTTAAAAAAACGATAAGGTAAACGAAAGTTTATACATATAAAGTTGAAATAAAATCAGAGGTGTTGAAAAAATGCTAGTACCTATCTACATCACACCGAGCAACTAAAATCTTGACTATGAGGTCGGTTGCAAATAATTCAAATCCAGTTCAAAAAATCATTTTTATTTGTGTTATAATAAGAAATTGAGAACACCGAAGTAATTCCCTGGTATAGCCCTATCGCTATTCTTTTACGGCTTCCGTATTATCTCTTCTATCTGAATATAATCTTGCCGTCATAAAAAAGTTTTTACTACAGCTCAGGCTACGTTTCGGTTCTATGGGTAAAGATAATCCACATACCTTCACCATAATATTGCCTATCACACTTGTAATGGAGTAGGTATTTTTCCTTCAACATCATGAAAATATCTATAATATCATGAAAACAATCTACATAAGTAGTTAAATATTATTCCTTGCTATTAGGTCAATTAAGGATCTACGAAATGCTTTTGACTGAGAGCTCGACATATCCTTTGGATAAGGATAGACATTTGCGTGCTATTTTTTTTTACAATAACAATTTTAGAGTAAGAGACTTATCACGAATGTACCTACAAAAAAAGAAATGGACAAATCCAATTAATGAATTACCGTATGTTTACCAGCTTAGTTCTATCACTTCTATAAAGGGTGGACTAATCAAAAAAATATGGAAAAAAAAATAACACTGTACCCAACAAAAAAAAATACCAAATTGGAGTTAACAGATTTCTCCCAAACACCACAATTCTAATCTAAGGTATAGCATTATAATTTATTTTGTGTTTCATTCGATATTTCTTATGATCCTCGATAAGGTTACTTAGTTATATTTTTTTTATTAATATCTATCACCTTAGGGTAGCATACGGCCCTGTCAGTGTTATAACACGGCCTTGTGCGATGTTTAACAGGTTGTTTACAGCAGTATTCTTGTGCCCAACATTGGTATTCTGCCGGGCTTCCATGAACTGGCCCGTCCCATAGTAACGAGGGAAAAACTCCGATGTTGTGCAGATAGGTACCTAACTAATTTATGGTTACATGCGTTATTTTATTAAGGGAGAAAATTAGAAATTAAAATAAGAAATGTGTAGGTAATTTTTATCACATTTTTTTAAACAGACACCGATTTTGTGTTTTTGGGCTTGTTAGCCCAAAAATTCGCAATTTCAATTTCAATATTTTTTCTTGTAGGTTCTCGCAGGGTCAACTAATAAAACTGAGATCAATTAATTTCATTCATTCTACTGATAACCACTGCATTCCTAATATAACTAAATATGGAAGTGAGTACCTATGTGTCATAAATTTTAGGATCAACCCAATTTTTGACCAAAAAAATTGTGGACGATTTAAGATCGGGTGAGTATTATAGTATTATAGTATAAATTTATTTTAATTTATACCTAGCCCCGTAGCCTGGGGCACTTACATAGGTCGATTTTTTAGGCAACTGGTTGATTTCGAATCGCCACCGCATTGAAATTAGGTTTGCGATTAAATTTTACAAGCGGTTGTCGATAAAAATCGCCCTGCAAGTCGCCTGGAAAATCGACCCGTGTAAATCCCATATGCATGATTCTATCTATGTATCTATTGGCAATATAAGTATTATACTTAATTGAAAGATTGGGCGGAAAGGTTCTGGAATGGCAACCGCGCACTGGACGACGCTCCGTGGGTAGGCCCCCACAAGGTGGACCGACGTGAGGGCGAAGGTCGCGGGAAGCCGCTGGATGCGGGAAGCGCAGGACCGATCGTCGTGGAGATCCTTGGGGGAGGCCTATACATAGCAGCGGGTGTCGAACGGCTGATATGATGATGATGAATTGAATACTCACTAGAAGTCCCCTCATCCTTGACGTCTTGAACTATCCGGCGGACGCTCTGCGTGAACTTGCCCACTAAGTTTGTGCTGCTTGCTGAAACCAAACACTGCACGTTAGTTAAACAGAATTATAACCTTAGAATAATAACACCTAGAAACCGTGTCCTCGTCTGCAAAGTGAGGTAACTAATACTAAGCCAGAATGGCTTAGTTTTCAGATTTATATCTTTCATAGGTGCTCCCTCACCGGGAGCATTCACGTGTACTGTAACGTTATAGATTCGTCTTTGAGCATTACATTACAATAATACCTCCGTGACTGACGAGCATTCGCTCGGTTCTCCTCCTTCACTGATGTAATGCTCAAATCTGTAACGTTAAATTACACGCGAATGCTCCCGGTGAGGGAGCACCTTAGCTAAAATCCAAAAACATAGTAACTAATTTGATAAATGTAGGAAAATTTAAACAGATTTGTACTTATACGGTATGATTAGGTAATAATGGAGAATATGAATCTGAAAACGGAGCCATTTTGGCTGTTTTAGTTGCCTCACTTTTGACAGCGCGCTTTGTAGAGAACTATCGTTCTAGTGTTATTATTCTAAGATAAATAAACCTAAAATACGCACTAGGGTTGCTCTAGCTAGCCTTTAAAAGGGCTTTAAAAATATTTATCATTTGAGGTTAAATCATAGAAAATGAAGAATAAAATATTACTCTTGAAATTATAATGTTAATTTTAGTCGAAGGACAAACTGAGTGTTAGTTGTAGTTACGTAAAAATAAGGCAAGATTAATTAATAATAATAAAAATAATAATAATAAAAATGTTTTATTGTTCCAAAAAATATTACATAGCTTAAAATAATTGACACTTAAGTAATTAATACATTTTATTTATTAATTAAGTTGCCCAGTTAAAATTCGCCCGCTTTTATATTTAATTTTTCTAGTGATGAGGTCAACCTAAAATAATAAATAATTTTGAAAAAAGAAATATATGTAGCTTACTTCCGCAAACAATATATGCAAGATGCACCGCCCGCCCGCCCGCAATAATATGCACATGCACACCACAAAATATCAGTGCACAATACCTGCATTTAGCAAGACAGCAACACACCTTGCACCTTCACCAATTAGGCTACTCTACACGTGTTTCGCCCCAACCCGGGGCATCCTCAGGAGTTAGATCGTGCGTAAACCAACACCGAATGAGCAACATTGCCCTCCGACACCGTATTTATTCTCTTCCTCCCCACTCCGCACCGAGTGACTGACAGCGTTTGAAGAATGTTGCCAGTTTCAAATAAAAAGGAAAAAGGAAGGAAAAATGATTTTAATTTAAATTGTGTACAAATAAATTGATATACATTAAATAATGTGTTTTATTAATAAGATATTTAATTTTAAGAATTATTATTATTTGAGAAAATACGCAGCAATGGCGAGGAAGAGACGTCAAGTTGATTGTTAAGTATGGTTCCATCAACATTGTGTTTGATAATTTCTAGGTTTTCCAACACGTTCAGTCGTAGACCTTTACTACAAGTATGTAAAACCTCATAGGAATGGCCATCAAATAGTTGATGTCCGGTATTTAATAAATGTTTCGCGAAATGTGATCGTTCCGGGTGGCCATTCCTATAGGCAGAAATATGTTCTTTATAACGTATATCGAAACTACGGCCAGTTTGACCAACGTATACTGAATTACATTGGTTACATGTTAACTTATATATCCCCGACTTCCTGCCAACCTCCGTTTTTTCCTCCTTTAGGAAAATACGATTAGGAATTTCGATATACGTTATAAAGAACATATTTCTGCCTATAGGAATGGCCACCCGGAACGATCACATTTCGCGAAACATTTATTAAATACCGGACATCAACTATTTGATGGCCATTCCTATGAGGTTTTACATACTTGTAGTAAAGGTCTACGACTGAACGTGTTGGAAAACCTAGAAATTATCAAACACAATGTTGATGGAACCATACTTAACAATCAACTTGACGTCTCTTCCTCGCCATTGCTGCGTATTTTCTCAAATAATAATAATTCTTAAAATTAAATATCTTATTAATAAAACACATTATTTAATGTATATCAATTTATTTGTACACAATTTAAATTAAAATCATTTTTCCTTCCTTTTTCCTTTTTATTTGAAACTGGCAACATTCTTCAAACGCTGTCAGTCACTCGGTGCGGAGTGGGGAGGAAGAGAATAAATACGGTGTCGGAGGGCAATGTTGCTCATTCGGTGTTGGTTTACGCACGATCTAACTCCTGAGGATGCCCCGGGTTGGGGCGAAACACGTGTAGAGTAGCCTAATTGGTGAAGGTGCAAGGTGTGTTGCTGTCTTGCTAAATGCAGGTATTGTGCACTGATATTTTGTGGTGTGCATGTGCATATTATTGCGGGCGGGCGGGCGGTGCATCTTGCATATATTGTTTGCGGAAGTAAGCTACATATATTTCTTTTTTCAAAATGGTTTGGGACTTCCGCCAAGTGACGCCTGATTCAATCAAATACATAATAAATAATTTTAAAAGATTTTGGACAGGACTTTTGAAAAAAATATAATATTGAAAAACTCTTAAGAGGCATATTACATTTCGACTGTGATTTTTGCGTAAAATGGCCAATTTTGGCGTTATCGATCTCGGAAACAAGAACACATTGACACTTTTGACTTATTGAATGGTGTAGAATAGCTATTGGAATAGTTCATAGCGGCCTCGCTTTTTTGAAAATTTGCTTAACTTTATAATTAAACCTGAAATTGCAGAGAAAGATTTTCATAAAATGCGCGAAGGCACTTTTTTGAGCTCATGGATTGAACAACTGTGCTAAACAATTGAAATAAAAAAAAATGAATGTTATCTCTTATATAGTCGAATAGTTCATAGCGGCCTCGGAATTTTGAAATTATGTATGGAATATGTGAAAAAAAATCCCAATCAGAAAACCAAAAACTACTAAAAAAGCTCAGAATTAACTGTGGATTTCTCCTAGATGCATTATTATTATTACGTAAAAATTATATCATAATAATCTTTACTTTGTAAAAAAAACAAATTTCATACTTTTATTTGTTGTTTGTACTTGTTTGTCTTTCTGTGTATGTTTAAAGTTGACTCTAAGAAATCGTTCACCAACTTTCATTTTCCTTTCTAACCCTTTAACTTTCCAGTGAATCATCATATTACTTTTTTTCGCGGACACATATAAATGTATTTAGTAGACTCAAAGGTTTCTCTAGGTTGTATCGCTAAAATCCATCAAAATCGAAATTTCGACGAAAAAATGTGATAGGGCCCTTAATAGAATAAACTATGTCGGGATTTACACCATGTACCTGTTTATTTTTGAGAAAAAAAAATTTTGAAAAAAAAAAATAAACAGGTACATGGTATAAATCCCGACATAGTTTATTCTATTAACGTCAATAACCATGGAAATTTAAAACAATATATTGAAAACCTCTTGATTCAAATAAACTTAGATATGAAGTCGTGGAACGGTGGTCCCCTGTCTGCAATGATATTTTACTTTTTGGTTCGTTTTAGGAAGGGCCCTCGAGTTTTTTTAATGGTTCCGGTCGATTTGATGGGTCGCATTACCTCTTGAGGTACGGAATCCTAAGAGGTAAAATTGCGGACAAGTTTAGATCGGGCGAGTTACCCACAAAATATATCTACTAGTTATCTCATAATTCATAAGAACCCAAATAAGCGAAAAAGTGAGTGCCTATTGCTCGATAGAAATGTCATCTTTTGTAAATGACGCACATTTTGATCCGATTGAATCTCCATTGTAAATCGATGGTAAAGCCACTAATTCCGTTGCACATCGTCCATCAAAATGGCCACTGCAACAAAGTTAGGCCACACAAGATGTGGGTAACACGCTTCTGCACTCCAGTGGCCGGTCTGAACCAACCCTTAATCCCTGCTTCAAAGTTACATAGTTTCAATTTACGTATATAGTCGCGTAGCCAGAGAAAAATTACCTTCGATAATACTAAAAGTTTTAGTTTTTGCTGAGTGTATAGATTATGTGCATTGTGAGTTATTGTTGAAAAGTTAGAAGTTTTATGCCGCTGCTTTAGGTATAGTTTAGGTATTTCGTAATATTTCGTTTAACGTTATATATATAGAATTAAAGTTTGAAATGTTGATTGTTTCATAATAAGAACTATGTTATCTTCATGTTGTAAAATATTTAGAAAGTTATTATGTGTGGAAGTACGTAAATCACAAAATCACTCTTTTGTGTTCGAATAAAATTTTAAAATTTCTGAAATCTTATTTTAAGACTTTCAGTGGTTAGTTATACCAGTTCAACAAAGTTTAGAAAGTTAAGTGGTGTGCTTCTTTGATATTTTCATTTTTCCTTTATAACATACGGAATAATGAATTAAAAATTGATAAGATCGCTCTTACAATACCTTTTCAATGCACTTATATACTACACAAAAAATTAGAAACATACATAATGTGGGTTTTGTTTAAATTACGGATAAATTATTGCGCTAAAATACGAATTATACGGGACGCGCGAGCAGGTGCATACAGGGGCCGCTGACTGCCACGCGGCGCGCGGGCGGGCGCGGGGCCACAAACAATAAGCTACTCTCGTTGCATGGCAATAAAGTACAATTTCAAATTTCACAGCGCTGCGTGCCTGATATTACAAGCACCTACGAAGCGCCACTCTTTTTGTCGCGTAATCGATGAAATTACACAGAATACTTATAAAATAAAATAAAGCTACCTACCTATTAAATAAGCTGATCATAATTGTTTTTCTAAGGTAGTTTGGCAAATCAACTTTTAAGGCACTCCTTTCAGAGGATTTTGAAACAGAAAACAAAAAAAAAATTAATTGAATTTACAAGAATTTATATTCGAATTTATATCATTTATCTAATTTTTAGATTTTAAAGGTGGCCACGAATGGCCACGATGTTTGACGTTGAGTTTTTGAGATTTTTGAGAATACCGTCATATCCTCCATCTTTGCCCTTTTGTCCTATTTTTGCCCAACGACAAAATTTAACTTTAAATTGAAATTGCCAGAAAAATATTCCATTTATGGTGATTTTTGACTCTTTAGTATATTTTTGAAGTATTATATGGCAACACTGAATGCATGTGACGTTCATAACCTCAATTAGTGTCTCACCATAAGGTGTTAAAGTTGGACGTGTAAAAGTGGTGCAAAATTTCTTGCCGGAAACTTTTTAGAGAAGTGATAGAAGGAGTGGAAATACGTAGTAATGCTTGTTGTGTCTAAAAACAGGTTAAAAATGAGGATCAGTTGCTTGATTACACACATATAGGACGCATATTTCGCAAGTTATGACGCTGGGTAATGTTAGGTAGTAAAAGTCCGTTCAAGCCGGCCCAATATTGCCCACAGGTTGAAATGCACTAGGGCTGACACTTTTTATTAACCGACTCCAAAAAAGAAGGTTCTCAATTAGATTATATTATTGTTAAGATTTTTATAGGTAGGTAACTTACCTAGGGGTTTTTTTTAATTGTACCTAACTAAACGATGTTTGTACTTTAGTTTTATGACTGATTAGTTCCCGAGGTTTCATATTAAAAGTGTATAAAATGTTCATACTTATTGTTTTTTATTTTACATTTTGACACCCCTAGCCACAATTAATTTTTGTATGAATATTTCAGAAATTGTGTACACAACATTGCCCACCTAATTTTTTCTTAATGTAAGGGGTTTTTTTAAGTATTTAAAACGTAGATCGCATCTTTGTCTCATAGGGCACCTTGGGTCTTAATATCAGAACCGTAAGTGTTAAAATGGCTTCACAATTCGCGGTGGGCTAAGATGGGCACATTGCCGCATAACTTAGCCTACCTCTTTAACTCCATTTTTTAAAGAAACTGCTTAGAAATACTTATTTGAAACCATTCTATTCTATTCTACTTTATCTCTGAAAACGAAATATGTGACTCAGGTATCTCTACGGTACATACTTTTTTCACAATCTTCAAAAATGTAAAAAAAGCGGGCAAAGATGGAGGGTATGACGGTAACAAAAGATCGTCTTAAAAATTTCCCCTCTGTTATTTTGTGTTTTTTTTGTGAATGAAAATGATACTTCTAAGAAAATCAGATACCGTAAACTGCTGCAACTTTGCACGAAATTTAAGGTTTTTTTTTTAATATCTCTTCAAGTATTTATTATCTGTGTCCATTTTTACATTAGCGCGCGAATTGGAGATAAATGTCATTTATCTTAAGGTTCATAACGCCGAAACGGCTGTTAGATTGATCTCCAGAAACCGTCAAAGTCGTAGGCAAAGTTGTGATAAAATATCCCAACTTTGCCTAGAAGATTATAAGCAAAAATACGAGCCGCATTTAAAAACTGGTCTTAATTATAGAGCCATACAAATTGCGTTACCATCGAGATGTGCATGGATTACCACATATAAGCATCAATATTTTTTTCTGGCAAGCAGGCGAAGTTGGGCACAAGCAGGCAAACTTTGAGCAGTATCAGTAAATATTTCCATAGTAAATTTGGAGCATACTACGGGTTGCCACAAATAGAAAAACACAAAATTTAAAAGACTTACTATAATTTCAATAAAAATAGGTAAATCCGGACGTAAACCAACTAAATTCACAGGACTAAACTAATTTCATTTGATTTGTTTTAATTTCTTTATTTTGAATTTATTATTTTATTTTGAATTTATTTATATATAACTATTAAACCTTTAAACATTTATAATTACTTTTGTAAGATTGTTATTTTTATAGCCGTATATCTTTTTATTTAATAACTAAACAAAGTAAACATAGACTGCCCTCCAAACCGCTTTACTGTCGTTGAGTAAGTAGTGGCAACCCTAGGGCTAGGCAAACTTGAGTCACTAATGCTCGAGAAGCCTTTTACAACATTGCCTACCGTGGTTCTAGCCGTAAATGATTGACATTAACAAGAAAAACCCTTATAAACAGGAGAAAGAGCATATTTGCTTACCCTATAAATACTAAGAGCTGAAATTCTCGATTTTTCCAAGGAAAAACTAAAAGTTTGCGACCGTTGACACCTGTCAGACAAAAAAGTAACGCGGTGTTGCCACTTTGGAAATGGGTTGCCAATAAAACGAAGGTATTTCTCTCATTATCAAAAGTAAAAAATAGATGGCGGTTATGAAGTAATGTTAGTTTTACTAGATTAGGCAAAATTGAAGCTTAGGGGCAATCTTGCAGCAGTTTACGGTACTTACATTTAGTATTTAATACAACAAGAAAGTATCCTATCAAAATAATGTATCTATGTTTATAGTAATAGTTTCTAAGATTTACATGATTTTAACTCCACTGCGTTACTTTGACATAAATGTATGTTAAACTTTAAAATAATTTGATATTAAACAGCCACTTGAAACTTACGTCTATGTCAGGCAGTACCTTTCTTTTCTTTATACATATTACGTTCACTGTATTGTTTACAAGTATAATTGAATTGTATAAATTATTTATACATAAAAACCTTCGATCAAGTATATCCTAGATAACGCTTACGAACTAAAACAGTATGCAAACATGGCACCTCAATAGCGTCCCACTTACAAACTTGGCGCTTATTTTGTACATGATCACCTCTTATTTTGTACAAACTCACATTTTATATCACTTATTTTGCACAAAATAAGCTTATTTTTTACAAAAATACATCTTTTATCACTTATTTTGTGCAAAATAAGCACCCAGTTTGTAGTGGGACGCTATTTGAGGTGCCATTTTTGAGACTCTGACCGGACATCTAGGGTATTCTTGATCAAAGATAAAAATTAGGGGACACCAGGGTAACACTAGAGAATATAGTAACTCCAGAGAAAAGAAAATAATTAGAGAATACTAGCTTCCGCCCGCGACTTCGTCCGCGTGGACATTCGAGAAAATCCTAAGGGTACCTTTAACCAGGATACAAAGTATTCTATGTTCTAACGTCCTGCCTCGCTAGGCAGTACGCTTGGTGTGGACGTACCTCGCTTGCAGGCAGGGCGTTTGCCACTTGCGCGTGAGGATGCGGCCCGACATCGCACTCGGTCGCTATAGTACGCGCATACCAGCCAGAGGCCTGCTGCGCGCAAGGCACGTTCACACCTAGCAAGGCAGGATATTAAACTTTTTATCCAGGTTAAAGGTTCCCTAATGATTTTCTCGAATGTCCACGCGAACCAAGTCGCGGGCGGAAGCTAGTAGTATAAAATATTATAATACTTAGAAAGCGGGCTTAGATTTTACTGCATTCACGTGCATTTTTTTCTGAGAAATTACAAAAGACTGACCCCAAAACTCGACACTTTATTGTTTACTTTTAAGCCATTGACCATTTTACCGTGCCAGATGTGGCAACACCAGGTCCTGAACCCCTAGTGTAAGTTTTCACAAGGAAAAAACGTAACTACAGCGTTTGCGTTTCGAGCAACATTTGTATGGGGAAAGTACAGCGCCGCCACGCGGCGAGAGGATGAACCAATTCTCGTGAGTGTGAGTTTGACCAAAACGTAAGTCGATCGGTTTTTAAACGCATCGAGCGCGTTTTGCTATCCGAATGGGGTTTTGGGTGC
The DNA here is from genome assembly GCA_928269145.1 of Agriphila tristella. Taxonomy (NCBI): domain Eukaryota; kingdom Metazoa; phylum Arthropoda; class Insecta; order Lepidoptera; family Crambidae; genus Agriphila; species Agriphila tristella. Next base: position 22,222,621 of record OV743440.1, on the reverse strand, counting down.
TTTTTGTGAGTGTAATTGACAAATTTGACAGGGCGAATAGTTAACTAACGCAAACGCAGTAGTTAAGTAACTCACTTGTTGATTCGCTAGTGAGATCGAGCGTTTCAGTGTTTTGCAAGGATATTTTGAAGTGTTTAGGTATTCATTTATTATAGCTACTAGATTTTTTTTTAAAGATGTCAGCGAACACTGAAATGCAAGACAGATTGTGATTAGCTACGCAGGCAAAATACTATTTTAGAACTTACTTTGATCCAATCAATCTTACAAAACAATTATGTGTATTTACGGTGGTGCAACAAGAAGTACTTATAAGTAGGTAGGTACTCACTGTTCCATTAATTCACCAATATTTTGAATTGGTTAGCACTTGGATTCATTCACTTTCGGAGGCCTATGATAAACTATTATTTCGATTTAGTTTAAGACCTAAACTGAGGCTCGCAGACACTCTACTCCTTTAACAACAATAACCACGGAAGCTCGCCGAAATATAACGCACTCACAATTAATCTGAAATGCATTTTTTGCAGTTTCTTTATTGTTTTTAGAAATCATATGTTAAAAACAAACAACTGCTCACCAGCCATTGAAAGTTAACTAGTAAAGTGTTCTCTGTCTGTGCTTGAAAGAATGGCTAGCAGGTAGTTAATACTTAGGGCCGCATCTTTTGTCTCCGTCTTTCTTGGGAATAAAAAAGAAAAAGCACTAAGCTCATTGATGAGAAATGTTATCCTATTTTAGGAAGAGGTATTACGTTATACAAGACTACTCTCTTAAAGTATAGCTTCTAATTTGGTCGTCTATTATTCGTCAAAACCGAATCCGAAGACAGGCTGACAACATAAAAATCATGACTTAACTTTCGGATAAGTGAGCATACGTAAAAGTTTATCGAGTGGTGAAATATAACCTACACTCGCATGTGTCACACATACTTTAAGGTTTGCGTTAACTCGATTAACTTTTTGGTGACGTTTTATGATTTGGAACGAAAAACTTACACTAGGGGTTCAGGTAGTCGTCGTTAGATATTGTTACAACGAATTCATCGTAAACTCTTCTTAAAAACTTAAAAGTCGTATATCTTTTGATTGAGTGAACTGATTGCGATGAGATAAAGATTTAATTACTTCGCAAAATACATAGTATATTTCTATGTAAACATCATTACGATTGAGTTAGCGCTTTTTAAGTTATTAGCGCACAAACAAACAGATAAACAGATAAAAAGGAGACAACCCTAACAGCGTCAGAAGAGATGAGCGCTACGCGATAGAAAGAGAGAAAACTTCTAGGTGAATATAACTGTAGGCGCTGTAGCGGTGTGCGATCTGAATTGCGCCTTATTGAGTCGTAGCAAGAGTCGCTATTTAATTAAATGATGTTGCAGAATGCGGCTTCTGTACTTGTACTATTATGTATTCTGTGACGGAGTGCACGTTTTTAGGTGAGTGTTAAACTTTTAGTTTTTCCTTGGAAAAATCGAGAATTTCAGCTCTATTTACGGGGTAAGCAAATATGCTGTTTCTCCTATTTATAAGGGTTTTTCTTGTTAATGTCAATCATTTACGGCTAGAACCACGGTAGGCAATGTTGTAAAAGGCTTCTCGGGCATTAGTGACTCAAGTTTGCCTAGCCCTAGGGTTGCCACTACTTACTCAACGACAGTAAAGCGGTTTGGAGGGCAGTCTATGTTTACTTTGTTTAGTTATTAAATAAAAAGATATACAGCTATAAAAATAGAAAACAATCTTCCAAAAGTAATTATAAATGTTTAAAGGTTTAATAGTTATATAAAAATAAATTCAAACTAAAATAATAAATTCAAACTAAAATAATAAATTCAAAATAAAGAAATTAAAACAAATCAAATGAAATTAGTTTAGTCCTGTGAATTTAGTTGGTTTACGTCCGGATTTACCCATTTTTATTGAAATTATAGTAAGTCTTTTAAATTTTGTGTTTTTCTATTTGTGGCAACTGGCAACCCGTAGTATGCTCCAAATTTACTATGGAAATATTTACTGATACTGCTCAAAGTTTGCCTGCTTGTGCCCAACTTCTCCTGCTTGCCAGAAAAAAATATTGATGCTTATATGTGGTAATCCATGCACATCTCGATGGTAACGCAATTTGTATGGCTCTATAATTAAGACCAGTTTTTAAATGCGGCTCTTATTTTTGCTTATAATCTTCTAGGCAAAGTTGGGATATTTTATCACAACTTTGCCTACGACTTTGACGGTTTCTGGAGATCAAAGTAACAGCCGTTTCGGCGTTATGAACCTTAAGATATATGGCATACATCTCCAATTCGCGTCTTAATGTAAAAATGGACACAGATAATAAATACTTGAAGAGATATTAAAAAAAAACCTTAAATTTCGTGCAAAGATGCAGCAGTTTACGGTATTGATCAAAGTGTTTAAACCAACTAACTTGTCTTATTTATCTATGTAGCTGCCTACATCTGTGGCTAATTTCATAAAATTACTGTCGTCTTTTAGGGACTTCCATTTTGTGGCAATTGTATAAATTAGGTAGGTAGGTACATTAGTTAGAGAGCTAGGTAGATTAGAGTCGCACTATCCATACTAATATTATAAATGCCAAAGTCTGTTTGTTACGCCTTCGCGTCATGAATACTGAACCGATCATCATGAAATTTTACATATACGTTGCCAGGGGTATAGAAAAGGAGATAGGGTTTTATCCCGAAAAAAGTATGGTTCCCGAGGGATAGCAAAAAAACTCCACGCAGACGAAGTCGAGGGCGGCCACTAGTGGAATCATAATAATATCATTTCGGGATAAGAGATAGGTCAGATAGGAGTCGACACGTCTTGTAAGTAGCCGAGCGTACAACTTGTAAGTAAGTAGGTAGCTGTAGGTAGTGTAGGTACCTTCATACACTTCGCGCGCGAGCATAAAGGTGGCGACTGACCTGTAACATTTCATCATAACGTAACGTTACGTTACGACGAAATGTTACAGATCAGTCGCCACCTTAATAATAACTTATTCTTATTTATGGCGCGAGTGGGCCTGGGACCCTATTTTTTTTTGAATCACTCGACTGGCGCCGAGCGCTCTTTTCTATTGATTTTCGTTCGACATTTGACTCAAATGTATGGGATGTCGAACGAAAATCATGGTGTCGAGCGATTCAAAAATAGGGCTCCTGAGGGCCTAGCCAAAGTAACATTCGCTAATCTTCGTTATCGCTTCGCTTTCGAAACATGTATGGGATTGACATAAGGTTTCGTTAACAATCGAATTTTAAAACGTCAAATCCATACATGTTTCGAAGCGAAGCGATAGCGAAAATTTGCAAATGTTACTTTGGCTAGGGGGGCTTGACTGGCGGCCGGCTGCCGCGCTGCGCCGCCGCGCGCCGCCAGCGGCACCGGACCGGCGCGGGCGGCCTGTAGCGACAATACTACATATTTTATCCGTAATTAAACAAAAGCCACTGTATGTATTTTTCTAATTTTTTGTGTAGTATATAAGTGCATTGAAAAGGTATTGTAAGAGCGATCTTATCAATTTTTAATTCATTATTCCGTATGTTATAAAGGAAAAATGAAAATATCAAAGAAGCACACCACTTAACTTTCTAAACTTTGTTGAACTGGTATATATAACCACTGAAAGTCTTAAAATAAGATTTCAGAAATTTTAAAATTTTATTCGAACACAAAAGAGTGATTTTGTAACTTACGCACTTCCACACATAATAACTTTCTAAATATTTTACAATATGAAGATAACATAGTTCTTATTATGAAACAATCAACATTTCAAACTTTAATTATATATATATTACGTTAAACGAAATATTACGAAATACCTAAACTATACCTAAAGCACAGGCATAAAACTTCTAACTTTTCAACAATAGCTCACAATGCACATAATCTATACACTCAGCAAAAACTAAAACTTTTAGTATTATCAAAACTTCTTTATGAAATTTAATGTCCCACGACCGGACTAATATGTTTGTTGAATGGTTCCTAGCTTAGGAGGGTTTACTATCAATTTTATCTTGTGGTACCTACTTTATACTTATAATGATCCAATATTGCGAAAACTTACAGGAGTTTTGTTGATATCGTGGTATCGCTGTTTTTTAAACGTAGGTATTGATGTGTAACTCTTTTGTGTTCTGTGTAACTCCCATTAATGAACAAATATTGAAACTTTTTCTTATGTGCCAAAGTTTTTCATTTAGATGCGCAATCTAAATGAAAACTTTGGCACAAAAGAAATCTAAATGAAAAACTTTGGCATATAAGATTTTATACAAGCGTTCCTTTCTTACAGAAGTACGACTTTTATAGTCTATAATTTTTGTAAAGTTTTGTATTACGAGACTTAAAAGAAGGTACTGCGATAAAAATAAAATACACGAAAATATTCATGGAAATAAAACACAATAATGAAAAACGTGCACTTATGTGTTAAAAAAGACAAGTTATTTCACTTTCAAGTTATTGTTATTAATATCGTTTCAGTTCATTAATTTGTGAAAACCGTCAATGAACTATAAAACAAGGTTAAAAGACAGTGGTGTCCATTCGGTTGGCACGATTTAACTAAATTGACAAGACCAAACTAATTAATTTTAGTATTCTGATATTGTCTATTCGATACAGAAAGGATGGACAACTCAAGGAAATTATAAGTACTTCGAAGTACTTATAATTTCCTTGGGAAAACTAGACTTCGCTTAGTCCTGTCAATTTAGTCAAGTCGTTGTCAACCGAATTGACACTATTATTAAATGTTAGCGCTAGAAAGTTCTACGAGGGTCGATTGGTAAGTCCATGACTTTTTCGGAATATTTTATTTTATTTGTCTACATAATCTTATTGTAGCTCTGCATATTCAGTCCAACGTAGTTCCTACCTCTTTAACCCATTATTTTTTTCTTTCATCGCCTCAAAACTGGTAACTGAAATGAGAGCCCATTTCAGACACCACCTTTTGGCTCGATGAAAATCTTTGCCCGCCAAGACATTTATTCATGTTTGGTAGGAGAAAAAATCACAGTGGGTTGAATTTGGAAAATATGAAGGATTCGCATCTTCATTCGTTGAGTTTTGATGTCATGAGTGCCGCCGTTAGGGTCGACACGACAGGGTCATTAAGAAAAGTTAGAAGTCGCTTGAGCTTTTTATTTCCAAAAGTAATAATCTTTTGCCGAATTTGAAAAAAAAGTAGTGTAAAGATTCCTTAAGGAGTTTCTTTTTAAGATACGGAAATAAATTATGAAAAAAAGTATTTCTTCTTTTCAAAGTCATGGACTTATCAAACCACTCTCGTATATTCGAACTATCCAATCCCGCGTCGATGTGATAGTGCGGATATAGACAAGAAATGGAACGGGCAATAGAGTTCCATTTGTTTCCTGCAACTTGCATTGCATCCTCTTGTGGAGAAATGGGTTTTTCCTTAGCCCGCCATCGAGTTGATTTACTTGAAATTAGATTGTCAATGTGGGTGTTATGTTGAAAAATAATCTTTCGTCTGAAATAAGGGTGCATTGCAGTGATAATGATAACGTTATTCGTACCTACCTGGAATTGAAAAAAATCATTTGCTCAAAATAATATTTTTGATACTGTGCCGATATTTCGTACGGACCTACCTAATGGTTTTTATTCTATAACATTATGCTCTAGCTATGACAAAACTGTAATAATATTCAACTCAGTCATTTAATATTTTAGAACTGTATACCCAAAAGTTTAATAAGTACTACCTCGATTATTCCACAAAAATTTTCGTCACAGAATGTGAATTTTTAAAGGGCAATCTCTTGGTAGCTTTCCGAACAACTGTGGAGCATTTACTATTCTGTCACGGTTTCCGGTGTAAATTGAAAAAGTTCGCCGATAATCCCGGGACAGACTTGTCTATGGACGCGTAGTGTTAATTACTCTTCTGTGGCATTTAATTTTTTACACTATTTTCGCGTGTAACATGCGGAGGTGTGTTTAGAAGGTTAAACAAATGTAGGTGCCATACTATAAAAAAAAATATTAGGTAGGTATTGACAGCATATTGTGATGTGCTAAATGTTAACTATTTCCAACTAAAGAAATCACATCCGCAATTAACTAGACCTATTCTCTAAGTTCGCCCAACCCCGTGTAAGATGCAGGGGCCCGGATTTGATTCCCAGGAGGGGGGTACAAATTTGGTTGGTGGTAGGGCTTATTTCAAGCCCTACCACCAACCAAAGCTGGCTAGCTATCACCGTCTTACCTAAGTCTGACGCCATGACAACAATTTAAAATTGTTGAGTTCTGGCAGTCAGAGGTACTACACTTTTGTGGTGAGGTGAAGACCAACAATCCCGTTGTGGGTAAAAAAAAAACATTGTTACTAAAGTTTAAAAAAATATATGTTCTAGAGGGGGAATTAAGTAGAGAAATAATAACTTCTATAAGTATTCTTATTACTCCAATGAGTTCTTAGACTGGTACCCGTATAAGAACAACAGAACTGAATAAAAATACATGTGTTTATTTTGGAGACAAATAATACGAAAGCTTATGTATAGCAGTGATTTATATTCGCTATGCGGTACGCTACTTGACAGAATGTCAAATAAATCTTTTACGTGATATTCATATTGCATTTCTTGCTATTTTGTAAGATGTTATGTATTACATCGAGTTTAGTTTTGTAAATAAATAAAATGACGATAAGCATGATCGTCAGCGATAAAATTCACAAAAAAAACTTCGCAGAGATTTAGGTTAGGATTGAGTATGAAATTGTCGTTTTGTATGGAGTATTTTAAAGAATTTGCGTTTTCCATACTAACATTGTCTTAATCAATTTAACAACCATGAACGCTAATGATTTAAAACGTTTATGCACAAATGTTTAAGTGGTAATGTTTGAACAAACCTCATGGAATTGAAATGAAGGAAAAATTTAACCTTATGAATTGCGTGGAAATCATAATAGTCAACAGTATATAAAAAAAACCTGTTTTATATTGTTTGTATGTATGGCACTTCTTACTCAAAACATAATAAAATTCATAACTTAACTTGTTTTGATTTATTTAATTGCAATCTTTTTACTTCTGCAGTAGTTTTGTAAAAGGCCTATGAAAAGATTTTGGACATCAAATATGGTTGAGCGAAGCGATGACTAGTTCATGCGTCATGCTCGTGAACGGGTGCTGCCAGTGGGAATGGGTCTGCTTCTGACTACCTATCTTAACGCATATTGAATTGTATGTTGATTGTAAACTTTGAATTTATATTGAACCCTGTAATTTGAAATTCATTAAGTAATGAGCTAATTAAATAATGTTATTTATTTGTTAATCTTTGTTATTATAAGTCTGGAAACGATATATTTGTAAATATCATTCCATCTGATAACGTTGATAAGTTTTTTGCGCCCATTTTTCTTGTCAGCTAAAAGATGTCATAATGGGTGTTAGGGTAAAAGATTTGACGATTTAAATATGCTTATTATGTGAGCTCATTTAAATAAATATATTTTCATTTCATTTCATTAATAACAACGCGGTTCAACTACGCCATTTGCTTGCAAGAGTTTGCAATCTAAAGTGATTTTTTCTCTAGAATACAAAGTTTTGATGTAAAAGTTACGAGCAGGCTGGTAAGTGTACCTATACCCTAGGAGCCTGTCCGTAATGTTACGTCGGATAGAAGTATTCGTATTTCGTTATTGCGTTGATGAAAATATCCTGTTTAGAGAGTTTCCGAGAACGAACAGAAATTAATGTACTCGTATTTACGCTCATATTTGTTTTATTTTGTATCATATTTCTAATTAAAGCTATGTAGCCATTTAGATTTGAATTAAAATCTTATATCTTTAAACGAGCAATTCTTGTATATATATATATTTCGGTGATCTCGGAAACGGCTCTAACGATTTCGTTGAAATTTGGTATATTGGGGTTTTCGGGGGTAAACAATCGATCTGGATTAGTCTTATGATTGGGAAAACGCGCATTTTCGTATTTTCATGCGTTTTTCTTTCGACGCAGAATATGGTCGCTAATTTCGTCTGCGACCGGCCAATGTCCATTTGGTTCAGCGGGTTAGGACGCGGAACACAAGAAATGAGTGTTCTGAGTTCGAATCCCGCTCGGTGACTTACTTTTTTTATATGTTTGTTAAAGTTTTTATACTTTTTTATTTATATTGTTTTTAGACAAGTTTAAAAAATGTAGTTAATGTTGCTTTCGAGTTTTTATTTTATTGAGACTTGTGAAGCAATAGTGCAAAACAAAAAAATACCGATACAAATTTTAAACACAGTTTTTCGGATACGTTTTATGACGCCATCTCTCGGATGATGCCATCAAAACTAACTACTACGCCTCGCGGAATTATTATGTAATTAACTACATCTTACGAGTTATGTAATAAGAGAAATTGACAATAGATGGCGTTACTCTGTGAAAAGTCCTGTAAGGTTGAGATACGAATATCGAAAAACATCACATACTCGTACATTGCTCTGATCCCAAAGAAAGTAGCTAAAGCACTTTTGTTATCACCTAAACACCACCATGTTACAATAAATAATAACTGAGCGAAGCTCGGTTCACCCAGATATTGAAATGCTACATGCGCTATGTGGAACTATTTTTTAACTAGTTTTTGTTTGGATGGAACAAAGACTAAACTATGCTTCATAGCTTATCAATATCTGTACTATGAAGTGCTAAGTTTTTTCAGTACATACCTACTTCATAGTACAGATATAGGAATTTATTAAATCTGTTAGAATACTTACTAAACTTTACAGAAAACAGAAACTCGTAGCCATATACGGAGTACGCAGCTGTTCTCATAATCAACTTACGTAAATAACAGACTCTACAAATTAAATTGCGCCGACGCTTAGGTCTGTAATGAAATATTTATTTATGTATATGTATGTAACAGTAAAATAGGATTGTTCCATTACATTACATACCTTCACGCCGCCGGTAAGCAATAATGAGATGCTGAGTTGAAACCACTTGTGGGTACCCCGCCTTATTCAGTTAGGGATTTTAGTTGATTGAAAAAGGTTTTTTTCCTTTTGCGCCTGGACGCTTTCCGCATTCAAGTCGTGTAAAGCGCAATAGATATAGAATGCTTCGTGGTTATCGCGCACTTTTATTTGGGAATGTTCTTTCCAGAAATCGTTTTAGATAAAACGTGTACAAAAGAGGTAGTAGGTACTTAGGTGAATACAATTGGCTAAGGGTGAAATTTCGAGGTTTTCAGCTCTAACTAATCAAATGTTGCATGTGTTTTTATTAATGAATACCCATCGGTTTTTAGGACAAATCTTGCCAAATTAGGGGATTTAATTTTAGATAATTCATTTCATAACCAAGTTGGTAAAGATAAGTTATTCTCAACTCATGATAGATGATTTTCAGTATATGTAGAGAAATGCTCAATTTAGATACTGTGCGGGAAGGCCCGGCATTTCGCCGGAAGACGCGCGACTTTTTACTGACGTTCATCTAATTTGCATTTCATACATACTCATGCTATGCACAAAAACCTCGCTTTGCTGTTGGTGTAAATTGACCCTTACGAGACAAAACTAGGCTAGTAATATAGAATCAAACTCAAATCTCTGCTGGAGTGTGTACTCCCTTTCTAACTGTACTTAAGCAGAGAATTGAGTTTGAGTTTGATTCTATAAATTAATATCAGAATATTTCTAAATGTATACGTAGGTAAAGCTTATAACTTAATTGAAACATTTTAAGTTTTAGGTAATCGAACGAGGAGAAGAAAATGACAAGGAAATACTATTCTTTTTCTTTGAAAATATGTTAGTGAAAATAAATTGTGAAATGTGTAGATGAGCAATGCGAGGTAAGTTTTTGCCATGTGAACATGAGCATTGCGAGAAAAGCCTTTGCCATGTGTAAATGAGCAATGCGAGAAACGCCTGTATGAAGATTAGCACTGAGAGGAAAGCCTTTGCCATGTGTAGATGCGCAATGCAATAAAAGCCTTTACAGTGTGTAGATGAGCACTGCGAGGAAAGCCTTTGCCATGTGTAAATGAGCAATGTGAGAAACGCCTGTGTGTAGATGAGCACTGAGAGGAAGCCTTTGCCATGTGTAGATGCGCAATGCAAAAAAGCCTTTGCAGTGTGTAGATGAGCACTGCGAGGAAAGCCTATGCCATGTGAAGATGAGAAATGTAAGGCAAACCTTTGCAGTGTGTAGATGAACACTGCGAGGAAAGCCTATGCCATGTGAAGATGAGAAATGTAAGGCAAACCTTTGCAATGTATAGATGAGCAATGAGAGGAAAGCCTTTGCTATGTGTAGATGAGCAATGTGAGGAAAGCCTTTGCAGTGCTTAAATGAGCAATGCGAGGAAAGCCTTTGCAGTGCGTAGAAGAGCAATGCGAGAAAAGCTTTTGCCATGTATAAAAGAGCAATGTAAGTTAAACACCTTTGCAGTGTGTAGATGAGTAATGCGAGGGAAACCTTTGCAGTGTGTAGATGAGCAATCCGAGAAAAGCCTTTGCTCCAAACAACAACTGAGAAAACTTTAACTATAAGTGATAATGTCGCACAGACAATGAACTATCGTTCATAAAGTCACGAGATGGCGTGTTTACACACAGTAAAGGCACCGCTTATTTGCATGCAACGCGGAAATGGAATTTCTCACTGCGATAGTAGCTTACGATGTCATAAATCAGTGCAGAAAAAGCTGCTAGATTTAATAAAACGTGTGTGATTGAAATATTTCAGTTGGTTAAGATATTATTCTTCAAGTTTCATAATTGTCTTTATTATAACTTCTTACATCCAGCTGTTTTTTTAAACAATTAAAAGAATAAACAAGGTGTTCGAGACCAACCTCGATAGGCCGCGACGGCACACGGCACGGCAGGAACATGACTGGCAACACTTGACGTGACGGCGCACGGCAAAATGGAATACACTACTGGCAACACTCCACTATCGTCGCCATAATCTCATAAACGGTTCTTTATGGAAATCAATTTCAAAAAAAATATCTTACATAAAGTAAACGCCTTAAATTTACAACTAGAAATCTTTTATTCGTTCTCCTCATAATAAAGATCACGAGGCTTCGCTTTGCATTAATTTTCATGTAGGAGTTTGCTTATCATTATTTTACCCTCTCCAAATTGCAACTTGAAACTGTGGAAAGACTCCAAAAAAGTTCTCGTTAAAATCTCCAATTCAGCAATAAATTGTGTAAGGAATTTGGGAGGACATTAAAGAACCCCAGTGCCGACTAATGAAAATTAATTACCCCCCGGTTCCGTCCTAGGTTTACCGATTTAACAAATCTATTTCGACCTCGAACGAAAACCTCCCAAATAAGGGGGTTGTTTGAAGGAAGGCAGTTAATGCTTCTTACAGGCAATTGACATGCTAATTTTTCTCATCATCCGAAATTATTAAGTTAATGTAAATACTTATTTCTATAATATTATTATTCCATTCTTAATTTAACAAAAAACCAACTTCAAAAAACCTGCCTATAAAAAGCAAGAAATAATATTAGTAATATAGAAATAATACGCCCGACTTCAATAGACATGTTTTTATTAAAACAATGATAATGCATAATATGTAATGATTTGAATATTATTTCTTGCTTTTTATCGGTTTTTTGTTTTTAAACAATTTTTTATTTTTAGTGTTAGGTAGTGTAGGTTAGGTATATTATTTATAGGTAGAAAAATCGACTAAACTGAACGTGAGATAATGGCGGAGAAACATACATACGTACGGGTAAAACTTAGAACCTCCTTTTTTTGAAGTCGGTTAAAAAGACTACGCTAAAGTATCCCTTATCCAAAAAAACAAATATCATGTAATTCGGTTTATAAATAAGAAAGTCGTCAAGGTAGTTGATGCAAAATCAAAGTATTTTCAGGATTACTTGAAAACTTCTCAACCGATTTGAAAAAAAAAATGGGACCATCTCGCAAGCAAACTCAATCGAACAAAGAAAGATCATCAAAATCGGTCCATAAATGTCGAAGAGACGCGCGAACATCGAAAAAAACATACTATAGAATTGAGAGCCTCCTCTTTGTTGAAGTCGGTTAAAAATAAAGAATCATGAAACGACCCACTGATCTAATGAAACATTACACATTTTCTTCTTTGTCTCGTTTGAGAATGAACAAACATTAACTCTTAGTTCATAATGCGAAATCGATAAACTCTGTGTAACTCAGGCTTAATTTTATCAGGCTAAACTAGTTACCGAATCTCACTTCATAAGTATTAATCTTGTTCACTTTCCTCCGAAATGTTCAATCTCTGTCTGTAAGTAATAATCTATTTGTGGTTCATGTTTTATATTTTTCATTAGGAGGCGTTTTTTGACGACATCAGCTTTACGAGCCAACTTTACTACTGTACTGAACCCTTCATCTAATCTTGTAGAATTAACAGTCTACTGTTTACAGTCAAGAGACAGTCTAAAGCTAGGGTTTCCTAAGATAGCGGTGGCGTTATATTACGGCCGTAATATAGCGGCGGCGTTGAATGTTGTCTATGTAAACAATATGGCGACACCGTAACGTCAGACACCGCGCCGTATTGTTTACATAGACAACGTTCTACGCCGCTAAATTACGGCCGTAATATGACGGTACTGTCAAATTTTATCAGGCTTAACTTGTTACCGAATCTCTTCATAAGTATTAATCTCGTTCACTTTCCTCCGAAATGATCAATCTCTGTCTGTAAGTATTCATGTTTTATATTTTTCATTAGGAGGCGTTTTTTGACGACATCAGCTTTACGAGCCAACTTTACTACCGTACTACACCCTCCATCTAATCTTGTAGAATTAACAGTCTACTGTTTACAGACAAGAGGCAGTCTAAGTGCCCATATCTCACTACGACACCAGTGGCAGCAACCAACTGACGGCCGATTTCAAAAATCTATCTTCAACAAGAAGCTTATACCCACATGGCGATTGCACGCCTAGTATCATAGTGAAGATTGAAAAAAGACTCCTAAGTGATGTCACGGCTTATTGCTATCTCTTTCTTTTCGTTTTACAATACGTTTTCGTTTCTCACGAACGAACGAATGACGAACAACGAACACGTATTGTAACACTAAAGAAAGAGGTTGCAATAAGCCGTCACATCACTAAAGGACATTTTTTCTATCTTCACTATGACACTGGCCGTGCAATCTCCATTGGAGGCAGGTATAAGCTTCTTGATCTTCAATAAGAGACAGGCCTACTATGGATCTGTTACTAGGCAACTGTAGTTATTTTCCGGCATTTAACAGAAATATCTAGCCAACAAATCTTTAGTAAGCCTATATCTCATAGAGGATAGGTTTATTAAAATCGGCCTTTAGATGTATTGTAAGGCGGGTATCACAAACCTGGGGCACAAACGCGTTAATTCTGAACGATGAAACCAAAACCTTTACGTTGTCATTTAGGTTATAATTACATCAATATTTGGGTTAAGTTTAGAATTCTCATGTTAATTATCCAAGATTGGCATCCCTAGGCATAGTTTTCAACAATTTAACAAAACTAAAACGAGTATTTTTCAAGCAAGGATCTGTAAACGAAACTGAAACGGTAATTAACGATTTAGTTTTGGTTTTATCGTTGAAAATTAGCGTGATTGTGCCTCCGGTATCCGCTTGGTTGCACAGCCAATTTGAGGGACGGTAAGCAAATCACCCGCTGGTGGCTCAACCGTGGTGTCCTAGTGAGATAAGGCGCTACATCCGTAAACAGAGTTTGAAAATGCTCTCACAATGTTGGAGATTATCTTGCAGAAAAGTTTAATTTTTATTCTAAGCTTTTGCACGTTGGGGAGCAGATGGTGATGCAAATATTTGATGAGCCTCGCAATATTGGTTCATCGTTCGTTCTTTGTAAACTTGTTTTTTATATATAGGTAATATTACACCACTGAAATTATTGTTCAAAAGTAATTTGTAACGACACGATTAAGTAATAGGTAGTTATCGACTATAACCACGTATTATTATATGGTCTGTGACTATAGCTTAGTAAAATCATTCAAGCACGCTTTAGGTATTTCAGGATCGAGAAAAGTTTTGTCTGAGTGCGGTCATTATTGACATTTATATTTCTTTTTTCCACTACTGTTACTTCTTAATCAATATGGGAGTAGACTTTCATATCTTTAGAGAAAGTCACCGCGAAAAATTGAAAGAGAGAACTATTCGAGTTAAATTGTCAAGGGGCTAAATATATGAGACCGTCTCTCACACTATCGGACGTAAGTCGGTGAGTTATAGACTTATAACTCATCCCCGTTAATTACCACCCTTAATGGTTTTATCTTCAAGACGTATAAAGCTAATTTAATAGACGCTATCGGCTTTCGCTCTGATCCAGTTGCGATCTTGATAGGATCTCGGTTGGTCCCTGATGCGATTACATAAGTAAATCTGGTCAGTGATAGAAATCTTATATTTCTTTCAAATTTCATTATATTGGCAAAAATATTAAATACCTAAACTTTCAAAAGTTTAATGCCTAAAAGCGTTTCCTTACTTTTACGTAGTATTGATTTGTTTATAAGTTACTTTGTTAGCCATGACAACATCGCATACTTTGTAACCCTTTAAGTTACGACTATTGCTCGATATTTTAATTAAGAATGAATTTGCAGTATCTGTGACTAACCTACACCATTTATTACAGTTAGGCAGATCAACATGCAAATGAGTTCCATGTATGAAAATGACGTCGCTGACTTCTTAGTGAGTTCAGCAATGATGTGCACCCCAAGTCAGAGAGCCCACTGATTCACCAGGGTTTCACAAATGAGTCACGTGTCGTGACAGACAGGCTCGTGGGCACAGCCCTGATTCATGCCATGTTCGCATTTGCATATTTGCTGCGCACCGTCATTTAATTCCGTAGTTGGGTTGGGCGGGATGAATTCATTGATAGATTTTATTAACCTTTTTGGAATACCTAATATCTTCGTCATTTTGTCTCTTCTTGATCTTGAACTTGTGAAATGGAGATGGAAAGAATAGTTACAAAATCACGGGTTTGTTAAATAAGATTTTAATACAAAAACTTACCTATATAGGCAGAAACTGAAGATTAAGACGAAATAGCACAAAGATTTCAGTGTGAGGCATTTTCTTTCGGTTGTTATACAAGCTAAACTATATTCACTATTCATCGTATTTCATAGTTTTTGCAGTAGTGAAATTCTATTGTTATGTGACATTGTTTATTTGTAAAATTGTTGGACTTTCAAATAAGAGATCAAGGGGAAAATGATAATTAATCAAAACTTTATAAAAGTATCAAATTCAGATACAATTTCCAATTAACAGAGGTAAAGTAGTGATGAAGACGAGAATCTGCTTTGCCTAGTGGCATATCTAATCCGATTTAGTTTGATCTAGTTAGTAGGAAAGTTAATAGTTAAGCCTCTGTTCTTGTATTAATCGTTGGTCTAGGTAATTTTTTCTACTTGTTGGATTGCAAATCATTTTAAAAATTCTTCCTAGTTCTTTTCTTCGATACAATTCTTAGCACTTACCAATTGAATGATGTAACAGAAAATATTGCAGTGTATACCTAACAAGTCGTGAACTACATGAATACATCACATACGATTCCATTACTAGAGAAGAAAATGAAGGAAAACTGCTGTGAAACGCGGATATGACAAATTGTGTGAGCCCTCGTCTGTATTGGTTCAGTAGTATTTACTTTCATGTCAATCGAAAGTTTTCAAAAGTGAATGATATAGCATTTTGTGATATGAACTTACTCGGCCACTTTAAGCATATAATAATGAATGAAGCATCCATTCAAGTGATGATTTCAAGTAAATGATTGATGACAGAACATACATACTACCAAGTAGGCCAATTTGGTGAAAATATGTCATAATATATTTCTTCATATCGAAGCTTTAACATTGGGAGATCCAAATGATAACGCTTGGTCGAATATGTGATAAATTGCTGAAGATAATGTTTTCATACATATCCTTGATCATTTAAAAAAATATAATACAGCAACAAATCCATCCCTCTTACTTTAAATAAGAGCCATTAATAAGGAAAAAGAAAATCGCAATAAAACGCTCTTGAGTTTCCAAGCCCTTGTAAGTATCTTTTTTATTTTCTAAGCAGCAGTATCTCATTAATTTAACATAGCAATTAATACAGAAATGTTTATTTTTAAACAGTTTTAGTAGGTAAATAAATCTTTAAGCTAATCATTACTCAAATCTGCGATTTCACAAGTAATGATTATTAAAGTTTCATAACATTTTTAAGCTTGGAAACTCAGTAATTACCTATTCTACTTAAGCATAGTTTGCTTTAACAATGGCCCGATAATTTTAGACTTTACGACTTAGATAGCAATTGTATTGTTGGTCTTTGTGAGCAAATCACGACTTTTAAAGCCGACATTGAGTCACCATCAGTTCGTGATAGAACGGACCATCTTGGCAATATATATTGCTATCCGTATTCTAGGGATGCTAGGTTCAGAATCGTTAGACCTTCAGCTATAATGGCTGCGTTGCACAGCATTGTTAGTTTCATTTTCCGCCGTGGCCCGACCAGAAAAAGCTGTGCAATCCCTGACTGCCAATGAACTGCAATTATTGCGGACAACGTTATTTTGTGCGGCGTTAGAGAGCTTTTGTTACGTAAAAAGAGCGTCATTAATTCAATGAAAAATATACAAGTTGGTTTTTGAAGGGGTTGGGTAATAAGAAACAGTGACTTGTAAATCCATGACCTGTCCCGACTGAATATAACGTTATGAATGTGTTTTACGAGAGTTTCCCGGGAGCATTGCCTCGGTTAGCTTCAATGCATAATGCACAATCTTGAGTTTGTGTTGTACTAGAGCTATTTAAATAAACTATATATTTCGGAAAACGGTGATGATGAGGCACAGAAAAAATAATAGTATAAATAATAGTAATACACGAGGAGCACGACGTGATTTCGTTTGAAAATCGGATTTTCTAATCGTGTTGTTTAATTGTTAACTTCTGGAAGTTAATATCATTGCAAAAACTAAATTTTGATTCTTACTATGTCGTGACGTGAGATAGTCTTTATGTGTGAAGTGTCGTGTCTTGTACATTTAAATAGTTTGTAGTATTGAGCAATGTATAACTGTGTGTTAAAATTAACATACAACTCAGCACAACTCATTGTCCTCAAAGATTTTTTTGCTTTTGAACAGATTATCGAGATAATCGAAATGGGTGGAGTTGAATGAGAAACGACACTCCCAGACAATCGAGGAAATTGGTTCACTTTTATAGTTCTATCAATAGATCAAGCCATAAGTGAAAGCTAATAATTTGAGGCTATTATTGCCTGGGACGTTTCATGTGGGACGAATGGAGACAGATGGTGGTAATGATGCTACATATTATTGCAGAACCCGTTGCCTACATTACATTGTGTCTTATATGGTACAATAAGCATAAAGGTTAGAAGAGCCGGTTACTTGGCTTAACACTTCAAGTTATCGATCATCATGATTACTTACTTACTGTTAGAATTAAGTTTCAATGTTTCAATATGAATTGATAGGAAAACCATATTTGTTCAATATAAAAAATAATGATTCATATAAAGAAACATTTTTGGTTATTTCTTCTATAGTTTTTATATATATAGGTAGGTACCCAAACTGTTATGTATGATGTTCTTTAAATTCAAATAAAAATGTGACTTGTTTGGTTTGCCGTCCGCAGTGGATTGTTGACCTTGTGTTTTATTAATATTTATTTTAAAATTATAAGTTTAATGTATATATTTATACCAAATTCAACATATAGGTAAGGGAAAATAGAATCAATCCTACTAATATTATAAACTAGCGGCCGCCCGCGACTTCGTCTGCGTGGAAAGTTTTTTTGCTATCCCTCGAGAACAGTACTTTTATTCTGGATATACTCCGCTTGCGAAATCATCCGCGTCGTGGACACGGTAGAGAAATTTCTTTAACGTGGCGTAGACAATAGAAAAATTCCCAGGTAGGTATCCCTTTTGCCCGCGATTTAACAATAAGGCAGACAGTTTAAAATGATCTCCTTAGTGTATGAAATCTAGTACTACGGAGAGTTCAAGCTGTTTCCCAGGTTCTACCCACCCGAATCAGATAAAACATAGCCTAAGTTTTAAGTTGGACCTTATGCTACCAAACTGTGAAAATCTCATCAAAATCTATTCTGTGGTTTTTGAGTTATTTGCGCACAAACATACAGATAAACAGACAAACAGACAAAAATTCCAAAAATGATAGAAATGGGTTTTATAGGTTGTTATCAAACACCCCAACCAGTTTTTTTTTCAAAATATTTTCTTTGTACAGACACAACTTTTCTACAGCTTTATTATATGTATAGATGTGAAAGTTTGTGGGTTTGGATGTTTGTTCCTCAATCACGATAAAACTACTGAACAGATTGGGTTGAAATTTGGCACACAGATAGAAGATAGCCTGGATTAAAACATAGGATACTTATTATCCCTATATTCCCACGGGAACCACGCGGGTGAAACCGCGGGCGGCTGCTAGTACACAATAAAGAACGTACGTATAGAAACAGTTTTGTTTCAAAAGCTAAAATTTTAACTTACAGGAAGGAGGTCTTTCTTTCTTTATTAGCAAGGAATTTCAATAAAATATTTAGTTTGCCTATGCGAGCAATGACGCCCTTTATTTTACACAAACAACCTCTGAAATAATGGGCATATTACGCCACAACGTCGCCATAGTATATTCTCGTGATAAGCGCACAATATTGGGGCGAGATTCATTGCTCATAAAAATTGCTTTTTATGAGGGCTACGTGTTAAGTTTTACGCCGCTGTATTGTCAATGGTTATTTGTTATTTCAGTGAGCTCCACATGAGCCTACCTGTACATGAAAATTCTTTTTACTCGTTGAAAATTTGTATGAAAAATGTGCTGGCTTTTAGTTTGTGTATTATCGATATGATAACCAATTCGTCATGGTTTATAACGACCTGAGTGGTGCAGTGGTCAACATTATTCCCGGCCGGGCAGAAATTGAAATGATGAATTTCAATTTCTGGGACAGGTCTGGGTGGGTGTAACTATGTATCCCTAATAAGTATACAGGGTGTCCCAAAACTTTGCCACACGGAGGAAAAGTAACTTAAATATTGAATATGGGAAATTTTACTGAAAGAAGACTACATTTTGTTTTTAAAACAATTGGAACTGCATTCAACGATTTTTGAAAAATCGCTTGCCTTAACCAGGAATCGAACCTACCAAAAAGGAAAATATTTTTTTATTATTTTTACGATACCTATCGAAAGGGTTACTTATAAGGACATTTTTTTCTTAAGTAACACAGCATCTTAAACAAAAGGAATACCATAAAATTTTACATTAAAATTTGAATTATTACGGATTGTATAAAGGACCCCGTACAAAATGTTCGAAAAAAACCAATCGGTCAATTTGGCTGAAATTTTGTGTAAATATACACAATTACAGTCTGATCAAAACCGTAAAGTTGCAAAGTGAAATAATGACTAGTTTTAGAGATATGGCTATTTTAAAGTTGTAAGCAGAAAGTAAAAAATATCGAAGCACATCACATTTTCATGTTTCTAATTTAATTCTTAGGTTTAACAGTACCATGTACTCGCATTTAGTGCATATTTTGATATGCATAGTCCCATACACAGTACACGGAAAAAAGGTTTTGTGTTCTGTTGTGCCATGTAATCGTATCTGCCGTCGAGTACCTACCTACCTAGCAAAACTATTTGAAATGACGTGACAACAGTCAGTCGGGGTCCTTTGTATGGAATCGTATGCGGTTTTAAAAAAAAACTTTCAATGCAGTTCCGTTTCTTTTTAAAAACAGAATGAAGTCTTTTTCAGTAAAATTTTCTATTTTCAATATTTAAGGTACTTTCCCTCCATGTGGCAAAGTTTTGGGACACCCTATATATGTATTTAAAATGTATTTAGGTAAGTAGTATCACTTGTCTAGCACCCATATTACAAGTTTTGCTCAGTTTGGGGCTCGATGACGCTGTGTGAATGAAATTTTCCAGTTTAAGCATTATTTATATATTTTATTTTAAACAAAAAATCTAGACAGCCAATCCTAGGAATAATGAGCACAAAATACCTGAAATGTTGACTAAATTGAAAAATAGCCGTTACTTTTTAAGCCTCCATATCTCAAAAAATTAAGACGATGCGACTCAATTCCACCCTTATAATAGATTTGAAGGTGACTTCAATCAAATTATGAAAATTGGATGGTGACGGGTGCTCAGAATTTCGAATTTGGGGCGATTGAAAATAGGACCAATTTCAGATGAACCTCGATTTGCTTATATTTAATTCTTGTTAAAATCATATAACCGATGTGCCTAAAGTGTTTATTTTTCTTTCGGTGATTATACAGGTAACAAATGTTATCTACCATTTTGGTTTCTTAAAATTATTTATATTTTCATTCTATTAATTCAAAAACTAAATCAAAAGAGTGATTTGTTCCTGTTTTATGTCATTTACATATTACTTTTTTATTTGAGACAGGTAACTAAAGGTAAGAAATACATACCTATATAATTTTCTCTTTTCGAAAATTTAGAACGATCAAATAATGAAACAATTGAAACACGAAGCAAAACATTTGAGCGGTTTCGTAGACCTCAGACCACAGTCATTCTTAATTGGGTAGCATCTGGGACTGGGGAAAGTAACTACGCGGGTTTTATTAGACGAACAACTGGGATCCAGGGATTCGAAGCTATTAATGTTAATGTAACAATTGTGTCCCAATGGTGTTTCAATAATACTGCCACAGTAAAATGGTATTGCTTTTTGACACAGTTCCTTGTAGGTGCCCAAAATACAGAAAGCAGTACAACTGAATTAGTTACCATTAAAGTTGAGACACGATTATACGTTGACATTAGCAGTATCTAGAATTTGAGGCCTAAGGTGTTAAAACTGTTCGTTCTCAATTAATACTGTAGATAGATTGATAGATTAACTCTTTATTGCACACACATTAAAAATAATACAGTAAAACTTAAAGCTTAAGACTAATGGTGGGCAAAGGCGGTCTTATCGCTGGACGCTACTGTACTTATATCATCAAATTAATTTTTATTGTTCCATAAAATCTTCGATCAAGAATATCCTAGAACGCTTCACGAACTAGTACGCAAAAATGGTACCTCAAATAGCGTCCCACTTACAAACTTGGCGCTTATTTTGTACATAATCACCTCTTATTTTGTACAAACTCATTTTATATCACTTATTTTGTACAAAAACACATCTTTTATCATTATCACTTTGTGAAAAATAAGCGCCGAGTTTGTAAGTGGGACGCTATTTGAGGTGCCATGCCATTTTTGAGAGTCTGACTGGACATCTAGGATATTCTTGATCGAAGCATCAAATACTCATTACTTATTCAAGCACCTATTTGCATTCTACTCTACAATGTAATATATCAAGATAGTTTATCGAAAGTACACTATAAACCCTGAACAGTTGCCATTTAAAAATAATACGATAAAGTAATCAACATATATATACCTACTAACATAATCTTTAAAAAGCATTTTTTGTAATTGATTTAACTTATTTAAAAAAAAACATTTTCTCGCCATAGCTCCTGATGAAATTCTTGACCAAATGGCTATTCGTATTTCGATTTTTACAAGTTCGATTGTAATAACTTTAGTCAGACTTAAAGATTTTAATCTTTTGCTGTGCCAAAAAAAGTCCAGTCTCGTCCGTAGTTGCATTATAACTTTATAATATTACACTACTTTAAAAAGTTTCAAAAGGATTCATTTCATCTGGTCGAAACCGTTTGCCTGAATTCAACGTCCAAGAATTAACTTTTCTAAGTGTGCCGGTGGACCCAGATTGGCAGTCAAAATGCAAATGTATGCAAATCGGAGGGAATTTTTAGAAGGTTGTTTGTACAATTCGCTAGTCGTTTTACGCAGCAGCTGAACTAATTTTTGAGGTAATCCGACTTGGTTTCTGTAAAACGGACATTCGATTTAATACTTTTTGTAGAATAGAAAAGCTTTTAATTGTTTATAGCTTGTTGGGGAAGTATTTTAACATTTTTATAATTTATCTACCTCATCATCACTATATCAGCCGCACGACACTCACTGCAGGATAAATGTAGGTCTCCCCTAAGGATCTCCACGACGATCGGTCCTGCGCTGCCCGCATCCAACGGCTTATCTATTAGAAAATAAATAAGTATGTACCCTTAGAATAATAACACCTAGAACGATAATTCCCTACAAAGCGCGCTGTCAAAAGTGAGGCAACAAAAACAGCCAAAATGGCGTCGTTTTCAGATTTTTATTATCCATTATTAAATAATCATACCTAATAAGTACAAAACAGTTTCAATTTCCGTACCTTAAAGAGATTAATTATTATATTATTGGATTTTAGTTACGATTAGGTAACGTATGAAGGATATAAATCTGAGAACTGAGCTATTTTGGCTCAGTATTAGTTGCCTCACTTTGCATACAAGGACACGGCTTCTAGGTGTAATTATTCTAAGTATGTACCTAAATATTTCAATATAAACCGTATTGTTTCAATGTTTTTAGTAACTATACCGATGGGCAGAAGTTTTGCGGCTAGACGAATCTTCGCATTTTTAATTCAAATGTGACTTTGAAGAGACTGATAAAAAAAAATTATAAGAAAAATCTGACAATAAATAGGTAGTGTCTGATTATTATTTGCTTCAAAACGCTTATTATTGCTTATATCAACGAGAGCACTAAAAGATCTAAAACTCGCAGAAAAATGCCAGAATATCAATGCAGTCAGGAGCGTACCTGATAAATTAAATCAATGAAGATTTTTCGAAAAATGTTAATACCAATTAAGAGTTAATACAAAAATAAAAAACGCCAATAAATCAGATCGATCGATGCTGGTGCTGACAGCTGCTCCGATCTCCAGAAACCAATTATGGCCGATCAAACAAGTCGTATTTCTTTGTCGGCGTCCATTGTTGCCCTGTTGCCTTATATTTTTCTTCAGATTCACGACTGCAAAGGTAGCTTGTGTTGATTACAAGTCGACTTTTGTGTTTACATTCAAGCTTTATTATGAGTTTATAAGGGACGTGTGTTTACATGACTTTTATACTCAAATAGAATTTGTGTAACTCATTTTCCCTTAGCGGAGTCAACCTTTGATTCATTTTATTTGCTTAATTAAAAACGTAAATATTTTAATAGATGCTTGGAGGAAAATAAGAAAATCGTTTTACTTTATGACCTATTTATTGCATCTAGGCACATTTAAGGTCTACAATACAACAAGATCAATTTAGTTTGGGCTATTTATTAAAAAAAACTATTATATTCATTTATAAGTGGTGGATGACTTATCCTTAGATTTCGAACAACCTACATATGTTCCAATAGAAAAAAAAATGCTTTGCTAAAATTAAATAGCAAAATAACATTTCCGCAACTAAAATTGTTGTTATTGTTATTAAGTGTGGATTAACAAGTAGATTCTCTTATACTCATAAGAAACATCTTCTAACAAGTTCTTAGTAAATAAAACTTTTGCTGGTGCCGTTGATAAACTATCCCTATTATCGGGCCTACCCAGTCATCCCTGTTTCGCCGTGATATCCCGAAATAGTAAGTTATTGAGGGCTACAAGAAAATACCCCGCAAAAAGCCAAAGTAATGCAGAAATCATTTATTATGATTGTATTGTAGGTTCCCTTATGATCAAATAACAATACAGTTTATGAAAGGATTATGGAATGTGACCGTAAATGTACCTTTTTGTTTGTATAAAAATAAGGAAAATAGGGTTTTATTAAAACAAATATTTACGGTGGAAAGGAGAGCCGGTCCTTAATAAAATACTTAAAGGAGCTTTTCTTGTTGTATTTGCATTTATTATCTACGTTTTTAGTAACACTGTATTTTTATTATATCAATAATGGTCCGACACTGTTTTGTGTCTTTGACCTATTAGAATATTAATCACATGACTTTAAGCCTTTCAATACGGCTCCTTTTATTAGAATTAAAGGAGTGAACATGATTTTATTATGTGTAGGGGTAGGGGTTGCCACGAATAACGAGAAATTGTGGTTTATTAAAACAAAAAAGTACACAAATTCGGTTTTAAATCGAATTAAGTTATTTTTATGACGTACCAAATAAAGCTAAAAGTTTACACATTTCTTTAACATTATATTTGATATTATTATCTTTCGAATAGTATTTTTTTTTATATTCGTAGGTGTTTAAGTTCCGTGGCTTTTTTTTGGCAGGGCTATCTAAAAAAAAGGCGGTCGTTCCAAAAGGAGGATGGATCCCAACATGTAGGTGTTTTTATCGGTAAAATTAGGTTTTAATAATCCTACTAAATATTATAAATGTGAAAGTTTGTTGGTTTGGATGTTTGTTCCTCAATCACGCAACAACTACTGAATGGATTTGGTTGAAATTTGGCACACAGATAGTTAGCCTGGATTAAAACATATATAGGATACTTTTAATCCCGATATTTTTACGGGAAGGGAAACCACGCGGGTGAAACCGCGGGCGGCCGCTAGTTTAAAATAAATAAAATAATATAAGGCGATAATTCGCTAGTACAAAACCAAAGACATTGTATAGAAGATTCAGAAGAAGCAATTTCGCGTTATTTTTGATCGAAAGCTGTAATTTTCAAAATCCTACTGACAAATACATATTTTTTCTTGCATAGAGTCGTTTTTCCGATGACGTAGACGATATTTTTTTATTATTTTGCATCACTAACCTTGACTTTATGTTACAGTACTTAAAGTGTAACTTAACGATCTTGTTAATGATCAGTTTTATGACAGTACACGGTTATAAAATACTGATTAATTGACCGAACGAGCGCGAAGCGTCTCCGTTTCAGCTTTGGCAAATATGCTTTCGTATGTCTGTGCGGCTGTCCGTTTGTTCTACTTTACAGGTCGTATTTCTCAACCGATTCTCGTGAAATTTTGTGATTAAGTTCAATACTTAATTATAATATAGATTTTTATGTCGATTTTTTATTAGTTTTTCGAAAAAAAAAACAATAGGAAATATCAGCCATTTTGAAAATGTTCATAAATATCATAAACGCGAGTTCAATATTTTACAGAGCCACTAACAAAAATATATAATCATAAGAACCTATTGTGACATAAATGTCACATTATGTTCGAAGTGCGAAGTTCGAAGTGCTTGAAGAAGCTAGTCACCCGTGTAAACACGGTGACTAAAACAGCATGACCAAAATCGACTGTTTAAATGGCAATTTGACCGCAGGTGACTGAACAAACTTACCTGATCCAGTGGCCAAAAGAAGAACTTAGTGTTATCGCATTACGCTGTGGACTTTTACAATTTTACAAGCAACCTGCTAGGTGACTAAAGTCGAATGTTACAGGTGACTAAAATCGACCCATGTAAATATCACATAAACCGACAGCTTTGACAAAGATCTTATGACTTCAAGATAATATAACTAGTTGCGCCCGCGACTTCCAATGACTTTTTTTAAGAGGGGGCATCTAGTTAGTAAAAAATATATATATACATAACACATATCGCGTGAGAAAGATACATATAAACCGCACAACACAACAATATACGAAATAATTCAAATAAGTCGTAAAATATACATATAAAAAAAAAACGGGATTGAATTGAGTAAATATCGCAATATTTTACCGACTTGAAAAGGATGGAAATACTCAATTCAACCCGTATTTTTATTACTTTGTTTGTATACCTAGATTAAAATGTGTTAAAAAATAATAAATCTACTTTAGTATAAATTAGAATCAATTTCTTGATTTTTTTATTAGCAAAAAAACTTTTTATATTTTTGCTTAAGGCGACCATATCCCTCATAATCTTAATTAAATTTATTGCTCGCTTAGCCATCAAAAATTCACGTACAGATTGAAGGTAAGGTTCTGTACTGTTGTATAGTCTGTGGTTCTATAGTTTATTTACAAACAACTTAGATAAACAATAACTTCAGTAAAATACAGCTCGTTGTTGTTACTGCCAACCCTGACCAAAAGGAACATCGAGAGTACGACACGGTGATTTCATTTCCTTTATTATAGTGGTCAACTCGCTCTTTCCGCTTTTTATTCCAACTGGATTTTAAAACAAGCACCTTTATAGCGCATGAAAGCGGCAATGCTTCCGTTTAATGTATTTGTTTGCAGTGTTGTAGAGATAAGCTAACGAAAAAGTTTTCACGAGGACGCTATCCCCAATTATCGGTTTGTACAGTAGTAAACGAAGAGAAATTAGTTTAATACTTGGAAAGTGGAGTACAGAACAATTCAGATCGCCCCCCAACGTAGTATTAGGTGAAATAAAGAAACCCGGTGAATTGCAAATCTAAATTGCGCACCGGACGTTTAGCTAATTAATATTTTTATGTGATATGGAAGATTAGATTGTACCTTTTGGGTATATCATCATATCAGCCGCACGACACCCACTGCTGGGTATAGGCCTCCCCTAAGGATCTCCACGACGATCGGTCCTGCGCTGCCTTGGCTTCCGGCAATCTTCACCAGATCGTCGGTCCACCTTGTCGGGGGCCTACCCACAGAGCGTCGTCTGGTGCGCGGTTGCTCTTCCAGAACCTTTCCGCCCCTACGGCCATTGGTTCTTCTCGCTATGTGTCCCGCCCATTGCCACTTCAGCTGAACAATCCTTCGAACGATGTATATAGGTACGGTAGGTAGCGGGTATATAGGTACATTAAATAAATGATAATCGAATTAAAAAAATATATGTATCTATTAATCGGTGGCCACCTGACGGCTGGCTTGCTTCGCATTTGCATACAAATCCGATGCCGCTGGCCAATTGCTGTCATTTACGCTGATATTGTTGTTTTTGGTCCGATAAATTTAACAATGCCTGTTGTTTTACCTAACGATTTACTTTTTGGATAATTTAACCAAATATAATTTTGTTTTAAGTACATACTTGATTGATACAATAACCAAACACAATTCTTTTTCACTTCACTAATATTTACATTCTTTTATAGTTTTTATTGGTAAAAGTGGGTGTAAATTAACTGTCATTTGGAACTACGTTATGGGTACTAAACTTCCACAAGTTTACGAAACTTTTGCGATTTGCACTCGACTAAATAATACCGCGACACGCTTTGAAAATTTCAGGTCGTGTCGTGTTGGTTTGTTTTTATAACTTTTATCATAATGAAACCATGATATCAAGCAGTTTCAGCAAAACAGTAATTTTTCATAAGTATTTTTTTCAAATGATAGATGGGCAAGCGCTCGCTATCACGCCTGATGGTAAGCGATGATGTGATCTACGATGGAACGCGCTTGCCCAGAAGATATTTATTCGCGACTTGAAGGCCTCCAGATTGTACCTATCGGGAAACACAGACTCAGGTAAGGAGTTCCACTAATGTATCTGTTAAATCTTCTTAATTTAATACCATCCCAAGGCGGATACCATCCCAAGGCGGCGCGTTCAATAATCAATGCGCGTAATCTCAATAGCGGCCTCTCAGCTCGTCGTCACAAGCGCGCAGAGATTACCGAATTCGCTTGCCGCACCGCCTGCCGCGCTGGCTGTGGCCGGGCCCTAATATCGATATGCGAAATACTCATCATAGTTTTTATTTGAGGTCGCAACCTCCATGTTTCCAGGTGTTATCTTGTAACATCTGCTGAACAATCGTATCTATTGCCAAACTTGCTACTGGCATTGGTTGCGAGGCTGAACCATTGTCTAACATAGAATCCGTGCGTTGTCCGAAAAGTACGAGTCATTAAGATCACAGATAACTTTGTAATGCTGATAAGTATCCCGTTGCTTAAGTTACGATGTTACTAACAAATAACACAAGTCAAGATCAATCGTCTTTACCTTTTTAAATGATGATAAAAAGTTAATAATTTAAACATATCACGCACAGAATACAGAAAAAGTGGGTTTCGATTATTAGCATCAAAATGACAAGCTAACTATATTTCGAGTGATTGAACACAGCAGCGACATGGATTTAATAATTTCAATCTCATCTCATACGTAACTGAAAATATAAAATAAATTCAAAGAATGTAGAGTTATACAAGGTGTACTTAGCTAATACATTTAAAGTTAAAATTAAACGCAAAGCTATTTTCGAAATGGCTAACACCGGATGGGTCATTTAAGTTATTACCTTGTTTTAGAGCTTTGTGCTTTGAGCTAGGTGAGCTATAAACTAAGTTGGCAGTAGCACGTAGTAAATGTTTAACAAAGCTAATTGGTCTCGTCGGGATGTTATTGTTGCAATTGCAATGCAAGGTATACAAGGTGTTTTTTAACCACTCTACAAATTTTAAGAATGTGTTCAGTCCATGAAACTGAACAACTTTCTCTAAGAAACATAGGGTCAAATAAATAAAAAAAAAGAATTTTCATACAAGTCAAAAAGATCATTGTGATCAGTTTTGAGTAAGGGATGACCAAAATTTTGTGACGTATTTCGACACACGTTTCATAGAGAAAGTTGTTCAGTTTCATGGTCTGAATAGACCGTGAGCCCACGACAGTATTGCCTACGTCATATGACATCACGATGAAATGCATGGCACACGGTCGGAAAAGTTGTGCTTATCGAGGATCAGAAGAACATCGCAAAAAAAATTGGCCGGAAGCTTGAGAAAATCTTCCACTTCCGGTCAAAATTTTAAGATTATATTTACGTCATGTAACATCAGTAAAAGACCCGTGTCATCATTTAGTTTTCAATCGTAGAGAGAGTAAACATAAATGACTAAAAAAAAGAAAAACCGCCTTCAAAAAACCTGAAAACAAAAAAAGCTTAAAAATTAAATACCTCTAAAAAGCAAGAAATAATATTCGAATCATTCGTTACACATATCAATATTAATAAAACACGTCTATTGAAGTCGGGTGGGGCTGGAGGACAACTTAATTTTTTTCTAAAAGCCCCACCCGACTTCATTAGACGTGTTTTATTAATATTGATATGTGTAACGAATGATTCGAATATTATTTCTTGCTTTTTAGAGGTATTTAATTTTTAAGCTGTTTTTGTTTTCAGGTTTTTTGAAGGCGGTTTTTCTTTTTTTTTAAAAAGCTTTTTTATTTTCAACTTTTTTGTGGTAGGTATGTAAGCGCAGCGTGTAAATATTTTTTAACTTTATATTATAACATTTTCAATGGTAAAATGCCCAGAACTCAATTTCCAAATTCACGCTGTTTGTTTTTGAGGAGTTCCGTTGTGTTTTCGTAGTCCAAATCTAGTCCAGAACGTTGCATCGCAAACCATGATTTGGTTTGTTTTGGATTGCCATAAACTTACCAAAACCTAAATCACTTTACATATACTATTTGACTTTGAGGAGTTCCCTTGTGTATCTTCGAAGTTCGAAGTCCAATAACGATGAAATTAAATTGTGACCACTCTTAAAGTATACGCTTTTAAATAAAAAAAGAACCATCTAAATCGGTTCATAAACAAAGATGTTATGTCCGAAATTCCATAAAAACTCGTACGATGGCGAGCTAAATAATTGATATTTTTCAGGATTATGAGAAAACTACTGGCCAGATCTCTGAAAAAAATTTATGGGACCACACACGAACTATGTTCTTTGAGATAAAAAAAGAATTGTACAAATCGGGTAACAACTGACGAAGCTATGTTAAAACATACATAAAAAAAAAAATAAAAAAAAAAATACCGTCGACTTGAGAACCTCCTCCTTTTTTTGAAGTCGGTTAAAAACAAAAATTTTAAGTTTAAGGTATTCCGGCCATTTTAGAACTGACAGACTTATGTTTACTCTCTCTACGATTGGAAACTAAATGATGACACGGGTCTCTTACTGTAAATATAATCTTAAAATTTTGTTCGGAAGTGGAAGATTTTCTCAAGCTTCCGGCCAATTTTATCTGCGATAATCTTCTGATCGTAGGCAATACTGTCGCGGGCTCACGGACTAGAACACATCCTTAAAATTTGGAGAGTGATTAAAAATACATCTGGTATTTTTTTTATTAATTTAAAGCCCATGTCCAACCAAGATACTTTTCAACAAGAGACTTTATCGTATGTTTACGTATCTAGCGTTCAATATCATACTACTTAAATATAGTGTTTTAGTTAGTGCTGTCGGACTAGTCGGAAATACTAAATCAGATCTTGTACTTAGATTGGGTGTTAAATATAAAACCATTAAGACTAGCTAAATTCTAAAAGTTATAATATAACCAATCTTTTTACAACCATTTATTGTACGTTACGTTCAAATATGTGAATACAATTTATTATACACGTATTCAGATAATTTTGATTCAAGAGGCAAACGGCAAAAACTCCCAAAAATATTTTATGATGAGAGTTTTATGAAAATAACCTTGAGCTCACTTAGGCAACGAAACTGAAGCAAAGATTCTTTATTGGCCAATATTATTGAATTCTTTCGCCGCGAGAGAAAAATGTTGCCTCCACTTCGAAATCACTTTTTCGGAGGGCCTTCTATTCTTAAGAATATTCCATTTCTTTGCATAATCCTATTTGAGACAATCGACAAACTCTTTGATGAAAGTTCGATTGGATTTATTGGCCAGTACTTAGATGATTTTATTCAAAGCTTTAGAAAACTCCTGTGGGAAAAAAATAATGTGCCTATGTGAAACATTTGTGTCACTTATATAAATGAACGTTGTAAAAAACAAGTTTTTTTTTTGTAATTATTGAGTCATTACTAATTATGCTTTTTGAGACCGAGAGAGCACTTTATAATGACTATTTTACGTCTACATCATTAAAATGTTGACCATCAGCCATTTTTGATGTCCCCACTGCTGGGGCACAGGCCTTCCTTATGGGTGGATAAAGAGGATTGGCCATAACCCACCACGCGGGCCCAATGCGGATTGGTGGGTGTTAGCGACTGCAAATGCACCCGGGACCAACGGCTTAACGTGCCTTCCGAAGCACGGAGGAGCTTGAGATAATACATTTTTGGTCACCCATCCCATGACCGACCCTTGCGAAACTTGATTAATCTCCGCAATCGCTGGGCCAGGAGCTAAACCACTGCTGCACCACCGAGCTCCTCTACATTAAAATGTTAGAAACCCAGAAAATAACGTGAACTTAGCCTAGAAATTTTTCAGGGTTTCGCATTACCTGAATGAAATACGGGAGGTAGATCGACCTACGTGATAAACCGAACGAAGGCCGTATGCGAAATTGATGTGTTTCACCGTTTATGACACCTGACACTAATGTATACATCGACAGCCAGTAACAGAGCATCATCGCCATATTATGCTAAAATAACCTTTCTAAGGGACACTTTCATATTGAACTTGCTACTGAATTCATGACCAACGGCACATAAAATCTATATAGAGTGTATTCGACTCTTTTTCGGTAGGGAGGGTCGTATTGAAACGGTTTATTTATGGGACATTTGCGTAATGAATTTCCTATGTTCTATTGTCTCCGACTTTTGTCAAATAAAACGAGCCATGCGTAAACTTTAGACATGTTCAGATTGTTATATGTTCCGTAAACATACGTCATTATTCCATTTGCGTACACTAATTGGCGGAGTTAGTACTTAGGTATAATTAACAAAGTTACCGCATTCTACCTTATCTGACTTTAAAATTAAAACATTTCTAACGAGATGTTCAAATATCGTTCTTAATTTTGCCTGTGAACGCTCGGTTATTACTTATGTACAAACGCATGGCAGCATTGACGCAGCGCTTATTTGTATATATACGAGTATTATACACAATAGTATAAGCACAGTATAAATTAGTTCCCACCAGTATATTATCTTGATCAACCGACCGAAAGTGTACAAAAATAGCACGCGAAAGAATATCGTCGTAATCAATAGTGTGCTGTGATGGTAACAGGTTGCGAATTCGCCTAATGGTTAGATTTTGGAAATGTCAGACGGGTTTTAACGCCAGATTTTATGAATAGCAGATTCTACAAACGCCTGTTCCTACAAATACATACCAGCCTTTCTATTGTCTAATTTCAAAATCAATCGCAATCGCTTTCAAGATGTAACACATTGATGCTTCTTTTTAGCATAAATAATAACTCACCAAAGAAATGCAGCATTGTGTCACATCCATCAGTCAAACGAAAGCGATTGCAGTAGATTTTGAAATTAGACAATTAGCCCCCAGATTCTACAAACGTCATCACCAAAGAGAATGTAAAAAAACTAGCGTTTTAGCCATCACTATCATTACATAGTATAAAACAAAGTCGCTTTCTCTGTCCCTATATCCCTATGTACTTATATGCTTAAATCTTTAAAACTACGCAACGGAATTTGATGCGGTTTTTTAAATAGATAGAGTGATTCAAGAATAAAGGTTTATATATATAATACATGGTGGCAAATTCCACACTACACCGAAGCGAAGCGAGGGCGGGTCGCTAGTATTCTATAAACCAGATTCTTACCCACTGAGCCCTCAAGCTCTTCTGTAGGGCACAGGGCGAGTTGAAATACTGCTTATCTTATTTATTCTGTAGTATATGTATACGCATGTAAATGTACGAGGCTGGAATTAGCGCTGAATTAATATGACTCAGATACTCTCCGGCGCCAAGTGTTTACATGTAAGCGCTTCGAGCGCTTTGCAGCGGTTGCGGAATTTGCATTATCAGGTGGTGTTATCCGATAAGTATTTGCATTTTAAATATTTTGTGCAGGCCTATCTGGATTAAGCCTTAAAAATGTTAATGTGCTTAAAGATTTTCAGGCTGATAGCAATGCTTAAGCTGTATAATGGCTAACAATTAATTATATCTGTTGGTTGTTTCATATAGGTACCTACCTGCGATACTTTATATGCCTATAGATTAAGATTGTGAAGTGAAAATTAATATTTTAGTGACTTTTTAGAAAGAGCATCAGCATAAAAAACTAACATGCCACGCTTCTAGGTCCTGGGTGGATAAAGTTTGGTCATTAAAGTATACCTCAGTAACAAAAAATTCACAGATTTTGCAGTCCCCGTAAGAATCGGAGCGTTGAAAATGAATACAAAAATTTACGAAAAGCCAAAATCAAATGCAAAAACCTATAATATTTTTAAAATTACCTAGTTAGTACCTATTTATTTTTACGATTGTGACACTGTCACAAAAGCGGCCGTTGACTGCCTCGACGCAGCCGAAATATTATTAACCGATTCTCAAATTTCCAACGAATGCACTTCTCGTCTGCTTTTGCATCTTTTAACACTATTACCATGACGATCGGTCACTAATCATAGAAGCTAAATAACTTTTTATGTTTGGAAATACCCATTTTTCTAGAATTCCAAATCTAAAGGGACCACCTACAGGTCACAATTATTTACAGATTTTCAAAATTATTTCGCCATTTGGTAGTTAAACTAATACCCTAGGACCTTCTTTTTCATTTTTTCTTAAGTCAGTTTTTTATCCGAAATATTTACAATTTAGTGAACAAACACCCCCCAAAAAACCCGGAATTTTCGGAATTTTGCAAAATTTCAAAAAAATTAAGTGTAGATTTTCAAAATTCAAACGTTCACACGTGTCTCGATAAATTCCTCAACTTTCGGTACTATTTCCATCTCGGTCCTCTCAAAATCCTCGGAGATATGGTCAAAAATACGTCTCAGGTGATTTGCATCTGATAACCATTTTCAATGGTAAAATAAATAAGTAACAATTTAAATCTTTAACAATGGTTCGTTAAAAAAAGTTATTTATTTATTCCAAAATTCAAATATTTTCCCCTCGAATAAAACCAAACCGTCATTTGTTACAATACAAATAATTGCGCACGAAAGTATTTTATTTTACAAAGACGCAGACACAGCCGCTCCAAGAATCCCGTAAAAATAAAATTCAATAATATCTGGTGACAATAAAGAGCAAGAATTCAACCTCCATTTTCACTTTCCCGTTAATGACTCCGATAGCAGACCGTATTTTTTAAAGGGCTATCTTTTGACAATTTCGACAAGAGGAAATTCTTTTTTTTTTTCTTTTTATCACGTACTACGACATCGGGCGTTGTTGGGCCAATATGGAAATGGAGGTACCCCGCCATGAAACATTCATGAAGACCATTCCCGACTTGCCCTAAAGCCGACAATATAGATTTGGTATACCGATCTGTTTGGCCTTGATTCATAGTTTATCATGTATTTAGATGCTTTTTATACAAAACTATAGTGGCTCTGTGAGCTGTAGACTTTGCGTTTGTGAATTTTTGAATATTTTTCAAAATAGCTGAAATATGTTTTTTTTCTTTTTCAAAAAACTGAATCGAAAAAAATTATATATAATGATTATTATAATAAATTATATATACATTATATCGATATAACTTAAATATATTATATATAAATTATATCGAAGCTCACAAAATTTCACGAGACAACCTGTTAGTCCTCTACAGGTCCGGTTGTCCGTCTGTTCTCCTGAACAGCCGGACAGCCGGACAGACATACGAAGTATTTTTGCCCAAGCTGAAACATAAACGTTTCGCTCGCACTTCGCGCTCGTTCAGTCAACAAAATAAATAATGGGGAATGTCTGAAAAAAAAAACGAAATGGCTGAATATTTTTATCTCCCTTAGTAATAGAAAAAGTTTAAGAATTTTTGGTTGCGTCAAAGAATTAAAAAAAAATCAAGTCACTTCGTCTTTACAAATGTACGAAAGTTGTGGCTAGTTATAATCTCCATTCTGCTGTTACTTCCATACATTTGTGAGGACGAAGTGGGTTTAATTTTAATTTTTTTTTTCACAGAACCGAAAATTCTGGAACTTTTTTTTATTAATAAGGGAGCTTATCTACATATAAAAAATATTCAGCTAATTTGATTTTTTTTTCAGACATTCCGCTGGCACCCTTAGCTTTACTAACACTCTTTAGCAACAAAAAAACCATAAAAAAAATCAACGGTGTTGTTTTAAAAAAAATACGTTTATTTGATTTTGTTCTAATTAAGGAAACATACAAGCGATTCAATTTAAACATGTAAGTACATACGTATTCTAATGAAGGCAATGAAGCTGTGACATCATTTTTAAGAATCTGAGAACATACAACCATTGTATTGTAATGCGAGGTCAACTTCACAATACATATTTACTACCGAAACAATTAGATCATTTGGCTGTCGCAAACGATTAGTTTCAACTTTTCATTCCATTTTAAACTTTATGGATGGAAGTGAAGCTTGGTAACACTTTTTAGGGTTCCGTAGGTACCCAAGGGTAAAAACGGGACCCTATTACTAAGACTCCACTCTCCGTCTGTCTGTCTATCACCGGGCTGTATCTCATGAATCGTGATAGCTAGACAGTTGAAATTTTCACAGATAATGTATTTCTGTTGCGGCTATAACAACGCATACTAAAAACGGAGTACAATAAATATTTTTTAACTGGGGCTCCCATACAACAAAAGTGTTTTGATTTTTTTTGCCGTTTTTTGGTACGGAACCCTTCGAGCGCAAGTCCGACTCGCGCTTGGCTGGTTTTAAATTTTAAAGTACTCTTTAATTATTGATTTTTTTGATTTTAGGCATTCACAATGTTAATTTTATTTATATTATTAATATATTAGAAAAAACACTAGAAAATATCGACTCACCCATAGCACCTCGTAGCGTCCTATCTGAGGTGCTACGGGAAAGTCGTTTTTTTTTAATATATTAATTATCTTAATATTCTTAAGTTGTGTTGTATGTTATTGGAAAACAATCCTTGTTATAACAGGATGGATGTCTTGTTAATTCTGCCACTTAAGTTTACTTATAAGTTGCACTTACCTTGAAAAGCTTTTAATGTTTCGTTCATGTCGGTAATAGTTTAATTGATGTCTAAGTGTGAAAAACGATAATTATAACCTGTCAGATGTTACTAATTGAGCAACAAAACTTATCTTGTAGGAAATAATGTTTTGACGGCTAGTAAATTTAGCTGGAGTAATGAAACATTAGAACTTTATCACAGTCCATTATTTAATTAAGTCTTTCCGATTATCTGCTTGTTTTGTACAAATCTAATGTGTTATGGTTCTACACTACTTGTTTACCAATATTTCAATGATCGTGACTGTAAATGGAGTTTCCTAAGATTTAAGTAACTAGGTAGGTGCTTATTTTTATTTACTTTAGCGACTAGATTACTGAAAGTATTTGATAACTGTAGAGAATTATTCCATTAAAAATATGTTTAGTGATTATACTCTTTTCGTTACTCTCTGCATTTCTCTCAAACTCGAACTCGAGTGGCTTGCTATTATACCACACCAAATCCATAGCTCTGTAAATTGTA
Source organism: Agriphila tristella (assembly GCA_928269145.1). Classification (NCBI taxonomy): domain Eukaryota; kingdom Metazoa; phylum Arthropoda; class Insecta; order Lepidoptera; family Crambidae; genus Agriphila; species Agriphila tristella. The sequence goes on along the minus strand of OV743440.1, from coordinate 22,186,131 downwards.
TCGCTTTTCAGCCCCTTTGTTGCTCATCCACTCCCATTCCCACCACTGAAAATCTGCGAGGTGCCTGGATCTGTTAATAATGGGTGCGATTCGGTTGCCATAAAAACAGACTAATTTCAATGTCACTAATGTTGACTTCATCTAATTTTTATTTGACCTAAAAATCTATGACATAATTTTTATTTAACCTATTATTCATTTGTCATCATGCCATCTATTGTATTTTATGAGAACCTCGTCAATGACAGAAGCTGGTCGTGAGTGACGAAAAATTCGGCAAAAGTGTATTAGATGAGAAAGAGGATTTACGAGGTTTTCACTCTTCGCCGACGTAAACGAAAGGTGAAAAGGTTCAAAGAATTCTGTAAATAAGAAAGTGGCGCGCTTATATACTAAGAGCTGGCCCCGGAAATAGGTAGACAATTTAAAGAGCGAAGAATATGAGTGAGATAGAGTCGTGAGATTAGAGGTTTTCTGTCAAAAACTGCAAAAAAATGTTCTAGATAAAAAGGACATTAACGAGGTTTTCACTCTTCGCCGACGTTATGTTCTGAGGTACTTACACATCTCTTTACTTACAAAATTATTCTAAGCTTACACATAAATAACATACAGACTGATTTATCAAAGAATGTATATTTTATTGTACGTTAATAATAAAAGCACCTCAATTAATACTTTAGCCAACTTCCGGATTTGTTAACAAAACTTCATGCATTTTTCATTACTGTTCCAAAAATGCTTCATGTTTCAGTAAATTAACTCCATTATACAAAACTTGAACAACATTGTATTAAACATACTTTTAGGTTAGATAAAGAAGGTTTATTATACCCTAAACATTTTCTCCGTAAATTGCCTGGACTATAGGTAGAATTGTACCGGTGAGGTACCTAGTGATTTAAGACTTTTTACGTATAATAGGGATGTTGACTTATGAATAAAATAACGAAATACTAATAAAAATCGTAAACATATCAAACTTTTGGAGTAGCTTGTATACCTCTTGGTTTTATATATTGCGTATTATTTGTTTTATGACCCTTCAAAGTTGGGTGGACAAGTCCATTTAAAAAGTATAAAATTTGTTAAAATAAATAATACATTTAGTTAGTCCGTAAAATTTATAGCAAATTTGTCAAAGAAACCATTTTGATAAACACAATATTTAATATATCTGCCGAACAAATTTCCTACGCGTTGCATACAACGTAAGAAGGCGTGACGTCATAACTTGCTAGCCGTTAGTATGGAGCGTTTTCGGGTAAGTCCAATTTTGTGCATTTCAAACTGTGATATCTCGGGCAGTTTTCATGCTAGCGAAATAATTCTTATACAAATGTTTCTTTTTTTTGAGGGGTAATTTATGTAACATAAAATAAAAAAATAGTCAACATGGCTATTGACTTCCAATTCCAAAACAAGCTCAGATGCCTCAGATGTCAGTTTTGCGACACCGAAGGATCACTAACACTTTCATTTCAATCAGATAGCTTTAATCTCCAACTGCGAGATGTGCTAAAGGCTGGCTAAAGGTAAGTTAGTTTCCAGCTAACGAGTCCTTAAAGGCCATTAGCGAAGCAGAGCGATATTTAAGTGTCACCTAACGGCTAAAGGGCGGCAAATGTCGCCGTTTGTCGGCCGCGGTCTTTAATAACACGGGAACTAAATTGCAAATAAACAATTTAGTCTCAAAATGTAGAGTAGACAGAAACGTACTCATGGACACTTCGTAACAATCTCAGGTAGCAGTTAATTGCAACAAAACAAATGACGGTAGCGTAAAGTGTCGATTTTGCGGGCGACTTGCTAGGCGATTTAGACGAACAGGGTTTTTTATCGACAACCGCTTGTAAAATCAAATCACCGACTCTTTGAAATTAGGTTTGCGATTCGATTTTACCTATTAAACTAAAATCGTCTAGCAAGTTGCCCAGAAAATAGACCCGAGTAAATGCTCTAGTTTTTTTTATTTTGTGCTGGTAGGCAATACTCTCTTGTGAATGTGACATGATATTGTTACATAATCTTCGAGGTGTTATAAAATTATAGGACTAAGTTTCATAATTTCATACAGGGTTAAAACAATAACTTGCCTACGTCACTCAAACGCCATTTTAAATTGGAGCCGCAAAATGCTTGTTTTTAAAAGCTTCGTCTCGGTTACTCGTTATTGGAAAAGTTTTAGTAGCAAACTACTTATCTTAATAATTGATAATAATAATATAACATTTAATTGAGAAATAAAAAAAAAGATTAAAAAGAAAAATGTATTTGTTTTTTAAAGTTTGACTGGCAGTAGGTTGAGAATATTTTGGAGCTTTACTAAATAGTTATGATAGCCGGCTAAAATCTCTACTCAGTCAGACTCTATTTGATTAGAGCGCATTTAAAATAGGTTCGCAAACCTCTGCGCTCGGCGAACCTGTAACAGTGCGCCGCGCCAAAGTGTGTAGGTACGTGTGCGAACCTCGGTGCGCGCTCCGCATTTTGACATTGAAAATGTCTTTTCGTTCGCTCCAGTATAGGCCCCGTTTTCACGAAAAAGTGCGATCTCCTTATATCACAGAAGGTTGTGAAGATATGATTTTCAAAAAGACTCAAAAGACGCGTATTTACGAGAGCTACAAGGTGCAAAAAGAATTATTCGAGAAAATAAAAAACGTTAGAAATGATGGCCGAAATAGTGGATAAAAATCTCATTTTTTTCCGATTTTTTGATTTTGGCGCTCGATATTTTGGAAACGAAGAATGATAACTAAATTTTGAGAAAAACTCCTCTGAAAAATTATGTCAGCTACAATTTGAGCCTAAAACAAGGACGATCGGGTTAAGAGTTTGCCCTGTAGCTTAACCTTTAACATTGTAAATGTTTTTTCGATCGCTTCATCGTCCTAGGTGTAATTATTCTAAGGTCTGTATGAAAAGTGACATCGCCTTGGTATCGTAAGTTTTAAGGCTACATGAATGGTTGAAGCTTCAAATCAAAAGACGCGTATCAACGAGGGCTACAATATGTAGCGTGAAGGCGTAATTTCGGGAAGCGAGCTTCTTAGATGCGCATCGAGTCGCTCAGTTGACGTAGTTGAAGCCCGAGGCGAAGCCGAGAACTTCAAAATAAATCTTAGATTTTTTAATATATTTTAGGTTATAGTTACTACCTTTCAATAAAATAGTAATGTTTAAAAAAATGAATTATTTTTATATGAATTTCATACACACGAATCACAAAAAAGTTAATCTAAAATTGTTCATGGCTTTGCTATGATTTCAAAGTATTGTAAGTACCAATTCAAAGAAAGGAATATATTTTTTATAAAATTCAATTATTAAATTCATTTTCAATGTACCAGAAGGTCGTGAAAGGCACGAGATCTGTGAATTTTTTGATACAATGCGCATAAACACAAAGGGAGAGCAAGTCGAAGTTCGCAATAGCGTCCACATTGAGCTTCGCCAACCTGCAACATAGGCTCGCGAACCTAAGTGGGTACCTGCCCTAATAGCGCATTTTAACCTCTTGGATGTACACCTCAAATTCACAGATTATAGCGGTTAATCACAGTAACATATAGGCCGATACGCCGTTGTGCTAGTCTGTGGAGCGTGAGGCATATGTCTGGCGATCAGGGTTGACGTCGCACATTAATTATGCTTGGCGCTGTGCACGTCTGTAGGTAGGTATGTACATGGTTAATGATACGATGACGTCATCAGTGCATCGATTTGCTTTAAAGGCTCAGAATGTATAGAGAATTCACATTAAATTTAATTTGTAATTATTCATTTATTATTATCACACCACGATGACCCAAACTTTACTTCGGGTATTTTGTATGGAATTGTCATATGCTTTCTGCTAATCATTAGTTTGGTTTATAAAAAATCCATTACATGATTTGTCTGTCATCACTCCATTTCATCAGTCTGTATAGACTTTGATGAATTTTACCAGACTGAAGATCGTACCAGACTGATGGAATGGACTGATGCATGATTGAACATCTAATCTCCCTCTAATAGATAGATAAGAACCCAATGAAAAAACTATTTGGCGGAATATTTTGGCTCTATGGAATAGCTCAATACATAAAAAAAATCAGGTGAATAAAATCGCGTATTATTCACTCTTATCTTGGAATTAAACGCCCTTTTTCGAGTCGCTTTTTTGTCGATCGCTTTTACAAAATGTGTCCTGAGGTGCAGGACTGAATCACAGTAAATTACACATACTGAATTTTATTGTGCGTCCAGCACAAAATTCACTGCAGTGCAACAATGACACTCTTGTAAAGCGACCGTGAAATTATGCCCGACCGAAAACGACCGGTCGCAATTACCCAATAATGGCAGACGAGTTTCACTGTAATTATCTACCTTGGTGGGAATACCTGAATTAACATAGCCATCTCACATACAGTTATATGTAGCAGAATTTTAAAAGTAGTATGAATTTACATTGGAGAGTTAATCAAGCTGCAGTGCTTCATTAAGGTCTTCGTACATTACACAAACTCGACGCTGCTGACTCCACTCCGACACGACTTAGGTAAATGACACTGGAATATAGTGTTTATATCCGTATGGGTTAACTCACGGTAGGGCAAAACTTGACTAATCAGTAATTCTGTGATAGTTAATTATTAATCCTAGGAAGAAATACTATAAGTATTTCTTAATATAATTAGATTTATGGTTTGGCTTGGCACTCTTCATTTTATTATTATTAACTTTAAGAATATCGTTAATATTGTAGGTTTCTAAAGTAACTTAGTCATACAAGAAAGGACTAATAAACTATCATAAAATTACTGCATATCGCCGATAAGCCAAGTTTTGCCCTATAGTATCTTGCATTCTACAACTACCTATAGTTAGCCCGTAGGAAAATAGGTAGGTATGTGTGAAAATACACATACTACGTAGTAACGTACAGGTTTAATTACTGTTATTCTATAATGGTTGAAATAATTTGACAACAAATTAAATTTTGGAAATTTCATCGTAACAAACACGACAAAAAAAAACACATTTCAATGCTTTACAGCTTTGAGTCGTGTCGGAGTCGAGTGGAGTCGGCTGTTGGTTGGAGTCGAGTCGTTGTAATATGTGAAGACCTTTAGCGATTCGGATTCGTCGCATTCATTATTTTTAATTTTGTTCAGATAAAAAAAGTTGATCATGTCTGAAAGGAAAAGTGAAAAAATCATTTGACAAGGAAACATCTTTAGTAAACGCTCATCAGTGAATATTCTGTCTAATTCAATTTGTGACAGTAATAGATGTAATGTTTATTGTAACGATACCTTTTTTATATTGTCTTTATTGAAAGTAATAATGTAATAAATAGGTACTTAAACTTCAATAATAAAGGACTATGATTCAAGCTTGGATTACAGTTTATTTAATAACTACATATTTTATTACTAGTATACATATATTTAACCAGAAAATGATTTTAAACTTAGCGAATCTTAATGACTTATTATCTTTATTCAAATCACATTTAACATCAAGGTATCCCAGAATGTGTTATACTATACCTAACATCGTTTTGCTAAATCTGTACAGTTACAGACATAAATAATTTTAAGATTTAATCTGTATTCAGCGGCACGGAAATGCATGCTCTGTGCACGCCCCCTCTTTCCATCTGATCTGTGGTAATCTTCGATCAATAAATGATCGAAGGTGGTAATAAAAAAAGAGTGTGTGCCGCCTTGTCCAAAAAAAATAATTTAAAATGATTTTTCTATTTAGGAATCTACAGGTTTTCAAGTGCTCCATTTATTGAATTACGTTCAAGAATGCCAACCAAATTAGTTTCAAGTGGAACAAAGTTGATTGGTTGGGAAATTCCAAGATGTCCAATTGAAGAAACGAACAAATACTCTTAATAAGACCGTTTAGTTTTTTAGCGTTGGTCATGATCGCATAACATATTTATTACAAAATAAAAATAAAATTGAAAATCAACGCATTTTATTTTTATTTCTAGTCCCAGCCTCTATGAATTGGATTACGTTGCGCTTTAGGACTTTATTTCAAAAGGCATTTTTTGTTGGACTATGCTCCTATCGATATTTACAGGTTTAATCGTGCGCCGCTATGATTCTGAAATTCCCGTCAAATATCAAAAATTATGGTTACCACTATGCTAAAATGTTCGAAGCCCTTTACGTCAACTTTAGTAGTAGAAAATTAGTTCATTAGTTTTGCGTAAAATGGCGAGGATTTAAATTTTAATTAGGACTCGCTCCATTAATAGTGACTGACTGAAAGCTGTTTGGTGCAGTGGTAGTGAACTCAACTATGTGTCTAAGTTCAAATCCTGGTAGGGGCAAATGATGGGTTAAACAAATCATTTGATATAATCTCGAGTTGTGGTTGTTTTAAGCATATTTATGTTTTCTCTGTATTAAGTCATCAGAGCTTATAGCTCTGCTTAGTTTGAGTTAAAAAAATTCACAAATTTTGCAGTCCCCGCAAGAATCGGAGCATTGAAAATGAATGCAAAAATTTACGAAAAACCAAAATCCAATCAAATGCAAAATCCTATTCTATTTTTAAAGTAACCTAGGTAGTACCAATTTATTTTTACGATTGTGACACTCGGCTCCGCCTCGTGTCACAAAAGCGCCTGCTGACTGCATCGACGCAGCCGAAATATTATTAACCGATTTTCAAAATTCCAACGAATGCATTTCTCGTCTGCTTCTGCATCTTTTAAAACTATTGCCAAGACGATCGGTCAATAATCATAGAAGCTACATCACTTTTTATGTACGGAAACACCCGTTTTTCCAGAATTCCAAATCTTAAATCCGGAATTTTTGGAAATTTGCTAAATTTCAAAAAAAGTTACTAGTAGATTTTCAAAATTCAAACGTTTACACGTGTCTCGATAAATTCCTAAACTTTTGGTACTATTTCCATCTCGATCCTCCCAAAATCCTTGGAGATATGGGCAAAAATACGTCTCCGGCGATTTGCATCTGATAACCATTTTCAATGGTAAAATATTTGGAGTGGGTTATCCTGATTTTATAAATTTCTATTAAGTTGCAACCGTCATGGTTTGTTGGGTTTTGATGACGTCATCTTTGAGGTCCTTGGTTCATTCGCTGATCTACGAATAAGGATCAGTAACGATTTTTGTTTAGTGGCTAATTAGAAGGCTTATGCCACCACATGATTAACTGTGAATTTTTTTTTACGATAGCTCTTAAACCTGAGAAGTTAAAAGAGCTAAAACACTGTTTTTTTGGGGGTCCTTATGACGTCATCGCGACGGACGCGAACCTTATGTCGTACGTGATAAAGCACATACTGCATTGAGCTTGGCATTTCCTTCAAACCCTTTTAACTCAACCATTTCTAAACGGATTTCAAAAATTCTTTCACTAGGTTTCATAGCTATCAATATGTGTTTTTATTATACCAATAAAACTATAGGATTCAAACCTGTTACTGATCCTCATTGTAGAATACAGACAAATCGCGAACCAGACAACCTGCGAAACACTCAAATAAAATAGATTTATGCATTGATTGAAACTTTTGTACATTCATTCGCATACGAACCGTTTGAGTAGATTTCTAAACAAAGTTGGAAATAGAGCATGGTTGGGCTGACAGCATCGGCTGTCGGCCATTAGACTCTACCGTGACGCGCTTCGAGGCCTCAAGTCACGTCGTCGTGTGCTTTGTGCATTATTTATAATAATTCCTGTGTTTTCCTACTTAGCAGAAGTAGTTGTTGCATTAAAATTTATTAATTTTATTTAGGTATATTAGTTTCATGTCGATCTATATCAACATGATTGACACTTCACTTTGAAGAAGTTGCAACCATTTATCTGCTCTTGAACTTTTCAGGCACTTAATCCGAGCAGCCTAGGCAACTGTAATGTTTAAGTGATTGGAAGAAACTGAGCTTTAACCTTGATATTAATATCTGCTTTCAAGTCAAGAACTGGTAATCGGATTAGAAAAGTTAATCTAGGAACCTGTTTAATGTCAATGTTTGATTAGATTTTAGTTTTTGTTCTGATTGTGATTCTATTCATTCAACGAAAATTTTTAGTAATTTTAAAACTGCAAATAAAACTTTTTTTGATGCAAAATACGTTTAATTTCATTCCAAACCACATTCATCTACATTTTAAACTTGTAGAAAGTGCATTTAGAAATGTGCAGCATAATTATAAGTATTTTTGTCGGGTATAGTAGGTTTTGAATTGGTTTTAAATTGAAAAGTATTAAAAATAATCTAAAGAAAGGATTTTGCATGTCAATTAATTTATGTACGTATTGAACAAGTGACGTAAGTAATGGCAAGCCCTGGAATGTGACTGCATTGTAAGTAAACATTGACTTTCAATGTTGACTGTCTTGTAACTTGTAAGTACAATCAATATAAAAAGTAAAATACGGCAGTTTGGTGCAACCGTAGGAATCCTGCCTGCTGCACCGAGGGCTTTGGGTTCGAATTCTGGTAAAGGTATATACAGGGTGTCCCAAAACTTTGCCATACGCAATGAAGTACTTTAAATATTAAAGATAGGAAATTTTACTAAAGATGATTTCATTTTGATTTTTAAAATCGTTGGAACTGCATTCAAAGATTAAAAAAAAGTCTGCCGCAACCAGGAATTTGTCATTAGTCAATATTTTATTATTTGTTTATCATTTTTAAAACATTTTAGTCAAAGTTTGGGATTTAACAAAAAAATACGGCACGTGATGATCGCTATGTATAAAGACAGAGAACATGGATAAAGAATTGGTTTTATGGTAAAAATCATTCATCTTGCCTGACAGCATATCGGGAGATGTAGTTTCGACAAAATTTTAAAAGCAAGTATAAATAATTATTATTACCTAGATATAGCAATATTAAGAGAATACTTGAAAAATTGTTTAAAAACAAAAAAACCGACTTCAAAAAACCTGAAAATAAAAACAAAATTAGCTTCAAAATTAAATACCCCTAAAAAGCAAGAAATAATTTTCAAATCATTAGATACGCATATCATTGTAATTAAACACGTATAATGAAGTCGGGTGGGGCTTCTAGAATAAAAAAAGAAGTTGTTCTCCAGCCCCACCCGACTTCATTATACGTGTTTAATTACAATGATATGCGTATCTAATGATTTGAAAATTATTTCTTGCTTTTTAGGGGTATTTAATTTTGAAGCTAATTTTGTTTTTATTTTCAGGTTTTTTGAAGTCGGTTTTTTTGTTTTTAAACAATTTTTTATTTTTTTCTTTTCAGTGTAAGTACCTTCTGTATTAGGTAGTTTTACCTTTTACCCAAAGTATGTATATTATGTAAATGTAAGCGATGATGTTATGCATTTTTTTTTTATATTTCACACTTTTGCGTGGTGTAATACTTACCACTAAAAACTCAATTTCCACTGTTCGTGCTGTTTGTTTTTAAGGAGTTCCGTTGTTCCTTCACAGTTCAAGTCTAGTCCAAAATGTCCTTGACCATAGTTAGATACCTAATTTGTTTAAGATTGTCATAATCCTAGCAATATTTCAATCACTACACAGTTTCTATTTGATTTTGAAGAGTTCCCTTGTGTATCTTTAAAATCCAAGGTCCAATAACAATGAAATTAAAATGATATCATCGCTAAATTGTCCTCTTTCAAACAAAAAAAGAATAATCTAAATCGGTACATAAACAAAGAAGATATGGTCGATCATCCGTATAAATTCATAAAATGGTAACGAAAACCACAGTATTTTCAAGTTTTCCTGAAAAATACTGAACCGATTTCAAAATTTCAAAAAATGGGACCAACTTGGGAACAAACCTGATCTAATAACGTTTGAATTATTTCAATCGGTTCAGCCGTCTTCGAGTAATCGGTGGACATACATAAAAAAAAATAAAAAAAAACATACATACAGCCGAACAGAGAACCTCCTCCTTTTTGGAAGTCGGTTAAAAATTAACGTCATTCAGTGGCGGATCCAGGATTTTGGTTTGGGAGGGGCTTAACGTAGGTGAGGGCAGCCTTTACCACGGTAATCAACAGATTTGTTGGGGTAGACTTTGGGGGGGCTTGAGCCCCTTAGCCCCCCTGGATCCGCTAGTGACGTCATTGGTATTCTTATTACCTACAAGCGAAGAATTGACTATTCTGACTTTTTAATGGGTAATTAAACAATAAGTAAATAAAATAACGATTTTTGCTATCGTCGGTACGCATAATAATAATTACCGTCAATCTCCACGTTCGTTATCATATCTGGTTTTCATTAAAACTATGCAATTATAAACAGTCGTTTTCTTCCTTGTTCTAATAATCCACTTAGATGACAAAAAACATGATCAAGACTAAAAAAAATTATGATTGAACTTTCATAGTAAAATAAGAAGACATTTATAATATAACTAATGCATGGTCTTACTGACATTTGATAAACCCTTTATCGTGTAGTGATCTGTTTAACATGTTAAGTGCTTTGGCATTTTCAATACTAAGCAGTCAGTCCAATCAACCGCTTTTTTATAAACAAAGAGTGCTAAATCAAAATTGTCAAAATGTCAACGCTTGAATATTTATATGTATTAGAAATAAGAAATTATTTTTCTTTAGGTAATTGTTTTGGCAAGGACAATTTTATTGGCAGTCTTTTATCCACCGTAAAGCAAATAAAAATTCACAGATTTCGCAGTTCCCGCAAGAATCGGAGCATTGAAAATGAATACAAAAATTTACGAAAAAAACTAAATCAAATCAAAAGCAAAATCCTATAATTTTACTAAGGTATACTAGGTACCTTTTTATTTTAACGATCGATTGTGACACTCGGCTGCGCCTCGTATCACAAAAGTGCCCCTGTCTACTTCGACGCGGCTGAAATATTATTAACCGATTCACAAAAATCAACTAATGCACTTCTCGTCTGCTTCCGCATCTTTCAATACCTTTACCATGACGATCGGTCAATAATCATAGAAACTACATCACTTTTTATATAACGAAATACCCGTTTTTCTACAATTCCAAATCTAAAGGGACCACCTACAGGTCACAATTATAAACCGATTTTCAAAAAAAAATCGCTATTTTGTAGCTAAACTAATACCCTAGGACCCTTTTTTCATTTTTTCTTAAGTCGTTTTTTTTCTCGAAATATTTACGATTTAGTAAACAAACACCCCCCAAAAAACCCGAACTTTTCGAAATTTCAAAAAAAGTTACCAGCCGATTTTCAAAATTCAAACGTTCACACGTGTCTCAATAAATTCCTCAACTTTTGGTACTATTCCCATCTCGATCCTCTTAAAATCCTCGGAACTATGACCAAAAATACGTTTCAGGCGATTTTGATAACCATTTTCAATGGTAAAAAATAAACTACATATACGATACATATCGTACTTCATTATATGTATAACTACTTGTCAAAAGTACAAATAAATAATTATTGATTGTCAAAAAATCTATTTGTTTGCCAATTAGTGTGTGTGTGTGTGAGTATGCTTATTTGTATATGCCTGTTTTACCTAATATTAATAATAAATATAATTTCAATTTCGGTTACTTTTTTTTTTTTGCAATTAGCAAAATTTTATTACTACCCATAATGCTGATCTCCTAAGTTAGGTACCGTACAAAGTCTCCGTTTCGTCATAACTTATTGTTCGTAACAGCTCTTTAATTGAAGATTTGCATTCCCTTTTATTCATAGGATAGATTACTATTTATTCATTTATTGTGTTATATAAGTAAGCCGATTGGCGGCGGACTTAATTAAAAGACAGTGCCTATATTTCGTGATACTTTTTGATGTAGTATGCTTAACCTTGTATAGTATTACAAAAATAATTTCAAAAATGATTGATTGAGAGACAGAGTCCAATAAAATGTAATCTACGTAATTATCTTCTACCAAGCAAATGAAAACCTCGGTTTCGTTATATCATTATAATTGCTATTGGGCAACTTTTCAGTTGAATATATTGTCTCTCTTTTATTCTTTTCGTAATACTAGGATATCATTTACGAGTCTTATTATCAGTACACGAAGTTTATTGCTCTTTATATATTGCGATACAAAAAATCGTACTTTTATTGTTTGAAACTAATAGAAGGTACTGAGCAGTCACGATACTGACCTTTGAAATGGTTGAACGAATAAAGTGTATCATCAAACGATATGATAAAAAAAAGATGGATGGAAGAAGAATATCGCACTAATGAAGAATATTGAAAAAAGCACAACAATACCAGTCCCAATTAATGAGTTTTAATGAGTAATTACATAAGTGTTTCAGTAGCAAAATCCTTATAAAATACACGAAATCTGAATTCTAAATATTTATATGAAATATTGAGGCAGGTGTTTACAGTGCTTCTTACACTAATTAATTATGTAACTAATTTACTTAGTACAACTTAGAAAATGATCGATCATAAGGTTTTTTACGGTTTTCTGGAGATTCTTAACGAGATTTGTGTGAAAGAATAGTTTGGCAGTACTGTTCGTATATTTGCCGAGGTGAGATCATTTCGTATTTGTTTTAGAATTGTGAGGTCGAGCACAAGTTCAAGGTTATAACACCAACTAATTTTTCGTGTAAGTATGTCTTAGTCAATGTTGAGTTTTTACTATTTATTTTAAAATAAATAAGACATCCTTCAAGTGATTGATTAGTTTAGATCATGGCTTTGTTTCGGAGAATAATAAATGAGCGTTTTTCTGTAGCTTCATTGCTGTTCAAATTAAATTCAATGCGTATTTCATTGTCTTTCAACAAAAAAATATGTTGAACTTATTTTCGACCAACAAACGATCACATTGTCAACTTAAAACTGAACAAAAAAAAATGCCGATGCCGCCAAAACGCGCAACTATTTTTGTTTAGATTTTCCTTTAGTGAATGTTGCCAATAGCTTTTTCTGAATTTTTATAAAAATTTTGATGCTTATTTTTGGTAACCTTTTGTTCTAGATTGTGTCAATCAAAAAAAATAGCTCTCGTTGCCTTATATTCGCAAAGGCCGTCATAACTCCAATGCTTACCAGGAAGATAGATTTGCCACATTTGCCATTTATTAATGTTTTTTAATGACTAAAATAAGACGCGGTGAATGAAAGGTCTAATACGGACATTATATGTATAAAAGATAAGATGCAATAAGCAACGCAATGTAGCGTTGGAAATTCGACCCCAAAATCAAAGGGACCTCTCATTGCTTAGGCGGTATTAAACAGGGTTCAGAAATTCTTTGTGCCTTAATATCGAAGTTTGGGCCTGCAAGTTTTCAGTGTGAAACAATTTATAACTATACGCGTTGTAAGTTTTTGGTGCGCGAAAATTGTTTACTGGAATCTTGTAAGATGAATTTCTTTGAGGTATTTAAGCAGTGCCTGGTATTTTGTTTACATCAATATAACGTAGTTCTTTAGACAAATCTAGTCAATAATTTACTCCAACGTTTGTATTCGAAATAAATGTTTTTATTGACCGAGTGACTGAGAAACGTCTCCATTTCAGCTTGGGCAAAAATGCTGTCTGTTTTAATAGATTCTGTGGATTCAGTATTTAAAAATTGTTTCAAATGGCGGAGCATAAGTTCCTCCTACAACGACTTGTTATTTATAAATCAAACAACGAAATCACTGTTAAAGTACTGAAAACCGTAACCAAATGTAATGTGTATGTATATGAAATTTTCCATTTCACATTCACATTTTCCCCTCATTAGCCAAACGTATTTGTGAAATTTATGGTCTCGCTACGGTTGCGGTCGAGAATTATGCCGCTTAAAAATAAATGCTGTGCAGTGTATTTGATTTTTTAATGGCTACTCATTTTTAAATAGGTACCGTCCCAAGGGCGGATCCAGGATTCCAATGTGGGGGGGGCCCTTGGAGCCTCGGGCATAGGGTTACCATCTATGAAAGGGAAGATGCCTGTCTAGGATGCACAAAACGCCTGATTTTTCAGAAAAATGCCTGTATAAAGCAAAAAACGGCCGCGCAGCGCGATTTTTAGGCAGTTTCATCGATTAATTTTGAACTCTTGCCTGTCTATAGTAAAAAAACGGCCGTGCAGCGCAATTCTTAGTCAGTTTCATTTCATCTATTAGGTAATTTTGTCTGTCTATAGTTAAAAAGATGGCCAAGCAGCGCATTTTTTGCCAGTTTCATCAACTAAGCTTGTACTCTTGCCTGCCTGTAGTAAAAGAAAACGGCCGCGCAGCGCGATTTTTAGTCAGTTTCATCCACTAATCTCGTCTGTCTTTAGTAAAAAACAGCCGCGCAGCGCCATTTTCAGTCAGTTTCATCCGTTATACTTGTACTCTTGCCTGTTTATAGTAAAAAAAACGGCCGCGCAGCGCTATTTTTTGTCAGTTTCATCCACTAATCTTGTCTGTCTTTAGTTAAAAAAACAGCCGCGCAGCGCCATTTTTAGTTAGTTTCAATCGTTATACTTGTACTCTTGCCTGTTTATAGTAAAAAAAAGCGGCCGCGCAGCGCAATTTTTAGTCAGTTTCATCCACTAATCTTGTCTGTCTATCTATAGTGAAAAACGGCCCCACAGCGCCATTTTTAGTCAGTTTCATCCACTAATCTTGTACTCTTACCTGCCTATTATAATACTTATTAAAAAACGGCCGCGCAGCGCGATTTTTATTTGGTTTTATCCACCAATCATATCTGTCTTTAGTAAAAAAAAAAATGCCGCGCAGCGCGATTTTTAGTCAGTTTCATCTACTAATCTTGTCTGTAGTAAAAAAACGGGGCCCGCGCAGCGTCATATTTTTAGCTAATTTCATCCATTAATCTTGTTATATATGGTTTCATCTGGGCGGACGAGTAGCTTTCAAAGCAAGGCGTGCGTGATTGGAGCATGTATGCGAGATTTCACAGCGAGACCCGCGAAATTAAAAAATGCCTGTCTCGCCAACCCGCCTTTCGAATCGAAAACGAAACCATAAAATGTTTGTCAAATGCCTGTCAGATGGTAACCCTACTGATACTGGGGCCACCTTTTATGGTTAAAAAATAAAATAAAAAAGGAACTGACACTACCAGACATAAAACATAAAAAATTGGAATTTAAAAAGTAGGTAATAAATCTAATCAAAACTAATTTTCTATGCAAGTTCAATGTTATCTGCATAGGTAGTCGGTCTTGTGGGGGGGGCCATGGCCCCCTTGGCCCCCCCCCTGGATCCGCCAATGTACCGTCCCCGTGCAAAGTGTGTTACCGTATTGCGGTGTAAATTACCTTTTGTTCATTTTGTTTGCGCTATCAATGACATAGTTGCGTGAAAAAGAATAATGTTACCGTGTAACACTGGAAAACCCCTGTTTAAATAAATACAGTAAATAATTCTACTATATCAATGATAGTAGAGAGTAAAAAAAAGTTACAAAAACAACAACGATATATAATGATTTTCACAACAACAAATAAAAAATTCACAGATTTTGCAGTCCCCGCAAGAATCGGAGCATTGAAATTGAATATAAAAATTTACGAAAAACCAAAATTAAATCAAATGCAAAATCCTATTATATTTTTAAAGTTACCTAGATAGTAACTTTTTATTTTTACGATTGTAAAAGATTGTTGAAAGCGCCCGCTGACTGCCTCGACGCAGCCGAAATATTATTAACCGATTTTGAAAACGAATGCACTTCTCGTCTGCTTCTGCATCTTTTAACACTATTACCATGACGATCATAGAAGCTACATAACTTTTTGTGTACGGAAACACCCGTTTTTCTAGAATTCCAAATCTAAAGGGACCACCGACAGGTCACAATTTATTTACCGATTTTCAAAACTATTTCACCATTTGATAGCTAAACTAATATCCTAGCACTCTTTTTTAATTTTTTTCTTAAGTCAGTTTTTTTTCTGAAATATTTACAATTTAGTAAACAAACACCCCCCAAAAAACCCAGAATTTTTGGAATTTTGCAAAATTTCAAAAAAGTTACCAGTAGATTTTTAAAATTCAAACGTTCACATGTGTCTCGATAAATTCCGCAACTTTTGGTACTATTTCCTTCTCGATCCTCTTAAAATCCTCGGAGATATGGTCAAAAATACGTCTCAGGCGATTTGCATCTGATAACCATTTTCAATGGTAAAATTACATTATTAATGATTTCATCAGTTCACCACAGTATATTGCTTTGTTATGGATTAGTGCTAATTTGAT
Source organism: Agriphila tristella (assembly GCA_928269145.1). Classification (NCBI taxonomy): domain Eukaryota; kingdom Metazoa; phylum Arthropoda; class Insecta; order Lepidoptera; family Crambidae; genus Agriphila; species Agriphila tristella. The sequence continues at coordinate 22,169,921 of OV743440.1, read as the reverse complement.
TGACATCTCAGTGTTAACTTTTTTATAAGCTTTTAATGACTCATTTGAAAATTAAAAGTCATTTGTATGCGGATGTCTCCTTAGATATCTGCGTTACTTTTAAAATAGAGTTAGCAGAAAGCTCCATTGTAAAGTCAGTTTGTTATTAAGGTTATGAATTACTCTGTTGATGCACTCAATTTATGGAGGTTGGTTGACCCCTATAAATTGATAAAAAGCTGTATTTTAACTGACAAGAAACTAATAAGAAACAAATTTGGGTTTGGTACCTAGTGTCTGTCTAAAAAGTCTGTTTACATGGGTAATTTTAAAGGTAATTTTATTACCCAACCACCCCACCAATACCACTGACATGAATATTTTTTTTTCTATTTAACTGGACTGGCTGTCTTTATGATTTGACAGCAAAGTTTTTGTGCCTATTTGAAACGCCTCTAGCGTCTGTCTAAGGAACTATCTGACGTAACTACAATGAAAATGGTTGCCATGATGACACCAGACTTTAGTACCACGTCCCTCACGCTATGCTCACGCTACGTCCTACAGCGCCAAAATGGCGGAAATGAAATAGTCACAAGAACAGTTTGACAGCAGCCAGTCTAGTGGAATATATAAAAGTCAATTACCAATACCCATCTGGGGAGGAAAAGCGCAATTTTATCCCGATAGGTGGCGTCTGGTCTTTGGTACCCGGCCGCCTCAAAGAAAGTGTCAAAACATATGGGAATCTCTTGGAGTATTGCACTTTTTAATTTTATACTGAGAAAATGCCGCATTGTTATGCATGTAACTTGTAAAATATTGGAGTTCATCGATTTCCCAGTAACAAAAAAAATAGTAGACAAAAAAATATAAAAAAAAATATGCTTTTCCCTCGATTTTCTCCTTTGCTGAGCCTGAGAAACATTATAAATCAAAAGGAATGTTTCATGAATTTGATGAAGCTTCGCCAAAATAAAACAACATTTGAATTATAACAGCTTTGTTCTTTAATATATCAACCTCAGCAGTTTCTAACATATTTATAACTTGGACGAATTTGATAGGTATATCAAATATGGAATAAGCCCAATATTGGGGCCAAACAGAGAATTAATAGAATTTTATATGCCAGAGTCATTCAAGAAACTTAGAATAATAAAATAAATATGATAAAACGGTTCGTGTAATTTTGGATGGTACAGAAATTCCAGTACAGAAACCTGAAATTACTTTTGCACAGAAGGCATCATCAGGCAACTATAAACACGGAAATTCACACTCAGTTGCTTTGTTAAAATTTAAATCATATGCTTCTAATCTGAAATAAAAAGATAACTTGTATATCTTACACGAAATTTAAAGAAATGTAATGCTTGTTAGCAATTTTTTGTAAGTTGCTATAAACTTTCTTGCCTGTTGTTTTGGCTTTTCTTTTCCGTAATTCTTCTTTTATATGAGCTAAAGTTAGCATAGAATACATTGTTTGTCCGCAAAACCGAAAAAAATAATCTAAGAAAGTAAAATCACGTAATACCTACACAGTCAAGACAATATAAGCTCAAACTGACAATTGTTCCAAAGACTGAAGCGCCATCTGTAATTCACTTTGCCTTCGCCTCCCCCATAGCGAAAAATTTTCTAAGTCTATGGCCTCCCCATTTCACAGCACCAACAGGGTTACCAGTATAAGTTTTTATATATAATTTAATAATTTCTCATGTAAACAGACTTATTATACAGACTCTTCGTTAGGTTTTCAGACTGATTAATAATTTTCCGGACTTGTATGCGTGGTACCCTATTTACCCTACATTTAGGATTGCTTTTTTAATGCACAACGGGATAGTGCTTAGCCTTCATCTCACCTGATGTTAAGTGATGATAAATCACTGAGGAGCTGGCTATAACATTTTTAACTGTTTGTTATTGAGTCAGACATAGGTAAAACCTGGGAATCGAACCCGGGACCTCTGCGTCTTACACAGGTGGGCGAACCACTTGACCATAGAGGCGGTTGTACGGCATTACCAAACAACCTATAATGACTATCGATGCAATAATGTAAAGTGCAAATAATCGTTCCACAAATTGTGATAAAAGCTCACCCCGATATCCCGATTCAATTAATGCTCGGTCGCGTTAAAAGCAAATGTGCCTGTGGTCATGCAAAATGGACACACTGGCAACACTACCCGATCGTGCTAAGGCTGGCCCCAAACCTACCGGTTTCATTTCTTTGCTTTGCTGTTCTCCTAGAACAGGGCTGCGTTCTGAGGTTTAGAGTGCGCTTGTTTGGTTGTTTATGTTGTTTTAACTTTAGATGTCATTAGTAATACAAAGTCTTCGTTTTTAATTTAGAATACGAATAATTTAAACTTTCCTCTACTCTAAATCAAATAAAATACAAAACATCAAAATACTAAATAATGTCAAATGAAATTGTTAATTTTTGTACCTATAGATAAACGTCAGAACGTTTTTCAACGACCGATTTTGATGGTTAAAAAGTTGCAACGCACTAATGTTTGGAACGCCGTAGAGCCTAAGTTGCACTCGGAGGGTAGGTTCTACACGCGCCTCAAGCAAAGCAAAGAAATGAAACCGGCAGGTCTGGGCCAACCTTAACATGCAAAATGCACACAATGGCAACTTCACGATAACGGATTTGAAGGCCTTAGCTTTAATGTAAGAGTCGTGCAGTTAACAGCTTTTGTATTTTTATACGCTTTTATGATAATGATTTATGTTTAAGAATCTCAACTACCTAGTTCCAGAAATCCTTTGTTTACGATACGTCATCCTGAAGTTTTTTTCAGAATCTTTGGTATTAACTTGTTAGTTTTGTTAAATAGGGTTGTTTTTCTTTAAATCTTTTTAACAATTTTTTTATTTAACACAGTAATTATTTATTGGTAAAATTGATTTAACCAAGCCATAATAAATTGAAATTCAAGGTATCAAAAATACTGAATATTGCGTACTGTACAAATATTGAAAATGGACGACTTAAAAATATAAATCTGTGTTACTAGTGAAAGTGAAAGTGAAAAATTCTTTATTCAAATAAGCTTACCTATTATGCATTTTTATTCGTCAATTTTTTTTACCCTACCACCCATTATGACGTCTTATTATTATTAAGCGATTAAATTTCTAGTTAAGTGCCAACTTTTCGGTAGACGTTATTATGTAATTTTATCATATATTTTATTTGGAAAATACTATAATCCGTTATATTATATAGACCTACTGGTATATAGACGCTCACTCAGTATTTTTATACACTCATTTATAATTTTCACTGCTATCTTGTTTATTTATTTCCCACATATAGTTGCTCGTTTACGTATCCTTATCCTTACTAATATCCTTACTAATATTATAAATGCGAAAGTCTGTTTGTTTGTTTGTTTATTTATTTGTTTGTTTGTTACGCCTTCACGTCTTAACTACTGAACCGATCATCGTGAAATTTTGCATACACGTTGTTAGGGGTCCAGAGAAGGACATAGGGGACTTTCATTCCGAAAAAAGGTATTGTCCCGAGGGATAGCGAAACAACTTTCCACGCAGACGAAGTCGCGGGCAGCCGCTAGTTTTTTATAATTCACAATTTGTTGCCCGTAAGTTATATTACCGCAAACATAATTAACCGCTGCTCGGTTTAGTATTTAAGTATCCGATTAACAGTTGCCAGTATATTTTCAGTCGCCCAATTAATAATATCCCATTATGATATTTTTTTCTGACCAAAATGATTAACAAATTTCATTTAGTACTTACACTTTTGGGGATTTCAAAAAATCCTGAGTTTTTCCCTGTTTTCCTGACAGATGCCTTAAATTCCCGACATGTCTGGAATATTCCTGTCATCTGGTAACACTACGTACGAGTAGGTAATGCCCAGAGATTATTTTTAATAACCTGTGCAACATCTAAACAAAGAAATCGAATACACAGTACCTACCTATCATTAAAATGTTAAAGTACCTAACCATAGAGTGATTGGACAATAGTTATATTAGTTCCAGCTACGACTATTATTTTGTTTTGTTACTTTGAAGTCGTAGTTAATGGATTTTTAAAACTCCAATGTTATGCCAAAATGTATGTAGACAGTAATACAGTATTTTTAATATTGTAATGTTTTTGATTCAATTTTGATTTTTTACTCGACTGCCCAAAAAAGATTTCATGATCAAGTGTACGAGTATGTAAGTAAAACATATTGCAATTGTGCGTCAGGAACGAAAAGGGGAACCAATTATTATTACTATAAAATGCATAAATAAAAGTATTGTGTTTAAGTCAAAAATGTGTAAGTCATTAAAAGCCGCAAATGTTATTTTTGTATGTTCTTCGAAAAATTTACATGACCTCAGTTTAATTTTTTTGTATACATCAGGAACTGCATAAAAATAAGCATTCTGTTCTGGTTTATAAAATGTTGGGAAATACAACACCTGGGTGCTCTCAAGACAATTTTGTTTATAGGTTAGATAATTTTGCCTCGAGTAGTTTAGTTGTTAAATTCTACTCTCATCTCTAAATAACTTAATAATTTATTGCGCTATTTACAGTTGCTGGCGATATCACGTACCTATTTTAATAGTTTTTTTTTCACATGAAAAGTGGAGTATGGATTTAATTATGAGGACTTGATAGGTATCCTTGATCGAAGACTTGATAAGTTAAAAAAAACCAGTAACACTAACGTGTGTGAATTGAATTTGTATTTGTAACGTACAAAATATGTAAAGTTTTTGTTATTGGGAATCTTAGCTCCCTTTACTGAGGTCTGAGGTAGATGAACTGTATACAAACTGACATATTTTGTTCTCGATACGAACTAAAGTAGGATTTTTAATTCGAGTCAGTAAATTGACATTTAGAACATTGCTCTAAATAAAGCAAAGGGGCATTGGCCCATTGCTACATAATAATAATAAAGACAGTTCGAATTTGCTGACTCGAATTAAAATTTTTACTTTAGATAGATTTTCGTGCCAAATGCAATGGTATGTAGGTATACCGGATCACCTACCTGTGTGTTCCGAACATTATTATTATTCATTTATTTATTATGTCATTTACTATATTTACTTATGCAATTATCCTACTAATATTATAAATTAGCTGATGCCCGCGACTTCGTACGCGTGGACTTTATGACTCCGGCGTACCATATAAACTGATAGTAGAAAGCCTGGATTAAAACATAGGATACTTTTTATCCCGATATTACAATGGGAACGGGAACCACGCGGGTGAAACCGCGGGCGGGCGCTAGTATTACATACATATTGCATTGTTTTAAACAGGCAAACTTTATTTTACTTTATTTAACAGCTTCCTGCTACAGTGAAGGAACCGAAACTTGAGGAAATAATTTAAAATCGCAAAATACTATCAGAAGTAAACGTGATTTGAATATGAACTCACCTATGTACATGTTTTATTTTAATTAATTCTGTTGGTATTTAATAGTCAAAACTTGTATATGCTATATTGTATAGTTGGATTTTTTGAATGGTTTCATTACCTATGTTGGCTAAAGAAGAAGGTTAGTATAGCTGTTGACATATCAAATAACTAGGTACACTTCTTGAGGCACTATGTCTAAATGCCATACACATTTCTTACTTCATAAATTATTCCTGTGTGTAACTTAATACATTTGGGAGTAATCAAGATGGGATGCAAATAATTTCGTTTGTACACAGTGTCCTTTGTTGGACGCATTCCGAAGTTGCGCGGCAAATATTCGTTTGTGTCAAAGGGAGGACCTGTTAGTGTTTGTGTATTGTCACAAGGGTCCAGAATGTATCTTTCAAGGTAAGGTCTAGTGGTTATAACCGCCTATGTGGTCTAGTGGTTCGCCCACCCGTTTAAAACGCAGGGGTCCTCGGTTCGATTCCCAGGGGGGTGCATTTGTACTCGGTTTGGTTGATGGTAGGGCTTATTTCAAGTCCACCTGGCTAGCTACCACCATCTTACCTAAATCTGACGTCATGACAACAATAAAAAAATTGTTGTGTTCCAGCAGTGGAGGTAAGATAGCCAGTTCCTCAGTGCTTAACGGCTTAACGTGCCTTCCAAAGCACGGAGGAACTTGAGATAAATTTTTAGTTATCCAACCCGACCAAACTTTGCGAAAGTTGCTCAACCTCAACAATCGCAAGCCAATGCGCTAACACACTGTACCATCCAGCTTCTCAATGGGTTAAGGTCTATTTTTGTAAATTCTTCTTAGGCCAAGTGCTCTAGCAATGGGAACATGGAAATAGCTCATAATAATTATGTTAGAAATAATTTAGTGTAACTTAGCTAGTTCGGAGGCCGACTGTACAACAATGACGTGCGATTACCTTTAGATCCGATGATCTCACAGCGAATGTAATCTGAATTTATTATCATAAGCTTGGATGACGAGCAAATTATGTCGCTTAGATAAAAGCGATAATAAACGAAACTAGTATGTGGACGATTTTTTTAACAACGTAAAGTAAAACCGCCTCTGTGGTCTAGTGGTTCGCCTACTCGTGTAAGATGCAGAGGTCCCGGGTTCGATTCCCAGGGGAGGTACAGTTTGTACTCGGTTTGGTTGGTGGTAGGGCTTATTTCAAGTCTGCCTGGCTAGCTACCACCATCTTACCTAAGTCTGACGCCATAACAACAATTAAATAATTGTTGTGTTCCGGCAGTTAGAGGTAAGATAGCCAGTTCCTCAGTGATGAGGATTCCGGGTGTAGTGCGTTTCCACCTTCGGCCTTATCGTCACGTCAGGTGAAATGAAGGCCAAACACTACCCAGTTGTGAATTATAAAAGAAAAATAATAAAATAATACTTGGTTCTGAAAGATAAAACAAAATGCTATCATTACGATTCATATCTGTACCCTTAGCACGAACAGCCATCGAGAAATCTTACGCGCGTAAGAAAATACTACTCGAAAACGGACTCGATTCGAATGCTAGCAAAATCGGCAGCACGAATTTTACAGAGCTGGCTAACGTCAACTCGATAGTAGCGATAAATAAAGCTAACCTGACACAATCCAATTATCAATCCGGTGCGTTCAAAAACCATGTTGTATATCTATGTAAATCATAAATATGTAAATTAAAATTCAATCAAGTTGTTTATCATCATAATTTTACATTAATTATTCTTATTATTAATAATAAAACTGTTAACAATATTAATTTCATTTAATAACTTAAATTAATTTGCAAATATTATAATAATTTTTAAAATGTTCATGATTTTGCCCATGCTTTTGAACGGTCATTGCACCTTCCCGTGATTGGTTTGAAAAAGAAGAGTGTCTCTATTCTTTCTCTCTTTCTTTCTAATCCTGTGATTTAATGAAAAATATAACCTAAAATAATAAAAAGCCGTGAAGCCATTTCTTTATTTTGTTTTTGTCTAAAATGATTTATCTGTGTCGGCTAATAAATAATACAATTGCGAGGAAATGATATTATGACCTAGGAGTAAACTACAATGTTTCATAGTTTCATCAAATTGTTCTAATTGAAGATTTTTTATGAACTTGAAGAATAACAATGGAATATCGTCAATGAATAATAAATTGTTTACACATAAACAATAAAACCTTTGGACGTGCTATGAAAATATGTGAATTTCATCGGAATTAGTGCCTAGTGTTTGAAGATTCGACAAATTAGAGACTTTGTTAAGTTTGCATTGTTATACCTAGTTAGTTTTCATCATAGTTTTATGGTCTTATTTTTTTAATATCTACTTAAATAAAACAATAATTAATTAACTGTATCCAAACTGTGTGATGTGTTGTCTGAAAACAAATATTATACTTATAACACCGTATTCTATAGTTTTATTTGAGTTTTGTAGGTAAGTTCTAAAATATTGCTAAAATAAAGGTATGGAGGGTGTGGGGGACACCGTGGATAGCGTAAAATGACGAGATTTTTATTTTACAAATTTCTATGTTTAATGAGAACAATTTAAGTAATATTGCCTGTGGATAATTCAGTGGACATTTCATAGTTCTCAAATTTAATTTTTGTTACTACATAAATGCTTTTAAAATTTAATAATAAATAATACAAAGTCACTCGAAAAGTCTCTCACTGAAAAAATGTCAGTGAGTAAGTTGTCGATAGCCAGCTTGCGAGTGTCTCGATACCGTATGTCAAAAGTGGGTTCGTGCTACCGATTTCCATACAAGTTGTAACTTTACTATTCGAACTCGATTCGAAGGCTGCTCGATACCGTAAGTCAAAATGTTTCGTGCTTCCAAATCTTAGTTCCGTTTACGGACGTAGTGGCGCTGTACAAATTTCCATACAAAATTGTAGGATTCGAGTAGTTTTACGCGCGTTATTTTTCTCGATAGCTGTTCGTGCTAAGGCTACTGCAATCACCTCTGCAATAATATTAATTAACTTTATTCACTCTTATTCCATTTGGTATTATAATAACCTTCATCTCATATTATGATGTTAAGTATGATTAGATATAAATAAAGTCTTATCTTTTAATAAGACTCAAAGAGGAAGCGCCGTCTGATCGAAATCCTCAACTGCTGAAGAACTATCTTACCTGCATTAGTACTAAATAAGATTTAAATAAGTTGGTAGAAACAAAGATTATAATTGTTACGATGTTTCTCGTCTAATTCCAAATACTTATTAAACAGAATATAAAGAAATGTTTTTATTAACCCTCCTCTCAACAAAGTTCGTAAAAATGTTTTATGCCGACGACTCAGCATTAAATATTCCTAAGTTTAACTACACTGGGCGTCAGAAAAATCGCACCTTTTCAAAAATTTCTTCAAAGTTAATTTAATCGTTTATAATTTAATGGTAAGTAATTTAAGTTCTTCCCCTTCGGACATAGCCAACAGTCTCTAGAAACTGTTGGAATACTCGTCGAACGGAATCAATTACTGAGATTCAGTTTCCAAGCGACATTACATTGCCTCATTTTTTTGTAATATTTGAGTGCAACTTAGTATCCATTTTGGGTATACCTTTTTTTAATTGAACAATTGAAGTGTGTTTTCTCCATCATCTCGATAAAAAAATTACCCGCATTCCCTGAATTGACCCCTTTTATTTAATATCTTTTATGGCGGCGCAAGCAATAACGCATTAAGCGTTTAATGATGGTAAATGTTATGTTAATTAATACAAACCATTATTAATTGAAACCTCATTAAATGGACTTTCAATAGATATCAACATTTACACAATAAAACGTTAGCTAGCAATAGCAGGTGGCCAAGTCTAAACTTATTTTCGAAGAGGTGCAATTTTTCTGATGTCGAGTGTATTACAACATTACAACGTACTTTTAAAAAGGATTCATTTGAGAATATTTTGTAGGGTTATTGAAAGATTTTATTACTATAATACTTTGGTTTCACTCATCATTACATTTCTTAGTACAAATCAACACTTCGTAAGATTGAACCCAAGGATTGGACTTAATAAATTGTGCAAATCATTAAGATAACCCCTAGTCACGAGCTAATAAACAACAATAACGTCATTATGAGATCACGAGTACATTATAATAATGAAATTATTGGATTGTCATTCCCAGGCAAGAGATAAAAGATTAGTCATCAATCGAGATGTTTTTTATAAGCTATCAGTGTCAGGACATACTTTATTCTAATCACAAAAAGGGTAAAGTTCGTCTCGGCTGCTATGTTATTCTCCAAAGTTTGAATTTGTCGCTGAGGCAGCGCTGTAATGGCAGGTACACGAACCGATTCGCCCGCGTGTAAACTCGCTGTCTAATTTTAAAACTCCTTCAATGTACCTATGTGTAATCGCCGCCATACCCTGCTGGTAATGTAACCTGCGTTGCTTTTATTTTTCGGTTTCAAAATTCATTCAAAATGTCGGTTAAATTGAGTGAGTTTACTGACTACTAGCTGGTGAATGCACTAGTTTCTTTCACCGTATCCGCTGACGGGCGCTTTTTTGTAGCTGCGATAATCGCGGCGATAGTCGCCTGCGAAATGACACGACAAAGGTTTTATTTAGCCAGCGACAAAAAAGCGCCGCGATTATCGCAGCTACAAAAAGTAACTCGTGGGCGTTTACGTATTCAACTCTGTATGTTCTATTCTCAGCGACAAAAAATCGCTCAGCGATTAATCGCCCGTCAGCGGGGATGCTCAAGGGTTTTTTCTTGCTAGTTAACTCGCCTAGTGTAATCACATTCATTCACTAGCTAACTAGCAGTTGTTTTTCATCATCACATCACTCGCCGATTCGCCCGCTTGTAAACTCGCTGGCTAGTAGATTGTAAACTCACTCAATGTAATCGAGAAGTACACTTAAGTCTCTGTGGTACCAAGTGGTTTAAAAAGATCAAGTCTCATCTTCTTCCAATGTCTTATCTTCTTCCAAGGTTACCTAAGTAAAATAGGCCATGTGTGTAACGACTTCTATCTTCCCGGTGGTGTGGGTACTATAAATGGCTTAGTGTTACCGAAAGATAGTGTCTGACCTAAAATGAAACCGATTTTTCTACCTAACCTTTTGTGTAAGCCGAAACCGAAGACTCAGTGTTTCAGTTTCAGAACAAAATATGACTACATCTAATGGTGTTTTTTTTTCAACTTTACAATCGGGCTTAAGATGCTGTGATCAGTTACAGTGGATCGGATGGGAATAACTCGAAAATTGTATGTAGATAAACACGCAAAACCAAAAACAACTTATTTATCTTGTAAAAAGTTACTATTGAATCGGATACTTAACTAAATTAATGATCTATTAATAATCAGTTTTGATTCTTCTATTTAAAAAAAAATTAAAAGTATTAATGAAGACAAATCTGAGAAAGTTCGTATTAATTTTAATAACGAAAACAAAGAATAAAAAGTTAGTTTATCTGACGTTTGGGCACCTTTTCAGGGGCCGTGGTTACAGGATGACTGAATCAAAACGTCATCCCGCTTCGTGAGAGGTACCGAAACGACGGGAAATAAAAGAACCAATAAATCCATACTAAAAAAATCTAAAACTACACCCCAATTAATAACTAGCGGTCGCCCGCGACTTCGTCCACGTTGACCCTAGGGAACCTTTGACCAGGATAAAATTAGCCTATTATAATAATATTTATGTTAACCCAAGTCTATTTGTCTACCAACCTCATTCAAATTGTGACCGTTTAGTTATGAATAGGCAACAAGCGTACACACAAACTTTAGCATAAATTAATAGGTAATATCATAAGAATAAATAAAATTATTTTTATTGTAATATTAGTAAGACATAGGTGTTGTAATATCAAAGGTGATCCATGTGTGTACGCGGAAAAATCTTAGAACCTTAAATTTTTGTATGAAAGAGCTGATTTTTTTTCGTGATTTCAGAATTGGTCCCATAGTAAAAATTGATCAGTTTGATGGTCCCTATCTACCATTTTCGGCTTTATAAGGCTTTTACCAAACACCTTGTATACGTCTCGTGACCAGAAAAAAATAAATCAGTTTTTCTAAATTCCATAAAATTGTGTTTTAGGTAAATGTCCCATTTTGAACAGACACTCCTCAGTTATCTTATATCCTTGAGTCTGCCTCGGGTCAGGATCTTCGCTTGCTCTCCGATATCCTCGTCGCTTTGAAGAAAACGCTATCTACGAGTAGCTTCGTTCTTTCAGGGAATACTTTCCAAATTACAACTACCTACTGAAGAATAATAATAATATATTTTGCTCGACACAATCTTGATTATCGCGCTTAGGTTCAGCATTTTTGTTAGAATTAAAATAATGTTTTTCAATGTAATTCGTTACACAAAAGGGATAGGTACTTTACGTGAGTGTTTAAATAGGCTAACTTTTGTCTGGCCTCATATTTTATTCCCAACCCTTGTACGGTACAAAACGTTGCGAAAACAACTTGCTTATTTACACTAATCCTCGATTACCGTACCCGGCTAATTTGCTTCATGTTTCTGTTTACAAATTTTTAAAGCCGGCCTTTCCTGCATGCTAATGACGGCTCAATTTAATTACATCAGGATTTAGAGACTAGTCTGTACTTTCTTTTAAAAAATCTTCGTAGAGTAGTAGTCGATAATTGAAATTATCTCGTATTACGTAATGAAATCTATTTCATTTAATGACGTTTCGAAGTTGCAGTCGCATTTCTCAACCGATTCTCGTGAAATTTTGTGAGCAGTTTTTATAATTAGATAGAAAATCATATTTCAGCCATTTCGAAAAATGTTCAAAAATTTCATAAACAAAGTTTAGTCTAGTTTCGTATTTTGTTGTTTTACTAATTTTAATAGTCACGTCGTTGCCTAAAAATAAATGCTGAGTTAATTACTGATCGGTGACACAAGTGGCGTCTCATATTATTGGTTTATCACATGTTGTTTTATTTATATTATTTATTTATATATACATAATTATTCGGGATAAACCCAATTACATAATTATACTTTTTTCTTTATTAAATTTTTAAATATCCAATGTGGTTTATTCTTTATGAGTAATATCTTTCCATTTTCAAAAGCATGTGGTTTAAATAGGTATGTGGTATCGTATAAAGTTTAAACCTAACAAACACAGTTTTAACTAAAATCTAGTACGATGATGATGTGGGCTGTTCGGATCATGTGTGAACTCCAAGGTTATGTACACTTCAAACAAACCGTGGATCTGTTTACATCTTACGATCTAGAGTTAACCTAATTTACATATTTATCTTGTTAGAGGTTTCATAAAAATGAGTAAAACTTGAGTTCATATAGTCTACATCAAAGGCATCCTTGTAGGCTTAGTACTTCAACACCGAAGAAACCATGTATAATTTGAAAGAGTTATTTGAAATAAGTGATTAAATCGTTTTGTATTATGAACATTATAAGGCAACTTTGTAATTAATAAAGTGAACATTTTGTATTTTGTATATTAATTAATTTTGTCTAAAGATGTTTATCGCTTATTGTCTGTAACCATGTGAGTGTTTACTCACATGGTTTAGGTATTTCCTAAAGATTCTGATGATTATTATGATTATTATTATGACATAAATAACGGTCATACTCAAACTTAATAAACTATAAAATTGTCATATTCGTATGCATATGCATGGAAATCATCAAACTACAATTAAAAGAAAGATGGGAATAACATTAATATAATTTTATTTCCTGATGCATCATTAAAATAACCTTCCTTATTACAGTCAATAAGTAGTACCACAGCTTTAGAAGTACCTGGAATGGAGTTATCATAAATAAATAAGGATATTTTATGTAAAATGGAAAATGTATAATTACCGCAACATTATCCAAAAGAATTTAATTTGAGCGTTCGGACGGGTACAGACGAACGACACTTATCGACGACGTAGTCCGACGGCGTCGTAGCTGCAGGTCGACGACGTCGCTGAAGGTCGACGACGTCGTAGCCAAGTGGCGGCGACGCCACCGACTGAAGTCGTTATATTGCAACGACCATTCTCTTTCAGTCGCCGACGTATAGTGAAAGAGACCCCACGAACGTACTTTGTATCTAAAATGAGTAATATAAATATTGAACTATTGATTACTTCGATCAAAAAATACGAATGTATTTGGAATTACAAAAGTAAAGATTACTGTTAATAAAATTATTTAAAATATGTAATGATTGGGTTGGGTGTCAATATGTGCATATCGATCTGCTTCTTTCTTCTTCTGATCTTCTTTGCAACCCTAAAAACTTTGTAATTACAAAATTGCTCTAATTTTATATGAGTTTTAACAATGCCATTATAGAAGATAATGTCGTTGATTTACCTAATCCTTTCCTCTGCTGAAATGCTTCTTCACATTACTGTATCCTGGCATGACACCGAATCTTGTAAAATACTATTCAATTCATTAAATGTTGCAATCGACATTCTGAAGTAGGTAGTTAAATAACTTTTCTTCGTTGCTTGGCTAAAGCGGATAAGTATGACATGTTGTTCTCTGTAGGATAATACATATATTCTTCACCCACGCCGAGCGATTTTTTCTTCTTCATTAACGGCGGCGCAAACGAAGATAAAGCAATAATTTTTCTTAAAACTCCATGTTCAAATTAATAGAAATAACTTACTCAGAAACATTATAAACTATTGCAAAATACGTCAATCTCTTGAACTATTTGCCAGCCATGACATCAGCGCGGACGATCGACGACTGTCGTAGACATCTGTCGACGGCAGTCAGCGACGCCGCCGCCACTTGCCTACGACCGTCGTCGTCGGTCGTCGACCTAACACAACGACGTCGCGCGACGTCGTCGGACTACGTCGTCGTCCGAGTGTCGTTCGTCTGTCTGGGCCCTGAACACAAATTTTCTTTTACAAAGTTAAAATCAACGATAATGTATAATTCGTCCAAGTGTATTTGTTGCTCATAAGTAGAATTTAGTACTAGATTTTGTTAGAACCGTCTGGATTGTACCTATGCATCAAATTTATTTTTAATACTAGGTAAATCAATCCCAAATCAATAAATATTGGTGACTACGTTGAGTAATGTATAATGTATAGACTCTATACAATATACATTGCTCTAGAGCACAAAAAAATGTGACTATGAATCTGACTGCTCGTAGTATCTGGAGGCGTATTATGAGATATAATACTCGATAGCGAGTAGTTGACATTCGTATGACAACTTTTAGTCTAGTACCACCAGAGTGTCTGTAAATTGCAAACAAAATTGGTTACTTTAGTTTCAGTCGCTATCGAGTACCTATAGTAAACGTAGTATAGAAAATTGTGCAAACTCATAATAGTGCTTTGTTTCATTGTCTACTTTTAGCTAACTTGAGGCCCCCTAGCATGACCACCGGAACGCGATATGATAAGGCGATATATCGCTAAGCAGTTACTGTCAAAAATAATGAATTTTGTCAATTGGGTAGCGATAATACGCTATATGACGCGAATATATATATCGCGATATGGTGGTCATGCTACTGGGGCTGTCTTCTAAATTTAACGGCACTTTATAATATATCGAGTGTTCCGGCTGGGTAACAATTGATAATAAATTTGTCATACGGATGTTTTCAAACAATTTTAGGCTTAATTATAAGTTTATTTATATTTTTCATTACTGAAATTAATATCTTCGCAAAATTATAAGCATTTAAATAAATCGAAAGTGATTATTTAATTTTATCAACATATTTATTGGTTTCCGGTTGAATTATTTGACTGTGTAATGGTTAATTGTTAATTTTATTAAAACTATTTATTTACCATTTTATATTAATGATCACAAATATTATGACGAACTGTAGTAGTGTAAAAATGTTAAGTAACAAATTATAAGATTTTAGTGCACTGATTAAAAGTATGTAAATTGACGGAAGTGTATTTGGCTTTAGAGCAAGGTTCATTTGTTAAATTTATAGAAATATTTAAGCACACTTATGAGCGTGATTCTATTTCAATAACTCTTACTGTCCATTTCAAAATTGTGTTACGCATGCTTTCTTGGAAATTAATGTTTTACAGTTATTATCGAGATAATAAGTAGTGAAATGACTATGGACAGTAACGGTGAAAGAAGTCTCAATTCCCGCCAAGAATAAATGTATAAAAGTGAAATCGAAATAGTGTAACGGGTCAGTCTGATTTTGTGCCTCGCCGAATAATAAGATAAGTATTGAATACCTGTGTTACATCTAAGATGTTATTCTGTTCAGAACACTCTGTTCATTTGTTTGATTGAATGTGTTGTTTTATTGGCATTTTATGCAATGTTCGTTAGAATGAATAATAAAGACTATTTGTTATTTCATTGTAATACAATAAATTTAAAATAGAAGTGATTACAAAAGTAAAGTTTAATGGTTTATTCATGATGATTAATGTTTTATGATTCGTTTATTGGCTATGCTATTATTCACTATGAATAATAAAGTCTAATGTGTTGTTTTATTTGTAACACCATTTAGAATGTTAGTGATTATAAAAGTTACGTTAAAATATAGTGATTGATAAGATTAATTATATTTTCTTGTAAAATCTTGGTAAATCAAATATTATAGTGATTAATAAGGTCTAAGATGTTGTTTCCTTGATAATGCGAGTATTGCTTTAGTTACTCAAATATATCCTTGTTAAACAGTGACTTAGTGCTTTTAATTATGTATGCCTGATCCCTTAATTTTAACAATTTCAGAAGTGGTGATAACCAGTAAGTCCGAAGACAAGGTGCCAACGAGTTCGAGCCGAGAATCCTTGTGAGCCAGAACAGAAGCGATTGCGTCCGTGAGTTCAAGAGAGGTTTCGCAAGATTCCAGCTCCGACGATAGCAGGGTATTATTGGCACGCAAGCAAAACACAAGGCAAGTCCGTTCCGATTATTTATTATAATAGGCATACATTGATCAAATTCAGTGCATATGTAATGCGATGTTAGGGATGTAAGGTGACGTTGGGAGTAGGATGAAGTGGTTTTTCAATACATTGTGTTCCCTGAATGTTAGAAATATTGAAGTCTTAATATTTCCCTGTAGTCTAAGTTTGCTACAAGTAAAAAATAATTTTAGTTGGAGCTTATTTAAATATGATGAAATTTTTCATTTTTTTAATTAATTTAAAACTACCGCTTGAAACATTAGAGGCTAGCTTTGTAATATTAAAAAGAAGGTTTTTCAGTATTTGGTATTAACATAATCCGAAGAGATTCGATATTTAAATGTCGGTTTTTATACAAATACTTAATATCTTATTTGCTGAGTTTAATAATTTCAATGAACGGTTAGTTAATATGGTAGTACATTGACGCTTTGCAAAAACTGTTCAATAATGATAATGATAACGATAATGATGTTGATGTTGATGTTGATGTTGATGTTGATGTTGATGTTGATGTTGATGTTGATGTTGATGTTGATGTTGATGTTGATGTTGATGTTGATGTTGATGTTGATGTTGATGTTGATGTTGATGTTGATGTCGATGTTGATGTCGATGTTGGTGTTGATGTTGGTGTTAATGTGGATGTTGATACCTACTGATATTGATATTAATAATTGCGTCCGTTTTTATAAATTATAATGATAATTAGAATTATAAGCAATTATAATGATAATATATCCTAAATTATTATTAGCGGTTTGTAAAATTCTGTAGTTGGAAAGTTGTAAAAGGATGCAAGTTTGTTTAGTAGGAATCCCCCTAAGAGACGTAGGCGTTATATTCTTACATAGTTCAAGATAAAAAGTTTCCAATATATTTGAACAAAACAATTAGTTACTATGTGTGTAACTGGAATAAATAATTATTAATGTGTAGTGTATACGTACAGACTGCCTGGGGAACACCCGGCGTTTGAGTTCATTTCATTGCGGAGCAAGTTTTAGAAATGAATAGAATAATTTCATTTGGATAGAAACGTGGCTAACATTGTTGATATAGGTAGATATACATTATATTAGCCAACATATTTCGATGAACAATCAGTATGCAACATTACGAAAATATGTCTTAAATCTATCAAGTTTATTTTATTATGAAATATAAAAGCTTAACAATGGCTAGTATCAATATTCAATTACATAAGTACCTATACCTTAAAAGTATGTTTGTCTTAAAACGCGGAATGGGTAGTAAATAGGCCAATAACTATAAATTGTGTAAACTTGGAATTGCACCAATCCCTACTAGGAAACTCGATAACCTTTGTTATCATATTTTATTTGGAGTGGTCCAAACAAAGTAATTTATGAGATTTAGCCACAACTGATCATCAAAGAAGTAGAAATAAATTTTATTTATTATTTGTTTTGTGGAAAACCTACTAACAAATAACAACTAGAGCTAAAAGATAATAATTAGTGGATACAATGCTTTGAACAAATTTTTATTAATATTTAACTTAATTTATATATTAATGTTGAGTTTTAAATAAGTTTTCAAAAAGGACCTACTTCGATCCTGATAGCTTTGAATATGTATTGATTACTTCATCAAGAACATTTTGACATGCATGTATTCTAGCAAATTCCAAGTATAATATGTCGAATGAAAATCAGAACTTGTTTGTGAAAATTTTTAATCAAGAAACTGGAAAAACAAATGGTATAGTCATTCTCTCTTAAAATTAGGAATAAGGTTGGGAAAATCATTCACTTGGGTTCTCTTAGAAAATGTCAGAAATTTAAATTCTTGTCTTAACATTGTTGTCTTGTTGACCTCCTTGAATCAGGTGTCGATAGGTGTTGAGGTATTTAGATTAAAAAAAAACCGAGGCTCTGGGTCAATCCTACCAATATTTTTAATCATTAATATTGATGCAATAATAGTTAACATTTATTTTAAAGGAGGTACTTTTCCTGGCCCAGTGGAAAATATGTAGTAAATAAAATTGGTTACTTTGTTTGAAGCAGGAGATAAAAAGTGAGCCTAACTTTTAGGCCAATTTACCTGTACCTGTACGTAGTACATATTATAAGTATATTATAATTACATGTACCCAGTAAAATAATGGGAAAAGAAAATAATTCAAAGTTTTCTATTAATTATTGGAATATTTCCCAATTATTTATATTCAATATAAGATTCAATTTAATTTTTTCCAAAGGTAACAGTGATATTGATAATGAAATTGTTCTAACGACGAAATCAGTGCTCCTTTTTAAGTTTTACATTGAAGCAATATAAATGATCAATCGAAGAAAATAAAATATATTATTTAAATTACCTAATATACTTTTTAATATTAATTTGAATGCAGACATAGTTTGAGTTTGTTGAAAATACAAAATCTCTAATGTACCTATAAAAATGTAATAATTCACGACGACAATTGTATCCAATCTACATATTTATCTTATCAAGATGACTGTTTTGTGACATTTACAGTTTACCTAAAGCGACAAGGCAGGGTTGGCCTACCTTAGTTGCTTTCATAGTGTACTGTAATATGAATAATATTCAATAAAAATATATTTTTATCTCAGCAGCTAGTATTGAGAATATAATTTTTACTTCAAAAGATATGTTTAAGACGTCTGTACGGCAAGCTGTACCACAGAATGCACAATAGTACACCCTTTGTTGCGGGATTATCTGAGAGAATTGTTTAAGGAAAAATTAATATGTTGATATGTAAAGGAGTTTAGTTTAAGGCTGTTAGTAATACGGATCAATTGATAAGGTGATACCCATTGTTTTAATACGGGAAATAGAATGAAGTTGCCGCTCCAAGATTTAGACAACAGAAACTATATGTCGAAAGGCATTGCCTTTCGTTGATGAAATTTCACAACATAGTTGCGATTGCGACACGAGCACACGACAGCATAGAGCTGCCTTCATATAGATTTAAAATACATGGTAAAATTTGCTCACGAGCAAGGGTTATTACAAAATTATTTAAAAGACAGCAATGCTTGTTTTCATTTGACTTTATAGTATTATTTTTTATAAATATGTTGCAAGGTTGCAACTCTGTATTTTAATAAAATTGGTAATAATAATTACGAGTGGGCATATTATGTAAATAAAGCTACTGAACTTATCTTTGCAGAAGCTGAAAATTAGTTTCCTGTCAGCTAGAAAAGTTAAATTGGTGTTAGAGTGCTATTAGACTATCATAGAAATATGATCATATATGTATGAGTCATTTTTTATATGAAGAAACTAGGACGATCTAATAACTACATATGATTTATATTGTCTATGATCATATTTATGGGATCCTATTTGACAGCGAGCGTACAAGTAGGATCATATTCGTCGCCCCAGTCTTAATTATTTCTTTCCTCTATGCGCCTAACCTTAATAAATGGCATCTTTCAAGTGCATTAATTTTGACTGGAATATTAAAATAACAAAAATATTTACTCTTTACGAGGAAAATAAGTGTTTATATGTATAATAATCTTGCTCCAGATTACAAAATACGTCTATATAAAACCCAAATACGTCTTTTATTTAATGTTTTGTTCTTAACAGTTTTCTCCTTTTTTAATGCTATTAATAAAATTGCACTCATAGCAACGGGAATCACGGCTAAATCGTTATCCATCTTGATTTATGACGTTTATATGATCATAGGTGGATCATAAGTGTAATAAGTAAAAATGAAGGACAGCATCATTTAACTATGATCGTAGAATTTGACAGATATGAAATCATATATAAATGATAAAAATATGATAATGTAATAGCGGCCTTAGGGTGATATGAATGTCGAAAGTCTCCAGTTATTTTGATTTTATATAAATAATAGTATTCATTGAGGGACCCAATGAGTATAAGTGTATTAGTAGTTGCTTTGAATCCTAATTAAATGCATAAGGCAAGTGATAGTGAGATTAGTGAGTCAATTTGACAGCACAGATAACTTATAGATTTGTTGGAAGGATAATGTTACTGCAATTAATAGAATTATAATAAAATAATGGATGTTACAGTAATACGAACACCTTATAATTTTGTTAAGGGCCGTCTAACCTGACGATGCAAAAAGGTTACTTTGTTAAGGGCCGTCTAACCTGACGATGGAAAAAGGTTAATTTGCTAAGGGCCGTCTAACCTGACGATGGAAAAAGGTTAATTTGTTAAGGGCCGTCTAACCTGACGATGAAAACGGAAAGTTTTATTTTGTTAAATGCCGTCTAATCTGACGATAAAAAAGGGTTTATCTTGTTAAAGATCGTCTCATCTGACGATGGAAAAAAGAACTTTATTTTGCTAAGGGCCGCCTGGTTGGCAAGTATTAAGGACCACCTTGGTGTCATGTAACGGGGACCATCTTAATAAAGTTTATCAGAAATTAAGGGTTTAAATGAATTATACCAAATTTAATGAACTTTCATGGGCAAACTATGTGTAGTAGTTCGAATTAATTAATTTCATGAATATTAAAAGTTAATGAATTGTCCGTTGTATTTATATTGATAACTTAAATAACATTCAGTAAATATTGGACGATATTTTGTTGAGATTTTTCTATTTAAAAATAAATAACATAGGCCGTCGGACCAGACGATGAAAAAAATAGGTAAATCATCACAATGAAAATTGGATCATTGATAACATGTAATACAAAATGTTTTCTCATTACAGATATCTCCTACAGAAACCACGTGGTTTGCGGGGTCGCAAATTTGTCAGGATGGACGAACTATAATATATCGAGTGTTCCGGCTGGGTAACAATTGATAATAAATTTGTCATACGGATGTTTTCAAACAATTTTAGGCTTAATTATAAGTTTATTTATATTTTTCATTACTGAAATTAATATCTTCGCAAAATTATAAGCACTTAAATAAATCGAAAGTAATTATTTAATTTTATCAACATATTTATTGGTTTCCGGTTGAATTATTTGACTGTGTAATGGTTAATTGTTAATTTTATTAAAACTATTTATTTACCATTTTATATTAATGATCACAAATATTATGACGAACTGTAGTAGTGTAAAAATGTTAAGTAACAAATTATAAGATTTTAGTGCACTGATTAAAAGTATGTAAATTGACGGAAGTGTATTTGGCTTTAGAGCAAGGTTCATTTGTTAAATTTATAGAAATATTTAAGCACACTTATGAGCGTGATTCTATTTCAATAACTCTTACTGTCCATTTCAAAATTGTGTTACGCATGCTTTCTTGGAAATTAATGTTTTACAGTTATTATCGAGATAATAAGTAGTGAAATGACTATGGACAGTAACGGTGAAAGAAGTCTCAATTCCCGCCAAGAATAAATGTATAAAAGTGAAATCGAAATAGTGTAACGGGTCAGTCTGATTTTGTGCCTCGCCGAATAATAAGATAAGTATTGAATACCTGTGTTACATCTAAGATGTTATTCTGTTCAGAACACTCTGTTCATTTGTGTAAGGTTACTGTATAAATTACTTTGATTATTATTCGCCATGAACCATGTAGTATACTAAATTTGTATGTTTATTCCATTAAAAGTGCTTAAACGGTAGTTGTAGTAATCAGGCGACTGCAGTGGCCCCTACCACGCCACGCATAACTTATAAATATGCGGTGACAGGGTAGAGGAGCACTCAGTCGTGCTCAAGTCGTCACAGTGAAAGGTTCAACGGTGGAATAAGTGTTAAGTAAAGTCGTAATATCAGGAAACTTTGATGAATTTGTCGTGACACGCTATTCCTTCTGGAGAGATACCACTGCTTAAGGTCAGGTATTAGTGTATTATTTTTCAATACTGTTTAAATTGGTAATAGTTCTACTTTCCCATGATATCGAGTAATTGTATTCTGTGGAATTCTTGTTGAACGTCAAAAAAACCATTATACATTGATGCAATTAAAACTGTAACTTTTAATTGCTGGTGATGTTTTATTTAACCCCTTTTAACTTCAGAAGTGGGATAAACGAGTAGATTCCTTAGAATTCTCGCTTATCCTGCCCGCACAGAATAAATAAAATAGAGATTCCACCTAAGCATATAAGCATAGGGATAACTAGAGAGAGAAACTATGTATAGAAATCATTAATTTTAAATGATTTTCATTTTTGTAATTCTTAAGTTTTTTTTTTTGCTTATTATCTATAACTATTCAGCCTAGTGCTCAGAGGCGGATTACGTATCATTTTTCACTCTCTCTCTCGAAGATAGTTTTCTCTTTTGATGACTTTTTATTACAATACGGGTTTAGTTTTAATGAACCGTTTTGTTGATACTGATGTGATACTAATATTACCAATATAACAGTTAAATTTAGAAAATAACTGTCCTTTTAAGATCAATTTAGCATTTTTCATCCCTGCTGTCTCTTTGCATTGAATACAAATAGTATCACGTAACATTGATTAATCTTAAAAATATATAAATGGATGATTAAACCATTGTTGAATATATTATTTACAAAAGTCATTGAACGTAAAGAACTGAAATATAATTATTGAGTATAGATTACCGATTCTGTACAATCATATTTAACAATTCAGTTGCCCAAATTAATATGATAAGACTATTCTAGATTTATTGGGTGACTAATAGTGATTAATTCCATAAAATTTTGTGCAAGTTTCAGCAATGAAAAATTTAGATCGGAAATTGGAAGTTGAGTGCAAGACTCATTGTAACAATACTGACTTCAACGGATGCTGGTGAGCGACTACTGTGGTGACTCATAATAGTAATAAATGGGGAAGCGGAAGGGAGCCTGAAGATTCGGGCAAAGCTACAATTTCAGCAATGAAAAATTCAGATCGGAAATTGGAAGTTGAGTGCAAGACTCATTGTAACAATACTGACTTCAACTGATGCTGGCGAGCGACCACTGTGGTGATTCATAAAAGTAATAAATGGGGAAGCAGAAGGGAGCCTGAAGATTCGGGCAAAGCTGCAAGTATATCGTATTATTTATATGTTTTAAGATGCGGCTGTGAGAGCGTAAGGCATCATCCTTAAGAGGCCGTAC
Organism: Agriphila tristella; assembly: GCA_928269145.1. Classification (NCBI taxonomy): domain Eukaryota; kingdom Metazoa; phylum Arthropoda; class Insecta; order Lepidoptera; family Crambidae; genus Agriphila; species Agriphila tristella. Next base: position 22,146,500 of record OV743440.1, on the reverse strand, counting down.
AACGCTGGAAGGAATTTTCATAGTAAGAATTATCGAAATTATTGGCATTATCGTTTTTATTAATAACGAATAAATTATTTTCTTATTTTGGAAAACTATTTACAAAAAAAATAACTTGACAGCTGGCTAAGTTTCTTTTTAATTAAGTTTCTAGAGTAAAGGTCTATTACTGGTTATCACATTTTTAATTAATAACGAATAAACTATTTCTCATTTGGAAAACTGTTGCTAAAAATAACTAGAGAACTAGCTAAGTTTTTTTTAATTAAATTTCTAGACTATATGTCTATTAATTGGTTATCAGTGTTATCACAGTTAAATTCTTCTTAACTTTTGGGATCGATAAATCTAGTAATACCGTGTAATCTTTGTTCAAAATATGTGTTTGACGTTGTACGGCCCCTTAACTAACGACGCGAGTGAGGGAGTGGAAGTAAGACCCTAACATACAAGGGAAAAGCCACAAGCGCTCGTATGTCGTATATTAATATGTATAATTTAAGACGCAGCTGTGAGAGCGTAAGACGTCCGTAGTCAATAACTAGTAAAATATTGGGATGGCGATATTTTGAGTTAAGAAACGGACGCCCGAAAGTCAGCCAAAGTCGCAATCATTCATGCTGGTTTATACGATATCAAGAATCAAAACTCATACGCTTGAGAGAGACTTCATCAATTAATATACTTATTTGAAAATAATTGCAAGAGGTTAAGAGTTAATTTCAGTTAGTTTTATTAATTATGTTTTAAATATAGCAAAAGTGTGTATTATTTACGCAAATGCTTATAGAGAATAATACTTATAA